>OX030949.1:94705821-97105821 GCA_943735915.1 Pherbina coryleti | reverse complement strand
TATGCGTGGAGGTATTAAAATTTGATAGATTTCGCTATGTTAATGCCGTTGCCAATGTTTTCAGGCCAAGAACCTTCAAGTTTAAAGTTTATTGATTCAGGATGTTTTATTTTCAGTTTTTCAGTTTCAGTTATTTTCTATTCTTTGCATTCCTCTGGGAAAGTTGGAAGGCTTCCGCATGAAAGTGATTTGGAAACAAGTGAGTGGACCCCTATGCGAAGTTTTAAATTGATATTGTTTCCAAACCACTTCTCAAGGAATGCATGTGGAAACTTTTACTTGTTTTGGGGCAATTTCAATTTCAATTTATTTCCAATAATAAAATCTCGAAGGCTGCCTCGGTAGTCGAGTAGGTAGCGTGCTTGATTGCCAGCCCAGAAGTGCCGGGTTCAAATCCCGGCCAGACTAACTATTTTTAGTTGTTATTTATTTGTTGTTGTTTCCACATTAATTTTTAAGACAGCAAGGAATATTTCCCTGCAATGACATAGTGTGTATAAAAAGAAATGGAGCATCTAACGAAAGGAAACGGTTCCTACATTACATGAAATGTTTCCTGGAATGTTTCTATTTCCCAGAGGAATACTTCCAAACGGAGAAATATAAAAATAATTATTTATTGTCAAAGTAATGTCAGGATGACTTCTTTTATGCTATGAAAGCGAAAGCGTTACCAAGACATACACAAAAGTTGCAATACTTAGAAGTATGCGTGTACACATCACTATGACGCATTTAAAAACAAAAAATTGGGAGTGTATTAATACAAAGTGTTTTTTACTTTAATACAATTAAAAGTCTCAAATTATATTGTTCCTAAAAATGCCTTTAAACATAATCTAGGCCTGTTAGTGGTGATTCACTTATTCCAAATATGCCTTAAACGAATGATCTCAAGGTTAATTTTCATGTCATTTGCCACTAATTAAAATAACTAACCACTGTTTTTGTGACTTTTGAACCTCTTCCTTTGATTGCAAGGACCATATAACCTTTCTGTTGGACTAAACTATCTTCTTAGAAAATTGTCGGTTATCTTACCCTCTTTCAGAAATATGCCTTGATAACTCGGGTGCAAAAATGCTGTTGGACTGTGTATTCTATAGTATGCAACACAAACTATTTAGGTGTCAACATTTTTTAAATTGACATGGAAAAAGACAGATGAAAAAATAAAACCCTTTGATGCACCGACCAAACTGATAACGTGACTGTTTTGAGTTAAGAGCTATGGGGTCTAATAGACCCAATAGTAAACAACATTATTTTGTTTGCTTGAAAGGTGATAATTAACCAGAACTCTAGCTATGGCTTGTTGTCAAACAACCTCGCATTGTATAGCAACGTCAGCAACCATCCCAAAGTCTCTTGATTTTATCGATCAAACGCATTTCGATGCATACCAAGCAGTTCAGAAGTAAAACATTCCGTTACAAGATAACAGTTAAAAACAGTTACTGATTCAAGTTCACTTAAAAAAAAAACAAAAACAGAAAAAAAAACTCAACGTGAAAAGATTTTGGGAATGCTGAACTAAATTGTTTATCCTGTGCTAATAAACCCCCAAAGGACTGCATTATTTAACAACGCTTGCTGCCACACACTCGCATAAACTTTGGGAATGAGCTTAACTAAAATGTATTTGCGTTATTATCCTCCTGGTGAGTAAGTTAAATACATTGTTAACCCAACTGCTCACTTCTTCTCGAACTTCACTTTGTTTTTCCTGTCTCACCTTTTTCGTGTCTTAAACATGCTGTTTCACCCAAAGGAATTGCCTTGGTTTATCAAAGTGTTGACAGCAAGGAACACATACAACACATAGATCTATTGGATTTAAACTCAAAGTTAGTGCTACGTGACGTATACGTAACATCGATTTGCTATTTAAATCATTTCTTATCATTTATGAATAATATTTGTATGTCCTTTTTTTCGATCTCAGAACCAACCCAGATCAACTGGCACGTTCAATCAGCTCAATGGAGCAGCCAGCACTGCTCAATTGCAACAACATTGTTAGCTATTGCAACCAATTTATCAACAACACCAACACAACAGCATCAAAAGAAACCACATTCACATTATTACCAATAACAGTTGCAGCTGCAACAACAACTCTAACAACAACTCCAGTCTCAATAACGACCAAAACCAGTGCCACGACACCGAAAACAAAAATATCAACATCATCATCAAAATCCACAACAACAACGCCCGATATTCACGTAGCATTAAAGCAAGCCATACACAGGCTTCAGCAAAAGCTGCGTGAACCAACAAAGAAGAAATTCTATCTGTTCAAGTGTCTGCGTTCACACATCCTGCCATTGACGAACGTCTGCTTCGACCGTACTGGCGATAGATGCCTCACCGGAAGCTACGATAGAACGTGTCGCATAATCAACACGCATTCCGCCAAAGAGGAACATATCCTGGGGGAGCACGATAATGTCGTTTTCTCTGTTGGTTTCAATTTTCCAAAATGGTTAGTATGTCAAGTCAGCTTAGACTCATGTAGGTTAAAGTGTTTGTATGTATGTGGTGGCGTGAATGTTTTTGTTTTTTGTTTTTTTTTTTTTGTGTAAGTTTAGTTGAGAACACTCAACCATCATTATGAGTTTTCATGCAATTTTAAATGCAACACTTGCGCATCAACGGATATTAAATATGTTGGCATTTTGAAAATGATGAAGTCTAGCGAACAATTCCAAATTTTATCTTTGGCCATTTTGCACGCGTCTATGTTTATGTATTTAATGGGTTGTTCAAAAAGTTAATACGGTTCTTTATTTACAGTTTAGGCTCATTTATTTCATAAATCAAATCAACATTAATCAATTATACAAGGTGGCGCAAAAGTAGTCCTCCTATCAGAAAATGCTATAAATTTTGCGATTGGCCCCTAATGTCAGTTCTGTTTTGACATTTGTGTAGTAAACACATGCGAAATACACGTTAATAAACAATGTTACGCTACACTGCTCCAGAACAGCGGAATTAATCACCACCAAGAGGAAGATGATTTTTCATCAAAAATAATCATGAGTGATGAGGCCCATTTCCATCTTAGCGGGTACGTAAATAAGCAAAATTTACGCTTCTGGGGCACTGAAAATCCGCGTGTAACCCACGAAGAGCCATTACACCCGCTCAAAGTCACTGTATGGTGTGCTGTTTTCGCTGGAGGAGTCATCGGACCTTTGGTGAATGGTGAGCGCTACAGAGCAATGATCAACGAGTTCTTTTTGTCGCAACTTGATGAATTGGGATTGGAAAACATGTGGTTCCAACAGGACGGTGCAACGGCACACACTGCACGTGCCACAACCGATATGCTGAAGGATGCATTTCCCGGGTGCCTAATCTCCCGATTTGGCAATTTGTACTGGCCAGCAAGATCGCCTGATTTGACCGCTCCAGACTTCTTTTTGTGGGGCTTTTTGAAGTCGCGGGTTTATATCAACAAGCCTCAGACTCTTGCAGCTCTTAAAGACAACATCCGTCAAGAATGTGAGGACCTATCGCCGGAAGTTTTGGCCGAAGTGATGGACAATGCCATAAAAAGGGCTCAAATAACAATCAACTGTGGTGGCGGCCATTTACATGACATCATATTCTCGACTTGATGTAAAAAAAATTAAAAGACCAAATAAAAATAATCCACAAGAAGAATCAAAGTTTTTAATTTTTTTTTTAAATTACAGCCAAAAAACATCGGAAGGGTATTTTTGCGCCACCTTGTATATTCACCGTTTTGTTCGATCACCTTCTACCATCTCTGTGGTAGGTTCATTATTCCGCGTCTCCACTTTTATCTGAAAAGTCTCAAGGTGCTGTTAGATAAGACCCTCATTACCTTATAAGGTTTTACCATTCAGTGAGTTTTTCAGGGAGCGAAACATATGGTAATCAGAGGGCGCAAAGTCTGCACTATAGGGTGGATGGGGCATAACATCCCATTCGAACTCGAATAAGGTCTCGCGTTGTAGTGGTGGAAGCCCACCCCCTTCCGATTGACCGACTCAGACCGTTTCTGTTGGATGGAATCACTCAATTTCTGTAGTTGCCTGCAGTAGACTTCAGAATTTATAGTTCTATCCTGTCGGAGTAGCTGGTAGTAGATGTCCCCTTCCAATCCCACCAGATGGAGAGCATAACCTTCTTCTGGTGAATGTCTGATTTTGCTTGATCTTTCTTGGACCAGCTTCTTTTTCTGTTAACATTGCTTTTGACATATCACTTTTCGCCACCTGTAATCATACGTGCGCTTGAGAAATGTGTCATATTTCACGTTTCGAGAGCCGACGTAAATGTCGACGCTATTAACTCTGTGAGTTTCTTTTAATTCGTGCGGGACCCAGACAATTTTTTGATGAAACCAGCTGACTTTAAGTGACCGTGAACGCTTAAAACGAACAAATTAAGAGAAAAACTGATTTAACTTATTTGTTTTAAATGTTTTTATATTCCTTGAGTATACCCAGCAAGAAATGGATCGATCCGTCTTGGAAGACGTCTTCGAGACATGTCAGTTTCTTGCAAGACGGATTGATCCATTTCCATGACAGTCTTCGAAGACATTTTCAAACAAAATTCCTCTTGGTCTTGCAAGACATGTTGTTAAAATGTCTTCAACGATGGCATCAGGCCATGCCTTACAAAGCGAATGCACATAAACAAAATCATGCACTCTGCACATGGGTTTGTTTTTTTTTTTTTGTTTGTAGCGAAATTCTTACTCTCGGAGAACGTAAAAAAAAGAGAGAAAGATTGCACGTCACATAAATCACAATTTGAATAATATACATATGATGAAAATATGCGTACGAGTCTTGCAGATCGTCCAGATTGCAGATCGTTGCAGATTGATACCCATAGTGACGAGATACAAATTTTTTAAGAGAGATGTTTTATACATGCTGACAGTATAATGTCTTGTAGAGCGTCAGCGTTCGCTCTGAATATGGGTACTTGTTCTTCGAGACGGCTTCGAAGAATTCGTCTTTGAGGATTCATATTCCAACTGAGTAGGTCTGTTTCCGTACTCAATTCAAGTAAAGTTCGACTAAAGTTCGAGTAGTAGAGAGTAATTTGATTAAGCGCCAAAATGAGAAAATTTATCAAAAATTACGGAAACAACCCAGCAGAAAAGTGGACCAAATTTGAAATAGTTCTGAACTAGTTCCAAAAAGGACCAGTACTAGTTCCACTACAATACCCTTTAACATTGAACAAACTGACGCTTTTTGCGGGTTGATGTCATAGGAAAAGACAATTGTCCCCAGAAACACTCCTTTTTCCCTATATTTGAACTAGTTGCATTAGGAACATTTTTAAACTGGTTGCTTTCGCAGTAGCCTGAAAGTGGTTCTTTTTTTAACTAGTTTTAAAGTGAACATATCAAAAGTGTAAAAATTTAGTGCAATGAAAAGGTCCTAAAAATCTCATATGTACCATCTTTTCCATCCACAATCCAGAAAACATTTTGTCTATAAACTTTTTTTTTTTATTATTTTTTCTTGTGCGCAGCAAATTTTAAAAAGTAGCCAGAACGCGTTTATTTTAGTCAGCAATACTTTTGAAAACAAAAGCAAAGATAACTGTTCTACACTGAACGCCTTTTGTACTTTTTCAGAGCTACTGCGAACTGCGCTAGAAATGAACTAGTTCACTTTTTCAATTGACTCCAAACTAACTGCTGGGAACTTCAAGTAAGGTTCAGGTACAACTGTTCTTTGACAATTAAAATTAAATAAAAATTTAATTTGTATTTGTATTTGTATTTGTATTTTTATTGAGGTAATTGTTGACAAATAAGATTTAATCTTTTGAATGCCACATTGACAAATAAAATAACAACAAATAAATAAATAAAAATAAATAACAACAATTAGATTAAAAAGTTACAAACAAAATTATTTGAAAATAAAAAAAAAAATAAATCAAGTTAATATTAATGATAATTACAAAATTATGAAAAATAATAATAAAGATTATGTAAATTAAAGAAAACAGATAGAATCAAAGAAAAGCGAAGAAAGTAGGTAGAAATATTTAGGAGAAGTGCTCATAAACTAAATGCTTAAAGGTTTTACTATTGGAAACAAATTGAATTCTAATGGGTAATGAATTCCAAGATCTAATTGCGCTCACAAAGAACAATTTACTAGCCAATTTGATGGTTGGTTTATTTAAAAGAATAGAAAATTCAAAAAAGTTGCACTTGAATTGTTCTCTAGGAACCTATGGCTTCCATTTGCGTTCGTTTTGCATATTTTAACTATATTTTTATTAATTTTCTAACCAATTTCATACATTTTTTTACAATAATTTAATTTTGTCACTTTGACAATCAGCTGTTCGAATTTCGAGATTTGTGTTTGAAGAAATTTTTTAAATAAAGTTCAAGTAAAAATCGAGTGACATTTTGCTTGTTCTTCTTCTCTGTCGTGCTGGGAAATATGTATAAAGAAACGCTTTCGAGTAACTTCAAGTTACTTGAAGTTAGTACGGAAACAGTCCTTACATCTTTACATATGTATACAAAAAATCTGAAGTAACTAACATGAACCAAATCAAAGTTATGACATAAAAGTCAATGAAGCTTTCATAGAACTTACAAGGACCTTCCAGATGCTACCAGCCTAGCAAAGAAAACACACGATTTTTGCCAACATTACCTTTTGTTTATTTTTCTACATCAGTCACCTTTCAGCTCGATACACTTATTCTAACGATTTTCTAACATTGCGATGCTCTTTGAATAGTTAGATTTCTCAAGATCTCCGAAATACGCTTCAGTTTCCAATTCGACCTGTTCCAATTGGTAGGAAATGTCCTTCCCTGGAGCCTTTTTAAGTTTGGGAACAGATAATAGTCGCTAGGGGCCAAATCTGGAGAATATGAAGGATATTTGTGCAACTTGGCCAAGGTTCCGATCGATTTGTGAGCTGGAGCAATGTCTTACAAAAATATGATTTTTTTTCTTCAATATATTGGTCCGTTTGCTTGCGATTTCGTTCTTCAATCGGTCTAGTAATTTGCAGTAATAGTCGCTGTTAATTGTTTTTCCTTTTTTCAAATAGTCGATGAACAAAATGCCTTTTGAATCCCAAAAAAAAAGACGCCAAGACCTTTCCAGCCGTTTGTTGAGTCTCAGCTCGCTTTGGTGCACTTTCACTGGGACCTACCCACTCTTTTGCTGATTCCTTCGGTTCTGATGTATAGTGGTAGATCTATGTTTCATCCATGGTCACTATATTAAGGAAAAAACAGTCGGATTTTGTTTAAACATGTCCAAACATTGTTAGGAAGGGCGAACACGTTGATGTTTTTGATCGATTGTTAACGAACGAGACACCCATCCTGCGGTCAGCTTTCTCATACCCAAATATTCATGTAAAATTTAAACCACTGACCCACTTGATATGCCTACGGCTGTAGCTATCTCACGCACTTTCACTTTCGGATTGTCCAATACGAAATCGTGGATTTTTCCAATACATTCTGAAGTGGTTACTGTTTTTGGTCACTGTTCATCTTTTGTGCTGATTCGACCTTATTTGAATTCTGCAATCCAATATTTTATGGTCGTATTTGACGAAGTAGATTCGCCATAATACTTATCGAGCTTTTCTTTTGTTTCAATCACACTTTTGTAACGCAAAAGTAATGCTTAATCAAGGCACGAAATTAATCTTTATCCATTTTTATAACAATACCAATAGTTGTTTCATTTAAAACAATGTAACGTCACTATTCATTGACAGGTCGATGTGACATTTATGGTGTGTTCATGTTAAGGTTGCCACCAGTTAAAAATGTCACGCATTTGAAGATTGGTGGTGCCTTCACTTGGAAACTGGCAGCATCTTGAACGCCCTAGTATATGGCGATTAAAAATTTTGAAGTAGGATTTCTCAAAATATTGATATCAGGCTTAAGCTATTATTGTTTACGAACAGAGATACAGTGAGTCTAATCCAAAGTCGCCAAAAATGTTTCCTCACAAAAAATATTTGAACAAAAACATGTGGATAAAAATGTAAAATACTTTTTCAGTAATTCATTTATTACACTTTCAAAATAAGAAAACAAAACATATAAATAAATTCAGAATTGTTAAATTATCTAGTGAAACACAAATTGATTTGAGTTAATTAAGTTGAATCCTTTCCCACTCATTTAGCAAGACTGTTTTTAACTCATTTTTGTTGGAAATAGGATGCTCTCGAACTTTTGTGTAAAAATGGTCCCACAAATTTTCGATGGGATTGATGTCGGGACTAAGGAGTGGTGTTTCCTTAACATGGGGACAATAATAGGTTAATCAAGATCTCACTCTGTAAGCCTTGTGTTTTGGATTATTATCTTGATAAAAATGCCAATCATAGCGAAGATCCAATTTATCAACACTTCTTTGTAAATTTTCTTTCAAAATGTCAAGGTAAACATTCTGATTCATTATCCCTTTAATTCATGTATCTTATGACATCATTAAATAATGGCTTATGAAAATCTATCAAAGCTGTCTTGACCTGAATCACATTCTAAAACGCTGGCGACACGTGAAGGTCGTTTTTATACCTAAGGCAAGAAAAAGCTCACACGTAAACCCAAAAAACCTTCGGCCAATAAGTCTCTCATCTTTCTTTCTGAAAACTCTCAAGAGACTAATAGATATCCACTTGAGACAAAAAATAGAAGTAAATTCAATCTCACCAGCCCAACATACCTACGCCGAAGGCAAATCTGTGGAAACAGCTTTCCACTCCATAGTATCTATCATTAAAAATACCTTTAATCAAAAGGAATATACAATGGTAGCTTTCATTGATATAGAAAGTGCCTTTAACAACGTCAAGGCAGAGGGTGACTAATGCGCTGACGGAGCTTGGGGTTGTTTCTGCGCTGATAGCACTTATAAATCAAATGCTAGTAGGCAGAATTATAAGCGTAAAACTCGGCACAGCATCCACGCTAAGATCTGTACGGGAACTCCTCAGGGAGGGCTTCTCTCGCCTCTTCTCTGGAACCTAGCGATGAATTAACTGCTGGGTAAACTGGAACGAGAGGGTGCAAGGTGATAGCCTACGCTGATGACCAGGCGCGGTTCCAGGAATATATTTCGGGGGGGGTTTTAAAAATATTTATGTACGTTATATATATAAAGGGTAGTTAAATTTTAAAGGCCGATGTTGATTTTGAATAAAACACAAATTATTAAGGAAATTATTGTCGTTTCTTTTTATTATGATAATATTGGTATGGTTCAGTTATGCATGGAACAAAATATCGGCTAAATGGCCGCCGCGACCTCGGCGGCACACCTCCATCCGATGGCCCAAATTTTCGATGACGCCGAGGCATAAGTGAGGTTCTATGCCGTTAATGTGCCGAATTGGCGGGGTGCAATAAGGCCAACGGCAATAAGGCCGAATTGGCTTTATTTCCTTTTCAAAGAGAAATAAGGCCGAAATTGTGAATTTGGTTTTATTTCCATTTGAAAAGGAAATAAAGCCTATAAAAAAAATTTAGCAAAATGGTAATAATGCCGAAAAATAATTTTTGCAAACTAAGGATTATTTTTTATAATTATTTTTAATAAAAAGTACGCACCCTGTAGTCTGTTGTTTGAAAAGTTACTGGACTCAGCGTAGGTACTCAATTTGCAAGAGAACAGTTGCCATTGTCAACGCAATGTGCTTGTTTTCGTATCAACGCGAAAAATTTATTAGTAGTAGTTCAATAGTGAAGGTGAAGAAGTTTTAATATTATAAGGAATGAGCGCCGCAGGCAAAAAATTTTAATTAAAAATCGCGGCGATTTATTATAAACCTGCGGCGCTCATTCTTTATAATATTAATGCTTCATTAAAAATTTTAGTAAAAATCGCGCATATTTTATAAATTTTCATTCATAACTTTTACGTTTATATTTTACATTTTTTTCTCGACCACTAACAAAAAGATGTATGTTCTTTAGCATTTAAACGATCATATTTTTCGCTTTAAACGGATATATATTTCTATTATTAAAATAAGATATCCTAGTCTTCTCAATAAAAAATATGTAAATTTTTCAGACTTTCACGATTTTTATCTCCTAAACCATTTGAGACCTACCTATTTTTTTTTTGCAGCATTAGATTTAGAAGTTCCATACACATTTAAAAAAAAAAAAAAAAAAAAAAGAAGCGTCTACATTTTTCAAACTTTCACGATTTTTATCTCCGAAACCATTTGAGACCGACCTTTTTTTGCAGCATGTGCATTAGGAGCTCCAAATGCACATTTAGAAAAAAAAAGAAAAAAGCAGCATGGGCCCTTAAGTACAATTATTCCAATACTTTACATCTTTAATTTTTCATTAAATAAAACTAAAAAACTTATTTGATGGCGTTTTAATATTGGTTCCTTTTAAAAGGAAATAAGGCCAAATTGGCTTAATTTCTTTTTCAAATGGAAATAAGGCCGAATTCGGCCTTATTGCACCCCGCCGCCGAATTATCTCATCCTTTAGCTTTTGAATTGTTGCTGGCTTATCGACGTACACCTTTTCTTTCAAATAACCCCAAAGAAAGAAGTCCAACGGTGTCAAATCACATGATTGGTGGCCAAATGACATCGCCACCACGTGAGATAACACGGCCATTGAATTTGTGGCGCAAAAGAGCCATTGTTTCGTTAGCTGTGTGGCAAGTGGCACCGTTCTGTTGAAACCACATATCGTCCACATCCATATCTTCCAATTCGGGCCATAAAAAGTTCGTTATCATCTCACGCTACCGAACACCATTCACAGTAACTGCCTGACCAGCCTCATTTTGGAAAAAAATACGGCCCGATGATGCCGCCAGCCCATAAACCGCACCAAACAGTCACTCTTTGTGGGTGCATTGGTTTTTCGACAATCACTCTTGGATTATCATTCGCCCAAATGCGGTAATTCTGCTTATTGAGGAATCCACTGAGGTGAAAATGTGCCTCATCACTGAAGATGATTTTCTTCGAAAATTGATCATCCACTGTTGCCATTTCTTGCCACCATTCTGACCGTGTAAATGCAAGTCTTTATGCATAATGTTCATCAACGACGAACGTGAGAGGTGCAATTGTTGGGCACGACGACGAGTTGAGGTGGACGACTCTTCAGCCACACTATCGCGAACAGCAGCAATATTTTCTGCAGTACGACCATGCACTGGTGTTTTCACATCTCCTACAGACCGGGTTTGTTTAAATTTTTGCACGATTTTTCCGATTGTACGCACATTTGGACGATTAAATTGACCGAAAAAATCACGAAGTGCTCGATATGCATTTTGATTTGAAAGCTCATTTTCATAATAAGCCTGAATAACTTTAACGGTTCAAATTGAGTTAGTCTGAAATTGAGAAATGTCAAATGAAATGCAGAAAAAAAGTTGACATTTAGGTGTGGTTTATATTCAACATCGGCCCTTAAAATTTAATCACCCTTTATATACATTAGAGCGGGATAATTTTTTTTTCAAAAAATCGTAGGCGTGGGAAGAAACCGTTAGTCTAAAATCTATTTCGAGCCTCTGGTTTTTCAAAAGAAGGTTATAATTTGTGTTTTGCTGCAATATGTGAAAAAATTATTTCACTTATTGGAAAAAACTTTGCTACGAAAAAAATAGCCATCCACATTTCACTCCATATTCACTCCATATGATTGTGTGGTGCTCAGGATTATTTTTTTGTGTTAAATACCACAAGCTGACGCTGGGGTGAAGATAATTATAATAATAAAAGTGATTTCTCTGTTTATTTGACTCGAATACAAATATTAAAGGCCAACATAAAACCAACATCAAAATAAATAAAAACTACAAAAACCGGAATTTTTCTCCATTACTGTATAAAAAGGAATTTTACGTCAAACTAAAAAAACCGGAATTTTTCTCCATTACTGTATAAAAAGGAATTTTAAGTCTACACTTCCGATACTATCAAAACTGTGGGTTTTTAAATTAAGACTGTGCGGTGTTTGGATATATTTTATCCAAAAAATGCGGTGTTTTTGTGATTTCAGGTTAAGATTGTATGTGTGACTGTTTACGGCTACAGGCGCAATATCGCAAAAACAAACAAAAACTGGAACAGTATTCAGTATTTTAGCAATACGTGTAGAAACAGCTACAAACGTTTACAGCATAGGGTGTGAATATTTAAAGTAAATTATAAAAATTTTTTTTTCTTTTTGGTACTCTTAGCCCACATAATAAACATCAGTACATCACATTTAAATACAGTTTCTTTTCGAATTTCGGGGGGGGTTTGAACCCCCAAAACCCCCCCCTGGATCCGCGCCTGCTGATGACATTGCTATTGTCATCTCAGGAAAATATGTATCCACTCTTCTAGATATTATGCAAAATTATCTAAACACTCTCGTAAACTGGCTTACCAGCTGTGAACTCCACGTTAATCCTGATAAAACTGAGTTAGTGGTCTTTACTAGACAACACAACTGACCCACAATAAGTCCTACAAAACTGAGAAATACAAGACTAAATTTCTCGGAACAAGCAAAATACCTAGGTCTCATCTTAGATAGAAAACTAAATTTTAAACTCAATCCGCTCGAGAGAGCCAAAAAAACTATTGTAGCCTTATATTCATGTAAGAAAGCAGTGGGTAGCAAATGGGGATTACAACCAAAGGTTACTCATTGGCTATATACAGCTGTTATAAGGCCAATATTGTTATACGGTGCTATAGCTTGGTGGTCCGCACTAAACAAGCAAACAAACACACCTCAATATACTTTGCAAAGTTCAACGGTCAGCTGAGCTGTTCATCAGCAGAGCGCTGAGAACCACACCTACGGACGCACTCAACACTATGCTCCACCTGACACCACTATATATCCTAGCAAAACAGATGGCTGCAAGCACAGCAATCCGTCTAGAAGCCACTTCTCAATGGGAAGGAGGTACAATAGTTCTACGATAAATCTTACATTAGGAAACTCCTTCCTCCAATACCTTATACCTTACCGTAGGTCCGTAGACCGTCAACTACATCACGCAAAAACTTTTATTCTACAAAAATTTTGATTTTTCAATTCCCTCCATAAATGAATGGGAGCATGGAAGCCCTCCACCAAACAATGCCACTGAAATCTACACTGGTGGATCAAAATTAGATGGCAAAGTAGGGGGAGGAGTCTACTCTGAATCACTAAGTATCAACCTTGCCTGTAGGCTCCCTGACTATTGCAGTGTCTTCCAAGCGGAAGTTACTGCGATACACGAAGCCGTTACTTGGCTTCAAATGAATGATATATCAGCTAGAGATATTAGTAGTATATCTGATAGCTAAGTTGCTTGGAAAGCCCTGGAATCTGTTGTAATAACATCTGTTATAACATCTAAAACAGTCCGTAGCTGCCACAGATCTCTAAATGAGATGGCAGAGCAGTTCAATAGAAATCTATGTTGGATCCCCGGACATAGAGACTTCCAAGGAAACTGCAAAGCAGACGAATTCGCTCGAAACGGTACTACCAAACCCTCTCTTCACATACCTCTCGTCACATGTAAATTACTCACAAATGAGTTATCCCCTGAAAGTACCAGTAACAGGTAGTACATGGCATATGGCGCTTCAAGTTTGGTCAACCCTGAACTTCAAAAACTCAAAGAAATCATAAGCGTTCTGAGAGGACACTGCCCGAAGACTAAAAATCCTCCAAAACGACTTCTGCAGAAGTTGCAGAGACGAGGAGGAGGTAGAATCCACAACACATCTTCTCTGCACATGCCCAGCGCAGGCCAGAAAGCGCCACCTTTTCCTAGATAACTACTTTTACAGTAACTTAGACGAGCTCTTAAAATCTTAGGTCTGACGAATACTCAGCTTTATAAATAGCTCCAACTGGTTCAGATAGAGTGGAAAATAATTAACCCCTGGTACCACAACGGTCCTAATTGGCCTAAGCGTGTCTCATAAGAGACAGCCCCGTAAACCTTACCTATCCTTTTAATGAAATGCAAAGACCTGGTCCAGCAGCTGAAAATGAGCCCCAAACCATGTTTGACAGTTGGTCTGAAATTCCGCAGTTGCACTTCCTGATTTGCCTTTTTCCAAAAATAAGGTTTTCCATTGGACCCAAAAACGTAAACTTACTTTCGTCGGTAAACAAACCGTTGTTCCAAAATGGATTGTTCCAACGGATGCTTTGATTTCGTTTTCTGATCAGTGGTTTTTCTCACGCTTTTTTACCATAAAAATCAGCCTCGTTTGTAGAGGCACTGCATTTCTTTCCCAACTCTTTTCCAGCCATGAATGCTAGCTTCGGTGCACTAAGAAAGGGATCGATCAGCTTTAACTTTACGCATCAAATATCGCCTGTCTGATTCAGTAAAAATTTTATTGTGGCCAGTTCTAGGATTGTTTTCCATCTGCTTATTAGTTTTAAAACGCTTAAGTATATC
This sequence comes from Pherbina coryleti, assembly GCA_943735915.1. NCBI lineage: Eukaryota > Metazoa > Arthropoda > Insecta > Diptera > Sciomyzidae > Pherbina > Pherbina coryleti. The sequence continues at coordinate 97,091,354 of OX030949.1, read as the reverse complement.
ATGAACAGTAGAATGACTTCTGTCCACAATTTTAGTTATTTTGCGAACAGGACAGAACCAAAAAAACAATTGTGGGAAATCCCGTTAGTTGCTAAAACATTTTACTTGAAGTCGGTTGCGATACTTTTGCATGGTTGCATTTATTTAACGCACTGTTGCAACTGTCCGAGTTGGCTTGCTCCTGATTTTCCTACTATTTGCATATATAACCTAAATATTATCTTACAGTTAATTTTTTAATAGATAGTGAAATAATTATGAATTAAAAAATCATTTGTTTTTTTTTAACTTTCTTTAGTTTAAATATGGTCAAGTTAGATAGATTGTTATCTCTTAAATATCACTTAACTTCTAACCCCTTTTCCTCCTAAATACTTTTTTGTATTTGTAGACTTTTTGTAATATTTCTATTTTATCATTTATCATTTTGATAGCGACAAAATCGTAACGGCTTCTTTTGATTCCACTGCCAAGGTGTGGAATTCTTCAACGGGAACATGCCTCAATACATTTCATGGTCATTCCGCCGAATTAGTAGCCGCCGAATTTCATCCATTGCATGCCAGCACGATTGCAACTGCGTCCATGGACGGAACTTCGCGTTTATTTCATGTTGAGACTGGTCAAGAACTGCATAGACTAGATTTCCATGGCGCTGAAGTTATAGCCAGTAGATTCAACCGTGAAGGTAATTTATTGCTTACAGGATCTTTTGATATGACAGCGGTTATCTGGGACAGTCGGTCGAATGGGTAGGAATTTTAGTTGTTCATACATTTTTTAATTATGACAATTTTTCTTTATAACAACACCTCCAAAGAACCGTTGCTCAACTACGTGAACACACTGCTGAGCTAAGTAATTGTATTTGGAACTTTGACTGTCAGCTTGTAGCAACTGCCTCGTTGGACAGCACAGCATGTGTATGGGATATGCGTCGTTTGGATAAAAGTTTGTTTCACATCAAAGAATATCGTGATGAAGTACTCGACATTGCATTCGATTTCACGGGAAGACTGCTAGCCACAGGCAGCAGTGATTGCACAGCACGTGTTTGGAGTGTGCATGGCGAATTAAATCTAGTGTCCCTATTATTGGGCCATACCGATGAGGTGTCGAAGGTTAATTACAAGAGTTTTTACAGTCCGCTTCAGCAAACTTAATAATCATTTATCTATGTTCATATTCAAATTCTCTATCAACAACACTTTTCTGACCAAATTTAAAGGTTTGCTTCAGTCCTCCGGGTGGTATGGTGATGACAGCATCGGCAGATCACACAGCTCGTCTCTGGTTAACTGATTCCGGTATTTGTTCACAAGTTTTATCCGGTCATGAGTCAGATGTATTTTCCTGCGCCTTCAGCTATGCAGGAGATGTGATTATTACCGCCTCAAAAGACAACACTTGCCGCTTGTGGAGATGATACGATTGGTATACGGTTAACTCAAATGTTGGTAGCTTCGAGACTTGAAGCATTTTTGCTATAATTTTTATACTGATGTCAAGCTTAAAAGTTTAGTTTTCTTAAAAAACTTTTGAAAGAGTTTCATTTAAACTTTATAAATTGTTAATTTAGCTAAATTAAGCACACAAAAAAAATCACCCTAAATTAACTGTAAGTTTTAGAAAAAATCAGGAACTTTAACGTTAGGGAACATGATGAGAAATGCATTGAGGTAAATAGAAACTTAACGGTATTATTATATTTATTTTTTTATTAATTACACTCTGCACAAAATATACACCTTTTTGTGAGCAACTGATTTCATTAATTGAGGCTCGATCACGTATCTGACGTTATGCAGAAATTTGAGAAAATCGACATTCAAGGAAAATAATAGAGCCTTTAAAAAAGAGCCTACTTCTATCTCATATGAAGATATTCTACTATCCATCAGAGAAACCTTAAATTAAAAAAAAAAAAATAAAGTGAACTTTAGTCCTCAAATCAAAACAGCAACCGAATATATAATGGAAGGAGTTCTAAAAGAATTTATTTTATTTTAAAAAAACTGTACATTTTTGTACATATTCGTAGTCTTTGGTAATATATTGCATATGTATGTTGTATACTTTCTTAATAAATACTAATAGATTATGTGGTATCATTCACTCATTTGGTGTTTCGATAAATTGTTCTGAAGCTTTGGAATGAAGGGTTCTGCCCTTTAAGGGATATCCTTTGGATAAATATGATTCTTCACACCAAGAAAGAAGGTATTAATATCTCCACAATCAGTGTTGCCAGAAATTTTTGGGGAGAGAGGCTAGATGGGCTTAAAAAAAGGGCTAGAAAAGGCTAGATGGCTTAAAAAAAAGGGCTAAAAAAAGGCTAGATTTGTTTACATTATTTTTTACTCTGTATGTTTACATACTATATGAATATGATATAAAACAATACCAAGAACAAAATATATTTGAAATTAATTAAAATTGAATTTAGTCTTTCAAGCTCAAATATTTAATTAGTGTAAAAACCGTATTTTTTCGAGTTTTTCAGATTTTTCTTGCTTGCACTCGGCTCCTCAAATTCTATTAATCAGAAGCCCCATTCCTGGAGCTGGAAGTACCTTCATTAACATCATTAGAATCATCTATTTTCTAACTCATTTCTTGTATGAATTTAGAAACTTTATTGAAATATCTAGTACATGGAAACCAGAATTGCAAAGAATATTTGTTTTTGCCATTTCCAGCTGATATAACGTTTCATTTATAAAGTGCTGCCAAATATATTATTTTTAGAGCACAGGGTTGCACTGGGTCCATTCCAGAGATCTGCAACAAGTCAATTGAAAATCAAGTAACTTGAAAAAAATCAAATTTTGACTTGACTTGTAGGACCCTTGATATGTTTTTAACCTACAATCCACGACTAGCTTCTGAAAAACCTAAGTCAGACTTGATTCTATTTTGTTTCTACTCTACATTAATTGATAGAAAAAATCAAGCTTTCTACTTTTCAAGTCTAAGCGACTGCGCTGCCGTAGAAAGCCACTGAAGAGCGTCTACTTATACTTTTCTATACAAAGTAACGAAGTCAATTAACCCCTACGAAGTGGTCGGAGGGAATAGGTCCCCAAGGGAAAAATGTTCCTTTTGCAAAAGTAATGGGAGTCGGTCATACATATTAAACCTCTCCGGTCCTACTTTAAGCTCCCCTGCTCAGGTGCAGGAAATAAAAAAAACAACAAAAAGAACACAAACATACTTCAATCCAATGCTTTCAAGTTAAACTGTATTCTTAACTCGAGAAACGAAGTTTGCACTTACGACACAAAGTTATTTCCTCGAACTTCGTAAACAGACTTAAAAATAAAGGATTTGTAGGCAAAATAATTACTTTTTCCCAACATTCCAAGTTTCTACATTTCCAGTTTTTGGCGACTTAATTCTTGCTGCAAACTTGTTGTTTCCCTGCCTCGGCTTGCAGGGAGTTGAAAAATTAAAGGAACTTGAAACAACATATGGATCCATTCATGCAGATCTCTGGTCCATACATCTTAAGCAATAAATCAAAAAAGGCTAGAAAAGGCTAGAACGAAATAAAAAAAGGCTAAAAAAAAGGCTAGAGGCTAGATAGCATTTTTCGAGGCTAGACGACAGAAAAAAAGGCTAGATCTAGCCTCAAAAAGGCTAGACTGGCAACACTGTCCACAATACCCAAAAATCATGCTTTATTTAGCGACTTCTTGATATACAGCTGTTGACAACTAATTTGAAACACGCTCTTAATAAAGGGTGACTTTTTAAGAGCTTTCGGATTTGATTAAGGGGGTTACAAATAGGTTACAAATTTAAAACAAAAATTTTTTCGGGATTTTTTTTTTCATAGAAGGAAATCGTTTTCAAATTTTGCACATATATTAACTAACATTTAAAGAATACAAAAAATTTGTCTCAGAATTTTTGAAGTGGATTTTGATTTGGTTTTTTTTAAAAAAATGCCAAAAAATTGACGGTGTGCAGGATATCACCAGTCTGGAACACCTGAGGAAAAAAAAACGAAATTAATCCTTGTTGAAGTGGCTATCGCCTGAACTAGAATAATTTTTTCTGCGAAAAAAAAACAAAATGGCGGCCATTTGAAGAAAAAGTCGAGATTACAAAATCGGTCGCCATTTTGTCTTTTTTTCGGCGGAAAATCAAAAATTCTGAAAAATATGTTTTTGTATTCTTTAAATGTTAATAAATAAATATATGTGCAAAATTTGAAAACGATATCTTTTTTCCTTCTATGAAAAAAAATCCGGAAAAAATTTTTTTTAAATATTTGCCCCCAAAAAAAAAACGTAAAATTTAGAAAAATTTATAAAATCTTTGTTTGAGTCGATCAAACTAAGTCAATGTTTAAAAATGATTGCATGTGAATTTTGATCGCGGCTACGCCTCAAATGGTTCATACGCTCTGTCCAATTTTTTGGCAAACTCTCTCCAACATATCGATCGGTATCTCACGAATAAATTCTTTAATGTTGGCTTCCAGTGCGTCAACTGTTGCGGGCCTGTCCCTATAGATATGAACCTTAACATGGCCCCCACAAAAAATAGTCTAAAGGCGTTAAATGTCACAATCTAGGCGGCTAATTAACCGGTCCCGAACGTGAAATAAACTGTTCACCGAACTCGCCTCTCAATTGCGACATTGTTTCGCGTGCTGTGTGGCATGTGGTACAGTCTTGTTGAAACCACATGTCAGGCAAGTCCAGCTCTTTCATTTTGGGCAAAAAAAAAAAAACAATTGTAACCATCGCACGGTAGCGCTCACCATTTACAGTAACGTTCCTGCCTTCGACGTCTTTGAAAAAGTACGGTCCAATGATGCCACCGGCCCATAATCCACACCAAGCAGTGCATTTTTCGGGATGCATTGGCAGTTCTTGCAATGCTTCTCGCTGCTCTTCACACCGAATGCGGCAATTTTGTTATTCACGTATCCATTCAACCAGAGATGAGTTTCATCGCTGAACACAATTTTCCGATAAAAAAGCGAATCTTCATCCAACTTTGCCAGCCCCCATTCACCAAAAGTTACCCGTTGTGGTAGATCGTGTGGCTTCAATTCTTGCACCAGCTGTATATTAAAAGGTTTTACACCCAAATCCTTCCACAAAATTTTCCACGTAGTGAAGTAACAGAGGCCCAATTACTGCGAACGGCACCAAATCGATAATTAATGGTCAGCAACACTGGCTGATACAGCTACGATATTTTCCTCTTCCCGCACTCTACGTATGCCTGTTAGTGGTTTAATGTCCAGTAATGTAAATTCGGTGCGAAATTTAGTCACAAGATTCCGAATAGCCGCCTCAGAAAGTCGCCCAAACTGATCATAAAATGGAAGAAGTGCACGATGCACTTTCTTAACCGAGCATGAATTTTGATAATAAAATTCAATAATCTGCAAGCGTTGTTCGTTTGTAAGTAGGATTAGGATTCCTTCTGAGTAGGATTCAAACAAAACGTTGAGTAACCTTGCAAATTGGAATTGTTCATTGGAATTAGACTACAAATCAGTGGAAGAATGTACCTTGGAGCGATGAAACAAAATAAATCGCCTTGGTTCTGATGGTAGGTTAGATGGCTCATTAATCAAGAATTTAATACTCGCTATGTTTCTCGCGTAATGAGGCATGGTTAAGGGTCCCCATTCGTCCTGTATTTCGCAGGACAGTCTTGTTTTTTCAAGCAAAGTCCTGCGTCCTGTGTAACGGGCTGAAAATCCTGCTTTTTCTTATTTTGTCCTGTTTTTTGTTTTTATTATTCCATTTTTGCACTTAAGTCCGCAATGTATGTTATTCATACTTTTTTTTGTAATAAATAAAAATTCTCATTAATACACTTTCACAGTGCAACTCTGTCTGTGCAACTCATATTTTAAAGTTAAAACTGTCGAAATCATTCTTGTGTCAAAATGTCGAAGAGAAAGTGTGTTTTAAGCGATAAACTTAAAAAAAATACTCATTTCTTGAAAAAACAAATAGCGATAGTGAGGCGTTTTGCTTAAAATGCAAAGGATTTTTTTCTATAGCGTCAGGACATTGATACGTACTTTCAATCCATATTCGACGTGAAAAATGCAGCAATGGAAGCCGTCTGGACATACCATGTTATGAATGCAAACAGCAGCTTTGCATTTAAAAAAAATTAACTTACAGTTTTGAAATTTTCAGGTTTGTTAAAACATACACTAATTTTTTAAAAATCGTTTTTTTCAAAAACAAAGATGGTGCTGGTTACCACAATTGGCGTAAAATACCTTTTTTGCACTGCGTGCAATTTGGTGACTGCTAGGTTGACCTGAAAAAAAAGGAAAAATTTCTTTAATTATTGAAAATATCTCCTGAATGAATAATACAGATTTTTAAAATTTGAAATAATTTCATTAAAAACAATTACATGAAAAATTAAAAACGAAAGCAATTAAAAGTTTGATTTTATTTTCAAGAGCGTATAAGTTTTTTAACACGTTGACGGACAGTTGCGTCTATAGCCGTCAAGTTCAAGTTCACTATGTGACATGACGGCAATAGCCGTCCAATACGAAACGGTCGTTTTTAGACACTGCGGCTGTAGCAGCACAAATGTGCATTTACCAGCGTACAAGTAGAAGCCTAGTGTCATGTTTTCGAAAAAAAATTTAGTATGCAAGGTTAACACATTGAGTATGCACGTTACAAATGCAAATTACAAAAACATATAGTGTCAATTTTCGAATTTCACTTGTTTCTACTGTCCGTCAACGTGTTAATAAGGCTTTTTTAAACATTGTTTCTCATTCATCCTGGAGATATTTTGAATATTTAAAGAAATTTATAATTTGTTTGTTTGTTTCAGGTCAACCTAGCAGCCAGCAGATTGCACGCAGTGCAAAAAAAGATCTTTTACGCCAATTGTGGTAACCATCGCCATCTCTGTTTTTGAAAAATAAACAATTTTTTTAAAAATTAGAGTATTTTTTAACAAACCTGTAAATTTAAAACCTGTAAGTTAATTTTTTCTGTTTAAAACCATTACCTCAATATCACTCCATTGAACTCACCTCAAAATGTTCGCCGGCCTTAATGTGCCACTTTAGTAGGACTAATTTGTGTTCATTTTTATTTTTTTTTTTTTTATAGTCTTGTTCTATTGAATATAAGTGAATATTTAAATAAGAAGATTGAATTCTACTTTTGCCTTAACAAAATTACACATTATATACAAATAACTAATATTAATTGATATACAGTAATTTCAATTTCAATTTCAATTTATTGAGGAAATATATTAGCATATAAGAACACTTTCTTTTGCATGCCGCAAGTTGAATAGATTAAATAAAATAAAAGTAAAATTTAACAACAAGATTAATAAATAACTAAATAAATAAATAAATAAATAAATGAGATAACAACAATTGAGATCTGAATTAAAAACTTAAAGTTATGAAAAACAAAAATTAATGAATATTTTTAAAATTATATAAATAATATACAACAGTTTTGAGATGTATGAAACATTCTTAGAATAATAAATTTAAAGGAATATTAAAAATTGAATATTAAAAATTTATAAGAGTAAAACATTAATCTAAAAAGTTATGAATTTTAACCAATTTAACCAATTTATGAAGAAGAAGAAAAATAATAGTAGAAGTCAAAAGTGGATAGAGTTAAGAGAAATATTGAAAGATTAAACGCTTAAAGGCTTTTTGGTTTGAAACGACCTTAATGCTGTTTGGTAGAGAATTCCACAGTCTTATTGCACTGACGAAAAATAGCCTACTAGAATTTTTGTAATGGTGACTCGGAATCAATAGGTTCATGCTTCGACTTGACCTGCAGAACTGAAGTTTTTCGTACAAGTAATGTGGGCAACACGAATAGATTAATTTATGCAAAAATATACAATTTCTTGCTTCGAGATATCGAAATAAGCAGCGACCAAGTAGCTTAGTGCGAAAGAAGGATAATCGTACCTCTTCAGACCATAGACGTAACGGGCAGCATTATTTAAGGCAACTAATAACTTGTGGGATGAGCGTGAGTCTAGATTGCTATAAACTACTTCCGAGTAAGTGATGATAGGCATCAGCAGTTGTAATACAAGTTTACGTCTTGTTTCGACTGGAACATATGCTGAGGTCATACTTAGGTTGCGTAAAACAAAGTAGACTTTACTCACACAGGAATTAATGTGATCCTCACAGGATAGGGAACTATTTATTTTAAACCCCAGGTTAGAAGCCTTAGTAACAATTTTCAGTTCGACGTTATTAAGTAGAATTGGGGGTAAATCAAAATTTAAGAAGGATGTTTTAGAAATCGGTAGAATGTATGATTTTAGGGGGTTTAGCTTAAGTTTATTAGCTTCAGACCAATTAGCAACAGCATCTAAATCTTCATTTAATCTTACACACAAATCTTCAATGAGCCCGCTAGGTCTAGACAAATATGTATAACTGAAGATCATCAGCATACGCATGCATTGTGACATTTTTGCATATATCGAAAATGTCATTGATGAGCAATGAGAACAGAAGTGGGCCTAGAACCGAGCCTTGGGGTACACCAGTATTAGTAGTCTTGAATGTTGAGTAATTAACTCCTATTTTTACTCTCTGTGACCTTCCAATTAAATAACTTTCCAATAGCTGAACCGAAGAATCAGAGAATCCAAAATTGAATTTGAGTTTTTTACATAAAATATTATGGTTTACGGTGTCAAAGGCTTTGGAGAAGTCCAGTAAGCAAAGTAAGGTCAAATGTCCCATATCAAAGGGTATTCGAACATCATCCATTACTTTAACTATTGCAGAGGAGCAGCTATGGCCAGGCCGGAACCCAGATTGAAGATCCGAAATGAGACCGAATGTGTTTACATGGTTTGAGATCTGCTCAGCCATTAAAGATTCGCACAATTTTGAAATCGAAGACAGCAAGCTAATAGGTCTAAAGTCAGATGGCTCACACGCATTAGATTTTTTTGCAATTGGAATTATAGTTGCTACCTTCCAGATTGCAGGATAGCACGAGGTTGTAAAAATGTGGTTAATTATGTGCGCGAGCGGGCTGAGCACATAAGGCAATATAAGTTTAACAAACTTAATGGATATGCCATCCTCCCCAGACGCATTTGATTTTATTTTTTTTATGCAGCGGGCGACATCCAGTTCACTAACCGCGTTAAAATAAAACTGAGTAGGGAAGATAGAGGAACTATTATAGATGATGGATTCACAAGTATCATCAGCCGTCGAGTTAGCAGTGAAAAGTTCCGTGCACATAATTAAGAACGATTTCATCGTATTCATTTTTGACCTGAATTGCAATTTAATTTGAACTAAACCTAACTCGTACTCTTACCACAATGTACCCAAGAGACGAAGTTTGAGGAAATATTATTTTGTTGTTGTCTAATGCACAAACAAATTCTCAGGAGATTTTTTTGCTAACATGCTGCTAATTTGAAGCGTGCACATAATTAAGAACGATCAGTATATTCAGTTGATAAGGTCATTTCAGTTGATTTAAATGTACTGCACGGCTATTAAAATATTGTAAACATTCAATTGATTTCAATAAAGTTAAAAATAAGAAAAAAAATTTGGGAAAAAATAAGTCATGTGACCCTGTGGCTCGCGAGTTGATTGTAAAACTGTTTAATGAAAAAAAGTCGTATAGTGAAATCGACAATATTATAAAATGTTCAAAAACGATGGTTTTTAATGCTATTCGACATTTTCGAAAATATTCAACTGCAAAGAATGTGCCCCGAAAGCGTAAACAACGTAAAACGACTAAAATGGAGGATAAACTGATTGTTCGTGAGTCAAAAAACTTTCCGCACAAATCAGCTAAACAGATTTTAGTAGCTGTTTTTGGTGAAAATGCGTCTGGACCTTCCATGGATACAGTTAAACGTCGTTTGAGAGAAGCTGGTTTATTTGGACGTGTTTGCAGACCCCTTTAATGTCCAAGCAGAATCGTAAAAATAGAATTAATTTTGCTAAAAAATATGGGCACTGGACTGTTCAAGAGTGGAAAAAAAGTATTATTTTCTGATGAAACGAAGATTAATTGAGTATGGTCAGATAGCAGATCATATGTTAGACGCCCGGTACAAACTGAGTTTAGCCCAAGGTACACACTCCCAACGCTTAAGCACGGCGGAGGTAACATAATGGTATGGGGTGGTATGTCATGGCGCGGCGTTGGTCCACTAACAAAAATTGAGGGTCGTATGGACAAGTTCCAATACACAGACATCTTGCAGAACAATTTGATACCATATGCAGATGAAAACTTACCCGTGTGTTGGATACTACAACAAGATAATGACCCAAAACATACTGCTGGTCATACGAAGAAGTGGTTTACAGACAATAAGGTAACAGTATTGGATTGGCCATCGTGTAGTCCGGATCTCAATCCGATTGAGAACCTCTGGCAAGTGGTGAAGGAGAGAGTTGGTGCTCTAAAAATGCGAGTATGTGAAGATCTAGTGGGCTCAATGCCTCGGCGATGTGCAGCGGTTCTTAAAAGCAATGGATATCCAACCAAATATTAACTAAATAAAACTGAAATAAAATATTGTATAACAAAAAGTCAAGTTCTTGTATATCGTTCTTAATTATGTGCACGTTTAATTCCTTTCTGATATCGTAAAAAGATGCCCTACTTTTTAACAGGTAAGCTACCGATAAAGATTTTACAAAGCATATAATAAGGGATTCTTCAACATTCGATTTGGTAAGGATTTGCTTGAATTTTTTACTTGTATTATACAAAAAGTTAATAGAAAAAGAAACAAAGCAATCGTTCTTAATTGTGTGCACGGAACTGTATGAAACTTAATTCCTAAATTTAAAACCTTAACTTAACCTTTAATTCCTAAATTTAATAAAAAATTTGATATTATCAATGAAAATGCTTATTTTAATTATTTGAATATATAAATAACAATCACTTTTCGGCTTTAAGCTGCGTCCTGTGAAATGTCCTGTTTTTTACGAGACGTCCTGTAAATCCTGTAAAATCTTTCAATTTGTCCTGTTTTTGGCGTAAAAAGAGATGGGAGCGTTAGGCATGGTGCATGGACCATTATGGTATGGGGGTGCTTCTCCTGGAATGGTATTGGACCAATCCATAAATTTTATGGAATTTTAAATAAAGAGAAGTACTTTGACATTTCTAGCAATGTCATGCTGACGTGGGCTAAAGAAAATTTACTTGTTATATGGAATTTCTAACAGGACAACGATCCGAAGCACACGGCTAGGCTCACACAGAAATTCTTCGCAGACATTTACGTCAATGTTTTAGAATGGTCATCATCCAGTTAAGACTTAAACCCTATCGAGCATCTATGGGGTAACGTGAAAAGAGCCGTAAGCCTTAAAAATATAACAAATATGACAACTTTTTTTGATAAAGTGAAGGTGGCCTGGAATGCAATAACAATCGAGCGATGCCTCGGAGCCTCATAACATCAATGCGCAATTTATGTGAAGCATAAATAAACCAAAGATGTTTGCAAGAAAATATTGAGAAAAAGTAAGATTAGTTAAATTCCATGGTTTTATTCTAATAATATATTATCGTTTCTAATTAGGTGTCGCAGTAAAATTTCAAAGAGTGTAACTTATTTTTTAAATGTGCAAGATGGAATAATTTCTTAAGTTCTTTTTTGTTTGTTTTGTTTGTTTGTTACCTCTTTAATATAATTAAATGAAACATGATGAAATAAATGAAAAATAAAAAATATATGAAAAGTTATGTGTGTAATGTAAACTGCAAAGCGTTTCTAATTACTTTTCAACAGCTGTATCGGAATTTAGTGTCTATAATTTATTCCGCATCCCAGCGGCTCCTTTTTTATAGCTTTTAATCAAGAAATTTACGTGTTACATTTTTTCAGTCAAAGTAATAAATAGTTCTAAAATTTGATAATAGATTGATTGTAAAGAAAGGTGAAACATAGCTAAGCGTTTGAAGATGTTATGTGGAATAATGAAGAAAAGTGTGAAATTTAATTGGATGGAAGTCAAACATCTTTACCAAACCCAATTCAAGTATTCATCTTACAAAAATAAAAATTTAAGCGGAAGAAGGACCTTGAACCTTGCGAAGGTCCTTGCCAGTCAACGAAAATCTTACCAACGATAATCTGCTTGGTGCACAAGAGAGCTTTCAAGTGTTACCGTTACCGCCTTAATTATGGGACGTCTACCAGTGTTTTGAATAACATCGACCATAATAACGTCCGCGGTTGGGATTTAAATCTGTCTTGCTATTACCAAAAAAAATTTTTTTATCTTTGCATTTTTCATCCTGTTCAAAATATTTTTTTTTTATAATTTTGAAATTTTTTTACTCCAAACTTATTTTTAAAAACAAAAAAAAACCTACAGCTTTTGACTGTGCAAAGAACGGTTTCGTCGAATTTATCTGGTAATACTTAAAAAAAATGGTGATATCAAAAACGGTTAGTGATGAAGTTTCGCCACCAAATATTTGATTTTTCTCTTCAGGTGGCCATACCATACCATACCATACCATACTTTAATGTTTACTTGAAGTGAACATATTTTTTAGAAATTCAAAGATTCGAGTAATCTCCACTCACAACCATAAAGTTAAACAAATTAATTGTTGATATCATCAAGCTTAACATCCTTTTTTTATATTCCCAGTGGCAATCTACTTGGAGCCTTACAGCAAATATTTTGATTACGTTTCGTTTTTCCTTTAGACAACCGCTTTATATTTTTTTTGCCCCATTTTAAAATAAATATGTTCGATTGTTTAATCTCATAACAGTTTTTTTAATCTTACCTTGAAATAAGCAATTAAATTACTAAGGATATAATTGTCCTAGATATAATAAACATGCCCAAATATTGTCAAAAAAATTTGTTTTCTTTGTTGGTATATCTGTTATCTGGTGCTCAAATATCAGTTTGAGCGCTATTTGTTGGTGCGTGACAGCTTTGTAAACAAGTCAATGTTTATTGTGTTCTGCATATTTCAAAATATCCAGTTTAGTTGAGTTGAGTTAGTTGGTTCGCGACTATTTGACCAAAATCAACGTTCATACCATTCCGCAAGCTCAGTATTCACACTCGGTATCAAGTTACCACTCGCGGAAAGCGTTTTTAGACGATTGAGGCGATAAAGGAGAATACGTAGGAGATGAAGGCGATTCCAAAATCAGTACATGAAAAATGTTTCCAAGATTGGAGGAAGTGTTGAAATATATATATATTGCTTGCAATGGAGATTACTTAAAAGGAAATAAAATTAATAATTGTACCGTTTTCGGTTTTTTGAAGAATTACGGGTGTTTTTTGATCAGAAGGTGCAGTCTTTTATATGCAGTGATGGAAAAAACAATAGAAACGGCTTGTATGTTTTTCTTTTGTTTGATTATTTTTTGTATAATAAATTTTGTTTTCAAAGTTTACATATGATTTAAAGATTTAGAGAATATAAAACAATCTGATTCCAGCAATTCATAAAAAAAAAACCAATTTCATTTATTGTCCTTGGAAAAATAATAGAAACAAGACATAACCAACAATCCAATTTTTTTTTTTTTTAAATCTACCAATTTTGTACTGAAAAATAGTTTAACTTTAATATTTTGTTTTTTTAGAACTTCAATGCACCGGCGGACCATGGAATCCACCAATTTGTCACAAATTGAGGGATCAAGAACATACTGCACTTTTTTTTACAATTCTTCTTTGTTTTTGGCTTTATAATCAGCTATTTTCTTTTTTTATGATCCCCCAAAAGTGTTCAATTGGATAAAGGTCTGGTGTCTGCGATGGTAATTCTAATAAATTAATGCCATTGTCCCGGAACCATTTTTTTGCCAGTTGCGAGGAGTGTTTGCGATCGTTATATTGCATAACCACACATTTTGACTGCTTTCTCCATCGGAAAATAGCAGCATTATGCTATTCACACATTATGTAGTGTGTTGCCCACATTTTACCTTTAATCCAATATATTAGACCTACGACCGACGAGGAAAAAGAAACCCCATAGTATTATGCTACCAACACCATATTTTAAAATTTTAACTGTGTGCTTCGGATTAAGTGTAGTATTTTTTGGGCGTCTTACATGAGGCATTATTCCATCGGATCCGAACAAATTCACCATTTTTTGGTCTGGTTACAACACGTTTTTCCAATTTTTTGTAACAAATGCTTTCTTGCAAAACCTGTTACGAATTTTCTTTTTTGCTCAAGTATATCACTTTTCTTTCGGAATGTGCTTTAAAATCATTTTTTTATTAATCTATTCCGTATTGTGTGATTTTCCGATGAAAAAAATTAGTTTGTCGAACCAACACTACATTAACCTTTGCATAAGTTGCTCCTTTTCTTCCTCGTTTTTTCTTTTTTGGTTCAAAATTATACATATAAAATTATAAATAGCAGAATACATTTTTTTTCCTTGAACACTTCAATAACTCTGCAATTTCACATTTTATTTTGTCTTCATTTCTTAATTTTCGGATTAATGGGCGGCTCAACATCTGTACAATACACTCCGCTTCCCATTCTGAACAAAATAAGTGCGAAAATTAGAATATCACAAAAAGTTATTATTTATTTTCAATACTTGATTAACACTAGAGCTCCCATTTTCACGTGAGCACGTGTAGTACGAATACACGTGTTTTTAAGAATATTTTAAAAAATCACGTACTCGAACTACACGTGAATGTTAACCTTAGACCCGTTTACATGTTTTACAACTTAATCCCGTTTATTCGGGTCATATGGACCCGTAGTGTATTTTGTATGGAAATTTTCTATTTTTCAATGAGATACAATTAAAAAGTGCTGTTATTTCCTGAAATATTAATTTTATTATTTGATTTTTTTTTTCAATATATGTTTGCACAAAACATTTGAAATTTACATAATATTTATAACCGATTGATAAATCCGATTCGATTGAGCTGCATTTGATGTGTTAGGCATTGGTAGATCTGCCCTATCTTTATCATCGTTATCTTCCAATATATCAGGTTCTTTGCATTTGTGAAGTTAACACGATTTACATGCACGATCATAATGCAAAGGTCAAAAAAGTTTTAAGCAATGGTCACACACAGCTGACGTTTTATTATCCTTTGTTTTGCTGTTACCCTTATATGCTTCGCATCTACGTCGTGGTTTCTTATCCTAGTAAAACAGTGAATAAAACATGAATGAATAACATTCATTTGAAATGGAAATTATTTATTTATTTTTTACCTAAATTTGTGGCATTCGAAGCGATTCTGCAAGGCGTATTAGCTTCATACCAATCAAACTCAAAGCAGTTCTTAGGGCGTGTGCTATCCGGAAACTTTTTACTCAGATGACGAAATTTTGACAGTCTGAATGAGAATATTTGACAGATGGGGATGTATATGACTGTCAAAAATTCGCGTAGCCCTAGGAGCTAGTATAAATTTTGATTGTAAAACTTTAATTTAAACTACACTACCGAAATCTAAAACGTCAAAATTTCTAGCTGTCAAAATTTCATCGTCCTTCTTTTCTACCACAAGTGAAAAGTTTCCGAATAGCACACAGCCTTATTGATTGTTTCGTTTGAGTGTTGCATCGCTTTTCCAATTGATTTTTAGCATGATATAACGCAAATACTAAAAGACACCACATAAGAGAACACTGTACATGCACAACTGATCCATAAAGAAAGCATGTTTTCATACGTGTAAGTGTAGATAAGTATGAAAAGTACATACGCCAACGACAGAATAATGCTATCTCTCACTTCCAATGTACTCAAAAGTACTTTACTACAAAAACTGATCCTTCATATAAATCGAATGGTAGAAAATGTCGGGTCGTTTTGACCCAGATAAACGTATAGTGCACATGTCAGTTTTTTTGTCTCTCTTATGCACATATGTCACATATGTACAATTTTTTCATACTGGTTGCAAAGATAAAAGTTCAACAAATAAAATGGTATTTTTTTTTAATTTTTGAAATTTAATGTTTTTTGAGTTATAAAATTGTGGTATATTTTAATAAGTTTATTTCTTTTATAATTCTTAAAAAACATATTTTTTAAGAATTATATTGTGAGCTTAATGCCAAAACAAAACAGCGTAAGTTGTAAAACAAAAAAGCGCAACAACAAAATCTTTGCAGAATCAATGCAGTCAACTTTTTGAAATTTTGCGACTAGCAAAAGAGTAGAAAAACATTGCTTTGGCAAAGTATAGCGCTTCTATAATTCCTCTTTGGTTTTATTGATCTTGCGCCTATTAGCTTGTCAAAGTTAGTCAACTGCTAGAACCACTGAGACTACTGATGAGTCGGAGTAGCGTCCGACGAAACCATGGTCTAGTCAGCTTGGTTTAAGTTCTGCAAAGAACTTTGTTGTTGTAGCAACCTGTTGCTTCATGAATTATTTGGCATTAAGCTCACAATATAATTCTTAAAAAATATGTTTTTTAAGAATTATAAAAGAAATGTGTTTTTTGCAAATGAAAAGTGCCTCGGATCAATATGACCCGATAAACGGGTTTAAGGTTAAACACGTACTACACGTGTAGTTGCAAAAGTAAGTGTTTACGTGTTCACGTGTACACGGATTCACGTGTACACGACTACACGGGTTCACGTGTAGATGAGATTGATTACAATTCTTTAATTTTTATGTTTTCTCTATTGGAGTAATTTTTGTGCAACCAAATAAACATCTTAAGATTTTCTTTTCAATGGCGCACTTTAACTCAGGATGGCAGAATACCTGGTGGCTCGAGCACAACATGGCACAGAAAATTCTGGAGTAGGGACAATTGTTGGGAGAAAGTTGAGCAGAGTTGAGGTACTTTTCCGGAAACCGTATCATATAGTTCCAATGATAACCGGCACTATAACATTAACAAGGACTAAGGCCATTAAAGTATACATTTCTTGTCCAAGGTTTTCATTTAAGCCATAATTGATACCATAATTCATCTAAAGACAATAAAAACCTATGGAAATTAGCTTGGATGCGTCTTAATCGTGAACACTTAAAAACGTGAACGAGTGAACCCGTGTACTCGTATACACGTGAACACGTGAATACGTACTTTTGCTATTACACGTGTAGTAGCAAAAGTACGTATTCACGTGTTCACGTGTATACGAGTACACGGGTTCACTCGTTCACGTTTTTAAGTGTTCACGATTAAGACGCATCCAAGCTAATTTCCATAGGTTTTTATTGTCTTTAGATGAATTATGGTATCAATTATGGCTTAAATGAAAACCTTGGACAAGAAATGTATACTTTAATGGTCTTAGTCCTTGTTAATGTTATAGTGCCGGTTATCATTGGAACTATATGATACGGTTTCCGGAAAAGTACCTCAACTCTGCTCAACTTTCTCCCAACAATTGTCCCTACTCGAACTTCCGTGTACACGTGTAGTTCGAAAAACGTGCTTAAGTTTGAGCTCTAATTAACACTTTCTAAACGGTATTTGAATAAAATTGTTTAATACTTGTAAATATATTCAATATTAACAAAAGTAGAATGTCTCTATTTTTTTTTTTTTTTTTTTCAATACGAAATAGAGTTTACTGCACAACTGATATTTTTACAGAATTATGCACAAAAACGTAAACAAAATAAAGTACCAATACCCAACTTTGGTGTACAGTAGGTTACAACATTTATTTTGTTTGCTTTTAAAACTTAATAGCATTCTTGGAAATGTTAAAGTGCTTGCCGTTTCTATTATTTTTTCCATCACTGTATGTATATCACTGAACAGTTGGAAACGAAGTCAACCATTAAAGTGAACATTTTATTTGTTTTTTTTTTTGTTTTTTTTTTTTGTGTGGAATACTTTACCCTTGATACTATAAGACTCATATTTGAGCTATCGTAATAAATTTCGAGCTGAAAAAAGATCAAAATCGGATGAAAACCACGTACCTTCCATACAAAGTGATTTTTTTCAAGACCGTTTATTCCTTTAATTTCATAAAAATTAATAAAATAACTTGAAATTTTACATCGTTTTGATTTTGAATATGCACTGACTTTTAAATTTGGTAAAATCAAATGGAATCTTCATTTATCTCCCATGCATAGTGACATATCCATAGAAGCATATCCTTTGGCATTTGAAATCTGAAAAAATTTAATAAAAATACGCCTTTCCCCCATACAAAGTGGCCCCATCAAAATAATGATAACTTTCATAGCTTCGCAAATACTTGAACACAACTATGGGGGCATTTAAACTTCGGCCAGGCCGCTGACAATTCCTTAAAAGTTGCTTCTTTTCTTAATTTAGTAGAGTCCCACATTTTCTGCGAATAGGAGAAATTCACCTGCATTTATCAGCTACCCGCCTAGAGACAGGCCAATTGACTCGAGGATTAAAATATCTAAAAAGTGACATCTGAAAGTACCTTACAATAAATAGAAGTAAAACTTTCTAGCAAGTCAACCTATATATATTAGATGGGTTTTGGGTTCCATACATTTTCTTAACATATTCCAGAATCTCCCTGCAAGGCCAGATTCTGAATCCTGGATGTAATATAAGCATGTGAAAAATTCGCAGACTGGATTGGCGCCGCTAAAAAACGAGAATTTGAAGAAGTATAAAATGGATGTTTCAAATCGAGTTTCCTATTTAAATTTAAGTTCTAAAAAAACTTTTGACTATAACATATCCTAATGTAAAATCGTACACTGAACCTGAATATGCCATCAGATTTTTAAAAAATTAGTCCTTCGAAATTTGAATGAGAATATTGAGGAGTGAAATTTCAAGGTCAATTTACTTCATTTCGTTACACGATAGAGAAGAAAGATATGTTTTACAGTAGAGAGCATGAGAGAGATATACATTGTTTAAAAGACTTAAAAAATTTCCTTGTCTCCGCTGAGGATCGAACTTGCGAACTATCAATTGCAAAGTCAACGCAATATCCAACGAGCTAAACTCTTCATATATAAATTTACTCTATATACCAATTAACCAAACTACTTTTGCTGTAGATGCCCAGCGGGAAAATAAAAAGCGTTCCTAGAAATAGCGATGTGCTTTTCAGAGTTCAGAGTTGTGGAGCTCATGTTTTTATACACATTTTGTTCATAATGAAATCAGCGAGAAATGGCACAGCAGTAAGACATTTAATTGTAATGCGAGCGGTGCGAGTTCAATCCTCGCGTATTAAAAAATGTTCTTGCTTTTTTTTTTTGTTTTTTTAAAGAGCTTTTTAACTATTTGTTTGTTAAGAAGCGCTTTCATTCTAGGATATCCAATATAAATTTTAATATGAATTTGGTTTACTTAAAAAGCGCTTCAGATGTTTGAAGCGCTATGGCAGAAGCGCTTGTTTAGGGCTTTTGAAACGCATCGATTACCGCTGGGTGGCAAAAGCCGCAGATTGTGTGCTGATTGCGTTCTATGTGTGGTAGACAGGGGGTTGCCATGACTCGGGTAGAAGAGAGAAAGATACAGCGAAGCAGAAGTGAATAAGAGAGTTGCCCTGGGCGCATTATGATTTTCGCAAAGTAGACCCTCATACTAGGGCTGCCATGCCAATATTTTTTTAGAATACCAACGTTGGTATATCTTTAATTCAGTATATTAATATAACCTCTATGAATTTTGCTCATATTACACATATTATATCGAGCCATAACCACAAAAAAGATGTAAACAGCACTTTTACTGAATTTCGTTTTTTTATCGAAATCGATAATTTATTGCATTACGCATCTCTACTAAAAATATGAGAGCTGTGGGAAGTACCGTTACAAAGTTATATAGAAAAACAAATTTGATGTAAGTGCACGCATATATTTTTTGAACAGCGGAATGTTGGTTACATCAAAATTGATTTTAAGTGTTATGGTGTTTTCACAAGAGGAGGTAGGTTTTTTTAAAGGAAATTAATTGAATGTTATACTATTGTCAATCATTGTAATTATGTTAAATAAGTTCTTATGGAGAGGATTTCATTTCAGTTTTCAACTAAAATGAGTGCGCTAGTGCCATATAGCGACAGTGAGCCTGAAGAAGAAATATGTGTAGGAAAGAGAGGTTACAAAAAACCATTACCTGAACGTCTTCGAAAAACAAAACCAAATGGTACACCTGTTCAAACAAATCCTTGTTTAAATAAAAAGTGTGGAAATTGATGTGCCGAAAAATTAAGCGAAAATGAACGTATTGCAATAAATGAGCACTTTTGGGGAATGGGTAATAAGATCCGCCAAAAAGATTGGCTAATTTCTTGTATGACGCGCAAATGTATAAAAAGAAAACTGACGGAAAGTAACAGAAGATTATGTAGTTACGATTATGCTATCCCTTACAATGCACATTGGGGTTTTTTTCCACTTTTTTTGGCATAAACTCATAACTTTTATATTTAAGCAGCTACAGCTCAGAAATTTTCACTAATGACAGTTTATTTAGACACCTTTGTTTCTACCAAAAATGGGAGACATGGGTTAAGTGGCACGCCTACTTTCCGTATGGGCTGATGTGTATTATAGAAAGCTATTCGAATCATCATATATCGAAAACTTTGAATTGTATGGGTGGTGCCACACCCCCTTGTCTAAACTCGTTAAATTTTTCCAGTCGAAGAATACGACGATATGAAGTTCCTACCGAGTTTCATTGATTTGTGACTTATAGTTCGAAAGTTATACCAAAAATTTGTGCTGCTGAAAAGTGCTACGCCCCTCTTTCAGCGCCCATAAAGTATTGCCAGTGGAATAGTACGTGTGATTTGAGGTCGAATACCGATTTCCGAGTCTTTGTGACCTATAACTCTAAAGGGATGTGCCACGCCCACCATATATACTCGGTGCACTCCTTTTCCCTACTCTAATTGATTTAAAAAAAAAATTGTCAAAATCTGTTGAGAAACACGTGAGAAAATGGTTCTTTTGCTGACTCCTATTTATACATATATAGATATAGATTACGTAAAAGTTTTCGTGATGATTTTCATAAAGTCGTCAGAAACGCGTATATTTTGTTGCAGCAGATTTAAAAAATAGTAAAGTAATGCCTTCTCCTTTGCCTTGTATGATGCACGTACATTTTCACGCCACAATTTATACAAATCTGCATTTTTAAAATGGTAGGTGCCTAAAATAAAACATACCAAACATTGACCTTCCGCAAAGTTCCGCAAACCACATTAGAGTTTTTTATTCTAAAATTCTCCGCTCTATATCACTGTACCTATATATCTGTGTTGCTAGGAGTTTCAAAAAAGTTCTAGCTCTCCAAAATTGAAGATTTTGTTTTTTATCTCCTGATTTTAAGTTTTGTTGTAAACATTACATTATTATCTAACTAAAACAAATTTTTCTAATACATTTATATACATATCGAAAATATATACCATAAGCCTTAATCTCTATTCTTTAGTTAGTTTAAATACGCATTCAAATATTTACAGAACTTAGTTTTATTATCAACAAAAATTCAACAATTTATGCAGCCATATTCTAGTCAAACAAAAACCTTCACTTCAGCAGCTAAAAAAGTAACGGCAAGTCGCAAAAAGAAAGCAAAAATCATTATTTTGCTTTGGTTGGAGCTTCTACTTTGCAAAAAAAGTGTTGTTAACCTTTTTCATAAATCTTGAAAAATAAGGTTAATGCCAAAAAATCGTACATTTTCCCCATTGTGCAATGGTGCTAACTATAAGGTGTGCCAGCAGTTTTTATTAAGAACTCTTAATATTTCACAGAATGTGCTAATATTTGCAAGAAAAAATGCAAGTTCTCTAAAAACTATGAGTGCAAGCAAAAAACAAAAATATAAACCTCATAATAAGTCCGATAGAGATACGGTAGCTCTCGTTAAATCGTTCATTGAATTATTACCCGCTGTTCCGTCTCATTATTGCCATAATAAAAGTAACAAGATGTATTTGCCGCAAGAATTACATAACGTCCCAACAGTATATAAAGCTTATGTTCAGCATTTGAAAGACATCAATAAGGAATCAGCTAAATTATCTTTAAGAGTTTTTAGAACTATTTTTAAGAAAGATTTTCATATAGGGTTTCACATGTCCAAAAAAGACAAATGTGTTTTATGTGAAAGGTACAATAGTTCAGACAGCATAAACAGAACCAATTTGGAACAGACTGAAGAATACCAAAACCACAAGCAAGAGAAGGAGAAATCTAAAGAAACATTTTTAAAGGATCAGAAGCAAAGCTCTGAGAACTCATCATTCGTGTGTGCTAGCTTCGATCTAGAAAAGGTTTTAAACACACCCTACGGAAAAAGTGTAACTTTATTTTATTCGAGAAAATATGCTTTCTACAACGAACGTGTATATGAAAATGGCACCAGAAATGGTTACTGTTTTTTATGGGGGGAGGCTGATGGAAAAAGAGGATGTAATGAAGTTTGCACCATGGTTTTAAAATATTTAAATATCATCGATCAAAGAGGGACTCACACTGCTATTAGTCTTTATTGTGACAGTCAAAATCGAAACAGAGCAATGTTAGCTATGTTAGTATTTTTTCTTCAACGTTCTGCTAAAATTCAAAGCATCAAAATAACGTTTTTACTACCTGGACATACCATGATGCCTGTAAATTCAATTCACAGTACGATCGAATCTTTTATTCGTAAAAGAAGTGTGTGGGCACCAAGTGAATGGTATACAATGATTTCTAATGCCAGAACCAATCCAAAAGATTATCATTGTATTTCCATGCATTATTCCGATTTCAAAGACTGGAAAACTTTCGCGTAAGCAATGCTCCCCGCTTCACTTCCCAGCTTTCTTTGAAAAAGATAACCATATTATTACACTTAATCATTAATTTTTCGAGAACATCCAGAAAAAGGAATTTGACCTCAACTCGATTGCGCGGTCCAGGCGAAATCGTAACATAGTTAATAATGAACCTCTTAATTTATATCAAGATTCATTACCAATTTCATCAGCAAAATACAAAGATTTGAATGCGCTTTGTGACAAGCACACTGTTCCAGAAAAATTTCATGAAGAATACATAAATCTAAAGTACAATGGACAAGTCAAAGATTTATTACCTGAAACAGATGAAGAAGAAACTATTTAAAAAAGTTATTTTCAATATAAACAATTTTTCACAAAGAAGTCAATTTAATTTTTCTTCAAAATTTTTGATTTAATTTAATATCATTTTATGTTATTTTCCATATTGTTTATTTAACACTAGTTACTTAAAAACCTCTTATGAAATAAATCAAAATTTCTTTAATTACATATGTAGTTATTGTTACTGAATCTGGCCAGAAGAATAATACACGAGTCTCACTAAAAATGACTTCAGCTGCAGTTACTTTATATACAAATTTTGATGTAACCGACAAAAAAATACATTCCAGCTTCATATCATGACAGCGAAATTTATGTAAGTAGCAAAAACAACAGTTATATCGTACAAAAGCACAAAAATACAGTTGCATTGGATGTATAGATCAAAATAAGAATTGCGTAAAAAAATTCGCGTTACTGAAAGTGTTGAGCAGAAAGATAATTAAAAAAACCTTCTCCTGTAAAGTTTAAGTTTTGTTGGTTACATCTTTTTTGCGGTTATGGCTCGATATTATTATTCATAATATTGCGATATAAAATTATATATAAACCCAAATTCATGAAGCATATGCTGTCTCCCATGACGCTAACTTGACACTGTGCGCAACAAAAGTTGGAATAAGTTCTTTCAATAGATAACTATTTTATATATATTGTAGTTATATAATTTTATATCGAAATATTATTAATAATAGTAAGTATAATATGTTTGATATAAGTAATATTAATACGTACATATGTTGAATTAAAAATATATCAAGTTGTATTCTGTATTCACATGTATATGTAAATACGACGCAAATTGGTTATCAAATTAATTGCTTTTCGGCCATAGGTCCATACCAATGAATACTAAATATACAGAATATTTTTTTTATAAAAACTTTTTATTGAATTTCTTTTGCTTAAAATGTTCTCTCTTTGCCTTTAAGGTTCGATTATGCAATCGTAAAGCAACGCAACGTAACGTGACGTAGAATACTATCTTATGAAAAATAAGTGTAAGTGGTTAGTGAAATCGTAATGTAACCTAGCGCAGCGATGGGTTCTATTCCAGATAGAATTCTACGCCACGTTACGTTGCTGTGCTGGATAGCCACCTTGTTGTGGTGTAGGGGCTTAGGTTGCAAAGACTCAACGGGCTATGATGACTGGAGCTTCGGTTCCTGGTAGGGTCACCCATGTCATACAGGCTGTTGAAGAGCAATGAACTATCCGACCTACTCCCTAGTCCAGGGTGTTATGCGTTTCCGTGCCCATTGGATAGTTTGCAGGCAGGGAGTATAAAACTGACTGTATTTTTACGGAGCCTCTCTGATACCTGGCCGCCTCAGGGAGTCACTGTGGCCTTACCGCGGCATTGGGGTTAGGGCGCGGTGGACATCTTTTCCCCACTATTTACTGACCACTGTAATGGCAGACCCTGAACCGAGTCTCGGGCTGGATCGGGGCTCCACGCGAAGGCTGCATTGCTTTTGAATGCGGTTCCGATTCCGCTCGAGGATGGGTATCAAGGCCTGTCATTTTAACTCTCTTCGCCTAACGAGGAGGGAGTGGTCGCAAGAACCAGATGAGTACCTTAAACAAAACAAAAACACAAGACGGGCAGTCTCAAAATGCCAACGAGATGCAGCCTCCAGCTGCATCAGACACGCGGTCTTTAAACGCTCAATTGGGCAAACGCCCTACAGACATGCGGTCTTTAAACGCTCCGACACAAAAACCTGCGACGGAAACTGCTGCTCTGGCCACCAAGCCGGGCTCCAGTGGAAGTAGCAAGTCTGCCTCGGCTAAAAGTGCGCCACCCACGAAGAGGACAGACAAAGCTGCACGGAAAGCAGCGCTAAGAGTACGGGACCGCGTTTTGCGCATACCGGAAAACCAGCGTACCGTGGAGCAGAAATCTTCCTTGAAGTGGGCGGTAGGCATCACAGGAGAAGTCAAGGCTCCCCCAAAACCAACGCCTGCAAAGCGACAGAGATCTCTTGAGGAGGTCTCCCAGCCGATGGCTAAAAAAGTTTGTGGTAACACAACCACTCCAAAGCTTTTCAGCGATGTCTTAGCTGGGCATATAACCATTGCGGTCATCGACAAAAGCGATCCGGACGGCAGCATTTCGCCTGAAAGATGGAGGAAGGTAGTAGTCAAAATGGCTACTATCTTCATTCCAATTATGCAGGAATTTCCGGGCAAAGGCCCTTCTTGTCGCGACAGTGGATGGCATCAGTGCCACGTGAAGCTGATCGCTTGCGCCGACCAGAGGTCAGTCGACCTCTACAAGATCGCGATCTCCAGGATAGGGGAGGTATGGCCGGGCGCTAAACTCGAGGTTGTTGGAAGGGATCAGATCCCTAACCGGCCAAGAGCGCGTTCCCAGATCCCTGCCGAACCTTCTGACCCTCAAACAATCCTGGAGCTAATTCGGTTGGGAAACCATGATCTGCCTAGAGGTAACTGGAAGGTGACAAAGGTGGAAGAGCCAAAAGGGGACTTCAGATCGGCAACATTTGTCATCAATCAGGAGTCCCTGGCTATCTTGTCATCCAAAAGTTACGTGGTAGACTATGGTTTCACCTCCATAGAAATTAGGGTCTTCAAAAAAGATGAGGCGTTATTGGAGGAAGAGCAGGCTTCCAGTTCAATTAAGAACGCCTCATCTCCTCAATCCTGCACTCCTGCACCAGATGAGGCTAGCTCTGATACAGAGCTAGCACGATCTCTCCGGTTATCCTCATTAGAGGATGACCTCCTCAGATCGGACGATGAGTCCGACATTACTGTCGTGGAGGTGAGTCCCACTACTAGCAGCGCTAATGCTGAGAGTAGTACAGATTAACCTCCACCACTCAAAGGCTGCGTCCGCCAGTCTAATTCTCCGTCTTACCAAGGGCGGAGAAGATATTGTCCTGATTCAGGAGCCGTGGGTAGTCTGCGGCCTGGTATGCGGACTCAGGACCCCTTCATACACGCTGATTTACACCAAAGCGCAAGGTAAGCCGAGGGCCTGTATTCTAATTAAAAATAATCTGAGTGGTTTTACTCTCTCTCTAATTTCAGCAACGAGGACACTGTGGCCATAAGCGTCGAGACGGGCCATAACAGCTTGTGGCTTGTATCGGCATACTTGGCCCACGACCACGAAGTCCTCCCAGAAGACGTCATAAAAGACCTGGTCTCCAAAGCGGCAGCTGAAAACAAGGACCTGATCATCGGGTGCGATGCTAACGCCCACCATGAGATCTGGGGAAGCTCAGGTACCAACAAACGGGGTGAGTCTCTTTTTGATTACATCCTCACTACTAACCTTATCATAAGTAACGTGGATTGTGAACCTACATTTATTATTAGCAATAGGCAGGAAGTTTTAGATATTACTCTTGCCTCCGATAATATATCTAATAGAATAAAGAATTGGAGAGTTTCAAAAGAACACTCCTTCTCTGACCATAGATATATTCTTTTTGACATAGATGACTTTGCCCCGAGATCACGTATTTATCGTAATCTCAAGCAAGTCAACTGGGATCTCTATACAGAAACACTAATGACAGAACTTCCTAACGGACCATCTTGTCTCCCCACTTGTAAAAACTCCTTAGATGACTTAGTAGACAAACTCACTGCGTCTTTGAATAAAACTCTTGACACTGCGTGCCCGCTCAAAACACCAAAAGGAAGGAAAAAGCCACCTTGGTGGGGCACTAAACTAGAAGAGCTCCGAATGAAGAGCAGAAAACTCTTCAATAAGGCAAAAGTCACTAGATCCACAGATGCGTGGACAATCTACAAAATGGCTCTAAACGAGTATAAAAAAGAATTACGCAAAGCTCAACGACAATCCTGGAGAAATTTCTGTGAAGAAATATCACAAACCTCCGAGGCGTCGAGACTTAGGAAAATTCTAGCATCTAGTCCACCTAACCCGAGCTTCATGAAAAAAGAAGACGGAACCTGGACCACCAACAGTGAAGAATCTCTTAATATCTTGGTAGAAACTCACTTCCCGGGCTGTTCAAATATAGGGAATGCTCCAACACAAGAGGTGCATTTTCCATCCATTGACAACTCTCTACAAATAATTATACAATCGAAGCTAAAATGGGCCATAGAAAGCTTCAAACCGTTTAAGTCTCCAGGACTTGACGGCATAGCCCCAATTGAAATTCAAAAAACTTACGACATCATAAGCCAATGGCTTATGATAATCTATCAAAGCTGTCTTGACCTAAATCACATCCCAAAACAATGGCGACACGTGAAGGTAGTCTTTATACCTAAGGCAGGAAGAAGCTCGCACGTAAACCCAAAAGACCTTCGACCAATCAGTCTCTCATCTTTTCTTCTTAAAACTCTCGAGAGACTAATAGACATCTACTTGAGACAAAAAATAGAAGTAAATCCTATCTCACCAGCACAACACGCCTACACCAAAGGCAAATCTGTGGAAACGGCTCTCCACTCCATAGTATCTATCATTGAAAAGTCCCTTCATCAGAAGGAATATACAATGATAGCCTTCATTGACATAGAGGGTGCCTTTAACAACGTCAAGGCGGAGGCTATCACAAATGCGCTGACGGAGCTTGGGGTGGATTCTGCGCTGATAGCACTTATAAATCAAATGCTAGTAGGCAGGATTATAAGCGCGAGTCTCGGAGCAGCATCCACGCTAAGATCTGTACCAAGGGGAACACCTCAGGGAGGAGTTCTCTCGCCTCTACTCTGGAACCTAGCGGTGAATGAACTACTGGGTAAACTAGAACAAGAGGGGTGCAGGGTGATAGCCTACGCCGACGATGTTGCTATCGTCACCTCAGGTAAATATGTGTCCACCCTCCGAGATATTATGCAAAATTGTCTTAACACTCTCGTAAACTGGGTTACCGGCTGTGGACTTAGCGTTAACCCCGATAAAACCGAGTTAGTGATCTTTACCAGACAACACAACTTGCCCACTATTAGTCCTCCAAAACTGGGAAATACAAGACTAAACTTCTCAGAACAAGCAAAATACCTGGGTCTCATTTTAGATAGGAAACTAAATTGGAAACCCAACCTGCTCGAGAGAGCCAAAAAAGCCAATACAGCCCTATACACATGTAAAAAAGCAGTGGGTAGCAAATGGGGATTACAACCTAGGGTAACTCACTGGCTTTATACAGCTGTTATTAGGCCAATATTGTTATACGGTGCTATAGTCTGGTGGCCAGCACTAAGCAAACAAACACACCTCAATATACTTCGCAAAGTTCAACGGTCAGCAGAGCTGTGCATCAGTGGAGCGCTGAGAACCACTCCTACTGACGCACTCGATACTTTGCTCCATCTAACTCCACTAGATATCCTAACAAAACGGATAGCTGCAAACACAGCAATCCGTTTAGAAGCCACTTCCCAATGGAAAGAGGGCACAATAGGACACTCTGACACCAGGAAACTCACTCCTCAAATACCCAAGAATATAGACTACATCACTCAAAAACTTTTATTCCACAAAAAGTTTGATGTATCAATCCCCTCCAGATACGAATGGGATATTGGAAGCCCTCCACCAAACAATGCCACTAGAATCTACACTGATGGATCACAACTAGATGGCAAAGTAGGGGGAGGAGTCTACTCTGAATCCCTAAACATTAACCATGCCTTTAGGCTCCCTGACCACTGCAGTGTCTTCCAAGCGGAAGTCACTGCCATACATGAAGCCGTTACTTGGCTACAGATGAACGATATATTAGCAAAAGATATTTGTATTCTATATGATAGTCAAGCCGCTTTGAAAGCCCTGGAATCTGTTGAAATAACATCAAAAACAGCCGCAGATCTCTAAATGAGATGGCAGAGCAGCTCAATATATTCCTATGCTGGATCCCCGGACATAGCGACTTCCAAGGTAACTGCAAAGCAGACGAACTCGCTAGAAACGGTACCATCAAACCCTTATCGACAGATAAGGAACAAATTGGAATACCTCTCGCAACATGTAAGCTACTGATAAATGAACTATCCCTTGAAAACACCAACATCAGGTGGTCAACGGGTAGTACATGCAGCATATCGCGTCAAGTTTGGCCAACACTGAACTTAAGACGCTCGAAAGAACTAATATCCCTTAGAAGGGACCAAATAAGTATTGCAATAGGCGTCCTAACAGGACACTACCTGATTGGAAACCACGCCCAAAGACTGAATACTCCCCATAACGACTTCTGCAGAAGCTGCAGAGATGAAGAGGAAGTTGAATCCACAACACACCTTCTCTGCACATGCTCAGCGCTGGCCAGAAAGCGCCATCTCTTCCTAGGTAACTGGTTCTACAGTGACCTAGACGAACTCTCAAAAACTTCGGTATACCGAATACAAAGCTTCATAAATAGCTCCAACTGGTTCAAATAGGGTGGAAATAATTAACCCCTGGTATCACAACGGGCCAAAATGGCCTAAGTGTGTCTCATAGGAGACAGCCACGTCAACCTAACCTAACCTAACCTACGTTGCGTAGCTTTACGATTGAAGAGAAAAAGAGTATACAAAGAAGTTTCACTTCTTTACTGTATACACGTTATACTGTATCTTTTTTTTGTTAAGCCGACTTTCGGGCAAGGATGGAATAATCGTCATTCTGACACGCTATGGTTTCACTACGTTGAAAATACGTTGTTTGAAACCCGTCCAACAACTGGCTTACATTTTGGACTGTTAACCCTGCAGTAGTCGCGTACCTAAATGTGACGAGAGTGGTCGCACGGATTACATATGTAATCCGTTTTTTAAAGTTTAAAATAAGAGATGGAAATTTGAAAATGCTTAGTTATTTGTTTTAAGTTTTATTATTACTTTATTTTATATTATATTTATTTAAAAAAACAACATAAACATAATTCTTATAGTACACAAAATCAATGAATATCGATTGCAGTCAATTGTGAAATTCATAATTTTGCATGACTGGATTACATATGTAATCCGCGCGACTACTGCAGGGTTAATCCAGAATTGTTTCAGTTCATTTATCTTTTGAGGTAATTTAGCAAGCAGTTCAAGATACTTGTATCCAATAAAAAAATATCGAATATCTTATATTTAATTGGTGAGTTTTATTTTATGACGAATTTGGAGTTGTATTTAGTGAAATGAATTTTCGCGTATTAATGTTTATAGAAAATACTTTGAGATCCTTTCAAAATGTAACATTGCCAACGTTCGAGCATGTGCTAAGCCGTTTGTTGCATCTAAAGGTACTGGACAATTTGACGTTGAATCAAGCATATCGTTGGAGATTCCCCCATGTTCCTATAGGGGCAATCTCCAACTAAGGAGACCCCATGAGCTTTCTAAACAACAATACAAGTTGTTGGGTTATTGACGAAATAAATTTACGTGCTGAGGAAATGGTCAGCAAAATTGTTGTCGTGAACGATTTCGCTGAAAGCGCAATAAATTTAATAACACTATTCAGTGCAAATGTTACTAACTTAGAATCCGACTTTGTCTTGAATTTGCAGGTGGTAGAAAATTATATCCCTCTACTTCAGATTAACTTCACTATTTTTTCTCAGTGGCGGATCTAGGATTCACCATAGGGGGCTTAAACTACATTTTTGTATGCCAAGGGGTGGCGGGGGGCTGAAACGTCTTTTTTGACTTTTTTTATTTTTTTTCCCATACAAAAAATTCTCCAAGGTGGGTCTACAGCCCTTCAGCCCGTATGTAGATCCGCCACTGTGTTTTCTGCATATTTGCAATGATGTCTCATGATGACGATGAAAAAATTTATGTTTTTAAAGCTATTGTTAATATGCAGAAAACAAAGGGAAGAAAATTTTATAAAAAAAATAAATTTTTCCCAAGTCAGCTTAATAAAAAACAACGTTTTTCTGACATAAAAATGACCCGATTTGAATAATTTTTTTATTATTCCTAAACTTCATAAAAAGGCCAACAATACTGCACTATTTTAATTTGAGAAAGTTGCAGCGACCTTGGCGAAGGTAAAGCTTCTTTTTCAAAATCGAAAGAAAAAATTAGGAAATTCTTAATAAAGTAGCCCAATTTTGGGTCAAGGACTAACTTTTTTAAAAATTTGATGGCATATTTGGGTTCAGCGGACGATTTTACATTAGGATATGTTTTAGTCAAAAGTTTTTGTAGGACTTACATAAATTCAAATAGGAAACTCGATTTGAAGCATCCATTTTATACTTCTTCAAATTCACGTTTTTTAGCGGCGCCAATCCAGTTTGCGAATTTTCCGGATTTTTTTCGCGTCACATGCTTATATTACATCCAGGATTCAGAATCTGGCCTTGCAGGGAGGTTCTGGAATATTTTTGGAAAAAAACCCATCTAATATATATCCCTTGGCAATCTGTTATTTTTAATCTTATTTCCAGGTGTAACAATTTCTTTAAGTGCAACAATTGACAACAACTACACATATTAGCTTCCACAACATTTACACAAAATTATACCGACCAAAACTCTGATGCACCCAAAGCATTTCAAACTAAACGAGTACAAGTTGCAGTTTTTTAGTTGTTTTTATTATTTATTAACATTTACTACAAACTCGAGCGTATATCTTTTTTTTTTAGTTTACAAATAATTTGGTTTTTTAGTTTGTGTTTGTTTTTCAATTTAAAATGAAATATGTAAAATCCTTTTTCATGTGTACTAGGAATTGTTTTAGTTGTTGTTTTGTCTTATATGTATAGAAATTATACTACAGATAAATAATGCAAAATAGTAGTGTTTTTTTTAACAAATTGATAAAATAAAACATTCACATAATCAAAATCAAAATTACATAATAAGATAAAAATTATTTGATTTCTGTGAATTTTCGGTAAGTTAAATGTTCATTCAGATGTATCCATGGATGTATGGTGGAAACAAAAGGAAATATGAGAAAACTGTGCGCACAAACCAGTGGGTTTTGATCGATTATCAAACTGAAGTTTGGGGGGGGGGGAGGAAAGAAGAACTTATTTTAATCAAATACGAGTATATAAAGTGTTTATGAAATGACATTCTATAAACAATGTCAGCAAATGAGTTGTAAGTTTCATGAGCTTAACAATTTGTAGGTTTTTTCTTGTTCGTTCTTCCTTTTTTGTTTTTTTTTTATTCAATTATGAACACATTACGTCTTGGCGATTTGTGTGCACAGCTGTAGTTATTTTTTTTTTTTTTTTTACATATATATAAAAACATTGTTCAAGATAGTTTTATTACATGGTATATTATTGTGATTATATTATTTTTATTATTGTTGTTGATTTTGTTTTAAAAGATAAACTTAGATAAAAGTAAGAGGATACAAAATAAAAATACCTTAAAACAATCTAAGTGTAGCTGTTGTGTTTTTTTAGTTAGTTACTCAACAAAGTGAAGCTGTTTCCAGTTACTACTTTGGATTGCATCATATCTCGAACAGCAAATTGTAGACCTAAACAATAGTTATGAAGGAGGAGGCTAGATTGACTTGGAGAGTTGTTTTGACAAATAAGAAATAAACACAATATATAAATAAAAAAAAATAAAATAAAAAACCTGTTCAAAATTTGGTTCACACAAATGCGCAGACACGCAATATATAGTATAAATTAGTTCACTATTACAATAACAATGTACTTAAATGTAATTTTGTGTTTTTTTTTCTTTTAAGTTGTATCTTATATTTGTTGCTTGGTTTACGGTTGGTTTTTAAGTAATTTTTTTTCTTCCTTATGTTTAGTTAATGTTGTTTTTCTCTGTATGTATGTTGGTTTACAATTTATTTGGTAATTTCATTTGAATTTTGCACTTTATCAAAGTTATTTAACCGGATTTCAATGTGATGGACTCTGAAAAATTGCAGACGAAAATTATTAAAAATTTTATTGAAATAACATGCACATGGTTTTGATAGTGTTTAAAAATAATGACTTTTCAAGCAGAAGGACAATAACAACATATAAGAAAATTTATTCAAGACGGAAACGGATACGCTGCCAGTTTAATTAATCCAGGACGGACCTGATTGGCATTTGTAACAAACAAAATATTTACATATATATCACATGCACCTGCCCGTTGAAAGCAGCGCTGAACTTAATGAATGATCTATATATCTAAGAGGATTTTTTTGGCTAAGCAAAAGGAATCATACATAAATAGGTACATATATCATTAATAAAAAAATACAATAACAAAAATAAAACAAGAAATTTTGATGGTAGATAAAAGCAAACCATGCAAGAAGAAGAAACTATTAAGAAGGCATGTAAAGAAGATTAATAATAAGAATAAATGAAGGCCAAAGGTGTCCAGACCGCGGCACACGCTCAGTAGTTGTAAGCATTAGCCACCAGCACTGACTGACGACCACTACCAATAAAAGATTATTTTTTTTAATTAATTCTTTTTGCAAAATTTATAGCGAAAAATACAATCGAAAAATGTATGCATATAACTAGTAGAAGAAATTGAAATAATTTTACTGAATCATCATAAAAATAACAAGCGATTATGAAGTAAGCAGCGAGTTAAAAATTCAAAGGCTAAGATAATTAAAACAAAAAATTTCCTACTTCACATTGTTCTTCGGGATAGATCTCCTTAAATATTCGCTCAATGACGGGATACCTGCGAAAGAGAAGAAAAAAAGAAAGGCATTATTATTTTAATACATTACATCATTAATTAAAACAGAGACCGTTATCAAAAGGTGGCGAATTGTTTTGAATTGTATAAAGCCAATTTGTCTACTATATGCACTGAGTATACTCCACATTTTGGGCCAAAAATATATAAATTACCATGGTACACAAAGTGTCTTAAAAAGCTGTAAAACTTGCGCAGTAAAAATATAGAATTATTTACGATAACCAATGATCTCCAGTATGAGAGAATTTAATTTTTTAAATAAATTTACTTACAAACAATATATTTTATGTTGTGAGAACAATATTAAAATTAATTCGAAGTCATTTTACATTTTATTCATTCCAAACGGGATGGTTCCTATATTCCTACATCAACATACTACAACCGCATTCATTATCTTGCTATTGAAGATACAGTGAATCTATTTGCTGTTTACTTTAAGTCCAACTATATTATGGGCTTTTTATTATTTGAAGTATCACCACCACTCTTCAAATTCATAACATTTTTGACGGGTGTCAACCTTAACCCTCACTTTGGCACTATTTACATTTGTAAATATCCCAATTTTAAATTTGCCATAACTCCTTTCTTTTTTATTCGATTTGAATATGGCTTGGACTCTGTGGCTCTCTGTGGCTCTGTGAAACATCGCGATTTTTTATAACAATATGTCATGTTTTGATATTGTAGCTGGAAGTGCTAATTTAATGAAAAAAGTATATTTTTTGTTGAAATTTGTTTTGTTTATTCATTGGACCTAATAATTTTTGAAGTGATAACTTCTTTAAGCATGTTTGGCAATTTCTGATGAGTGTGAATCGTCAGCTATCTCGATTCAATCGTCAGTTAGATTCTGCCGCTGCTTTTGTATGTTCGAACATGTGCGCACTCGCATCGTAGTCGTTGCTACACACAATCTTACGTTTTCATTTTGTTGTTGTTGTTTGTGTCAACATTTTTATTTTGTGTGTGTAGGTTTGTGCTTTTTATAGTTTGTACCTACATACAGGGTGGGACAAATAAAAGTTTTTTTATGTTTTTTTATAAAATGAACAAAATCAAATTTTTTCCGTTCTATAATACATGGACAAAATTTAATTCTTTTCGTGCTTGACTCGTTTCCAGATTGTTGGCATAACATCGCTCCTTCACGGTTCCCCACAAAAAAAAACTTTAAAGGCGTAAAATATTGCCAAGACGGCTGAAAACACGATTTGGGAATTTGGTGCGGAAAAGATCGATTGTGGTATGGGCTGAATGGCCCATGCATCTAATAGAACTGCATTTTATTTTTTTCGGGAATGTCGACCTGTGCACCTATGATCGTGCAAACACATTAAAATTTAAAGCGTAGTCAGTTGCATTTAATGAGGTAACTTTTTTACATAAGTTACACTTATAAATGTCTCGTACTGATGCAAAAATTGAGGAAATGCGTGTGTCAAGCGTTGAGATTATAACCTTTTTTTGATACCTATAATGCTAGATTTTGTTGGAAATTTCAAAAACAAAAAACACGACTTTTCCAGGCCCATTTTCCCAATTTGCGAACCCTATAACTTCTAAACTTAGTTAAGCGTCTAAGAAAGCGACATTTGCATTGAACAGCATGGTTTTTTTTTGCTGGTCGGTCTACTGTACGAACTTAGCTTTTAACAACAAAGATGGTATAAGTTGAAATGAAACCGCTCGAAAATTAAAATGCTCGCAGCCATATATTTGTTAAACATTTATAAATCACTCAATATTAAAGTCAGAAAGAACCATCGTTAATTTAACCAAACCAAAGAAAGAAAATCGTTAATTTGAATGAAGAGAGTTATTTGACACTAAGTGATCCACAAATGCCAGAAAACTATACATTTTACACAAATGTCATAACTTCGAGCTCTTTTGATGTAAAATATAATTACAAGCAAAAGTTTGAACAAAAAGTTATGATTTAGATTGCTTTCTTTGACAAAGCAATTTCAGAGCCATACTTCAAGACAAGTAGACTAGCAATAAATAAAGTGATCTATCCAAATGATTGGTTATGCGAAAATTTAGTTTCATTTATTTATAAATATTATCAGGATGGTGATTATGTATATGGTTGAATTTCAGACACAGAGTGCATATTAAATATCAAAGCTGATGTGCACAATTCAAGTCCATATACAGGTAACCCTCCTACAACTCGGGGGTTAGGTTCCTTAGAAATGCCGCGTTGTAAGAAATGGCGTTGTAGGAGATACAGGGTGCTGGAATTATTGGACTATAAAAATAATCCGGTGGTAAACACAATACCAGGTGATTTTCGTTTATTGTCGCCGTTTAGGGCCAGTTAAACTGAGGTTAACTCACCAAAATTGGACGTTTAAACTCGGTTGAACTAGATATTTTAGCATTCGTTGAAGTTAAATTGACTTAAATTATCATATTATATATTTCTTTTTTGCCTAAACCAAGCTTAAATGTCCAATTTCGGTGAGTTAACCTCGGTTTAACTTGACTAGAGTTTAAACTCGCACTGAAAAACTGGCCCTTAAGGCGGTCTTCTCATTGAGCAACTTTTTTTTTTTCGACTTTTGTTTTTTGCATTTATTTATAGCTTGGGTAGTTGTGAATATGCCCCTAAAAGGATTTTTAGAAATTCGAAATACTTTAGAAGGTACAGCCTTTTTTGTGAAGCAAGGTCTTCGTCAAAATGAGCTATTTTTTTCGACTCATTTTCGAACGAAGCGGCATAAAGTAACCACCGAATTCCGTTTAAAAATGTTTATTGTTAGGTAAAAACGTGTTTGCACACATATTTTGATGATACAAAGTGAATTCGACGGAGAATTGTCAGCTCTTTAAAACTGCATTTAAACATTTTTGATTTTTTTTTTTTTTTTTCCCCAAAAAAATTACTTCAAACTTTAAACGCGTTTATCTCGAACCCACGTTTTTCGAACTGGCGGCCATGATATCTCCAGTTCAACTGAACCGATTTTCATGAAACAAAGTAAAATCGACGCAGAATTGTCACCATTCTCGGGTGAACCTCGACCATAATTTTAAAAAATTTTTTACTATTTTTTTTTACACTAAACTACAAAAAAAAACCCGAAATTGAAATTTTTTTTTTGAATGGCCGCCATTTTGTCAAAAAAAATCACAAAATTAAGCTTGAGGTTCACCCGAGAATTACATCTATACTGATTATAACCCCGTTTTTTTTTTCATTTCAATCGCTCCGGAGACCCGGAATCGTGGCCGCCGTGACGACACCTTTTTTTTTTCACCACCAACTTTGAAGTCTCATTACTTTTTGAACAGCCCACGTATCGAGGCAAAAAAAATTTTTTTATTTACATTGAACCTTTTGTAATACAATAAATAAAAAAAGTTTTCAATTATTCTTTGCGTTTTCAAATAAGAATTTTTTTAAAAAGGGTCCAAAAAACGGGTTTTGAATGAGAAGACCGCCTTAAAGTCACAATAAATTTTGCCTTTACTGTCCTGTTTGTTTAATTAACGCAACTAAAAGTGAAATTGCTCATCTCATTATTATTGAGTGAGTGCAAGCAATTTGAGGGAATTTTTATTCACACCGAATTGAGTGTTCACTCTGGACGAAACACTCTCCTCAAGATAATCCTCACAGAGTGTTTACTCAGTTTTTATTCACACCACCCATTAACTCCATACAAAAACTAGTAAGAAATGATCTTCGACTGGGCCGAAGCTAAAATACCCCCACGCCCGAACCAAAGTATATTCAAAGACTTAAGCAATCAATAAAGTTTATCTGTAAAAACGTTTTCATTATAGGTTTAACAGAAAATATTCGCTTTTGTTTTTTGATAGTCACTTTCTATGGGAGGTGGGCGTGGTTTTCACTCAATTTGGTTGAATTATATAGTATATATTCATACATATAGTACACGTTATATATCAAAGTGCATATGCGAAATTTCAAGTCAATATATTAATTTTTGTGGATTTTAGAGAGATTTCATCCGATTTGGTTGAACTTCATACTTAGAGTGTATTTTAAATATCAAAACTCATATACAAAATTGCAAGTCCATACATTAGTTTTTGTGGAATTCTAAGAGATTTTACCGTTTTGATAAAGTCACTTTGTATGGGATGTAGGCGTGGTTTTCATCCGATTTGGCTCATTCTCAAACTTGACCTTTATTTTTTAGATAAAAGCTTAAATATTGAATTTCGTGATCATAACTTTAAAATTACGGCTGTAATCGTGATGACAGACGGACAGGCGGACATATCTAAATCAACTCGGGTTGTAATGCTAAAGAATCTATATACTTTTCTATACCTACCACGCCTCCTTATGGGCGTTACAAACGGAGTGACAAAATTAATATATCCCCTTTTAAGTTTTTTTAAACGTGGGGGTATAATGAGAGTTTGGTTCCAAACTGAAATATTGGATTTTGTATAGTATATAGTATGTGTATACATTATTTCAATATGATGAAACTTTTCATCAAATAAAAAAAAAATAATTTTATTAAACTTACAAAAATCTTACTTACATAAGAATTGAATTGAAAACAAATGGAAACTTTTGAATTTTGTTACAAAAAGGAATATTATTTTCCTCTCTAACTTTAATTTTCAATGCACTCGGATTCAAAATATTTTTTAAATGCTTTTGAAATTGATTTGACAACTGAATTTTACAACAAAAAAATCAAAACGTCAGAATTTAATTTGACAAATTTAAAATATTATTAATATACACACGCATTTCATTGTCAATTTGTAAACACATACATACACAAATGAAGGTGGGCAATGTTTAAAAAAAAAGGTATCAAAGTATGTACATACGTACATATGCAAAGAATTTTATTTGGGGAAGAAAAACTTTTTTAAGTAAACATAGTAAATATTTGAAAAAATTGGGAACCGCGTTGGAGCGAAAACGCGTTATAGAAACCTGCGTTGAAGCGAAAACGCGTTATAGAAACCCACCTTGTAAGAGGGTTACCGGTATTAATTTTTGTGGAATTCTAAGAGATTTTACCGTTTTGATAACGTGACTTTGTATGGGAGGTAGTCGTGATTTTCATCCGATTTGGCTCATTTTCGAACTTTTGATCTTTATTTGTTAGATATA
This sequence comes from Pherbina coryleti, assembly GCA_943735915.1. Lineage (NCBI taxonomy): Eukaryota > Metazoa > Arthropoda > Insecta > Diptera > Sciomyzidae > Pherbina > Pherbina coryleti. The sequence continues at coordinate 97,052,475 of OX030949.1, read as the reverse complement.
AGCTTAAATATCGAATTTCATATCTTGAAAATTACGACTGTAATCGTAATCATAGACAGACGGACTGACATGACTAAATCGACTCGGGTGGAGATGCTGATCAAGAACATATATACTATTCTAGACCTACCACGCCTACTTATGGGCGTTGCAAACGGAGTGACAAAATTTCTATACCCCTTTTACTTTTTTAAACGTGGTGGTATAAAAATTATGTGGTCAACTATTTCGGTACAAAAAAAAACAAATAAAATCATTTTAAAACAAAAATTACATTAATTATTATTTTGTTAGTACGTCAAGAAACACAAAATTTATTATACCGATTTCGGTTACATGGGAGGTAGCCGTGCTAGTCGCCCGATTTGCTCCATTTTCACACCAGCTATTTTTAGCTACAAAAGAACTACAGTCACACAGAAAAGTACACGAACTCCTCACGAATACCACGTACAAATAAAAATAGGCTTTATTTTAAAAAAGTAAATATATCAAAAAAAAAAAAAACAAGATTAGAAATATTTAATCCGTGGTTCAAATGCAAAATAAAATATTTTAATATTATGTAAAACACAAAAATTCAATTTCACAACACAGTAAAGTATACGTACTCTAAAAGAAAACGTACTTAAATTTAGTATAAATTTAACCTCCCTTTGCTTCTAGTTTTGTCGTTAATCGATTTTTCGTTGAAAATACGACTTTTTTTGTTTCAGCCGTTATTTGGTTCCACTCACGCTATAAGGCATCTTTCAGTTCCTGTTTGTTTCGAAATGTTTTTTTACGTATGCGGCATTCTAATTCATGCCATTAATGCTCTATTGGGTTGAGATCGGGAGACTGGGGTGGCGAATGGAGTTGTTTTGGCACGTTGTAAAGCAATTCACTGACTTTATGGGATATGTGCTTTGGGTCATTGTCCTGTTGAAAATACCAGGTGCTACATAGATCCAAATTGCTTGCAGATTCTTTCAAACTACTTTTCAAAATGTTCAAATAAACAAACCGGTCCATATTTGTTTCCGCAAACTGTAGTTTTCCAACTCCGTTCGCCGTCACACAGCCCCATACCATGACCGAACCTCCACCATGCTTCACAGTTGGGATGAGGTTTTTCGGTTGCAGTTCTTCATTTTCTTTGCGCCATATTTTTTGTTTGCCATCACAACTGAATAAATTGAACTTACCCTCATCACTCAACAACACATTCGTCCAGAAATCTGTCTATTTGTCGGCAAACTGTAATGGAAAGTTGAGTCGCTTCTATTTGTTTATTTGGCTGATGAATGCTTTTTTTCTCGGCACTCGGCTTTGAAATCCGTTTTCTCTCACAACACTTCGAACTGTTTCAGAATGCACATTTATATTGTGGTTGGTCTCCAAGGTATTCCGAATTTCTACAGCTGTTATTTTCGGATTTTTATCAACAACACTTTAAATATCCCGCTGAACTCTTGAAGCAATTTTAGGTGGACGACCAATTCTAGCTCTACTAGCTAACGATTTTGACACGTAATAGTTTTTTATTATTATTTGCACTGTTGACTTGGCTCAACCAATTGTTTTTGCAATAGGGTTTAAAGAATTTCCCTCTTTATTTTTTAATCTTATTAGTTGCTCTCGTATTTCCTTCGTTTTTTGACTCATTTTCATTGGCATTTTCAAGACAAACTTCTTTCGTTTTTGGGCTCATTTTCGTTTTAAAAAATATTTTATTTTACTGATGACCACGAACTTCTTTTGTTAAAACACTTCTGTTTTGTTTTAGTTTGTTTTTTTTTTTTAAATCCATTTAGCAAAATCCCATGTGCTGAAATATGCGTTTCATTTGTTTATACAAAACAAACGCGAAATTAACGGGACGATTTTTTGCTTGTTTGAACAGATGTGTCATTGCTCTTGTAAATGCGTGGTTCGCTTATATGATATTAGAAATGTATAGTTTGTTCCAAATTCCATATTTGGGGGGGTATAGTATAGTTTTCTGTGTGACTGTATGTGTAGTAAATTTTAATAATCTGGGATAATTTTTTGTCTAAATATATAATCCCATATAACCGAAATAAATATTACCGATTTCGGTTATATGGGAGGTGGGCGTGCTAGTCAGCCGATTTGGTTCATTTTCACACCAGCTACAAAAGAACTATGTGTACCAAATTTTATTGATCCAGGATCATTTTTTGGGACCTATTCCAGATTACCGATTTTGGTTATATGGAAAGTAGGCGTGACATTCATTAAATTTGAACGAAATTTTTTTTTTTTAAATTGTTCCTTAATCGTAAAACTCATTTTCACAAAACTTCATGATTCTAGGGAAACTCCTTCTATTTTTGTCCACTCGCTATATGGGCTCGTTACAGTGTGCGACGCTGTAACACAGTAACATTTGTGCAATTTGTATCCCTAACGATCAACGAAATGGCAAATTGAAACGTCAAAATCAAATGAATGATTTTATGCTATCGTTGTGCTGTATTCGTTGAGTAAAATTTATATTAAACTAGCTGACCCGGCAAACGTTGTTTTGCCCAAACTTAATATTCGATGTTTCTACTTTTTCAATATATGACGATGTAGTTTTGAAAGACAAACGCAATTACCAAATTTTAGCCTATTATGACCAAAACCGTTTGAAATATAGCATTTTCATATAATTGTGGGTGGTAAAACATGTTTTTAGTATAGTTTCCGACAGCAATCAAACAATATAAATTAGTATAATAATTTAAAAATTTATTTATAATACCAAATTTTAGTATAAAAAAAAAATCTTCTAATATATACAGTTTTTATTGATTTGTAGGCGGTAAAAGGGGGGTGTGGTAACCCAGTTTTAGTAAAGTTGCCGACAGTGAGCATAAAAACTAAACTCCCAAATTGTAGCCTAATACGGCGAAACCATCGGAAATATAGCTTTTTTATTAACTTGTGGGCGGTAAAAGGGGGTGTGGCAACCTATTTTTAGTACAGTTGCCGACAGTGAGCATACAAACTAAATTACCAAATTTTAGTCTAATACGACCAAAACCGTCGGAAATATAGCATTTTTATTGATTTGTAGGCGGTAAAAGAGGGTGTGGCAAAATTTTTCTACATAGTGTCCTTCCTTGGGCCAATACGAATCCATCAAGCTCAAAATTGTAAAAATTGGACAACCCCTTCTTGAGTTATGCGCGTACACACGGACGTCAGTCATTTTTATATAACTATAAGAAGATATAAAATGTATATTGTAACAAAAACATTACAATATTGAAGCATAATCGTGAATAACGTTGTAAACGACAAAATAGTAATTTTTGACTAGAGTTAAAAAAGTTTTAAACATTGTAGACGTTTATTTTTGCTCCTTTTGTAATACACTCTGATTTAATAAATCTTTACTATACATAAAATATAAAAAAAAAAATTATATAAGATTTAACTACTTCTAAATTTACCGTTTAAAAGTTTTTACAGCGGAATAACGTTTTATATCCAAAACTGAATGGATGATGAAACGTTCTTCCACTGAACATAACATATTGACTTATGGTACTTAAAACGTTTTTCCACTACTAAAAACGACAGCCAACCGCACTTACAACGTTCTTCCAAATTACATTCACAGGAGCATTTTTATTTTCTATGGTCTTTCTTATCTTAGTCTTTTATTGTTGCAATTTTTCCAATTTTCGAAATTTATTTAACGTTTTGAGCATCAATGGCACTTGCGCATCAAGTTCGATTGTTCGCTTTTATTTATTTTACAAGCACGTGCAACGTTCTTCCACTGACAGGCATTTAAAAATGCCCGAACCTGAATTTTTTTTTACTCACTTCTGTTTTTATAATATACACTTGGGTCTCTTTTTATGCGGTATATGCGTTCCTCGGAAACCCGCATAAAAAAAAAACCGCATAAAAAAATACACTACTTCCATACAAAAACTTGGGATGCGTTCCAACATCTTCAAAAACCGCATAAATTCAAATAATCCTTGTTTAAAAGAGGCCAAAATCGCATAAAAAAACCAACGAGCTAAAATTAAACAAAACAAAACAATTTATTTTTTGATTTCAATACATATTAATAATCTTTTAATAAAATCTTGTCCATATTTTAGGAAAAAAAAAATTCACGAATTTTCAAATGTTTTCTGATGCAAATTAACTATCATCGGAATCACTACTAACATGTGGTCTTTTGCGTCTTTTAGTTACTGGGGAAGTGCTGTCATCGCTTATAGATCGTGCTACATCCACGTCAGCAGAATTGTCAATTCTTTTAAAAAATGAAGTGATTGTTTTTTGAGTTGCTGCAGTTTTTAATTGTTTCTGCTGCTCTCGATAACCTGCCACAATGCGATTTAAATCTTGATTTATTTTTAAAGCCTTTTCAGTGTCTGGCTCGTATAGCATAATTTTTTCCTGCAATGTATCGCACGTTTGAAGAATTTCTGCAGAATTTTAGAAACCGCATAAATTCAAATCCGCATTAAAAAAAACCGCATAAAAAGAGACCCAAGTGTATATAGTAATTCTAACGGGTATCCGCGAAAAAAAAACCTTTGGAAAAAATGTCGTTTGCAACGTTATTCGCGATTATGCTTCATATGATGAAATTTTTGTATATTAATATATACATAGTACAACTTTAGTACTACAAATTAAATATTAAATTAAACTATCGAGTCCCGGTGCGCGTTGCTGCACCCATCAACTATAAAAATAATAGTAATAATAATTGGCGCCGACCGCTGACGCCGTTCATTGTGTTCAGCGTATATTCTAAGAGTTTTGTCGTTGTTTGAAAGCGCTCTATCAAGAAGAGGCAGAATAGAGTGAAATTTATCGTTATCGTTATGTATGTATCTTGGTTGCGAGCGTTCAGCGCGAGCGGCTTACGAAAGCTTTACATTTTTCTGCCATTCATTTTGTTGTTAAGACTTTTACATTGGTCAAGAGTTGACGGTCAACGGGGTCAAAAGGGGTATAACAGACGCTCTATTAAAAAGAGACAGAAGAGAGCGAAATGTGAGCAGCGAATAGTTTTGCTCTGAGTTTGATAAAGATGTTCTCAGGTGCTCTGTTAAGAATAAAAAAGCAACATAACAACAACAAATATATGCATACTTTAACTCGCTATAACTTAAAAAATATACATTTTTAAGAAATAAATGGTCCAGTTTGCACATCTACAGGTTTAAACCTACCAAGAAATACTAAATTTATTAAAATTGGAATTGTACTTCAAAAGCCTTACGCCAGACAAAATTTCAGTTTGCGTAATATATGTAAGATTATATTAAATTATATCAGAATTTCATAGCATAGCGTTCATAGCATTCACACAAATTCGAACTGTCCAGAAATTAGAACCTGCCATTTTAATATTGAACGCTCTAAAATTAGAACCTGGTTCTAATTTCTGGACGTTTCTTTATTTATTAAATTCACAAGTCTTTGCTCATTGATACAAATATAAAAAGGGGAATTATTATTTGAGTTTTATGTTGAAAAAAAAAAACAAAAATTAAATATTAATAAATAAAAATTATTTTGTGTTAACATAATTGTTTATAAACAGTGTCATTCATTTCTTTTAAATTTCTGTGAAAATAAAAACGTCCAGAAATTACAACATTTCAGAAATTAGAACCAACCGTGGAACAAAGGGGTTCTAATTTGTGAGAGTCTACTGTACTACAATTTAAGCATTTAATTTGTGGAAGCGCTTAATTTGACCTCGTATGTAGATCCGCAATATACATATACTTGTAGACCCACAAGGATCCTGGGATAAAGTGGATAAAAAACCAATGCGCATGAATAGTGTTCATGCTGGCTATAATTCAGCATTAGCTTTAATTTTGATATTTTTGTTTCGAAGATTGATGGCTGCGTTCAGCAGATACAATTGCTGTGCAACTGTTGAGCTCAATACGATGAGGAAATTTATCAGAAAAACTAGTAAGAAATGATCTTCGACTGGGCCGAAGTTAAAGTACCCCCACTTCCGAACCAAAATATATTCCAAGTCTTAAGCAGTCAAAAAAAGTTTATTTGTAAAAACATTTTCGTCATAGTTTTAACAGAAAATATTCTCTCTTGTTTTTTATTGAAGTCACTTGGTATGGGAGGTGCGTGTGGTTTTCACTCGATTTGGTTGAATTTCATACACAGAATACATGTTATATATCAAATATCATATGCTAAATTTCAAGTCCATATATTAATTTGTGGAATTAAAAGAGATTTTACATTTTTGATAAAGTCACTTTGTATGGGAGGTAGGCGTGGTTTTCAACCGATTTAGCTCATTTTCAAACTTGACAAGATACAAGCGTAAATATCGAATTTTGTGATGATAGCTTGAAAATTACGGCTGTAATCGTGATCACAGACACACAGACAGACAGACAGACAGACAGACAGACAGACAGACAGACGGATAGACAGACAGACGGACAGTATAGTCTATAGTATAGTCTAGTCAAAAAAATAACAGTCTTCAGTGAGGAAAACAATAAAACTTTAGTTGTGAAATATAAACAGCGAATATTTTAAATTTTATAATATTACTAGTATAAAATCCCTTCCTACGAGGGGTTGTAACCATTTACAGTAAAAAAAAATACAATTCGTGCGATTTATGCACATCACTTTGCAAAAATAAATTTTCTGTGCATACTTTCAGGCTACAAATTTAAAAAAAAAAACAGTAATAGCAATAAATACAGTTTGAAATAATGAATAACTGAATAAATAACAATTTGAGCAATATTGGGTATGGAGCAGCCTTTTATGTATTAGAATATTAAATTATTGTTTTTTTAATTTGAAGAACAAGGGAAATCGCCAGTCTCCTCAAATGTATTGATAATTATTTATTATAATCATCATTTAGAGTCTAAACACTTAAACAGTTATTTTCGGTCCCTGAACGAAATTGGCGTTACTTACTTTGACTGTAATCCACCACCTGGAGGTAGGCCTTCAATTTCTCTGCTCTGTAAAGCTTGCAACAAGTCAAAATATTCTGTGATTTCATTACAAGTCAGTTCCTCTGAAAATACAAAATAAAAAAATATATTATTTATATGCGATGGTGCAAGTGTATATTTTCAAAAAATAGGAATGTGCAAAATTTTATGACAGAACATAGCAACAGATGTAGACAAAATTAAAAATCTAAGCTGTACTCTAGAAAAATTTAGTACGTAATTATTAAGAACACGAGTGAAGAAGTTATTTTAAGCTGTTCTTCCTCTTCCTACTTTTTTAAATCAAAAATTTCTTTTAACAAAAAATACTCTTATTATGTACTTCGATTTCGTCGTGAGAATAAACACGAAACAGTAAACAGTAATCGATTTTAAGCATATTTTTTTAAGTATATACAAAATTTTAAATTAATTTTATGATTCAAGCTATCTTCATACATACATTCAGCTTAAAGTTTTTCAAAAATATTATAGTCATTTCGTATGTCGTGAATGTTTGGATTATAAAGTAAATTAAACTTAAAATATTAGCTATAGAGAATTAATTTAAATAATAAAAGTTGTACTGAAGCTGTACAATACAAATACCGCCAATATTCTCTCTGGATATGGTTACAACAAAACTAACTAAACAGCAGTCAAGTCGTACACATAAAATTTAGCAAGACAAAATAATGACATAATAAATATTTTCTAAAAACAAACATTGCATGCATGCTGGAAAATAATGTTTTTTTAATTTTAATGAATGACATAAGTGTTTAAAAATATTTAATAAAACAAAAAGCCAAGAAAAAACCAAACATACCTTATGCTCACTCACTCAATTGAAGCGTATCGTTTCTATAGCTCGTAAAATTTAAATTTGCAATTAGTAATATTTGAAAGACACACAAATGGAAATAAAAACTGTATGAACAAAGATAAAAGGTTTGTAAAGCAAAATAGAGATGAATGCATGAGCAATATATGAAAAATAAAATTAATCGATTAAATGAAAAATGACAAAATATCCAATGAACAATTAAAATTTTACTTTCATTTGTCATAGTTTTTAAATTCGAATTTATTGTAAACTGGATTCTATTTTGCATTATCAACTAGTTACACTCAAGTAAATATAGTAAATTCATTTTACAATGCATTATTTTATATATATCTAAAACATAAAATACCATTTTTAACGGTTTATTTATGACAATTTCCTTCTTTTTTTTAAAGAGCTCATAAACGAATTCTTATTTGCTTTATTTTTTTCATTTTTGGACTAATGTGAGCATAAGGTTTCTGGCTTATTTAAACATTAAGTGTTCAAAACAAGATTAAAGAAAATGTATTCTATTCGAGTTAATTATTTTTAATTGGAATAGGGTTAAAACTCGAGCGTAGTAAAACGTTTCTACTTCCAATGATTAGTTTCAAGTGCAGACTTAAATCTTATATATATAATGTTGGTATATTTCACAGTTATATTTTTTAAAGTTAATACATGGTACTAACAGAGACGAGTTTTTTTTTAAGTTTGTCGCTTTTTACTTAATATGTACGTTATTTTTCAATGAAAAAATATTTTCTATATTTGATTTATTTGCTACTTAAACGTGTATTAAATTTCTTATGTTTGGTTACAGAGTTATTTTAATTGTCTTCATTATTTCAATTCCTTAGTACTTCTTTAATTGAATTTATTTATTTAATAAAAAAATTCATTGATCAATTTACCAATTCTCTTCCGAGTACTTTGTAATATTAATCACAAAATAAATGTTTGAAGAATGGCAACAAAAAAAAATTAATTATTGGAATAACTTTATACTGTCTAGACTTCAGATTTTAAAACATCACAATTATATAAAAAAAAAAACATCATCACAATTATGATCAGTAGTTTGTTTTTGTTAAAATTCAGCTAATTTTTTTTATTCTGATCAAACTACAACTATTTTTTAAAATTTATCTACGTATGTGTATGTTCAATACGTTTATTTTTATTTTTTAATTTGTGTCGACTTAAATTTATTTAAACAAATTTTGTAATTTACAACTTCGCTTGTATTAAATCTATTTGTTAAAACTTTAAGGCAGTCAATTTTGCAAAAAAATTCAATTCAAATTTTACACAGAAAAGTGTTTGAGAGAAAGCAAACATTCTAAAGCTATAGGTATCATTACTCTTATGCACATTTGCATATAAAGTTGTAGAACAAAAAATTATGAGGTTTGAGAGATCGTGATTTTCCTCACACAGTGGCATCAAAATGTTAAGTTAACAAACCTATGGAGATATAAATGTGCACTAGAGCAACGATGAAGTATAGAGTTGTGAACACGAAAAATGCGCAGTACTAGTAAAAAAATTATTGAATTATATAAAATTCTTTAAATATTTAGATAAATAATACTAACGTTTCATTATTTCAAGAAAATAAAAGTATCACTTTTGGTTTTTTCTTCAAAGCTGAAACAATTTAAACATTCCCAAAAATTAAAGTTAGTTCTTGGTTTTATTGAGCACTTGTTTCAGTTGTTTATTACTAGCTAAAATATGCCCTAGTCTGGTGTAGCTTTTTTAATTGTGTGGTTAATTTTAGAAAAGAGAGAGTACCAAAGCGACTAATTTTTTTCTTTTAATAATTTCTGTCAATATTTTCCCCCATTCTCTGTTGAAAGGCTAAAAATTTCTTACTACACACTTTAAGTGTGGGAAATATATAAGGGGGGGTGCCACCCTTCGTTGTTCAATTGTATTGGAGGTATCAAACCCCATAGCCAAGTCCACCAATATCAATTTTTTAACCTTTTTCTCTTGTAATATTGCTTCCAAAAGAATCAAGATATAGCGTTTTATAAATTTAAGTTAAATGGCAGTTACCACAAACCATTTTCCACTGACCTAATTTGAGTTGTGTTGGCGCTATATTCCCTTTACAAAGTTCACAAATTTCCTATTAAAATTCAAGTCTGAAGATTGTTAATGTGACTTCATTAGATCAATAAAATCAAAAGGAATATCCAATTTATAATAAAAGCACTGTTTAATTTGGCTCCTTGTCCTGTTGGTTATATTATATATTGGTATTTTTCATACAGCATAGGGCAACATGTACTACTGCAGAATCCGTATTTTCAAGTTTTTATCTATAATTTATCCAAAATGTCCTTTTTTCCAAAATAATTTTCAGACACCACACCATGGGTTGCATATGCGCACCATTTTGTTGAATATAATCGTGTATGGGCACCACTACATTTAAAGCTTCTGTGTTTGTCTTTTGTCTTTGAATTGTTGTTGCATTTTGTGTTGCTACATAAGCCTTTGCTCTAAATTCTTGCTCTCAACGCTCCCAGAGAGCTCTCTGCCAATAGGTGAATATAATACATCATTCATATTTCAAGATGTTTCGCAAGAACGATTGGGGTAGAACTCGGTTTGCTGCTTACTGCAGTCAGTCAGTGTAGTTAAAAAGAGCATGATTCCCTAGTTCTTTAAAAAAAGAACCATCCTAGGACCACCATTATGAGTTCACTCTTAAATAAAAAGTCAGAAGACATTTTTTACTGTCTTGATCAAAATATTGAGTACAAAAGTTTTACAATATGGTCTGGATAAAATTCAAGATTTTTTTCTTCAATTACTTCGAGCGATGGTGGTCAAGACGAGATTTTTTTATTGAACTGATTGTACGTTAAAGATTGGTTAGTTCAAGCCAGGCCATTTGAGTAGAATATTTCTGTGTAAATCACCTTAGATCTGTTATTGTAAGTTTCATCAAAAGCTTTTATAGGATAAGAAGGGAATTTCTTGACAGATATTTTGCGCCGTATTCTGTTCAAAGTTTTAATGCTATATGCATGAGCTTTCATTAATTTTCTTTAATAATAAGCCAAAAAAAATTTAGAGCAACTTAATTTTACCAGATAAAATAAGTCAACATGAAAAATATTTTAGAATATAATTATCATTCACATCGGTAAAGACTGATTTTTTGTTAAAAAACTTTAAAGCAATTATCACAATTTATGTTCTTTCGTAATCACTTAACCCTAACCTTATAATTTGATTTAAACATTTTCATGAACAAACATGAAAATTCATTTTGTATAGAAAAAAAAAATTGATTTGAGGGTACTGTGCTTCGTGCTCACAGCTGTTACTAAAATAAAATATTCTTTTTCATTTTACATGGGAATTACTTAATAAATCTTAATAATATTTTATTAGAAGCTCAAAGCTATTTAGTGTTTCTTTAAAACTATCATCTTATCGATAATGACTGTTTTTAATTCTATTTTATGTACTTTATCAGATTTTAAAAATAATACTTCAAAATTGCATTCCGAAACTAACTGATTGGCATTATGGATAGATAGGAGAGGACATTAAATCCGAAGACACATGACTAGGAAAGTTATGTTAGTTACGCCGTCATATTATACCTAATATTGCTTTTTTTACTTAGTAATTCCAAATTTTAACACACATTTAGGCACTTGTATGTGTTTCAATAATTGCAATAAAATTCAATTAACATTTACAACATATAACACATCAACAACGAAACCGAACAAAATATTAACTATAATTTTTACTAAATCAATTATAAAAGCATAAAATACGATTTAAACAACCTCTTGTGATTTTCTCGATTTGTTTTTCCAGCCGCTTGTCAGCTTCTATCGCCTCCTCAGTTGGCTTTGGTGCTCCAGGAAAAGCAATTATTATGATGCTCATATTATCTCGACTACCCTGAAAGTTTAAAGCAGAAATGATAATGGCGTTTAAGGATAATGCTCTATATGATGTTACTTAAAAATATTTTCTTACCTTATGTAAGCATGTATCAATAACCTGATTGGCAATATTCACCAAATCATTAGTGATTTTCAGCCTCGAATGAATAAAACTGCATACATCCTCGTTACTCATGACATCCCAGATGCCATCACATGCTAACACTAAAAATTCATCAGCATCCTGACGGCTTTGGCAAAATATTTCCGGTTCCGGTGAAACCAATTGCTCGCATTGACCCATCTCCTTGACATTCTTAAAATCATAATCGCCCAATGCGCGTGAAACAGCTAGAGTGCCATTGACACGTTTAATCATTACACTACCACCGGCATTGTGTATACGTTGTTTCTCTTCGGGCAAAATTGGTTTGTGATCCTGTGTGGCAAACACTGGCACACCCTGCCGACACAATACAGCACGAGAATCACCACAATTCGCAATATACGCTTGCGTCGATGAGACAAATGCACTCACGACAGTGGTGCCGCCGCACTTTTCATCATCCTGTGTAAGTTCGGGCAACTCCCTCATCACCTCGTCGATACTCAAGAAACCCGTTCGAATGCCCTTTACATGATCGCCATTTTTGAACTCATCGGTGCTCACAATGCACTGTACCAGATGTTTTGCACAGTGCTCGGAAACTTTACAGCCCGCATGCCCATCGAACACGGCAAAGAAACTCCAGTCCTCTAAACCGCTACCTAGGCCAGCACGAGCATAATAAGCATCTTCCATTTCGCAGCGCCATCCCTGCATAGAGCTGACGCCAAAGTTGAGTTTGTTTCCTTCTCCATGATCGTTATGTTTATCAGTTTTCGGCTTATCCAAGAACCCGCCCATCACTGCTATTCATGCTGCGTGTGTAAAAGCCGTTTAGGAGAAAATATTTCGGCTTAAAGTCTCGAAAATAATATTGATGAGATCACAATTGTCAATACTGGAAAATCTGCAAAATATGATGGCGTTAAAATATTAAACATGGCAAGGAATGACACTAAATTTTAATAGAATAGTTGAATTTCGACAAATATATAATAGATATCGAAGTCATCGATCGAAATTTTTAATAAGGATAGCAACAAGTTGTTATATCGTAGAAAACCACAATTTATGTTTACATAATGATGAAAACCTTATTAAAAAGTAATAACTAAACCAGCGCAAAAGGTGACAACCTATTTCAAACAAATGTTTATTTATATTTATTGCATCAAGAAAAGTCGAATTATTTCCTCTTAATTGAGATTTATAAGTAGTATGTAAACACAACAAGCACATAAACACATTTTCGTGCCACTTACATCATGTCTGTTTGCCTCTTGGCAATTGAATCTCTTAATCCTAATTTATTTTTCGGAACATTTGTTTATTTTTGTACCACTTCAAAAAATTTATATAAAGACTAACCTTTCACAATTCTGAAATCAAACTTCAGTTGATTATCGCTGGTTAATATATAACTTATATTAAACTAATTAAATAAATATTAGTCTTTGAACCGTAGGTTAATTAGTGCTTGATTCATTGTACTCATTGCGTTTGTTGCATGAGGAAGCTCACTAAGGAACTTTTTCTATTTATAAGTCTTTAAAAGCGAAGAGTCACAAAGACTCAGAAGAACAAACGAAGGCAATTTGATAAGTCACTAAATCTGGAGAATATGGTTGATAGGGGTAGCAGCTCGTAACCCAATTTATGTTTTTTTGCCATGGCGACGACAAACGCCATGCTATCGTTATTTTCACGAAATGCGGTTCTTTCTGCTTCAAATTAATGTCAAATCTGTCCAACAGCTGTGAATAATAATCGCCGGTCGACCGTTTTAACCTTGATCCTAGACGTTTTACGCCATGACCTTGTTGGCCGACAGACCCAACCTGGAGAGGTCTACTGCTTTGACTGTTCATTGGTATCTGGTGTGTTTTGATGTATCCATGTTTCGTTCACGGTTACGAAACGACGAAAAATCTCCAGATTGCGATTGAAGATCATTTAACTCTCATTTGAAGCAGTCACACGGTTGCGCTTATTATCAATTGTGCGCAATCGCGGCGCCCATCACGCGGATTGCTTTTTCATGTCCAAATATTCAAGTAAAATGTGATGTACCCGCTCACTTGAGATGCTTACACCCTCAGCCACCGCACGCGCTTTGATTCTCCGATCGTCCAATATCATGGATTTTATCGAAGATTTCTGACGTGACTACATCTTTTGGGCGAACTGAATGTTCAGCGTCACTTGTGCTGGTATAACTACAACGGAATTCAGTCGTTTGCTTCTTAAACATTGAAATGAATGGTGCAGAGTCCCCATAGTATTTATCAAACCTTTCCTTGGTTTCGGCGATGGCTTTTTACGCAAAAATAATTCTTGATGAGTACACGAAATTCACTTTTTCTTCAGGGAACGCAAATAACGATCATCGCTATCAATCATTTTATAAAAATTATTTTTTTATCGTTATTTTTTCGATCAGAAATAAAAATCAATTTCTGATCATTATTTTTTTCGATCAGAAAGAAAAGTTATTTTTTAACGATATTTTTCAACCAGAAATAAAACGATTTTTGATCGATATTTTTCCGATCAGCAATAAAAATGATTATTTGACCATTATTTTTCGATCAGAAATAGAAGTAGTTCTTTAATCGTTATTTTTTCGATAAATAGAAGTTGTTTTTGATCGATATTTTTTGATCAAAAATAAAACTCAATCATTGATCGATATTTTTTTTGCTGATTAAAAAATTATTTGTTGAGCAAAATGATATCGATCCAAAAAAGTAAAATGTGTATTAGATATAAATCTATATATATAAAAATAAGTTGCATTGTGTATGAAATTGATGTTCTCGGTAATGCGTGAACTGATTTTGTTTCTGGAAATTTCCCACGAAAGGTGACGTCAATACGAAGGTTTTTTTGTATAAATGGTTTTTGTACGTGTATTGGTTCATGAATTATAGGCATTTTAGTGAACTTATCAACAATACAGCTGTGAAAAAATACAGGTGCGCACATATGGTGTATATGAGAAATATTTGCAAGGGTAATTGGAAATAAATTGAATATTGGAATAATTTGGCAAGTCTCACTTTAGTTTGCATTTGCGCGAAAAATATAGGCATAGTAAAAATTTTCCATAACCCTTTTTTTCCATACCCCTTTTCTTCCATACCCCTTTTTTCCATACCCCTTTTTTCCATACCTCTTTTTTTCCATACCCCCTTTACTGCCTACAAATCAATAAAAATGCTATATTTAAGACTTCTTTGGTCGTATTAGACTAAAATATGGTAAATAAGTTCGTATGGTTACTGTCGGCAACTATACTAAAACTGGGCGTGGTCTAACTATATATACGCCCACTTTTTAGAAATCATTATTATTCCTGAGTTGTACATGTTTTGATAGTGGAACTTGATATGTAGACGTTATGGTCCAAGAGGTAGTTATTATATATTTGAGCGAACATTAGACAAGGGGGAATTTGGCCACACAGGCCAAATTTATGATATCGAATTGCTTTGGAACTAAATGTCGTATGTAACTATGCAATAGACTCCTAAACTACTCATCCGATTAGCATGAAAATTTGTGTATAGAAGTTTTTTGGTACGGTGCGTGTTTGTGGGCTATCAATTTTTATCCACCTTGAACACCAGAGGGCGCTGTAGTACAAATTTTTAACAAAACTGCCTAAAACTCACAAACCGCTTATGCGATTAGAATGAAAAGTGGTATACAGTAGTTTTCATGTAGGTTTAGTGTTTTGCTGGAATCTTTGTTGACCTATCTTGAACACCAGAGGGCACTGTAGTACAAATTTTTTACAAAACCACCTAAAACTCCCAAACCGCTCATACGATTAGAATAAAATTGGTATATAGTAGTCCTCGGGTACGATGAGTTTTTTCACATTATCTTCTTTGAACCACCTTGGACACCAGATGGTGCTATAGTACAAATTTTTTTACAAAATCGCATATTTTTAGTTGTTTTCTTAGGTTACATATGCAAATATTTACAAAACATAAAATATTTCTTAAATTTAGTAAAATTAAAAAATTTCCGTTATTTTGATATCAAAAACATGAACATATCTTGAAAACTATGAAAAATTTTACTACAACGATATATTTAATGCAACATCGTTGCTCAAAAATGAGAAAAACACAATCAGAAATTTAATTTTGTGACTTTCGATTTAAATATCTCCGCTGTTTTTTTTTTATA
This sequence comes from Pherbina coryleti, assembly GCA_943735915.1. Taxonomy (NCBI): domain Eukaryota; kingdom Metazoa; phylum Arthropoda; class Insecta; order Diptera; family Sciomyzidae; genus Pherbina; species Pherbina coryleti. The sequence continues at coordinate 97,036,446 of OX030949.1, read as the reverse complement.
CACTTTGTTAAATTTTTTTTTGTCTTAAAGGTTCATAAAAATACTATAAAAACCTTACTGCAAAAATACCGTTAGTTGATATTATATTATATCAACTAACTAAACTTGTATATATATTTTAAATATTTTTTTCAAAAAAGGTCTGAAATTTTGGAGTTTTCCTCAAAAAAAGGTTCAAAATTTGTTTTTGTTGTAAAACTAATTTAAATTCAAATTCGCAAATTTTCAACTCTGTTTAAAAACTTTATACATTTGTAAACAAAAGTTATTTCAATTTTACGCAAAAATTAAAAACCATTTTTGTGATTCAATAAGCAAGGCTTATTGATTTTTTCGAAGAAACTTTTTTTCTAATATTTTGTTTTTATATTTTTTGAAAAAATATTCAAGCTAAAAAATTAATTTTTTAGAAAAAATTATTTTAGTATCTCTTACCAATCAAAAGTTCTAGCCAATAATCTTTATCCTAAATATATATACAAAAAGCTAAACGCTGTCTGTGTGATGGCTGGAAACTTCCAAATTACTGAGCCGATAGAGCTCAAATTTTGTCATACATTTTTTTCAAGTACGAGATGGTTTAAATTTCTGTCACACCCCCTTTTACCGCCCACAAACCAATAAATGCTATATTTCCTACGGTTTTCGTCGATTTGGCTACATTTCCATCACAAACTGGGTAATGTCCATCTACTAGAAAACATTGGGCATTATATAAGTAGGTGTGGCTCCGCCCATACAATTAAAATTTGTATTATCGAATAGCTTTGGAAGTAAAAGTTGCAGTACTTTCATACAAACTCAAAATGGAGTTACTATTTGGTGATCACCTGCTACTGGGAAACTGTAACGGGCAAGGGAAAATGACAGTGGTGTCAAACTATGAGTCTAAGAAAAGTTTTGAATACACCTATTATGTTCCCATATAGTTGCAGGGTGCAGCAACGCGCGCCGGAAAAAGGCTAGTTATAATATAATTAAAACTTAAAAATTATCTAAAGCGCAATATCTCGAAAACGAAGGAAGATAGAAAAAAATAATAGTGGTTTTTCTCAAACATTAGTTTTATAAAGAAGTTATAAGGGAAAACTTTCTGATAGGTTAATTTCTATTAATTAACTATTATTTCTATGAGTTAACTTATTTCTATTAATAACTCAACAAAATATTATTAAGACAAATCCTTGTCTTAGGCCTAGTTCTTAATCAAATATTTGCCCGAGTCCTTATCCTAATATTTTTAAACTGGAATGAGAAATGATACCAAGGCAAAAAAACAAAACCATTCCTGGAGGAAACTATGGAAATTATTTTGCCCGTGAAGCGCTCACATTACAATGTAATTGAAAGTGATTTATCATTTGAAGTAGAAGAATCACTTTCTGTTGACTTAATTCTGACTTGATTCGTCAGACTATAATTTGCATTTTTTTATTTGCTTTTTAATGCTACATTTTTTAAACTTTTTGTATTTAATTTTTATAATCCTAACTAACTTATCCTAACTAACTAATTAAACGCATTTTCTCATTTGCAATATTAATTATTTTACTACAAAAAACCAGAACCAAGACATGATAAGTGAATGTTAATACAAGAAATTGTTCATCCATTTTCACCACAGAAGCATTAAAGATGGGTCTAACATGACCCAATTACCGGACATGGGTACTATACATTCAATAACTTAATTTTAACTTTTAATGTAAAAATAAAGAGGGTCATATATGACCCAAGACTGATAGAGGGTTAAAAAAAAAAAAATTCAGATAACAGGCATTACTTAATACTATTTTTTTGGCAAAATCAGTTTAAGATCTACTTGAGAAGATGTAGAGGTGGGTCATACATGATCGTAACCATTGATCGCGCAGGCTTAAGTATAAAAAAATCAGTAAACAGACATCATTTAACAGTATTTTTTTCAACAAAACAATTTTAATTTTCGCCTAAAACAAAAATTGAGGTGAGTTATATATGACCCAATGGTCGTACAGGGTTAAGGATATTAAAAATCAAAAAACATACATGATTAGAAACTGTATTAGAAACTGAAGCTTAAAAAGATGAAATACCCCATAGTGCGTCGTTAAAAACAACTTGGTCTTTGTCTGTCTATGTCTCTCGGATAATATACATCAGATCCAGTCGCGTCGGATCCCGACGTGTTTAAGAACTAATTACAGAATGCATTCTATCAATTAAATACTAATATATGGCTATTAACCCTCATCCGCATTCCTTTTTTTAATACATAAAAGTATTTCTGTCATTAAATTGATGACACGTAAAAATTCCAAGTTTTTACTTATAAATAAAACAATTCAAAAATATTTTCTTATGTTTTGATTGAATCGATCTCTATTTATGATTTTAATCAAAAAATAAATATTATTTTAATTATATTACATCCATTTAATTTATATTACCTAATAATAGTAAAAAAAAAAAAATTAAAATGATTGCTTGTCGTCCCATAGTTCACTCAAAGACTCCCCATTTTTTTGTTTTAGCTTTGAAGCAAGGATTTCAGGTGCAGTACCTATTCAGTAAAGTCTGCCTTGGTTCGAAATGGGGTGATAGATTTGTTGGAAGGAAAGGGCAATCAAGTGAAACACGTGTAGCGCGGTGGAAAGCCAAAGAAACATGTGAATTTAAAACAAAGGCAAGTGTTATTATACCTTTACCTCAGTCAATTCAAGTTAGGCAATCTCATCCTCAAACTTCTCTACCATCAACTACAACTTCAAGTCGTAAATATTAATGAATTCTTTATTTCAGTTGATTAGTAATGAGGAAAAAAATTACAAATGCTAAAGATTAATGCATAGGACCATGGCCTGCCCGGGAATCGAACCCAAGACCTCTGGAGTAGCAGTCGTGATCGCTACCTACCGACTACCGAGGTCGCCACTAAAAAAATAATACATTATTTACCTTGCCTGGCAGCAAAGGAAAGAGTGGAAGAATTATTAGAACGAGAAAGTGGCAATGGTTCAATTGAATATTGTATTTTTTGTCTTTTGACATCAATAATATGATTTCATCTAACACTGCTTGTTTTCTTGTTTGTTGATTGAAAAAATCATTATCTAAATTATTACTATTATAGTTGCCACAATCAAATTAATTTTCACTTGGTATATAATATTCATCTTTATTACTTTCGAATAGATCACTGTCATCAGTAGGATAATAGGATAATTGTCGAACCAAGAATTAGAATCCATTTTTGCAAATTTTATATTAGCGGTATTCACGATCTGGAGTTTACAAAAACAAAACATGAACATTTTCCAAATACTATAAATACTAAATAGACAATGGTGGAAACCTATTGTAAATTTTGCATAATATTTGTGTATTTGAAAAACAGCTGACTTGACGTTCTATGGCAGCACTGCATTGTATACAAGGCAGCACTGCAAATTTAATTTGTTCTAAGAAAATTTGGCAAAATTTGTTTGTGCTGTAAGTAATTTTTCCAAGAAAAACTACAGGAGTGCTCACAATCTGTAGCAAATTCATAAAAAGAATCCAGATCGTGAATACCGCCATTATTTCTTAAAAATAATGCGTAAACAATGCAACTAACTGTGTATTCGTTGGGAAGCAAACAAAGACTGGTCGAAGAACCAAATAATGACAAAAAAAGAGAGGAAATGATGCAACAAAATAAAGACACCTGTTAGAATATAGCGTCATCAATTTGATGACAAATACTTAAGGAAATTTTTTATATACATATGTATGTGATATGTGAGCACAAATCTTATACTAAAAATAAAAAATTGATATACGATTTAACCATTGAGCCAAAATCTCGATTTCATAAAAAACACAAAGAATATAAGCATTTTAAATAAAAAATGTCATCAATTTGATGATAAATCCGGATGAAGGTTAAACGAAAATTCATGTTTTTGTCCGAATACTTTCAAAATCAGAGTAGGTACTAGCTTAAAAAAACACCCCATATAATTCTTGAAGTTTAAAGAAAAGTTTGAGGTTCTTTTTTGAATTTTTTTATGAGATATTAGTAAGTTATGGGATAAGTTATGAGATATTTCTATTCTTTTTCATGTGTGATGTCATTGAAATCCATTTAACTCGTTTTTTCATCAAAAATGTTTGAAAAACCGGTTATTAAATAATCAGCATTTCAGAACTATTCGAGAAACCGGTTTTTACATTTTATCCAATATTTGGCAACACTACTAGAAAATATTTTTAATAATATTAAAAATATGCGCCAAGGCGCATACACTCGGCCGCTGAATGAATTCGGGTGTGAATCGGAAAGGGGAACGGAAAACTGTGAGAGAACTAACGGCGTAAATTAATAGAAAGCGTGAGAGCGAGAGCATGATCTTAAGAAAAGCAAGTGTTGCATATTCTGCATGGTTTCTTAAAAAGGGATTATTTTTATTTGGCGTAGTTACAAAAAACGGTTTTATTTGTTTGCCAATCAGGTCAGGGTATTCAGGGTGCATTTATAAAATTGTTTTTCAAAAGAATTTTTTGCATATTTATTAGGAGCTCCGCAGAACAATGTCACAATAAATCTACCTCAACGGTACTAAAATTTCATTTTTATGTCTGCCTTAAAAACTAAAAATCAAAAATTACCGGTTATTTTGTGCTTGGTTTTGGTCGGTAATGAGCACAATTAAGATTTTTGCAATGTAGACCAGCGTTGACCAGCGTAGACCACTTTAAACATTTTATTTTACCAAATTTTTACTGAAAACCTGCGTCTAATTTGTTTGCAACCCATGTACCAACAAATTTTACTCGGATCGTAATTATTATAAGCGATTTCCATAAACTCAAAGTTTAATTATTATTTTTAGATTTTTTTTATTGCTCAACAATAAAAATTATCTTACGATTTTTATTGTTTTGATCAGAAATAAAAGTAATTTTTTGATTTTTTTGATTTTTATTTTTCTGTTCAAGAATAAGAATTATTTTTGAGTTTTATTATTTTGCTCAAGAATAAAAATTGTTTCTCAATTTTTATTTTTTCCCTCAAGAATAAAAATTATTTCTCAATTTTTATTTTTTCGCTCAAGAATAAAAATTGTTTCTCTATTTTTATTTTTTCGTTCAGAAAAAAGTTATTTCTCAATTTTTATTTTTTACGCTCAAAAATAAAAATAATTTTTCGTTTTATTTTTTTTTTAGATAGGGAATAAATATTAAAAAATCATAAAATTTGTATGGGACCCCCCATAAGGAGTGGTCGGAGGGAATATGTTTCTTTAGCAAAAGTAATAGGGGTCGGTTATGCATATTAACCCTCTCCGGCCCTCTATTTAAGGTCCCCTGTTCAGGTGTAGGGAATAAATTTAAAAAAAAAACATCAAATTTGTATGGGAGCAAACCCCCATAAGGAGTGGTCAGAATGAATAGGTCCCCAAGCGAAAAATTTTCCTTTTGCAAAAATAATGGGGGTCAGTCACACATATAAACCCCCTCCGGGCATGCCTTAAAGCCCCCCATCTAGCACACTAAGCACGCAGTCAGCAAGCTCTGTCGCACAGTTGGCGCACATTGTGCGCCTGTGTGTAATGTGCTCCTTCTTCCCAACTATACTTATAAGGGCTAATGAGGAATTCTTTAAAAGTTTTCCTTAAACCTTAATAATTCCTTAAAATATATTTTGACTATATTTTTGGGATTCAAAATTAGTTTCTAAAAAATTATTATTTCTCCAATCAGCACTTATTTTTAAAAATTTTCATTTGAACCTAATGATGCATTCAGCAACTGTAGTTATAAGTTTTTGAGACAACAAAGTGACGTTGTTTAAAACATCATGAGAGATGTTCCGTTACATACTTTAATTTACTCAGGCCATTTCCGGATATGCATGAATGATCTGCTGTGGACACATAAGTAGCACACATGTTAACATAGTTCGTAAATAAGAGTTAACAGGATTCTTGTTAAAATGGGCTGTGGCAAACATTGCACTCTAGAAAAACTGTAAATTCTTCACGAAATAAGTCGAAACGGTAAAAACCCGACTAAAATTGCGGATTTATAATGCAAGTAACTTAAATTTAAAAGTTCAAAAAATTTTGAGAATTAGCCGTGCAATCCTAGACTACGTAAAACAACCACCGCTTTTACTGATAAACTCATAATTGGCAAAAGTAAGGCTTGTCCTTTCTAGATAAACCAGATATTTGGATTTTAGGAATTGGATGATAGTAAAAAAAAATGCATGCAACATAAAATTACCTTTAGGTATGAACCACAGTACAATATTTCGAGGTTATCTAAAAACATTTTAAGTTTTTTTGACAACATCCTCATATCTGAAGAGAATCTATATAAAAACTTTTTAACAACAAAAAAAAAACCGACCTCAAAATCACTACAAAGTAAGAAATAATTTTAAATAACTTTTCCCATTCATTTCTTGGTCATATTTTAAAAGCTATTTATATGAATTATAATAATGGAAATCTTATCATTTTCATTTTTTTTATTTTGTTTTATTATCATCAATATATTAATTGCTTTATGTACATAAAAGCTTTGAAGTCGGCGCTTATCTTACTATGTCGAAATCTTTTTATTTTAATTTTTTCTAATTTATTTTATCATAAAAATATTATTAACTTTATGAATATAAAAGCTTCTTAGCGATTTTTTTCTTTCAGTTGGCAATTTTTGAGTACGCTGAATGTAGCCAATGTGTTCCATGCATTATTTGTGCAGCTGTTACACACTATATCATATTCAATATGAGCTTTACAAGCTCACCCTACAAGCTCAGTTTAGTGAGAATTTTAATGTGTACAAAGCTTTTAAAATTACTACAGTGTCACCAAGGCACCAAATAGTGCACACGGATGGTAAAAGATCATGATTGTGTGTCAAAGGTGAGCGCCGACTTTAAAGCTTTTATGTTCATAAAGCAATTAATATATTGATGATAATAAAACAAAATAAAAAAAATGAAAATGATAAGATTTCCAATATTATAATACATATAAATAGCTTTTAAAATATGACCAAGAAATGAATGGGAAAAGTTATTTAAAATTATTTTTTACTTTGTAGTGATTTTGGATTCGGTTTTTTTTTTTTGTTAAAAAGTTTTTATTTCTTCCTTTTTAGATAATATGAAATATTTTATGTAATAGTATTTATTCTTGAGGAAAATTTTAAACATGAAACTTTGTTCTTAACAAATTTGATTTATTACTTCCTGAGAATTTGTTGGGTATTTTCCATTTCTGCTTCTTTACAATTTGTAGTGCCACGCCCTTTCTCTAATCCCGCCTACTTTATTTACCGTACCTTATAATGATTCTTCCTAGCCCTGTGACAAATTTCAGTTTCCAAGTATCAATATTAACCGTAATATAGTACTTTTTTTTAAGTGCTACAAACTGTGTACAATCCCGCTCACTTTTTTAATGATTCTACCTACCCACCTACCTGCATACCAAATATTAGTACGCTAGTCTCAATATTAACTAAGATATAGTATTTTTATAATATTGACACGCCCCTTTGTTGAATAACGCCCGTAATTCGTAGTCACTTTACCTACCCATGTACTAAATTTCAGCACCCTAGTGTCAATATTATTCGATATACATATAGTATGTTTCTAATATTGCCACACCCATTTGTCGAATAACGCCCACTTTCTTTACAGTAATTTTTAAAAATTGTTTCTACCCCTGTACTAAATTTCAGTACCCTAGTGTCAATACTATTTGAGATACAGTGCTTTTTATATATGACCACACCCCTTTGTCAAATAACGCCCACTTTATTGACCGTAATTTGTAATACTTGTGCCTACCCCAGTATTGTTACTGTAAATTTCAGTACCCTAGTGTCAATATTAACTGAAATACAGTGTTTTTCTTATATTGACACGCCCCTTTGTCGAATATCGCCCACTTTTTTAAAAAAGGACCTCCGCGTTCATGGTATCTATCTGTTGACAAAAAATTACGGAAATCGGGCAAATGCTTTAGGAGTTATCGATGTACATACATTTAAAAAAAAAAAAAAAAGCGGACAAACCAACGAAATTGAGAACCTCCTCCATTTTGAAGTCGGTTAAAAACGGCAGAAAATTCTGAATTCTGTTAACGAATAGTTCAGCGACGAAATGGGTCAGCGGCTAGCAGGACCAAATTTGGCACAATTCTTCCATCCATTTGCACAATTACGCAAAATCATAACATCATGCTGGATGTCGTTATTTAAAGCCATAAATAGACCTCCATTTAACGAATACCGTGAAAATCAATAATAAAAATAAAACGCATCCCTCTACAAGATTTGAGGTTACATTTAGTTCACGTCTCCCCCACCTTTTTTGCTTATTTTATAGGACACCTGTGGCAAGCATAGCACACAATTTCCAGCGACCATGCCAAAGCTGATTAGTAGAAATCTAAAAGTAAATGATATTCAATAAAAAAGCAAAATGAATTAAATCATCTGAAGTTTTGTCCAAATTGCAAAAGCCTTAAATCATTCAAACAAACTTTCTGCCGAAAAAAGTTCGTAAATTAATGCAAAATAGCTACTGGAATTATTGGACCATAAGTTACTTATAATCAGGAAAGGAATTCAACCAGCAATTTAAAAATAGAAAAAAATAGGGTTAAGAAAGACAAAAAATGTGGCAATTCTCTTTTTATACATTTATCTAATTCAATTTTTTACTTTCACATAGCTGTTGACGAAGATGTGATACAGATTTGGAAATGCGACGTCTCCCTTCTTCTTCCGATGTTTTTTGGCTGTAATTTAAAAAAAAAATTAAAAACTTTGATTCTTCTTGTGGATTATTTTTATTTGGTCTTTTAATTTTTTTTACATCAAGTCGAGAATATGATGTCATGTAAATGGCCGCCGCCACAGTTGATTGTCATTTGAGCCCTTTTTATGGCATTTTCCATCACTTCGGCCAAAACTTCCGGCGATAGGTCCTCACATTCTTGACGGATATTGTCTTTAAGAGCTGCAAGAGTCTGAGGCTTGTTGACATAACCCCGCGACTTCAAAAAGCCCCACAAAAAGAAGTCTGGAGCGGTCAAATCAGGCGATCTTGCTGCCAGTGCCCGGGAAATGCATCCTTCAGCATATCGGTTGTGGCACGTGCAGTGTGTGCCGTTGCATCGTCCTGTTGGAACCACATGTTTTCCAATCCCAATTCATCAAGTTGCGGCAAAAAGAACTCGTTGATTATTGTTCTGTAGCGCTCACCATTCACAGTAACCGTTTTCGAAGAAAAAAGGTCCGATGACTCCTCCAGCGAAAACAGCACACCATACAGTGACTTTAAGCGGGTGTAATGGCTCTTCGTGGGTTACATGCGGATTTTCAGTGCCCCAGAAGCGTAAATTTTGCTTATTTACGTACCCGCTAAGATGGAAATGGCCTCATCACTCATGATTATTTTTGATGAAAAATCATCTTCCTCTTGGTGGTGATTAATTCCGCTGTTCTGGAGCAGTGTAGCGTAACATTGTTTATTAACGTGTATTTCGCATGTGTTTACTACACAAATGTCAAAACAGAACTGACATTAGGGACCAATCGAAAAATTTATAGCATTTTCTGATAGGAGGATTACTTTTGCGCCACCTTGTATATATATAAAAAAGGAGCTTATGTTTGTAAGGCCACAATAGACTCCTAAACTACTCATCCGATTAGCATGAAAATTTATGTATAGAAGTTTTTTGGTACGGTGCGTGTACGGCTATCAATTTTGATCCACCTTGAGGGCGCTGTAGTACAAATTTTTTACAAAAACTGAAACTCAAAAACTGCTAATGCGATTAGAATGAAAAGTGGTATATAGTGGGTTTCATGTTCGTTGAGTGTTTTGCTGCTATCTTTTTTGACCTATCTTGAACACCAGAGGGAGCTATAGTACAAATTTTTTACAAAACCACCTAAAACTCCCAAACCGCTCGTGCGATTAGAATAAAAATTGGTATATAGTAGTTTTCAGGTACGATGAGTTTTTTAGAACTATCTTCTTTGAACCACCTTGGACACCAGATGGTGCTGTAGTACAATTTTTTTACAAAATCGCATATTTTTAGTAGTTTTCTTAGGTTCATGTGCAAATATTTACAAAATATTAAATATTTCTTAAATTTAGTAAAATAAAAATAATTTCCGTTATTTTCACATCAAACTATGAAAAATTTTACTACAACGATATATTTAATGCAACATCGTTGCTAAAAAATGAGAAAAAAACAATCAGAAATTTAATTTTGCGACTTTCGAGTCAAATATCTCCGCTGCTTTTGTATACATTTTGTTAAATTTTTTTTTTGTCTTAAAGCTTCATCAAAGTACAATAGAAACCTTATTGCAAAAATACCGTTAGTTGAGTATATATATTTTAAATATTTTTTTCAAAAAGGTCTGAAATTTTGGAGTTTTCCTCACAAAAAGGTTCAAAATTTGTTTTTGTTGTAAAAATAATTTAAATTCAAATTCGCAAATTTTCAACTCTATTTAAAAGTTATAACATTTATAAGCAAAAGTTATTTCAATTTTACGCAAAAATTAAAAACCATTTTTGTGATTCAAAAAGCAAGGCCTACCCCTAGATTTTTTCGAACAAAATTTTTTTTTCAATATTGTGTTCTTTTATTTTTGAAAAAATATATTAACAAGCTAAAAAATTAATTTTTTAGAAAAAATTATCTTAGTATCTCTTACCAATCAAAAGTAATAGCCAATAATCTTTATCCAAAATATATATACTAAAAGCAAAACGCTGTCTGTGTGATGGCTGGAAAATTCAAAATTCTTAGCCGATAGAGCTGAAATTTTGGCAGTACATTTTTTTCAAGTACGATGGCTTAAATTTCTGTCACACCCCCTTTTACCGCCCACAAATCAATAAAAATGCTATATTTCCTACGGTTTTCGTCGATTGGACTACATTTTGGTAATTTAGTCTGTATGCTTACTGTCGGCAACTGTACTAAAACTGCGGAATGTCCATCTACTAGAAAACTGGGATGAGCATTATATAAGAGGGTGTGGCTCCGCCCATACCGTTAAAATTTGTATTATCGAATAGCTTTGAAAGTAAAAGTAGCAATACTTACATACAAACTCAAAATGGAGTTACTATTTGGTGATCTCCTGCTACTGGGAAACTGTAACGGGCAGTGGAAAATAACAGTGGTGTCAAACTATGAGTCTAAGAAAAGTTTTGAATACACCTGTTATGTTCCCTATAAATGTATACTATAAAGAGCGTTTTTTTTTTGAGGTTTTTTTTAAAAGATTTAACTTTCATGCGTTGGTCAGATCTGGCAACTCTGTTCACATTTGTACCTACTCATTTTGTTTTGCATTTCTATAAAGAATAGACTGACGCCAGAACAATACGAGGAAGCGCCAGATAAGTAAGTGAGATTTCTTACGTTTTTCGACGTGGATGGACAAGAAAAGAATGCATCGATCAACTTAGTTCGATTTTTGGTCGTGAAGCATCACACCCAGTGACTGTAAAACGCTGGTTCAATGAAATCGAGGGTGGTTGTAGTTCTCACTAAGATGAATTTCGTGAAAGTCGTCCAAGAACGACTGTTGTGGCAGAAAACATCGATGCTGTGAGTGAACTGTTGGGAGTCATCCTTGGAGTCATTATTGAAGTGAGGCTAGCATGCACTCGATTTTGCATGAGCATTTAGGCGTTAGCAAGAGATTTATGCTGAAAAAATACAAAGGGGTAGGTTCGAAACACATCTACGACAACACCACAGGTGACGAATCATGGATATACGCTTATGAGCCCGAAACAATGCAGCAGTCCACTGCTCGGATCTTTTAAATTGAGCAAAATGTTTTATTTAGGCACTTGCCGAACATACTATGCTGTTAACTCGCCTATTAATAGAGCGCTACATGAATTTAATACTCTATCTGTATCCTATGATATTGATTTTTCTATTTCTAAGGAATCTTTTAACAATTTGTTACGAAATGTAGTTTGTTAATTTAAAAGAATAATCATAATTTAATTGTATCGTAGTCAGTAAGAATCAATGTTCATTGACTGAAATAAATAAATAAAAAAACCTGACAAAATTTGGCCGCGGACGAAGCTCATCCAAGCAAATGGTTGCCAATTTTTTCAGAAAACTCGTCACAACTGTACCATTTCAGCAACAATGCGGAATGGTGCACAACCATTTGTTTGCCAGAAGTCTTCGGAGAATTAAGGAAAACCAACTACCAAAAGAAGATCATCCTCCATCACTACAATGCGAGTTTCCACACATCAGCTCAAACACATTCTTAAGCACTCAAAACGTGGAATTGATTGGTCTGAGAAAATCAACTTTGGAAAAAAAATTCCTCTTTGAAGCACCGTGTTCAACTTACCTAGTTTGGCCTTGTTAAAAAGAACTAATGTTTTGTCAATAGGAGACTTACAAATACAAGACTGCAACGAGGAAGAGTTTCAGCTTGTCCAACAAAAGCGCATGAAGCGTTCAAATGGTGGCAATATCAAGGACTTTGATGTCAGTAATTTGCAGAGTAAGCTAGCTTTAAGCAATAGTCCTTCTAGTCAAAATAGATTTGCTATTTTAGGCGACCTTAATGTTGAAAGTAATTCTTTACCTAAAAATATGCAATCTTTCAAAACTGTAAAAAATGCAGGTAAAAATGGAGCTGCACAAAAAACCATAACCTTTTGTCCCCCTATTTTCTTGAAAAATGTTAATATTAAAAATTTAGTAGAACAACTTAATTCAAAGATTCCTAAAATTAACTTTAAAATTGTAAACAAAAATAACTATAAAAGCAAACTCTACTTAGAGGACATTTCTACTCATGTAGAAATGATGACACTACTTAGAGAGCAAGGTATAGATTCTTACTCATTCACCCCACCACATCTTAAGCAGATAAGCTTAATTTTGAGAGGCCTTTATTTTCAAACAGCTACAGATGATATTAAAACAGCTTTAGAAAGCGAGCTTCCAGGAATTTGTGACAAAGTTACAAAATTTACAACTCCTTTTTCTATTCGGAATAATTCAGACACAGGACTTTTTCTGGTAACTCTTTTCCCTGGAAAAAAATTGGGTGATATAGAAAAACTTCGGTACATTTTGAATCAGTCCATTTCCTGGGAAGCTCCAAAGTCAAATTTTAAAGAAATACAGTGCAAGAGATGGCAATTTTGGGGACACAGCGCTCGTAACTGCAACCGACCATATTCTTGCGTAAAATGCGACCAGTTGCATCAACCAGGTGAATGTTTGCTTAAAAAAATAGCAATTCAACTCCATTCTGCATAAATTGCCACCAATCTGGCCATCCAGCAAATTATAGAGGCTGTCCTTTTTTTTAAAGCTTACAAGCAAAAAATAAAAAATAGTCTCTCTGCTGCAAAAGAGAGGAAGCATAAAGCTTTAAATGCAGTTAACATTGCATTAAATAAAACAAATTTAGTAACTCCAAATAGGTCTTTTGCAAGCAATTTTTATAATAAGAATATCTCGAAAAATAATATTGCAAGTTTTCCTTCAAAACCTTCATATATAGAAACATTTTTAAAAATGGCACATTTTTTTTGCCCCCCAGAACCAATTACACTAGACTCGAAAATTAAGAATTTTATGAAAAATTTTCAAAAACTATCCCAAGAAAAAGCTAAAGAAGAATACCTCAATCTATTAAAAGAAGTGAAAGAAAATTATGGTCCATAAATCTTTGAACCTGCTAACATTTAATAAAGGGTGTTTTTTTTAGAGGTATAGAACTTCGAATTGAAATAAAACACAAGAAAATCGTTTTAATGTCCATCAATTTGGCTTTATTGGAAGGATAATTTTATGCCATTAATGTTTAAATATGATTTCGGGCATGTGGCCGCCGCGGCTGGCTCGAATAAAGCCAATTCTACAGGTCCAATTTTCAACCACTTTTTCGAGCATATGGGGCCGTATGTTGGCAATAACGCCACGAATGTTGGCCTCCAAGTCCCCTAACGTTTCTGGTTTGTTGGCGTAGACGAGCGACTTCACATATCCCCAAAGAAAATAATCTAATGGTGTCAAATCCCACGATCTTGGTGGCCAATTAACAGGTCCATTCCGCGAAATTATGCGCTCATCGAATGTTTCCTTCAATAAATCGATTGTGACGTGCGCTGTGTGGCATGTAGCCGTCTTGTTGGAACCACAACTCATCCAAATTCATGCCATCGAATTCGAGAACAAAATAGTCGGTTATCATGGCTCTATACCGGTCTCCATTAACGGTAACTGACTCTCCAGCATTATTTCGGAAGAAGTATGGCCCAATGACTCCACCAGCCCATAGAGCATACCAAACAGTCAGTTTTTATGGATGTAATGGCGTCTCAAGGATCTCATGTGGATTCTCTTTACTCCAAATGCGGCAATTTTGCTTGTTGACGTAGCCATTCAACCAAAAATGAGCCTCATCACTGAACAAAATTTTTCGATGAAAATCAGCATCGAGATAAATCTCATTTTCGGCCCATACACCAAAATCACGACGCATTGCATGGTCTCGCGGCTTTAATTCTTGCACAAGCTGGATCTTGTAAACCCGCAAGCCAAGATCTTTGCGCAAAATCTTCCATAAAGTTGATGGATAAAGCTCCAATTGCTGTGCACGGTGGCGAATCGATTCATTCGGGTCCTCTTCAACATTTTGCTCTACAGCGGCAATTGTTTCTTCGGTGCGCACTGTTCGACGTCTCTGCGGATGCGTATTATCACATAGAGTAAACGTAGTGCGAAAACGACCCATGGTTAACCGAATTAATTGTTCTGATGGACGATTATGTCGACCATAAAATGGACGGAGCTTGCGGTAAACTTCGCGAACTGAACCATTATTTTCGAAATAAATTTGCATGATTTGCAAGCGTTGTTCTTTTGTCAATCTGTTCATGATGAAATGGCAAACCAAACTGAACATAAATGACATTAGAGTTGCCAGATTTGACCACAAAATCCCAGTTTTATCTCTATTCGAAAAACAAACCTCTAAAAAAAAACACCCATTACAAGATCATTGATCGAATCAAGTCGCAAAAATGAGCTGTTAAAAATTTTGGAAGACAATAATATTGACATTGCTTTCATTCAAGAAACGCATTTATCAAAAAAAGCTCGTAATTTTATCAGAGACAATTCATCCCAAGGTGTCGGAATAGCAATCAAAGCAAATTATAAATATACCACTTTATTTATCCCAAATTTAAAATTTCCAAATTGTTTTGTGCAAATTATTCTAACATCTAATAGTGTGACGCAAACTTTTTTATTAGGTAGTGTATGTTATATTTTCCATGTAATTTTTCGAATGCTGATTTATACGACGGCTTAGTTAAAATTAATAATTTTTCAAAAAACTTTGATGGCTCAATCATAGGTGGAGATCTTAATTCAAAACATCAGGCTTGGGGTGATAGTATCGACAACCTTAATGGGAAAGCTTTATATAGCTG
The DNA here is from genome assembly GCA_943735915.1 of Pherbina coryleti. Taxonomy (NCBI): domain Eukaryota; kingdom Metazoa; phylum Arthropoda; class Insecta; order Diptera; family Sciomyzidae; genus Pherbina; species Pherbina coryleti. The sequence continues at coordinate 97,020,926 of OX030949.1, read as the reverse complement.
GCTCCAGGATTTTTCGCTAGACTTTAGCAGAATTTGTGACACTAATCCATCATTTCCAAACGGTTCGTCTTTTCTCGATCATTTCCTAATAAGTTCAAATCTAATAAATTTAATTGACACTAACTTTAGTATTTCTAGTTTACCAACCTTTTCCGACCATTTTCCCCTTAAATTAAAACTTAGCCTTTTAAATTGCAACTTTGTCCTCAAACATCCGCGTTTAATCACTTCTTTTCAAAAAACCATTTGGAAAGATTTTCAATCTGATTTAGACATTACTATTGCCCAATTTTCGCCTCCATCAGATTGTAATTTAGACAACAACAAAATTAACAGTTTGATTGAAAGCTTTACGAACGCTGTAAATTCTGTAAGTTCCAGACATTCCGAAACTTTTGAATCAAAAACTAAAAGAATTGTTTTGCCTGAAAACATTAAAAAACTTTTTAAAATTAAATACTTATGGCAAAAAAAATTAAAACAGATTTTTCATAGAAATTTTAACAGAAGAAATCCAGAATACCAATTACTATCAACACAAATTCAACTTTTAAAAACAATTATCAAGGAACAAATCGAAATTAACCAGGCAAGGGAATTTAATGCCAGACTTGAAAAGATTAAACCCGGTCCTAATGCCTACAATCAAATTTATAGTATAATTGGCAGGAAAAAGAGTTGCAGCTGTGATAAAATTAGTGTGAATGAAGAAATAATCTTCGATGACGAAAAAAAAGTCGAAGCTTTTCGTTCACATTTCATTGATATTTATAAAGAGGTTGTTCCAAATTCACCTAATATATCTTCTATAAAAGATGTTATAGATTCTAATCTTTCTGGTTATTCACACTCAATTTGCAATTTTACTTCTAGTTTTTCTTCTTTGAAAAATTCAGATTATGTTCACTTTTTATCACCTGAATGTTTAATGGAGATTATTAAAACTTTAAATGCAAAAAAATCATCAGGGATCGACAAAATTTCAAACTTTTTAATTAAAAGGTTTTCTTATTCTACATGTGAATTTTTGACTATCTTATTTAATAATTGTATTAACAACGGTTATTTTCCTAATACTTGGAAAATTGCTAAAATCATTCCTTTGCAAAAAAAATTACGGTAATTATAATATTAATAATTTCAGGCCAATTTCAATGCTTTCTTATTTAGGTAAACTTTTTGAAAGAGTAATAAAAATGAAAATGAGTTGCAATATTAATTTTAATTATATTCCATGCCATCAATTCGGGTTTAAAAGTGGTCATTCGACGATCCATGCGCTACTCAAATTTCACAATGACGTTATTTGCAATCTGCGCGAACAAAAATGTACAGTAGCTGTTTCACTCGACATAGAAAAAGCATTTGACCGCGCCTATCATGATGGCATTTTATATAAATTAATCCGTATTGGTTTCGCTCCTTTCATAATAAAAATATTAAAAAGTTTTTTCAATGAACGTAACTTTTTAGTACACATTAATGGAATTTCTTCAGCACTTGGTTCTGTTCGAAGTGGGGTACCTCAAGGTGCAATTTTAGCCCCACAACTTTATAATATTTTTATTCATGATTTTCCGCATGAAATTCCTGGTTCCAAAAGTATACTTTATGCAGACGATTCTATGGTATATGCACACGCTGTATCTCCAATTGAAGCTTTGGGTTTAGTCTCTAGGCATTTGAATTTAATAAACGACTTTTATAAAATCTGGGGAGTTAAAATAAACGCCTCAAAATCTGAAGCTATTTGCATAAGAAATGCATCTGGAAAGTGTAAGTATTTTGTCGTTCCACACACTGCTCCTGAAGCAACTTCAAGTTGACCTAAAATGGCAACGTAAACTGAATGTCTCCAAGTGTTTGTAATGTTTTTCTGATGAAATATCACTTTGAATTAAAATCCTAGCTGATTTCGTTTTGAAAATATCTCAATTTTTGCATTTTAACGTGATTGAACCATCTTGTACATTAGACAGCGCAATATATTCAAGTATAAAACTGTTTATATATGTATGTATGTATATATATATATATATATATATTATACCTACGTGTGTGTATGTGTGTGTGTAATATATTGAGAATTGGGATATTGTTTCCACACCATTTACTGAGATAAATATCGCGGCGCGTTTTTTTTTTAAAGTGGTATCCCCTGTAGGCCTATTCCACTATCCCGTCCCGTCCATAAATTACGTAATCACTTTTATACGTAAATTGGGTCAAATTGGACAGCCTCTAAGAAATATACATCTATCATTTATTACAAATGTTGCGAAGTAAATGTCACTGCAGTATTTTTTAAGCGACTTGAGTATGATGAATCTTCGATAAGATTAATTTTAAATCTCTCCCAAAACTTGTTAAATTCCCTGTGAATCGACTCTCCAGCCTGCTCCGACTACAATCCTAAGCCATCTCAGTCTAGTTTTATAATAGCATCCTTCAAATGATCTAATATAACATGTATTTTTATCGTCTGCGAGACACCAGTACTCTCAATGGCTTTGCGGAAAGTTATCAAATTTTTATCTAAATCGGTTAAATCGGTTTTTTTAGTTGTAAAACAAGAATCTACAATTTGATTCATTGTCTGAAAAGCACACTCAAAGGGCTTCAAGGCATAAGGTCCAACCGTTTCATAAATATCGGGGTCATTACGTTTTGCAGATTCCTTTAAAAGTTGTCTGCATGCATTGCCTTCAAATATCTCTCCTTGATCATTTTTTGCCATTAGTTTCAACTTTGTGGCCCAAATCAATGTTTTTTTCCCGCCCAACAAGAGGTACCATTCCACTCCAAAACAAATGATTGACAAAGCCCTGCAAAAGATGAAGTACGGGAAGTTGTGGTCGGAGCAGGCTGGAGAGTCGATTCAAGGGGAATTTAACAAGTTTTGGGATAGGTTTAAAATGAATCTTATCGAAGATTCTTCATATTCAAGTCGCTTAAAAAATGCTGCAGTGAGATTTACTTCGTAACATTTGTAATAAATGATAGATGTATATAGCCCTAGTCAAAATTATTTACACCTTTAGAAGAAATAGATTAAAGAAAAGGCTCGCCTTTTTTGTTGTTTGCATAATTTGCAAAGAAATTTTTGGTTGTTGTATTCTTTGTAGTATGCAAAGTAAAGAAAACATGTTTTAAAAAACCTAACGGAAAATATCATTAAAAAAAATTAGCAAAATATAACTATTCTCTGGCCTATACAGTTTTCGCACAATGTTTTGTGGACTGATGAGTCTTCCTGTAAATTCGAGGAGTCTTTTGGAAAAACGTTCATGTATTAAATCCTAAAAAATCCTTAAATCCTAAAAAGTAAGGTCGTGCAGCCCTTATGTTTGTAAATATTGTGTTTATTAACTCCAAGAAAGGCTGTGTAAATACTTATGACGCCAGAGAGTAGATATCAATAATTAGTTTATTTTGTGATATATATCATTTGGTTTGCTAAAACTTTTTTTTACTTTACATACTGCATAGAATGCAATAACAAAAAATATCTTTGCAAATTATTTCCAACAACAAATAAAGTGGGCTCTTTCTTTAAAACATTTAAAAATATTAGCGATGTGTAAATAGTTTTGGCTATGGCTGTATTTCTTAGAGGCTGTCTAAGAGGTGTGATTACGTAATTTATGGACGGGACGGTATAGTGAAACAGGTCTACAGGTGATACGACTTAAAAAAAAACGCGCCGCGATATTTATCTCAGTAGATAGTGTGGAAACAATATCCCAATTCTCAATATTTTACACGCCCACACACACGCACACACATACATACACACGTAGGATACATACATACATACATACATACATATATAAACAGTTTTATACTTGAATATATTGCGCTGTCTAATGTACAAGGTGGTTCAATCACGTTAAAATGCAAAAATTGAGATATTTTCAAAACGAAATCAGCTAGGATTTTAATTCAAAGTGATATTTCATCAGAAAAACATTACAAACACTTGGAGACATTCAGTTTACGTTGCCATTTTAGGTCAACTTGAAGTTGCTTCAGGAGCAGTGTGTCCAGAAAGCAAAAACTTACCTTATCTTTGAATGGTGTTCAAATTCCATTTAAAAATAACATAAAATATTTAGGTATTACTTTTAACAAGCTTTTAAAATTCAATGAACATGCTCGGATGGTTCTTAAAAAAGCGAATAAAATTAAATCACTGTTTGCAATACTATTTAATAACAAATTCTTAAGTCAAAATTCAAAAATATTATTATATAAAGTAAGTATCCGTTCTGTCCTGATGTATGCTTTTCCTATTTGGTTTACTATATCTCCTTCAGTAGCCAAAGAATTTGAAATTTTAGAAAGAAAAATACTAAGAAAATGTGTAGATTATTATTACGAATCATTTACCAAACGCTATTCAAACAATTTCATTTATTCTAAAGCTATGGTCAATCCTCTTTGTTTATATGCAATATCACTTTTAAAAAGATGTGTAGATAAATTAAACTATCACGAAAGTCATTTAATTTCAGAAATTGTTAACTCACAACATTCGTTTAGCTGGTCTAATTGCCAATATTTGTCGCCATTAGGCATTTTAAATGAAAATATTTCCACAGATATGGATTTTACAGCTTCACTTTTACCTGCATTTTATAAAAATATATCTCCCGGCACTCATAGAGGTTAAGTAAAGTAATTTTTGAATATACTTTATAAATTTTGTATAGTTTTGTATGTTATAGTTTTTTCTTTTCTTTTCTTAGTTAGTATTTTAGCTTTAAGATTTAATTTTAAGTCTATATGAGAAATCACTTTCTCGCGAAATTTATATGTGTCGGGAGCAAACACATTCACTATTTAATCGAATTTATAAATTTTCATTTAAATCCTAGCAAGTTGCTTCTTCTTGAAACCATTTAGAGTAATACACTAAAACTCTATAAATTACTAATTGTAAAATATGAACCCTTTGTAGAAACAAATGAAAAAAATCTTTAAGTCTCAATAAATTATACCTTATACCTTGTAAAAATTTGAATTTACGTATTTGTGAAGATGAACCTAGCCTTTGAGTTAGAAAAATTCGAAATCAAACGAAACGAAATTTTCGCTTTGCGACGTCGAAAAAGTTTTTTTTTATATTTGATCCTATTCAGTCAAGACTGCCTTGGTTCGAAAATGGCGTGATAGATTAGTAGGAGAGAAGGGGCAATCAAGTGAGGATGTAGGATGTTCTAAGGGTGGTGGAAAGCCGTAGAAACATATGAAATTTGAATCTGAGGCAAGTGTTATGCCTTTACCTCAATCAATTCAAATTATAAGGCAATCTCATCCACAAACTTCTCTACCACCAACTACGACTTCCAGTCGTAAATATTGATGAGTTTTTAATTTCAGTTGATTAAAAATGAGAATAGAAAATTGCAAATGCAAAAGGTTAAGGCGTAGAACTACGGCCTGGACGCGAGCAGGATGCCTACTCGACTTCCGAGGCCGCTTAACTGCACAGAACTGCAGAAGCCGAGGACTGTAGAAGACACAGAAGTCTACTGATTAATTTGTGTAGTGGCCAACGAATCAGGATCTAGTCTGCTTTTAATTTGTTCTATAAAGATTTGTTGTTGTAGCAGCCTGTTACTTCAGGTACTATTTGTTAAAAGCTAAAAATATAATAGTTAATTAATTCAAAAAATTTCATATGCAAAAGGTGTTGTTACAAAAAATTCAATATCTCTGTTAATACTTCGATCTACTAATTTTTTTTAATGAATTTGAAAGGTGAAAAATCAAGGAATTTCTTGATATACCGTTTATAAGGCTCAGAGAGGGAGAACAGGTCGAAAATTGCAACTTTTCCATAAAAGTCCAAAAAATTTAATTTTTTTTTTTCTAACATAATTAAAAAAAAATTATTTTGTAAGCTTAATCTTTACTCTACCCAATAAAAAAAAATAATGAAGATATCTTATTGAGATATAAATTTTTAAAAATCACCATAAAGCAGAAAAAGCATGAATTTTCGAACTTTGTTTGTGTTACCACAACAACAATACGAATTTTTCCAAAAAAAATATGTGATTTGATGCACCGCTTAGAGACCTTTCAAAATAAATATATAAATTTTTGAAGTGATAACTTCTTTAGGCGCGTTTGGCAATTTCTGATCAGTGATTTTCTCGATTTTATCGTCAGCATGCAACAGTTAGATTCTGCCGCTGCTTTTGTATGTTCGAACACGTGCGCACTCGCATCGTAGTCGTTGCTAGGGACGTAACGATACAAGTAAATACAAGTAAGTATCGATACTTTTGTTTCGATACCCAGTATTTTTGGATCCGATATTTTTTTTCCGATACTTACTTGGTATCGAAAAATAAGTATTGGTATCGAATCATTTTTGTGTTTAAACAGCTCAAAGAAAATGAGAAAAAGTGTGAACACGGCCTTAACACAAAAACGCATTTTCGAACGCTTACTAAAATTTGACGTTTATTTTTTTTTTGCGTTTGCTTTTATTTTCATACCGACCATTATTCGTGCTTCTTCTTTTCAAAGATACGCAGGCCGATTTTGACGAAATAATATTGTTTTTAAGTGTATTTGTTTTTAATGAATTCAAGCTGTTTAAGTCTGCAATTTGTTGTTAGATTAAAAAGAATTTATATTTTACACATTTTTATAACTATAAAGCTATGGTTCGTATTCTCAACCCAAATACAATTTTGATGGTTTATGCAAAAATTCAAATAAGTTATCGTTAGTTTTCCCTATACTTTATGGAGAAAGTAAAGTTGAAAAAGTTTATGTTTGTTTTACCTGACTATTGTTTTAGTTTTTTATAATAATAAATATTTTTTGTTGTTTTGTTTATTTTTTTTTTCGTTTTGATGTTTTGTTAAAAATTAAATAAAATGTAATTCTTTTTTTTTAATTTGTTCTTACTATTTTTATTTAAATACCTTTTATATTCTATTTTAATCGGGTCTTCTGAATATAGGGTTAACAATTTTAAGTCTCTTCCATAAACTTTACTTTAACCCCGATTCCGTTAAGATATCTTCATAATTTTGAATTGATGCAAAATTCACTTTGAACGCAATTCAAATTCAATTCCACTATTCTATTTTTTGGGTGTATTTTATATTAAGAAGATTTTAGGTATTTTTATAATACATATTCATAAAAGTTGGTGTTGCGAAAACATAACAGCGGTAGAAAATGGGTTAAATAGTTCTTAATAAAGCTTAATTTTTAAAAATTATGATTTGACGTCACTTTGCTGCAAAACACTCATACAAAGTTTACATAAAATTGTTTCATACCGGGACGTATGAGTGATAATTATTTTAACCGAAACCTACTTATATGAGTAAGCATCGATACTTTAGTGGTATCGTTACGTCCCTAGTCGTTGCTACACACAATCTTACGTTTGTATTTTGTTGTTGGTGTTTGTGTCACCATTTTTATCATGCGGTTTGTGCTTTTTATAGTTTGTACGTCCATACAGGGTGGGCCAAATAAAAGTTTGTTATGAGTTTTTAGATAAAATGAAAAAAATTAAATTTTTTCCATGATACATGGAAATTTTAATTTTTTTAGTGCTTGAATCGTTTCCGGATTGTTGGCATAAAATCGGTACTTCACGGTTCCCCACAAAAAAAAGTTCAAAGGCGTAAAATCGCCATCTTATACAACTGCATCTTATTTTTTTTCGTGAATGTCGACCTGTACACCTACAGTGCTGTGCATATGCTAAGCAACTCGCACCAAGTTTCAATAAACTGATTATTTACTCTGAAAAAAATAGTCAAACGGCAAGTATTATAATTTTTATTTATTACTTATATGAGTACAAAAAAATATATAATGACCAAAATAACAACAACTTCTTTCTCAATTAAATACAACAACAAAACAAAATTAACTCAATTTTAAGCTGTGCATAACTTAAGCAACTGTAAAGAGAACATAGAAGCATATTCTTTTTCTCAAGTAGATAACGGTTCTTTTCAATTCATTTTGCATTGCTTGTTCGCACTTCAATTATATCAATGCAATTTAGTCGTCTAAAGGTTACAATTGTGACAAAACTGTGAAATTAAATCATGCAGCGTGTTAAATACGATAATAGCTTTAAATCTAATGTTATTTCGTTGTACCAGGCTGGCAAAAGTCAATCTGATATTTCAAAATCATTGAAAATGAATAAATCCATGGTTTCTAGATGGATTCATAAATTTAACAATACTGGAAATGTTGCACCATTAAGAAGTGGCGGGCCTCCACGCAAACTATCTTATCGTGACGATATTCAAATTAAAAAATTGATTAAAAAAAACCCATTTATTTCTTCAAAAGAAATACTTAAAACTCTTAATTTGAATGTTGATTCAAGTACAATACGAAGACATGCAATCAAACTTGGATTAAAAAGTTATAAAGCCCGTAGTAAACCAATGTTGACAAAGAAGCATATGAAGAAACGGTTTGTTATTTTTAAGTTTCTAATAAAACAACAACAACATTGTTTTTCTTATTTTTAGTCTTGAATTCGCAAAAAAATATATTGATTGGAGTGTTGAGAAATGGAATACGGTTCTATTCAGCGATGAGGTTAAAGTCAACCTTTTTAATTCGGACGGTATGTGCACAGTAAGACATCAGAAGGGTAACAGACTAAATCCACGTTATTGTAAGCAGACTGTGAAACATGGTGGAGGTAATGTCATGGTGTGGACATGCTTCTCCGGAAACCGGCTTGGTCCTGTTCATCAAATTGTGGATAAAATGGACCGTTTTATGTATAAGGACATTTTAGAAACAAAAATGCTTCCTTATGCAGGATGGCATATGCCACTTCGTTGGGTGTTTCAGCAGGATAATGATCCGAAACACACATCGAAGTTGGTTAAAGATTGGTTCAATGCGAATAGGATTCAAGTGCTTGATTGGCCGGCACAATCACCCGACTTGAATCCGATCAATAACTTGTTTGCTATTGTAAAACGGCGAATGGGGTCTTATCGATATACGAACAAAAAGGCCTTGTTCAAAGGATTTAAAAAGGAGTGGAAAAGCATCCCAAAAGTTATTTTAAGAAATTTAATTGCCTCAATGCCAAAAAGATGTGCTGCAGTCATAAATAATGCAGGGTCATATACAAAATATTGAAAAGTTGCTTAAGGGAAGGGTTCCCTCATTATGGACAAAAATAAGGCAAAGTTTGTATTTTTGTTGTAGGACAATGAAAAGGCGTACGAACTTTTGGTTTTGATGATTATATTAGTTTATTATCAGAGAATTTAAAAAAGTGAAAAAGTTGAAAAAATTCAAAATGGCGGCTACAAAATGCACATTTCCGTGGGCCCCTGCGCGCGAAACATGGTGTCCTAACTAAAATTCTGCCGCTTCTTGTGGTGGACTGAAATCAAAAATTGTTGTTATTACTTAAAGATAATGATATTTTCTATGACTGGAACTAAAATTGTTATTATCCATGTAAAATTCATTGAATAATGAACATTAGAACTAAAAGTTCAAATTTTGCTTGTTTTTTTCCATTTCAGCAACGTTAAAAAAATATAAATAAATAACACGGTGTTACAAAATGAAAACAAATCAAAAAACTTGCCTCGAGACATAGAAGAGGTAGTAGGCCTGGTTGAACATAAGATAACTGCATACTTAGTTTTTTGAATATACCCTCAAAATCTGGATTTGTGGTCAAAAAACCGATTTTAGGTAGGTGCATGTATAGTTTGTTATGTAACTCCGTTACATATATCTCAATTTTAAAAATTTAAACATTGATAAAAAGAAGAAAAATATACCCTTAATATAATACATAGACCGTTTTTGTACAAAAAGAATTGACAAAGTTACGGGTAAAATCATTTGAAAATTTCTCATTTTTTTTTAATTTTTTCAACTTCAACAACGTTTTGTTAACAAATTTTGTTTTGTGGCACTATTAGTTTTAGCAGGGTTCTGAAAGCCTGTTAAATTTTGCGTTCAACAAGCTATCATTTACTTCAATTGGCTGAAATATAAAAGTACTATCGAATTTTTAGTATTCGTAATAAAATACAAAAAAATGTTTTTTTTTTCTAAAAATGTTTTTTTGAGCTTTTTCGTTTATATATATTATCATAAAGCTGGTGTATTGCCCGGATGTGACGGAACTGTTTGCAGTTTTCAACCACAAACACGCTCCGAATGAATGGCGTTTGTTTATTGAGGGATCTTGCAAGAGTATGATTTATTTAAAAACTTTTTGTGTGATTCTTGATATGTTAAATTCTGATATATGTATGTCGCCGACTTAAAGGCTCTAACAATACTGTTTGGAATGCAAGGTGGATATACCAAGTATCCTTGCATTATTTGCGAATGGGATAGTCGAATGGGATAATAAATATAAGCAAAAGGAGTATCCACTGCGTGCTTCATTTCAAGTTGTCAAAAAATATGTTTTGAATACCCCACTGGTGCGACCTGAAAATGTAATCCTACCGCGGCCTCGGTAGTCGAGTTGGTGCGTGCTCGATGCCACCCCAGAGGTCCCGTGTTCGATTCCTGGCCAGGCCATGGTCCTTCGCTTTTAACCTTTCTTAATTTTCTATCCTCATTTCTAATTAACTGAAATTAAAAATTCATCAATATTTACGACATGAAGTTGTAGTTGATGGTAGAGAACTTTGTGGATGAGATTGACTTATAACTTGAATTGACTGAGGTAAAGGCATAACACTTGCGTTTGATTCCAATTCATATCTTTCTTTGGCTTTCCACCACGCTTAGAACATCCTACACGTGTTTCACTTGATTGCCCTTTCCTTCCGACTAATCTATCATCCCATTTTCGAACCAAGGCAGACTTGACTGAATAGGTATTCCACCTCGAACCAACTTCAGACTTGACTGAATAGGTATTCCACCTGAAATCCTTGGTTCAAAGCTAAAAAAAAAAATCTGATTGCAGCGTTTCCTAGGTTAAGTGAGGCCAAAATCAAAGAAAGTATCCTGCGCGTTCAAATCTTTTATAAAAGTTATTTATTCATTTCGGTTATTCTAAGGTTTATTTGTGGGGCTACAAATTCGGAAAATTTTCTTGGACACTGATTTCGTTTCTAAATTAAATCCAGTTGAAAAAAAGAGCTTGGAATAGTTATATTTCGTTATGCATTTATTTCCTCGGCAAGAAGAAGAGTCGAAATTACTTAGATGTTGTAAATGAATTTTTAAGTGCCTACGAAGAAATGGGATGCAATATGTCAATCGAAATACATTCCTTGCACTCCCATAAAAACTTTTTCCCGAATAGCCTTGGGCAGTTTAGTGATGAACAAGGAGAAAGGTTCCACCAGGAGATGGAACCTATAGAAACCGGCTTTCAGGGAAAAAATTCCATAAACATACTGGTCGACTACTGCTGGTCCCTTAACGTGAAATCGATTATAATATATATAAACGAAAAAGGTCAAATTAACATTTTTTGAAAAAAAAAAAAAAAATTAAAATTTTTTGTATTTTATTACAAATACTAAAAATTCGATAGTGCATTTGTATTTCAGCCAATTGAAGTAAATGATAGCTTGTTGAACGCAAAATTTAACAGGCGTTCAGAATCCTGCTAAAACTAATAGTGCCAAAAAATAAAATTTGTTAACAAAACGTTGTTAAAGTTGAAAAAATTAAAAAGAAATGAGAAATTTTCAAATGATTTTACCTGTAACTTTGTCAATTCTATTTGTAAACAAACGGTTTATATATTATATTAAGGGTATATTTTTCTTCTTTTTATCAATGTTTAAATTTTTAAAATTGAGCTAGATATAACGGAGTTACATAACAAACTATACATGCACCTACCTAAAATCGGTTTTTTGACCACAAATCCAGATTTTGAGGGTATATTCAAAAAACTAAGTATGCAGTTATCTTATGTTCAACTAGACCTACAACCTCTACTATGTCTCGAGCCGAGTTTATTTTCACTGTTACACCGTGTAATTTTTATACATGATGTTAGTTCAGGGCGTACAAAAAAGCATGCACTTCCAAACAGTTCTTAGATAAAGAGAATCGGATCAATAGATCAGGCCTGAGAGTTTTAGTTAGATCGGAAAACGTGGTTTTGAGATAAGCGCGTTTGAAGTTTTTTTAAAAGTTTAGTTTGGACGTAGCGCGCGTGAGATAGGTGTCTTCAAGACGTTGCCATTCGAAAAATATTCGTCGGATCGAAAAATCCATTTACACACATATTCTACACATATGTGGCTTTCATTTTTTGCAAAAAAAAAATCATTTTTTAGTCCAAAATGAGGGAACCCTTCCCTTAAGTTATGCACAGCTTAAAATTGAGTTAATTTTGTTTTGTTGTTGTATTTAATTGAGAAAGAAGCTGTTGTTATTTTGGTCATTATATATTTTTTTGTACTCATATAAGTAATAAATAAAAATTATAATTCTTGCCGTTTGACTATTTTTTTCAGAGTAAATAATCAGTTTATTGAAACTTGGTGCGAGTTGCTTAGCATATGCACAGCACTGTATAATCGTGCGAAGAACTTTTCTCGAATAAATCAAGAAAGAAAAACCAAACATATTAAAATTTAAAGCGTAGTCAGTCGCAGTTATTGAGGTAACTTTTTTACATAAGTTGCACTTATAAATGCCTCGTAATGTTGCAAAAATCGAGGAATTGCGTGTATCAAGGATTGAGATTATCGAGTATGTACTGTAATATTTTATATAACATAAAAGTTAGTATTTACACTGAGGAGCATAAGTGAGTCAATAACTAAAAAAGTTCGAAAAAAGTTGTTTTCAACACTATTTTAATGAGAATATTCCTTGTTGTTTTTGTTTTATGTTTCTTCTTTATTAAACTAAGATCGAAGCATAAAACTATTTGAAAATCCGTTACAAAACCAGTTTAAAAAATAAAAACAACTCTAATTATTGGTTCACTTATGCACCAAAAACATAAGAGTCGTATTTTTGACGTGTTTAAATTGTTTACTAGAGCAATTTGAGGTCTGAAAGTTTTATTGTAGAAGTTTTCTTGCTAATGAGTAGTCGCTTTACGGTAGTAGATTATTTAAGATCAAATATAAACATAATGAGAGCTGTTTCGGAACAACTAAAAAAGCAAATTATTCAAAAATGTAAATCAGGTCTTTCAACAAGGGAGATCGCAAAGGTCTTTAAAGTCAGCCAAAGTTCGGTATGCCGAATTTTAAGGAATAGTGTGGAGCCAATCGTTCCAAACGAGAAATTGGGCAGACCTCCAAAAATAACCGAAAAAGATGGTCGAAAAATTGGTCGTATGTTGATGTCTGGCCAAATAAAGACTGCAAAGGAAGCTACAGAAACCCTTGGAAAAGCTGTGTGTATGGACAGTGCGCAGAATGTTGCACAAAATTAGTTTGAAGGCAATAGTAAACAAAAAGAAACCTTTTTTGTCCAACAAGAACATAAAACTGCGGAAAGATTTTGCTGAAAGGCATAAATTTTGGACTGAGTGTGACTGAAAACAGGTATTGAGACAAATGTATGATTAAAAAGAATACAATTATTTAAAATTTTTTTAATTTTGTAGGTTATATGGTCTGATGAGACCAAAGTCAACCGGTTCCAAACAGATGGACGTTCCTAGTACTGGAATAAGGTAACACAAGCAACACAACCTACCCACGTTCAGCAAACAGTTAAACATGGGGGAGATTCGATAATGGTTTGGGGGTGTATTACTCCTCATGGTGTGGGGCCAATAATGCGCATAGATGGCATTATGCGTAAGGAGCAGTACTAAAAAATTGTAAGGACGAATTTGCAACAGCAATGGATATGATACTTATGGATGAAATGTTATATTTCACCATGACAACGATGCAAAGCACACGGCAAAGGTCGTCAAAGAGTGGTTAAGAGGTCAACATTTTCAAGTATTGCAAAGTCCACCCCAAAGCCCGGACTTGAACCCAATCGAAAATCTTTGGGCACACCTTAAAAGGCAGCTGGCTAAGCGTCCATTGGCAAAAGGTCAAAACGAGCTTTGGAATATAGCTGAAGCGGAGTGTTATGCAATTTCACCCGAAATTGTGGAGTCGCTATATGATAGTATGCCTAAAAGAATTAACAGTTAAAAAAAAATAAAAGTCTATGGATAAGTTACTAAAAACCATCGCTTTTTTTATTTATTATCGTCAGGTGCATAAGTGAACCAATGATCAGAATTGTTGTTTTGGTTTTTTTAACTAGTTTTGTAACGGATTTTCCAATGGTTTTCTGTTTTGGTCTTAGTTTAATAAAAAAGAAACGTAAAAAAAACAACAAAAAATATTCTCATTAAAATAGTGTTGAAAAACAACCTTTTTCTAACTTTTTTATTTATTGACTCACTTATGCTCCTTAGTGTATGTGCATAGATATATCTTTTAGAATTGTAAAATGAGAAGTTATCACTTCTATCGTGTGATCATAGGAACACCTCCTTCTTTTTTTTATAACAGTGACATAAAAAAATTTGGTGGCCGGTTTGGCGTGAAATATGCCTTCAGATATGTCAATCAGAAAAACTAACTTCGGCTGAAAAAAGTTTCTGTCAGGTGGGAATAAAAACAGGGATCTCTTGGTTCGTATAATTGTCATATATTTTCTATGTAATGTAATGTCTCCGGTTGTGGACACCACAACCTATTTTTTGACAGTTGACAGATGCGGCGAGACTGATTAATGTCAAACTTGTAGTTTGACAGCACACATAATCTGAGCAAATACCAAAGCGTTAACACGCATATGGTTTCTTGTTGTAAGCAAACAAACAAAAACATGAAAATTTTGAAGCGTTTCTAATATTTTTCATTTCCCAAGTGCGATAAATCGAATCAAAAATTCGGAAAGAGGTGAGTGTTGTTACACTTTGTGATGCAGTATATTTAGTGAAATGTTTGTATTGTGTTAATTTGCTGAACAAAAGAAAAATGGCTACCATTTCAGTTGTGGTCAGCCTCATGTATCCGGTTAGAGACACCCTTGTTTTCTGCGTTTAAAGCGTGTGTTTGGCCAGAAAACTGTCAAATATCGTTGTTTATGTTAACGTAACAAATTTTAACAGTGTTTTTATAAATTTTTGTATAGGTATTTATAGCCATGTCGACACCGAAAAAATCGGCCGATTCAACAGGAATCAATTTTAATGTGCTGGTCAATGCCATTAAGCGCTGTTTAAAGGACAAGCAGTCCACCAAATCGACTGCCCAGTTATATAGCCTTCCTCGAACTAGTTTGATCCGGTATTTGAAGAAAGTCGAAGCAAATTTTGATGACCTTTCTTCCGTTAAAGATTGCGTTTTGTTAAAATTCGTTCGTGATTGTGGCCAACGAACTCCATCAAACATGGTATGTTTATTTTACTTCACACAAGAAACGTAAAAATTTTGCCACAAAATACCATTCTTTCTAAAATAAATAAATACCTAATTTAAGTAATAAACTGGCCATTTCAGCCCTTGAAAGGACTTTGACCGAACTCCTTATGATCAAATTGTGTTGTGCGTGTTATTAAATTTGCAAGGCATTATTTACTCTGAGGTTTGCAATTGTGTGTATAGAGGTGACGGCTGAACAGAAAATTTAATTCATTTGAAAAAATTTGTCAGATGGAATTGAACCAGGGTTCTCTGGCGTATGGGTCACGCACTCTACACACTGCGCCACGGCCGCCACAATAAATACCTACCTATTCTTTTTTTTTTCATTTATATATGCATTTTACTTCATATTTTTATGATTTTAAACGATTTAACAAGGGTGTCCACAACCGGGTACAAAAATTTGTTTGGCTTAATATGGCCCCTTCAAAAAATTAATGATAAAATTTTCCTGATCGACTGAATCTATATAGTAACTTCAGAAAAAAATTAGTTGAGGTCTCTAGCTTCCCACTGGTGTACGCACTACTGCATAATATTGACTTGAAAAAAAGTTATGAGCGAATAACGCAAGTGTGTCCACAACCGGAGAGACTCCATAATAAATAACTTGTAATAATAATAAAATCTTTATACTGAACACTACTGTATTTCTTTACTGGGATAAAACCACAAAAAATTCACAACGCCACACTGATTCGACACCATATATAATACCAACTGCAAATGGAATATAGCTTCTTGGATAATTATTGTAAAGCATAACAGTTTTTTTTTTTGTGCGTGGAACAAATGATTTCAGGTGTTAAACTTTTCAGTCAAGTTTGTCTTGGCTCCAAATAGGACGAAAGATTAGTGGAAAGAAAGGTTAAAAATCAACTGAAACATGTGTAGGATGTTCTAAGTGTGGTATACATATGAAATTGAATCTAAGGCTAGTTGTTATGACTTTAACTTAGTCAATTCAAGTCTCTTAACCGATCCTCTTCACAAACTTCTGTATCACCAACTACAGCTTTGAGCCGTTAATATTGATGAATTTTTTATTTAATCAGTTGATTAGAAATGCGCAAAGAAAAAAAGAAAATTTAACACGTAGGAACATGACATGGCCGGGATTCGTACCCGGGGTGGCCGTCAAGCGTCTTACCAATTTACTACCGAGGCTGCCCAACGCGCTACACACAATAGTCAAATAAGTAATATGTATGTCAATATGACATACATAGCAAGTAATACTGCAATTACTCTAACGTTAATTTTAATCATTAAACAATCATTTGACCCACCATCAACGATAAAAATAGAATTATACCATTTCCATACTGATAAAAAATATGACCTCCAAAAATATAAACATACTTTTGTTTTGATTTAAAATTGTTACAATACAAATGTTTCTTTAGTTTTGAAAAGGAAGTTTATGAAGTAGTATAAAACAAACCCAAAGGTAAATAGTGGTTTCCTTATTGTAGTAGTAATAATTGATATATTGCAAAGTCCAACAATGTGTTTGCAGTAAATGGGCCAGAGAAAGCTCATAAATCTGTGGTGTAGCTTTTATTTCTTTACGGTTATAATCAGGGCTGCGGAGTCGGTTAAAAAAATCACGACTCCGACTCCGACCATAAAATTAAAAATATTTAATTTTTTTTTCATGCATATAATTTGTATGATGTATCTTTTTAATAAGGAAGTTAAAAATATGAGTAAAGTAATTCATATTCAATTAAATTTAAAATAAAATACAGGGTGATTTATGAGAAATGTTTTTCCTAAATTACGTCCGATTTATGGTTATCATAATCGACCCACCGAACAGACTATTCAAGGTATTGTGACCAAATTTCGCACCAGTTTCACTTTATTGGACATTAACCCACCAACCCCTATGCGGAGAGTGCGTACTGAGGAGAATACTACTGCTGTAACGGGCAGTGTCAATGAAGATCGCGATATGTCAAACGTCGCCATTCTCAACAATTGGGCTTGTGTTATTTAACCACCTGGAACATTTTACGCAAGGCCATCGGTATGAATCCATACAAAATACAAGTGTGCAAGAAATGAAGCCGGGTGACTTACCCTAACTTCGTTTGTTTAGTGAATGGGCCTTAGACAGTTGGATGAAGATCTACTTTTTTATCGAAAAATTGTCTTTAGTCCCGAAGCTCATTCTTGGCTCAATGTGTACGTCAACAAACAGAATTGCCGAATTTGGTCTGAAGAGCAGCCAGAGGCAGTTCAAGACCTGACAATGAACCCTGAAAAATGCACTTGATATTTGACAACTGATTGATAAACTGGTTGAAAAACTAGATATGATACCTCAAGTACCAACAGACGACTAATTATTAACAACCAGCAACCATTTTATCAACTAGTTTTACGATTAGTTGTTCGTCTATGTTATATAGAGCTCTTTACAAATTAATGTTAAAAATTAATAATTTTTCTATAAGATTTTGTGCTATGGCGATATTGTTATAATATGTATTGATTTCTTTAATCGGAGTCGGAGTCGGAGTCGGTGCATATTTTAAGACTCCGACTCCACAGCCCTGGTTATAACAATACTTCAGATGAATACGGAGATTTTTATAGTTTCTGAAAGTTAAAGATACAACGCTTTAATTCATCAAAATTACAGGTTTATATAGTAGTAAATTTATACTATATTGGAAGAATTGCTATTTGTTGGAAGAAGACAATGTTGCTCGGGAGAGTAACGGTAAGGCTCAAAAGGCAATTGAGGATAAATGCATTGTAACGCGCTCTAAAGCTAAGAGCAGTTCGCAGAAGACAACATTGAGGCGTAGCTCTTTATGTTCTCCTGCAGTGTCTAAGACAAGCCGGAGTATACCAACAAATAACCGCTCAATAGAACGTAAAAATGTATTGCAAAAAAACTCGAAGGAACAGAGGGTCACTCTTACCGATGAGGCGCTTTCCTCTCGTAACAATTCAACTACATTGCGTTCTTCATACGCTTCTGTTGCCTCTGCCAGCTATGGTCTTGTTAATAATGCAGTGTGTATTACAATTGATGCGAATGATGCTAAAGTCGCTGCACCTGTGCTGATACCGTTGTTGTTACTGACCTTGTTGCCGATGTTGCAAATGTTGCCGATGCTGCTAATGTTATCGATGTTGCATCTCTGGTGCTGACCATGGTGTTATAATAATAAGGTGTTAGTGGATTTGACACTTCTCTCTCAAAATGATAAATTTTTTCGTCCCGCTCCTGTCAAAAACAGCTGATGGTGGATTGGAATGAAAATAAATCAGCTAACGTGCAGTCGGTCAAAGCTCAATGCCATGTCCACTTCTTTTGATGGTTATTATCAGTTGAGGTATTGAACATTCTTTCATGGCATTCGATATTTTCTTGAAGCAGTCGATGTGAATGCAAGACAATTTGCATGCTGGCCAAAGCTTCATGTCGGTCGCACCTTCCAGTGTACGTTTTTGATAAAATGACAAAACCATTCAATGGCGAACTTGGCAAATGGACGAAGACAACTGCAATAATTTTTTTTCAACACAATACGGCACAATTAATTGAATTAAATATTTATTTAAAATTTATTCGCGCAATAACCTATAAAAACTATAGCACATCATCATCTAGCAACTCAAACAAATACCACAATTTGATAACCATGGTATAATAATACAAGGTAGCATTGACAGTTGCTTGGGAAAACATCTCCTGTCAAAAAATATACTCAAAAAGAGAGCGTTCTAAATCCGCCATTGAAAACACAAGCAATGTTGTAAACGTTGAAGTAAAAAAAAACAACAACCACAGCAGCTGCTGATGTATTTCCACAAAAAGCTGTTTTTGACAGGAGATGTTTTCTTGCAGAAGAGAAAAGAAGCAGTTGTCAATGCTACCTTGTATTATTATACCATGTTTGATAACTATCAACGGCTCCTCTCTTTCGCTCTCAATTTTTTGACAGAAAGAAAGCTATTCTTGGTGTTGTCAAAAATTCGCTAACACCTTATTATTATTACACCATAGTGCTGACGTTGCTGAAGTAGCTGCCGATGATGACTCAGTTCGTGTTCCCTGTGCTACGACATCAAAGGGTTTCGCTATTACAAATGTAAACAGTATTTCTAACTATGTTCAAGTTGATTCTCATGTTCCCTTAATCAATCAACCAATACATAACAGCTCTCACTACCAAAAAGTATCGTTGGCAAAAATAAAAATATTTATTTATTTATTTGTCAGAACTTACATAATAATACGCCAACCGATTTTACCAACACTTACAAAAAATGTCAGTTTTTCACCAACACATTGAAATAAAATTTTCACCTCACTTCATTTGAATAAGACAACTACATATTTTTTATTTTTGATAAAGTAGTCTTTCAGTCTTTTGTAAGAAAATTTTTTGCTGTTTTGAAAAAGGTGATAAAAAATTTTGTGAAATTTGTGAAAATTTAAAACGGAAAAAAGAAAATGAAAAAAAAATTACCAACGAAAAGTATTCTTAAAATTTGGAAAGTTCCAGTGCTAAAAAAAAATGAAAACAAATAGTAAAAACTTCGACTCATGCACAGCCAGTTCGTTGGAAAATGCCATTTCATACGATTCCGACCAAAACATTGAACAGCATAGCAGAACAATAAGGACATTGGTGCTTTTATTTAAATGTAATTTTGATTTCTTAAATTTCTTGAAAAATATTGCTTTTTTGATTATGTTAAATTGAAAAAAAAAACAAACAAATTTGAAATTGGCAATAAAAATAAAGATATTATTAACCTGGCGTGGCGTCCGTGGCGTAGTTGGTTAAAGTGCGTGGCCGCTATGTCAAAGAACTTTGGAAACCCAGGTTCGAACCCCAGCAGCGACAGAAAATTATTTGAATTAAAATAATTTTTCTGTACGGCCGCCACCTCTCTGCAGACAATGGCAAACCTCAGAGAGTAATCAAAATGCCATGTAAAGCTTCTTGAGAACGAGAACTTTCCGTTCATCGCCGTTCGGAGTCGGCGTTAAGCATGTAGGTCCGGTTCTCGGTCAATTGTGTACAAACTTAATAGCACGCACAACACAATTGATCATAAGAAGCTAGGTCAAAGTCCTTTCAAGGGCTGAAATGGCCAGTTATTTATTTATTTTATTTTTTTTATTATTAACCTGGCAGTATTTTTTTGAGTTTTAATTTCTTTACTTTGGCAATGATGGGGAAAACGATATTCACCACCCTTTTTATGTGTGCGAAAGAGACGCTCAAGCTCTTGTTAGAGAGAGATACAAAGTCTCATATATATTCACACCGACGGGGAACTTTCGGTTAATTTTTTCCCGATGCTCTTACAAAATTAACTGGTAAAATCCGGAAAGATTTACTGGTAATTAACCGGTTAACTACCAGTAGCCTTTTTTGCTGGGTAGGCTTTCGGCTCCTTATAAAAATAACTGTGCTGACGTTGAAGTAGCTAATCAATTTAAAGGGGTGCATTTATCAAATCTCAAACACAAGACTACATACCAGGCAATCAAAAATTATGTTTGCTCAGGCTTGAACATAGATATATCTGAAGTCCACTGCTTTAAACTTGCAAAAAGTGATACGATTAATGCAAGAACTTCTACTAAAGCTAGCTTTAAAGTTGGAATACCGGCTTTTTTGCGTGTTTTCTTACAATTTTTTAAGATAATTTTTTCTAATAAATTATTTTTTTAACTTGTTAAAATCAAGACGTGGGCCTTGTTATTTGAATCACAAACGGTTTTTAATTGCGTAAAATTTAAACAAATTTTGCTCATAAGTGTTAGTTTTAAAAAAGAGTTGAAAATTTGCAAATTTGAACTTAAATTAGTTTTACAATAAAAACAATTTTCGCTTCTAAAATTTCATTGTAATTAAAATTTTCGCAGTATTGAAGATATGTTAGTATTTTTGGTATCAAAATAATGAACTTTTTTTTCATTTTACTAAATTTAAGACAAATTTTATATTTTTTTTAAATATTTGCATATCACCTATAAAACGCCTGTAAATTTTTTTTGTAAAAAATTTGTACCACAGCACCAAGTTGAATCAAAGATAAAATATTAATACTCACCGTACCTCAAAACCACAATATACCAATTTTCATTCTAATCGCATAAAGAATTGTACTACAGCGCTCTCTGGTGTTTAATATGGGTCAAAAAAGATAGCAGCAAAACACTCAGCGTGCATGAAAACCACTATATACCGATTTTCTTAAAATTTGTACTTAAGCGCCCTCTGGTGTTCAAGGTGGATAAAAATTGATTGAAATTGCCCCAAAACACGCACCGTACCAAAAAACTTCTATGCACAAATTTACATGAATATTTCCATACATATTTCCAACTTGCTTTCGTTGACGAAATTTCCTACATTTTGCTCTCAAATTTGCGAAAATTAACAGTAATATTAATAATAAATAGCAGTAATTTTGATAAAAACAAGAAAAATTATGACATGAAGCAATCACATTTTATAAAACAAACAATATACATATGTGTATAAAAATATCGATTATTCAAAGAAAAAATGTTTGCCATAAAACCTGAAATGTGTTTCCAGAAATTTAATTTTAAATTTTAATTTAATTTCACATTTTATCATTACATTGGAATTTTGAAGCTTCTAGTCCGAATTTGCACATTAATATGTGACATTTTTCATTATTTCGCAGATTATATTACACTTAATAAAAAGATCTTAGCTTTCTAAAGTAGGTTTTATGGTTCTTAATGATTTTATGACAATATCTTTTAATTTTTCATTGATTAAAATTATAATTGCATGATTTCCGAAAAGGGACTTTTGTGGGATTTTTAGTATAGCTGCTTTTATTGGCATCACCAAAATGATAGACGCACGATCTGTCAACGCAACATTGAGTTTTGCAAAGTTTGAGGTCGTCCGTTTTGACAGCTTATATCGTAAAGTTTTTACAACGGAGACAAACGTACGATCAGCGCACGACCGACCTAACGCAGTATTGTAATTCAGCTAAAAAGCACGAGCTAGTAGAACATGTCTGTACTCATAGCGTTGATCGTACGTCACCCCCTCAAATTCATTTTTACGAGTCGACGCAATACATGAAGTCATACTTTGTGTTGCTTCATAAGAACCCATTTTTTTCTAGTCGAACTGTCAAAGGCCGACCGACCTAAAGCTAGGTCTACACGATACAACGGTTGTACCAATATCGGTTGCTATTTGACGGTTGTGTGCGATTATTGTATCGTTTGGATGCAAGCGTGCGACGAGTTTGTTGCAATATTGCACGGTCGAATGGTAGAATTAGCCAACTGCTGTACGATGAGCGATTGTACAGCCGCTGTATCGTGTAGACCTAGCTTAACGCAGTATTGTAATTCAGCCATTACAATGCACGCGAGATGCATTGTAATGGCTGATACAATCACGCAGTATTATAAACATTGTTGCCAGATTTTTTTTTAAAAAAACTGCTAAATCTGAAAAAAACTGCATTTTTAAAACAAAAACTGCCATTCGAAAAAACGATTTGCTAAGCAATTTCTTTAATTTTTTATTAAAAACAGAAATAAAACAAATTCATTTGTATATAAAATTGTTGTTGTACCTAATATATAAAAAAACTACTGCTATTTTATTCACATTTCAGATCATTTTAAGATAAGAAATTCAGATATTTTTAATGTTTGTTGTTTTACATTTATTATTATTACACACCACATACATGTTCAATGTTCAATGGGTGAAGTTGGCTGAAGCTGAAGTTTAAAGCAGGTCTGCTTTAAAAAAGTAATTGAACCATAATGATGTTTTGGTAAAGAGAATTTCTGAAAACTACATAAGATTTTATATTTTCATAAAAACTGCATTTTACCCTGAAAAACTGCATTAATAATGGAAAAACTGTATTTTTTTAAGAAAAACTGCCAACCTGCTCAGAGTTAAAAAAACTGCCATTTGCAGGCAAAACTGCCATTCTGGCAACACTGATTATAAAGCAATGATGCACACGATATGCTTACCCCAGCTAGACAGCTCTAACGTAGTTACAAACACAATGAAACAAAATTTGGTGTTCACTAACACGCTCTTACATTTTGATGTCATGTTAAACAAGGAAAGTTGTATGTGTTTAAATAGCTTGCTCCTTTACGCACCAAACAAGCTGAGGATGTGAAAAAAATAGCGAAGAAAAACTTTAAGCGGTGCAAGTGTAAGTCACGCAATGAAATAATATCCTAAATGATAAGGCTAAAATATGATGTCCGTAGCGCGTTGGGTAGAATGCGCAGCTTATGTGGCAGAGGCCGCGGTTCAAATACCGTTCGACACAGGAAGATTTTCATTGAATTTAATTCAATAAATTAAAATATATACAGCCGTGGACACATAAATAGCACAAATGTCAACTTATTTTTTAAACGTTTCGTTTGAATCTAATAATGTATTCATTAACTGTAGTTATAGTATTTTGAGACTCTAGTGTGACGTTGTTTAAAACTTCGAGAGAGGTGTACCGTTACTTACTTTTATTTGCTCAGACCATCTCTTTCTTTATAGGCATGTGCGATCTGGTGTGGTCATATAAATAGCACAAATGTTAGTTGGTGAATAAAAGTTAACAAGATCGGGGGTTTGTAAAAATTTTAGAGTTGTATTCAGTTAATTTCGCCTATTCTAAATAAAATGGGTCGTGGCAAACATTGCACTCCGGAAAAAAGGTCTATAATTCACGAACTAAGTCGAAAAGGCAAAAAACCATCTGAAATCGTGGATATTTTGAAAATTTCGCGAAAAATGGTCTATAATGCACTCAAGCTGGTTCAATCAAATGTTTCAAATAATTTCGAGAATAAGCCGCGCAATCCTAGACCGCGTAAAACCACCGCTTCTACTGATAGACTTATAGTTCGCAAAAGTAAGGCTGATCCTTTCAAGTCAGCGAAGCAAATTATGAGGGAAATAAATGAAAAAATAACCTTAATGTTTCAAGAAAACTAGTATCTTGGAGACTACATGAAGCTAATCTTTATGGACGCATGAGCCGAAGAAAGCCGCTCTTAACAAATAAAAATTTAAAGGATCGTTTAGCGTTTGCAAGGGCCCATGTGAATAAAGAAGACCAATTTTGTAAGAACGTGATCTGGACTGACGAAACTAAATTTAATAGGGTTGGACCAGATGGAAAAACTTTTGTTCGGCGCCCCAAACGCCAAGAGTTGAATCCTAAGTATACAAAAAAAATCATTAAAGCATGGATAGGGAATTTAATGGCTTGGGGAGCTTTTTCCTGGCACGGCGTTGGGCCCATTTTTCGTATATCAAGAATAATGGACAAAAATATGTATTTAGATATTCTTAATAAGCAGATGGAACCATTTACAATTGAGAACATTCCTGTTAAGTGCACTTTTATGCATGATAATTATCCAAAATGCACGACAAAGGTTGTGATTGATTGGCTAAGAAAGGAAAAAATAAATATTTTGAATTGGCCGGCTCAAAGCCCAGACCTCAATCCCATAGAAAATTTATGGAATGATGTGAAGGTCACCATAAGTAACCAAAATCTTCGAAATTTAGATGAGTTATGGAGTGGAATTGAGAATGCTTGGTACTCTATTCCGAAGGATAAGGTCAGGAAGCTTGTGGAGAGTATGGGACGAAGATGTCGGGCTGTTTTGGACAATTCGGGATACAGTACCAAGTAATAGTAAGCATATTCGTAAGCTCATTGTAAAATAAAAATAAATTACTGTGTCTTATTTTCAGAATCCAAATTGTGCTATTTATATGTCCACCTCAGCTAAGGAGCAATTTCAAATTTTTGATTAATTTTCTAATATTTAATTCGTAATTACAAATTTACTACTGATTTTAAGTTTTTAATGTTTAAACTCAAATACCATAAAATAAATTCTTATTTTTGTCTATGTATTTTATTTCAATTCATGTGGAGCACCGTACATGTATTTTTGTGCTATTTATGTGTCCACGGCTGTATATGTAAAATACACTAAAGAGAAATATGATTATTAAAAATGGCCAAATTCCTTCTGAATACAGTTGAGTTTGTTATTAAATTCTTTACGGAATTTGTTGTTAGTGTGAGCAGAGCAGCTGTAGCTTTTTGCAATGGCTAAAACATATGTGGCAGACAGAGATGCCAGATCACACGGATAGAGAAAAAGGCGTTAGGTTTTTCCCAACGCTAGAACAAACCTAAAGGCCTGACCAAAATAGACGAAACGAGACGATTATAACTTGCCGAACGTTTGGAATCGTTATGTCCGTTTTGACATTTAACCCAAAATGAAACGAGTACCTCCAATCGTCTGAAACAAGAAGAAGACTGCTTTGCACAGCTGTTGTTTACGAGTTGAGACGCTAAGGGCGATGTTATGTAGACGGTCACGGGCACGGCACGGCACGAGTTTTTACTCTCTTTTTCCGTTTGATGAATGTCGTGCCGAAAGTATGTTATGCTGGCGGTCATTTGATCTATGATCACTAGCACTCTTTTTGCTACTTTTAATACTTTATGCAAAAAAGTATGACGAGTATGAGTATGGTGAGTGTTGCTGTTATGCAGGTTTCATTACTGCTTTGATAGATTTCGTACTAAAAGTGTACTATTTGCATGCAAAAATACAAATATTGTGAATATTTCCACAACGCAACACTGTTTTGATCCAGTGATTTGGTATCGACAGCCGAATCATTTGGTGACGGCGGTGGGCAAAATTTATTCCCTCGCTCACTCTCTCAAATTTCCCTTTTACATTGAAACAACAACAATTCGTGCCCGTGCCGTGCCCGTGACCGTCTACATAACATCGCCCTAAAAGTTCGGTTGTTACGGAACAGAACGTCTCGTCGCAATGTTTCGTTCAGTTTCGATCAGTTACGAATGTGCATTTTGGGTTTTATCATTGGCTTCCATTTGTTCGAACTTACTCGTTATGTCTCGTTCTGTCTATTTTGGTTAAGCCTTAACGTAATTTGTATGGAGAGTTTTATATGAACCTAACGCCTTTGGCGTTAGGTATATGCCATATATATGGCATATGTATCTAACAGTTAAGGCCTGACCAAAATAGACAGAACGAGACATAACGAGTAAGTTCGAACAAATGGAAGACAATGTTAAAACCCAAAATGCACATACGTAACTGATCGAAACTGAACGAACAATAAAAAGTTAAAAATTTTAAAATAATACAGGAACTTTATATACGAGGTGCATAGTTTTTAATAGAAAATGTTATTAGTACTTAGTAGCCGGTATGTCCACCATTATTTTTTAGTACTGCCTCGATTCTCTTGGGCATGGAGGTGATCAGCTTACGACAAGTCTCTACTGGGATATTATACCAGGCTTTTTCAATATTTGTCCATAATTGAGCTTTGTTTTTGCAAGGTTGCTTAGAAATTTGTCGTTTAAGCTCACCCCAAAGGTTCTCAATTGGGTTTAGGTCAGGGGATTGACTTGGCCACTCCATAACGTTCAAATTTTGTTCTGTGAACCATGCTCTTACGAAGTTGGATGAATGTTTCGGATCATTATCCTGCTGAAATTTCCACAAAATAGGCATGTTCTCTTCAGCGTAAGGTAGCATGACGCTCTCTAATAAATCCTTGTAAACGAATCTGTCCATAGTGCTTTCAATCCGGTGTATTGGACCTACCCCTTGCCACGAGAAGCAGCCCCACACCATTATGTTGCCACCTCCATGCTTCACTGTTTTTTTTTGTAAATCTAACATGGAATTCTTTGCCTTTGGGTCGTCGAACATTTCTCTCAGCATCATTACCGAACAAATTTATTTTGGTTTCATCACTCCAAAGAATGTTTCGCCACTTCTTTACGCCTTCAAGACCGCTCCAGGATTTATGTGCCAAAGCAAAATTTTTCCTCTTCTTTAAATTTGCCGTTCTTAGCAAAGGAACTTTTCGAGCTATCCTTCCGGGTAATTTTGCACTCACCAATCTGCGACGTACTGTTCGGGATGTGACAATATTACCTATTTCGGCTGCAATTGCCTTAGACGACATAAAAGGATCACGTTTAGCCAAAGTTACAATGCGGTTATCCGCAACTGAAGAAGTTTTCTTCGATGCTCCACGCCCCTCAGCCATTTTTTTAGGCTTTAGAGCATTTGTCACAAAGTTTTCAGATCTTCCTAATGATTTGGCAATAAATTTGTAAGTGTGCCCTTGTTTGCGAAGCTCCTGCACAAGTCTTCTCTCTTCTGCGCTACAGTGATGTCCACGACCCATCTATTACGTTTTTTTGATAAACAAATTGTCTTAAACTAAAATTATTTTATTCAAAATAACATAAAATTACCTTAAAGTTTATTTTTTAATATTAAATTACGTTCGAAAATGCTTTTTTGTGATATTAAACGCAATGCACCTATTTTATTGTCCACACAAAATTGCTAGCTAAACAAAGAAATTTATCGTATTTTTCGTCAGTTAGCATTTAAACTAAGGGGAACTCCTATTTTCGCATGAAAACAGTGCTGCCAGATAAAAAAATAAGTAATTCTTCTTGTAGGCATTTTAATATTTAAATTTCATGGTTATATTGGGAATTTTTTTTTTACACCTATTTTACTGTCCACATGTGTAGATACCAAAAAAAAAAAGGTACACTTTTACCGTTTCCCAAAAGATGAGAAACAAAGAAAGCTTTGGGTAGCTTTTTGCAACCCACCAAGCACAGAAAAAGTACGAAGAAAAAGTTTCAAAAGAAACTTAAAATTCGAAATGGGTAAGTTAGCACTAAGTTTATTTTGGAAATATTAACTTTTGCGGCTGTATTCATAAAAAATTATGAACCTCTTATAAAGCCGTCTCTTATAAAGCCATTAAAAATCTCTTTTAAATGATTTATAAATGAGAGAATTTTAAAAATGGATGAAACCTTCAATAAACCCTAAATAAAGCATTTTTAAATTTTATTTTGTTTTCATCTGAGCACAAATTATGTCAAAAGTATATCAAATTGTTTTAAAATATATCAAAAACAAAGAAAATTTCAAAAAAAATAATTGAAAATGTTTGTTTTTGGAAATGTTTGGATTTTTAAAAATGGTTGAAACGTTCTAGAAACCCCTCATAAGGCATATTTAAAATAATTTGCTCTCATTTGAGTACAAATTTTGTCAAAAATAATTAAAAATATTTCAACAATTTGTGAAGTCCAAAGGCGGACTTCACGACCACCCTGATCGCCAATAGTTTAAATACAGGCTTCGATCATACATCTTGGGATATAACGAAGGCGTTCTGAGTTCTAATGCAAATGTCAAGGTCGACCGTACACCTGATTTGGAAGATGTACATTATTCTTTAACAGGTACAATTTATAATCGTATTTTAAAAGAACAATATTATCTTTTTTATGGAAAAATTGGCTGGCTACATTTGCCAAAAATTGAAAAGCGAGCATCCAGCTACTGCTTCTAATCCTTTAGTGGACAGTGGCTTTACATGGGTCAACCAAGGTGGTCTAAGCAAACCTTCCAATAGCTTAATCAAAACACTACACTTTTGTGATGCAGTAACGGGGACCAATTACTTCTGACAAATGATTATTTAAAAAAACACTCAAATGAATCTGAAAACATCGACGGCAATGAAAAAGTAAAAAAATTATTTTTTTAATGCCGCATCTTTTCCGCATGAGAATTCTTAATACAGAAATTGGACAATAATTATAAAAAAAAGAAAATTTAATAAAATAGCAACATAAATCAAAATTTGTTTTACTGTTCTTTATAAATAAAAGAAACAATCGAATAAAATATCAATATTATATAAAAATTCTTCTAATTGGCTTTTTTCTTTAATTCCTTAATTAATTTTTTAAGTAAAGAGCTATTTCATTTTTTGGAGGAAAGAATGAAATTGTCCCACTGTCATGTTTACATAAAATTTCCATACAAATTATGAGTTTGACAACTGAAAATTA
Source organism: Pherbina coryleti (assembly GCA_943735915.1). Lineage (NCBI taxonomy): Eukaryota > Metazoa > Arthropoda > Insecta > Diptera > Sciomyzidae > Pherbina > Pherbina coryleti. Next base: position 96,991,509 of record OX030949.1, on the reverse strand, counting down.
TTAGCCAATAGGAACACTTATTGCGTGACGTCATTGGCCCGACATGCGCAGAGAGTTTCAATTTTGTTTGCGCATTGGCGTAATCTGTATTCTATCATTCTTGTGTAAAACACACTAAAGAGAAATATGATTATTGAAAATGGCCAAATTCCTTTCTAAATGAACGCAAGTTTTCCTTGCTAGAGTAAAAAATAATAGCCAATATTTGAGAAATATTTTTTTTATTTTCTTTAAATGTTTTGCCTAAATTGTAAATACTACCCATTAATAAAAATAACAAAAAAAAAAACACTTCTAAACAAAATTATAAGAAAAAAAAATTTGGTTTTATTTGGTGAAGGGTTTGAACTCGCGTTTGTTTGCGTTAAGGGCCAGCGCTCTAACCACTACACTATGGTGGAAAGATTTTGCGGAACGCTAAATGTGTACTTAAGTAAACAGCTGAGTTTGTTATTAAATTCTTTACGGAATTTGTTCTTAGTGTGAGCAGAGCAGCTGTAGCTTTTTGCAATGGTTAAAACATATGTGGCAGACAGAGGTGCCAAATCACACGGATAGACAAAAAGGCGTTAGGTTTTTCCCATGATACAATTACAAGGTAGGCTCATATTGGAGAGCAGGGTGCGCTAGTTGTCAAAATCAGCTGATAGCTTTTAGTTTTTCTTTGTTGTTGTTGTTGCTTTTGTCGTTTGGCGTTTGTGGTTTCTACAGCTTTGTTGTTGCAAAATTTCACAATTGAGCAGCCATTTTAAAATGAGCCTACCTTGTAATTGTATCATGGTTTTTCCCAACGCTAGAACAAACCTAACGTAATTTGTATGGAGAGTTTTATATGAACCTAACGCCTTTGGCGTTAGGTATATGCCATATACAGTGCCGGTAAAAAAAATAGCACTGGAGACAACAGTTCAACTATTATTTAAAAAAAAACCTCATCTGAAGCAATTTGTTCAGATGCTACTATTATATAATATTTTAGAGAGTATTCACTCTCGGAAAGCAAGATCATTAGTATTAAAAGGGTAACGGTTCTTTTTATGTTAAGTAATTTTGAGAGAGGAGTACGAATTGGTACGGTAAAAATAATAGCACTGCGTTTACGTTTCTGTTGAAAAAAGCCATTTTGTGTTCAATTTATCAAAAGGTAGCATCAAAGTGTTTCAGTTTGTTTTAGTGGAAGTGGTTTTAATACAAAAAAAATTAAATTCTTAAATTATTTACGAAGCTATGGGTCGCAGAAAGCATTGCAGTGCCGAAAAACGTGAAATTATTCAAAGAATGTTTGCAGAGGGTAAAACGTATGCAGAAGTTAGACATGAAGTTAGCTGTTCTAATAATTTGGTTCGTAATGCCATAATATATGCACCAAAACTTGAAACTCGTGGACGAAAGCACGCTATGTCGCCGTTACTCGTCCAACGATTAATCAGGCAAAGTAGAAGGAGCCGTTTTAGCCAGCAACAGAGCTCAAAACAGAACTTAGTATGTGTTGAAACTGTTCGTAGCCGTCTTAGAGATCATCATTTAAAGGCATGTAGTCCCAGAAAAGTACCTATCTTAACTGCTAAGCATGCAACAAAGCGTTTGAAGTTCGCAAAACAACATTTGAACTGGCCAGTAGAGAGATAGAGAAATATTTTATGGACGGACGAGAGTAAAATTGTAATTTATAGTGGCAAGGGTTTTCGTTCTTACGTTAAGAGACCTCCTAATGCAGAATACAACCCTACATTTACTGCTGAAACAGTTAAGCACGGAGGTTCAAGCATAATGATATGGGCTTGTTTTTCCTATTATGGAGTTGGTCCCATACATTGGATTAGGACCATCATGGAACAACACGTATACGTTGATATATTGGATAAAGTAATGCTGCCTTATGCAGAGGAAGAAATGCCGTTATTGTGGGTTTTCCAGCAGGACAATGACCCGAAGCATACCAGCAAGAAAGCTAAAAAGTGGTTTGAGGATCATTCGGTGAATGTCATGGCTTGGCCAGCGCAGTCGCCCGACCTCAATCCAATTGAGAACCTCTGGACTGATGTAAAAAAAGCAGTTTCTATTGCAAAACTGACCAACAATCAAACCCTTTGGGCTGCAGTTCAAGACTCCTGGATCAAAATTCCAATTAAGAGGTGCCAGGATTTGATCAATTCCATGACAAGACGTTGTGCAGCCGTAATTGCCAACAAAGGACATGCGAGGAAATATTAATTTTGGCTCATTACACTTTTTTCTCCATAATAGCTTTGATCTTAAATAAACTCTTTAATTTTGTCACGTTTTTTTAAGTTTTTAAATACATAATGAAATAATAGTGCTATTTTTGAAGTGAAACTTCTTAGGCGGCGCTTCGAAATTTGAATGAGAATATTGAGGAGTGAAATTTCAAGGTCAATTTACTTCATTTCGTTACACGATAGAGAAGAAAGATATGTTGTACAGTAGATAGAATGAGAGAGATATACATTGTATAAAAGACTGAAAAAAATTTCTTTGTCAGCGCTGAGTATCGAACCTGCAAACTCAGTTTTATAAAGCCAACGTGCTATATGCCGGTCTAAGGTCTTCATATTTAAATGTTGTCTACATACCAATTAATCAAACTACTTTTGCTGTAGATGCCCAGCGGGAAAATTAACAGCGCTCCTAGCGGGAAAATATAACAGCCTTATTCATAAACACATTTTAGAGGCAGTGTAACTTTAAACAAGATAACGCTATTCATAAACATTTTCGCAACCATGTTTTTTGTTTGTCTTTTCGTTTAATATCAAAGACATGCTCCATATGCGCCCTTTGCAGCATTTTTTTTATGTGGCGGCCATTGGAATTCTTAATTTTTGTAGAGATTTTCTTTAGTTCAGACACAAACCTTACAAACATGAGCAGCGAATGAAAAAATGTTTATGAATAAAGCCCAAGAATGATAGAAAAATAGATTGCGCAGATAGTAAAAATAATTTTCTACGATCTGCGCATCTACGTTACGATAGACTTACGATATGAGCTTACGATATGGCTTTCTGTCAAGTCTTGTTAAAAATGTGAACAAATATGAAACAATGGCAAAAGATTCAAGAAACAAACTTGGTCTAGCGTGACGTCATGATCGTAAAAAATACTTTGTTCGTAGCTAGAAATGTCAAAATGAAAAGTAAACAACATAACGGACCTGCGCAATGCGTAATCTATTTTTCTATCATTCTTGAATAAAGCGTAGTATGCTGTAGAAACGAAAATTTCTTAGCATTTAATTCTACACCCGAACTATTAGTGTAGAGTCAAAAATGTTTGTATGGAGAAAAAAGTAACTACAGTACGACCTTGCTCAATGCAACTAATAGAAATTCGGGCAATTGACATAGTTAACGTTGAAGAAACGCAATTAAACTTCTAAACATAAAGCTTTATGTCTCTGAATCTTAGATATTGTGTGTTAATGCACTTTGTATCCTTAAATATTGTTTGAATAGATTTTTCATTAAAAATGTATTTTACAAGCAAAGAAGAACTGAAAGAATATAAGAAAAGTTTATGCAAGTTTACGCAAATGCAAGTTGCGATAATTGTGCAATTCCATGACGCCAACTTGACACTGTGCGCAAGAAAAGTTGGAATAAGTTCTTTCAATAGATAACTATTTTATACATATCTTAGTTATATAATTTTATATCGAACTATTTACTATTAATAATAGTAAGTATAATGTGTGTGTGAAAGTTTTAGTTATCTTTTCACATTTAAAGTTTTGAACAAAAAAGTATTTATAAGGCTTAATTTTTTTAAAGCAAAAATAATAACTAAAATTTGTCCCATAGTTTTTGAGTACAAAATAACCGGTAATTTTTGATTTTTAGTTTTTAAGGCAGAAATAAAAATGAAAGTTAAGATCAAGTTTACAGTTGAGGTAGATTTATTGTTGTGACATTGTTCTGTGAAACACCTTATTAATATGCCAAAAAAATTTTTGAAAAACAAATTTATAAATGCACCTGAAGCTCCCATTGGCAAAAAAAATCGCTCATTGTAGTTATGTAAAATAAAAAAATCCCTTTTTAAGAAATTATTCTCTTAATATGCGGAATATGCAACACTTGATTTTCTCACGATCATACTCTCGCTCTCAAACTTTCAATAAAGCTACGCTCTGAGTTTTCTCCCTAGTGCAGCGATGGGTTCTATTCCAGATAGAACTCTACGCCACGTTACGTTGCGTAGCTTTACGATTGCATAATCGAGCCTTTACACTAAAATCGTTCTTATTCTAGAAAAGAAAGAGTGTATACAAAGAAGAAGTTTCACTTCTTTACTGTATACACGGTATACTGTATCTTTTTTTTTTTACCGTCTATTTTTTAAGTTATATTGAAAAATCTGAAATATTTTCCAAAAAAAGTTAATAAATTTTGCAACTCCTTTTTAACTACTTTCTTTGAGGTTAATTGTATTTATTGATATCTTCAAAAGTTGTTTGCATCGATTTATTTAATTTTAACTTCTTAAAAGAAATAAATTTTGATGATGGTGCTATTATTTTTACCGCAGCTGTATATGGCATATCTAACAGTTAGGTGTCCGGCTGGGGTGTCTGCAACGCTAACAGAGAATCAGTTTGCGCTTGCACTTCGTGGAGCAAGCATCTTATGCGCAAATAACACTACTCCACAAATTTACGAAAACTTTCACCACAACGAATTGCGATAACATTTTCTATAGTAAAATTTTCCATAGAATCCGAATATCATAATGATTATTTTCGATTGGCCCCAAATTTTTTTTTAAAATGGCAAAATTAAAAAAATCCATTATTGGAAACACATACTTCACATAAATGCTTGTAAAAACTTACATGTTGAGTCAATGAATTTAATTGCATGTACAGTGTTGCGCAAAACAATAGCAACAAAATCAGTGCGCTGTTACAAAATCGTGTATCTTTTTTAATATTGGGAGCACACTAAAATTATTATAGGAAAGCACATATTCATCATACATCATATAAAAAACAAATCATATTCAAATTTGGTTTTGTTTTTTTTTATTAAATTTAATATTAATGTGACTACATTCAATTTGTTTGAGTGCAAAACAAAAGCAACAAAACTTAAAAAATGTAAAAAGAGAACAGAAGTTCCAAAAAACAACGGTAAAAGTTCTTTTATTGTAAAGCACATGTTGTTTGTGAGTCATAAACATTTAAGCTTGGATTTGTTTTTGCCCTAATTGTGCCATTGACTGTTCCATTTATAATGGCACGTGATAAATACTGTAAAACTCTAAAATATCAAATTATTTCCGAATATAAAATGGGAAAATCGCAAATATCTGTCGCGAAGCATTTTAATATTAATCGGTCAATAGTTTGTAGATTAATAAAAAAGTATAACATCACAAAAGACGTAACAACGGTATATTCAGGAGGGCGCCCGCGGAAAACATCGCTGCGTGATGACAGGAACATTTGTGTGCGTGTTCAAGCGAAATCCATTTGCCACCTCCAAAGAGGTTGTTCGGACACTTGATTTAGATATCCATCACAGCACTATTCGCAGAAGAGCCGTTGAGGAAAATTTAAGGAGTTACAGACCGGCAAAGAAACCTTTGCTTGCAGCTAAGCTTAAACAAACAAGTTGAGGTGTTATAATTTAAACAATTTTGTCTGAAATTTTGACAACGAGTTGCAATTTATTGTTTTTTAGACTCAGTTTTGCAAAAGAGAACCTAAATTGGACCGTTAAAAAATGGAAAATTAATTGGACCGAAAAAAATGGATTAATTCAAATGGGATGACCACGGTATTGTGCCGCCCAAGTACTCGACTTGAAGCCCGAAACTGCAAAATAAATTTTAAGCATGGTGGTATTATGGTCTGGACTTGTTTTTCCTATGATGGAGTCGGACCATTTCATAAAATCGATGGTATTATGGATCAATTTGTATATAAAGACATTTAAGAAAACAAGATGCTACCAAATGCAAAGTGGAATATGCCGCTTCAGTGTACGTTTTAACACGTCAACGACTCGAAGCACACTTCAAAGCTCATCAAAGATTACATTAGAAACAATGGGATTCAAGTCCTTGATTGGCCGGCACAATCACCAGACTTGAATCCCATATAAAATCTTTTTGGGATTTTGAAGAAAAGAGTTTCTGGTCGAAGGTTTTCCAATAAAGCTGCACTGTGTGAAGCCTTGAAACTTAAGTGGGAACAAATACCTTATACCACTATATCTAATTTAATAGAGTCGATGCCGCGCAAATGTGCAGAGGTATTCAAGAATAATGGGTCTTACACCAAATATTAATTATGTTGCTATTGTTTTGCACTCAGACAAATTGAATATAATCACATTAATTTTAAATTTAATAAAGAAAACAAAACCAAATTTGAATATGATTTGTTTCTTATATGATGTATGAATATATGCTTTGGTTCCTTTAATAATTTTTGTGTATCCCCAATATTAAAAAAGATACAAGATTTTGTAGCAGCGCACTGATTTTGTTGCTATTGTTTTGCGCAACACTGTAGTTTTGTTTTATTATAATAGTAGTATTTATTATACTTTTAATTGAACTTCATAACATGATATTTAACAATTTTATAAATTTTCACGAATTGTGCTATTTCCATTATTTCTAACAAATTCTGAGATACTTCTTTTAAAGATATTAATATTTCTTTCTGATTTTATAAAATTAGGCATCGTATTATATAGTTTTAGTCCCTTGAAAAAGAGCGATCTTTGCATTGCTGTCGTTGTAACCCTTTGTAGTATAAAGTTGTCTGCGTTTCGTAGATTATATGGTTGAACTTCTCCCACATAGTTTAGCTGATCAATTAAATATTCTGGAGCATTTCCCATCTTCATTTTTTGGACAAAGATTATTGTATTAAGTGCCAGCCTTTGTTGTATATTAAGCCATTTTAACGTATCAAGCATTGCTTGTATTGGAGTATATCTGTTACATTTTAATATTGCACGCATAGCCTTATTCTGAAGTTTTTGCAGTCTTTCTAATTGTGTTATTGTGCAGCAAGTGTATAGTATTGTGGAGCCGAATTCAAAATGTGGTTTTATTATTGTGTTGTACATATTTATTGCCGTTATCATCGATACTTTATTTCGCACCCGTTTAAAGAACCCGATTTTTTTACCGATTTTTTTACATATATATTCAACATGCTGTTTAAATTTTAAGTCCTTGTCAATTATGAAACCGAGATATTTTATTTCATTAACTTTTTCAATTATTTGATCATTAATTTTAAAAATTACGTTACTGTTCATGTTGATTTCCATTATTTTCGTTTTACTTTCATTAAGTTTTAATTTGTTCATTTTGAGCCAATTGTTTATGTTTTTCATGTCTTTATTTAAATTATTTGCACATTCTTCCTCTGTGTTACCTTTAGCATAAATTAATGTGTCATCAGCATATAAAACAATTTCGCATTTTTCCAAAATATTGGGCATATCATTTATATATATTATAAATAATAAAGCTCCCAATATTGACCCCTGTGGTACACCAAATTCATTATCAATTTTTTCTGATTTAATACTGTTAACCTTTGTTATTTGCTTTCGGTTTGTAAGGTATGATTTAAACCATTGCAATTCATTTTCTCTTATCCCGTACATATTTAATTTTTGAATTAATAAGTCTCTATCTATGGTCTCGAATGCTCTTTTAAAATCCAAGAAAAGTGCCATTATCTTACTTTTTGCGTCTCTGTATTTCCATTTATTTATCACATAGTTAACTGCTGTTTCACAAGAAAATTTTTTTCTAAATCCCGACTGATACATTGATAATAAGTTATTTACTTCCATATAGTTTTCCAATTGTTCTTTTGCAATTTTTTCTAAAATTTTTTCACAAGTTTTTAACGTGTTTATTGGGCGGAATTCGTCACATTTGTTTGTTTTAGCCACTTTTTCTACCGGGGTTACCATTGAGTATTTCCAATTTTCGGGAAAAATCCCAATTTCGAGTGATTTATTTATAACATTTAACATATTTTTACCGACAATGTTCCAGTTATCTAAAATTATTTTAATTGAGACTTTGTTAATCGGGTTTATCTTTTAGGTTTTTACAAGTGTTTTTAAGTTCTGTTAAAGATATTGCACGGAATTTAAATCTAGAGTTTATCACAGGTATTTCGTTGGTATATTGCACATTTTCTATTGTATTTCTTATTACTTGTATAGTATTTACAAAGTAATTATTAAATTGGGTAGCTATTTCATAGTTATCTTTATACTCTACTAGCTGGTACCCGACGCGTTGCTGTCGTAGCGGAAATAATTTCTATCTCTATCTGAATCTCAAACTCAGTCTCAATCTCAATCTCAATCTCAATCTCAATCTCAATCTCAATCTCAATCTCAACCTCAACCTCAACCTCAACCTCAACCTCAATTTCAATCTCTATCTCTATCTCTATCTCTATCTCTATCTCTATCTCTATCTCTATCTCTATCTCTATCTCTATCTCTATCTCTATCTCTATCTCTATCTCTATCTCTATCTCTATCTCTATCTCTATCTCTATCTCTATCTCTGTCTCTATCTCTATCTCTATCTCTATCTCTATCTCTATCTCTATCTCTATCTCTATCTCTATCTCTATCTCTATCTCTATATCTATCTCTATCTCTATCTCTATCTCTATCTCTATCCCTATCTCTATCTCTATCTCTATCTCTATCTCTATCTCTATCTCTATCTCTATCTCTATCTCTATCTCTATCGCTATCGCTATCTCTATTTCTAAGTGGAACGACTCGTGTAAATTGATAACCAAATTTCGAGGCTATGCTACCTATAATTCCAAAGTTAATCGATATCGCAAATTTGGCTTGTATGGGCGGAGCCACACCCCCTTGTTCAATGACGTCTCAGTTTTCTAGTTGATGGATATCACCCAATAGTAATTCCATACTGAATTTCGTTGTTATGCGACTTTTTGTTCCAAAGCTAGCTGATATCAAAAATTTAAAGTGTATGGGCGGGGCCACACCCCTTTTTCCAAAGCCCATCCCAGTTTTATAGTAGAAATATTTCACCAAGTGGCAACTCCGTACTGAATTTCATTATTATACGGCATTTAGTTCCAAAGCTATTCGATATCATAAATTTGAATTGTATGGGCGGTGCCACACCCCTTTGGCCTATACTTGCTCAATTTTGCCAGTCGAAAGACACAACTAAATAGAACGTTCTAACCGAGTTGCATTAATGTGTGACTTATAGCTCGAAAGTTATACCGAAAATTTGGTCTGCTGAAAAAGTGCCACGCCCCACGTCCAACGCCCATAAAATTTTACCTGTGGAACGGCTCTTGTAAATTGAGATAGAACACCGAATTCCGATACTATGCGACCTATAACTTCAGAGCTATTCGCTACCGTAGATTTGGGTTGTATGGGAGGTGCCACGCCCCCTTATTTTAGGGGGATGAAAAATAGATGTTGTCCGACTCTCCCCCCTGACTAATATCCTCGCTAAGGATCACGAAAATCGGTCGAGCCGTTTCGGAGGAGTTCGATTACGTACACCGTGACAGAAGAATTTTATATATTAGATATTGTTAACCATCACAGTTTTTATCACAGTCTCATTTTTTTTAAGTACTAAGTCTTTTATTTCCTTCCACATTTCTTTTTGGTCTTTGGCATTATTTATTTTATTATTTACATATTTGTTTTGTTCAATTTCAATTTTATTTTTATATATATTTCTTATTGCTTTATAGTCGTTCCACGCATTTTCTGTTTTATCCGTTTTTGCAATTCGGTATTTAATATTTTTTTCTTCTTTGAGTGATTTTAATTCTTCGGTAAACCATTTTTTTGTATCGTTTCTTGTATTTATTGTTTTTTTATTTGTACATTTTTTAACCGTGTTTTCGAGACATGTATCAATTATATTAACGCAGTCGTTTACATTATCACTTTCTCTACATACTAAAATTGCACTGAGTTCTCTATTAAAAACGTCTTTATTATATTTAAATACTTCTATTATTTTCTTATTTTCTTGGTTTTGTTTTTGGTTTGTATATTCGATTTTTATATCTATAGCTTCGTGATCTGTTATTTTATTTGCACTGTTGTTTCTCGTTGTAATATTACCATTATTTGTTATTACGTAGTCTATTATTGTGCTAGAGTTTTGTGCTATTCTAGTATATTCATTAACAATTTGTTTCAGCCCGTTATCATTTAAAAGACCTTTTAGTCGGATTTTGTACGTATCTTCCTTGTTCCAAGTAGAGGAGAGTCAGATGAAAATTTTAAGGTATAATATGTGCCAATAGCATCAGTGATATGGCTGTTATGATCTCAAACAGGTAAAAAAAAATTCACTTTTTTCATTTTTTATAAACATATTTTATGTTTGAAGCCCTATATCTCGAAATAATTATATCGGAGAGAAAAGTTAGCCCTCTTATGTGATAGAGAATTTTATTACAAAAATTTCAAGTAAACACATGCCTAAGGAAAAGTCATAATTCACTAACTTTTTTAACATCAATGCAAAAACCATTTTTTGTTAAAAAAATATTTTATTGCAGTTAAATTAAGAAATGCATACATACAATGATTTGTTCTTTATCACTAGGTAAAAATGGGTCGCTGAATCCGAATCTGAAGTCAGAATTTCAAAATTATGATATTTTAACAATAGGGTTGCCACCTAACAATATATTTTTTAAAGATTTTTAAACATTATCTAACAGTTTTAGGGGGTCGCTGATTTCGAATCTGATGTCAGAACTTTAAAATTTGAGATGGTTAATAGGGTTGCCACCTATTTTTTTATTTTAACAAGTTCGGTACTGGGGCGAACACTAGGTAAAAATGGGTCACTGAATCCGAATCCGTTGTCACAATTTCAAAATTGTCTCTGTTAATTGCCTCTACTACATGCAATTAAATTAAAATTCATTGACTGAACATGTAAGTTTTTACAAGCATTTATGTGAAGTGTGTGTTCCCAATAATGGATTTTTTTTATTTTGCCATTTTAAACAAAAAATTGGGGCCAATCGAAAAAAATCATTACGATAATCGGATTCTATGGAAAATTTTACTATAGAAAATGTTATCGTAATTCGTTGTGGAAAACCTTGTTGAGTAGTGTAATTTTGTTAAATGCTGTACAGACGCAATATATGAATGAATTAAACATGTTTCGATCTGAATAGGAATTTATTTATTTTTTTATTTAAACCCTTATTATGCGCCTTAATCTATCTATCAAAAACACTTTATCCTCTCATTTTACTTAATGAGTGTAAAAGAATTTGCAAAAGTATTTTTTCAGTATTCTTCTCGCACACACATACTTGAACAATTTTGCGCTTGTATTGGAAGATCTGCCAACGCTGTGCACCACTGCTTTAAAGGCAGGTAGCCCGCCGCTCAGATTAGCCGTCAAACTAACGGTTGCCAGTTTGCCGTTTCTAGAGGACACCACGCAGAGGTTTGAGTCGACTTGAGACGAATTCGACATGGATAATGCTGGCCTCACCAGGTTGAGGCAGTCAGACACGTTGCCATGTGAAGACCGCCCCTTTGACCCTTGAAGACGAAATACCTAGTGAGTGTCAACAAATAAACAGTCCCAGCGTCTTGGAAACCACGTCACTGTTGACAAAATCTCCTTCGAGGTTGTTAAGGACTTCGTCTACCTGGGATCCAGCATTAACTCTTTCAACGATGTCAGTATTGAGATAAAGCGAAGGATAACTCTTGCCAACAGGTGTTACTTTGGACTAAGTAGGCAATTGAGAAGCAGAGCCCTCTCTCGACGAACAAAACTCACGCTCTATAAGTCACTAATCATGCCCGTCCTATTATATGCAGCACAAACCTGGACGTTGAGCAGTTCTGATGAAAAGACTTTGGAAGCCTTCGAGAGAAAGATCCTTCGTAAGATCTTCGGTCCAATCTGCGTCAAAGGAGAGTATCGAATTCGATGGAACCACGAGCTGTATGAGCTGTAGGATGACATCGACATAGTTAAGCGCATTAAAATCAAGCGGCTCCGCTGGCTAGGTCATGTTGAGCGAATGGAAAACGACGGTCAACGCAGAAGAGGACGCCCACATCTTCGTTGGAAGGATCAGGTGATGGATAACTTGACCACGCTTGGTGTTTCCAACTGGCGCCAGCAAGCGCAGAACAGAAATGGCTGGCGCAATTTCTTATTCGAGGCCAAAACCGACCTACGTTTGTAAGCGCCAGATAAGTAAGTAAGTAAGTAATTCAAAAGAGTTGTTTGTAATTGTCAGCTTTATACCACCAAATTGTTCCTTAGAATTATAAAAGTTGCATGTAGATAATTGCCGCGTAATTTTAGATGATTTGAGAGATGATCAAAATATTGTTATATTAGGTGATTTTAATCTATCAAATCTCTGTTGGTCAATAGATTGTGATCTTCAATACTTATTGCCTTTCGGTGTTAAAAGCGATTGCAAAATCGAGATAGTTGATTCATTTGTCCAATATGAACTTAGGCAAATAAATGTTTGGTAAACAACTAAATAGACTGCTTGATTTGGTATTTGTCGATACTGAACTTAGAGCCGAAATCAACAGCATTGATCTGCCTCCGTTACCAACATCAATGCATCACCTTCTTCTATATTTAAACTTTAACTTCTACACATATATTAAGCCAGTCGAAACTGAAATGCAATTGGATTGGGAAAATGCTGATTTTTCCAGCGCGTCTAGGTTCATTCATGCAATAAATTGGAGATTGTCTTAGTCCGATTAATTTGGAGGATGGTTACAGTTTTCTTACTCAGATGTTAAACGAAGCTATTAATCTATTCGTCCCTTCAATTAGATCGAAATCCAACTCAAAGCCAAAGTGGTTCAATAAGCGTCTGACCAATATTAATAATAGAAAAAATAAAGCCTATAAATTATTTAAGAATTCAAACAATGATCATGTTTTATTCAATAATTATAGACTGTTGCAAAAGGAATTCGACGCTCTTAATAAACTTTTTGTATAAAAGTTACGTTTTCAGAATGGAGGTTAACCTAAAACATAACAGCAAATGCTTCTGTAGCTTCATCAGTAGCAAGCGTAAGTCCGTAGGCATTCCTAATATTATGCACTACTTAGATGACAAAACTTCTGATCCATTATTAATTTGTAATTTTTTGCTGAGTTTTTTCGTTCCTTATATGTTCCAACTTCTTCTACAGTTCATTCAGATGAGTTGAATATCGATGATAGTCCTTTAAATATGGGTTATCTCCATGTTCATCAAGAACTGTTGATTAAGTTTTAAATGAACTGCTAACTCTTGATTCCAACAAGCAACCAGGTATGGATGGTCTTCATCCCTTATTTTTAAAACAGTGTGCTTACGCATTAGCCTTTCCTATTTCGACAATTTTCAACAATTCCCTATCTAATTGTGAATTCTTGTCAAACTGGAAATATTCATTCATTATCCCTGCTCATATGTCACGGTCAAAAAATTAGGTCACCAAATATCATCCAATATGCATAATTTCAACAATTCCAAAATTGTTTGAAAAAATTATATATCAAAAGCTAGCATTTGCTGTAAAAGAAATAATTTCTCCCCTTCAACACGGCTTTCTAAGTGGTAAATCAACACAAAGCAACCTTTCACTTTTCAGTAGCTTCATTTTAAATCAGTTTGAAAACAGAACGTAATGTGATGTTTCCTCCGGTGTTCCACAAGGAAGTCATCTAGGACCCCCACTATTTTTAATATTTATCAATGATATTCTAGCATCTTTCCAACACGGTTAACCGTATTTCGGATTGTGTTAAGCTGAAAGTAGATTTACAGAAATTATCTTTGGTGTGATTTAAATTCGTTGCCGCTTAATACTGCAAAGTGCGAACACTTATCGTTTTGTAGGCAAAACTCTCCGGTTCTATTTACTTATGTATTGGGCAGTGTTGAATTAAATAGAATTTATGAGAAAAAATATCTTGGCGTAGTTTTCGACTCTAAGCTAAGCTTTTCTAAACATATTGACTTCATTGTAGCAAAGTCAAGCTCTATGCTTGGTTTTGTACTAAGAAACTCCAAAGACTTCTCGGATCCCTATACTCTTAGATCTCTTTTCTTTTCGTTTGTATGCTTCATATTGGACTATTGTTGCATTGTGTGAGATCTTTTCTATTCAGTTCAGTCTATACGCTAAATCTGCGATACGACTTTTACAATGGGATATTGATATGCCGTCCTATCACACTAGATGTTTGCTCCTTGGAATGCAAGATCTTGAATCGCGCCGAAAATATTTTGCTATCATGTTTATTAGTGATATCATTAACAACCATATAACCTGTCCCTTTTTGTTGTCTAGGGTTGGTTTTTACTCACCCATTCGACACTTAAGGACTCGATATTTATTTTATGTACCATATCATAGGGTTAATTATTGCATAACCCCGGTGCTTGAATCAAGCAAATTCAGTTTGTCACTTTATAGATTTCAACTCTCATCGAAGTAGGGATGCATTTAAGCAATTTTTAAGATTAAATTTCACGAACATTGGTGGTTTAAGTTAATTTAATTATATAACTTAATTATTTCTGTTAACATCGCATTTTAAATTGTTTTGTAAATATTTTCACTTTTAGTGTTAAACTTATAATTATTTTAAGCAGTCTATAAGAGTTATGTATACAAAATAAATAAATAAATAAATAAAGTAGGATATAGTAGTAAATTTATATATAAATAGTAATAAGTAGGATATAGGATTTAATTTATCCTTAAATTTGCTTTACTTTAATTATTTCTTCCCTTTTACATTCAAATCAAATTTGAGGATTAAGTTTATTTAAACTATTGAAATTCAAAGTTAAGAGTAACAATCATCCAAAAGATCATAAAAAGAAGGTTAGACAATGTTTTATTTAATAAATGTATGTGCTTGGTTTGGTTGCAATGACCTCACATTTGAGTTCGAAATAAGTGCAACATTGCATTAGTCATGCTTATTTTTATATTGCTCCAAGTTGTGTAATAAATACAACCAGTTAACATTGCAATTAACAATAAAGCATAAAATCATTGTCACCAAAATAAGAACAGGTGTGCCAAAGACTTAAGTGTTGATTTTAATATTATCTGAGACTACTCTTTTTGTAAGTGTCAAATATATCTCTTTTTATAGAAATAAATAAAATAATAATTGCATGGTTCTATAACTCAACATACATAAAACAATTTGCTTAACTCACATATTCAAAACAATGCCACTAACAAAGGGTTAATGTCATCGTTTAAAAATGATGCGCAATCAATTTGCGCGCTGATTTTATATGTTATATAGAGTGTGTTCCTTTATTCATCGTTAAACCAACACGAAAGATATTTTGTCAACAAATAAGTCTGTGTTGCTAAACAGCGACTAACAACAATTTGTCCAACTTGGACGTAGTGCAACAGTATTAAGCAAATGCATAAACAGACAGACGTCACAGCAAGAGGAGAATCAAGCAAGGAGGCAATCTTTTTCTTTTTACATTTTATACAATCATTCACTCGCTAATTCACAAAATACTGTCTAAATTTAGAACATTTTATGACAACATCGTTGGCCAATCGTAACGCAGTGCCATTCCGCATATCTGGCTTTGGGAATCTCCTTGTCTCAGGAAATAACAGACTTAACCAGCGCCGGATTCATTTATTTTGATATCACGAAACGATTTTAAGCTATTTTCTGCTATTTTAATACATTAAATAGTTTCCAAGATTTTAATGTCTCTTAAAAGTTTGGTTATAAACAAAAAGGGATTGTGAAGCATCCCTGCAACCACGGTGCGCATATTTTTTTTTTCGCTCAACGGGTTGGCGTAACAACGGAACTTTGTCAGACAGCTTTAAAAACGATTTTACTCATAACCATCGAAACTATTTGCAAATTTTTTATATGTTCATACACTTTTCTTGAATTTCTCACCTTGCAGTTTTTTTTTTATGGATAACTCGTTCGTCTTCGTCAACGTTTGCCAGAAGAAACCTTGCGAATGTATCTGCTGGTACTTAAAATTTCTTTAAGATTTTTACTAAATCATTAGTTGCTTCGACAGTTTATTTTGACAAGCCACGAAATTTAATTAAATTAGTTTGCAAAACTAATACAAATTATTGGTATATCGTACAAAATGGTTTTTGGAAATAAAAACACGCAGCACGAAAAATTCCCTGAACTAACGAACGAGTGAAAAATCGACTGCGAAAAAATGGAGAACTTTACTCGTTACTTAAACTTGCTCGTTGTTTTTCACTAGCAAAATAATTCATGTAGATGCGTTCGATAAAATATCATATTTGCATTCATTTTAAGATGCTTTCTATTCTTATGGCCCCTATTAGGTACGACAACTCAACTTAAGTTGACGTGAGTTAAGACACCTCAACTGAACTTTTTTGCCATATTACGCATAACATACATTTTCAGTTGAGCTGTGGTGTAAAATTGCTGTTTCTATTGGAGCATGATTACACCGAAATTTTGACACTTTCGTTGAAATGAATCAGCTGTTCGCATTAATTTCAATTTTTGTGTATATGTATTTTGTTCACAAGTAATAAAGCAAGGAAATAATAGTATAGAGCAGGAGTGCCCAAAACTTTCTTATGGAAGTACAAACACTAATACATATAAAATCCTGCAACCTTTCGTAAACGAAAGCATACTATGTTAGACAACAACAAAATCTACGTAGAAGATCACTGTCACCATAATGTAACAACAAAGCATACGAAAGTGTTGTTGCTTGCACTTCGGTATAAGCAACGAAAAAAGATCAAAAACAAAAAAGACAAATTTGTTTGTGTATTTTGTATTGCTTAGTGCGGAGTGCTGTGTGTGTATATTAGAATACACAGCCTATGCCTAAGTGCTTTTACAAAAACAAATGTGCACAAAGTGCATAGGGCTTGGGCACCTCTAAAGACGCTATACAACTAGCTCAAAGCAGATGTAAGTTTTTGACAGTTTTTACACTCGAGACATAGTTGCATTGTTAAACCTAATACCACAAAAAATACATACACATCTCTGAGATACATACTTGTCAGTCGATAGACACCTATGTACCTCAAATGTGTAATAGACAATACAAATTTACAAATTACACACTCAACTTAAGTTGAGTTGTCGTACCTAATAGGGGCCTATATCTTTTAGTTGTCAGTTTGAAAATATGCGTGCCAAGAGGCGAAGACGTAAACTTCGAGCTCCTTCACTTAAAAAAAAAAAATGGATTTAAGCACACATTTATAAATTTATTTTTCTTATTTTAGGATCTTATATATCTGTTAGAACTTTTATTTTAACGTCTCTGAAAAGTTTTTAATGAGCCCCAATAATTCCTTAAAAAAAAGACAGTCTTATTCATTTCTTATCTTATTCAGATTTCTTACGCTGCGTCTACACAAGACAATTGTTATAATAGTTTTTTTAATTCATATAAGTTGTCAAATTTTTTTCAGATCAAAGAAAATTGTCTATCGTGACGTAGGTGGGCTTAACAATTGCATGACAATAAACACCATTTGTTTAGTTTATTAGACGTTTCTTTTGAAAGTGGAAAGAAATAATACAGAAAACTTAAAAAACATACCAAGTTTGCTTGTGAAAGTGAAAAAACAACAGACTATATACAGTATTGTTACAGCGGCCATGCGGAGAAACACGAATTTGGATGTGGATTCGTGGTTGGCAAGCGACTACGGCATCATGTCCTGCGATTCACACCTGTGAACGAACGACTTGCCATAATCCGTGTCAAGGCAAGATTCTTCAATATAAGCCTGATTTGTGCGCACGCTCCGACAGAAGACAAAGACGATGAGACCAAAGACAGCTTCTACGAGCGCCTTAAAGATGCTTATGAGCGCAGCCCCCGCCACGACATAAAAATCGTGCTTGGTGACTTCAACGCCAAGGTGGGAAAAGAAAATATCTTTGGTCCAACAGTCGGAGAGTTCAGCCTCCACGACAATACCTCCGATAACGGAATGAGGCTGATTGACTTTGCCGCAGCGCGAAACATGGTCGTTAGTAGCACTAGATTCAAGCATCTCGATATTATTATTTATTTATTTCATCTACCAGAGATCAACTCTTACAGACTACTTATATTAAATTATTCATAGATACATTACAATAGTTCAACAGTTTCATTTCAAGTCGTACACATTGGTGTTAGATACATTTCAATAGTTCGATAGTTTTTAATTTAAAGTCGTACACATTGGTGATAAATACATTTCAATAATTTCATTTCAAGTGGTAAATATTAATTGTTACAGTGGTAAATTTGTTTCAGTTGATTTAGGAATGAGGAAAAGAGAATTTAGAAAGGTTTTTAAAGCGAAGGACCATGGTCTGGCCGGGAATCGAACCCAGGTCCTCTGGGATAGCAGTCGAGCACGCTACCTACTCGACTACCGAGGTGCTTTATATTCATAAAGCAACTTGCCTGTCTCCTGATCAAAAGACGCGTAACCAAATTGATCACGTTTTGATTGACGGAAGGCACTCTTCCAGTGTTTTAGATGTACGCACGATCCGTGGTGCCAATATAGACTCGGATCATTATCTTGTCGCAGCCAAGATCTGTACACGCCTGTGCGCAACGAAGAATGCGCGCAATCCAGCACAGAGAAAGCTAGACGTCGAAAAGCTGCAATCAAAACAAACAGCCAAAGACTTCGCTACTCGACTCTCACTATTGCTTCAAGAAATCACTCCTCCGATCGACGATATATGCGCGCAGTGGAATCACATTTCCCACTCTATGCGTACGGCTGCCGAAAAGGTGATAGGCTATCACCGCCCTCGCCGAAACCAGTGGCACGACCAGGAGTGTCGCGACGCAACTGCAGAAAAAGACGCCGCCTACAAAACCACCCTGCAGTCGGTTGTAACGCGTGCTGCTAAAGAGCGATACAAAGAGAAGAGGAGAGAAGAGAGACACATTTTCAGGGGAAAGAAAAGGGAAACGGAAATGCGTGAGTGCGAGAAAATTGAGATGCATGGTGACAGGAATGAGGTCCGAAAATTTATCGAAAAAATAAGACGCCTGGCCGATGGTTTCAAGACCGGGTCTTCTACCTGCAAGGATGAAAATGGGAATCTAGTGACAGATATCCAGAGTACACTGATAATGTGGAGGGAACACTTCTCTAGGCTTCTGAATGGTGACGACGACAACAATCCCACCAATAGAGATGATATCCCGGAAACCCCAATTGTGGACGACAGCGTTGAAGTTCCGCTGCCCGACCATAGTGAAGTCTTGAAAGCTATAGCTCGGCTTAAAAACAAAAAAGCCGCAGGAGCCGATGGCTTACCGGCTGAGCTCTTCAAGAATGGAGGCGAAGCTCTATTTAAATGCATTCATGAACTTCTATGCAGAATATGGTCGGAAGAATGCATTCCAAACGATTGGAACCTCAGTGTGCTCTGCCCAATCCACAAGAAAGGCGATCCCACAATTTGCGCCAACTACCGTGGGATAAGCCTTCTTAATATCGCATATAAGGTCCTGTCGAGCGTGCTATGTGAAAGACTAAAGCCCATCGTAAACCAGCTGATTGGACCTTATCAGTGTGGCTTCAGACCTGGTAAATCCACCATAGACCAGATATTTACACTACGACAAATCTTGGAGAAGACCCTAGAAAAACAGATCGACACACACCATCTTTTTATCGATTATAAAGCCGCCTTCGACAGTCCTATAAATAATTATCTAGACTCCACCATGTCTGAATTTTGTATTCCTGCAAAGCTCTTCCGTCTTTGCAGAATGACACTGAGCAACACCAGCAGCACAGTTAAGATCGGGAAGGATCTCACTCCTCCGTTCGATACCAAACGAGGTTTCAGACAAGGTGATTCCTTATCGTGCGACTTTTTCAACCTGATGATGGAGAAGATCATCCGAGCTGCTGATTTGAGACGCAGCGGCACGATATTCTACAAAAGTATTATGCTGCTGGCGTATGCTGATGATATCGATATCATTGGCCATAATACACGCGAAGTCAGCGCAGCATTCTCCAGATTAGCGAAAGAGTCGAGTCGAATGGGTCTTGCAGTGAATGCAGATAAGACGAAATACCAAGTGTCAACAAATAAACAGTCCCAGCGTCTTGGAAACCACGTCACTGTTGACAACATCTCCTTCGAGGTTGTTAAGGACTTCGTCTACCTGGGATCCAGCATTAACTCTTTCAACGATATTAGTATTGAGATAAAACGAAGGATAACTCTTGCAAACAGGTGTTGCTTTGGGCTAAGTAAGCAATTGAGAAGCAGAGCCCTCTCTCGACGAACAAAACTCACGCTCTATAAGTCGCTAATCATGCCCGTCCTATTATATGCAGCACAAACCTGGACGTTGAGCAGTTCTGATGAAAAGACTCTGGGAGCCTTCGAGAGAAAGATCCTTCATAAGATCTTCGGTCCAATCTGCGTCAAAGGCGAGTACCGAATTCGATGGAACCACGAGCTGTATGAGCTGTACGCTGACATCGAAATAGTTAAGCGCATTAAAATCGAGCGGCTCCGCTGGCTAAGTTATGTTGAGCGAATGGAAAACGACGCTCCAGCGAAAAAAATATTTCATTCGGTGCCCGGTGGTGGTCAACGCAGAAAAGGACGCCCACATCTTCGTTGGAAGGATCAGGTGTTGGATAACCTGACCACGCTTGGTGTTTCCAACTGGCGCCAGCAAGCGCAGAACAGCAATTTCTTATACGAGGCCAAAACCGACTTACGGTTGTAAGCGCCAGATAAGTAAGTAAGTAAGTATATGCAGTGTTGTGCATATCAAAAGCAACCAAAAAAAGCCATTGTCAAAATAATTATAATTTTTATATATTATATTAATAAAATACAAAGTACAAATTATGCTGTGCATAACTTAAGAAACATAAACTAAAGAAATTTAAATCGAATGAAAATACAGGTTATAGGGTTAATATTTGGTAAACCTTTATTTTTAATAACCGCAACACATCTGAGTGCCATTGAAGCTATAAGGTTGTCAATTATAGTTTGTGATATGCTTCGCCACTGCTGTGTCAGTGTCTCAACGAGTGCAGCTTTATAAGAAAACCTTTGCCCACCGACTCGTTGCTTAAGAATTCCGAATAGATTTTCTATTGGGTTAAGATCAGGCGATTGAGCTGGTCAATCCAATACCTAAATCCCTTTTGCGCGAATTCACGTCTTAACGATCATTGCGGTGTGCTTAGGGTCGTTGTCGTGCTGAAATATCCACCTGGTTGGCATTTCTCACTCAGCAAAGGGCAACATGACTGTCTCTAAAATCTCTTTATAAATAAATCGGTCCATTTTTTGGGTAATTTCATAAACTGGACCTTGTCCAAATCTAGAAAAAAAACCCAGAACATAGCCGAGCCGCCTTCGTGCTAAACTGTGACCTGACAGTTTTGAGGTTTGAGGCTCTCACCTTTTCACCGATGTAATATGGCAATGCCATCGTTGGTAAAGATATTAAATCCGGACTCGTCACTAAAAAGGACTGTCACCAATTTAATGAGTTCTTGCAAAATTTAATTGGGAATATAAAAATTTTTATTTGATTTAAGCCAAAAGAGATTATGTTAAAGCAAACCTTCGTTCTAATTTTTTACACAGTACTCGAGTCCACGTTTAAATTTATAGGAAGGATATTTTTGAAAAGCTAGGATTACATGTTGGTCCTCTTTCTGTGTTGTTTTAAGCTTTGGTCCAACCAAGTGAAGGGTTTTCACAGTTTTTTTAGTCTCAAACTTTTTTAAAAGACGTGAAATATTGATTTATTTATTTTGTACTTTTTGATAAAGAAATTAGTGATGCTTCTGATTTATACTCATCAATTATTGCTGTTTAAAGGGCTCTGGGTATTTATCACGCGAAATGACGTTTTGATAATTTCAAATGTCTTCTTCACGCAAAGAATTATTTGCAAATGACTCTTTTCAGTTTAAATCAGTAATAACTAAGCAAAAAATTAGAAATATAACCGACATTTACCGTTAATCGGAGCAAAACTTATTTCATTTAAGTAAGTTGCTTTTCTTATTCACAGTCAAATACGTAATACTTCTATATTGGCAGTACACTCAAGGTACATTCGCCAACATTAGAGTGCAGATATATTGTTATATGAGCGAGAAAATATATAAACGAATGTACCCGAAATTTAATTTCAAAATAAAAAAAATTCAGGAGCGATGCTTTCATTACCAAAAATTTAATTTAAAATTTTTGTTGTTTAAATTTTTATGGTTTAAATTTTGCTTGCTTGAATTTTTCTTTTAAAAATTTAATCATATTTCACGCGTTGTTGTTACAATTGCTTTAAAACGATGCGTAACTATGATTTATGCAAAACAAATATGTATGTTTTGCTTTGTTTTAAGTTTGGGGAACACATTTTTCTTAACTACCGCCCCTGTTACGATTTGACATTTTCTTGAGTGTAGTCATTTTCATATGTTCAAATATACTAATACTAACAACAGAATCTTATGTAGGCTATCTCTCTTTGATTTCGTAGTTGAAATTCATTGAAAATGTAGGTTGCTGCCAATATAGAAGTATTACATATATGTGCACAGTAAAAAATCGCTCTTTCCGTATATTGCTCTCATTGCTGAAATACCGTTATTTTTTACGTCATTTCTTTTGGTGCTATATTGAGCGTAATACATGATTAAGTAAAAATAACTATTTAAATTTTGGGGAAAGAAGTTAGACGATAAAAAATATGAAGAAGTTTGCTAAGCCAATTTTGGTTGCTTTTGATATGCACAACACTGTATATATTGATTTTTCACTTTCAAAAATTATTTTCACAAACAAACGCCAAGACTTAAAATTATTCAAAAGAAAACGTCAAAAATTGTCAGCCCACGTCAAATCGTTGCTAGTTCAACTGTCTGCCTGATTGTTTTGTCATATTTTTAATTTTTTGCTTAGTTATTACTGATTTAAACTGATCATTTGCAAATAATTCTTTGCGTGAAGGTATTTGAAATTATCAAAACGTCATTTCGCGTGATAAATACCCAGAGCCTTTTAAACAGAAATAATTGATGAGTACGAATCAGGAGCATCACTAATTTCTTTATCAAAAAGTACAAAATAAATAAATCAATATTTCACGTCTTATAAAAAAGTTTGAGACTAAAAAAACTATGAAAACCCTTCACTTGGTTGGTCCGAAGCTTAAAACAACACAGAGAGAGTACCGACATGTAATCCTAGCTTTTCAAAAATATCCTTTTTTATCATTTCAGTCTGTTATTAATCAAAAAAAATTTATACGTGGACTTGAGTACTGTGTAAAAAAATTAGAACGAAGGTTTGCTTTTAAGACATAATCTCTTTTGGCTTAAATCAAATAAAAATTTTTATATTCCCAATTAAATTTTGCAAGACCTCATTAAATTGGTGACCAATGGAAGGCAGTCCTTTTTAGGGACGAGTCCGGATTTAATATCTTTACCAACGATGGCATGGCCATATTACATCGGTGAAAAGATGAGAGCCTTAAACCTCAAAATTTCAGGTCACAGTTTAGCATGAAGGCGGTTCGGCTATGTTCTGGGCTTGTTTTTCTAGATTTGGACAAGATCCAGTTTATGAAATTAACCAAAAAATGGACCGATTTATTTGTAAAAAGATTTTAAAGATAGTCACGTTGCCCTTTGCTGAGCGAGAAATGCCAACCAGGTGGATATTTCAGCATAAGGTGGATATTTCAGGTATTGGATTGACTAGCTCAATCGCCTGATTTTAACGACGAATCGGTGGGCAAAGGTGTTCTTATAAAGCTGCACTCGTTGAGACACTGATTTGAATTTCTTTAGTTTATGTTGCTTTAGTTATGCATAGCATAATTTCTACTTTGTATTTTATTTATTATAATATATTATAACTCTAATAATTTTGAAAATGGCTTTTTTTGGTTGCTTTTGATATGCACAACACTGTATATAGTCTGCTGTTTTTTCACTTTCACCAGCAAACTTAGTATTTTTTTGAAGTTTTCTGTATTATTTCTTTCCACTTTCAAAAGAAACGCCTAATAAACTTAACAAATGTCGTTTATTGTCATGCAATTGTTAAGCCCACCTACGTCACGATAGACAATTTTCTTCGAATTGAAAATAAATTGACAACTAATATAAATTAAAAAAACTGTTACAACAATTGTCTTGTGTAGACGCAGCGTTAGGTTAAAAACAGTTTATCAATTTTTTAGCTACACACTGTGTAAGGATTCCAACTAATAAATGTCCTTCCTATTATGATATAATTATACAAGGTAGGAGTGACAGATTTTTAGTCTTGCACCAACTTTCAAAAATAAAAAAAAAAAATAAAAGAACGAAAAAAGTAATACAGAAAAGAGAAAGTAAAATATACAGGCAAATCATGATACAATTATACAGGTAGCATTGACAAGTATTGATTTTCTCAGCAACAAGGAAACCAGCATCTGTCAAAA
This sequence comes from Pherbina coryleti, assembly GCA_943735915.1. Classification (NCBI taxonomy): domain Eukaryota; kingdom Metazoa; phylum Arthropoda; class Insecta; order Diptera; family Sciomyzidae; genus Pherbina; species Pherbina coryleti. The sequence goes on along the minus strand of OX030949.1, from coordinate 96,966,926 downwards.
ACAGTTGTTCGTGCAACAAAAATGAAACGAATGTAAAAATAAATAAATTCCACAAAATATGTACGTTAAATAACCAATTATAATAATGAAAGTTGTGAAAAATTATGTGTAATATGTGTGTAACGTTTTCCAGCCGTGACGTTTTAATTTTAATTGAAAACTTCTTTAATTTCGTCCATATGCATCTGCAGCTGCTGAGGTTGCTGCATTTGAACGTCATCATTTTTTTTATGTTTGCACTTAATAACACAAAGTTCACAAGGTATATTCGTTGTAGTAATAATAATTCACTATTGATTAAATAAAATAGGCAATATTTTGTAAGAAAATGTTAAGTTATTTGCAAGCGTTGAAACATAAACAATGGCGAAAACATAAGCAATAATTGAACGCTCTCTTTCTTGACTTTTTTTTGACAGATGCTGGTTTCCCAAGCAACTGTCAATACTACCTTGTATTAATATACCATGCAGGCAAATGACATTTGATGGACTCTGCTTGTGAGAAGATAGACAGTATCTACAAATAATAAAATTCAAATTTAAAATTCAAATAAAATACAAATATTATTCTTCTTGATGCTTGTTCTTACTTTACTTGAAGTCTCGAGTTCTAGCACTGTCTGTGAACTTTGTGTGCTCGAGGGAGCGATTTTATGCTTGTTCTTCTTCTCCCATTTTAAGCACAGAAAGTACGGAAACAGAAAATAGTGTCCCACAAGTTACACAGTGTGCGTACGGAAACAGACCTATTGTACGCCCAACATATTTTGTTGCGTAAATTGCGCCAGCGAGTAGTTTGCATACGCAATCATTCTACTCCCGGCTTAACGAACATCGAGAGGAAATAAAAGAAACGAGTGAGAAACTCTTTACTTTTAGGGATGGCTCTTGTAAATAAATCTTAAAAATTAAAAATGTCTATAATTTATTACATTTTTAATTTCTTGAAAGAACTTTTTATACTCAGGATTTAAGATTTTTTTACTTATAAATGAAGACAATTTAAGTATTTTTATGTAAATACAATACAAATTCAACAATAAGAACATACCAAATGTTTTATAATTTTGTAGCTCTGCTTAATCTGAACGTTACCGAGCGTTTCCACTGCCCGAACGAACGAAGAAATCATCGCGAACAAATCGTAGCAATGAATTCTTCGTTCGGTCCAACCGTTTCCACCGCACGAACACAAGTTGCGAACATTGGTAAATCTTGTTCGTTCGTGCAGTAGAAACACTTAAATTCAATGCTTACGAGCATCAGTGTTCATCAATTTTTGTTTGTGCAAACGTACTAAATCGGATTAATTTTGACTACTTTTATGCCTTTTAATTAAAGATTTATATAAGTATTTATATAAAGAATTTGTTATATAAGGAATATTATATAAATAATTTCGTTATATAAAGTGCTAATAAAATAACAAAGTAAAACAAAATTCGTTTGCGTTAAGTTTTCAATATATTTTCTTTCTTTTTTATTTTTCCTTAACTACCATTTCAACAAATCTGCTACTCTATGCACAAAGAAACACTGGATTCGCCCAAAAAGATCGAGCGTTGGCCGATCAGAGGGAACGAAGAAATCTTCGTTCGTTCGTGCTAGAAAAGTGTTTACACTGCGCGAATAGCGCTCGCGAGCATTTTGTAAAAAACCAATGTTCCGAACCAGCTTTAAGCGGGAAGTTCATTCACTGCATTTGCATATGCGTCCGTCTATTCGCTGATCGCAATGCAATAGAAATATGTGAAAGCTTACAGATGAAAGTTCATTTACTGCATTTGCATATGCGTCCGTTTACTCGCTACGCAAGCAAAGTCGAAAAAATTTCAACTTTTTTTGCGTAATTTGCGTTTTTTGACATCTCGTTACTTACTGTGAAACCTAAATAAGAGCGTTGAGCGGCGCGTTACCAGCCGCTTTGCGTTAACGCTGAATTGTCATCCCTAAATAAAAGCGGCGGCTTTATGTCAGATGCGCAGGCAGCCAACAAATTTTTCACAGAAATAGCAATATTTTCGAAGTCTGCAGCCAACTTTACTTCCTAACGCTCTGTCAAAATTGGATTTTCCAACCGCTCAGCGTTGCCGTCGCGTTATTATGATTTGCTTCATACAATTCATATTAGCATGACGATTTTTTGACAGATAAACAACGCTGACGCTCTTGTTTAGGTTTCACAGTTATAACGAACAGAGAGAAGAATTGAAAGAAACGAGTCACAAACTCATTACTTTAAGGGATGACTCTTCTAAATAAATCTTAAAAATTAGAAATGTCTATAATTTTAATTTGTTAATTTCTCAAAAGGACTTTTTTATACTCAGGTTTTAAGATTAAAATGAAGACATTTAAAGTATTTTTGTGTACATACGATAAAAAAATTGCCCGTTAAGAACATACCAAATATTTTACAAGTTTGTAGCCCTGCTTAATCTGAACGTAAAACGCAATCATTGAACTCTGCCATAATTTTCTTGCGTAAATTGTGCCAGCGAGTAGACGGACGCATATGCATATGCAGTGAATGAACTTCCCGCTTTATGCTTTCAGCAGGCATACACTCAACAGTTAGAGCCCGAACAGAATCAAATATCGTTGCGATTTGCGATATCGCAAAGCAATAGAATGCATGCAAATGTATGAACACGTCCAGAATGAAATCGCAGGTCTGCAGCCGCAACGATATATCGCACAATTAGAGCCCGAACAGAACCAAAGCGGCTGTCGGTTGTCGGATGCGCTGTTCAACAAAATACATGAAAATATATGCAGCCACCAAAATTTAAATGGCCGTAGAAATCCGCTACGGAAAAATGCCAGAATGGAATCAATTCTATTTTTTCTCCGACGGCTGGCGGATCTCTCTTTGAGTGGCGTAAGTGTTGCCATATTTTAGCTAAGAAAAGGCTGTGTTCAGTGCTATTTGCTTAATTTTTACCATGAGCTGACGTTTTGTTTTGTGTGTGTGTGTTGCATTCCATCAAAGAACTAAAATATAAGGAAGTGGTTTTGTCTACACATACAGTGTACGTGAACTGTGGCCAATTTCGTAAATTAAGCGAGCGAGACAGAGTGTGTTTTTTTGACATTTCTGAGCTATCATCAGCTGTTCACAAGTCTTCTCAGTAAAAAAAAAAATATTCGCGCCAATTTGATGCGACCACAGTTGCAAAACGCAATCACTGCTTCAGGGGTACATTATTTTGTCACTCTTTAACACACTTTTGGGGCGCTCTTGTCTTCAGCAAAGTTTATGATGTATAATTGTTATTATTAATTTTTTCAGATTTCCGCATATTTTGGATCTCAAATTATATTATATTATATTAGCTGCGTTTTTTTGGCATCGCTATATACGCTTAACAATATTTTTTCATACAAAAAATGCTTAGCTAAGACAGGATAGTTTTAGCCGCTTAGCTCATAGTCGCCGATAGAAACACTATTGCCAGATCAAGAAAGTGGTATTTTACATAATTAATTGGCAGCACTTTTTGGAAAACAACCATATTTACGTCAGACCGGTGATAGAAAAAAGTTTATTTATATACAAACAAAAACAATTGAAATGCTGCCAAGTAGTGACGAAAAAATCTTAAGCGCTTATAAGCGTTTTTTTGGACAAGCGCATATAGCGATGCCAAAAAAACACACCTATTATTATTACACAATGAAGTATAAAAAAAAAAAAAAACAGAAAAAATAGGTGGTGTGGAAATATAATAAAAACAAAACTATATTATCATATTTTTAAAAAGCCTTAATTTATAATAATTTAATTATTTTTATAGTATATAATTAATTTAGCTCCAAAATCAGTAAATTTAACTCAGACTCTATTGTATATGTGATTCCAATTAGAAACCATTTGGACCTTCTTTAACGATCTTACCGAATACGGCCCTGAGTAAAATAATTCTGTATTACAATACAATTGTCTTTTAATATATTAGGTCTTTAATTATCAAACGTTTTATTAATACCATAAATATCTAAAAAAATATTTTATGTTATTCTAATCAAAAACATTTTGAGCCTGCATTTTCGATGCAACTGAATACGGCCCTTTGTGAATGTTTATGTGTTTGTGTCAACCAACACGAATAAGAAAAATACCACACTTTTGTGCAATAACATCACTTCCTTATAGCTTAGTTCTTTGCATTCCATGAGCTAACATTTCGTTTTGTGTGTGTGTGTGTTGAATTTGTAGCATTTAGAGCCCGAACAGAATCAAATATCGTTGCGACCGCCGATCCTCTCTGGTCGTCGATCGCAAAGAACACGTCCAGAATGATGCGATTGCGACTGACGACTCAAAGTTGCTTTTATTTAGTATTTTTTTATTTATTTTTTTCTATTTCATTTCAATGTGTTGGTCTCTTCAATTGCGTGAATACAACATACACAAACAAGAAATGTCAGAAGATAACAAAAAACCAAGCAAATTTCATGAAACACAGCCAATTCTTAGCAAAAATATGGCAACACTAATGGCACTCAGAGAGAGAATCGTCGGTCACAAAAGAAAAAATAGAATAGATTCTAATTGTGCGATATAGAGCCCGAACAGAATCAAATATCGTTGCGACCGCCGATCCTCTCTGGTCGTCGATCGCAAAGAACACGTCCAGAATGATGCGATTGCGACTGACGACTCAAAGTTGCTTTTATTTAGTATTTTTTTATTTATTTTTTTCTATTTCATTTCAATGTGTTGGTCTCTTCAATTGCGTGAATACAACATACACAAACAAGAAATGTCAGAAGATAACAAAAAACCAAGCAAATTTCATGAAACACAGCCAATTCTTAGCAAAAATATGGCAACACTAATGGCACTCAGAGAGAGAATCGTCGGTCGCAAAAGAAAAAATAGAATAGATTCTAATTGTGCGATATATCGTTGCGGCTGCTGACCTGCGATTTCATTCTGGACGTGTTCATACATTTGCATGCATTCTATTGCTTTGCGATATCGCAAATCGCAACGATATTTGATTCTGTTCGGGCTCATATCGTTGCGGCTGCTGACCTGCGATTTCATTCTGGACGTGTTCATACATTTGCATGCATTCTATTGCTTTGCGATATCGCAAATCGCAACGATATTTGATTCTGTTCGGGCTCTTATACAACGAAAAGCAACGCTGATCCGACAACTGCTCCTATTCTGGACGTGTTCTCAGCGGATTTCTCCGAGAGAGGTCCGCCAACCGACAGCCGCTTTTGTTCTGTTCGGGCTCTTACAACAGTTGTACCTGCGGAACGTAGCCAATGTGTTCAGTACATAAAAAAAAATATTTAAAGATGGCAATAATATCTTTACCATATTTAAGTTGCCACCTATAATAAATTTTACAAAGATAAATGAAAAACGACTAGACGGTAACTTATAAACTTAAGTTTTGGAGATCCAAAACATATTCTGCTTTTGGCTTGAATTGTCAAGTTTGTAAAACTTATTAATATTTTGTCTACATTTTTCAGATAATTTCATAATTTGTCTTATTTTACTGCTTAGAATTTTTTTAGAATTTCTTAAAAAATTCGCGATCATTTGTTGCAAAGTATCAATGTACATTTTGAGCCGACAACGAATAGAGTTTCCAAAAGCGAATCGCATGAACACTTATATGAGTGTGACTCGGACGAACAATTAAGCAGAAACCTCAGAAACCTTCATCAGTTGGAGGATGCCAGATATTAAAGTTACGCCATTAGGCGCTGGCCAGGATGTAGGACGCAGCTGCTTGCTCTTATCGATGGGTGGAAAGAACATAATGTTGGATTGCGGTATGCACATGGGCTACAATGATGAACGTCGCTTTCCAGACTTCTCGTACATAGTGCCGGAGGGACCAATAACCAGTCACATTGACTGTGTTATTATCTCTCATTTTCACCTTGGTAAGGGGGGAGTGGGAATATACTTAAAAATGTGTAGAAAGTAACCATTTTATGTCTACAACAGATCATTGTGGTGCCCTACCGTACATGTCTGAAATTGTTGGATATACTGGCCCCATCTACATGACTCATCCCACCAAAGCTATAGCACCAATTTTACTGGAGGATATGCGTAAAGTTGCCGTAGAGCGCAAAGGCGAATCTAATTTCTTTACTACGCAAATGATCAAAGATTGCATGAAGAAAGTGATTGCAGTGACATTACACCAAAGCGTCATGGTAGACAATGAACTGGAAATAAAGGCCTACTATGCGGGGCATGTTCTCGGGGCCGCAATGTTCTGGATGCGTGTTGGCTCACAGTCTGTGGTTTACACAGGTGACTACAACATGACGCCGGATCGCCATTTGGGAGCAGCATGGATTGATAAATGTCGTCCTGATCTGTTGATTTCAGAGAGTACCTATGCCACAACGATACGTGATTCCAAGCGTTGTCGTGAGCGAGATTTCCTTAAGAAAGTGCACGAGTGCGTTGCAAAAGGAGGTAAAGTGCTTATTCCAGTCTTTGCTCTTGGTCGTGCTCAGGAGCTTTGCATTTTACTAGAAACTTACTGGGAACGTATGAACCTAAAGTATCCAATATACTTTGCCGTTGGTCTCACAGAAAAAGCCAACACCTATTACAAAATGTTCATTACATGGACTAATCAGAAGATACGTAAAACATTTGTGCATCGCAACATGTTTGACTTCAAGCATATTAAACCTTTTGATAAGTCATATATTGATAACCCAGGCGCTATGGTTGTATTCGCTACACCAGGTATGCTGCACGCGGGTCTTTCGCTGCAAATATTTAAGAAATGGGCACCGAATGAAAACAACATGGTTATTATGCCGGGCTACTGTGTGCAGGGCACTGTAGGCAATAAAATTCTGGGTGGTGCCAAGAAGGTCGAGTTTGAGAATCGCCAGGTTGTGGAGGTGAAGATGTCTGTGGAATATATGAGCTTCTCAGCACATGCCGACGCCAAAGGTGAGTTAATCGAGTAGAGCTTTATTATCTCCTGTGTGTGGTGAGATAGTAAGCAGTTTGAAAAACGAGCTACACAGAGGTCATTAATATCAAAAAGTATTGGAAAAGAAGATTTAGAGAACTTTGTCTTTATCTATCATAGAATAAATAAGACATGGTACATAAACAAGGTAACCTCTCAGCTATGCAACTACCTTGTTTATTTTACTACGCAATGACAATCTTCTCCCTCTCTAAGTCGAAACTGTCAAAACCAATAGGATTCGAATACTTGATTCAGTTCTGACTGACTGGCATTGTTTATATTAATTACAATGAACATATTTTGAATTTCAAAAGCATTAGCAGTGTATTTTTTGCACTAAAATTTGTTTAGATTATTTTATACTCCTAGTGTATTTCGAGCTCATAATGACCGCTTAGTAAAAATACTCCTTCTAATCTAAAATACACTTAACAAGACAAAGTTAAAGTAATTATTCAAATTTCATCATTCTAGGCATCATGCAACTTATACAAAACTGTGAGCCGAAAAATGTTATGCTTGTTCATGGCGAAGCTGAAAAGATGCAATTCCTTCGTACAAAAATAAGCGAAGAATTTAAAATTGAGACATATATGCCAGCCAATGGTGAAACTTGCGTAATAACAACGCCCGTCAAAATACCAGTTGATGCTTCTGTGTCGCTGCTAAAGGCAGAGGCCCGAATGTACAACGCTCAGCCTCCAGATCCAAAACGTCGTCGTCTAATACACGGTGTGCTAGTCATGAAAGACAATCGGATAATGCTGCAGAATCTTACAGAGGTGCTCAAGGAGATTGGCATAAATAGGCATGTTATGCGCTTTACTTCCAAGGTAAAACTAGACGATCCCGGACCCAAAGCGCGAACTGGCGAGCGTCTTCAAGCATTACTGCAAGAAAAACTCAACGGTTGGACTGTGGCGCTGCAGGAAAACTCTACAATTGCCGTTGAAACTGTTGAGATTAAAATCGAGGAAGACGAAAAAGATCCCAAGCATAAAACAATACTTATCACTTGGACTAATCAAGACGAAGACATCGGTGCCTACATTCTTACTTTACTACAGAATATCAGCTAGATAAGTTATAATTCGCATTGCAATCAATGTGTCCAAAAATCTAAATTTTGTATTCTTAAGCAAGCCACTTAACTCCAGGTGCAAACAAATTCTTATTTCAACATTACTGAGTAGTTGAACTACACGATAGTTCATACACCTAAATTTAATTTGATGTAAACAGAAGATTTAACGCACCCTTTAAAAAATAATAAATGGTTTAAATTTTATAAAAACATTTTATTGGAATTATGAAAATTAAAGTCTATATTTTTTCTCGAAAAACACCACGAATTTCAACGTACTATAAACTAAAGTAATCAAATATTTGATTTTAACATCATGCACTCCATGTAGAACACACAATTAATTAAAAGTACGTAAATATGTTATGAACTAAAGACTTAATAAATTTAAGACTGCGCTATAACTAAATGTTATGTTAAACAAATTGGTTGGAACGTCCTCAAAGACTACCGCAATCCTGCGGTATTCACAAGTTATGATGTGCAGTCGCTTGCGCAGCGCTTTTGCCACGGAAAAAGTGGGAATTGGCATGGGTAAAAAGCAGAGTGTCGACGGACGGAAGAACTTGTGTCGTTGTGCATAGCTGAGGCTGCATGAGCAGAGGCATACTCATCGATATTGGAACATACAAATGGTTTAGCAGAGCTTGTGCACTGGGTAGCGGCGCAGACCGTTGTTCTTGTTGCGTATTTGCAGGAATTTGTTGCTGAATTGATTGTAGCAGTGCATGCGTTGTAAAACCATTGCTTGGAGTCGTCGTCGTTGTTGCTGTTGAAGTGTTTGTGATAGGAGTCAAGTTCAAGTTGGTAACAATTGAACCTGCATTTAGTCGAAATGAAGGCATGTAGAAAGAAGCGGCTGTAGTTACTATAGACGTTTGGGTGGCTGCTCTTGAATTGGTGGAAGTAGTTGTGTTCGTCGCCAATAATGATGGCACGACACTTGAACTGGAAAATTCGATAGATGCTGGCGAAGAGAACGGTGAAGACTCAAGCGATGAGCACAAAACACGGTTGTTGGCGGTGTCTGAAAGAGAAACACAATCGGTCATCAGCAATGAGTTTGGTACAAACCAAATTTGAGCTTAGTAAAATTTAAATTTTCGAGCTTAGAAGGCCACAATATATTATGTTAACAACTCACCAAATTCCTCCTTAATGTCCACGAACTCGTTCTTTATTTTAAAATGGAGCGCTGCTGCTGATTCCGATGATACCGCATTGTCGGTATCTAGCACAGCAGAAGTGGCGGGTGCATCGTACAGACCGCACTCCTCCATTTCTAGCGCTTGCTCCATAATTAGTTCTTCGGCTGAAGTTATGCTAAGGCAATGCAGATCCGGAAAGTTTGTTGATGCAGCTGTTGGTTCTTCGTTTGTTGGGAGTTCTATGCAATCAATGATCTCCTTTTTTATGACTGCAGCAGGCGAAGCTGACTTCTGCACTTGTTTTGGTGTCGGTTGTTTGCGTTCGCGTTTTATTTTTATCACCTTTCCTCCTACCGGCTGTGGATTTGTGATTATTGCAGCTGGCTGCTGTTGAAGATCTGATGCTAATGTTGCTTCGATATTTGGTGTTGAGTCCTGTGCAACACTAGGCTTTGGCTCGAGTGGTGGCGGTGCTGGCTTTTTTTTACGCTTAGCTTGTGGCTTGGCGGCTATTATAGTGCAAGTAACTTGTCCAGTTACTGGATCCAAGGTAGTTGTTGCATCAGTTGAGGCTATTTCTGGTTTTGCAGGCGGCTGTGTTTTATCGGTTTTGGCAGCCGTTGACTTTGTTGACTTCTTGGAACAGTAAGAAGGTATGTTCTCTAAATGTTCTCCAGTCTTGTGATCGACTTTATGACGTCTGCGAGTGTGCTTAAGCCAGTTGGGAAAGTTGGTAAAGTCACGTGGGCAATAGTTGCACTTGAACGGACGCTCGCCTGTGTGTATGTTGGAGTGCTGTTTTAATTTTGAATTACTTATAAATGACTTGTCGCAGACGTTGCAGGCGAAGGGACGTTGCTCCAAATGCACCAGATTATGAACCTTAAGACAACGTTCGGTTTTGTACATTTTGCCGCACTTTTCACATCGATAGGAACGGGTCTGAGCGTGATATTTCTGGTGGCGTTGAAGATGCGAACGTTCTTGGAATCTGTAATTGTAAGATATGTTAAGAACAAAAAATACAAATGAAAATTAATATTTAACCCACCTTTTTTGACATTCGGGGCATTCATAAGGCTTTTCGGACGTATGCACGCGCGAGTGATGGGTAAGATTTATTTTCTGTACGAATTTTTGGCCACAAATATCACAACCGTATTTTTTGTTATCACTATGGATCTTGCGATGCATCCACATGCTGCCTAGTTTGAGGCTATTAAGAAATATAACGTTAAAATTTCTCTTGAGAAATAGGTTTTGTTACTCACCACTTGCCGCAATCGGGACATTTTTTCCAAGCATCTTTGCGCGACTCCACTGTACGGTGCGTCTTCACGTGTTTCTTAAGACTGGCTTCATTATCAAAATCCTTTTGGCACTCATTGCATTTGAAGAGGATTTTGTGCGAGAGAGCTTCGTGCATGGCGTAGGCTTGCAGACCCTGCAAAACCAAGCCACCACAGTCCTCGCACTTAAATAGCGGTTCAGGAGTAGGTGGACGTGCTCCTTCAATTCCCGCTGAAATAGCGCCAGCAACACAACCATCAGCTAAGTTAGCATTTGTTAGGCTGCTTGAAGATGCTTTAGGCGCAAATTCCGATTCTTGGCTGACACGACTTTTGCTATTGTCACTTTTATTGCTATTGTTGCTGCTGTTGGTTCCAGTCACTGGCGTCATAAATAAACTAAAGTTTTGCTTTGAGATCAAAGGTTCGAGGTCAGCGGTCTTTTTATTGCGATTGTATTTGTTAGGATTATTCCCAACATCTTCATCATCAGCCAATAGCTGTTCTGGCGGCTCTTGCTTCACCAACAACGGTGGCATTATAACTGTTTTAAGTTTCTTACGTTCTGCCAGACGTTGATCTATTACACCAACAGTTGTGGTCTTTTTAGGTTTCCGGTGATGTTTATCTAAATGCTCCGCCGGCAGAGCTTTTGTGAGTTTTTTGAGTGGTGAAATAGAGAGCAGTGATGGTGGCTCGGGACGCAAGAAGGTGCCGCTAAAAGAACTATGCGAAAGCGACTCCGGCTTTGCTAGAAAAGGTAAATTATTACCTTCATTTCTCGAATTTGTACCAGAATCTAGAAAATTGGAGACGTTACTGCCGCTTCCGCCACCGAAATCATTGTTCTCCAGCTGACCCGGATTTTGTGCGCTCTCATCAAGCACACGCCAAAAATCATGCGATGACAGACTGTTGCCATTAATCATCCCGCTCGGATCAGAGCTGATAGTCACGCAGGCGGACAAATCGATGTCCAGCGATTCATCTTTGATGCTTGATATAGAATCAAAATTATTGATTCGCAGCAACGTGCTAAGGATTTCATCACTGGTGGCAGCCCGATTAAAACTGTTGTTGCTGCTATTTTTTATTGGAGTACCACCGTTTACAGTTCCAGCATAACTTTTAGGCGGCAAGTTCTTGGTTGGCGCTTCTTTCATTTTGCCTTTTCTTTATTTTTCTCTTGGTTTTCGTTTTCGCGTTGTAGGTTATGCGGTTTTCTGCGTATTTTTTACACTTTATTTTCGCTTATAACGCACTAGATATAAATCACAATAGTTTATGCAATCAATAGTTTAAATATTGCGTCACTTGATCAAATTTGCACAATTTTAAATGGAGAATTGTTTGAAATTTTATTAAGAATTATAAAATGACGCTTTGTTTACTCGACACGCCATTGTTGTTTTCGGTATTTTTCACTTTCGTCTTTGCCTTCGGCGCGAGTCTCGAAAACGGCCATTTTGACAATTATTCGTTTTGTTTTCTTAAGTTGGCAATGCCATGGTTGCCATTAGCTTTACTTATCTCGGTGATTTTGTCAAATTTATATGCGAATTTAATGTCAATGAAGATATATGAGTTAACAAATTTTATTTCGCTTGAACTAATAGTATTTTCTTTGGAATGTGAAAAGTTTTAGATTTATTTTTAATATTTAAATACTAAAATAAGTTACGAGTATACACATGCTAATATAAAAATATATTCACATTATTGTGTGCCTTCAAGTATTGTATGAATATTTAATTTTATTTGGCCAAATTATAAAAATGTTCAGAAAAAGGTCTTCTGAAATTTTATGATATATTTCAAAATTTAATAAAAATTAAATGTTTCTTTTAATTAAACTTAAGCTCTATATTATTTTTGTACAATGCAATTAAAATGAATACAAATGTAGTAAAAAATTAATTAAAAATACTGCATTAAAAAATTTAATGTATTACATTTCAAGTAAATATATATTAAGTCAAATGCTGTGATTTTAAATAAATAGATTCTTATTTTGATGGTGCCATGTTATGATGGTGAATTCTTATCATGATGGTGTATTGGTGCTTATTTATATATGGTTTACTTACATTTTTTTTATTCATGTAAAATGTTTTATGTATAAAAATCAAATGTGTCAAAAAATTAATTATTATTAAATAACAATAAACTGTGAAATATTCTATCAAACAAATTTGGTGTAAAAATTATAAAATGGTGTATAAAGCCGCGTTTCCATGCTATCACTTACGATCACCCACAATCACATTTTTTGTTAGAAAGAAAAAGCATGTGACCTTCACCATATGGGATTGACGAATGCGAGTGTGAAACAGTTATTATGTTTTTGTTTTTATAGCATGTGATATCCCCTGTTATTTCATGTGATACTAAGAGATAGAAAAAGTTCACCTTTTTGAACTTTTGCTATAAAAGTGTATCACTTGCTATAAATTTGCCTAACATTTATAAAGTTTTTTTTTTTGTGAACTGCCAGGTTTTGACAATTAAAATAAAAAAAAAAGCTCAAGCCTGTGTTAGATAACACGGGCGCATAGGTCATTAACAGCCTTATTCAATAGATTTCCTTAAACAACCTTTCAACGCTTGTTTAGTCACGCACTGTTTAAGGCTTTACGCAGCTTCTATGCAACCTTGCTAACATTGTTATGTACTGAACACATTGACGACGACAACGACATTACGACATCTGTCAAATTTTTTTATATGTATTTCTTATGGAGAGAATTTGGTCTAATGTCGCAATGTCGTGTCGTCGATTTAGAACTATTCCTAATTTGACAGCTTGTCGTCGCTGTCGTCGTCAATGTGTTCAGTACATTATTCATAAACATTTTTTCATTTTCTGCTTATGATTGTAAGGTTTGTGTCTGAACTATAGAAAATCTCTACAAAAATTAAGAATTCCTATGGATTTACAATGGCCGCCGCATAAAAAATGCTGCAACAGGCGCATACGGAGCATGTCTTTGATATTAAACGAAAAGGCAAACAAAAATCATGGTTGTATTTACGTAACCTTTAAACGCCAATTTCGGCGTTTAAGTTACGCAGCTCTTAAACAACTACGAAAAATGTTTATGAATAACGTTTTCTTGTTTAAAGTTACGCTGCCTCTAAAATGTGTTTATGAATAAGGCTGTAAGACATTGAGGATGTCTTAAAGACGTGGCCAACTGGGTAAGCACAATTTTGTTTCTCTGCTTCGCTTATCAATGTTGTGTATGTACACATCGTTCGCTACTTGGTCATTATATTTCTTCTCTTTCTCACACTGGTTCTATGATGAACACACAGATAATCGTACTGCTCTTACACATAATGTTATAATACATAAAATACAAAGCATATGAAAATGAATACAAAATTTGAAGGAGTTAAATTTTGATTTACTTATAGAATCAAAAAAATTATATGTAGCAATATGATTATTTAAATACAAATCAAAAGAAGACATTAAATATGTTACGACCATACTTGAATTTTCTTCAATGCATGCATAAAGTATTAAGAACTTATAATGAAAGTGACAAACATTTTCTCAAAATTTTGTGCTCCAGGGGTCGAATTACAGCATCCGTGATCGAATGACTACTTTCGTATTTATACAGTTTGGCATGACAGCTTTCGCGAACGAGTGAAAGTTATCGTTTTTGGTTCGATGTATGTTTTTCGAAACGAGAAAAGTTATCTAATTTTCGTATGATGGCTATCGTGAACGAGCATATGTTCGATGCGGTTCAATCGAAATGTTATTCGATTGATTTCCGGCAAACGAGTGGTCTGGATTTTGCTGCTTTAAAAAAAATGTAAGAAAAGTTTAATATATAACTATTATTATTAATTACATTTCTTATTTACAGTACTAATGTGAATAAAATAAATGCCGTGCAAAAGGTCGAAATGGGTGAATTTATGGCTAGCCACCCAGACTTGGCAAATAATTTAACGTTTAACAAATCTGAAATACAATTAATATTGGGTTTTGTTACAGTCAATACTTTTTTAGACTTACGCTGTTTGTGACAATGACAATGGATCACTACTATCCCTTAGTTTTCTCCTCATTAAACTTTCATTCACTATATTTTCCTCCTCTTCCGAGTCTGAGGAAGTCAAATAAAAGTAAATAAATGGAAGCATTTTTTGTTTTTGCTAAATAAGCACAACAGAAAAGAGCAATTACAATTGTTACATTTGTTTATAGTTTTATCGTTTTTGTTTTTATCTGTCAAATGGCAGTTTTTCGATATCAATCGAAATAAATTTCGATTTGTGTTCGATCGAATGCAGTCATACCAAAAAATAATCGAGACGGAATTTTATTCGATTCGACTGCTTGTTCGTTCACGGATGCTGTAATTCGACCCCAGATCAACACCCCCGTATAACGTATTCTACGTTAAAAAAATCAAACAAATTGTGTTAGTCAATTCACAAGGAAGATTAAAATGGATCTACATTGTGTGTTCTGAGGTATGATCGCTGATGATTGCCAGTGAAACGCATGTGGAAAAAATTTCCGCGTCTTGTGTACTCGCGAGAAAGGCTTTGTCTTCAACGGTTCTTGTTCTATCGCGGAATTCCCAGCTTCAAGTGCCAGAGTGGTGATTTAATAAACTACAACGGTATTGATGGCAAATCTATATATCGCAACATATTTCAGGATGATAACTTTACGTTGAAGCACATGGATCCCGGTATCCTGATAATACCAAGGGATGGCAGTTCTTCAAAGATTCAAAAATGCTGGTGAGCCACAACTTTCGAACTTTGCAAAACATTCGAGTACAGCGCTGAATGGCTTGCGTTAAGTTCTGAGAATTAGACAAGCATCCGCGCGCTTCCATGAAACGGGTTATACTAGACGCACAGGAGCTGGCAGTGTAGCAACTGGTAGCATCTAAATTTGAAACACCGTTGGATAATTCTAATATGGATGCAATAAATGCGCAGCCGCAAGTCTTTCAGTTCCGATAGTTAAATTTTGAATGTATAAAAAAAGTACAATTTGCAAATAAAATCAATATTCAATATTTATTCAATATGGATAGAAAATTAGTTTTATAAAATTGCCACAAGAAATTGCTGAATAAATAACACAAATATAAAATGTTTTAAAAACTTTGTGCGTGATTTCAATACTAAGAAAATTTGCTTAATTTTTTTTTCATACGTTGTCAAAACTTTGCAGTTCACAAACAACAACTATAAAAATGTTAGTCAAATTTATAGCAAGTGATAAATTTTTAAGTTAAAAAAGCTGAACTTTTTCTAGCTCCTAGTATCACATGAATTCACAGGGGATATCACATGCTATAAAAACAAATAATGAGTGCCTACTTCACAAACTTTTTCTTTCTAACAAAAAATCTGATCGTAAGTGATAGCATGGAAATCCGGCTTTACGTTTTTTTAAATTTATCAATAGAAACTTATGAGTAGTATGCATGTGGAAATAGTAGCAATGCGTAAACGACAGACAACACAAATTAAAAAATTACTGCTTCCGAACCGCTCTTAAGGAATGCATGTGAAAACGTTTGCTTGTTGTGAGGCACTGACAACAGAAATTATTAAAATCATTGTTTCCTAGCAGGTTATTTGAATTTTCTATTTTCAATTTTAATTTATTTCGAATAATAAAAACAAACTAATCTTTTATGCTATTGCACCTTCTTTTGTTTCTAGCTAACCATTTTTAGTTGCTATTACGGTGTTTATAAATCAATAAATAAATAATAAAAATAAAGGGTATGTTAATTTTAAAGACAAAGGAGAGAAATGTTTGCGCATTAATTTTTAATCCAGCGGAGAGGAATGTTTCCCTGTTATGACATAAAGTGTAAAAATTGAAATGGAGTGTTCAACGAAATTCTGGCGCTTACAACCGAAGGTCGGTTTTGGGCTCGTATAAGAAATTGCGCCAGCCATTTCTGTTTTGCGCTTGCTGGCGCCAGTTGGAAACACCAAGTGTAGTCAGGTTATCCAACACCTGATCCTTCCAACG
Source organism: Pherbina coryleti (assembly GCA_943735915.1). Lineage (NCBI taxonomy): Eukaryota > Metazoa > Arthropoda > Insecta > Diptera > Sciomyzidae > Pherbina > Pherbina coryleti. The sequence goes on along the minus strand of OX030949.1, from coordinate 96,950,395 downwards.
AAGGTGTGGGCGTCCTCTTCTGCGTTGACCACCACCAGGCACCGAATCGAATATTTTTTTCGCTGAAGCGTCGTTTTCCATTCGCTCAACATGACCTAGCCAGCAGAGCCGCTCGATTTTAATACGCTTAATTTAATACAGCTCGTGGTTCCATCGAATTCGGTACTCGCCATTGACGCAGATTGGACCGAAGATCTTACGAAGGATCTTTCTCTGGAAGGCTCCCAAAGTCTTTTCATCAGAACTGCTCAACGTCCAGGTTTGTGCTGCATATAATAGGACGGGCATGATTAGTGACTTATAGAGCGTGAGTTTTGTTCGTCGAGAGAGGGCTCTGCTTCTCAATTGCCTACTCAGCCCAAAGTAGCACCTGTTGGCAAGAGTTATCCTTCGCTTTATCTCAATACTGACATCGTTGAAAGAGTTTACGCTGGATCCCAGGTAGACGAAGTCCTTAACAACCTCGAAGGATATGTTGTCAACAGTAACGTGGTTTCCAAGACGCTGGGACTGTTTATTTGTTGACACAAGGTATTTCGTCTTATCTGCGTTCACTACAAGACCCATTCGACTCGACTCTTTCGCTAACCTGGAGAATGTTGCGTTGACATCGCGCGTATTATGGCCAATGATTTCGATATCATCAGCATACGCCAGCAGCATAATACTTTTGTAGAATATCGTGCCACTGCGTCTCAAATCAGCAGCTCGGATGATCTTCTCCATCATTAGGTTGAAAAAGTCGCACGATAAGGAATCACCTTGTCTGAAACCTCGTTTGGTATCGAATGGAGGAGTGAGGTCCTTCCCGATTTTAACTGTGCTGCTGGTGTTGCTCAGTGTCATTCTGCAAAGACGGATGAGCTTTGCAGGAATACCAAATTCAGACATGGTGGAATATAGATGATTCCTTATTGGACTGTCGAAGGCGGCTTTGTAATCGACAAAAAGATGGTGTGTGTCGATTTGTTTTTCTAGGGTCCAAGATTTGTCGTAGCGTAAATATCTGGTCTATGGTGGATTTACCAGGTCTGAAGCCACACTGATAAGGTCCAATCAGCTGGTTTACGATGGGCTTCAGTCTTTCACGTAGTACGCTCGACAGGACCTTATATGCGATATTAAGAAGGCTTATCCCTGCGGCTTTGTTGTTTTTAAGCCGAGCTATAGCTTTCAAGACTTCACTAGGGTCGGGCAGCGGAACTTCAACGCAACTATATAGAAACATGGTGTGCTCCTCTGCACAACTGATCGGTCTTCTTACGAAGAACATAAATCGATTGGACTGCGTCATTCTTTTGTAACTGTTATTGCTGTTGTAAGAACATGTTATAGAAGGTAGGAGTGACAACTGGCTACTTTCTCACGAGTCTCTTGAACCGACTATCATATGCCTGTATATTTTACTTTCCATTTTCTTTTTTCGTTCTCTAATTAATACTATTTTTGACAGTTGGTAAAACACAAAAGAACTGTCACCCCTACCTTGTAAAATTGTATAATGGGACTGACAACTGGCTATTTTCTCATGAGTGGCTTGAACCATCTGTCATTTGCCTGTATATTTTACTTTCTTTTTTCGTTTTAACTTTTCGGTTCTCTAATTTATACTATTTTATTAATCATGGTAAAGAATAGCAAAAAATGACAATAGCGTACTCTTTACCATAGGAGCTCGCAATTTTTATATATTTTTTGCTAAAATTTATGTTAGAATAAATAAGGTAGACCCGCGGCTGAAAGCCAAGAGTCAGAATTGTCAAAAAACATTGAAAACGAATAACAGCAGAAAGCAAAGGAAAATGATTTGTATTGATTCTGACTGTTTTGAATCAGATCGAGAGAGGATTTTAAAAGGGCTTACACATCGGCGAATCTGTTCGTCGAACAATATGGCGGCGCGAACGTGTGTGAAAAAGCTAGCGTTCAAATTGAGCGAACCTGTTCGTCACACAAGCCATTGATTTTTGTTTGTTGTTTGTCATCATTTTCTGCAGCATCCCTTTTTCGACAGAGAAAATCAAAAATTTTTGTAAACACGGCCAACCGTGTGACAAACTGTCGAACAGCGCTTATTAACTAGCGAACTTGTGTGAACATGGCCGCCGTGTGACGAACAGATTCGAAACGATGTGTAAGCCCTTTAAGTCTTGGGACTACCTTGTTTATTGTACCATGCTAAAATTTGTTTTTGGTTTTTGTCATTAATGAATAATAATAACAAAGACAGAAACCACAAAGCTTAAAAAACACAGCGATTTTGAGTGATAGAGGGAGCCACAGTATCGTTTGACAGTTCATTATAAAAATTGTTCTACACACTGACTGGTGTCAACATTTTTACATTTTCTTTAATTACTACATCACTTCGTTGACGATGTGAAAAAATTCGATCTAAAAAATTAAAGTGTTAAAATTTATTGAATTTCAATTATTTATCGTGCAGAAAAACATTTATAAATAATGTAATACTACGGAGTGTGGGTGCTTTTTTCTTAATATAAGTGTTATGTCGAGAGATCGTGTGTTGAGGAAATATTAAATATTTTGTTAAAACTTTAAAAAAGAAAAAAACAATAAAAGATATGCAGAAACGCTGAAGTGGCTTCATAGGAGTAAAACGTCAACATATTTTTAACTAAAAAGCAAAAGAGTTTTACAAAACAGGTAGCAGAAACTCAGCAGAGCAGTGCTTCTAGAAATCCTTCGCGACAATGCAATGTTAAGGAAAATTGCATTCACAGCTGCCTACACATAAAGGATAGGCCAAAGGTTGGAATAAAAATTAATGAAAGGCACACTTAGTTCCATTGCTTGAGCTCAGCTAATTTTCGTAGTACTGTTGGCTGAAAAGTGTTTTTTTTTTTGCATTTGGGTATATTTTTCTGCCCTAAGAAAATGAGTTCAGTTTAAATGAAAGCAGTTTTAATTAACACCAAAAATGTAAGTGGCGGTTCATCAAAAAGTTTACGAAAGCAGCCAGTAAGAAGGTTCATATTCAAGTAATAAAGCATTTAAGTAAATGCATTTCTAATTGCTCTGAGAAACACTTTTGCAGGATTATAAAAATGTTAAATATTTGGCTATAAACCAGAAGCGAAACTGCATATTTTTTGCGATTATTTGGCTAAGCATAGTAGAGTTAAGTCGACGTAAGCTTCCAGTGCAAGGTTTTCCGTTATTGAGCACAAGATCTACCTACCTGAGTCATAAATATATACATATGTATACGTAAATTGTAATGTTTATTCATGTCTCCATTGCAGGTCTTCGCATCGTATTTCACACTTCGTTAAATTTGATAAGTGTAAATTTTCCAAGATCGATTCAGGTTGCATTTAAAAAAATGTTTATTACCAAACGGTATCAAATTGACGATAAATTCTGATAATACCTGGTTTACAAAGTACTTAAAAATACTTCGTAGCAAAAAGGTTTTGAAAGAGATATGTCTGAAGCCTACATATAAATCAGTAGTGGGCGGCCAAGTGTTTCCATACACAATGTCGAGTAAAAATCGAGTAAAGTTCAAGCTGGGTTTTGTATGCAGTAGTTGCGCTGCATGACTTTATTTCGTTGCTTGTGAATGATCATACTTACCAAGGCATATTTAAGAAGGGAGTCTCGTGTCGAAGTGGTGGGTATAGCAGCTTGCAAACACAAGAAGAATATAAAAAAGAAAAAAAAACAGCGAATAGAAAACTGTTTGCTCTTATTCGTAAATAGCCAATTTTGATAAGTGAGCGGCGGTCACTTTTAATGAAATTTATTCTAAACCAAATTAAACTAAATGCCATGATACAATTACTAGGTAAACTCACTTTAAAATGTGAAATTTTGCAACACCAAAGCTGTAGGAACTACAAACGTCAATCGACAAAAGCAACAACAATTCGAAAAGCTCAAAATTACCAGCTGATTTTGACAACTGGCTCACCCTGCATCAACATCAACATCAACATCAACATCAACATCAATATTAATATCAATATCAACACCAACATCACCACCAACATCACCATTTACATCAACATCAACATCAACATCAACATCAACATCAACATCAACATGAACATGAACATGAACATGAACATGAACATGAACATGAACATGAACATGAACATGAACATGAACATGAACATGAACATGAACATGAACATGAACATGAACATGAACATGAACATGAACATGAACATGAACATGAACATGAACATGAACATCAACAGGAACATGAACATGAACATGAACATCAACATCAACATCAACATCAACATCAACATCAACATCAACATCAACATCAACATCAACATCAACATCAACATCAACATCAACATCAACATCAACATCAACATCAACATCAACATCAACATCAACATCAACATCAAAATCAACATCAACATCAACATCAACATCAACATCAACATCAACATCATCAACATCATCATCAACATCAAAATTAACATCAACATCAACATCAACATCAATATCATTATCAACATCAACATCAACATCAACATCAACACAAACATCAACATCAACATTAACAACAACAACAAGAAACTTCGTCACGTCAAAACCTACGGGTGTGTCCACGGCACAGCCAACTCTTTTTTTTTACAATTATTGGCTCATATTGATGTTGATGTTGATGCTGATATTGATGTTGATGTTGATGTTGATGTTGATGTTGATGTTGATGTTCATGTTGATGTTGATGTTGATGTTGATGTTGATGTTGATGTTGATGTTGATTTTGATGAATATGTTGATGTTGATGTTGGCGTTGGTGTTGGTGTTGGTATTGGTGTTGGTGTTGGTGCTGGTTTTGGTGATGGAGTTGTTGTTGGATTTGGAGTTGGTGCTTTTCGTTTAGCTTTTTTTTGCTTCCCCATTGGTTGTGCTCTAATTTCAATTAATCCAGCAAAAGTGATGCATATGCGTCACATTAGGCGGTTCCCTGAGGGTCTTTGACACGCCGTCAATTGTTTTTTTATTTTTGTCATATGCCCGAAGACCTCACGTTCGTTTTCGTTCCTTAAAATTTACCGTTGCACCAGTACTCATAGAGTTAAAAATCCATACAACGGTTTCTCATGGCTGTAGCATTTTTACTGCATTATGTGATTGCATCCCTGAAATCATGACAACAAGAATTTTTTTGTAATTTAGTTGTGAAGCGTAATAACATACTGTCAAGAAAATTTACCGTAGCACTCCTCCTGAGTGAGTGATAATTCCATGCAACGATATTACATTTCTGTTACATAAGGTGCTATATTCACGACCTGACGACGCCGGAATTTTTGTTTTATTTTTGTCGTAAAGCCATATATAAAACCTTCTTTTTCCTTTTTAAACTTTTATCGTAGGTTATATACTCATTGAGTAAAAATTCAATGCAACGCCGCTGCATGAATGTTGCGTTATTGATCTTTGAGCGGCTCTCTCAGCGTCCCCATGGCGACAGAAATTTTTTGTCTAATTTTGTTGTGAGGGCTTACAGTAGGCCTTTATTGGCGTATCGTATTTTTAATCCTAGCACTAATACTCAGCGAGTAATAATTCCATGTGACAAATTTTCAGTTGTGTTGCTTAAACAGTTCCCCCTGCGACCCGATGATGTTTTGAATTTTTGTTTTGTTTTAATAATGAAGTCAAAGAATTAACCTTTACGGTCATACCATTTTTTTAATCATAGCTCTTATACTCAGCGAGTAACAATTCAATGCAACGCAGATGAATTTTTAAAAAATTAATTTTTCAACTTTTTTGGAAACTTGATCTGTACAACGTTACTTCGTCACGTCAAAAAAAAAAATAAATAACTGGCCATTTCAGCCCTTCAAAGGACTTTGACCTAGCTTCTTATGATAAATTGTGTTGTGCGTGTTATTAAGTTTGTACACAATTGACCGAGAACCGGACCTACATGTTTAACGCCGACTCCGAACGGCGATGAACGGAATGTTCTCGTTTTCAAGAAGCTTAAATGGGATTTTGATTACTCTCTGAAGTTTGCCATTGTCTGCAGAGAGGTGGCGGCCGTACAGAAAAATTATTTTAATTCAAATAATTTTCTGTCGCTGCTGGTGTTCGAACCTGGGTCTTCAAGGTTCGTTGACATAGCGGCCACGCACTTTAACCCCCCTGCGCGCTGTCCCGAGTATACTCGTCCAAACGAAGTCGCTTCCGTATTCAGAATGTCGAGTATACTCGTCCAAAAGTAAACGGGCATATCTCTGAATCAATACAACTTTGAGACCCCCGCGAGGGCTCAAATTAAAGGGTGAAATGTCCTCTACAAGATAACACCCTGCTGGTATGGTCAATAAATTTCGGGGGGTTGAAAACAGGCAACATTTCTGACGTGAAAAATCGTAGCCCGGGGCTGGAATCTGGTATTTGGGGGTTTTCGAGGTCGCTGGATCTGAATCCGCCATTATTGGGTAGGAAAATAAATTCTTAAGGGTTGAAAATAGGGGTCGGGGGTTGAAAAATTTGACGAAACGAAAAATTCAAGATCTTTGGTATATAATTATATCTTAAGCTATAATTTTCAAGAAGGAAAAATATACCCAGGATGTGCCGCGTGGAGGCTCCAAGTCTCTAATACATCCCTTGTTTAATTTTTTTTTATTTTTATTTTTTTAAATTTTTTTTATTTTTTTCTATTTTTTTTTCGTTTTTGTCTTGCTCACAAATTTCCACCACCCAAACCCCCATTTTCACCCCTTGGGGGGATTTTTTCGCCCCAACAGATATCGGGAATAGACTCAGCGCCCCAAAAAACCCCATACCAATCATGACTTTTCGGAAATCATTGTCTAAAAAAATTCATGCATTTGGAAGCGTTTACTCCGGGATAATTCATGCGCAGGGGGGTTAAACAACTACGCCACGGACGCCACAATAATTGTATCATGCTAAATACCAAAACTGTCATTTCGCTCACTTTTTTCATTTGAATTTTTTCATTTCACTCAAAAAGTGAGCCGCTCAGAATGTGAGCGCGCCCAAAAAGTGAACGGCTCAGAATATGAAAAGAAAAAAGTGAGCTATTAACAGCCTTGCTTACCACTGCTTACCAGAAGTTTAAACGAACTTGCGCTGGTTATTAACCAACAACGCAAACGGGAAATACCCAGTGTGACCAGATAGTTTTTGAAAAAGCGCAACTACAAAATTTTTATAGTTAAAATCGCCCAATTTATCAGTTTTTAATATTTTGTAGCCCAAAAAATCCCAAGGAAATTTACAATATTTAGTCCCGAAATGTTACCATAAACAAATTTATAAAACAAATTGTTTTTCTTTTTAAGGCCGTGTGCTATTCGGAAACTTTTCACTCGGATGATGAAATCTTGACAGTCTGAAAGAGAATATTTGGCACTTGTGAGGTGAATATGATTGTCAAAAATTCATGTAGCCCCAGGGGCTAGTATAATTTTTGACAATCGGAAAGAGAATTTTTGACACAAGCAAAAATGAAAAAAAAAACACTTGTGAGTTTGTGAGTCGTAAAGCAGTTAAAAATTTTGTGTTTCCGACATCATAGCAACCAGAATCCCTAATTTTCAATATATATCAACAATTTCGAAAATTAAATGAAATTCTTGTGCTAATGCACTACCAAAATCTAAAACGTCAACATTTCTAGTTGTCAAAATTTCATCGTCCTTTTGGCACAGCAAAAATTACAATTTTATTTCAACAGACAGAAATTGTATTCAACTCAGTAAATTCTCTCCTACCACGAGTGAAAAGTTTCCGAATAGCACGCGGCCAAAGAAGAGATAACATGAATTAAAATTGGTATGGTATTCGGAAACTTTTCACTCAGATGATGAAATTTTGACAGTCTGAAAGAGAATATTTGGCACTTGTGAGGTGAATATGATTGTCAAAAATGCATGTAGCCCCAGGGGCTAGTATAAATTTTGACAATCGGAAAGAGAATTTTTGACACAAGCAAAAATGGAAAAAGACACTTGCGAGTTTGTGAGTCGTAAAGAAGTTCAAAATTTTGTGTTTCCAACAGTATAGCAACCAGAATTGCTAATTTTTAATATATATTAACAATTTCGCAAATTAAATTACGTTCTTGCGCTAATGCACTACCAAAATAAAACGTCAAAATTTCTAGTTGTCAAAATTTCATCGTCCTTTTGGCACAGCAAAAAGTACAATTTTGTTTCAACAGACAGAAATTGTATTCAACCCAGTAAATTCTCTCCTACCACGAGTGAAAAGTTTCCGAATAGCACGCGGCCAAAGAAGAGATAACATGAATTAAAATTTCTTTTGACAAAAAGCAATTCAAAGAAACATACATTAAGGGGGTTATATATCCAGAACTTTTTTTTCATTTTATTAAAGCTTCAAGTCTCAAGAATATGTAAAAATTTTAAGTCGATGTCGCAAAAAATCAAGTTATAGCCTAGTGAGTGAACCGCCTTCGAGAGCGCGTAGTACTGGCCCTTATATTGAAACGCGTTTTTCTCGAAACCATATTTTCAAAGTCGGTGGCCAAGATTTCTCGAAACTCAGTGAACCCATGGTATAATAATATAGGGTGTTTTTTTAGGGGTTTGTTTTTCGAATTGAAATAAAACACAAGAAAATCGTTTTAATGTCCATCAATTTGGCTTTATTGGAAGGATAATTTTATGCCATTAATGTTTAAATATGATTTGGGGCATGTGGCCGCCGCGGCTGGCTCGAATAAAGCCAATTCTACAGGTCCAATTTTCAACCACTTTTTCGAGCATATGGGGCCTTATGTCGGCAATAACGCCACGAATGTTGGCCTCCAAGTCCCCTAACGTTTCTGGTTTGTTGGCGTAGACGAGCGACTTCACATATCGCCAAAGAAAATAATCCAATGGTGTCAAATCCAAGATCTTGGTGGCCAATTGACAGGTCCATTCCGCGAAATTATGCGCTCATCGAATGTTTCCTTCAATAAATCGATTGTGACGTGCGCTGTGTGGCATGTAGCGCCGTCTTGTTGGAACCACAACTCATCCACATTCATGCCATCCAATTCGGGAACAAATTAGTCGGTTATCATGGCTCTATACCGGTCTCCATTAACGGTAACTGACTCTCCAGCATTATTTCGGAAGAAGTATGGCCCAATGACTCCACCAGCCCATAGAGCACACCAAAAAGTCAGTTTTTGTGGATGTAATGGCGTCTCAAGGATCTCATGTGGATTCTCTTCACTCCAAATGCGGCAATTTTGCTTTTTGACGTAGCCATTCAACCAAAAATGAGCCTCATCACTGAACAAAATTTTGCGATGAAAATCAGCATCGAGATCAATCTCATTTTCGGCCCATTTGCAAGCGTTGTTCTTTTGTCAACCTGTTCATGATGAAATGGCAAACCAAACTGAACATAAATGACATTAGAGTTGCCAGATTTGACCACAAAATGCCAGTTTTATCTCTATTCGAAAAACAAACCCCTAAAAAAACACAGGTGCGTCACTGGACACACGAGAGAAGCGAAGCATTTTTGCAAATTCATAGATTTGATAATTTAATAGCGTTTTTTCGATTAAAATAATTTTTAAATTCAAAACTTTAAAATAACAAAGTATATATATCATATATATTAACCCTCTTCGGCCCTCCCTTTAAGCCCCCTGTTCAGTTGTAGGCAATAAATATACAAAAATCATTAATTTTGTTACAATTTAATCAACTTACAGGTTGTTTATTTTTAACGATATTTATAACGACCTTTAGTAGGAAGTAGAAACAACATCTAATACACAATCCTTAGTGAATATTTCTTTTAGTTCGTTCGTTCTTATAGTTCGTTAGGTCTTTTAGTTCGCATGGACAAACCGAAGATTCAAACCATAGCTCGGTAAATTTAGTTATCTTTGCTCTAGTTCGTTTTGTTTGCTACTTTTTTCGGTTGGCTAGCCAATACACAGTCCTAGAATAGCCAACACACAATCGTTTCTTAAAGTAATAGATTATAGTGATCTGCTGAAACATAGCTTTAGCTAATGTTTATCACTGAATCAACAAAATTATGAAAGAAAGTGTTTTAGCGTAATGGTTAGAGGAAAGTACCAGCAAACGATAGAACTGTGAGTTGTGGGTTCAATTCCTGCAGCGGGCAAGAAATAATTTTTAATATAACATTTTCTGGTTCAATTGATGCAAGCAAAAAACAATATCAATTCTAAGAAAAAAGGTGTCGGAAAAAAGTGTCGTTTTTTCTGATTTCACTCTAGCAAATCGCAGAACGAGGCGTAAAAAGCTTCGCTTCAAAAACACCCTATACAAGGTAGCATTGACAATTGCTTGGGAAAACATCTCCTGTCAAAAAATATACTCAAAAAGAGAGCGCTCACAATCCGCCATTGAAAACACAAACAATGTGGAAAACGTTGAAGTGAAAAAAAAAACAACAACTTCAGCAGCTGCAGATACATTTTCACAAAAAGTTGTTTTTGACAGGAACAATTCAAGAGCTCTTCTTATATTAAAAAAAAAAATAAATTAAGCAAACAACGTTTAAGTTTATGGTAAAATCTTTTAGTTAAGCAATTCTTAAATATCAGTTAAATTTTTTTTTACAGAACATTTTTCCATTTATATAACTTCTAACTTCAATACTGTGATATTGTTTTCCACTAGATTTGAAAAATCTCTTTTGTTTTAATAAAAGATGAAATTGTTGCTATATTAAGTCTGTTTCATTGGTTTTTATTAAATTTTTAATAGAAAATATTCTTACAACGTTTGCTAAAGAATTACGTTCTATATGCGCAAGGCCACTAGTGTGCGCTTCTGACCTTATAGCGAACTTTCTTTTCCCTCCAAGGAAACTGTGACCTCCATTTTTGAAGGAATGCTACTTCATATTTTTTCCCTTCATTTTTAAGTAATCGTTTGAATAGAAAAGAAATACTAAATAATATACATTTATAACTTTTGCATACCTTTGAGACAAATTTTTATCTTTCTCAGCATTTTCCAAAGAATTTTTTTCATTTTTCTGTGCATCTTCAAAAAACAAAAAAAAAAAAATAATATTTAGATTGCTATCAAAATTTGTGTTCTTAAATTTTAGTTACTTCTTTATAAATTTATCCCTTTTGAATCCAGCGCGTTTCTTTAATTACTGCGTATAAAGTATTCAATTTGCTTGTGCACAAAACTGATCACTTTTAATGAAGCTTTTTAGACAAAAGAAATTTTGCACTGAATACTCGCCTGAATTTACAATGAAGCCATGAACAAATTTGTCGGTATTCGTCAAATAAAAACACAGCAACAACAATCAGTGGCGGATCTAGGATTCGACAGAGGGGGGGGGGGAGGGTCAGAAACTACAGTTTTTTAGGTGAAGGAGGGGGCCGAAACGCCTTTTATCGGTTTTTTTTTCATTTTTTCCCCAAACAAAAAATTCCCCAAGGGGGAAGGGGCGAGGGATCGTAAAGCCCTTTCATCCCGTATGTGGATCCGCCACTGACAACAATAGATGTTCGAAAATGATTTATATATGAATTTTATTGATTTCTAATACCCCTTTTACATTGGTCAAGACTTGAATTAAATTTTTTGCTATTCCCTTTTAAACTTACCCTCTCTCACGTTGATGTCCGCGTCTTTCATCAACAAACTCACAGGCTTGATTTTAAGTCTTGACCAATGTAAAAGGGGTCTTAAAATCCCATAAAAAAAGGGGTAAGCCATCAGGTGTGCAAAAATATGAAAAATGAAGTTACTTTTTTAAGTGTTGTATTTTATAAAACGTTTAAAGCTGGCAATGTGGCAATTTAAAAACGAACACACTTTCACTGAGCGAAATAAAATGTATCGAAAACGCTTCGGTAGTAGGAAAGTAGGAAAGGTGTGAAATTGTACCAAAATAGTACAATTGTACCGAAAAAATCAAGCCTGTTTCCGACTCGTTTCTTTTATTTTTTCTCTCTGTTCGTTATAAGTAACGAGCTGTCAAAAAACGCAACTACGCAAGAAAAGTTGAAATATTTTCGACTTTTTTTTTTTTTTTTTTTTTTTTTTTTGGTATCGCGATTCTATTGTTTTACCCTCTTCCAAAAAGTGCCCAACGCGCTAAAAGAAGTTTTCACTTCAAAAATATGAAAAATTGTTATAAAAATCGCGCTATTTTCGTTTTAAATAAAACAATAAGCAACATGGTATGCACCTACTCGCTAATTTTAACACTATATGCCCATATTGACAGTTTTTCCACAGCTGATTTTCAGCGAATAATACTACCTGGTAATTGTATCATGATTATAGTCTCGTACTTGTCATAGGATTTTTTTTCGTAGCTTCGTTCATTAGTTATAGGCATAATAATGACAAATTTTTGGTTTTTTGGTTTTTTTTGTTTCAGATGAATTTAGGAGATTTTTTATACCGATAAATAAAAAAAAAACTAAACATACTCTTGAATGTGTATATTTTTAGGTATAAAAAGCCTCATTTAAAAATATCCTTTAGGTTTCCTTAAAAAAATTCACAAACATGACCTTTTTTTCGGCCTCTGGATATATAGTCCCCTCTTAAATAAATATATTTTTTTCATATATAGAGCTATTGCAGTTAGAAATAATATTTTCTGAAATTGGAAGAGTCTTGCAGCAAACGCTTAATGGTCTGATTATGCAAACTTGACGTAATATTGGTTAACATGATACAAAGTAATATGACTTTTTGTAGATTATGCTAGCAACATAGCAACCACAGTAATCTAAGTGTGATGCAAGCAACCATGGTATAGTAATTACAAGAATGATAGAAAAATAGATTACGCATTGCGCAGCTCCGTTATGCTGTTTACTTTTCATTTTGACATTTCTAGCTACGAACAAAGTATTTATTACGATCATGACGTCACGCTAGACCAAGTTTGTTTCTTGAATCTTTTGCCATTGTTTCATATTTGTTCACATTCTGAACAAGACTTGACAGAGAGCTATATCGTAAGCTCATATCGTAAGTCTATCGTGACGTAGATGCGCAGATCGTTGAAAGGTATTTTTACGATCCGCGCAATCTATTTTTCTATCATTCTTGACCTATGCCGATGTTTTGATTTGCTCATGGTAGAATAAGAGAGGTAGACGCATTTCGGACTGCGCTCTCTTCCTCATAGACAAAACTGTGTTTCAATAGTAATTTGAAATTAAAAAAAAAAAACAATAAATAAAAAAAATAATCGCTTTCAGATTTTCTATGGGCGCTGTCAATTTCGTTGTGACAGTTGCGGCAGTCTGCTTCTCTGAAATGCTTCTACCTTCTTTCCATTCTTTTCAAAGAGAAAAAACGTCCATGGCGAAGCCGCGGACCACTGTGGCCTGCTGGTAGAAGATAAAATAAGCAGTTGTCAATGTTATACCATGGATATTGCTTGCAGTTCTCTGATACATACATAATACTAGCAGACAGCACCTGGCAATGCAAAAATATCACTATGTTAAACATAGTATCCTTACTTCGTGTTTTAAGCAAAGATTGAAACAAAGAACAAATCTGACGTTAATTCTTTATATCTCTTGACGGATATACGGACGGTCCATGCTATTTTACTATTTTTGTTTATATTATTCTAATACTAATGAAGAGTATTTTGAATATATGTATTCTACATTCCACGTCTCTGAAAATTATCACCTTTAAATCAGCGGGTATTTAAATAATTTTCTTTCGATCGAAGATGATTTATGCGCGGTACCCGATATAAGTTAACTCACTGCGTTTGTCCCCTTTTCAATTTTTAAACTCGAACTTCGATAGACGCCAAAATAACAACTAGATGTTTGGGAGTATTATGGGAGATGTCATGCCCGATTTTCCTCTCTTATCCATATATATGTATATTGGTAATTAGTTCTGAAAACATTTACTTTTGTTCCATTCGTAATACTTAGGGTTGAACAGTGTCAAAATATTGTTTTTTAAGTAAAGGGGTTCTAGGCGAGGTGATCGCTCTGTTGTCCAGTGACACCCTTGTTTTTTGAGTTAATAAGAGATTGCATTTCAAAATGCAAATTAAACATATTCAAAACTTATCTTCATTTGAGGTTTTTTCTAGTTGTTTTATGAAATACATTTATTTCTGGTTCAAAAAATTCATACACATATTTTTAATTTTACTGTACCATAAATTTGGTGTTTTTAATAACCAGAAAACATATATCGTAGAAAAATATATGTAAAGACTTGTGATATTTTATTCTCAATAATTTCATTGATTTTTCTTATGCATCAAAAGTTATAAAATACACACAATTTCTACACTAGTTTTGCCTAAATTGCCCACTGAGAACTCATTGAGCTCACAGTGCACTGCTATTATGGTGTATTTTTCAAACTTCTTAGTTATCATATATACTTCTTTACACCGACAATTAAAAAACAATACATTTAAAATTATCAGATATTTCCAATTCATCAAAGTTTTGAAAACACTGAAATGGTACACTTCTTTTGGTTAAAGTGAGCACTGCACATAGGAATAATTCCACAATAGAACTAAACTCAATTGTTATTTCATCTTTATAAGGTCTTTCTATCTATTTCCAGTTCATGCTATTCCAAAATATAAATTGGCCTTTAATTTTCTGCTGGTAGTTAACATTAACTATATCATTGACCAGTGTCTACGCTAAGTTTCCTGTAGTGTTCGCGGATTCTATTGAATTCTGTAAAATTGTAAAATTCCGCACAGAAATATTAATCTATTTGTTTAAACTAACATTGACGCTACCGTTCAGCTTTGATTGCTTGATTGCTTAGGTAAAAATATGATTTATTTTATTATTTGCATTATTTAAATCAGATTAATTTTTATATTGCAGTTAACAAGACGTCTGTAAAATGTCAGGTATATCTTCCATTCCGCCCTTGCTCTGTAGCACACCGCCTCCAATGGACTTTGGTGATGAGGAAGAGGAGGATGGCGATTCTGTGTTACCAAATGAATTATCACTGGATGATGAAGATGGTGGAGAATATAACGATTTTGCCGTGACTTCACAGTCACAAGACAATGGAATAAATCCGGATGGTATTTAAATTATTGAAAAAATCAAATCGTAAAAAATGTTTGCTGATGATTTTTGCTGTTTCTTGTAGTTCCATCATTGCCCGGCACTCCTGTTCGGTTGAACTTCAATGAGTTGTCTGCAACGCGTGAAAATGCTGATATGCCACCTATTCCAATTGCTGCGTCGACTAAAACACCTATCAAACCCGTCGAAGCATTCAATTTGGCTATTTCTACTGCTATGCTAGGATCCAATAGTCCACCTCCATTAGAATTTGATGCTGTAGCCATAGCCGAGCATCAATATGTTGATAATGAAGAGGAGGAAGAAGACTTTCAAGACTTCTGCATTGCTCCAACGATTGATAGCGATCCAGGCAGTGGCATAGAAACAACAAATGAGGAAGAAGATAGCTTAAAAAATGAGGACAACGTGAGTCTGCCATCTTTAAAGTTCGACACATTGAGCATAAGTTCAGATAAGTTGAGTGCCTGCTCACCAACTTCACCTTCGCTATTACATGAAAAGAATGTAGATCAAAATGAAACCAAAGACCAAGCCCTACAAATGACACAAGATGAAGATTCATGCTCTTTGCCGTATGAGATTTCGAATTTACCGCACGGTATGGTAAAGATGGAAGATATCATAGACGATGCCAGTGACGATGATACTCATTCGCCAAAAATGACAAATAAAATTAACACGGCCGAAAATACAATTGATTTTTTTGCTATTCATGCAATTAGTGCAGACCATAAGGACATAAACATTTTGGATACTCCTAGTAAAGAAACATTAACTACAGAGGCTGTTGGAGAGAGCGACAACAATCTAGAAATTACAAGCAGCACTCGAGATTTAGATAAAGAAGCAGAAGATGACGAGGATGACTTTGATAACTTCAGAGATTTTACTGATTACCAAACGCCTATATCGGACACAGTTCAACTAACAAGCACGAATATCTACCAAAACGAAGAGGTGGCAATGCAAGCTCAGAGTTTCGAGTTTGATGCAGATTTTGGAGAATTTGTCACAACTCCTGAACATCAGTTAAAAGATACTGATGTAAAGCAGTTGGATACACTTAAAACTAACGACGAAACATTCAATTCCTTTGATGAGGATGATTTTGAAGACTTCCAAGATTTTACTGCCGCCCCCAGTGTACATCAAACAGAAAGTCAAACAAGAGCCGAAACTGTTGAAAGTTTATCCCAAGCAGACGATACGGAAGATGAATTTGGTGATTTTTCAGATGTACCAGTTACAGCAGCTACAATTGCTACCATTGAGTCCTCTACATCTAGCTATAACATATCAACAGCAGAAGTAGTTAGCAAAAACAGTTTGGATGACAAGCTCAAACCTATATTGGATATGATGTTTCCAAGTTTAAATGAAGATACTCTCGCTAATGCAGAAAACACAAAGTTAAAGTGTACTGAGCCGGAGAGTTCAGTGTGTTTAAAACTCGATTCTATTGACACAGCCAAAGCGTTAGATTATCAATGGACAAAGTCGGAGGTGCGACATTCGCTCATAAGATCTCTTGGTATTGATTCAAGAAATATTGTGAGTATTTTAAAAGATCAACAATTGCTTAGAAATTTTTTCATTAATCTTTTATAAAAGCTATTCGGTGATAAATGGAACAGTTCAATGCCACGATTTGCTGCCTGCCTACAACCTTTGGAACCGCTAAAACCTCAAAAAGTTAGTCAACATACGTCATCAATAGTTGACGCTGCACATTCCAACTCCATAGATCGAGCTGGAAAAACCTTAAAGCCTGATGTGCCTGCGGTGGAATTTGATTGGAACAGTTCTGGTCTGGTTAATCCTCTTGATGGTAAGAAGCATTACTATTTACGCATATTCTAGTCTAAATAGTATGTACGAACACTACTTCAAATCTTTACCGCTTATTAAAAAAGCGCCTGAAATAATGCAATAACAAAACGAATTAACGTCATTCTAGGGATAAAAATTAGAGTTTTTTTAATTAATTTGGTGTTGGTTTATGATTTACTTCATTAAATGTGCCTTTTTGATATTTATTGCTGGAGAATATGAGCATTAATCTAATTTCAGCCCACTATGCTTTGTGGTGAATTAAGTTATTTTAAGTCCTTGTTTTGTTGCTGCAAGCAGTTCGTGCGCTACAATAATAATTGTTTTTGTGCTTACTAACGTAAAAAATAAAAAAATTATAAAAAAAAACAAATCGCTCACTTATCATCAAAATTAATCATAAACACACAATTATTTTCTTTTAAATAAGTTTTTTTTTTTAAAACCATAAATTTTTATATGTTTTTGTATTACTTGTTTATGATTTATACTTCTTTACTTTTTTTTTTAATTTTGCTTACCAAGTGATGAAATGCATGGAACTGTCATTTGTATCCAACAGACAATCAACTGAAAGGTTTCGAATAAAAAAGCTTCTTCATTTACTAGCTTATAAGCGAACAAACATTACAAACTTACCTGCTTGAGGACATTTTAAGTAATAAAAACAAATGTTGAAACAGCTTTTGTTCTCATACCAATACAACATGGTATGTTTTGTACATTTGCTTGCTTTTTAATATACTTTTACAATATTTATTTTTATTTCCCACAATTATCTATAGCATTAGAAATAACTTTTAAACTAAAAAATGAAATAGAGATGCCACGTTTAGTTATTGAAGAACAGATTGCTATAAGTGAAGAAGGTCCTTTTATTGTTTATTTTTGTTTTTTAATAAGAAATTTTTTCCTTTGGATTTCGTTGGTTCGTTGTATGAACCATCAATTTAGCTCTATTTGAAAATGTTTTAATTCTAAAATTTATTTCGAATGCCCGGGAAGGCAGAAGAAGTCTCAAGATGGCAAAAGATCTCACGAATTTTTATATGAAAAATAAAAATCCAACAATTCAAAACCATTTTGTTAATCAATATAATTCTTGAAATGAATATTAAGTAATGAAACAAGGCTCATAATTTCACAACTCCCTTTAAAGACTGTAAAGGATGAAATATTGAATATTACTTGGAAATAATTGGCAGTAAGCAAGAAATCGTTTTAATTGCATTCATTAGGATTTAAATGAAGCAATTTAAAGTTTGTCTCATTCTTCCTAGTAAGTTTCTGTGCCAAGTTTATTTTATTTTTGAGCAAATTATTCCAAGCCTGTTCATCCTACAACAATATAAGTTGCCCTATAAACGGATATTTGTATAAAACTCAATCAATTTTATGAGTTGATCTATATTTATACCCCCACGTTTAAAAAACGTAAAAGGGGTATATTAATTTTGTCACTCCGTGTGTAACGTCCATAAGGAGGCGTGACAGGTATAGAAAAGTATATACACCTAATTTTGTTTTTACACGTAAGATTGGTTCCAGAAAAAACCGTGTAAAAAAGACATTGATCAAAGACATTGATGAAAAAAGGGGATTGGTTCCTTATCTCTAAAACCTATTAAAATTAGTAAAAGGATTTTTTAAGAACAATTATTCATGTTTATTTTATTATATCACATATGTATATAATGTGTATTTACACAAGCATAGTTATTAAAGAAAAAAGTCTCTAAGCTTAAAAGCAATTGAAATTTAATTTTTTTTATAGTTCTTACTGTGTCTTCGTTTAAACCGAACATTTTGCCAAGAAATGTTGGCCTTCTCCATTTCGAAGGACGATCTAAAATTTAAATTTTGGTTTCCAAAGAAATAGCTTTACGTTTTTATTTTATATATATTGTTTTTGGACATTTTCTTTGGGCGATACATAAGATATATAACAAAATTAAAAACATATAAATAACTGAATGAATATAAAATACTTTTTGGCTTACCTTTTATCTTAATGCGTTAAAATGCAATTTAATTTAATGTTAGAAAAACAAATTTGCCTATAAAAAATGTCTTTACCAAACCCGTCTGATTGCATTGATAGTTCATAAAATATTAACACATTTCAATTACTTTGACATTTGCTTGTATCTACAAAAAAGGAATTTCCCTAAATTTGTGATATGAACGTATTTTGCAAAAATTAAATTTGACAAAAACAAAAAATTTAAGCCTAATCAAGAAATTTAAAATTTTCGAAACGTGTTAAATCAAAACCGTGTAAAAAAGACCGTGTAAAAACAGAATTAGGTGTATATTCTTGATCTGTCCGTCTGTATGTCTGTCTGTCTGTCTGTCCGACTGTGATCACGGTTACAGCCGTAATTTTGAAGCTATCATCACGAAATTCGATATTTAAGGTTTTGTCTAAAAAATAAAGGTCAAGTTCGAAAATGAGCCAAGCTGACTTTATCAAAACGGTAAAATCTCTTCGAATTCCACAAAAATTAATATATGGACTTGAAATTTTGCTTATGAACTTTGATATATAACATGTTCTCTATGTATTTCATAGAGTAAATTCAACCAAATCGAGTGAAAACCACACCCACCGCCCATACAAAGTGACTTTATGAAAAAACAAAACCGAATATTTTCTGTTTTTACAAATACACATTTTATTGACTGCTTAAGACTTTGAATATACTTTGGTTCGGCCCAGTCGAAGATCATTTCTTACTAGTTTCTATTAATTTTCTTATTAACTTACGAGTACAATCAAAAGTAAAATTGTAAAAGATGATGATCTCGATTTAATGTCTTTAATTCTTATTTGCCATAAGTAGCAAGAATTTTTCAATTTAATTAAAAACATATATGTAATAATAATTCTGTGATTTTTGAGATAAGGAGATAATGCGGGTTAAAGGTCCTAACTAACAACTCTGAACTCGAGATATCTTGTCAGGTCTAATTCATTCATCTTCTGCTTCGGTTTTTCTTTGAGAAAGCTGAAAAATGTACTTGCTTTTTTGGAATCAACATTTCTGTAACTTGTGAAATGAAAATAAAGTAAATATAAAAAGCCAAAACTCGGATGTATTAATAAACCGCTGTGTGAAATAATAATAATAACAAGTGATTGAAAACGTTAAAGTTGGCCACACAAAAAGCCTATTCAAGGATTAATATAGAGCATTTTAGCAAAATTAATTTCAAGATAACCTCTAATAAAATCTAGAGATTGTACAACAGCTCAGAAAATGTATTGGTCCTTATATAACTAACTTATTGAAATAATGTAGGGTTCTATTCAAACAACATACCCATTATATCCTACTCATCATACCATACTCAACATTCGAAACCCATTATACCACAACTATCATACTACACCCATTATACCAACCTTAACCTACTTAACCCATAATGTTCATCATACCATGCTCAACAATCCATACCAAGCATGCCATGATTTCATGATGTATCTATCATGCCACAGCCATCTTAGCATACCCCCTTTTGTTAATGGATTTTGCTGAATTAATTTTTGGCAAAAACCCTTTCCTTAAAACTTCATACATGAAATTTTTTACTAAATATCTTGTATACAATCAAAATTATATCGATTTCATTATAGTGCGTTCTTCTTATAAATATTTAAAGTAAAAAAAAATAATTTCAGCCATAAATAACCAAACTTAAATCGGTTGTTTATACAACGCCCACTTTCATTAAAGAAAGCTCGTCACGCTAATTTTTCCAAACAACCTTTATCTGAAGGTTATAAGCTGAAACTACATTTGTTTTAATTTAGTGCTGATATAACTCTTATTAAGCGTTGTCAAGGCTTAATTCCGGTTAATTTTAGACTTCAATATATTTTTCTAAATAGCTTTAATTAAATCACGCTCTCCTCTGTGTCAGTAGGTATGTCCCGTTCATTGTTGGAAATAACTGACAACTTTGTCTGAAGACTTTTATCACAAATATCAAGTATACGTACAGAACGTTAAAATCTTTGTAGGATTCTAGGCCTCTGATACCAAGTTTTATCAGTTTACTAAGTATTATAATAAGTGTCTTAAGTTTCAGTTCCCGATATTTTTATATTTTTTGTCTGGACATTATACGCACGTTTGTTTTAGTGGACGTGTAACTTCCATTATTTGACACAACCTTTGTCAGAAAACTGTTAGCCTGCATTCCAGCACATTTTATGCTGCTAGTGCAGATGGGAGCACTACTTATAGTGGTTTAAGTTCACTTTCGTTTCATTTTCAAAAAGTTTCACTTAAAAAATTTCGAATTTTGAGTTATCGTATCTTCGTGTTCAAGAAAGCTGTAAAAATCAGATTTTTGAAAATAGTGCAAACACGGGGCAACGATTGTATTTTTTTTTTTTGGTTGCGAAATATTTCCTAAAAAATGTTTTCACCAATTTTTACGAAAACACGATGACATAATAAACATACATATGTCTATACTATGACAAATGCTATTCTTATTACGACTTAACATAGGACATTCCTATAATATTGATTATTAATATTTTTCTTTTTATAAAGCTTTAAGTTCTTTCAATAGTTGATTTTCTTTTTATCTTTTTAATTTCTCACTTTTTTCCTTTTACTGTTGTGTTTGGTCTATATTTTTTTTGTTAACAAAAAATACTTCTCTCATTTGATCTGATATCTGATGATGAATTGTGTCTAGCATCACAAGTACACACTTTACTATTGGACCCAGACCAACTAGTGGTGGTGGCTAATCTTGATAAACTAAATCTTGATTCCTCCTCCTGTTGCTCCTCCTCCCTATGTACAACACTGATGGATTCGTTGCCAACAACAAAACCAACAACATTATCTTCAACAACAATATCTACAAAAACATCAACAAATATATGGCAATCAACAATAACAACTAAAACTCCTTCAACTCCTCCTTCAACAATGCAACTCAACTTTGATGAAAAAATATCTAATTCGTTGGTCATCGATGGAATTGCAACACTGGTCAAAAATTTGATGGATATCCCGGCGCATGACCGTAATCCATTTGATGGTGATGATCCTCTTTGTGCACGCACCTGTTCATCATATTCTTTTGAAAAAAACACCATCACTACCCCCACCGCAACTGCAACCAACAACAATGCAATCAATGTTAACGCTTTCAACACTTGCAACTCGTTTTCTGTCGATGATACTTCTGCTTGCAATACTACTATCACTACTAACCAAAATAATGCATTTGTATCAAACACTTGTATATCTAAAAAATCTTCTATCACCAATACTACTACTAACAAAATAACAACTACTCAACATCACGTTGATTTATTTGATAATAATCACAACTTTGACACCCATCATTTTTTCCCAACAACAACAACAATCGCTCATACTGATCCAATTCCAACAACTTATTTTAATGCTGTTTATGCAAACCCACTTGGAACCAATCATGTTACAATCAACCAATATTTGGATTGTAGTAAGTTTTGTTTTGTTAAAACATTTAATACAGCTGTGCCTGCTGAGTTTGTAGCTTTGTAGTAGTATAGCCTGTGTGTTGTAAATGTAAACGTAAAATGAAATGTGCTTTTGGTTTTTTTAAATACTTTTTGTAGCACTTTTAATTTTTGCTCTTCAACTTTGTTCTTTTTTGTTGAACTGAATTTTTTTTAGATTTTCCGATTTGATTGTAATTAAATAATTAAAAAGTTTTTTACGTTTTATGTTCACAAGATTTCCATGTGTATAAGCCTCACATTGTTTTTTTTATTTACTTATAACTAAAAACATCTGAACTGCAATGTGTTTGTCCGGGTGTGTGTAATTATGTGCCGCATTGGAGTGGAATGTATTTCAATGATATGATTTTTTTGTTTTGAGGAGGTGCATTTTTAAGTCTCGGCCATTTTTTTTAAGACTAGAAATTGTGCTGTGATGTGTTCGGGTTGTGTTGTAATGTTACATAATGCGATTAAAAATGAGTAACTTTCTTAGTTTTTCATTTACTTAAAATACCAGAACTGTTTGTTTTTGGCTCAAAAACGTGAGTTGTGCGATAACCTTGTTTTTAATATTTAAAAGTGGGATGAGTTTTTTTTTTAGCATGCAAACGTTAGTTGTCCTGTCGCGTTCTGAGGCTTAGATCGTGATGTGCTCCCGATGTGCTATTAAGTTCCTTAAAGAAGCAAATGAAGTTGGCATCTTTGCAAATCTCTAGGGTACATTTTTTTTTTAAGAAGAAAGTCCCTCTTTAAATCTTTAAGTGTCCTGTTATAAGCATACGTTGTAGTGTTGGATGCTTAGCGATGCTTACTTCGTGATAAATATTTTTGTTCTAAAATTTGTGACTTGCGAATCTGATCGAAGTTAGGTGGAAGGTAGGCGTGGAATTTTTCAAACTAATGTCTTTTCTTAAAGACAAAAACTTATTATGTATGTAATAACACAAACGTTTAAAATAAAAATGATTACATCCTGTGAATTTTTGATTTTAGATAACTACTTTTCTAACCCTAACGCAAGACTATCGGTTTCTAATCAAAAATTAAAATCAGCAAAGAACAAAATCATTTGAATTTTAACATCGTTTAATAAAACATCTGGTGGCAACTCTAAAAATGAAGGTTTATTTTATACATATGGCAATTGTATTGTTAAATTTTTGGTCTGTATAAGCCTAACAGCTTTGCCGAAAATTGCATCTTACTCTGTCAAACCTTACAAATTGAAGTTTTTTGCACAAAAATTCAAATAGACAAGTAACGGCTCTTTTACTCATCAAATTTTTTTTTTGTTGGATAGGTGATTTTTTTCCATCATCCAAGAAAAAATTAAAAAACAAAGAGTTTTTTTGAGATATCAGCAAATGAAATTTTTTATAAATTAAAATGAAAATTGACGGAGATAGGTTTTTCAAAAATAATCTTTAAAAAAATTGACATTTCTTTAACTTCGCAAAAGATGCCGTTAAGAAAGTACCCTCACGCGTACTGCACAAGAAGTATATTAATTTTGTTACGTTTGTAACTTCCGCAGAAAAGCGTGGTAGGAATAGAAAAGTATACATGTTCCTGATAAGATTACCACCTAAGTCAATATAATTATGTCCTATATGTTATCACGATTACTTACTTCGCTGGTGCTCACAACCGTCAGTTGGTTTTGGCCTCATGCAAAAACTTGCGTCAGTCACTTCTGCTATGCGCTGGTACCAGTTGGAAACTCCAAGTCAGGTAGTATTTCCAACAGAGATGTAGGCGTCCTCTTTTGCGTTGGCTACCGACGGGTATCGATTGAAATATTTCTTCACTGGAGCGACATTTTTCGTTCCCTCAACATGACCTAATCGCTCGACTTTTTCCGCTTAGCTATGTCGATGTCAGTGTAAGCTCATCGCTCGTTATTGACGTAGATTGAAGATAACAGAGGATCTTTTTCTCGAAGGCCCACAAAGTCTTTTCATTAGAACTCCTTAGCGTCCAGATTTATGCTGCATATACAAGTAAAAGAAAGAGAAGAGCTTTGAGCCAAGGATTTGAGATGTTACACCTATTCAGTCAAGACTGCCTTGCTTCGAAAATGTTTTGATATATTAGTGGGAGGGAAGGAGCAATCAATTGAAACGTGTGTAGGATGTTCTAAGCTTGGTGGAAAGCCGTAGAAACATGCGAATTTGAATTTGAGGCAAATGTTATTCCTTAACTTCAGTCAAATCAAGTCATCAGGTCAAGTCATCAATCACACCTTCAAGTCGTTAATATTGATGAGTCGAAGGAAAAACTCTGTTCCTCAATTGAACCCTACTGAACCCAAAGAAACACCTGTTACCAGAAGTTTATGCTGGATCCCAGGTAGACCAAGTATTTAACAACCTCAAAGCAGGTGTTGTCAACAGTGTGATTTCCAAGATGCTGGGACTGTTTTTTTTTTTTTTTTTTTTTTTTTTTTGTCAAAGTATTTCATCTGATATGATCTATCTGATGGTAGATTTTCAATGTTTGAAGCCAGGATGATAAGGTCCAATCAGCTGATTTACGATTTACTTTTAGTATTTCAGATAATACTCGAATAGAACCTTATATACGATATAAAAAAGACTTATTCGACAGTATTTTGGGCTCTGAGGATGCGATCGTTTGGAATGCATTCTTCCGAACATATTCTGCATAAAAGCTTATGAACGGTTTTAAGGGGAGGGTAAGGTTTGTTTCGTCTAAAAAAGACCTTTTTTCATAAATTTTCTTAGAAAAAATTATTACAGTAGGTTTATTTTACATATTATTATATAAAAGTACAACATTTGAAGAATATTTAAAAACATTTGTGTTAAAAAATAGAGAGAAATAACGGATTTATTATAGATCTTCGCAAGCGCTTCGACAAAAAGTTTTTGTGTGGTGACCAGCCTACAGCACCACTGGATCATCTGAAACCAAAAAATCAAAATGCATTCTTTAGTTTATTACTTTATCTCTCCAGTCAGGTCGAGCTTTTTTTAATTTTTAAATTTTTCAATTTTTGGCACCATTTTGAAGCCAAAATTACAATTTTTGACGAAAAAATCTACCTATTTGTTATTGTAAAATTGTTTGTAGTTAAAAAGAGCTCAAAAAAGATCGACGTCACTAAAGAGCTACTTATATGTAGAATATGTGTACAAAATTTCAAAACGATCGGTTCAGTAGTTTTTTCTGTAGGCTGGTCACCGACTTTAAAAATTACATGTTTGGGAAAATCGATTCAAAGCTTTGTACACTAGATAGATAGATAGATATGCTTGTGGCGAGCTAATTCAGCTCTGGCACTGCGGCATCTTGTGATGCCTATTGTGCCATACCTTTTCTTTTCTTAAAGCAGTTCGTTTGCAGTTTAGTTTTTTTCAGAAAACATAATATATTTTCGAGGTTGAGGATCGCAAGGTGTCCTTGAGAGACTATTTCGCTATTTAGGATTCTCTTTCTTATATGGAGAAGGGCTGGACATTCTGTGAGAATATGTCTGGAGGTTTCTTCATCCTCAAGGCATAATCTACATAATGAATCAGTAGCGAGATTCATTTTGTGTAGGTGTTTCTTTAGTTTGCAGTGTCCAGTTATGATTCCGGTCATCATCTTTAGGTCTTTCTTCCCTAGGTTGTACACTAAGCAACACTTAGCAAGAGGTACGGTCATTCAACCTACTGTAACTTCGTTAGTTTTGCTCCGAAACCCCTAAAAATTTAATACAATATTCTTCAGATGTTGTACTTTCAGAAACGAAAATAAAAAAAATAATGAAAAAAAAAGTTGTCGAAATTTTTCGAAAAATTTGTTGGTTGTTTTTCAGCTAAAAACACTTCGAGAACACTCCGAGCACATCAGAGCAAAAATTCCGAATCTTAATATAAAAAAAAATGAGCTTAAAGCACACACAATTTTCAGGTCCGAATGCCATATTTTTAGTTTCATTATCAAGAATAGTTAAAATTAAAATAAAATATCACAATATTAATAATAGTTCTATTCTAGAAATTCTCCATATTCACATTTATTAGGTTTTGTTTTTTGAAAAAAATAACTTTATCTATTTATCAGTTTTCATCCTCAAATAAATTGGCAAGCTTGCATGATTTGCTAGCTACTCTTCGCTCATTAATGCTAAACACTTTTATTAAAATTTTAAATATATTCATTTTTTTCTCCTCATGCTCTTCTTGTACAATCGATGGTGTAACTTGTTATGCTATGCAATAAAATCAAATTGTTTTTAATTGAACTAAACTAATACTTATGGGTTCTTTGATCCTAGGGCCTCAAGAAATCGCACACCCGAGAGAAGCTGAAACGATTCACACGTCGCAGCTTGGGGCAGCTGATGCACCCATTGATCAACAGCCATCGCATTCAACCAATGCGACCAATAACAGCGACGGTAAGCTTGCAGACAATGCCAACAACAACGCCACAGCAGCGACATCAACAGTTATTAATACAGCAGCAACAACAACGCTATCGCCAACTTTATCAACAGACGGCATCAGCCACAACATCAACGACAATGGCTACAACGTTGATATAGGTGTCAACGATCTGAGCAGAAATTCGATGACTAATGTAGCAGTCAATAGCATTACAAAAGCAACATTAACTAACACAACAGCAACAGATATACCATATAATTTAGCAACTACGTGTAGCAACAATACAGATGTGCATGAAATTCTACACGATGAGGTAGTTGCAACATCAACTTTTGCGGGACCCTTAAAAGAGACGCACATCTATACGCCTTCGAAAATTGATGCTGCAGCACTCTCTGCAACAAAATCTGCAATAATTTCAACAACAAAAACAACAGCTCCCATCGATTTTGACTACGAAATTGCTGCTGCGGGCATCATTATCGATGAAACAGTGGTGAAGAAAGAGTATCGGGACGTTGAATATAATCCAGGTTTTAGCACGGACTTCATTAAAACGCAGCCCATTGATTTACTTACTAGCACCGATAAGTCGACATTAAATGATGACATCTTTGGTCCACTTCAATTCGAGGCTGTTAAAAGTGAAGAACCCATCAAGCTGCAAAATACCGATAGTACAAAAGCTACTCCTGCTGCAGATGAAGTCGAGTTTGATGATGAGTTTTCGGATTTCCAGTCAGTGCCACCGTCCTCTGTTATATCAGTTGTAAATGTCACAGCTCAAAGCTCAGGCCAAGTGTCACAAACAGCTGGGCTGCGTACAAAAGAACTCGTTTCGGCCAATAATGCTAGTCGCACTAGCACGCCCACATTTGGTGGACGTGAAATGATACTAAGTCCCGCTATACTTTTGCCACAAGCCATATCCATGGAAAGCAATAAACCAAAAATAGAATGGGGCGATACAACGGCCAACATAAATCCAGAAGAACTAGCGCGTATTGAGGAACTATTTCCGCAGCCAAAAACTGATTCAGCTAATTTTCATAAATCCGCACCAATACCCAATGGCTATCAGCAACAGCAACAGCAACAGAAACCACATAAATCTCTTTCCATAAGCGCCGCTATAGCGCAGAAAGAACTGCATGTTGATGACGATGATTGGTCCGAATTTGTTTCTGTGCCGGCGCAGCCGGAAATACTGGCAAAACCAAAACCACAAGCCCAATACATTCCAGCTAATAACAACAACCAATTTTCTATACATGCTCTCGCTCATCGGCAGCAACAACGCCAGCAAACAACGCCTTTCGCTGCACAAAAACCCAAAACAAATGATGTTACTGCCTCCTCAGCCGATGAAGAATGGTCCGAATTTGTATCAAGTGCTCCGCCGCAACATCCCACACAATACAGAGCAATGCCACAGTTCAACAGTGCAGCTTGGAAGAATGCCAACTTCTACAACAATCCACTAAGTTTTTATCAGAGTCAGACGCAGATACAGACACATTCCAATGTTATGCCAAAGCTAAATCATCATAATAATAATAGTAACACACATCTAAATTACAATAACAATTATAATAAATACAATCAGCAGCAACAGCATCAACTGCAGCATAATCAACATGCTCAACAACTGCAGCTGCAACAACAAATCCATATAATGCAAGATTTCTCAACAGCCCCACCATCGCCGCATCGTTCATCAAATGCAGCGTTAGTGCCAAACCACCACAGTAGCAATGCACAGTTTCAAGTGGGCTCTGCTAAAGTAGCACCGAGCATTTCGCTGATACCTGATTTAGGATTTATAGCACCTGCAGCAACAACGCATACGGCATTCATTAATACTTTGCCAAAGCCTAGTTTAATAACGAAAAAATGACGTTTGTTAAAATATGATCAAGACGTCGTGAGTCACTTCGCAAGTCAGTCTCATAGTCCGAGTGGACACCTACTCAGTGGCGTCGGTAGTGCTAACAACAATCGTTCTATTACTGCTACTCGCAATGCTGCGTATATTGCAAATCGTCGTAGCTTAGTTGGTAGCGCCGGCGTCACCAACTTGACACCTAGTGATATTTTAACATAAAATTTCGTTTAATTTTGAGTATTTGTTCCAACGGATGTATTCGGAAAGTTTATGTTTAACTTGACAACCTGGTTATAAACTTAATTTTTCTATACTTATTACCAAAAGTTATTTTGTACATTGCTTAAAACAAAAGAAAGTGCTTATTTATTTTAGAGATATTATTTTAAATTTGATTTGTAAAGAATTATTCTGAAACTCTATTTTTTTTTCGCTGAAAAATCAGGTAAACATACATAAATTTATTTAAAAATCAATAAAACTAATGTTATCAGACTATGTATGTATATTTTTTTAAAGAACAACAAATTGCGTCCATTTGCAACTACATGTACGAGAATGTATTAGCCAATGCGGCAACATTAACAAAAATGTATTGAAGACTTTAAGTGTAAATAAAATAATAATAAAATTAATTTTAAAACTCAGGCTTGATCATATTTTAACAATTGAATGTGCATTAAACTAAACAATATATATAGGTATGTAAAATGATAAAATGGAAAAAAAGGTAACCATTAAAATATAGATTCAGTTAAAGACAGTTATCTATATTTAAGCAAATGAACTAATATTAAACAAACTATTGAACATTGAAAAAGCAATGAACAGTAATAAGCATTTAAAAAGCCATACAATTATGGAAAATTTAAGCTTAACATGATAACGTTAACATTTTAGGTATAATTTTAAAACGTTGTAACAAAGAATGTATGTATGCTAGAAAGCTTTGATTGTAATGTTAATTAAAAAAAAAATAATTAAGTGTCCCCATTTGGAAATGATTTTTTAATTAAAGTTTTTTGTTTAAACAATATCGCTTCATTTTCAAATAGACGGATGTAGAATGAGTGTTGAGATGGTTTTACTTGGCACCGATAACAACTGCTTCTGACTGCACCATTACCAAATTGAATTCAGAAAAGCGTAGATTGCTAACACAAGTATTCCTTTCAAATTCGTTATCTCAAACAATCGAACAATATTCGAATGCCTGTTGCTTGATTAGTTGTAAACTATTTAGTCATAAATCCACTACTAATTTTTTAAGCTGTTAATCGATTAGTTAAGAAATTCAAGTTGTTGGTCAAGCTAAACAATTATTAGTCATTACATTTACTGGACAAATACTAGCTGGTGTCCCAGTACTACTGGTTGAAATCTAGTTAAAATCTTGCCGAAATTTGAACCATTTCATAAAATGTTTCTATTGGAGGTATAGAAGATCAAGAATTAGAATTATCATGAGACATCTAGATATTTTTAGAAGGGTTTTTATATACGGAATTGGCCGCGTCGTACGCAATTCCTTTCGTTGAGTTTAAAAACTTACTGCGATATTTCTTCTCCTTGTTACTAGATATCAATGCTATACCCATAATGAATGTTATTTTTCCCTCTCAGTAGCGTGGTTTTCAAACGTCTCACCGATCATGATTTTCGGTGTCGTTAACTAGTGAAAGCTTTTATTTTCGCTCAGTAACTTTTTCAGAACTCTGCTGGCATTTAACTGGTGGAATAAAATAATAGTTTCAAATGAATATTCTAGTAAACGTCTAGCTTAAACCTTATCCAGAGTATGATAAGTGTCTTTTTCTATGACATCAATACGGCTAAATAACTCGGTTTGGCTCGAGTATTAATCTTATGTTTGCAACTGGTAGTCTTAGTAGTATTTTAACTAGTTTGCTATACTGCGGGAAATAAACAAGTAATTCAATATGACTTAACCTAATTATATTTTCTGAATTAAATTTCTCACTTTTTAACACAATAAAAGAAAAACAATTTTCACCTTAATTGGTTTAAGTATTTATTTAATAATTTAAACTTAAGGTTCAACTAACATTTTTTTTTATTATTTACGCATTACAATTAATTTGTAGATTTAAAGAGTGTTTCAGTTGAAATCAGCCCGTTTGTAAGGAAAATGAAAATTCCTTACAAGCACAAATATTAATTGCCATCCAGTTTGTCCACACCATCTACTTTGGAACTGTTTTTTTTAGTTCAGAGGAAATAAGCCCAAACTGTATAATTGGAGTTTTAAAGGAGTCTTAATTTGAATTTATTTAATAACATGCGTATCTGTAAAAAACAAAACTTTTTTAATTTTCAGTTTTTATTTTACTAATGTGATTATTGAAAAATTATAACGAATTATCTCATTTTCGTTTATATAATATATACCAGTAGGTGAAAAAATAAGTTGTCAATATAAAAAATCCCACAATAGAAAGTAAAGAATTTTTTTACTGTTTTATTACAAAAGTAATTTTTTTTAAAATAAAAATACCTTTATTTTTGTCCAGAACTGAAACGTTTTTGGTACCAAAAACGAACTCTATTCTCGTTTTAAAAAAGAAACTTAATGACTCTATAAAAAATTAAATTGCAAAAGTAAGTTGTCCGTAATGACCAAAGCTCTGATAAGTCATTTTGCTAAGTCTGTGTATCATCGCCTTTACCAGTCTTAGGCATTGATCCTGTGGAAAACTTAAACAATTTAGGATGATGAACTATCTGAAGTCGCCATTATTCAAAGGTTTCAGCATTGATTCTTAAGCTTTTTCTGTGGAAAATTTGCTAAATTTCGGACGATGAACTCTCTGAAACCGCCATTATTCAGGGGTTTGTCCGGAGAAATGTATATTTCATTATAGTATGGTATGTCCATGAATTTTCTTGTAACGCATTGGTGACAAGTCTGAACTCTGCGGGGGCTATTTTAAAACGTTAATATATTCAATTTCGAGGTAATCCTTTATCAATTTGGCTGTGTGGAGTGCTCCACTGTGCACTATGATGAGTTTATTTTCTGGTATTGCAGTTTCCTTTTTATTTTTCAGGTGTACTACGGCTGTTTCTTCCAGAATTATTTTCACTTCTAGAATAACGGTTTCTGTGCCGTTCGCCGCCCATCAGCTCCAAATTATTGAACCTTTTTTAAGCAACGTAACAGCAGGTAAAGTGCACTTATATGAAAGTTAATTGCTAGGGTTCCGCTTATGGTATATGGCCATGAGAATATTGGAATCTAAGCATAGACAAAACATTTTGAGGTTTTGATTTATGTTCTTGTATCTTTTAACCGGCTTACTAAGATACAGATGTTTTCGTTAAACTCGGCTGTGCTTATAACATTGACGTAATCGATTACGTATTGTATACACAGAAAGTGTATTAATCTTGTCATTCCTTTATTTTATAATGTTTAAAAATTGCTGCTAGACTTTTATTAAATATTTCTGATAAATATCTTTGCGTATGGCTGTCTTTATATAACTTTAATGGCTAAGCACTCTTCATCTTTCAATTGATTGAATTTAGATGTTTTAATTTTAACACACCTTTTGTTCAAAATGAACCGAACTTTGCGAATGAAACAACAACAATTGTCACAAAGCTAAAGGTTTTTTTTGAGGCTGGTAATACTAGGCTTGGGCGTTAATTTTTTGCGCGATCTGTCACAGTTTCTTTCTTATTGTTTTGTAAACAAGTTCACCTTGAGTCTGACCGGTGAATTTCATAATGGAAAAAAAAGTTTAGCAAAGTGTGTGTTTGAAATTGTGTTTTACCAAATGGAATTTCTTGTCCGGATGCAATCTATAAGGAGTCTATTCTATCACGTACGCAGGCATTTGAGTGGTACAAATTGTTTAAAGACTTGCCTCACTCTTCTCGCCCAGCAACATCAATAAACGATCAAAATGTCAAAAAAAGTAAAGGAAATTGCACCAGCTGACAGTTCACGTACTGAATGCGATTATTTGACCAAAAACAATGCGAATATGGTTCAACAAGCACCGTATTCGCCAGATATGGGCCCGTGTGACTTTTTCGTATTCCCCAAACTCAAATTGTTGCTTCGTGGAAAACATTTTGAGACGATTGAAGTCATTATAGAGAATTCCCATTCCAAAATCGGCCTACCAAAAATACTTTCAAGAATGGTAAAAACATTGACATACGTATGTGTATCGCCCCCGATGGTGATTATTTTCAAGGCGATAAAATAAATATTGAAGATGAATTAACCTTTGTTGTTTTATTTGCACAGTCCGATTCAATTTTGAACAGAAGGTATGATTTGTATATGTATCGCTTTCGCTTCGCCTCGGAGAAAGACGAATAATTTATCGTCCAAATGTTGGCTGGGCAGTCCCAACTTGTATAACGGTTTTTAAAAAATATCATAAAAGTGCGTCAGCACTGGAAAACTGGCCCTTAGAGTGCCGGGAAGCCATTGAAACATGTGAATTATAATCTGAGGCGAGTGTTATGCATTTACCTCAGTCAATTCTAGTTATATGGTAGTCCCATCCCTCAATTTCTCTACCACCAACTAGAACTTTTAAGTTGTAAAAATTGATGAATTTTCAATTTCAGTTTATTAGAAATGAGGAAAGAAATGCAGAAAGATTAAAGCTTTAGACCATGGCCTGGCTGGGATTCAAACCCAAGACCCCTGGGGTGGCAATCAAGCACGCTATCTATTCTACAACCGAGGCCGCCAAAGCCTGCGGTATGTTTGATCAACTACCACAAAGCCCTCACAATATTTGCAAACTAACACCGAACTCTTTTTTCGACACAACTTTCTTGTGGGGTTCAAGGTAATTTTTTATAATTTCGAACATTCTTATATATATTACGCAAACCCAAATTTTGTCCGGCGTAAGGCTTTTTAAGTACAAGTCCAATTTTAATAAATTTAGTATGGTTTGATAGGTTTAGACCTGTAGATGTGCAAACTGGACTTTTTATTTCTTAAAAATTTATATTTTTTAAGTTATAGCTTATTAAAGTTTGCATATAAGTGCATATAATTGTTGTTGTTATGTTGGTTTTTCTCTTATTAACAGAGCAGCTGAGAACAGCATTATCAAACTCAGAGCAAAACTACCCAGTAAGTCCAGAGTAGCATGCATACACGAAATATGCATGCTGTACACATGCAGAAGTATGGACAAGGCATGCATTGTCATAAAAAAAAAACAAAGATTGATCAGAATCACTGAAATTCTTGTTTTGCAGCTATTTTATGCTAACAGTATGCATGTTGTTTACATAAAGTAGCATGCATGCTAAAACAAGCACGCTGTATTAATACTAACGAATGTACCGAGCATGCGTAGTTAAAAAATTTTATTAAATTCCGATAAATTTTGGTTAAACCGATTTTGTATGCATACAGTATACATGTAATTTGCACAGCGTATCATGCATTCGGAAAAAACAAAACAGCGAAGAATTAGTGGAAAACCCAGAATTACCAACAACAACAAGTAAACGCGAAATTGCAGTGTCCTTGATTCTGAGGCGTAAAAACTGTAAAATTCTAACAAAACATCAATGACCTGCAGTATCAATTGAAGTCTTGATCAGATCAGTTCAAAGATCAGACCACCACAAAAATTAAAATAAACAATACAAAATACATATATAAATAGCTGCACAAAATGTCACAATATTTTCACGAAAATACCAGCCACACCATATAATATTGCATGCATACGGCATTAGTATTTACTCATGCATACGGTATTAGTATTGACGCATGCATACAGTATTCATGATATTGTATGCATACAGGATTAGTATTAACGAATGCATACAGTATTACTAATTCCTCATGCATGCAGTATTAGTAATTGTGCAGGTTCACTGTACACATGCTCTTGTATGACATCGCCATGCAAAAAGGAAATGAACATGCCTTTATGCTGGCATGCATGCAGAGCATCAGACGCATGCATTTATTCACAATGCGGCATGCATGAATGTACTTACTGGGTGGGTATTCTTTGCTCACATTTCGCTCTCTTCTGTCTCTTCTTAATAGAGCGTCTGTTAACAACAAAATGAAAGTCAGAAAAATGTAAAGCTTTCGCAAACCGCTCGCGCTGAACGCTCGCAACCAAGAAACATAAAAGTTTTATTGCAATTTTCCACTCACATTTCACATTATTCTGCCTCTTCTTTATAGAGCGCTTGCAAACAACGCCAAAACTCTTAGAATATTATTATTATTATTATTATTATTATTATTATTATTATAATTATAGTTGCTGGGGGCAGCAACGCGCACCGGTGGTGGCTAGTTTTATTAATTTCAGTGCAATATTTATGATGTTGAGCGAATAGTCTAATATTTCAATAATCTTTTCTGTGGTATTTCCATGTTTGTGAAATCTAATTATTTTTTTGAGCTCTATGATCCTGAACTCTATGGTCTTTTCCACGATCAATAAAATAATATTCAAGTAACACCGTGATTTCAATCAAGTTTTTACTCATAAAACTCAATTGTTTACGAATCTCGTCTATAAAATATAGAGATGAAAAGTGTTGCTATTTATTTATCCAGTTAAAAATTGCAACATACAGAAACTTTCGATTACACACAATAATTACATGTACTTATATAATGGGCAAATGTTGGTTTTGTTCTTTTTAATATTATCTAAATAGCTGTTTCAATTTTTCCCTGTAATGCCACATTATCTGTTTGACCTCAAAAAATCAGATTATACTAGTTTCGGGACGTTTTTCATTTTGATTCTTCGTGAATTTTTGGGCATTAGAGGATTAATAGATGCACCTTGCACCTTGTATTTTGTTTTACATATTTTTTTTTAACTTGAATTGAAAGAGAACTACTCACCAGTATTTTTTTTTTATCTCTCTTACTTGGATCCCAATCCAATTAATGTGTTTTATAATTCACCCAAAATCAAGTTTTTAAAAAAATTATTTAAATTTTTGGTTTTACATGATGGAATTATATTTCAAATTGATGTAACTGTCAAACGGATCATGCTAACTCCAAGTAGGAAAAACTGAAATGTAACTTGAAGATTCATCCACACACCGAAGGAAACCTTTTGAAAATCTTTCCACATATCATGGTTTTATAGCGATCGGCGCGAACCCCGCCTAGAGGTGGGCGTGAGCATTAGAGGGTTAAACTTCTATAAAATGTATTTTTCTGTTGGCAATAAATAAGTTCGTACGTATGATATGAGAAGGTTGCAATTAATTTTTGCATAGCTGTATGTGCTAAATATTATCTTATTTATTAAAATATAGCTTTATTATTAAAAGTTTGTATCTATTGTAAAATCTAAATTTCATTTCGAATTGTTTTAGTTGAATTGTGTAAAAAATGCTATAATTTTCTGAACTAGAATGGAATAGGAATCAGCAATTAAAAGTATAACAAAAAAAAAAAAAAAAACTTATTTTTGGAGAATGTAGCAAGTACCTTCGATGCGCTTTTAAATAATTAAAAAAAAATATATTCTTTATAAAAGCACTCACTACTGAAATATTAATTGTACTTAATTTTTATGAATGTGTCGTTTATTCACTGAATATTGACCTAGTTTTCTTTTAATCTCATACACTGTAAAAACTATGTAATTCGTTCGTTAAGTTTTTTATTCGCAGCATTAATTGACTAATTTATAATTAAAACTGTAGGTTTTCCACTGTATCTCATGTATGAATGTTATTAAGTTAGTGTTAAATTATTAATCCACTTAATCCATTTAAAAGTTGATAACTTTAAGACAAGATAAAGAAATAAAAAATTATTAAAAAAAAAACAAAGAAACTGAAAAATTCTTATAGCTCTTATATGTGTACCAGAGATCTGCATGAATGGATTCATTTGCTGTTTCAAGTTTCTTTAATTTTTCAACTCCCTGCAAGTCGAGGCAGGCAAACACCAAGTTTGCGCGAATCATAGGCAGTAAAAATCAAGTCGCCAAATGTAGAAAACTTGAAATGTAGAAACTTGAAATGTGGGAAAATAGCAATTATTTTGCCTACAAACCCTTTATTTTCAAGTCTGTTTACGAAGTTCGTGGAATTAACTAAATTTCGTTTCTCGAGTTGAGAGAACAGTTTAAAAAAAAAAAAAAAATAACTGGCCATTTCGGCCCTTGGAAAGACTTTGACCTAGGTTCTTATGATCAATTGTGTTGTGCGTGTTATTAAGTTTGTACACAATTGACCGAGAACCGGACCTACAGGCTTAACGCCGACTCCGAACGGCGATAAACGGAATGTTCTTGTGAGAGAACAGTTTAACCAAAGACAATATATTGTCTTTGTACATGTTTCGATTCTCGAATAAAGTTTTCGAGTCTACCACGCGTGGTACTTCCTGCGTAAACCCATGATATAATTACAAGGTAGGCTCATATTGGAGAGCAGGGTGCGCTATTTGTCAAAATCAGCTGGTAATTTTAAGTTTTGCTAATCGTTGGTGTTTCTTTTGTCGCTTGACGTTTGTAGCTCCTACAGCTTTGTTCTTGTAAAATTTCACAATTGAGCAACCATTTTAAAATGAGCCTACCTTGTAATTGTATCATGCGTGAACAATGGTTGAATAAATAAGGTTGTCTCGGGGCTGAATGTGTTTTCAAACATCAAAAAAAGGGCTCGGTGGCAAAAGATTTGCAAACAATAAAAATGTGGAGTCTGCGGTTGATGGCTATTTTGAGTAACTCGACGGTTCTCAGAATAAACAGGGTACCGAAGCTATTGAATATCGGTGGAAAAAGTGTATCGATCTAAAGGAGACTATGTAGAGAAATAAGATAGTTCTTTCCAAATTTTTTGTATTTTCTTTGTTAGTTCGGGTACTTCTGCAACTACCCTCGAATGTTTTTAAGCAATTTTATTGGATTTTGATACACAAAATACACTTATAAAAGTTTTTCTTATTTTTAAGTCACTTAAGATCAACTAGGTCCAATCTGCGTCAATGGCGAGTACCGAATTCGATGGAACCACGAGCTGTATGAGCTGTACGCTG
This sequence comes from Pherbina coryleti, assembly GCA_943735915.1. Lineage (NCBI taxonomy): Eukaryota > Metazoa > Arthropoda > Insecta > Diptera > Sciomyzidae > Pherbina > Pherbina coryleti. The sequence continues at coordinate 96,912,646 of OX030949.1, read as the reverse complement.
ACATCGATATAGTTAAGCGCATTAAAATCGAGCGGCTCCGCTGGCTAGGTCATGTTGAGCGAATGGAAAACGACGCTCCAGCGAAAAAAATTTTCGATTCGGTGCCCGGTGGTGGTCAACGCAGAAGAGGACGCCCACGTCTTCGTTGGAAGGATCAGGTGTTGGATAACCTGACTACACTTGGTGTTTCCAACTGGCGCCAGCAAGCGCAAAATAGAAATGGCTGGCGCAATTTCTTATACGAGGCCAAAACCGACCTTCGGTTGTAAGCGCCAGATAAGTAAGTAAGTAAGTAAGATCAACTACATTTTTATTTTGGAAAAAGTGGCACGATTTTGTTTCTTAATTAAGTTTTTCAGTTATTTTAGTAGTAATATAAAGTAATTTCAAAATTAAATTTTTTTTGTCAGTTTGTTCTGTTTGTCAGTTCTAGCACTAAATAACTGATAAAAAAATCTTCAATTACCTTTTTGGTCGTACCATAACTTTTGTCATAGTATCTACACTTAGCGAGAATCAGTTCCAATGAACGCTTATGCATCTTGGAAAAAACCTTTTTTCAACTTTTTTGGAAACCTACATGGTACAACGTAACGTTAAATGCTCAATGTATGCCCATCAACTTACATTTTTTCATAAATGTACATAAAAGGTGATTTTTAATTCGATGTATGATATCTTTTTGAAATAAAAAACATATAAATTACTTAATGTCCAATATTTAGGTTATTTAAATTTTACATCGCTCTATACCGAGGATCATTAACGACAACAGTGGTTTTTCCTCTTTCCGAAAGAAATAAGGTCCGATGAAGACACCGCGCCATAAACGGCATTTAACAGCCAATCTTTGTGGATGCATCGATGCTTGATCGAACACTTGTGGATTGTAGTCGCTCCAATAACGGTAATTTTGCTTGTTGACATAGTCGCTGAGCCAAAAATGAGCCCAAAATCCGAATCTCCGGCCAAAATTTCTAGCGCTCAATTAGCGAATTCACGCAGTTGTCTTTGGTCGTCTGATTTCAATTCTTGCGTCAGCACATTCTTATACGGACGTAGGCCCAAATTCAATCGCAAAATAAGCCCGGCTGACTCTCTGGCTATGCCCAATTCAGGTGATTGGCACCGAATTGACGTTTCTGGGTCTTTTTCACCATTGGCCGCTATGGCAGCTATGTTTTCTTCAGTTCGTATCAATCTCTGTCTGGTTGGTGGCTTAAGATCCAAAAGAGTGCGTTCACGCTCAAACTTTTCCGAACTCATGACGAAATTCACGTTGCGTATTAACAACGGAGCCACATTTTTAATTATTAAGATAACAATTTTTAAATTAAATTAATTTAAGATAACATTTTTTAATAATTTCCACACATTCAGCAAGCGTGATCGATGCACGACAAAATGGCAAACCATATTGAATATTTTGACAGCTAGATGTCATTGGTAGCTTTAACAGTTGCTGAAACATAACACAAACTATCATTGCTATCTGGTCATCCTTTAAATATAATTTTTAAAGATGTGTATAAGTAAAACCCACCGCAAATGTTTCATCTGATCCATAAAACTGAAGATACAAGAAAATAATGTCTTTTTAATTAAATTAATCAAATTAATAGAAAACAAAATTAATATGTTTTAGGTTCATGACAAAGCTCATTTTAAAAGTATCGTATGAATATAATTAAATCTGTAATTAAAGTATCTACTTCAAACATGTTAAATATTTTGACTTGCGTCCATGCTTCATAATTCAACATTATAAACTTTGACTGCTGGTCCACAAAAATTTAATATAATTTTTTAAGAACTGCTTTTTGAAATACGAATATGCTACTGAAAAATTAACAATCTGAACATTTTGGTTTATTAAAAAGTTCATTTGGTTGCGACTTGGCTCAAGCTTTTCTAAACCCACTCTTCATTAACACAATTAGAAATTTTATCTGAACCACTGATAGTTCATTGGAAAATGAATTCCCTCGATGAAGGTTGTAGTTTCTAGCTACAACTAGGCGTGTCTAAGGGAAATGTGTCACTGATTAATGGTTGGTCAGAGTTTTCTAATTCCAACTTGTCACCTTTTTGTTCTACATTTTAATAATACGAATATTAAATAAATTGCTTTATTAATTCAAAACATTTTTTCATATCTAAAGCATCCGTTTGATGTTAAGGAATATCGCGATTTTGCAAAACATACAACATGTGCTCTTGGAGTACTACAACGATATTATCGTCACGCAACAGAGTTGCTATAAAAAGGCAAACAATTCTGTTACTTTTAGTTTATTTTTTACAAGCTGTATTGTTCAGTGCCAAAATGGCTTCAAGAGTGAAAACTACGTTGATGCTCTTTTATTTTGTCAGTGTCCTTCAATATATTGTAGCTGAAGATGAAAAAGTAGAGTATAAATTCGTATTAGATAAACTGGAGAAGGTTGTCGAATCCGATGATATTCTGACAACAAATGTTTCGTTCGACAAACAAGGAGACGAAATTGTTGTCAACGGTGAAGTCAAACAGTTAGTAGACCTGGACAATTATTGGAAGGTATAAAAGAAAGGTGTCTTCAAAACAATATTTTTTTTGAATTTTACATTATTTCTTTTAAACAGCTTAACGTCGTTTTCTATCGCGCTGATGATGCAGATAGTGAGTACACAAAATTAATAGCTTTACCAGAAAAAGGAATCTGTGATGTAATGAAATCCTACTATAAAATGTATTTCTATCAATCATTGAAAAATCATGCAAATGCACCGGATCCCCAAAATTGTCCAGTTACAAAGGAAACCTACTTGATCAAGGACTATCCATTAGATTCCAGTAAATTCAAGAAATTTATGAAAGCAGGATATTATCGCATCGTTGGTATTTTGCTTAGTAACGAGGTAGAAAAGTTGAAATACGAACTTTATGGACACGTTGAGGAGGTGAAATAAGAGTTGACTTTGAATGGTTTATTAACCCTATTGACAGTGTAATCAAATCAATTGTATTGCAATATAAAAATTATGAGATAATTTCAATTATAAAAATGTACTTTCTTATAAAACCTTATCGTAACTCTGTTTCTAGGTACAATTTTGATAACTTTATTACAACTTAAATTATTCATTTATTGGGTCATAATAAAATAAGGAAAGGCCATTCCGATTCTGTTAAAAAATAAAAAAATCGATTTCATTTGAAATCATTTTTAGATTCTAAGAGTGTATATTAAGGGGGGAAACGCATCCAGACGTTTTTTTTTCAAATTTTTTTTTGAATTTTCTTAAAGCCTTAAGTCTCTCAGCCTTAAGTGGTGAAAATTTGAAGTCGATATCTCGAAAAATAACAAAGTTATAGCCTAGTGAGTGAACCACCTTCTAGAGCGCGCAGTGCTGGTCCTTATTTTCAAACTCGTTTTTCTCGAAACCATGTTTTCAAAGTCGGTGGCCAAGATTTCTCGAAGCTCTGTGAACCGATCGTTTTGATTTTTTTGCAGGCTTATTTTATTCATAATAATCTCGTACTTGTCATAGGATTTTTTTTGTAGTTTCGTTGATTTTTTATAGGCAAAATTATGACGAATTTTTGGTCGAAAATCGTTTTTTTACGTTCGAAACTCCGCCATTTTGTGAATAATTAATATTTTAAGAAACGGCTATGAAAAGTACGAGTTTTAAGTATCTAGTTTAATAATATATTTCATTTTTTTGTTTCTGATGAATTTAGGAGGAGCAATCTTGGTCACCGCATTTCACCTTTTTTCAGAGCGCTGTACATAAAATGCTGTATCGACCTTAATATTATTTTTTTTTTAATAAAAAAAAAAACTAAAAATACTCTTGAATGTGTATATTTTTAGGTATAAGAACCCTCAGTTAAAAATATCCCATAGGTTTACTTAAAAAAATTCACAAATATGACCTTTTTTTCCGGCCTCTGGCTATATTTCCCAGAAGAAGAAAATAATAAAATAATGTCTATGTCTATTAAGAAAATAATGCCTAAAAATTCAAAAAATATATTCTAAGGTTAGTTATTTCTTTTAATTGAAATACAAAGTAGGGTAGACTGGGTACGATTGAAACATTTTAGTGTTTATCGTCAATTGCATCGGAATTAGTTAAGCGAGCGATGACTGAAATATCTTTATACTAGCTTTTTCCCGGCGCGCGTTGCTGCACCCAGCAATTATATCGCAACATAATAATTATATTTGAAACTTTTCTTAGACCCATAGTTTAACACCACTGTCATTTTCCACTGCCCGTTACAGTTTCCCAGTTACAGTTACAGTTTAAATAGTAACTCCATTTTGAGTTTGTATGTAAATACTGCTACTTTTACTTTCAAACCTATTCGATAATACAAATTTTAATTGTATGGGCGGAGCCACACCCCCTTATATAATGCCCGTCCCAGTTTTCTAGTAGATGGACATTATCCAGTTTTAGTACAGTTGCCGACAGTGAGCATACAAACTAAATTACCAAAATGTAGTCAAATCGACGAAAACCATAGGAAATATAGCATTTTTATTGATTTGTGGGCGGTAAAAGAGGTGTGACAGAAATTAAAACCATCTTGTGCTTGAAAAAAATGTACTGCCAAAATTTCAGTTCTATCGACTCAGAAATTTTGAAGTTTCCAGCCAACACACAGACATCATTTTGCTTTTTGTATATATATTTTGAATAAAGATTATTGGCTATAACTTTTGATTGGTAAGAGATACTGAGATAATTTTTTTTAATAAATTATTATTTTAGCTTGTAAATTTATTAAAAAATATAAAACCACAATATTGGAAAACAAAAAATTTCTTCAAAAAAATCGAGGGGTAGGCCTTGTTTTTTGAATCACAAAAATGGTTTTTAATTTTTGCGTAAAATTGAATGTTATAATTTTTGAATTATGCTTATAAATGTTATAATTTTTGAATAGAATGAGTAGATAGAAGGAATGCACCGAATATCTATGGTAGGCGTGGCACATCTTATGCAACCCAAATTTGCGATATCGAATAGCTTTAGAGTTATAGGGGAAATTATACAAAATATAATAAATTAACATGTTTGAGTCATCGTCTAAAAATATTTTACGACTGGCACAGTTGAACATCAAAAATAATTTATTATAAATATTCCAATCTTTCAAGATACTTATAATCTTACATTATTTTGAATCAGCCTTCAAAGGCTTATATTAACTATAACTTAAATTATAATTTAATTAGATGTTGGTGACGATTAATTTTTTGAAGTGTTTGTGTACTACTGCTATTATATATCTCAAAATTCAACATCATTAAACTCAATTTTTTCCAGCTGTTTCCATTCAGACTAAATTTTATTTTAAATATTCTGTAACTAAAAAACAATTAAGATCTTATTTAAAATATCTCAAACAAAAAATTACTTGCAAAAAAATTAAAGTGTGTAAAAATTCAAAGTGGCGTCCGTGGCGTAGTTGGTTAAAGTGCGTGGCCGCTATGTCAAAGAACCTTGGAGACCCAGGTTCGAACCCCAGCAGCGACAGAAAATTATTTGAATTAAAATACTTTTTCTGTACGGCCGCCACCTCTCTGCAGACAATGGCAAACCTCAGAATGTAATCAAAATGCCACGTAAAGCTTCTTGAGAACGAGAACATTCCGTTCATCGCCGTTCGGAGTCGGCGTTAAGCATGTAGGTCCGGTTCTTGGTCAATTGTGTACAAACTTAATAACACGCACAACACAATTGATCATAAGAAGCTAGGTCATAGTCCTTTCAAGGGCTGAAATGGCCAGTTATTTATTTTTTTATTTATTTAAAAATTCGAAGTTAACAAAATGAAATAAAATAAAACAAAGATAAAATTTATAATAAGTACACTCTTTTTGTTATTGCTTTATAAAGAAACTAAGAGCTAATTTATAAAACAGACAACATTAAAAATACGTTTTAAATAAAACGAAATAACGAAAAATTTATCAAAAATAAAACAGTTCAAATATAACATAAATAATAAATTAAAAATACCATTTCTTAAAATTAAAAGAAAATTAAATAAAAATGAAAGTGTCAAAATAAAGCAATAAAAAAATTCAAAAATTAAAAAGGTGCCAAAAGTCAAAATAAAAAATATAAATTATATATAAGATTATATATAAATATATATATATAAATTAATATAAATAAAAATTAAGTACCAAACTTAAATTTAAGAATTGGATTTATTTTATATTATTTGATTTGATTTATTAATTGCTTATTTTATACATACCTTTAAATTCTGCAAAAACTGTACTTTTATTTTATTTTTACACTAAAAAAATAATAATTAAAATAAAATGTTTTGATTTTTATTTTATTTTATTTAATTTGTTCATTATTTTTTTATTTTTTTTAATTTTAATTATTAAAATAATTATTATTATTTAAGTTTAATTTAATTTATTTTATTTATTTATTATTTATTTAATTTTATAATTATTATCATTATATAAGATTTTAAAGATATTTAAAGATATCGAATAAAATAATAATTTTTAATATATAAAAACTAAAACCAAAAACATTAAACAACACTGCAAATAATAAAAAAATGTAATTACAAATTTCTAACTATTTCTTCAATTTGTGTAATACACTCAGAAAAAATAACCTGTAAAAACAACACTTTTTTAACATTTTATCATGTTACTGAAATTCAACTCGATCTGCTATGTATGTTAATAATTAACACTTTACACGATGATTTTTCAGTGTTAAAATAACACGATGAACATGTTATATGAACAGGAAAATATTGTAAAACTAACACTTTAAAACTGTTAAAGAACACGATCAAAATGTTATCTGAACATGATTATATTGTAAAGCTTACACTTCAAAACTGTTAAAGAACATTATCAATATGTTATATGAACAAAATAATATTGTAAAAATAACACTTTCAAACTGATTGTTTTGACATCACACTTTGTCCTTTCGGGGTTTTTGTAAGTAGCTCGGTCAAACTTAGAACTGGGAGTACATTAAATACGGTTGTTGGTGGAGCGGAGCAGCTTATATTTTTGCAATTATTCCGTCACTCTTCAAGTTTTTCTCCGAAATCTTATTCGCAAACCCAATTGAGATATGGGAAAGAGCTTATTAATATTGGCTTCTTCTAAAAGATTAAATGATTCCAAATCTATTCCGCAATCTGTTTAAAATGGAAATGCAAATGAAAAGCGCAAGACCATGATTAATTAACAAGGTAAGATTGGGTATGTGGCGTCCGTGGCGTAGTTGGTTAAAGTGCGTGGCCGCTATGTCAACGAACCTGGAGACCCGGGTTCGAACCCCAGCAGCGATAGAAAATTATTTGAATAAAAATAATTTTTCTGTACGGCCGCCACCTCTCTGCAGTCAATGGCAAACCTCAGAGAGTAATCAAAATGCCATGTAAAGCTTCTTGAGAATAAGAACATTCTGTTCATAGCCGTTCGGAGTCGGCGTTAAGCCTGTAGGTCCATTTCTCGGTCAATTGTGTACAAACTTAATAACACGCACAACACAATTGATCATAAGAAGCTAGGTCAAAGTCCTTTCAAGGGCTGAAATGGCCAGTTATTTATTTTATTTAAGATTGGCTATGTATGAATAAATCAAAGTTAAATATTGATAAAACTAAATTCATAATTTTGAACTCTAACGAAAGCTTACAGCAAAAGAAATTGCAAATCGGTGTTGAAAACTTCACCGATTTCGATTCTATAAAATACTTAGGGGTTATAATTGACAAACGATTGAATTTCAATCATCATACTGATTACATATGAAATAAAATAGGTAAACAAGTAGGATTCCTTAGTAGAATTAGAAAAAGACTGAACTTGATGAACATAATGCGGTCATGATTTTTAATACAATCATACTGCCTCATTTCGATTATTGTGCAACTATTCTATACATGTGCAATAATAGTGTTAAAAATAGACTTAAAATTTTGCAGAATAAAGCAATGCGTATAATACTCAAGTGCAATATCTACACCCCTACGTCCTATATGTTTTAAACGTTAATGTGGTTAAATGTTAAACAGCAAATGAGTCCCGATATTTGTTTTCAATGTGAAGAATAGTGTGTTTCTAGAATACCTTCAAGACGAACTGGTTTATGTCAGAGACATTCAACCATATTATTTACGAAGGGAAAATGATTTCCGTTTAGAGAGATTCAACAAGAGCAGTACACGAAATTCTATCATGTATAAGGGTTTGAAGTGATTTAATACGCTTCCTGATATCGTCGAATATGAAAATAATAGATTGATAGAATAGATATGAAATCGAATATGAAAGCTTTAAAAGATTAATAGTAAATTTTATAAAATTAAATATTCATTAAATTATACTTGTTTTATATTCAATATAAAACAGCTATGAATAATATGCGTCATGACCTTATTAGCCGGCAGAATTCAATTACTTTGACTGTTCCTTGGTTTTTAATGTGTTGTGATGTACATATCTATATTTAACGTTACGTTTACGGTTACGAAACGGTGCAAAAACTTCTTCGGATTGGAGTTGAATATCGCCAAACACTACTTTGTTCACACGCCTTTGCTTATGGTCGAGTGTGAGCAATCGATGCACCGATCGTGCGGATAGCAAATATTTATGAAAAATGTAATGTACCCGCTCAATTGAATGCCTATATCATCAGCTACTTCATGTACTTTTATTCTTCGATAGTCCAATATCATTCCATGTATTTTATCGAGGATTTTTGATGTGAGATCTGAACGTTCAGCGTCACTTGTGCTGACACGACCACAACGGAATTCAGTAAAGCATTGGAATTGATGAAATTTGACGCAAAAGTAATGCCTTATATGCACATGAAATTCACTTTTTCATCAAAATTCGCGAGATTGTCTTGTGAGGTTGTCGATGGCTGTCAAACACAAGTAGTTGACAGGATTAGTGTTGTATTAAAAGTAACTACGCGGGCATTTCAAAAAACCACTGATTTCTCAAATTGCCTCGTAAAGGATTGTGCACCATTGGCTATAAGGCTTTCAGTAGAGCCTTAACGTCTACTGCGATTCTCTTTATTTGTTGTAATGACCCTTGTAATAAACTTTCTTGCCGGGGTTAGCTCGCCGGATAGCCGGGGTTCGTACAAAATATTTCTTTCGTTGTTAATTAAAGATAAAATATTTTTATTTATTTAAATTTACTATATTTTTTGTTTTTATTTAGATACTAGCTCGTATCTATCTCTATCTCTATCTCTATCTCTCTCTCTATCTCTATCTCTATCTCTATCTCTATCTCTATCTCTATCTCTATCTCTATCTCTATCTCTATCTCTATCTCTATCTCTATCTCTATCTTTATCTCTATCTCTATCTCTATCTCTATCTCTATCTCTATCTCTATCTCTATCTCTATCTCTATCTCTATCTCTATCTCTATCTCTATCTCTATCTCTATCTCTATCTCTATCTCTATCTCTATCTCTATCTCTATCTCTATCTCTATCTCTATCTCTATCTCTATCTCTATCTCTATCTCTATCTCTATCTCTATCTCTATCTCTATCTCTATCTCTATCTCTATCTCTATCTCTATCTCTATCTCTATCTCTATCTCTATCTCTATCTCTATCTCTATCTCTATCTCTATCTCTATCTCTATCTCTATCTCTATCTCTATCTCTATCTCTATCTCTATCTCTATCTCTATCTCTATCTCTATCTCTATCTCTATCTCTATCTCTATCTCTATCTCTATCTCTATCTCTATCTCTATCTCTATCTCTATCTCTATCTCTATCTCTATCTCTATCTCTATCTCTATATCTATATATGCGACGTGAATCTCAAACTGAGTCTCAATCTCAATCTATCTATCCCAATCGAAATCAAACATAGCTTGCGCAGAATTACAAGCAATAAGCTGACAATATCAGCTGGCTCAAAATTTGTTTTAACGTAGAATACGTTATACGGGGGTGTTGATCTGGAGCACAAAATTTTGAGAAAGTGTTTGTCACTTTCATTATAAGTTTTTAATACTTTATGCATGCATTGAAGAAAATTCAAGTATGGTCGTAACATATTTAATATGTCTTCTTTTGATTTGTATTTAAATAATCATATTGCTACATATAATTTTTTTGATTCTATAAGTAAATCAAAATTTAACTCCTTCAAATTTTGTATTAATTTTCATATGCTTTGTATTTTATGTATTATAACATCATGTGTAAGAGCAGTACGATTATCTGTGTGTTCATCACAGAACCAGTGTGAGAAAGAGTAGAAGTATAATGACCAAGTAGCGAACGATGTGTACATACACAACATTGATAAGCGAAGCAGAGAAACAAAATAGTACTTACCCAGTTGGCCACGTCTTAAGACATCCTCAATGTCTTACAGCCTTATTCATAAACACATTTTAGAGGCAGCGTAACTTGAAACGGGCTTTAAACAAGAAAACTTTATTCATAAACATTTTTAGTAGTTGTTTAAGAGCTGCGTAACTTAAACGCCGAAATTGGAGTTTAAAGGTTACGTAAATACAACCATGATTTTTGTTTGTCTTTTCTTTTAATATCAAAGACATGCTCCATATGCGCCCTTTGCAGCATTTTTTTATGCGGCGGCCATTGTAAATCCATAGGAATTCTTAATTTTTGTAGAGATTTTCTATAGTTCAGACACAAACCTTACAATCATAAGCAGAAAATGAAAAAATGTTTATGAATAACAATGTTAGCAAGGTTGCATAGAAGCTGCGTAAAGTCTTAAACAGTGCGTAACTAAACAAGCGTTTAAAGGTTGTTTAAGGAAATCTATTGAATAAGGCTGTTAACTACTAACGTATTCTACGTCTGACTTATGCGCCCGTGTTATCTAACACAGGCTTGAGCTTTTTTAGGTTGGTTTTTTGTTAAGAAATCCAATTCCGAAATTTAAAGTTTCAAACAATTTTTTTTGCGGAGCCACAGCCATTCGAATGCCAAAATAGGGCCTATTTTTAGACAACGTAGCTATAATCACATTTTAGAATTTTCAATACAAATTCAACTACACATTCAATTTTCATCCAATTTTTTTTTCTTGATTTTTTACAAACAAAAATATAAAAAGTCGATAGCTAGTTGAATTTGTATTGAAAATTATTTAACACTGCACGTTTTACGCCATAACTTCTGAACCCTTCAAGAGCACACCTTAATTTTATATAGATAGAAAGGTATTAAAACGTACAAAAACCAAAATAAAGAAACTGAAAAAAAAAATTATGGCGTCTGTTGTTGGCATGGCATTAAACTTTAAAACAAAAAATGGGCCAACTTACTGCAGTTTTTCCAAAAGTTTTATATTTTTCCCTTAAAAAAGACAAAATAACCTTTCCAATGATACCTCATTTACGAAAATCGGATTTAAATTGACTGAGCTACGTCGTTTCAAAATACACCCTATTTTGGCCTTGATAAATGGTTTTACAAATTTATAACTTCGGATTTGGTTTTCTAAGCAATAAACCAATCTGGGAACAAAATTTGAGCCAAATCGGAGATGGTCAGTGCGACTGATAGGTCACCTCAATCTGAAATGGGCGCTTAATTTAAAATTTCACATTTGTTTCACTGACTCCTTGTGTCACTGATGTACTTTTTCACTGACATTGTTTCATTGACGGGATCTTGTTTGTGTCACTGATGTACTTGGTCACTTGACTTACCGATGTGCGTTGATTGCGTGTTGTTTTCAAAAGAGACCCACTGTTGGTTCGCTGACTCCTTTATCCCCAAAAAGGATAACGGGATCTTGTTTGTGTCACCGTGTTCTCTTTTAGTACCAGGGCTTTTAACCGAGCTTATTATGATCAAATTGTGTTATGCGTGTTTTTTAATGTTTGTACACAAATGATCGAGAGTGGGACCTACTAGCTTTATGTCGACTCCGAACGGCTAATGTGCATGTTCTCAAGAAGCTTTACATGGCATTATTTACTCGCTGAGGTTTGCCATTGTCTGCAGAGAGGTGAAAAAACTTTCTGTTGTTTCAGCGGGGGTTCAAAACTGGGCTCGCATTGGCATCGAGTCATCCACGCACTGTTTAACGTACTGCCACCATATGATATGTAAAAAGTTGAATATTGAAAAAGTTTTTTCTTATTTCAAATAAAAAATGTTTTTGGCTTGTAAAAAGTTGAATTCCCCTAGGAAATACTACTTCATAGAAGCCGTGAAGACATTTTAATAGTGATCTTCAGATGGTGCATGTATAGGATTGGTGCATGTATGGGCATATATGTTGTATGTATGGACCTACTCATGAGTGAATACCGCAACCATTGTCGATAACATTAATAAAAAAAAACTAGTAAGAAATGATCTTCGACTGGGCCGAAGTTAAAATACCCCCACGTCCGAACCGAAGTATATTCAAAGTCTTAAGCCGTCAATAAAATGTGTATTTGTATAAAACATTTTTGTTATACCTACATAGTTTTTACAGAAAATATTCGCTTTCATTTTTTATAAAATCACTTTGTATGGGGGGTGGGTGTGGTTTTCACTCGATTTGGTTGAATTTTATACACAAAGTGCATGTTATATATCAAAGTTAATAAGCAAAATTTCAAGTCCATATATTATTTTTTGTGGAATTTAAAGAGATTTTACCTTTTGATGAAGTCACTTTGTATGGGAGGTAGGCGTGGTTTTTATCCGATTTGGTTGAATTTCATACTTAGAGTGCACTTTAAATATCGAAGCTCATATGCAAAATTTCAAGTCCATATATAAATTTTTGTGGAATTCTAAGAGATTTTACCGTTTTGATAAAGGCACTTTGTATGGGAGGTAGGCGTGGTTTTCATCCGATTTGGCTCATTTTCGAACTTGACCTTAGTTTCTTAGATAAAAGCTTAAATATTGAATCGTGATGATAGCTTGAAAATTACGGCTGTAATCGTGACGACAGACGGACAGACGGACATGGCTAAATCAACTCGGGTGGTGATGCTGATCAATAATATATATACTTTTCTCTACCTACCACGCCTCCTTATGGGCGTTACAAACGGAGTGACAAAATTAATATACCCCCATTTACGTTTTTTTAAACGTGGGGGTATAAAAAACGAAATTCCACAACGCATCTAACGTTTATATTGATATGAGAATCAAGACTGTGAGCCACTTCAGTTCAGAGTTTCATTTCAAAGACACTCTCTTTTGAGCGTACGAACGAATCAATAAAATGTTTGATACCTTAAATTGAAGTGAAGAATATTTAATAAAGGGAATCTGCATATATGACACGCTGGTCGTGAAAAAGTTAGAAGCCTAAACTTAGCCCATCAAATTAAAAACAAAAATGCATTTTGGTAATGTTAAGATACAAAATTTACTACAAATTTAAAAATTGTCATAGATACATAATACTAGACTACTCGATAATACACAACATCTTGAATGGTTCCCACACATAATGGGGAATTTGTCTCACGCTTAGAGATATTCCGTAAAAGCCAAAAATTGAATATTTATGCATTGACTATATCTTCAAAAATTAAATTATACAATATATCTGTTGCATTTATGCCCCACAAGAAGTCTCCATGATTCCATTTTGTTTCCGGCATTCTATAAGCCCGTTTGACGGTGCTTGATGGTAATTCACTTATTAATTTTTCCACATCAGGTACAGCAGCAAGTAGATCGTTATCGCTATAGTACATATAAATGGGAACATCGATGCTTTTAAGGTCATAATCTGGAGGACTCCAACTTCCATACTCTCCAATGTTGCCTATGACACCATAATCGAACTGGCGAAAACGTCCAGAATTATGCAGTTGAAGATAATGTATGACTTGATTAGAGGAAGCTCCAGCTGGTACCGAGGATAATATTTCAGGAAGCATGGTCTATAAATAATTGAATTATTATTTTATGTAATTAATTTATTATGTTCAGTGAAAAATACCTCATTTAAATACGGCGAATCAAAGCCAAAAATCAAGAAAAGCACATTAGAGCATACATCTTGAACTGGTGAAGTATCTCTACAAGCCACACTTCCTAATATTTGCAAACCTCTTGTGCTTGGTAAAAACTCCGCACCTCCAATTATTTCAGCAAGCACACTCGGTTGACCAAAAAGTGGACTACCAAATCTAATTATAGGACTTTTGGAGTTTTTCCAATAAGCTACTGGAGCCAATAAGTGAGCTGACCTAATACGATCCTTAAATTTTTCATCTAATGAGTTCAGTACAAGGAAAGTAGTGGTACCCTGAGAATGTCCAATATAACTTATTTTTGATACTCCTGTAAGGTTTATAGCGTAATCAATCATTGCTGGCAAATCGTAAATAGCGATATGATGCCATTCGAAGTTCCAGTAATCTTGGTATGATAGATTTTTAGTATGCCTTTTGGAGTAGGTGTTGCCACGAGCATTACCAAGCCAGACGTCAAAACCATTATCAGATAGCATATAGGCAAGACTCTTGCCTGGGCCACTAAGGACCCAATCACTTGATGAGCTTAACAAGCCATGCATCACGAAAGCCACAGGACGTAAAGTACCATCATTGCCAGTTTTTGCTGAGAACGGAATGCGATGCATAGTTAAAATGTAGCCATCAGTCGTTGTTACCGTATGCTCTTCCACAGGATAACCATGGCTCTTTACTAACGATGGCTGTTTAGAAGATAGAAGAAGAACAATTTTAAAAATTGTGAAAAGATTAACTAGTACAGAATCTAACCGTTGTTAATGAACTGGGCGCCAAAATTGAAACTCCTTCAACTACGAATGTTAACGAAACTGCCAATAGGGCACAAATTGCTGCTCCATACAACATAATTAGATTCACTGGCTTGGAATTGCGTAGACTGAAACATTTTAAAAACCATCCGCTCTATATATATGGGTACCTAAGATAAAAAGATTATTATTTGCGGTCTGATAAGGATTGATCTAAGTATTTTTTTCCACTGGCAGTTGTTATCTTTATAATCCAAGATTCTATAAAATAGTAAAAACTTAATATTCGGTCATATCGATTCTGAAATATCATATTTCTTCAACAAGATGTTAATGTCGATAAGTTCAGGGTCTAAATTACAAAGTTTTTAGATAATTTTTGTGGAGTTTTTTAAGATTTTACTAGGCGTGGTTTTCACTCGAATTTGCCAAATTTTAAATCTATGTTAGAATCTAAGCTTATCTGCAAAATTTCAAGGTTTTAAATTAATTTTTGTGGAATATGTAGAGATTTAATGGTTTAATTGATGTTGCTTTGTACTCGAAGAGGCATAGTCATCATCCGATTTGGCTCATTTTCGAAATTGACTTGTCTTTTTTAAACAGAAGATTAATTAATTGTAAACGGACAGGCGGACATGGCTTAATTGACTCAGCTCCTGATGCTGATTAAAAATATACGAGTTTGCTATTTATATTTCTGGCTTAAAAATGAAAAAACAAATATTTATGATCTACATTTTTTTAATTGCTTTTAAAGTATTCTCTTAAATGATCAATTTTCGAAACAGATTTGCCACCCTGAAGTTGGTACCTCCGAAACCAGATTTTTGAAAGCCTCAGCGGCCTGTTCGGGCGCAGAAAAACAATCGTTACGCATTTCTTTCTTAATGTGGGGGGAAAAGAAGAAGTCATTGGGAGCTAAGTCGGAACAGTAAGGCGGATGGCTCATCAATTCCAGGTTTAAGTGCTCAAAAACTCTTTTGTTTGAGCTGATGTTTGGGAACTGCGGTGGTTGGCTATCATTAATTTTCCGAAGCCTGTGTTGGAGCTTAGGGGTCGTTCATAAAATACGTTACCAATTTAGGGGGGGGGGGGTGTTTTTTAATGTACTACGATAAATAACGATCTCAGATATAGAAACGTGACCAAAAATAAAAAAACTCGGAAAAATTTAAATGAAGTCACCCCATAATTTCAAAACATTTTCATCCTTACATCTAACATCTCCCTTTACGGGTACTCTCTCAATGACCAGGCAAATTTCTTTGCATTAGAAATGAGGATACACCTGAATGGGTCGACATTGAATCCGTTGAAGAATTCTATTTCGAAGAGTGCCCAAAGTTTCCAGCTTTTCAATTCCAGTGATTGAGAGCATCGACTCTTAGATTGAAGATGGAATAGAAAGTTTTTTCAATTGAATTAATTTTTCTGTTCAGCCGTCACCTCTCTGCAGACAATGGCAAACCTCAGAGAGTAAATAATGCCATTTAAAGCTTCTTGAGAACATGCACAGTAGTCGTTCGGAGTCGGCATAAAACTAGTAGGTCCAGTTCTCGATCAATTGTGTCCAAACATTAAATAACACGCACAACACAATTTGCTCAAAAGAATTCCAGTAAAAGTCCTGAAATGGCAGTTTATTTATTTTTATATTTATTTATTTTTACTTGACGATCAAGCATTATAACTTCGCGTACATCATCAATGTTTTGTGGCACAAACATAGAATTTGGACGCCTGTCACGAAATTCGTCAGTGAGCGAAGTACGGCCCCGCTTGAATTCTGTGTAACACCGACAAGCAAAGGTTTTTGATGGTGCTTTATTGCCGCATTATTGAAAGTTGTAAAAAAGAATCGCATTTAAATGTTCACGTTTTCCATTTTCCATTTCTTTCTGAAATACAATTGTAGTTTAAAGTACTTGAGGTAAAACGCAAAAAGTTGTTAGTACATATATAAATATCAAACTTTCCAATGGAAACATTAGTTTGAACGGATATGTTCCCATATCCTGAAATATAAGTAGCGGCCTACGTAAGTATTTTTGTTTTTTGACAAGTTTAATAAAAATTCGTTGTTCCGTGATCGATATAAATGCTATTTTCTTATATTCTTAGTAAAATATTAAACCGTAACCAACTCGCCGTACTCCATCTATTTGTCGGTTCTCACTGATTGCAGAGTAGTTTATCAGTAAGATGTAAAATATTTATGAAACGTCAATTTAACCATACATTAGAAATTAGGGCAAACAATCCAATTCTAATTTGCAATGAAGTTAAAATATAAAACGGAGGTGTAAAATGTGCGCACATGAGTATATACATATATAGTTTTATTTCATTCATTAAATTCTAATAAATTTTATGAATATAAAATTCTATAAACTGCTAAAATGGCGGCGAGAAAATTTTCAAGTTTTAACTGTCTGCTGAAGTTGTTATTTTTGTTTCTGCTTGACTGATGTTGTGTATTTGCCTCAATGCCAAATATTTGATCATAAAAGCAGTTTATCACTTAATTACCATTTCAATATTAGCAGCGTTTTATTCTTTCTGGTTTAACCTGATGAACGAGTAGATCGTATTAGTTAAACTTTTTGAAGTTTTGCTCCTGACCGCTTGGGGCATTGGATCTTGGGGAATTGTAGCTTGGAGCATTGACCGCCTGTAGAAATTAACTGACGACTCTTTTCCATCCATCTTCATGCATTACGCGATTTTTAGAGGTTTTTTCGAACTATTCTAGCTAGCTGACGGCTATTGTTAGAGACGAAATATTTGGGGAATCATCATAACATAAACCAAAGTTTATTTTGAGGGGGGACCCGGTCAACTTTTTTTCCTTCATAGAGAGTGAGGTGCCTTACTGTACATGTCAGCAATCAGCAATCTGAATAGTGTTGCTAGACGTTGAATAGTGTAAAAGTAGTGTTTTTCATAGAAATGTCAAATGATGATTGGCGATGTCACGTGAGCTACCAACAATCAGAATATGAAAGAGAGTAAAAGTTCATCGATTGCCAATCAAGCAATCCCGTGTGAGTTGGCCAAAAGAAATAAGCACAGCTCTTTCCTTTGACAGCAAAGGGTGACTATGAATCAATAAAAACTATAGTGAACCGTGCTGACTAGGACTCCACTTGAATTATTTGTCGACGCAATTATCTATATAAAATATATTTATTAATTAAATCTCAAAGTTATTATAATATAAAGAGCAGTTTAGCTGCAGCCGAATGTTGCACCTCAGTCTAGTTGCAAGGAAAACGAACGAATGAATTATCAAGAAATAATGTGTATCTGTTGCTTGCAGCCGTTTAACGTTGTTGCTGTTTCTTATATTGCTGAATTGACTGCTTGCTGTTTATTTGAAAATACCGTAGAAATGTTGTATGTATCTGTTGCACGTAGCCTGCTGAACATTATTTCTTTAATTTGCTGAATGTGTTTCAGGCAGTGCTGCCACATCCACTCCCCTTCCAGTGACTAAGTCACGATCTGCAAAATTAACTCTTTTACGTTCATACGTTCTCAGCGGAGGAATTGGATTCTGTGATTCTGGCGTCTTCTCGGACTGTGAAAGCTGGCTTAAGTCTGTCTGTTGAAACTCTGACATTAACTGCGTTCGATTCGCCAATGCTCAACTCAATTACGAAAAAAACGGCTACTCACTTAGCTGTTACTTACTGCATAGATGGCAGCACTTTTGTTTTTACAGACCACATAAAGTCTGCCAATAAATTAATTTTGTTTTTGTACTCACATCACATTTTGACAGAATCTATTACATTTACCTTATTCCGTACACAAACCAACTAATAATAAGAACTTGGCAACGCAACTTTACTCAACTCAACTGATAATTGACCTACTCTATACTCAACTAGCTGTAGACTTTGTTGTTGTTTTCACATACAAATTTTGAAACAAGCGACTTGAATTGAGTATAGGCTGGTGAATCGAACGCAGCTATTATTATCGTTTATTTTGATAGTAAAAACACGATCTGTTATCCTTTCGGAGGCCTTGGTACGGAGGTTATAAAGGATCTTTGCATCCGTTCGAAGAAGCACATGAGAACAATCGTAAAGATTTTTTAAAACAAAAACTTTGTCTTTGATATGGTGTGCAGCTGGAGTCGGTCGAATCAACCAAATATGTTCGCGGAATTTTATAACAAAAATTTGCGGATCTGCATGCATGTCTTCGTTGGTAAAAAATCAGTTTGGAAGTCGAAGGGGTCCACCATACAGCAATTCTGCTGCAGATGCTTTCAAATCTTCTTTAAAGCACGTTCGAAGTCCCAGTAGAACTGTTGGTAGCAAACCTGCCCAAGGTTCATTTGGATGGCACATGAGTGCAGATGCCAACGCTCTAACATTCCGTTCTCTTGGGGATGGTACGCCGTCGTTCGAATTCGTTTTGAGCCAACGAGATTAGCGAGCGCTTTGAAAAGTGCTGACTCAAATTGAGTACCTTGGTCAGTTGTAATTGTTTTTGGGCATCCAAAACGAGCGACCCAATTTGACCAAAAAGCTGTTGCGACTGTGTCAGCTGTCATGTCCTTAAGCGGAATGGCCTCTGGCCAACGAGCAAATCGGTCAATCATGGTGAGACAGTAGCGAAATCCTTGGAAGAGTGGCACAATGACAAGATCCAAGTGGACATGGTCGAAGCGATTGTCAGGCATGTCGATTTTGTTTGGAGCCAACTTGTTGTGTCTATGAATCTAGGATCTTTGGCATGGCAGGCAGTTACGTGCCCAAGTAGTTACATCTTTTTTCACACCAGGCCATACATACCTATTCCGAAGCTGCTGAAACGTCGCCCGGCCACTGGGATGCGATAGACCATGGACCGAAGCGAAAACTTGTTGGCGCAGTTTTATAGGCACATACGGGCGAACATATCCAGAAGAGACATCGCAATAGATAGCTGCTTCAGGCGTAATATGAACAATTTGTAGTTTCAGAGAATTGTTACCCTCTAAAATGGTTTTCAACTCGCTGTCATTCTTCTGTTCTGTTTGCAGCTCTTTCAAGTCGATGTTGGTTGGCATGGAAATCTGGTTCACCCTCGATAAGGCATCCGCTACTGCGTTCTCAGGACCTGATAAATAAACAATTTCAGTACTAAATTGTGAAATAAAATCTAAGTGCCTGAGTTGTCTTGGAGATGCTTTGTCTGGCTTCTGTGAGAAAGCGTACATCAATTCTGGCAACGCTGTCAACTTGTCAAACACGTAATTAAAACCGCGCGAAAAATATTTTCTTTCATTTTTTTAAAATTTGATAAATAATTCCTATTTAGAAACTTAAAAACCATCAATATACAACAAATAACCGACTCCCCTGCGAATAATAGCGAAATGGCACCAAAACAGGCCTCCACCAAAAAGGTTAACTGTGGCGGCTGCAAGCGTCGCATTGACGGCGATTGTATTCAGTGCGACAAATGTAACCAATGGATCCACGCATTGTGCAGCGGGCTAAACGCGCAGGAATACGCAATGGCTACAGAACGGGAGGATGAAGCCAACAACCAGTGTTGCCATTTTAGCTACTTTGTAGCTAGATTTAGCTTCTTTTTTTCTCATTTAGCTCCAAAAATTGTGTTTTAGCTCCTAGCTACTTTTTTAGCTTCTTATTTTTCGAGTTTAGCTATTTTTAACTACTACTTTTGTTTGGTTAAGAAATGCAATATTTTCGTGATCAATTGTTACCACCGATATTTTTTTTTTGTGACATCTCCAACTTATAATATATACGATGAAATCCAATGGAGAAAACTTCACACTTATCCATGGACTAAAGTATCGTCTTCTATTGATTTTTGGATAGAAGTAAGAGAATGGAAGGGTGCTTTAAACGAAAACCCTTTCTCTGATCTTACTAAATTCGTTTTTTAGTTTTTACTTTTACCGTTAAGCAACGCTGAAAAAGAGATAACGTTTTCAATAATGAATCTTATAAAAACAAAACAAAGAAATTCAATTAAATTGTTAATGTCAAATTCCATAGTATGTTAAGCCCATCATTCGTATCACGAAACAAGGCATGAACGACACAAAAGAAACGATCAGCACTACTTTCTTCTATATATAAACCTACATATTGCTTATCGTGTTTTGCTTATTTTTAGTAAGCATATTTCGTGATACAGAATGAAGGGTAAGATATGTCTTAAAAAATAAACAAATGTTGCCACGATTACATTATAAATGACGATCTCGTAAAATTTATGAAACGGGAAGATATTTACAAAGATGAAGATTCTGATAGTTCAGATAATAATAGTAATGATAGTATGAAATTTGAGATCTGAACTGATTGTATACACTTACAAAACTGTGCCTGCATATAAATATTAATACATACATATATGTATTTAGTTAAAACTAGACCTTTTGGCCTTTTCATTAATTTTTGTTTTAATTAACACATAACCGTTTTAAAAAAATTATTAGTATATTGAAAGTGTATTTTACTGATCAAAATGTACCTTAGCATATGAAAATATATTCCTTTTGTTGTTTTTTTTATGTACACAAAATTTTTAAAAAAAAATTAACTGAATTAACAAAATATACTTAGTTGTTTTTAAAAATTAGCTTCTTTTTTTAGCTACAAAAAAAATTGTTTAGCTCTTTTGAGCTATTTTTTGTAGCATTTTTAGCTACACCCTCAAAAATTTTCTGGCAACACTGCCAACAACACACATAGAAGTCCGCACTATTCAGCAAACACGCTACAAAATATTGACTCGTATGATATCAATGCAGGGGCGAGTAGTAACCGCTTCTTGTCTCGAGCACAATAAGTTAATAAGTAAATAAGCTGTAAACCTATAAAAATAAAAACAAAACATGAATTATTTTGATAATTTACTTGAATTTAATAATTATATTAAAAATAAACAAACTAATGATTTTTAAAATTTTTTTTCACTCAATGCAAGAAGTATTGCTTCGCTGAATAAGTTCAACGAGTTCCGAACGGAGATCTCCAATTTGGAACAACTCCCAGAAATTATAAGCATACAGGAAACATGGTTTTCGACAGAAGTTCTAAGCATATATGAGATACCAGGATACCGAAGTGTGCACTGTTGCAGAGGAGATGGATACGGGGGGTTGTCGCTTTATATAACCGAGCAGATTCCATTTGTAGTAGAAGAAGTGCGAAATGAACGAAATTGCCAATTTATAAGAATTGTGACTCCTACAATAAAATTCAATAACAAACCACTATCATTCATAGGCTTTTACCGCTCTCCGAGGTGTCCCACAAATGAATTTTTGAACTTACTAGAAAATCAATTTCAGCACATCACTGCACATTGGTGTATAGCAGCGGGTGATTCAAACATAGACACTATGTCGCAATCCAGTGATAGGCATTCGTTAGCCACACTGCTGAACTCGTGCTGCATGTATTTATGCCATGAACTTAGTACAAGGCCGTCGTCAAACACCTCCATAGACAACGTATTTTCAAATATGCACTATGAGCAAATAGAAATCAACGTATCTGGAAGCGATCCAAACCAAATTTATAATTGTATTGAAAGTGTCATCACGAAAGCAATTAAGGAAAATAAAAAAGAGGTTACAACAAAAATCAAGCTCCAGCACCTTGCCGCCCCATGGGTTAATGCAGAATTTAAGGCATTGCTAAAACTAAAAAAACGGTTGCTGAAAAAAATTAGACATAACCAAAGGATCGACTTAAGAATGCGACTTGCTAGTATCAACTGGGTTATTAATCAAACTCGCAAATCTCTTACCGACAATTATTACAAAAAAACACTGACAAAAGTCAAAGGAGACATAAAAGCAACATGGAAGACCATTAACGGATTTTTGAATCGCCCAGCACAATCGATGGCAATACAAAAAGTTTAAAATGCCGAAGGTATGATTGTAAGTGACACCGAAGAAGTAGCGAACTGCTTAAATCAATTCTTTGCAACGCGGGCAGTTGACATAATTGCATCCATAAACACAGAAGAAGGCGACCACATAAACTCGTTCAGAACACTTACCAGCTCAGACATAACAATCTCATTTCAGCGAGTGACCACGGACGACGTCCAGCAAGTGATACAGCAAATCGACTCAAACAAATCATTTGGCTTAGATGAAATACCACCAAGTGTCGTCAAAAACTCTTGCGTAAGCATTGCAAAAGCAATGTAGAAATTATTATTCTACAGACCGCCTGTAGAAATTAACTGACGACTCTTTTCCATCCATCTTTATTTACTTATTGCAAATCCCCAACTCACACGGTGATTGCCAATCAAGCAATCTAATCGTTTTGTTGTTACTTTCAATGTGAAACTGCCAAAAACTCTGAGAGCCAGGGCAAATTTCCTAAAATTTTTGATGCGAACTCTGTAATTCTTTGATTTACACTATTTGTGACAATTTTTTGAACTAAAAATATTTTGGCAAAAAAGTTATCCATGCATTACGCGATTTTTAGAGGTTTTTTCGAACTATTCTAGCTAGCTGACGGCTATTGTTAGAGACGAAATATTTGGGGAATCATCATAACATAAACCAAAGTTTATTTTGAGGGGGGACCCGGTCAACTTTTTTTCCTTCATAGAGAGTGAGGTGCCTTACTGTACATGTCAGCAATCAGCAATCTGAATAGTGTTGCTAGACGTTGAATAGTGTAAAAGTAGTGTTTTTCATAGAAATGTCAAATGATGATTGGCGATGTCACGTGAGCTACCAACAATCAGAATATGAAAGAGAGTAAAAGTTCATCGATTGCCAATCAAGCAATCCCGTGTGAGTTGGCCAAAAGAAATAAGCACAGCTCTTTCCTTTGACAGCAAAGGGTGACTATGAATCAATAAAAACTATAGTGAACCGTGCTGACTAGGACTCCACTTGAATTATTTGTCGACGCAATTATCTATATAAAATATATTTATTAATTAAATCTCAAAGTTATTATAATATAAAGAGCAGTTTAGCTGCAGCCGAATGTTGCACCTCAGTCTAGTTGCAAGGAAAACGAACGAATGAATTATCAAGAAATAATGTGTATCTGTTGCTTGCAGCCGTTTAACGTTGTTGCTGTTTCTTATATTGCTGAATTGACTGCTTGCTGTTTATTTGAAAATACCGTAGAAATGTTGTATGTATCTGTTGCACGTAGCCTGCTGAACATTATTTCTTTAATTTGCTGAATGTGTTTCAGGCAGTGCTGCCACATCCACTCCCCTTCCAGTGACTAAGTCACGATCTGCAAAATTAACTCTTTTACGTTCATACGTTCTCAGCGGAGGAATTGGATTCTGTGATTCTGGCGTCTTCTCGGACTGTGAAAGCTGGCTTAAGTCTGTCTGTTGAAACTCTGACATTAACTGCGTTCGATTCGCCAATGCTCAACTCAATTACGAAAAAAACGGCTACTCACTTAGCTGTTACTTACTGCATAGATGGCAGCACTTTTGTTTTTACAGACCACATAAAGTCTGCCAATAAATTAATTTTGTTTTTGTACTCACATCACATTTTGACAGAATCTATTACATTTACCTTATTCCGTACACAAACCAACTAATAATAAGAACTTGGCAACGCAACTTTACTCAACTCAACTGATAATTGACCTACTCTATACTCAACTAGCTGTAGACTTTGTTGTTGTTTTCACATACAAATTTTGAAACAAGCGACTTGAATTGAGTATAGGCTGGTGAATCGAACGCAGCTATTATTATCGTTTATTTTGATAGTAAAAACACGATCTGTTATCCTTTCGGAGGCCTTGGTACGGAGGTTATAAAGGATCTTTGCATCCGTTCGAAGAAGCACATGAGAACAATCGTAAAGATTTTTTAAAACAAAAACTTTGTCTTTGATATGGTGTGCAGCTGGAGTCGGTCGAATCAACCAAATATGTTCGCGGAATTTTATAACAAAAATTTGCGGATCTGCATGCATGTCTTCGTTGGTAAAAAATCAGTTTGGAAGTCGAAGGGGTCCACCATACAGCAATTCTGCTGCAGATGCTTTCAAATCTTCTTTAAAGCACGTTCGAAGTCCCAGTAGAACTGTTGGTAGCAAACCTGCCCAAGGTTCATTTGGATGGCACATGAGTGCAGATGCCAACGCTCTAACATTCCGTTCTCTTGGGGATGGTACGCCGTCGTTCGAATTCGTTTTGAGCCAACGAGATTAGCGAGCGCTTTGAAAAGTGCTGACTCAAATTGAGTACCTTGGTCAGTTGTAATTGTTTTTGGGCATCCAAAACGAGCGACCCAATTTGACCAAAAAGCTGTTGCGACTGTGTCAGCTGTCATGTCCTTAAGCGGAATGGCCTCTGGCCAACGAGCAAATCGGTCAATCATGGTGAGACAGTAGCGAAATCCTTGGAAGAGTGGCACAATGACAAGATCCAAGTGGACATGGTCGAAGCGATTGTCAGGCATGTCGATTTTGTTTGGAGCCAACTTGTTGTGTCTATGAATCTAGGATCTTTGGCATGGCAGGCAGTTACGTGCCCAAGTAGTTACATCTTTTTTCACACCAGGCCATACATACCTATTCCGAAGCTGCTGAAACGTCGCCCGGCCACTGGGATGCGATAGACCATGGACCGAAGCGAAAACTTGTTGGCGCAGTTTTATAGGCACATACGGGCGAACATATCCAGAAGAGACATCGCAATAGATAGCTGCTTCAGGCGTAATATGAACAATTTGTAGTTTCAGAGAATTGTTACCCTCTAAAATGGTTTTCAACTCGCTGTCATTCTTCTGTTCTGTTTGCAGCTCTTTCAAGTCGATGTTGGTTGGCATGGAAATCTGGTTCACCCTCGATAAGGCATCCGCTACTGCGTTCTCAGGACCTGATAAATAAACAATTTCAGTACTAAATTGTGAAATAAAATCTAAGTGCCTGAGTTGTCTTGGAGATGCTTTGTCTGGCTTCTGTGAGAAAGCGTACATCAATTCTGGCAACGCTGTCAACTTGTCAAACACGTAATTAAAACCGCGCGAAAAATATTTTCTTTCATTTTTTTAAAATTTGATAAATAATTCCTATTTAGAAACTTAAAAACCATCAATATACAACAAATAACCGACTCCCCTGCGAATAATAGCGAAATGGCACCAAAACAGGCCTCCACCAAAAAGGTTAACTGTGGCGGCTGCAAGCGTCGCATTGACGGCGATTGTATTCAGTGCGACAAATGTAACCAATGGATCCACGCATTGTGCAGCGGGCTAAACGCGCAGGAATACGCAATAGCTACAGAACGGGAGGATGAAGCCAACAACACACATAGAAGTCCGCACTATTCAGCAAACACGCTACAAAATATTGACTCGTATGATATCAATGCAGGGGCGAGTAGTAACCGCTTCTTGTCTCGAGCACAATAAGTTAATAAGTAAATAAGCTGTAAACCTATAAAAATAAAAACAAAACATGAATTATTTTGATAATTTACTTGAATTTAATAATTATATTAAAAATAAACAAACTAATGATTTTTAAAATTTTTTTTCACTCAATGCAAGAAGTATTGCTTCGCTGAATAAGTTCAACGAGTTCCGAACGGAGATCTCCAATTTGGAACAACTCCCAGAAATTATAAGCATACAGGAAACATGGTTTTCGACAGAAGTTCTAAGCATATATGAGATACCAGGATACCGAAGTGTGCACTGTTGCAGAGGAGATGGATACGGGGGGTTGTCGCTTTATATAACCGAGCAGATTCCATTTGTAGTAGAAGAAGTGCGAAATGAACGAAATTGCCAATTTATAAGAATTGTGACTCCTACAATAAAATTCAATAACAAACCACTATCATTCATAGGCTTTTACCGCTCTCCGAGGTGTCCCACAAATGAATTTTTGAACTTACTAGAAAATCAATTTCAGCACATCACTGCACATTGGTGTATAGCAGCGGGTGATTCAAACATAGACACTATGTCGCAATCCAGTGATAGGCATTCGTTAGCCACACTGCTGAACTCGTGCTGCATGTATTTATGCCATGAACTTAGTACAAGGCCGTCGTCAAACACCTCCATAGACAACGTATTTTCAAATATGCACTATGAGCAAATAGAAATCAACGTAATAGAGTGTCCATTAAGTGACCATAACATAGTAAACTGCACAATTAAGGTAAAAAGTGAAACTGAAAAGTACAAAACCATCGTGAAAACAGTATACAATTATGGAAATATTGCAAGAATTATTGATACAAATCTCAACTCAATAGCACTAAATGGAAGCGATCCAAACCAAATTTATAATTGTATTGAAAGTGTCATCACGAAAGCAATTAAGGAAAATAAAAAAGAGGTTACAACAAAAATCAAGCTCCAGCACCTTGCCGCCCCATGGGTTAATGCAGAATTTAAGGCATTGCTAAAACTAAAAAAAACGGTTGCTGAAAAAAATTAGACATAACCAAAGGATCGACTTAAGAATGCGACTTGTTGGTATCAACTGGGTTATTAATCAAACTCGCAAATCTCTTACCGACAATTATTACAAAAAAACACTGACAAAAGTCAAAGGAGACATAAAAGCAACATGGAAGACCATTAACGGATTTTTGAATCGCCCAGCACAATCGATGGCAATACAAAAAGTTGAAAATGCCGAAGGTATGATTGTAAGTGACACCGAAGAAGTAGCGAACTGCTTAAATCAATTCTTTGCAACGCGGGCAGTTGACATAATTGCATCCATAAACACAGAAGAAGGCGACCACATAAACTCGTTCAGAACACTTACCAGCTCAGACATAACAATCTCATTTCAGCGAGTGACCACGGACGACGTCCAGCAAGTGATACAGCAAATCGACTCAAACAAATCATTTGGCTTAGATGAAATACCACCAAGTGTCGTCAAAAACTCTTGCGTAAGCATTGCAAAAGCAATAACAGTGCTAATAACATCAATATTTGAATCTGGTATATATCCAAACAAGCTAAAGCTTCAAAAAATACACCCAATATACAAAGGTGGCGAAAGAACTAAAACGCAAAATTACAGACCAATAGCGATATTATCAGTGCTAAACACAATAATAGAAAAAATAATTAAGCAGCAAATATTACAACACCTGCGAGAAACCCAGTTTATATATAATCAACAGTATGGGTTCAGACAGCAATCAGGAACACAACCAGCGTTAATCCAGGCGATCGATGACATTTGCTCATACATGGATAGGGGATGTAAAGAGGTAGGTGGACTCTTCATTGACCTGCAAAAGGCATTCGAATGCGTAAGTCATGACATCCTTATAAAAAAACTCGAGTTTGCTGGATTCCATGGAAAAAGTCTCTCATTGATGTCACCTGAGTGGCAGACATCAAATAGTTTTTAATGGAAATGTCAAAAGCATACCAGAGGAAGTATCATGTGGCGTCCCTCAGGGTAGCGTTCTTGGCCCACTCCTTTTTCTTATCTTCATCAATGATATAAAAAATATCTCGTTAAATGGCAAGTTATTCCTCTTTGCTGATGATATTGCGCTATTTTACCCAAGTATGTCAAGGCTGTCCCTGAGAGCAAAGCTTGAGTATGATCCCAGCAGTTATTTTGGAGTCAATTGAAAAAGTGAACTAGTTCATTTCTAGCGCAGTTTGCAGTAGATCTGAAAAAGTACAAAAGGCGTTCAGTGTAGAACAGTTATCTTTGCTTTTGTTTTCAAAAGTATTGCTGACAAAAATACATGCGTTCTGGCTACTTTCTTAAAATTTGCTGCGCACAAGAAAAAATAATAAAAAAATAATGTTTATAGACGAAATGTTTTCTGGATTGTGGATGGAAAAGATGGTACAAATGAGATCTTTAGGACCTTCCCATTGCACTTAATTCTTACACTTTTGATATGTTCACTTCAAAACTAGTTAAAAAAGAACCACTTTCAGGCTACTGCGAAAGCAACCAGTTTAAAAATGTTCCTAAAGCAACTAGTTCAAATATAGGGAAAAAGGAGTGTTTCTGGGGACAATTGTCTTTTCCTATGACATCAACCCGCAAAAAGCGTCAGTTCGTTCAATGTTAAAGGGTATTGTAGTGGAACTAGTACTGGTCCTTTTTGGAACTAGTTCAGAACTATTTCAAATTTGGTCCACTTTTCCGCTGGGATGTGTCGATGCTGAGAGAATTCTTTCGCTTCAATAAAATAGCAATGAACGAAGACAAAACTCAATTCATGATAATTTCACCGCAGCATAATAACACCGAAAAGTTCAAATTCATGATAAATGAAACAGAAGTTAGAGAGGTAGAAAAAGTCAAATTCTTAGGCCTCACCCTAACAAACAAATTGAATTGGAATGAACACATAATAAACATACAAAAAAAGATCTCGTATGGAGTAGGACTTCTATACAAGTACAAAAACAAACTCTGTATCGACACAAAGCATTTGATATATATATCACTGATCCACTCTCACCTGACATATATGACTATGTGCTGGGCTCACAAAACCACAACAGAATTAAAAAAACTACAACGATTGCAAAACAAATGTGTGAAGGCGATCTTTGGACTACCAACACGATATCCCAGCCACCAGTTATACCAAAAAAAAAAAATACAAAAACGTCCTACCTATAACCAAACTCTACCAATATCAACTTACATTACAAGTCCACAAAAATATTTATAACATTAGCTACAATACCACGCAACTAAATCAGCATACCCACAGATTCAATACTAGGCACAGAAGTAACCTCGTCGTGGCGAAATGCACCAGAGAATTGACCAAACAACGATATTTACACGCAGGACCGAAAGCCTACAACGAAATACCGGACACTATCAAGAATGAACGAACAATCGGAGGATTCAAAACAAAGCTTAAAGAATTTATTCAAAACTGAATTAAAACTTATAATATTAGAGATCTCAACTAGTTAAAAATTGTTGTTTTTTTTTTTTTACTATTATATTTATACAATTATTATATTAGATGAATATATTAATTACTAAGCTCATAATACCTAAGATAAGCCAGAGTAGTACGTTCCTTAATAGCCGACTGGCACTGGAACAAAAAAATAAATAAAATGTACTTGAAAAATAAAATAAAAAAGGTTTGTGGTCCGTCTTGATTATGAAGACTCGTGCCTCGAGCATATGCCGGAAAAACTTTGTTGCTTCGTAGATGGCCAGCAGCTCCCTATCATACGTGCTATAGTTTTTTTTCAGTTGAAGATAGCTTACGAGAAAAAAAACCTAGTGGTTTCCAGCTGTCGGTTTTTTGTTCCAACGCAGCTCCAATTGAAGTATCTGAAGTGTCTGTGACAAGAGCAAGTGGAGCGTTTGGTGCTTGATGCGCTAGTAGTGCTGCTTCGCCAATGCTTTTTCTGCATGCATCGAAAGCTTCATCTGTTTGACGTGTTCATAGAATCTTTCGTTTTTCGTTCTTTTTTGCGTCGCGTAAAAATTTTTTAAGGGGCGCTTGCAGTTACGCCGCTTCTGGAATACATCGTCGGTAGTAGTTTAAGACACCCAAAAATCTTCGAAGCTCGCATATTGTTCGGGCTTAGTGTAATTTAGAATTGCTGAACCTCGATCGCTTGGTGGTTTGCAACCATGTTTGGTGATGGTGTATCCAAGAAAAGGCACTTCTGGAAGGCCAAAATGGCACTTGTTGACATTTATTGTTAGACCATGTTCTTTTAGTATTGAGAATACTATTCGCAGATGTTCTCGATGTTGATCAAGACTCTAAGACATGATAAGGATGTCATCAATATAGCAGTACACGAAATCAATGCGTCTAAAAATGTTGTCCATGAACCTTTGGAACGTTTGAGTGGCGTTGCGAAGTCCAAAAGGCATAAATAAAAACTCGATGAGTCCAAATGGTGTACAAATCGCTGTTTTCTTAATATCTTCATCGGCCATGGGCACCTGATAGTAGGCGCGCACAAGATCGATGGTTGAAAAAATGTTTTTGTTAAAAAGTTTTTCTTCAAAGTCATGAATGTGATTTATTGGGTAGCGGTCTGAAACTGTTTGAGAATTAAGTTTTCTATAATCGCCACAGGCGCGCCAGCCACCAGTTTTTTTGACGACCATATGTATTGGGCTGGCCCATGGACTTTTCGATGATCGACAGATTCCTTGTTCGATGAGTAGATCAATCTCTGCCCTGGCGCACGAGAGTTTGTCTCCAGAAAGTCGTCTAGGTCGATCAGCAACCGGTTGGCCAACTGTTTCGATGTGGTGCAATACTGACGTTACAGTATTAGTTTTGTGTTTTGGTACGGGTACTGTAACCTCAACAAATTCTTGTAGCAAGTCGCTGAAAGATGATGTGAAATTGAGTGTTGAAATGCCAAACTCTAGAGTTTCTAACATTTCACCTCGAGTGGTCAGTTGCGTTTTTGAGTCGATGGACGATGGTTTTTTAAATCAATGAGCAAGTTGAAATGAATCAAAAAATCTGCACCAATGATTGGAGTTTGCACGCTTGCGATTGTAATAGGCCATAGGAAAGCGCGACGCAAACCCAGATCCAGTTGCATGAATTGTTCGCAGAAAGTTTGAATTTCTGTTTGGTTGGCCGCGAAAAGTTTAGAATAAGCGACGTTGAACCGTTGTTTGACAATCGATCGTGGAATTACTGAAACCACCGAACCAGAGTCAATCAAGTAATTTAAGCGCGAATGTTTGTCGAAGATATGGAGTCGAGTCTCGTTTATATAATTTGTGCGGTAGTTAGTTTTAAAATCGTTGTTTGTTGTTTGTGTGTTTATAACATAATCGCTGCTGTCGCAAGCCGCACGATCAGACGACAGCCCGGTTAGTTTTTCAAGTTTGACTCCCAGCGAGTGCACATAGTTTCGTGCTGAGTCACCGACTCTAGAATGAAAGTAGCACAAAGAATCTGATGTTTCGTTAGCTTTGTGACCGCTGCTCTGAGATCGATTTCGAACCTGAAATCGACTTCGTTACTTGCTGTTGTCGTTGCTATAACTATGTAGCTTGGATTGCATTTTATCTATTTTATTTGATAAATTTTTTATAATTTGACACATTTCAACATACAGCTTGCAACGATTGTGTCAGTTGTAGTGGTTTAATTGGCTCTAGAGCAACAGCTGATATCATGTTCGTGCCATTTACATCTAACATTTTATCAGCCAATTTTGCCAACTTGTCGAGGTCATCTTCTTCCCACACAGTGAGAAGCGGACGGATAGATTTTGGCATTTCACCTAGAAAGAGAGTTTGAATGATTGCTTCATTACCTGGACCAGGTGCCAATTGCTTCATGTGCGCCAAAATCTCGGTAGGTTTCATGCCATGAGTTTTGCCGCCCTGTAGTAGTCGCCGTAGTTTTGATTCAGGCGTCTCCGCGAATTTTGTCATAAGCCTTGTTTTCAGCCTTGAAAATTTATTGTTCTCAGGTGGATGAGTGAGAAGGTCTTCGATCGCCATCAGAATGTCGTCCTCAAGTCGGACTGTGACCAAATCGAATTTGTCTGTGTCATCGGGAATATCGCTGATACGAAAAGACCTCTCAATTTGCACGAACCATAGATGCGGATTTGATTTGTTAAATTTTGGAACATGCATACGTTGTATGTTTGTCCGCGACGCCTCTGAATGCAGTGTTTGTGTCTCCCTTAGCCTACTTAACTCTAGCTGCATAGTTTGTATCTGAACAAGAGCTCATCGCTGGTCGGATGCACCATGTTCGAGACAACCTTGTTTACTGTGTCGGATGCTGATGCACTCTCGGAAGTGTTTAAATCCCTGTAGTTTGGTCGACTTGTCCTGCGAAAATTTGGCGTTCTCCACATGTACCCACTTTGAGACTACTTGGGCAGCTGCGTTGTCAAATTTCGTGTCGAAATGTGCACGAAAAATTGTGATTTTTGACAGATCACGTCGGGGTCACCAGTATAGTGAACCGTGCTGACTAGGACTCCACTTGAATTATTAGTCGACACAGTTATCTGTATAAAATATATTTATTGATTAAATCTCAAAGTTATAATAATATAAAGGGAAGTTTAGCTGCAACCGAATGTTGCACCTTAGTCCAGTTGCAAGGAAAATGAAAGAATGAATTAACAAGAAATAATGTGTATCTGTTGCTTGCAGCCGTTGAACGTTGTTGCTGTTTCTTATATTGCTGAATTGACTGCTTGCTGTTTATTTGAAAATACCGTAGAAATGTTGAATGTATCTGTTGCACGTAGCTTGCTGAACATTATTTCTTTAATTTGCTGAATGTGTTTCAGCCAGTGCTGCCACAAAACAAAAATAAACAACAATATCTGTGGATCAGTAGCGGAACGAAAAAAGTTCAACAAGATGATCCAGCTACTGAGCAGGTGCATCTCTTTGTTAGTGTTCTGCATGTAATTTAGAACAGTTTTGGTTAAACCAGTACGAATAAAACACGGCTATTCTCGCCAATGCATTAGTGTAGGGACGGGCAGATTTTGCGCACATTCTGCGGCATTGGGCGCCAGCGTGTGCCAAGGCGCACACATTCGGCCGGGTGTGAATCGGAAAGGGGAACGGAAAACTGTGAGAGAACTAAGAGCGTAGATTTATAAAAAGTGTAAGAGCGAGAGTATGATCTTAAGAAAACCAATGTTGCATATTCTGCATGTTAAGAGGATGGTTTCTTAAAAAGGGATTATTTTTATTTGGCGTAGTTACAAAAATCCACGTTATTTGTTTACCAATCAGGTGATGGTCTTCAGGTGCATTTATTTAATTGTTTTCCAAAAGAATTTTTATTTTTATTTTTGCCTTAAAAATCCTAAAAAATACTTTTTTGTTAAAAATTTTTAAAATGAAAAGATAACTAAACCTTTTTGGCTATAAGTAAAAGATGCACACTCAAAACCGGCCCCTGCATTACATGCTAAATATTAACGAGTACACAAAAAAAACAACCTAGTAATGACAAATGATTTTCAATTTGATTCAAATAGAATTTGCATTGAAATCGTTCCCAACAACAATTGCTGTTGATTCAAATGCGGACTTGCATGTGGACCAAGTGCAAAAATTGTAAATGTAAATTTTGTTGGCTCAAAGACAATTGTATTCGGCCCAAATTAATAAAATTAGAAATAAGAATTGAAAAAAGTTTTTTCCAAGTATTTTTTTTTTTTTAATTGTAACTGTATTCAAGCAACTTTTTCGGTCATTATTATTTATTATATTCAGACATGTTCTGAAATCCACCTCGGAAGTGGATCGGAATCAGACTTCATTGTCAAGTAAATCCGAATTCCTGAATCGGATTTCAGAACCTACCTGATTAATTATCTTCCTCCCCATATCCGTCCGTCTTTTTATTGATTGCACTCATCGCACCTCTGTTCCCATCTTCGTCCGCGTATTAAGCAAATTACCAATTTGTTTATAAGTGACAATTTGTCCAAAAAGTAACTCTGAACTATAAGCGTCATACTTTCTCCCCAATAACATAAACTTTCAGTGATGCTTTGCTTGCAACTGCGATTGCATTTGACTCGAATAATTTCTGCATTTAGTCCAAATGAAATTGCTCTTGGTTGCCATAGTTTAAGTCAAGAGCAATTCCTCATTTGTTTCAAATGCAATGATGGTAGCAGAAATTGGGAAGTCAAATACAATTGCATTTGAATTAACTACAATTTCGTTACAGCAACTACAATTGCTTTTGAGCCAAATGCAATTCGCTAACAACAGCGCCAAAGGCAATTTTTATTTGATTTAACTGCATTTCTTATTTTCAGTGTAGTTATAAAATGTCCTTTATTTGAAATCACTGAGCAAGCAACATTGGTTTTGGTCAGTACTGAGCACAATTAAGATTTATCCCCCCAAGATCGCCAAGGGAAAAATGTACCTTTTGCAAAAGTAATCGGGGTCGA
Source organism: Pherbina coryleti (assembly GCA_943735915.1). Classification (NCBI taxonomy): domain Eukaryota; kingdom Metazoa; phylum Arthropoda; class Insecta; order Diptera; family Sciomyzidae; genus Pherbina; species Pherbina coryleti. The sequence goes on along the minus strand of OX030949.1, from coordinate 96,877,956 downwards.
TCATACATATTAACTCTCTCTGTCTCTCCCTTAAAGCCCCCCTGTTCAGGTGTGGGAACTCTAGGGGCAGAGATGTAAGGCTAATTGGTATCGGAATTTGATTTTAAAAATCAATTCTTGTCATCCTGAAATCTTTACAATATACAGTGCCTCACTAAAGTATTAAAAATTTTTATTTTTTAAACCCATGACGCTATTAATCTTTCCATTTATAAATAATTTTAAATAAAATTCAATCAAATTGCTTATGTATCAATCAAAATTGTATTAATTTTTATTTAGCACAAAAAATAAAAGTGTAAATAAATGAATTTATTAAAATATTGGCATAAAAAATAAAATAACTAAAAAATCAGCTCACAAAAGTATTCGGCATTCAACTTTAAATAATAGTAAAATAATGAAAATGAAAATTTAATATCTCGTGTGCGCTTAATAACTTTCTATATGTGATTTGGTATGGACAAAGCAAGCTTCCGATTTCTTTCTGATGAAATTTTCGCCCATTCTTCTGTTATATCGCGTTTTAATTGTTCCTTTGATGTAATAGTATGATTTCGAATAGATCGCTCCAAATCTGACCATAAATGTTCGATCGGATTTGGAGCGGAACTGAGGATGTTCCTAAAATATATGGTCTATTGTACAGGATCCAACGTAGAGTATTCTGACTGTATGCTTCGGGTCGATATCTTATTGAAATATGTAACCACCCAAATGCCCAAGGTTTTCGGCACATGTAATACTGATGTCAGGTATGTTGTCAACTTAATTTGCACTCATATACCCCCATAACATGACGTTACCACCTCCATGTTTAACAAAAGGGTATGTATTTTTTGGGTTCAATTCAATATTCTTCTCTCCCCATACTTTATTTTCGCAATCCGGTCCATAAAGGTTAAATTTTGTTTCATCGCTGAACATTACTCGTGAACAAAAGTCATTGTCGTGATTCTTATATGTTTTCGCAGATTCTAAGCGTTTTTTACGATTTTTTACTTATTAATGCTTTGATTCGGAGAGTTCTTAATTTGTAACCAGCAGATCTGAACGTCTTCCGAAGTTTCATTACTTACATGTATGCCGTAATATTTGGAAAGGTTCCTGTTAACCTCTACGGCAGAAGTTCGAGGCTGTTTCTTGATTTTCCGTAATACAGTCGGACTCCTCTATAACGAAATCGTTGGGACCGGTCAAGCACTTTGTTATAGAGGAGTATTCGTTACAGGGGAGCTAATTATTTTTTAATTTTTATGTGTCTTCGCGTCATCTTACACAAAATGAGGTAATTGGTATTTTCATACATATGACATGTATATATTAAATTCATATTATTATCATATACTAGCAAATACCCGCTGCTTCGCCGGCGATAAAAATATTAAATATCATTAAAAACTTTAAATCATAAAATTTAACAGCCGTATTCCTATCGAAGTGGGAAGAATGTAAATAATGGTTTGTGTATTAGATAAATTCAGTGACTTGTTATTTATTTGTCACAATTTCGTCAACATTTTGATATTTAAACATCAAAAGTTTTTCTAAGCACACCCTCTGCACCCCCCTGCACTGAAATAATTGTCATTTTATAAATTTTTTTGACGTAGAATACGTCATTCTCGGAGGTAAGTAGGGTGGTTGATAGTGATCAGGTGTCGGTATTTACATTACTTTTTGAGCCTTTGGTGGGCCTAAAGTACTGATCGTACAATGTTGATGTTAGCACTTGTTGGTCTGCTTGATCCTCAATGCGACAAAAATTCATGTTAGAACTCTCTAACTTATATAAAATTTTACACAATTACATGAAATATAAAGCCAACATTTGATGTTTTTGTTTGCTTAAACTTGCTACCTATTTATCGACAGTTTCCGGTTTTATCGACAAAACCATAAAATTTGTATGGGAGCCCCCCTAAGGAGTGGTCTGAGGGAATAGGTGTGAAAGGCAAAAATGTTCCTTTTGCAAAAATAATGGGGGTCAGTCATAAATGTTAACCCTCTTCGGCACTCTCTTAAAGGTCATATGCTCAGGTGTATGGAATAAATAAACAAAAACCATAAAATTTGTATGGGAGCCCCCCTAAGGAGTGGTCGGAGGAAATAGGTGTTAAAAGCAAAAATGTTCCTTTTGCAAAAGTAATGGGGGTCGGTGATACATCTTAACCCTTTCCGGCACAAACACAATAAAATTTGTATGGGAGCCCACTAAGGAGTGGTCGGAGGGAATAGGTGTCAAAGGCAAAAATATTCCTTTTGCAAAAATAATGGGGGTCGGTGATACATATTAACCCTTTCCGGCACTCTTTGAAAGGTCATATGCTCAGGTGTATGGAATAAATAAGCAAAAACCATAAAATTTGTAAGGAAGCCCCACTAAGGAGTGGTCGGAGGGAATAGGTGTCAAACGCAAAAATGTTCCTTTTGCAAAAATAATGGGGGTCGGTGATACATATTAACCCTTTCCGGCACTCTTTGAAAGGTCATATGCTCAGGTGTATGGAATAAATAAGCAAAAACCATAAAATTTGTAAGGAAGCCCCCCTAAGGAGTGATCGGAGGCAATAGGTGTCAAAGGCAAAAATGCTCCTTTTGCAAAAGTAATGGGGGTCAGTCATACATATTAACCCTTTCCGGCACAAAAACCATAAAATTTGTATGGGGTCCCCCCTAAGGAGTGGTCGGAGAGAATAGGTGTCGAAGGCAAAAATGTTCCTTTTGCAAAAATAATGGGGGTCAGTCCTACATATGAACCCTTTCCGGCACTCTTTTAAAGGTCATATGCTCAGGTGTATGGAATAAATATACAAAAACCATAATATTTGTAAGGAAGCCCCCCCAAGGAGTGATCGGAGGGAATAGGTGTCAAACGCAAAAATGTTCCTTTTGCAAAAGTAATGGGGGTCGGTCATACATATTAACCCTCTCCGGCACTCTTTTAAATGTCATATGCTCAGGTGTATGGAATAAATATTTTGCTAAATAGTTTTTAAAAAAGATGTCATCAAAAGCGAATTGACTAATTCTACGTCTTGTGTTACGACATAGTCGAAACTACTGTATCTTTTTTTTTTTGTTTTGTAAATATTTTCAAATCTTTGGTTCTTGTTTTTATTTTCTTCTTGAGGGCATGGTACAATGAAAACAAGGTAGAAGCATTTCAGAGAGGCAGACTGCCGCAACTGTCAAAACGAAATTGACTGCCTATAGAAAATCTGAAAACGATTATTTTTTTTATTTTTTTTTTTCATTTTCATTTTCAAATTACAATTGAAAGACAATTTTGGCTATGAGAAAGAGAGCGCAGTCCGAAATGCGTCTACCTCTGTTGACCTACCATGCTTGAGGGAATTTTTTACATATTTTGAATTTTTTTGACATATTTTACAAATGTTTGAAATATTTTGAATAATTTTAATTATTTTTGACAATATTTGTGCTCAAATGAAAACAAATAATTTTAAAACTGCTTTATAAGTTTATAGCACGTGTCAGTCATTTTTAAAAACTTATAACTTATAAACAAACATTTTCAAACACTTTTGATATTTTGTTTGGTTTTGATACATTTTTAAATAATTTGATACATTTTTGAAAATATTTGTTGTGCTCAGATGAGAACAAAAACATTTTTTAAATGCTTTAGATTTTGAACGCTGTTGAACGTCTATGAATAATGTTTTTAAATGTTTTCGATTTTTTTTTCTTATGAATGCTTTATAAGAGGTTCATAAATTTGTATGAATACAGCCATTAGAATTTCGATGAAATTCATCCGAATAAAGTTACCAGCTTACTAAAGTAATAATAAAAAAAAAAAAATAACTAAAGTACTAAACTTTCTGTATCTTCCTGATCTTACCATTTTTTTTTTCATGCATTGGTACACTTTTCCCAGCACTGTGACTATACAGTGCGCGAAATTTGCTTAGCCGCACACGATTTTACATCAATATGAATTAAAAAACAAGCGTGGGGTTAACTGAATAATGAACGACTCAAATTTTTGTTTTATTTTGTACAAAATAATTAAGAATTTGAGAGATTTTATGTTCATATTTTAAGAAAATTTATAAAATAGTTATAACGCAAGATAAATTCGAGCGAAATTTGCTTAGCCGCACCAAGTCGAATGTTTAAAAATAAAATGTTTTATAAAAAAAAAATCAGTGTTTTGAACAATTAATATTTAGTTGGACCTCTATTTGTATTAATTACTGCAAAAATTCTTTCAGGAAATGAGTCAATTAATTTTTTGAGTACTTTTATTTCTAAATCTAGCCACGCCTGCAAAATTGCAATTTTTAATTCCGCTATCGATAAATATTGGCGGCAGTTTCCTTAAATAGGTTCAATTCCAGACTTCTAGCTGGCCAATCAAGCAATGGTATTGAGAGTGATGAAAAAAATCCTTCGACTCGTGTGAAACGTGAATACTGGCATTATCCTGTTGAAATATTAAGTCAACGTCAGAATTTTTTTCCAAATAAGTAATAAGAACGTCGTCCAACATTTCAATATACTTTTTAGAATTCATTTTTGTAGAAATAAAACATAATTTAAGTTCGCCATAATAAAAGAAACCACTCCATATCATAATGGATCCACCGCCGAAATTCCAACTCATTATTGGTGGGTTATTTACACGTAAATCATGCCAATAACAGCTAAATCCATCGGGTCCGACCAGATACAATTTTTTCTCGTCCAAAAAAAAAAAATAACATTGCACCAATTTTCAGCCCAGTTCATGTGCTTTTTTCAAATTCCAATCTAGCTGCTTTCTGTAAAGATTTAAGTTGTGGGTGTTTTGACATTTTTTTCCATTTACTGTTTCGGTCCGTACTTAAAATTTGTTGAACTCTTTGTTTTCCAATGGGAACATTTAGTTTTGACATTATTCGAGATGTGCTTAGTCGGTGTTTAGTGGCTTCTGCTTTGATAACATTGCTTTGGTGACGAGTTATCTTCGTCTTTCTATTAGATTTTGAAGAAGAAATGCCGTATTTATCACTTAATCGGAAAAAATTTCTAATTACTTTCTCCGATCTTTTTATTTGTCGGCTAATTGCTCTATTAGAAACCCGTTTTCTTTTAGAATCTTAATTTTGCATTTTTTAACACCACTCAAAAAACTTTTCTCTGCCATTTTAATATTTAATCAATCCAAAATAAGATTTATCGTCTAAAATATTGAAAAAAGTTTAAATTAAAAAAAAAAACACTAAAACCTTCCAGCATTAAAAAAAGATACAGTAGTTTCGACTATGTCGTAACACAAGACGTAGAATTGTTCAATTCGCTTTTGATGACATCTTTTTTAAAAAATATTTAGCAAAATATTTATTCCATACACCTGAGCATATGACCTTTAAAAGAGTGCCGGAGAAGGTTAATATGTATGACTAACCCCCATTACTTTTGCAATAGTGCAATTTTTGCCTTTGACATCTATTCCCTCCAACCACTCCTTAGGGGGGCTCCTATACAAATTTTATGGCTTTTGTATATTTATGCCATACACCTGAGCATATGACCTTTTAGAGAGTGCCGGAGAGGGTTAATATGTATTACCGACCTCCATTATTTTTGCAAAAGGAACATTTTTGCCTTTGACACCTATTCTCTCCGACCACTCCTTGGGGGGCTCCCATACAAATTTTATGGTTTTTGTGCCGGAAAAAGTTAATATGCATCACCTGCCCCTATTACTTTTGCAAAAAAAGCATTTTTGCCTTTGACACCTATTCCCTCCGACCACTCCTTAGGGGGGCTCCCATACAAATTTTATGGATTGTGTTTATTTATTCCATATACGTTAGCATATGACCTTTAAAAGAGTGCCGGAAAGGGTTAATATGTATCACTGACCCCCAGTACTTTTGCAAAAGGAATATTTTTGCCTTTGACACCTATTCCCTCCGACCACTCCTTAGGGGGGCTCCCATACAAATTTTATGGTTTTTTTATATTTATGCCATACACCTGAGCATATGACCTTTAAGAGAGTGCCGGAGAGGGTTAATATGTATTACCGACCCCCATTATTTTTGCAAAAGGGACATTTTTGCGTTTGACACCTATTCCCTCCGACCACTCCTTAGGGGGGCTCCCATACAAATTTTATGGATTGTGTTTATTTATTCCATATACCTGAGCATATGAGCTTTAAAAGAGTGCCGGAAAGGGTTAATATGTATCACCGACCCCCTGTACTTTTGCAAAAGGAATATTTTTGCCTTTGACACCTATTCCTTCCGACCACTCCTTAGGGGGGCTCCCATACAAATTTTATGGTTTTTTTTATATTTATGCCATACACCTGAGCATATGACCTTTAAGAGAGTGCCGGATAGGGTTAATATGTATTACCGACCCCCATTATTTTTGCAAAAGGGACATTTTTGCGTTTGACACCTTTTCCCTCCGACCACTCATTAGGGGGGCTCCCATACAAATTTTATTGTGTTTGTGCCGGAAAGGGTTAATATGTATCACCGACCCCCAGTACTTTTGCAAAAGGAATATTTTTGCTTTTGACACCTATTCCCTCCGACCACTCCTTACGAGGCTCCCATACAAATTTTGTGGTTTTTGTGCCGGAAAGGGTTAGTATGCATCACCTACCCCTATTACTTTTGCAAAAGGAATATTTTTGCCTTTGGCACCTTTTCCCTCCGACCACTCCTTAGGGGGCTTTCATACAAATTTTATTGTGTTTGTGCCGGAAAGGGTTAATATGTATCACTGACTCCCATTACTTTTGCAAAAGGAACATTTTTGCGCTTAACACCTATTTCCTCCGACCACTCCTTAGGGGGGCTCCCATACAAACTTTATGGTTTTTGTATATTTATTCCATACACCTGAGCATATGACCTTGAAGAGAGTGCCGGAGAGGGCTAATATGTATGACCGACCCCCATCACTTTTGCAAAAGGAACATTTTTGCCTTTGATACCTATTCCCTCCGACCACTCCTTAGGGGAGCTCCCATACAAATTTTATTGTGTTTGTGCCGGAAAGGGTTAATATGTATCACTGACCCCCATTATTTTTGCAAAAGGAATATTTTTGCCTTTGACACCTATTCCCTCCGACCACTCCTTAGGGGGGCTCCCATACAAATTTTATGGTTTTGTCGATAAAATCGGAAACTGTCGATAAATAGGTAGCAAGTTTAAGCAAACAAAAACATCAAACGTTGGCTTTATATTTCATGTAATTGTGTAAAATTTATATAAGTTAGAGAGTTCTAACATGAATTTTTGTCGCATTGAGGATCAAGCAGACCAACAAGTGCTAACATTAACATTGTACGATCAGTACTTTAGGCCCACCAAAGGCTCAAAAAGTTATATAAATACCGTCACCTGATCACTATTAACCACCCTACTTACCTCCGAGAATGACGTATTCTACGTCAAAAGAACTAACAATTACAACACGTAAAACAAGACTGCGGCTAAGCAAATTTCTCTCGAATTTATCTTACGTTGTAATTATTTTTTAAATTCTTTTAAATATGAACATAAAACCTCTCAAATTCTTAATAATTTTCTACAAAATAACACAAAAAATAAAGTCTTTCATTATTCAGTTAACCCCACACTTGTTTTTTTAATTCATATTGATGTAAAATCGTGTGCGGCTAAGCAAATTTCGCGCTCTGTATGAAAATCTCGTTTATACGTAAAAATATCAGATCTGAGGTAAGAAAAATATATGTAAGGCCGTCATCTATTTTTCTTTTCTATAGGATTGTTATTTTAAAATGAAATACATCTTTCGTGGCGTCCGTGGCGTAGTTGGTTAAAGTGCGTGGCCGCTATGTCAACGAATCTGGAGACCCAGGTTCGAACCCCAGCAGCGACAGAAAATTATTTGAATTAAAATAATTTTTCTGTACGGCCGCCACCTCTCTGCAGACAATGGCAAACCTCAGAGAGTAATCAAAATGCCATGTAAAGCTTTTGAGAACAAGAACATTCCGTTCATCGCCCTTCAGAGTCGGCGTTTAACATGTAGGTCCGGTTCTCGGTCAATTGTGTACAAACTTAATAACACGCACAACACAATTGATCATAAGAAGCTAGGTCAAAGTCCCTCAAGGGCTGAAATGGCCAGTTATTTATTTTGTTTTTTACATCTTTCATTTAAGCTGAAAAATTTCATTATTTTTAACACGCTGATGTCCTACAAAAAGTAGTACATTCTTTTCTCGCTTCCATATGAATCGCTATAGAATCGATTCTTTTATTCACTTTTTAAATGGATTCTTTTAAATAAAAAATATTAATTTTCGGAAATAAGAGAACAAATCAAAAGAGACTGGTGCTTTTCTCGCTTATACCAGAATTTGTTTTAGAATCAATTCGTTGTTCACTTACCAAAAAAGCAAGCAATTAATCTAAAAACATTTTCTATAGTAGAAATTAATATATAGGTCGTAATCGATTCTGGTTGAAAAAAAAAACGAATCACTAAACTTTTACCGGTTGGTAGATTCCAATTCATAGGTTGTGCTTTTAATTTATATATTATTTGGAATACGTTCTAAACTGTAAGCAAAAGAGAATCCATTCCATTTAAGATTTTATTTAGAATCAATTCTCATTTTCCCGGTGGGTTGTTAACTTTTATTTATGATGCTAAAAAAGAGTTGGAAAATAGAGCTTTTGTCTTACAGCGATTTTGACATATTGTTCTATCTCCTATGCTCGCCAACATTAGAGTGCAGATATATTGTTATATAAGCGAAAAAACATATAAGACAAAATTAAATTTAAAAATAAAAAAACTCAGGAGCGGTGCTTTCATTGTCAAAAATTTTACTTACAATTTTTTTTGTTTGAATTTTTATGGTTAAAATTTTGTTTGTTTAAGTTATATGTTTGGGGCAAACGTTTTCATAACAACCGCCCCTGTGACGATTTGGCATTTTCTTTTGTGTGTAGCAATTTTCATACATTGAAATTAACTAATACAAACAACAACATCTTTGTTGTGTTATGGCTGTCTCTCTTCGATTTCAGAGTTGGAATACAGAAGTATTACATATACATATGTTCTACTTTATTAGCTTTGGGCACAACTTTTTTTGAGTTGCACTGAGCTTAAATGAGAAAAGTTTTTCTCTCTGAGAATAAGAATAAAGAAATTGTATGGTTATTCTCTTTGAATTTTAATTCATTATTTAAATAATGGTTATCAAATTTATATAGCCTATGTCCCAACTAGGCACCATAGATATCCTAGAGAAAAAATTTTTTGAAATAGCGACTGCCATTCTCAAGCTTTTCGCAGCCGAACATACGTGAGCCCTCTTTTATATAATAGTATAGAAATATATATAGATAGTGTCTTATAAAATTTGCTTACACATCTTCTTCTATATACATAAAAATTGAGCTTAAAAGCTTTTATGTTCATAAAGCAATTAATATATTGATGATAATAAAACAAAATAGAAAAAATGAAAATGATAAGATTTCCAATATTATAATACACATAAATTACTTTTAAAATTTGACCAAAAAATAATGGAAAAAGATATTTAAAATTATTTTTTACTTTGTAGTGATTTTGAGGTCGGTTGTTTTCTTGTTAAAAAGTTTTTATTTCTTCCTTTTTAGAGAATATGAAAAATATTATGTAATATTCTTGAAAATTTGTTTTATTAATTCGTGAAAGTTTGTTGGGTATTTTCCATATCTGTCTCTTTGCAATTTTTATTAAAGTGCCACGCCCTTTCTCTAATCCCGCCCACTTTATTTACCGTACTTTATAATGATTATACCTAGCCCTTCTTGGGAAATTTTAGTTCCCAAGTATCAATATTAACCGATATATAGTACTTTCCTTAAAGTGCCCTATGTACAATCACGCCAAGTTTTGTAATGATTCTACCTGCATACCAAATATTAGTACCCAAGTGACAATATTAACTGAGATATAGTATTTTTATAATATTGCCACACCCATTTGTTGAATAACGCCCACTTTTTATACCGTAATTTGTAGTAACTGTGCCTACCCATGTACTAAATTTCAGTATCCTAGTGTCAATATTAACTGAAATACAGTGTTTTTCTAATAGTGACACGCCCCTTTGTCGAATATCGCCCTTTTTTTATAAAAGGACCACCGCGTTCATGATATATATGTGTTGACAAAAAATTACGGAAATCGGGCAAGTGCTTTAGGAGTTATCGATGTACATCAGCGCAGGGCACTCCATAAATCACTGAGCTCTCTGTGAGCGTAACTTTTCTCATGTATACAAAGCTCACAACCAGTGTTGCCAGTCTAGCCTTTTTGAGGCTAGATCTAGCCTTTTTTACGGTCGTCTAGCCTCGAAAAATACCATCTAGCCTCTAGCCTTCTTTTTAAGCCTTTTTTGTTTCGTTCTAGCCTTTTCGAGCCTTTTTTGATATATTGCTTAAGATGTATGAACCAGAGATCTGCATGAATGGATCCATTTGTTGTTTCAAGTTCCTTTAATTTTTCAACTCCCTGCAAGTCAAGGCAGGGAAACAACAAGTTTGCGCGAATCATAGGCAGCAAGAATAAAGTCGCTAAAGGTAGAACACTGGAAATGTAGAAACTTGAAATGCAGGGAAAAGTAATTATTTTACCTACAAATCCTTTATTTTCAAGTCTGTTTACGAAGTTCGAAGAAATAACTTCGTGTCGTCAGTGCAAACTTCGTTTCTCGAGTTAAGAATACAGTTTAACTTTAAGCATTGGATTGGAGAATGTTTGTGTTCTTTTTGTTGTTTTTTTATTTCCTGCACCTGAACAGGAGAGCTTTAAGTAGGGACGGAGAGGGTTAACATGTATGACCCATTACTTTTGCAAAAGGAACATTTTTCCCTTGGGGACCTATTCCCTCCGACCACTCCGTAGGGGTTAATAAATTTCGTCACTTTTTATAGAAAAGTATAAGTAGACGCTCGTCAGTGGCTTTTTACGGCAGCGCAGTCGCTTAGACTTGAAAAGTAGAAAGCTTGATTTTTTCTACCAATTAATGTAGGGTAGAAACAAAATAAAATCAAGTATGATTTATGATTCGTTTTTCAGAAGCTAGTCGTGGCTTGTAGGGTAGAAACATATCAAGTTTCTACAAGTCAAGTCAAAACTTGATTCTTTTGAAGTTACTTGATTTTCAATTGACTTGTTGTAGATCTCTGGTATGGACCTAGTTCAATCTTGTGCTCTAAAAATAATATACTTGGCAGCACTTCATGAATGAAACTCATGTTCATAAATGTTCTTTCAGCTGGAAATGGAAAAAACAAATATTCTTTGCAATTCTGGTTTCCATTTACTAGATATTTCAATAAAGTTTCTAAATTCATACAAGAAACGAGTAAGAAAATAGGTGATTCTAATGATGAAACTGAAAGTACTTCCAGCTCCAGCAATGGGGCTTCGTCTGATTAATGGAATTTGAGGAGCCGAGTGCAAACAAGAAAAATCTGAAAAACTCGAAAAAATACGGTTTTTACACTTATTATATATTTGAGCTTGAAAGACTGAATTCAATTTTAATCAATTTCAAATATGTTTTGTTCTTGGTATTGTTTTATATCATATTCATATAGTATGTAAATATATAAATACGTACGTATATTCACAGAGTAAAAAATAATGTAAGCAAATCTAGCCTTTTTTTAGCCCTTTTTTTTAAGCCATCTAGCCTTTTCTAGCCCTTTTTCAAAGCCCATCTAGCCTTTTTCCCCAAAAATTTCTGGCAACACTGCTCACAACAGAAGACAATATAATTCAGTCGTTCGCTGACGATGATGTTGTGAAGATCTAAGTCGTTTTGCGCTGCAAATTTTATGTACACTCGTGAAAAACCAACTTATTGATTTGTATATTTATAATACTTATGCACATATTTTTTATTTTGTAGAATTTCATATTCGTATATATTAAGGTTTCATATAATTAATACATATAAGCTATTAAGATTTTTTTGTACATTGTTCATTCACGTTCCTTATTAATTTTTTAATACTTTTTTAAGAATTAAATAATATTTAAAAAAACAAAACACGAAATTTTTAAACATATTTCAATGTTTGGATCAACATATTGGTGCGAAAGTGCCTTCTATATCGCGAAATCTATTTAAGCAAGCAACGCAACTTACTTACCGATAAACATTTTGGAGATTTTCTCAAAAAAAATGCTGGAGTTTCGATGTTGACATAGAAGAAATAATGAATAATACCAATGACTAAATATAATAAAAACAAAATAAATATGAAAACTTACAAATCTAGATAATTGTGACAACTTTTTCGCTCAGAGTGCGCAATTCGAGAGCGCACCAATACAAACAAGACAAAATTATATGTGACTGTGTTAGAATCCTCCTTTTTGAAGTCGGATAAAAAGTAACGCAAACACTAGGATACACTAAATATTTTGCGCTTCTTTTGTTATATGCAAGAATCTTTTATTTTGCGAGTGACTTTCAATGAGATGCACACAATATATATGTAGACATGGTTTTTTTCATTGTTTTCAATTATGATTAGTGAAGTATTAAAGAAATAAAATTTTTTACCCCAGCAATATCCATTTTTAATAAAATGAATATTTTGATATATGTATATATTTATCTATTAACTTGTTCAAACACGTAATTTTCAAAATGGAAAAAAGCACGCACAAAATGCACTGTAGTCCTCAGTCAGTTATTCAAAAACACTCTGCACCTGTGAGTCTGCGTGAAACCAGTTATTTTTTGAGCACCTCACGTCGCCTGTCCTACCTCCTTTGTCTAAGAAAACCGGTTTGGTTAAACGTTTAGCATTACTGAACTATAGAACAGAAACAAAAATAACGCAAAGCTTTCAAAGTTCAGGTCAAGGCATATTTAACAAGGTAGATTCGTGTCAGAGAGGTGAGTACAGCAGCTGTCAAGCACAAGAATAAAAAAAAAAGAAAAAACAGCGACTACATGATACAGTTATACCAAGACAGTTATACAAGGTAGGACTGACAACTGGCTATGCTCTCACCGGTGTCTTGCACCGACTGTCATTTGCCTGTCAACATCTTGAATGGTATATAATGGGGAATATGTCGCACGATTAGGGGTAGTCCGTAAAAGCCAAAAAAAAAAAAAAAAAAAAAAAAATATATAAAAAATTGAATATTTATGCATTGACTATATCTTCCAAAATGAAATTATACAATATTTCTGTTGCATTTATGCCCCACAAGAAGTCTCCATGATTCCATTTTGTTTCCGGCATTCTATAAGCACGTTTGACGGTGCTTGATGTTAATTCACTTATTAATTTTTCCACATCAGGTATAGCAGCAAATAGATCGTTATCGCTATAGTACATATAAATGGGAACATCGATGCTTTTAAGGTCATAATCTGGAGGACTCCAACTTCCATACTCTCCAATGTTGCCTATGACACCATAATCGAACTGGCGAAAACGTCCAGAACTATGCAGTTGAAGATAATGTATGACTTGATTGGAGGAAGCTCCAGCTGGTGCCGAGGATAATATTTCAGGAAGCATGGTCTATAAATAATTGAATTATTATTTTATGTAATTAATTTATTATGTTCCATGAAAAATACCTCATTAAAATACGGCGAATCAAAGCCCAAAATCAAGAAAAGCACATTAGAGCATACATCTTGAACTGGTGAAGTATCTCTACAAGCCACACTTCCTAATATTTGCATACCTCTTGTGCTTGGTAAAACCTCCACATCTGTAACTATTTCAGCAAGCAGCAAAAGTGGACTACCTAATATTATTAAAGGACTTTTCGAGTTTTGGAAATAAGCTACTGGAGCCAATAAGTGAGCTGACCTAATACGATACTTAAATTTTCCATCTAATGAGTTCAATACAAGGAAAGTAGTGGTACCCTGAGAATGTCCAATATAACTTATTTTTGATACTCCTGTAAGGTTCATAGCGTAATCAATCATAGCTGGCAAATCGTAAATAGCGATATGATGCCATTCGAAGTTCCAGTAATCTTGGTTTAATATTTTTTTAGTATGCCTTTTGGAGTAGGTGTTGCCACGAGCATTACCCAGCCAGACGTCAAAACCATTATCAGATAGCATATAGACAAGACTCTTGCCTGGGCCACTAAGGACCCAATCACTTGATGAGCTTAGCAAGCCATGCATAAAAAAAGCCATAGGACGTAAAGTACCATCATTGCCAGTTTTTGCTGAGAACGGAATGCGATGCATAGTTAAAATGTAGCCATCAGTCGTCGTTACTGTATGCTCTTCCACAGGATAACCATGGCTCTTTACTAACGATGGCTGTTTAGAAGATAGAAAAAGAAGAACAACAATTTTGAAAATTGTGAAAAGATTAACTTGTACAGAATCTAACCGTTGTTAATGAACTGGGCGCCAAAATGGAAACTCCTTCAACTACGAATGTTAACGAAACTGCCAATAGTGCACAAATTACTGCTCCATACAACATAATTAGATTCACTGGTTTAGATTTGCGTAGAATTGTTCTGAAATATCATATTTCTTCAACAAGATGTTAATGTAGAAAAGTTCAGGGTCTAAATTACAAAGTTTTTAATTAATTTTTGTGGAATTTTTTAAGATTTTACTATTTTTAAATAGTCACTTTGTGAAGGCGTGAAGGCGTGGTTTTCACTCGGTTTTGCTAAATTTGCAATTTATGCTAGAATCAAAGCTTATCTGCAAAATTTCAAGGTTTCAAATGAATTTTAGTGGAATATGTAGAGATTTAATGGTTTTGATGATGTTACTTTGTATTCGGGGAGGCGTGGTTATCATCCGATTTGGTTCAATTTCAAAATTGATTTGATTTTTCAAAAAGAAGATAATTTAATCATATTGGCGCACAGGTAGACGGACAGGCGGATATGGCTTAATCGACTCAGCTCGTGATGCTGATTAAAAATATACGAGGCTGCTATTTATATTTCTGGCTTTTTTATTTTTTTTTTATTTTAATTTTTTTTTTGTTTTTCAAAGTATTCTTTAAGATGATCAATACACTTTTGCATTCGTTTGAACCAATTTTCGAAACAGTTTTGCCATTCTGAAGTTGGTATCTCCGAAACCAGTTTTTTTTAAAGACTTAACGGCCTGTTCGGGCGCAGAAAAACTCTCGCCACGCAATTTTTTCTTAATGTGAGGGTACAAAAAGAAGTCATTTGGTGCCAAGTCGGGACTGTAAGGCGGATGACCTATCAATTCCACGTCTTGAGTGCTCAAAAACTCTTTTATTTGAACTGATGTGTGGGAACTCGCATTGTCGGGATGAAGGATGATGTTCCTGGGGTTTTCCTCAATTCTCCGAAGACTTCCCGCAAATAAATAGTTGTGTACCATTTAGCATTAACAGTTCTCCATTGCTCAAGTTGTACAATTGTGACATGACCGGTTTTTCTGAAAAAACTGGCAACCATTTGCTTGGATGTGCCCCGTCCGCGGACAACTTTTGTCGGAACCCAAACAGTGGATTGCTGCTTTGTTTCGAGCGTAGATAAGTTTAGATTCATGATTCGTCACCTGTGATGTTGTCGTAGACATGTTTTGAACCACCGTTGCTGTATTTTGTCAGCATTTCCCTGTACCCATCGACACGAGCCTTTTTTTGAGAAACCGTCAAATTATGGGGTATCAAACGGGAAAAAATCTTCCTGACACCTAAATGCTCATCTAAAATCGAATGAATGCTAGTCTCACTAATGCCCAAGGATGTCTCCATCTAACCGTATGTCATATGCCGGTCTGCTTCCAACAGTTCACCCACAGTATCGATATTTTCTGCGACCTTCACGAATTTCGCCTTTAAGAGAACGATGACAGCTTTTGAAGTCATTGAACCAGCGTTTTACAATCGCTGGGTGTGGTGCTTCATTACCAAAAGTCGAACTAAATTGATCGATGTATTATTTTCATATCAATTTTCAAACCATTGTAAACAACATAATAAGCGTACATTCACCAAATCATTTTGAGTACGTTTATGCTAGAAAATGTAAAATTTTCGAATGAAACTGTCAAAATTCATCTGGCAAGAAAACAAAATGGCGGCCATTTGAAAAAAATCGATTTTCGAGGTTACAAAATCGGTCATTTTTTTTTCTTCGGCGGATAAAAATTATCCTAGCTCAGGCGGTGGCCGCTTAAACAAGAATTAATTTGTTTTTTTTTTATTTTGTCCTCAGATGTTCCAGACTGGTGATATCCTGCACACCGTCAATTTTTTGGCATTTTCTTAAAAATCATCAAATAACGTCAAAAACCTTTTCAAAAATTCCGAAAAATTTTTTTGTATTCATTAAATGTTAGTAAATATATGCGCAAAATTTGAAAACGATATCTTTTTCCTTCTATGAAAAAAAATTCCCGAAAAAAATTTTTTTTTTTTAAATCTGTAACCTATATGTCCCCTTAAAGCTGCCGAGGCGCAAGGTTTTAAAGGCAGCCCTGGTACAACAATATATCAGTACTCTGATGTTGGAGAATATACCTTGAGTGAACTGCCAACTTAGTTTATTTCCGTTTCGTTTAGGAGCATCAATTCCATTCCAATAAGTCAAGTCGGAACTGTAAAGCGGATGACCCATCAATTCCACGTTTTAAGTGCGCAAAAACTCTTGTTTGTGCTGTTGTGTGGAGCTTGCATTGTCTTGATGAAGAATAATCTTTCGGCGCTTGTTTGTTTTCCTTATTTCACGGAACACTACTAAAAAACAAATGGTTGTGTACCATTCCAAATTGACCGTTCTACGTATCTCAAGTAGTACATTGGGCACATGACCAATTTTTTGGAGGAAACTGGTGACCATTTGCTTCGCAGTACTTCGAGCTATAACAACTTATGTTGGATTTGGTTCATCTTGAAAGATCCATACAGTCAACTGCTGTTTTCTTTCAGGCTCATACGCATAGATTCACGATTCGTCAATAATCACGATTATTTAATATACACACAAGACGATCAAGCATTACAAGTTCGCGCACATCATCAATGTTTTGTGGCACAAACATAGAATTTGGACTTCTTTTACGAAGTATGTTACGGCCCCTCTTGAATTCTGTGTACCACCGATAAGCAGAGGTTTTTGATGGTGCTTCATTGCCGCATTGTCGAAAGTTGTAACAATTAATCGCATGAAAATACACACACGTAATTCTATTTTTTTGCTGAAATACAATTGTAGTTAAAAGTACTTTAGTACAAAATGTTGTGAGCACATAGATGTAATTTATATCAAACTTCGAATGGAAACGTCAATTTGAACGGAGTGACATTAGCGTTGCAATATCCTGAAATATAAGTAGCAGCGTACGTAAGTATTTTTGTTTTTTGACGAATTTAATGAAAAATTCGATGTTCCGTGATCAATATATATGCTTATATTCTTATATTCTTAGTAAGATATTAAACCGTAACCTACTCGCAGTATTTCATCTATTTGTCGTTTCTAACTGATTGCAGAGTAGTGTATCGGCTAGATGTAAAATATTTAAGAAACGTCAATTCAACCAGAACTTAGAAACAAGCGCAAGCAATCCAGTTCTAATTTGCAATGAAGTTAAAATATAAAACGGAATATACATATATACATAGTTATATTTCATTTATAAAATTCTAATAGATTTGAACTGTTGGCGACAAAACTTCCAAGTTATTACCAGTACTGGATTTAGGCCTAGTCCCGAGAGGCCCAGGCCTAGGGCGGCAAAATTAAAGGGCCGGCAAAATTGTTTTGAAAACATAATTTGGAAGAATCGACAGGGAGGCAAAAAATTTTCGTAGCTGGTTTATAAATAAAATCTAATTGAATCGATGAACTAGTTTCATGTGTGTAAATTTTATGCAGGCCAAATTTTGAGCCACAAATGTTTGAAGAAAACTAACTAGCAAAAGCTTTGCTTCCATGTAGTGATTAAGATAATGTAGACAACTTGATTACTTTTTGGGTTACAGAAATTATTACTTCAACATGGGCCTGTCATTGGCGGTAATTAAAAAATCAAACAATTAAGAAATGCAATCAATGCATATTTGATCTTTCTGTCTTTATATGTATTTATAAGGAATAATTGAATATAAAATTGGGGTAATACATTGAACAATTTTTTTAATGATTCGCTGGATGTATTTAGAGCGCAAACAGAATCAAAGCGATTGGCGATCCTCCCTTCTCGCCAATCGCTCAGACTACGTCTAGAATGAATGCGATTAGCGATTGGCGAACTATTCAGACTGAATTCTCCGAATGTTTTGTTTTGTGTATGCATAATTGACATGAAGAAAACAGAAACACAGACAACAAATGTCAGAAGATAATAAAACTTAAGAAAATAGCACTGAACATACCCCATCATTAGGAAAAATACGGCATGTTTGACATCACTCAAAGAGAGGATCGCCAGGTCACCAGAGAAAAAATAGAATAGATTATAATCGGGCGAATGCTCGTCGTGATTGGCGACCAGCGATTTGATTTCGGACGTGTTCATACATTTTCATGCATTGTATTCTTTGAAAATATCGCCAATCGCTTATCGCTTTGATTCTATCCAGGCTCTTAGATGGCGGAATCATTTTGATGACCGTAAAATCTAAAGCTCGGTAGAATAATTTCGTTACTTATTTAAAAAGTAGCTATAAGTTTTGAAAATTTTTGGGATGCGACTTTTTAAACACAAAGGAGGGTTACACCACTGATAAGGAGGTACTTTCTAGAAAAAATTTTTTATCTCTTAAAGACAAACAACTTTCCTTAGGGAATTATTTTTAAACTTGAGTCACTTTCGTATTATTTATAATTTCGCCAATTTTGATATTAGCGAATTAGAAAAAAAAAACAACAAATGTATTATCTAAGTATACAATGATTTAGAAGACACACTCCAGAAGTGAGGAGTTCATTAATTTAGAGAATTTTCTTCTAATATTATTGCAAGAAGAAGAACAAGATATTAGTTCTGCATCAGAAATAAACAATGTTTTGAATTTCCGTAATCTTTGTGATGTATGTATATCCAAATGTAGAAATATTATTGAGAATTTATTTAACAATGGATCACTAACCTATGTATTACTGAGTTGCGGCACAACTAACTCTGGGTGTTTTCTACCCAAATAATAAACTCTCAGCTATAAGGATCTAATTGCTTAAACCTAAGAAAAGTGTTGGTTTTAAATAAATTCAAGATTATTTTGACCATTTTAAAATGTTTTTTATTTAAAGAATTGATTTGTTACATGTAAAACAAAACATTAAGAATTATTATTGCATTAGAAATCTTGCATAGAAACAGTGACTGGGTGTATTCCACCCTAAGGTTAGTGATGCATAGTTAAGTATTCTTGCTACAAACTGCTCAGGAGAACGCTAATTTTTCACATTAAAACGGATTAAAAACTATTTACAGGCAGATATGAATGAGGAGCGGTTTAATGCATTTGCATTATTATGTTTTGAAGCGGAGATAAGGCAAGAACTAAGCTATGGTGATGACGTTAAAAATGATTTTGCAAGAGCAAAAGCAGGAAAAAACAATTTGTTGAAAAATATATATATAAAAAAAAAATAAAAATAAATAACTGGCCATTTCAACCCTTGAAAGGACTTTGACCTAGTTTCTTATGATCAATTGTGTTATGGGTGTTATTAAATTTGTACACAATTGACCGAGAATCGGACCAACAGGTTTAACGCCGACTCCGAACGGCGATGAACGGAATGTTCTTGTTCTCAAGAAGCTTTACATGGCATTTTTTATTACTCTCTGAAGTTTGCCATTGTCTGCAGAGAGGTGGCGGCCGTACAGAAAAATCATTTTAATTCAAATAATTTTCTGTCGCTGATGGGATTCGAACCCGGGTCTCCAGTATCGTTAACATAGAGGCCACGTACTTAAACCAACTACGCCACGGACGCCACCAAAAAAATATATATATATACATATGCAAAAAAAACAAAGCAATTTATTTTTATTTTTGTACAAATTACTTTGTAATTGTGTGTTAAAAATAAAAAAGCAAATTTTTATAATTTTGTTCCATTCTAAGGAAAATTCATTATCTTAGAGACGGAATTAATGCCGAGCCTATGGCGGTAGAATGCCTTAATCCACCACTGGTTGTTCTGAGTTATATTGGCTGCTGAAGTTATTATTTTTATTTCTGCTTGAATGAAATTGTGAATTTGCCTCAATGTCAAATATTTGATCATAAAAGCAATTTATCACTTAATTAGGGATAAATACATTGTTATTACTATTTCATATAATCGCCAATACATCAGTGTTTACCCACTTATGATAAGAGTCCAAAGGTAATTTCTAACTTACAATTGAATTCCGTGTTTAAAGCATTCGCACATTTTTTTAACCCAAGCGCAAATCAGTTTAACCCAAGCGCAAATCAGTTTAACCCAAACGCAAATAAGTTTAACCGAAACGCAAATCAAATTAACCCAGACGCAAATCAAATCGCAAATTAATTTAAACCAAACGCAAATAAGTTTAATCACTTATAAGTTAAGTGGAAATTAAATTAACCTAGGTCCAAATCAACAGGGTAAATCAACAGAGTCAGCACTTAATGACCTTATAACCACAATTGAAAAATCTATCGACTGCAAGGAAATATGTATTGTCGCTTTCCTTGACGTCGAAGGAGCCTTCAATAATACGTCATACGAGTCCACTAGAAGGGCACTTAATAACCTTGACATGCCAACAATCATAGGCAGGTGGATTATGACGACACTCAATAGCAGAGTTATCCAGACATGCCTGGATAACACTTCCCTCAAAGCAACTACAACCAGGGGATGCCCGCAAGGAGGCGTCCTATCACCTCTACTTTGGTCACCATTTGCACTGGGGGAGCTTTGAAAACACAGTGTCTGATGTTCTACAAGCAGCACTGAACACAGTACAGAGATGGTGCAATACCGAAGGCCTCTCCGTAAACCCAAAAAAGACAGTCATTGTTCCTTTTACAAAACGACGCAAGCTCAATCTTACTTGCCCGGTACTTTTTGGGGAAAAAGTAGATTTTTCCAACTCAGCAAAATACCTGGGAGTGATCCTGGACAGCAAACTGTTCTGGAACCTCCACATAGACCGCATCATCAGCAGATCAACAGCCTCATTGTGGACCTACAGAAGAATTTGCGGCAAAAACTGGGGGTTAAGCCCTAAGATGATGTACAATCTCTACACTTTGATCGTCAGACCAGCACTAACATACGCGTCTGTAGTATGGTGGTCGAAAACGCTAGAAGGATCAACCATCAAGCGGTTAGGACGAGTTCAAAGATGTGCACGGATATGTATGACAGGCTGCATAAGATCTACGCCAACAGCAGCCCTCAATGTCATCTTAGGGCTCACCCCAATCCACATACACATCCAGATGGAGGCGAAGCTCAGCCTTCACAGACTTTTCCATCTGGGAAAGTCCAACCATCCCTTAAAGGGACACCTAACCTTAATCACAACCCTAAAGCGAGAAAAGGAGTTCTGCATGCCATTAGATGACATGCTTCCCAAAAGCCGCTTTAACAAAAACTTCATCGTAGTTATCCCCCCTAGATCCAACTGGGAACACGAGAAACTAAACACATCCGAAAACGACCTTGTGTGGTACACAGATGGCTCCAAAATGGAGGAAGGCACGGGAGCAGGGGTCTTTGGAGAACACTCCAATGAGAGCCACTTCTTCAGTGCAGGTCTATTAACCACAATCTTTCAAGCGGAAATCCTTGCCATTAACAGATGCGTCAGACTGAACTGTATGAACAATGTTAGGGGCAAATCAATTTTCGTCTTCTCTGATAGTCAAGCTGCCCTTAAAGCTCTGACATCACCCATCATAAAATCCAAGCTAGTGCTGGAGACTGTAGACGTCCTCAACGACCTGGCTGCGCAAAACAATAAAGTTACTCTACAGTGGATTCCTGCCCACTGTGGTTTTGACGGGAATGAAAGAGCAGACTCCCTGGCCAAACAGGGAGCATCATCACCACTCACAGGACCGGAACCGTTCTGTGGGGTTGGTAAGAATCTGTTCAAGCAACACGTCAAAAAAACCTCATTCCGCGAATCTCAAGACATCTGGAAGAACTGCTTAGGACAGATATGCACTAAGCAAATATTCCCAGAACTTTCTCCCAAGAAATCGAATTTTCTTATTAACCTAGGGAAGAAAGACCTAAAGATGATGACCGGAATCATAACTGGACACTGCAAACTAAAGAAACACCTACAAAAAATGAATCTCGCTACTGATTCATTATGTAGATTATGCCTTGAGGATGAAGAAACCTCCAGACATATTCTCACTGAATGTCCAGCTCTTCTCCATATAAGAAAGAGAATCCTAAATAGCGAAATAGTCTCTCAAGGACACCTTGCGATCCTCAACCTCGAAAATATATTATGTTTTCTGAAAAAAACTAAAGCAAACGAACTGCTTTAAGAAAAAAAAGCTCAAGCCTGTGTTAGATAACACGGGCGCATAGGTCAGACGTAGAATACGTTAGTCATTAACAGCCTTATTCAATAGATTTCCTTAAACAACCTTTAAACGCTTGTTTAGTTACGCACTGTTTAAGGCTTTACGCAGCTTCTATGCAACCTTGCTAACATTGTTATTCATAAACATTTTTTCATTTTCTGCTTATGACAAAAACATAAAAAGAGAAGACCTCCAAAATGTTATTTTAACAGAATTTCGTGAGCGAACCTGACGGGCCATCGAGAAGTGAAACATGTTGTGTTTTTGATAAAATCGTGAAACATGTTGCGCTACTCAGAAAAACAGGTTTTCTTCTTGTTGCGAAGATCACAAATCATTTAAATTTTGTGATTGTGTTTGTAATTGCCATTTCTATCAACAAAAATAGCGAAAATTTGCAACAATGCACTTTTTCGCAATTTTGTTTAATTTCTATGAAGCTGGCATTTTTTCGCAAAATTCAATTTCATTGGATATGATTGCGGAGGCGTGGGTTCAATTCCGGCGGCTGGCATGATTTTTTTTTTTCTTAAAATATACATTTTTTTATTATTTTTTTTAATCAATTTTTAGTAAATAATTTGTAATTTTTATAAATTTCAAGCGAAGAACTTATTTGTTTTCAGTCATTTTGTTTTTGTTTTTTTATTATTTAAGCTTAGGTAATATCGCAAAGGCGCGGGTTCAATTCCGGCGGCTGGCATGATTTTTTTTTCAATTTCGCATTATTTATTATTTTTTTTAAACAATTTTTTAATAAATAATTCTATAAATAAAATTTTGAGCAAATAATTTACTTCTTTGCAATCATTTTATTTTGTTTTATTATTTAAGCTTAGGTGGTTAATATATTTGTGCATATGCTTAGAGTAAATTTTATTTGAAATTTTTATGATGGTTTCGCATGGATGTTTAATTGAATTATAATTTTTTTTCCTCAAATGGTTGCATTATTAAAAAAAAAATTATTTCATTTAAAAGTAAGTATTATTAAAAAAAAACTGACAAAATGTATAAAATTAATTAAATTATTTGCAAGAAATGGTAAAAAATTAAAATAAAATGTACTCTAAACATATGCACAGACAATACACTAAGGGAAATAACGCATATTAGCATTATCCACGCCTGAGTATAAATTTTATTCAAATATTTACGTGGATAAATCCAATGTTTTCCTTACAACTCGTTTTTTTTCCGTATTTGAATTTTATTTATACCACACACGTACACACATATTCCATACAAGCAATTGCTTAAGCAGCAACAGCATCGCACACGTACACACATACTCCGAAAAGCAGCAACAGCATCGAACTCTGTTCCTGCAGTTTATATCTTGCAATTTTATTGGATATGATTGCGGAGGCGTGGGTTCAATTCCGGCGGCTGGCATTTTTTTTTTTTTTTGTAATTACGGCTGGCATGATTTTTTTTTTTTTTTTTTTTTTCTTAAAATATACATTTTTTTATTATATTTTTTATTCAATTTTTAGTAAATAATTTGTAATTTTTATAAATTTCAAGCGAAGAACTTATTTGTTTTCAGTCATTTTGTTTTTGTTTTTCTTATTATTTAAGCTTAGGTAATATCGCGGAGGCGCGGGTTCAATTCCGGCGGCTGGCATGATTTTTTTTTCAATTTCGCATTATTTATTATTTTTTTTTAAACAATTTTTTAATAAATAATTATATAAATAAAAGTTTGAGCAAGAAATTAACTTCTTTGCAGTCATTTTATTTTGTTTTATTATTTAAGCTTAGGAAGTTAACATGTATTGTGTGTGCATATGTTTAGAATACATTTTATTTTAATTTTTTACCATTTCTTGCAAATAGTTTAATTAATTTTAAACATTTTGTCAGGCTTTTTTTAATAATACTTACTTTTAAATGAAACAATTTTTTTCAAATTATACAACCATTTGAGGAAAAAAAATTATAATTCAATTAACCATCAATGCGAAATCATCATAAAACCAATAATTTTATCACAATTTTTTTTTCGAAATATTTTCGATCACAAATAAAAAGTACCCTTTTAATCGATATGTTTTTTCAATCAGAAATAAAAGTTATCTATTATATGATCGTGTTTTTTCAAAAAGAAATACAAGTTATTCTTTAATCGTTATTTTTTCGATCAGAAATAAAATTGAAGCATTGATCTACATTTTTCTAATCAGAAATAAAAATTATTTTTTCATTAAAAAATATCGATTAAAATTTAATTCAAATCAATATTACAAATAACCATCGGGAAAGGATTTAAAATAGGACTAGAACAATGATTTGAATAAGGACTAAGCCAAGCATCATATAATAACTTTCATTTCTGATTGTTTAAAAAAATTGAAATTGTTTAAAAAAAAATAATAAATAATGCGAAATTGAAAAAAAAATCATGCCAGCCGCCGGAATTGAACCCACGCCTCCGCAATCATATACAATAAAATTGAATTTTGCGAAAAAATGCCAGCTTCATAGAAATTAAACAAAATTGCGAAAAAGTGATTATTCGCATTTTTGTTGATAGAAATGGCCATTGTTAATAAATGAAAACACAAACAATGTTGAAAACGTTGAAGTGAAAAAAAAAAAAAACAACCACAGCAGCTGCAGATGCATATAAACAAAAAGCTGTTTTTGACAGTTTATGTTTTCCTGTTGAAGAGAAAATAAGCAGTTGTAATGCTACCATGTATTATTATACCATGAATAGAACTATCGCTTATAGAAAAAAATTTATAAAGAAAATATTGAAATTAAAAAATAATGTGAAGATATATATTTAAAATATTTTTCATGAGCTGCGTCCAACAAACCACATTATTTGCTTATATATTTTATTTTCTTTTTACTTTTTTCGTTCCCTAATTTATACTATTTTTGACAATTGGTGCGGTATTATGGCAACAAATGCCAACTGTCAAAAATAGTTTAGATTAGAGAAAGAAAATGTAAAAAGAAAATTAAAATCAAAATATGCAGGCAAATGACAACCGGTGCAAGACATTTGTCAGAAAATGTCCGGCTGTCACTATAACCTTACATAATGTTATGCGATCACCCATCGCACGCTCACAGAATATTTGCCAAACATGCATACTATATTACTCTTGCAACAATAACTAACTGAGAACTATAAGAACTGCAAATGCAAGATATAAACTGCAGGAACAGAGTTCGATGCTGTTGCTGCTTTTCGGAGTATGTGTGTACATGTGCGATGCTGTTGCTGCTTGCTTGTATGGAATATGTGTGTACGTTTCTCCCACTGGTTCTGTGATGAACACACAGATAATCGTACTGCTCTTACACATGATGTTATAATACATAAAATACAAAGCATATGAAAATTAATACAAAATTTGAAGGAGTTAAATTTTGATTTACTTATAGAATCAAAAAAATTATATGTAGCAATATGATTATTTAAATACAAATCAAAAGAAGACATATTAAATATGTTTAGACAATACTTGAATATTCTTCAATGCATGCATAAAGTATTAAAAACTTATAATGAAAGTGACAAACATTTTCTCAAAATTTTGTGCTCACGATTAACACTCCCGTATAACGTATTCTACGTTAAAAAGGTATGGCACAATAGGCATCACAAGATGCCGCAGTGCCAGAGCTGAATTAGCTCGCCACAAGCATATCTATCTATCTAGGTCCAAATTAAATTAACCCAAGCACAAATAAAATTAAACCAAATAAAAATTGCACGTAAAACATGGGGCTTTATATTTATATCTTATTTAATTAAGTAATACTCAGCATATAAGAAATTATTATTAAGTATTAAGTTAAAATTTGTAAGGAGACAGCTTTTGGAATCAATAAAATCATGTCCGTAATGTAATTGGTACAATCGGGTGCTGTTATGCAACGTACACTACTTTCAATAATGGTTTGCAGATTTTGATCCTGGTTCACTTCCACTAACCAGGTCGAGCATGAGTTTTAATCTTTGGCGAAATCTTCTAGAAGAGCAGAAAATGAGTCTTCCTGTTGAGCAGAAAGTGATTCTTCCTAGTGAGCAGAAAACGATTCCGCCAAGTGAGCAGAAAGCGAATCTTCCTAGTGAGAAGTAGACGATATCCTTTTCAATTTTAAACCTCACTTCTTTTTTTATTATTGTAAGTTAGGTAAATTTAAATGTGCTATAAAATGAAAAACAGATTTAAAAAAATTTAAAAAAGTTGAAAATAACAAAACTTAAGTAACTCACAATATGCAAAATATAACTTATAACATATCTTAACATTGAGAAATTAAGGATGTTACTTTCGGGGACCACTTTTAGGCGCTTATTAAGCCTATCTATCTTCCGTGGTAAATTTTTGATGGCACATATCTGTAAATAAAAAAGATTTTATATATATTTATTTTATATATTATATTATATTATTTTATAACACGATATTTATTGTAGTTTACATAATAAATAATTTTACCTTGCAATGCAATAACATCGCTCCGCACTAGGCTTATCTCTGGTCCTCTTCCAAGTGAACATTGTTGCTAGCTCATCTTCAAACACTTTCTTTAGAGGTAACGGGAAAATATTTAGTGCTTAGTTTTTTCTTACTTTTGACTTCTTCTCATCATCGCCTAGAAGAGATATAAGCGAATCCAACGCCAAATATTAAAAAGCAATACAAAACAATGCTTAAAGTTGTTATAAAATAAACAGTTACTTTTTGAAAATGCCTCAATGATATCGCTTTTTCTTCGTTTAGACGAAACTGTGGTGTTTTGATTTTCTAATAAAGAAATTTATCCCTTAGAAGTAACGATAGCGAATCGCTTTCTTTTCGCGCAAAAGGAATCTCGCCTAAATATCTTCCAAAAGTACCGCTTTCGCCTCGGCGAAAGGCGAACAATTAATCTTCCAAATGTTGGCTGAGTATGCTCAAAAGCAGTCAAAACTAATGCAAATGTTATAAATGTGTTAGTAAAATTTCTTGACAAACTCACCCCTCTCGATGGATTCTCGATGGATTCTCGATGAATTCACCCCACTGCACTATGGTCCCGTTGACCACTTTTGCTGGCCAACATCTGTTTTTGTCACATTATATTATTATTTTTTTGTTATTGCAATCTAATAGCAAATACTTCAAAGCAAACAAAAAAGAATTTTATTTTTGGAAAAACTAATTTACCGTTAACAGCAAACCATCAAAGTTGAGCTTTCTGAGTAGAATTGTGAATGCAATTGCGTGTGCGTTTTTTTAAGGTTATTAAAATATATTTCTTGCTTAAAAAAAATAATTTAAAAAAGTAAAATATGGAAAATACCAGTGATAGTAAGTACTTTAATTGTAATATACCTATGTAACTTTTTAAAAAATATCTGGTGCAGTGATAAAATCAGTTGTTTAATACAACCTATAAAATTGTTGTGTTTCTTTAATTCTGAAGTTTGTGTAGACTTACAAAATTTTGCTCAAGTTTGCCCGGCCAAAGTAAAAAAAAAAGATACAGTATACCGTGTATACAGTAAAGAAGTGAAACTTCTTCTTTGTATACACTCTTTCTCTTCTAGAATAAGAACCATTTTAGTGTAAAGGCTCGATTATGCAATCGTAAAGCTACGCAACGTAACGTGGCGTAGATTTCTATTTGGAATAGAACCCATCGCTGCGCTAGGTTACGTTACGATTTCACTAACCACTTACACTTATTTTTCATGAGATAGAACTCTACGTCACGTTACGTTGTGTTGCTTTACGATTGCATAATCGAACCTTAAAGGCAAAGAGAGAACTTTTTAAGCAAAAGAAATACAATAAAAAGTTTTTATAAAAAAAATATTCTGTTTATTTAATATTCATTGGTATGGATATCATTGCCGAAAAGCAATTAATTTGATAACCAATTTGCGTCGTATTTACATATAGATGTGAATACAGAATACAACTTGATATATTTTTAATTCAACATATGTACGTATTAATATTACTCATATCAAATTATACTTTCTATTATTAATAATATTTCGATATAAAATTAAATAACTACAATATGTTTAGTTATCTATTAAAAGAGCTTATTCCAACTTTTCTTGCACACAGTGTCCAGTTAGCATCATGGGCGACAGCATATGCTTCATGAATTTGGGTTTTTATATAATTTTATATCGCAATATTATGAATAAAAATATAATATGTGTAATATGAGCAAAATTCATAGAGGTTATATTAATATATTGAATTAGAGATATACCAACGTTGGTTTTCTAAAAAAATATTGGCATGGCAGCCCTAGTATGAGAGTCTACTTTGCGAAAATCATACTGCGCTCAGGGCAACTCTCTTATTCACTTCTGCTTCGCTGAATCTTTCTCTCTTCTACTCGAGTCATGGCAACCCCCCTGTCTACCACACATAGAACGCAATCAGCACACAATCTGCGGCTTTTGCCACCCAGCGGTAATCGAAGCGCTTCAAAAGCACTAAACAAGCGCTTCTGCCATAGCGCTTCACACATCTGAAGCGGTTTTTAAGTAAACCAAATTCATATTAAAATTTACTAGTAAACCCGTATGACGTTAAAACGCCAAAATGCGCTCGCGATATCTTCGTTGTGAGGCTTAATAGCACATCTATTCTGTCGTTAACTAAAATTTACCGTAGCACGTCTCCTGAGCGAGTTATAATTCAACGATACTAAATTTCTGTTGGATAAGCTACTATCTTCACGACCTGACCTTTCGTGCGTAGAATTGGGCTTATCACCCAATGCAGATGTCTTAAGAAGAGGTATAGGATGTTTGAATTAGCTGTGCAAAATATGCTCTCCTTCAAATGAGCTGGCGGCGATGCCAGTAAAGCCTCCTGGAATAGCGATTTTGCATGAACTTGCTATTTTGTGGCTAGTGTATCTATATGAAATATATTTGTACGTTTTTCGCTTCGCTCAACTGCTTTAATAATACAATAGTATGAAATTGAAAATTTGAGAAAAAATTGATCACATAGTTTTAGGCATTAAATAGAAAGCTGGCTTTCTTCGTAGAAGAATGTTTTTGGTTTTCTTTTTTAAATACAAAAGTTTTAAGAAGAAGTAAGACCTTATTGCACATCTACAGAGCAAGACCTTTCTATTGATTCCCTCTTTATAAAAATCGCATTTACGGTATGGATTTGATGGTCATCACAAAAAAAGCGCTTGCGTAATAATAATATAGAATAGATATTGGATATCCTAGGATGAAAGCGCTTCTTTACAAACAAATACATAGTTAAAAAGCTCTTTAAAAAAAACAAAAAAAAAGCTAGAAAATTTAAAAAATGCGGGGATTGAACTCGGACCTCTGTCATTACTATCAAATGTCTTACCGCTCTGCTATTACCACGCTGTTTTAGATACGAACAAAATGTGTATAAAAATCTGAAAAGCACATCCTCAAAGCATATCAAAACTACACATAAAAAGCGCTATTTCTAGGAACGCTTTTTATTTTGCCGCTGGGCATCTACAGCAAAAGTAGTTTGATTAATTGGTATATAGAGCAAATTTTTGTATAAAGAGTTAAGCTCATTAGATAGAGCGCCGCCTTTGTAGTCTTGAGTTCGCAGGTTCGATCCTCAGCGGTATCAAGCATATTTTTTAAGTCTTTTATACAATGTATATCCATCTCATTCTCTCTACTGTAAAACATATTTTTCTTCTCTATCGTGTAACCAAATGAAGTAAATTGACCTTGAAATTTCACTCCTCAATATTCTCGTTCAAATTACGAAGCGCCGCCTAAGAAGTTTCACTTCAAAAAAAAAAAAATATTTTTATGAAGTATTTTTTATGTACAACAACCTGTATAAATTAAAAGAATAATAACTTCTTATATCTAAAAAAATTTTTTTAAAGTAGCTCCTGTTTTTGGTTGTTACACGTATATTATACCTTAAGTCTTCAGTAGTCTCGCGCTGGTTTAAAATCGATTTTTCCGTAACTTTTACTATTGTAAACGTTTACTGAAATATAAACATCTAAAATAAAATCATACGTTCAAAATTTCAAGTCAAAAAAATAATTTTTGTGCAATTTAATGCCGTTTTACCGTTTTTATGTGGTCACTTTGTATCGGAGATATGCGTGGTTTTCATCCGAATAGGCTGACTTAACGACCTCGACCTTTATTTTTTTGATAAAATCTTATATTTTGAATTTCATTAAGATCGCTTCAATATCGCCATAACAGACGGACAGGCAGATAATTGGACATACGGAAAAATGGCAATACGCGGGGCAGAAACAAAAATATATTTTACTAATTTTAAGTACCTTTGTTAATTAACACAAACACGACATCTTTCACAAACATCTTTTAGTTCAATAACAGAAGTTGTCTTGAAAATTAGTGCGTTTTGAGGAAAGTATGGTTTTTAAGCGTTTTTTTAAATTAAGTGTTTTTTTCTTATGCGTAACTTTGCGCAGTCAATTTTTTAAGAAACATAAAGCAGATATACTATATTTTATGGAAGTATAATTATTCGATTGTAATTAGATTGAACTTTTTAGATTCTTTCCACTAAATTTTAAATTTATTTTTATTTTAAAGTAAAATAAAAACTGCTTAATAAATTTAGAGACATAAAGGGTGTTTTTTTTAGGGGTTTGTTTTTCGAATAGAGATAAAACTGGCATTTTGTGGTCAAATCTGGCAACTCTAATGTCATTTATGTTCAGTTTGGTTTGCCATTTCATCATGAACAGGTTGACAAAAGAACAACGCTTGCAAATCGTGCAAATTTATTTCGAAAATAATGGTTCAGTTCGCGAAGTTTACCGCAAGCTCCGTCCATTTTATGGTCGACATAATCGTCCATCAGAGCAATTAATTCGGTTAACCATGGGTCGTTTTCGCACTACGTTTACTCTATGTGATAATACGCATCCGC
The DNA here is from genome assembly GCA_943735915.1 of Pherbina coryleti. NCBI lineage: Eukaryota > Metazoa > Arthropoda > Insecta > Diptera > Sciomyzidae > Pherbina > Pherbina coryleti. Next base: position 96,846,485 of record OX030949.1, on the reverse strand, counting down.
AGAGACGTCGAACAGTGCGCACCGAAGAAACAATTGCCGCTGTAGAGCAAAATGTTGAAGAGGACCCGAATGAATCGATTCGCCACCGTGCACAGCAATTGGAGCTTTGTCCATCAACTTTATGGAAGATTTTGCGCAAAGATCTTGGCGTGCGACCTTACAAGATCCAGCTTGTGCAAGAATTAAAGCCGCGAGACCATGCAATGCGTCGTGATTTTGGTGTATGGGCCGAAAATGAGATTGATCTCGATGCTGATTTTCATCGCAAAATTTTGTTCAGTGATGAGGCTCATTTTTGGTTGAATGGCTACGTCAACAAGCATAATTGCCGCATTTTGAGTGAAGAGAATCCACATGAGATCCTTGAGTCGCCATTACATCCACAAAAACTGACTGTTTGGTGTGCTCTATGGGCTGGTGGAGTCATTGGGCCATACTTCTTCCGAAATAATGCTGGAGAGTCAGTTACCGTTAATGGAGACCGGTATAGAGCCATGATAACTGACTATTTTGTTCCCGAATTGGATGGCATGAATGTGGATGAGTTATGGTTCCAACAAGACGGCGCCACACAGCGCACGTCACAATCGATTTATTGAAGGAAACATTCGATGAGCGCATAATTTCGCGGAATGGACCTGTCAATTGGCCACCAAGATCGTGTGATTTGACACCATTGGATTATTTTCTTTGGGGATATGTGAAGTCGCTCATCTACGCCAACAAACCCGAAACGTTAGGGGACTTGGAGGCCAACATTCGTGGCGTTATTGCCGACATACGGCCTCATATGCTCGAAAAAGTGGTTGAAAATTGGACCTGTAGAATTGGCTTTATTCGAAATCATATTTAAACATTAATGGCATAAAATTATCCTTCCAATTAAGCCAAATTGATGGACATTAAAACGATTTTCTTGTGTTTTATTTCAATTCGAAGTTCTATACCTCTAAAAAAAACACCCTACACTTCCACGTTTTTTCTAATTTTTGTTTTTTAATATTTTTTTTTTGTTTGTTACAAATTCAATGGTAATTATGTCAGCAAAAAATAAAAAAAAACCAAATTTAAATGTATGCTTTTTCTTCTAAGTGATACATGTCTCCAATTGCCTTACTTTTTTAGCTTGGAATGCGCTTCTTTTTGTTCGAAAAAAGTTTAAACTTTCAAAAATTTCATAAAAATATCAGAAGAGAGAAACAATTTCATAATATCATTTCCCATGGTATAATAATATAAGGTAGTATTGACAGTTGCTTGGGCAACGACCATCTGTCAAAAAAAATGTCTAGAAAGAGAGCGTTCAATTATTTCTTATGTTTTCGCCATTGTTTATGTTTCAGCGCTTGCAAATAACCAAACATTTTCTTACAAAATATTGCCTATTTTATTTAATCAATAGTGAATTATTATTACTACAACGAAGATAACTTGTGAACTTTGTGTTATTAAGTGCAAACATAAGAAAAAATGTTGAAAACGTTCAAATGTAGCAACCTCAGCAGCTGCAGATGCATATGGACGAAATTAAAGAAGTTTCCAATTATTATTAAAACACCACGGCTGGAAAACGTTAAACACATATCACACATAATTTTTTCACAACTTTCATTATTATAATTGTGTATTTAACGCACATATTTTGCGGAATTTATTTATTTTTACATTCGTTTAATTCTTGTTGCACGAACAACTGTTTTTGACAAATGGTCGTTGCCTTGTTGCTGAGAAAATCTATACTTGTCAATGCTACCTGTATAATTGTATCATGATCATTTCCATAATATTTCATCAATTATTTGTCGAAAAAAATATATTTTTGTTAAATTTCAAATTTCAAAATCGAAAAAAGCGCACTGTGCGATGGCTGCAGTCGTATTCAAATTTTAATGAATGCAGCCGCCGCTGGCTGCATGCAATATTATATTATATAGTATTCCTTAGAGAGCATTGGGTGTGCATAATCTTATCTTTAAAGAAGGATGAATTATTCTTCTGTAATTCATTAACGCAATAGAAGCATAAGATTGCAATCTGGTTGATTCAGCTTTCGAATGCATTAAGAGTGTGTAAATTTTGAAATGATTCAATTCTTTTACAGCTCTGATGTAGTCATATACATAGTTATGAATACCACTCAGTTCTGTGGTAACTGTGGCAAAACTCAATTTTTTTGTAAACAATAAATATTAGTGATATGTTAAGAAAAGAAAAGTTTGCGGATTATATGCGTTTTTTAAGAAAATAATTTTTTGTATGCCCATGCTATTATGTTATATTTATGTTTTTACTCGAAATGGGGCTTTGATGGCAGTTCGGGGCTCAGCTCGTAAAAGCAAGCATTTCGTGGCTCGGATGCAAGCGATTCATTAGTATTTTTTACTTGTATTATACTGTTAAAGTTCGTTTACAAGTGAAAAATTATTTGCATGCACCCTTGTCCTTCATCCACCAGGTTTTGCAGACCATAAGAATTGGAGTTTGTTAAGGAGTCTGCCGAAGTTTTGAAAACTGAAAAGGTTGAAACAGAAATAAAAAACCTCGCAAATTCTATTGTATTTATTGACAATGTTAAGTCAATTTCTGGTGTTATGTTCGAGGAATCTTCTCATGTCCTTATTTTTAGCTTCTAAAGCTTCCTCCGACATCATACCAATGGGCAGAATTAAAATCCATGAATTAAAATTCTGTGTACACTTGGAGGCATAGGATACCAGGAATAATGTTCAACATAATACCTTAGCCGTGTCTCTACAATATTCGGAAAATGGTTGATTATTTATTTCTAGTCTATTTCTATAAACAACTCAGAACGACACCAAATCGCCGAATCACTTCTTTATCCACTTCAGTTGCTAAGGCTGCCAGAGAATACTGATCAAAAAAACGCCGAGCAGTGTTGCCATTATTTGAATTACCGGTACCCGGACTCGGCATGTCAACGATCAAACCCATTGTATTTTTTATAGCTCTCTGTATGGTGCGTTTTGTGGACTTATAAATTGTTTGATTTTCTGACCCAGCAACTATCCATATCTTTAACTTCTTTCTGTAAGCAATATTTAGAATACATTCCAAAAATTCAATATAGGCATGCAAAGTAGAAAGTCCGCAATCGTACATCGTTTCATCACACTTTCGTTCATACATAATCTCTTAACTATTCATTTGTTTTGGAGTAGCTGAAAATGACGTTGGCTCATTAGTTCCAAAAACTAAACAGTTCTCAAGTCAAGGTGAAAATTCTCGCAACATTTTGGCTTAAGATCGGTCAACTTTTCGCTACTTAGCTTGAAGATTGGTTACAAAAATTGATATCTGCTTCTTATAGCTCCGATAAATTTCACTATCCAAGTCTGCGATTCCGACTTTACCAGGGACATAATTGTAAACAGCCGCACTTTTCTTACTGTAGTCCCGTTCAGTTAACCAAACATCAAACAACTCCTTTCGTGAAATCGACGACATACCCAATTAGGCGCAGAATGCCGCAGATGAACCTTTTGTGAATCGACTAGGGAGTTATCAAAAATTGAAAAAAATAACAATAATTTTAATGTGACGTAATGCACAACTTTGGCAAACTTTGAAACTTAAATTTAACAATTTTCAATATATTCACATGTATACTTACATAAACGCCGTTTATCTTAATTAGGAAATTTGAAAAAACCTCGAACTTTTTAATTGAATTAGTAAATTTAATGAACTTAAACAAAAAATAACCACAACAACACAAAGAGCCGCAAAATTCTGTATGTCGTTTTTTTTAATTTAACCTTATAACTGCACAAATTATAAAATGAAACTGACACTAAGTACTTTGATAACTATTTGCATTACGAATATGAGAATAAAAATAAAATAAAAAAAAATAATATTGCACAGTGAATATCTGGTAAGCAAACGGTACTAAAAAATATCATTAACTCCAAGGCCAAATTTTCGACTTTTTAGCTCCTAAATAGCTCAAAAATGCCACTGTGCAAAGCCTGGCTTTAAAAGCACAAATGACGGCAATACTGTTTGGATATTTTTTGAAAACGCTGAAGTTTCATCAGAAATTACAAAAACTGGTGTTGAATTAATGACAGTATGTTGATGATTGCTATTTCGAGGGGACATGAAATTGAAGTAGAGAAGTTTCGTGAATTTGCTTTGAGTACTGCCAAATTAAAAATAAATAAAAAAATAAAAAACTGGCCATTTCAGCCCTTAAAAGGACTTTGACCTAGCTTCTTATGATCAATTGTGTTGTGCGTGTTAAGGAGTGCGCACGTAAAATATGTAACATTGAAAAATAAAAAAATTAAGTAAACCATGAAAATATATTAAAAAATAAAAGCAATTTATTAAACTTCATTTCATGCTAATTGTTAATGTAAATACAAAAATTTCAAAAATCTTTATTAAAAGCAAAATTTTTCACTTTTACCGGAACGCCTTCCATCAAGGTCTTTATGGTACATTCGATATGGCACAGTATGTCTTCTGGACGGGCGACGAAGTTGGCGTGGCGCGTGCTGTAGAGGAATTTATCGAACAGGGTTTGGTAGGTAAAATTTTTTTGTAAATTTATTGAATATTAAAAAGAGTAACTGATGACAAAACCAAAAATTTAGATGACTAGAGAAAGTGCTCTGAAATTTTTACGCGACATACGACTTGGCATTGAGTACCTGCAGCGATCCTATTCAAGACGAGTTTTTCCAGAGGAAATACTCGAAAATAATGTTAAGGTAAGTATTCAAATACCAAAGCTCGTATTCGTAGGTATTGCGAAGACATCTTCTTAGGAAGAGTGTCGCAACGAAAGCTCTATTGAGCTTCCGACAATTTATGACATCTTTTAAGACTTCTTTGAGAAATGATCCCAACATTTCAGTTCCCATTGAACTTCCACCAACTGTTACATAAGCTAGTTTTTGTTGTTTTATAAAATTTTTTTGATATCTTTTGGGGGGAGGGAATATGCCAACGAATTATATATGCCTATAATCTTTTTATATTTGACATTCGCATTTATAAACGATTTGTAAAACATCAGATGCTTTATTGGGACTTTTTTATAGGTTCAGTGAGGAGTTCCTAGAAAAGTAATGAATGTTTGGACTAAAGATTAAACTAGCATTTGACCAGCTCCTGGATGAGTCATTGGGACTTTTTTGGGTTCTGTGTTCTAATGACGCACCCAGGTGCTAGCCAAATCCCAGTTCCTTTAATCCTTTGCCTTCATTCCATTCCTAGGAACCCACAGAAACCATAATAAAAAAAAAAAATAAATAACTGGCCATTTCAGCCGTTGAAAGGACTTTGACCTAGCTTCTATGATCAATTGTGTTGTGCGTGTTATTAAGTTTGTACACAATTGACCCAGAACCGGACCTTCATGCTTAACGCCGACTCCGAACGGCGATGAACGGATTGTTCTCGTTCTCAAGAAGCTTTACATGGCATTTTGATTACTCTCTGAGGTTTGCCATTGTCTGCAGAGAGGTGGCGGCCGTACAGAAAAATGATTTTAATTCAAATAATTTTCTGTCGCTGCTAGGGTTCGAACCTGGGTCTCCAAGGTTCTTTGACATAGCGGCCACGCACTTTAACCAACTACGCCACGGACTGCCAAATTATTTGTTCAAAAATATCCGAGATATAATATGCCTCAAACGCTGCATAAATGTATTATGTTTTAAATGTACTGGAAATAGTCTCTCATGCATTGTTGCCTAGGTCAATTGTCCGAAAGGCCTCAAGAGGCTGGAAGCAAGCACTTCAAACGCTTCAGGGAGGATTTTTCAAGGAAAGAAGGCTACTTAAATGGACTTAAATTAGACGAAAAATTGGAAGATCTGACGGAGTAATGCGTTTATTTTTAAATAAATGCAATAATTACGGCGTTAAGAAACCTACAAAGGAGAATCAAAAGCTTTTAAGCCGCCAAAAACTCAAATAAACATGGAAGCTACAAGAAATTATTTTAATGCCACTAAGATCAAAAATAAATTGGATTTTCCAGTGACAGCTAAGCACATTGCCCACATATTGCGCACAACAGAAAACGTAAAGAGGAAGAAGGCCAGTTACAAGCAGCGGCGGATCTGGAAAAAATCTTGGGGGGGGGGGGGGGGGTAAATTATCAAAGACACACATTTTCGATTTGAAAAAATTTTGTCTTTCTACAAAAAGACAAATTGTACTTTTTTGAATTGAAATTATCGAATTGTTTAAGAAGCATTTTTCCCAGACACATACACACACATTTCCGTATTTATTTGTTTCTCCCTTTATCTGGAATAATATCTTAACGAAAAGTAGATAAAAACTTTAAATTTAACTAATTTTGGAATTAAGGTTGATTTATTAAAATTGTTCACGTTTATTCCATTATAAAAAAATTGCACAATTATATTTTCAAGTATGTGCAATAAAAAAACATAGTACTTTTCAATAAATAAAAAAAAAAAAATAAAGGAATATGAAACTTATTGTTCTGACGTTATGACTATGATATGGTACACTTTGAAAAATAAATGAACAATACAAAATGTATACTGATCATAAGATAGTCATTAGATAGAGAAAAAATTACTTGAAAAAAATCATCGCAGCGCTTCTTTTGTAACCGACTTCAAAAAGGTGGAGGTTCTCAAGTTCGTTGGTTTGTCCGTTTTTTTTAAATGTATGTACATCGATAACTCCTAAAGCACTTGTCCGATTTTCCTAATTTTTTGTCAACAGATAGAACCATTAATGCTGCGGTCCTTTTTTAAAACAGTGGGCGATATTCGACAGAGGGGCGTGTCACTATTAGAAAAACACTGTATTTCAGTTATTACTGACACTAGGGTACTGAAATTTACAATAAAAATATTGGGGTAAGCAGAATTATTACAAATTACTGTCAAAAAAGTGGGCGTTATTTGACAAAAGGGTGTGGCAATATTATAAAAACTGTATGTCGAATAATATTGAGACTAGGGTATTGAAATTCAGTACATGAGTAGGCACAGTTATTAAAAATTACGGTCAAGAAAGTGGGCGTTATTCACCAATGGGGTGTGGCAATATTAGAACACAGTATATATCGAATAATATTGATACTAGGGAGCTAAAATTTAGTACATGGGTAGGCACAGTTACTACAAATTTCGGTCAAAAAGGTAGGCGTTATTCAACAAAGGGGTGTGGCAATATTATAAAAATACTATATCACAGTTAATATTGACCCTAGCGTACTAATATTTTGTATGCAGGTTAGTGGGTGGATAGAATCATTACAAAAGTGGGCGGGATTGTACATAGTGTGTGGCATTTTAATGAAAGTAGTATATATCGGTTAATATTGATACTTGGAAACTGAAATTTGGCACAGGACTAGAACGAATCATAAAGTACAATCAATAAAGTGGGCGGGATTAAAAAAGGGGCGTGGAACTTTAATAAAAATTGTAAGGAGACATAAATGGAAAATACTCAACAAACTTTCAGGAATTAATAAAACAAATTTTTTATGAAAAAGTTTCATATATGAAATTTTCCTCAAAAATACTATGACATAAATATTCTCTAAAAAGGAAGAAATAAAAAATTTTTAACAAAAAAAAAAACCGACTTCGAAATCACTACAAAGTAAACAATAATTTTAAATAACTTTTCCCATTAATTTCTTGGATAAATTTGAAAAGTTATTTATATGTATTATAATATTAGAAATCTTATCATTTCTAATGATGGTGTTTTATAATTTGTTTTATTATCATCAATATATTATCATTTTTATTATCATTAATCGTCGCAGTTTAGAAAAACTTCGCTCAACTGTTGCTACACTGATAGGAAGCGTGGCAAAGATAGCAAACGTTTTAGTAATTAGTGCAAAAATGTCATCATCACAAAGAGTAAAAACGGTGTTGATATCATTAACCTTAGTTTCGCTCGCCCATTTACACTGCCAAATTTGAAGTTCATGAAATAATTGAATTGTAATTAGTTCCTTATTACCGTCACAAAATGGAATGATTATCTTAGAAAAGTTAACACTCAAATTGTTTAACTTTTTATTGTTGTGCCTATCAATTTTGTTTGGCAGGATTTCATTTACGTATAGTTTTTGGAAAAATTTTTCGCTAAAACGAGCCTCCATATCAGCAATGATATCATCTAGTAATGGTACAAATATGGAAATTCGAAAGTAGTCTTCTGGTGTTGTAGCGCTGACATTACTACCACGAACTTGTCTTCCAGCAATACGAGGATTTTAATTGACATACTAACCTCTCGTGTAATTCCTGCACATTTGCAAATATTGTCTTAAAATATGATTCTGCGTTTTCTCCTCTTCTATCAAGCAGTGATCTTTAAGTTATTATTGAACGTTCTGCTGCATTCTTATAGAGGTTTGTTTTTTGCAAGATGCTACTTAAAACTTTAAAAAAACTCGAAGTCACTACCTCGACGTAAGAGTTTGTTTTATAATTATATATTGTTTTTTCAGATGACTACACTGAAAAAAAAACATGTTTTAAAATTGAACACAATGTGTTCAATTTTCATTCAAACACACTTGTGTTAGCCTGGAGCTGTTTAAGCACAGTTGTAGTCAATTTTATTTCATTTGTTAGCTTTTTTGCATATGCTAGCTGCTGTTGTTGCTTCTGCTCAACTTTTTCAATATATTGCTCGCTAATCTATAGTACATATTCTCGGTTTTATTTGTGTACAGTTTGTGTTCGCGTAGTGAAGTTTGTTGTGTCGGTGAGTTTTATGCGGTTTTTGCGATGTGCGAAAAATTAAAAAAATTGCTCGAAGAATTCGATCTCACTGAAATTTTTGGAGAATTGCGTGGTAATTATGTGTGAAATTAATTATACATTTTATTTAAGAGTGAATACAATAAAGTTTTGTAATTTGCAGTATGTATTGCAAATATACATACATATACATGCATATACGTATGTAAGTGTATAAAGGAAAATTGAATTTCTCTTTATTGAGTATCAATCGACCAATAACGATTTATGTCCAATAACATACATACATACATACATGTGTGCATTACATATTTAATATACATATTTGTCAAAAATCAGAATATATTTGTAAGAATAAAATTGAACTATATTTCAATAATAACTTTGATAAAAAATTTCAAATTCGTTTCTCCACAATTCATTTATTTATTTCACAGCAGTTTCTTTGTTTTTATTTGGTTTGTTTCGTTTCGCTTTATTATTTTTCAATTTAATTCTTAAAGTTCGTTAATATTTTTATTTTCTTTTGTGTATTCTTAATTCAGATGCTGAAATTACAGATCGAAGCTTGATCTACTTAAATGAGAACGATATAGCTAATGCTAAAGAGCATATAGGAAATCGTGCGGAGTTTAGGGAGAAATTGTTTAAGTGACAGAAACAGAATTCTTTCGAAGAAAGTTTGCATGAAAAACAGTCACCTATAACTCGGTTTAAATGGATGGTAATACAATGGCTTTGTGCAAACTGCAAACATTTTATTAGCCTGATAATTACATAGTCCATCATCGTATAACGAAATAACGAACAACACAGGGAGCTGTAGTAGAAATCTTTCAAAAAACAAAAGATTTCGGGTAATATCATATATATTATATCTTAATGTTATAAGAAGAAAATAGCGAAACGATAATAAACGGAATTATAGATTTATAAAAAATATTAATTCAGAGTGTTTCGTTTTCGACTGCCTGTTAACAATAAAGTTCCCTGAAATTTATGACTGACAGATTTATAATCAAAAATGCATTAAACACATTTGTGCTTTGACGAAATCTGAAGTAAAAAATGCATTAAAAACAATAGCTCTTACTTTGACGAAATCTGTATTAAAAAATTTTTTAAACACATTTGTTCTTACTTTGACGAAATCTGTTATCAAAAATGTTTTAAACACATTTGTTCTTACTTTGACGAATTCTGTTATCAAAAATGTTTTAAACACACTTGTTCTTACTTTGACGAAATCTGTAATCAAAAATGTTTTAAACACATTTGCTATTACTTTGACGAAATTTGTTGCAAGCTATTTTTTAAACACAAAATTCGTCAAATTAATAGCAATTGTCGTCAATTTTAAAACATTTTTTTTTCAGTGTACAGATCATGTTATTCTACAAGCAAAATGGTCCTACTCTGGAATTCACTGGACTAAGGAGTGGGAACATGTTGTGTCCTCTGATGAGAAAAAATTCAATCTGGACGGTCCAGACTCGTACGCATGTTATTGGCCCGATTTAAGAAATAACGACGTACGAACTTCGGTGGTGGTAGCGTTATGGTATGGGCAGCGTTTTCGGCTTCTGGCAAGGTAAATATTTGTTTTTTTCCACCGAAAATGAATTCGTTTTTATTCACGAAAATAGCATTTTCTAATAAGATAACGTCGTTATCCATGTTGCGAAGTTTTCGATGCAGTGGTTCCAGGAACGCAGCATACCACTATTGGAGTGGCCGGCATGCAGTCCCAATTTAAACCTCATGGAGAACCTTTTCATTGTACATGTACCTTTTCGGGTACATTTCCCGTAAAATTTATGGCAAAAAAACTTTTTAACAAAAAAAATTCCGACTTCAAAATCACTACAAAGTAAAAAATAATTTTAAATAACTTTTCCCATTCATTTGTTGGTCATATTTTAAAAGCTATTTATATGTATTATAATATTGGAAATCTTATCATTTTTATTTTTTTTATTTTGTTTTATTATCATCAATATATTAATTGCTTTATGTACATTAAAGCTTTGAAGTCGGCGTTTATCTAACTATGTCGAAATTAATTTATATTAATTTTTTCTAATTTGTTTTATCATAAAAATATTATTAACTTTATGAATATAAAAGCTTCTTAGAGATTTTTTTTCTTTCAGTTGGCAATTTTTGAGTACGCTGAATGTAGCCAATGTGTTCCATGCATTATTTGTTCAGCTGTTACACACTACGTCATATTCAATATGAGCTTAACAAGCTCACCCAAACCAGTTTAGTGCAAAATTTAATGTGTACAAAGCTTTTAAAATTACTACAGTGTCACCAAGGCACCAAATAGTGCACGGATGGTAAAGATCATGATTGTGTGTCAAAGAAGAGCGCCGACTTCAAAGCTTTTATGTTCATAAAGCAATTAATATATTGATAATAATAAAACAAAATAGAAAAAATAAAAATGATAAGATTTCCAATATTATAATACATACAATTAGCTTTTAAAATATGACCAACAAATGAATGGGAAAAGTTATTTAAAATTATTTTTTTCTTTGTAGTGATTTTGAAGTCGGTTTTTTTTTGTTAAAAAGTTTTTATTTCTTCCTTTTTAGAGAATATGAAATATTTTATGTAATCGTATTCTTGAGGAAAATTTGAAACATGAAACTTTGTTCTTTAAAAATTTGTTTTATTAATTCCTGAAAGTTTGTTGGGTATTTTCCATTTCTGTTTCTTTACAATTTTTAGTGCCACGCCCTTTATATAATCCACCCACTTTATTTACCGTACCTTATAATGATTCTACCTAGCCCTGTGCCAAATTTCAGTTTCCAAGTATCAATATTAACCATAAAATAGTACTTTCCTGTGTACAATCCCGCTCACTTTTTTAATGAGTCTACCTACCCACCTACCTGCATACCAAATATTAGTACGCTAGTGTCAATATTAACTAAGAAATAGTATTTTTATAATTTTGACACGCCCCTTTGTTGATTAACGCCCACTTTTTTGGCCGTAATTTGTAGTAACTGTACCTACTCATGTACTAAATTTCAGCACCCTAGTGTCAATATTATTCGATATAAAGTGTGTTTCTAATATTGCCACACCCATTTGTCGAATAACGCCCACTTAATTGACAGTAATTTTTAAAAATTATGTCTACCCCTGTTCCAAATTTTAGTACCCTTGTGTCAATACTATTCGAGATAAAGTGTTTTTCCAATATTGCCACACCCCTTTGTCAAATAAAGCCCACTTTATTGACTTTAGTTTGTAATAACTATGCCTACCCATGTACTAAATTTCAGCACCCTAGTGTCAATATTATTCGATATATTGTGTGTTTCTAATATTGCCACACCCCTTTTTCTATTAACGCCCATTTTATTTACAGTAATTTTAAAAATTGTGTCTACTCCTGTACTAAATTTCAGTACCCTAGTGTCAATACTATTTGAGATACAGTGTTTTTTTAATATGACCACACCCCTTTGTCAAATAACGCCCACTTTATTGATCGTCATTTGTAATAATTGTGTCTACCCCAGTATTTTTACTGTAAATTTCAGTACCCTAGTGTCAATATTAACTGAAATACAGTGTTTTTCTTATATTGACACGCCCCTTTGTCGAATATTGCCCACTTTTTAAAAAAAGGACCTCCGCGTTCATGGTATCTATCTGTTGACAAAAAATTACGGAAATCGGGCAAGTGCTTTAGGAGTTATCGATGTGCATACATTTAAAAAAAAAAAAAAAAAAAAAAAAAGCGCGGACAAACCAACGAACTTGAGAACCTCCTCCTTTTCGAAGTCGGTTAAAAAAGCACAAGGACATAGGTTTCACACCGTGCTTGAGTTAAAACTAGCTATCAAAGCCTGGAAGGATGTATCGAATTATGAGCTTATAAAACTTGTGCAATCCCATCGTTTATATGAGGTTGTATTGGAAAATGGTGTACCTACCAAATATTAAAATTCATAAATTGTTTAGATAATGTAAGAAAAATGTTAATGCGTTTAAAATAAGTAAATACATTAGAGTGGGTCGAAAAAAAAAGTTTGAAAAGTGCACCCCTTATTTTAAAGATGACCTCGAGACAACTCCAAAAACCAAAAAAAAAAAAAACAACTTGAAACAAAAATGTTATAGCAGTTCCAAATTGTAGTATAGAACTTTATTTATTAAATTTCTTAAAACTAACAGTTTTTTATTATTGTTCCTTTTATTCATACATAACGAGTAGAGTAAAAGCGAGAAAACGAACACAATCAGTTATGTTCTCATTTTAGTTGGAAAACACTTCCAACAATAACAGTTAAACTGACTTTCTGATGTTCAATTATTATCCGCCCAACGATACAGAACAATGCCTACTACTTCCATCCAGAAAATGTGTTGTTGTCAATGATAAGAGACCCCGACCATGATATTCGATCAAATGGGTTTGAAAAAATTAGAGCAGCACGCCAAGATCCACCTTCAATGCTCCGTGTTTTTCGAGTGCCAAAACGTGGCGAAATAAATTTTGATATTGACTCTTACGTTGAAATGATCCATTGGGATAAGTTCGAAATTACGGAACCTCCTTACCTGCAATTTTACTCAGACAACCAACTTATAGATTTTCAATTTTCGGCAGACAAAATCATCAACATTCCAGGTAAATCTTCGTAGCGCAAACTTATTCGTATTTCACTTATATTATTCAAAAACTTTCACAGAATTTTCATGCCACACAAAACACCGAACTTGAACAGTTCACGTTGTGAGTGAATCTGCACTTGCTGTTACGGATGAAAAGCGGTTGGGTAATTTTTTTGCCAAACTGGAAAGCCGCGAGCGATACAGTATTCTTGACTCTCGCCAAAATTAATTGTAGTTTACAATTTTTAATCATTCCACTTCATCGTATTTAAAAAGATGTTTTTGTACATCGTAATGTTCTTGTATAAGACCATTTATGTACCTCCGAGTCGTTGTTTTTTCTACTATCGGGATGTTTGCACGCTGCCATAACTCATGAAGAACTTTTATAACTATTGGTATATAATTACATAATTTTTTGAGACACTTGAATCACCGTTGGGTTTTAAAAACAAAATTAAGGAAACAATAATAAAACACTGTTAGTTTTAAGAAATTTAATTTAGAAAGTTCTATACTACAATTTGGAACTGCTATAACATTTTTGTTTCAAGGCCAAATAAAGTACTTTTTGGGCGAAATGTGAACAAATTTTTAAGAAGTTTAATTTTATTACTAAAAAATTATTTTACTAAAAAATTGATTTCAAGGGGGGGTAAATTGAGGTAACAGTGCTTACCAGATGAACTTGACTTCAAAAGTCCAAAAGCTTTGAGAAGAAAATGTGGTGCTAGTTAAGCCCTTTTTAGCGGTATATCATTTTTTGAAATCGGACACAAAATCCATAAGTTCTGGAAAAAAGACCATTCTGGCGGTTTTTCCGGGGTCCAAAAACAATTTTTTTTTTGTTTTTGGAGTTTTCTCGAGGTCATCTTTAAAATAAGGGGTGCACTTTTCAAACTTTGTTTTTTTGTATGGAGACCGACCCACTCTAATGTACATCTCAGTTACTCTTTACTTACTTTTTTGCGTTAAAACTTTTCATTTCGTTATATTTAAATAAAAATCATACGATGAATAGCGATTTTCAATTCTTTATTTAAAACAAAGAAAGAAAAAGAGTTAAGTTTAATTGATAAAAAACGGTAAAATATGTTCAAAAAAATTGTGCGTTAAACGAATATGTGCCACTGTATCTTTTAATTTTAAATTGAATAAACGAAACACAGCTGACTGAGCTCAATTTCAGTTGCTAGGTCTGTGTATGACGTGTGTTCACATTTAGTTGTGCTTTTTTACTCTTTTGCATAAGAGCTCTGTGGCGTCCGTGGCGTAGTTGGTTAAAGTGCGTGGCCGCTATGTTAACGAACCTGGAGACCCGGGTTCGAATCCCAGCAGCGACAAAAAATTATTTGAATTAAAATAATTTTTCTGTACGGCCGCCACCTCTCTGCAGTCAATGGCAAACCTCAGAGAGTAATCAAAATGCCATGTAAAGCTTCTTGAGAATAAGAACATTCCGTTCATCGCCGTTCGGAGTCGGCGTTAAGCCTGAAGGTCCATTTCTCGGTCAATTGTGTACAAACTTAATAACACGCACAACACAATTGATCATAAGAAGCTAGGTCAAAGTCCTCTCAAGGGCTGAAATGGCCAGTTATTTATTTTTTTTTTTATAAGAGCTCTATAAAGAGCTCCGGATCATAAATACCCCTATTGTGTTTCGTGCATTAGCTCCATGTGTTTACTTTATAGTGAAACAGCATTTTAAGAGACATCTAAACAATTATTGAATTAGATTGAAGCTCCCATATAATTTGACTAAATAAAAATAAATAGGTAAATGATATTACATAAATAGTACAATAATAGATAAATTAATCTATAAACTTGCAATTCTTCCCATAAGCTTGATTCCATCATACATGCCCTCTTGGTTTGCAATTTGTCAGAATCGAATGAAATCTCCGTCAACTTTCCAAACAAAGTGACGTCATTAAAATAGCAAAATCTTCATAAATTCATCCACATAAACTGACGTAATAAAAATAAAACGTAGGCTGCTACTTATATTTCAGGATCCGGCAACGTTATTCTAGTAAAACCGATGTTTCCTTTGGATAGTTTTTCAAAAAGCGGTTCCATCTGCAGGTCAAGGCGTTAGTATTTTGGCATGCGTGTGAGACAATTTTCATTGATTATTTTCATAAAGAAAACAATCAACGGCGTATATTATGCGAACTTATGGCAACGTTTGAGTGATGAAAATTTAGCCATCGGATTATTTTCTGTTTCCAAACTTGAAAAAAATAACTCCGTTTTTGACTAAATTACAAAAACGTTTTTGTGATGACTATCAAATCTATACCGTAAAAGTGATTTTAATAAAAAGGGTATCCATAGAAAGGTCTTGCTCTGCAGATGTGCAATAAGGTCTTATTTTTTCTTAAATATCGGGTATTTAAACAAAAAAAAAAAACAAAAACAATCTTCTACGAAGAAATTCAGTTTTCTATTTGCAGCCTAAAACTATGTGATACATTTTTTTCTGAAATTTTCCAATTTCATATTAGCTGTGTTCGATTCGCCAGTGCTCAACTCGATTATGAAAAAAACGGCTACTCATTTAGCTGTTACTTGCTGAATAGTTGGCAACACTTTTTGTTTTGACAGATAACTTGAAGGCTAAAAATAAATGAAATTGAAAACATAGGAACTGCTTAAGGGGGAGATACCTTTAGACAGGGTGAAATTACTCTTGTTAAATGAATTTTTTTCAAGTTGATAACATAATTGAATAATTTTTTATTTTCCTATCTTTTTAGTACACTTGAACTGTAAAAAAACATTTATTTTTTTTTTTTTGTTATTTTTTACAAAATGGCGGCTCTACAAAAAGTATCTCCTAGGGGGTCTGCTGCGAAAGATAAGAGGTTTTTCGGCGATTACTGATATGTTAAAGGGAAGAATAAACCTGCAAAATAATAAAAAAAAGATACAGTAGTTTCGACTATGTCGTAACACAAGACGTAGAAAACGTCTTATAATTCGCTTTTGATAACATCTTTTTTAAAAAATATTTAGCCAAATATTTATTCCATACACCTGAGCATATTACCTTTAAAAGAGTGCCGGAGAGGGTTAATATGTATGACCGACCCCCATTACTTTTGCAAAAGGAACATTTTTGCCTTTGACACCTATTCCCTCCGATTACTCCTTAGGGGGGCTCCATATAAATTTTTTGGTTTTTGTATATTTATTCCATACACCTGAGCATATGACCTTTAAAAGAGTGCCGGAAAGGGTTAATATGTATCACTGACCCCCATTACTTTTGCAAAAGAAACATTTTTGCCTTTGACACCTATTCCCTCCGACCACTCATTAGGGGGGCTCCCATACAAATTTTATGGTTTTGTCGATAAAACCGGAAACTGTCGATAAATAGGTAGCAAACTTAAGCAAACAAAAACATTAAATGCTGGCTTTATATTTCATGTCATTGTGTAAAATTTATATAAGTTGGAGAGTTCAAACATGAATTTTTCTCCCAGTGAGGATCAAGCAGACCAACAAGTGCTAACATCAACATTGTACGATCAGTACTTTAGGCACACCAAAGGCTCAAATTGTGATATAAATACCGACACCTGATCACTATCAACCACCCTACTTACCTCCGAGAATGACGTATTCTACGTCAAAAGTTAAAAATTAAAATTTATAATGGCTGTTTAATTGAAGGTCCAGATTTTCGACTATATTTTTTCAACAGTTCTGACCTCAAAAAAATTACTTATTCACAAAATATCTTTAAAGTTGTAGGTATATCCTTCCGGTAGTACTATAGAGAAACCTGTCAAAATTTCAGCCTTATCGGTCAACAACTTTTTAAGTTAGATACGGTATAAACATAAGTTTAAGTGAGTTACGGGCCAATCTGAGATTTCGGCTGATTATATAAAAGCTGATTATCTTGGAGCTGCTGCTGTTTTAGGGCTGGACAAGCTGCTTTTGTCTCGGAGAGACTCTTTCGGTTTTGTTTCGCTACTCGTGTCCCATCGGTATTTTCGATGAAAACTTTGTAATAGGTGCCAATAATTATATCCAGCTCGTTCATAAGCTTCAGAACGGAGATGAGTCCTTCATTAAACATTCCAGCAGTAATGTAAGCTGAAATTTCGACAATTTTCAGCCCAGATTTGTGGTGTTTCGGACGAATATGGCCAAACTATCGCGTTCAAACTTTCGTTAGCATTCTGAGTATGGCCACCCAAGCATTTTTTTAATAAATAACCTTTATCTATTGTGAAAGAAGCATTGCTCTACCCCAAGCGCTCCGACTATTTGAAAAGTGACGGTTACGGACTCGTACGTTTTTGACCATAACTCTGTAAATTTTAATATTTTACATTTTCGGAAATTATAAAGGTATCTCCCCCCTTAAAGAAAAATACTTTTGTTTTTGTACTCACGTCACATTTTGACAGAATCTATTACATTTAACCTTGTCTAAAAAATAAGAACTTGGTAACGCAACTTTACTCAACTAAACCGATAATTGACCTACGCTATACTCAACTAGCTGTAGACTTTGTTGTTGTTTTTCATAAAATTTTTAAATAAGCGACATTAGTTGAGTATAGGCTGGCGAATCGAACGCAGCTACTATTGTATAACATGAATTCCATGTCACGCACTGTTACAGCTTGCGAATAATTGCAACTGATTTACTTAAGAAGAAATTTTTGCGAAAACTGGTTTGCAACTTTATTAATTAATTTTATGGTCTATTAAAAATGGGTAAAGGTTTAACGAATCCACTTATGAATTTCGGTGATATTAAGCAAAATGTAGCGTACGCACGTGCTACAAAATTTTCCCTTTAAAAATTTGATGTCAGCTTCTATCTGAAATTTCTGCGGATTGACTTCAGATAGAATTTTCATATTTTTTTACAGCAATAAGAGGCTATCCTAGATTATATTAGTAGCTAAGTTATTTGAGAAAAAAAATTTTAAAACAATTTTTTCAACTTTAAACACCGTCACGCACATGTTACATTCGTCACGCACAATTACACCGTACGTTCATATTACTGTTACCTTCGACCATATTTACTAAAAACTGAAATACAAAACAAAAGGATTAAAAATTTCTTATTTACTTTTTTTAATCTCTTTTATGTGATGACTAGATACATGTAAGAAAAAAATTTGAAAATCAATTATTTTAATCGATAAAAACTATTCTATTCCATTCGCTCCAAAAGTCGATGCTCCAAATCACTGGAATTGAAGGAGCTGGAACTTTGGGGACTCTTCATATTCTTCAACAGATTCCATGTGGACCTATTCAGGTGTATTCTCATTTCTAATACAAAGAAATTCGCCTGGCCTTTGAGAGAGTACCCGTAAAGGCTGCACCCGTACATCAACAAGTTCAGTGTTTTTGTGAATATGATTACTTAAAATGGATTTATTTGAATAATAATTTATATTCCGATTTATTTCAACCCTTAACAGCCCAACAACACCGATATCATTAAAATTATGTTGTGCTAAATGATCCCCTGAACACGACCCCGTTTTTATTTTTTTTGGAAAAAATTTTTGTGTAAAGAAAACATGGTTGTATCCAAAAAGATACAGTGGGCATTCTGACGTATACCAGCAATCAGCTTGGTTGTAGGAGTTCAAGGCAAAAACGTGGAAAACGATTTTTTTTATGATAACTCTAAATTTTTTTGTTAAATAATACTCTAAAATTGTTAATAGTTTAAAAGGTATTTCATGTCAAAAAGCGAATTTTCCGTTAAAATTAAAAACACTATTTTTTAATTTGACGGTCAGTATTTCCCAAACCAACAAAGTTATGCCAACAAATTAAATTTTTGTTTTATATTTACAATTTTCTGAGTGAAGCTACATATTCAGTATTTTAATTTTTGCAATATTTTAAAATAATTAGCTTATTTTCTCGGTTGTATCCAAAAAGATACACTGGGCATTTAAGGGTTAAATTAAATAAAACTCACTTATGAGAATTCATATTGACACTTGTCAATAGTTAACCGTCAATTTAGACGTTTGACCGTCTAATGCAGATATAAGGATGGAAATTTTTTAAATGAAGTGTGTATTAATTTTAATTTTTTCGAGTTGTTTTATTTTTGGTCACTTTGCTATACATGAGACCCCCCCCATATCATTACTAATCGTAATGCATTTTAATGCCCCTCCTCCCCTCTAAATTGGTAACGTAATTTATGAACGACCCCGTAGTGTGTAAAAACTACATTGTTTTATAGAAAAAAGTGTAACATGTGCGAAACGCGTGGAATTTTTTTCAATTTAAATAGTAAAAAAATGTTTTTCAATCTGGTTTGCCATCTCAATATCCACACATAACAGCATTTTCCGCAAAAAATTTCTTATATTAGAGTCTGCATTGAAACTTATATCAATATTGTCACGCACATGCTACATATTTTCTTAATTTATTTAACTGCTCTACCACGGTATGTCGTTGATAACACTGTGCGACAATTTAAGGGTCAATTGGAATAACCTCAAATATCTAAATGGCTTATAATAGTGGATGGTCTATATATTATGCCCTCATACTCAGTTTTATCGGATTAGGTCAAATAAGAGAGAAATTCAAGGTCAAACTTCACCTTTAAGTCACAAATTTGTTGTTGTTTTGTTGTTGTTGTTTTTATTTTCTATCCTTAATTCAATATTTACATAAAATTGTTACAAATTTTGGGATTTGATCCTATAGATCTTACAACAAATGAGTACTAAAAGTTAACAATAAAGAAAATCATTTAAAATAAAGATAATAATTTATAGGAAAATGATAGTAAAAAAACCTACATATAAGTATCACAATGTGTCTACATTTATGAGAATTTTGTAGCCAGTCTCTTCGAAACCGCTATAAAAATAGAGGAAGAAGACACTGGCTATGGCAAACTCCGTAGGCATAAGTTGAGGACCTGCATCTATTAATAAATGACAGGCTCAGATCATTTATGATATTTGAGATCATTTTTTCTTGTGCTAAGATGTGTAAATCTGACGTTGAAAATCTTTTGGGCAAACCAAAAATTATCTTTAGATTTTTATTTTGAATAATTTGAAGTTTTTTTAAATGCATATTTGCACAATTTTTCCAAACAGGGCAGGCATAAGTCAGAATTGGCCTAATACACAATTTATAAAGCATCATTTTATTTTTCAAGCTTAGCTTGGCTTTTTTATTCATAAGAAAATAAAGACTCTTGCTGCACCTGATTGCTTTATTGCATATGCTTTCTTTATGCTGTTTAAACAACAACTTTTCATCAAGAACTACTCCTAAGTACTTAACTGACTTCAAAAGCGGTATTAAGCCACCTTGCACTGAAAACGGTCTTGTTGGAATTCTCTTTAGAGATTTGTTAAATGGAAATATTATGGCTTGATTTTTTTCTGTATTTACTTGAATTTTCCATTTATTGAAATACTTAGCAGCCATGTACAAGGTGTGCTGCATTTTATTAATGATTGCATTTGAAACTTTACCTGATACTATCAAAGCGCTGTCGTCTGCATAAAAAGCTAAATCAACATTAGGTGAAGACTTAAAATCTGACGTGTATATGGAATACAAAAGAGGTGATAAAGCAGAACCCTGTGGGACACCGGCAGGAATTTGTCTTTCTGAAGAAGTGTGTCCTTCTACTTGCACTACAAAGACCCTATTAGTGAGAAAGCTTCTTATAATCTTAATTAGATACAGGGGGCAGCTTAAAATTTTGAGTTTGTATAGTAAGCCATCATGCCATAAAGAATCAAATGCTTTCTCTATGTCTAAGAACACAACCCCAGTTGAATATCTTTTCCGTTTGTTTAATTTCAGAATATTTACCACTCTCTTGACTTGATGAGTCGTACTGTGATCCGCTCGGAATCTAAATTGGAATTTGTTAATAGCATTGCTTTCCTCAGCAAAAGTTTTTAGCCTTTCTAAAAGAATTTTTTCAAAAATTTTATCTAAACAACTCAATAAGCTGATAGGCCGATAACTATTGGGTAGTTTCGGATCTTTGTTTGGTTTTAAAATAGGTATAACTTTGGCTTTTTTAAAAATTTGTGGGAAATACGAAAAACGAAGACAGAAATTAAAAATTTTTACCAGAAAAATTAAGGCCGACTCTGGGAGATTTTTGAGAAGAATATTATTAATTTCATCGAACCCAGGAGCTTTACGATTCTTTTGTTTTTTGATTATGTACCTAATTTCTGTAACGTCAGTAAATGTTCGTAAGTCTTCTTTAGTAAACAAATGATCATTTTCAAGACTATTTACATAACTATTAACAGTTCTGTCAATGGAGTGAGTGAAAGCAGCGGTAGTAGAATGTGATTTGGAGAACTGGTCTGCTATAGCATTTGCTTTATCAACATGGGTAATAACCTGACGATTGCCTACCATTAACGTTGGGATAGATTTCTTTCGTTTCATAAAATATTTGGAAACCTTCCAAAAATTTTTACTACCTACATTTAGTGTTGATAAAAATTTTGCCCATTGATCATTCCTAAGATTATTTATGTGCAAAGGCCGTGTGCTATTCGGAAACTTTTCACTCGTGGTAGGAGAGAATTTACTGAGTTGAATACAATTTCTGTCTGTTGAAATAAAATTGTAATTTTTGCTGTGCCAAAAGGACGAAGAAATTTTGACAACTAGAAATGTTGACGTTTTAGATTTTGGTAGTGCATTAGCACAAGAATTTAATTTAATTTGCGAAATTGTTGATATATATTGAAAATTAGGGATTCTGGTTGCTATGCTGTCGGAAACACAAAATTTTTAACTGCTTTACGACTCACAAACTCACAAGTGTTTTTTTTTCATTTTTGCTTGTGTCATAAATTCTCTTTCCGATTGTCAAAAATTATACTAGCCCCTGGGGCTACATGAATTTTTGACAATCATATTCACCTCACAAGTGCCAAATATTGTCTTTCAGACTGTCAAAATTTCATCAACCGAGTGAAAAGTTTCCGAATAGCACACGGCCAAAGAGATTAATTGGTTTAGCTGCTTAATAATTACAAGAAAACAGTTTCTTTCACTCATGTTGCCACTCCTTTGGAATTTTCTTCTGTACATATTTCTCGTAGCTATTATTGATAAACAAGCATCTGATAAAATTAAGGAGTAAGGCTTGCGTTTTTTATATGAGATCATCTGTACTCTAGCATTATCTATTAAGTTTGAAAATTCCCTTAATTGATATTCAGTATTGGAAAGAGTAGCTTCTTCGTTAAGTGTAAAAGAGGAGATCATTTTGTTGTTAATTTCTCTCTTAAAATTTACCCAATTTGTGCTTTTGTAATCGGGAAAGAGCTCTTCAGACTCAAAGATAGGCTCATTTATGAAAAAACTGATCGGATTATGATCTGAGTTTAAGTAACATGAGAAAACATTTAAGTCAGAAAATGTCAGATTGGAGTTTGATAAAAGAAAGTCAACAGTAGAAGATTGCCTAAAGTGTACGTTTTGTGGGATCCTAGTAGGATTTAGAGAATAATAAATATAATAACTAGATATATTTTGATGACTAAATAAAACTCGGCCAGATTGATTCATATTGCTGCAATTCCAACTTGTGTGATGAGCATTTAAATCGCCAAGAAGAAAGAAATCGCTGTTAATTGACGTTAGAATATTTAGATCATTCAGGAAATCGTGATTATATCTTGGGCAGTAAGCAGATATAAAAACGACGAGTTTGTTGTTAATCTTCATACTAATACTGATATTTTCTATCAGTTTAGTTGGAAAAGGTTTATATAAGCTATGTTCAATACCACTTCGAACGGCGATCGCAACACCACCTCCAGGTGATTCTCTGTCTTTTCTATAAATTGTATATCCAGGAAGCCGAAATTTATGATGAGATTTCAAAAATGTTTCGTTAAGAGAGATAATGTCAACAGTCTTGCTAACTAAAAACTTGTGAAGTTGAACTGAAGCATTAAAAGTTGTAATACCTTGGCAATTCCAATGCATTATATGAAGACTGTTTAATCTTTTATTATATCGCATATTTAAGCATACCAACTATAACGTTGAGTTGTTCCAATTTCGAATTGCATCGACGAAGATCTGTTACAGCTTTACTAAAAATTTCAAAGAGTTCATCTATCGAGAAAAGGGAGCTTTTTTCACCTTGCATTATTGGCTGAAACTTAACTGCATCTGCGTAGCTCCTTCTGGACTGGGTTGAGAAAAAGCGGCTTTCAGCATCTTCCACATTTAATGGAGGGGAATGAACATTATTGAATGATGTTGATCTAACAGTTGGCTTACTTCTATTCGTAGATTTAGTTAAACGACTTCTCAGCTCAAGGTACTCCGCACGACAGGGACACTTCGGATCATCTGCCCTGTGGTTAAATGGCTTTTTATTGTTTTTAATGCAGTTTGTGCATTTAAATACCAATGTTTTATTATTTGGAGCAGTTTTCAGCTTACATGTATCGAAATCATGATTTAAGCCACATGCCAAACAAATTTTAGACCGATGACAGTTAGATGAACCATGGCCAAACATTGAACACTTGCTGCATATCGTTGGGCCGTATTTTTTTTCGAGGGGTTTCTCCATAGCACAGCAACACCACAAAAGAATTTTATTTTTATAATTTGAGCTTTCCGAACAACATTTCTATCAAATTCAATCATATAAATTGCATCATTAACATTAGATCGTTTAGTTACAATCTCTTTCACAGATGTTATGTCAATGTTATATTTTTCTTTAAATTCTTCAGAAATCGTGCTGAGTGATAATTTCGGTAGACCAAAAAGCACAATTTTGTACAATGATCCGTCTTTTACTGGATGAGTAAAAAAATTAAACTTTACCTGCTGCAGTTTTTTTATAGCAGCAGCATGACCTTGCAAAGATTTTGAGAAAACCTTCGTTCCAATAGTTAACCTTTTAAAATTGTAATTTCCACCTTCAAATAAATTAATCACATCAACAAACTGATGGGAATCGTCCACAACAATCGGAGGAACCTTCGCAGGTTCGGTTTTGAGAGCCTCGTCATCGTCATCAGAAGAGGGACAATCCATTTCAGCGTCACGCAAATTATCAAGAGCAGAAAACCGGTTTGATCGTCTCAAATTATTTTGTAGTTGAGACCAGTGTTGCCAGAGAGACGAACTGAAATTTACCACTATTTGGGCAAAAATTTACCACTTTCGGAGAAAATTTACCTTTTCCCAAAATAAAAATAAAATAAAAAATATTTAAATGTTATAAGTTTTTTGTTAGTATACATATATTTATCTCTCATCAGTAAGCTAACCGTCAACTCTTGACGTGTATAAACTATTTTGTTTCGCTATTTTTGAATTAAATTCATTTGTTGCTTTTACCCCTTCTACATTGGTTCTCTTTTGAACTCAAAAAGTTGACGATACAACACAAGCGTACCGTTGATTTTTTCCCCCTTCTCAGCCAATTCGTCGCAATTAGCCAACAAATTCAATTATTGACCAATGTAAAAGGGGTCTTTGTTCAGCAACTAAAGATGGATAAGAGCCTGAACAGAATCAAAAATCGTTGCGGCCGCCGATCGTTGGAAAATACGTGCAAAATGTAGAAAAAAACGCAGCTCTTTTTCCGCAACGACAAATCGCACAATTAGAATCTATTCTATTTCTTCTCTTGCGACCGACGATTCTCTCTCTGAGTGCCATTAGTGTAGCCATATTTTTGCTAAGAATTTTCTGTGTTTAATGAAATTTGCTTAGTTTTTTGTTATTTTCTGACGTTTCTTGTTTGTGTGTGTTGTATTCACACAATTGAAGAGACCAATACATTGAAATGAAATGGAAAAAAAAATAAAAAATACTAAATAAAAGCAACTTTGAATCGTCAGTCGCAATCGTTTCATTCTGGACGTGTTCCCTGCGATCGACGACCAGAGAGGATCGGCGGTCGCAACGATATTTGATTCTGTTCGGGCTCTAATTCAGATTTTTGTATATAACAGGATGATTCACAAGAATATTAAACTACTTGTAAGAATGTTCAGTAAGGCTGCAAACATAGTGAACGCCGATTCAGACAGGCAGGCAGACAGGCAGGTCAGCGCGACAAAACTGGCTTCATACAATTTCATATAAACCTGCTCAAAGTGTGCAGAGTGGCAGCAGGCAGATCAGATCAGGTCAGGCGTGAAAGCAGGCTGGCTCAGGTTTTTCGAAGCTGATTACGAGCAGATTATGTTTTCTTGGTTAGTTTTTAGACATTTTAACACATATTAAGAATAATATTATTCAATTACACTGTTCTACACGAAAACTGTACAAGACATCCCACGCATTTATTTCATTAAGTGGTAATATATGATGACTTTCTGCATTTACAGAATTTTTGTATCACTTCGAATTTTTTGTCAAGGACCTCATAAATGAATCAGTAAAAATATTCGTACCTTGCCATTCTTGGTATGTCATAACATTGCTTCTGCTCAACTTATTTTAAAAACCTTTATATTATAACAAAGGTCAGACTTGTAGTTTTGTATTCTAATTTAAATAATAGAAATATACCAATCCATTTCAAACTAATAAACGCTAAAACAATCAACGCACTTTTTTTCATTTTTACATTTTCTAACGTTAAGAAATCAAAAGCCTATTGACATAATTTTGTTAATGTTTTTCTTCAAAAGACGGGTTTTAATTTTCGAACTTATTAAAAAAAATTAAATCGGTTATTAAATAATAAAGTTATTAACGAAAGTAGGGTTTAACATATTTTCAGAAATAAAAATTTGAAACAGAAACAACAACTTGCTTCTTTGTGAATGCGTTGTGAAGCGAAATTAAATGCATGCATCTCCTTGTATTTGGTTTAGTGTTCTTAATTCTTTTACGTTCTTCCTAATTTTTTAAGGTTATCATTTCGTCTGACCCCTCTACCTGTGCGTCTCGAATTTTATAACCCATTTCAGGAAAGCCAAATCTGGTGTTATTTTTGGCCTATCTTGCTTCGTTTTCGAGATATAACGCTTTATTTTTAGTTTTTTAAGTTAAAATTATGTTATCGACTGACCCTCTATACTTGTGAGTGCATGGTGCTGATACTTTGACTGCTGATACAAGAATTGACAAAAATTTCAATTAGTATTCTGAGATCAGAAAATTGCGCTGCAGTTCTGAGGTTAGAAACTCACTTACTTCATTGTTGTTATCGTCCATAAATAAGTTATTTGTTAAACAATTTTATTTTTTTATTGGATTTTATACCCAATAACCCAAAATAATCATATAAGAAGAATTTTTTGATTATTTTTAATAGGTAAAAGCAAATTTAAAATAAAAAAATACTCTTTCTGCTCACGTAATCCCCTTACATTTGTTAAAAAATAAAACGATTTAAGACATTTCAGCAAAAATGGAAGACTGCAAGTGTAATCGTTAGTAAAAAATCAAATTGTGATGAATAGAACCAAAGTTATGATACATCAAATTAGAGCAAAGTACGAAAATCGAAGTGAATTATTAAAAAGGGTCCTTGACGAAAAAATCGAAGTGATGAAAACATTCTAAAAACGCAGAAAGTCATCATATGGATCGGCAAAACATAAAATATAGGTGGGAGCTTTTGTACATTAAAAAGTTTTTTTTTTTGTAGAAGAGTGTTATTATTGATTTAATTTATCTTTGCTATTCAACACACAATTCGTGGAACCGAACGCAAACAACTCTTTGCATTTTGTTCTCAATATTTTTGTAATTACTCAACAAATACAACAAGAATGTATGTATACATGTACTCAATAATGAAATAAAATATTAGTTTAATTTATTATTAGTATGTTGTTGTTGGTAATTGTTTTTCGTAGCACAATAAAATATTCCTTAATTCAAAATTCCTTACAAACGGCATTAGCATTTAAAACAGAAAAAAAATGCGGAAAATAAAACAACAAAACAATTACAAACTTTCTATAGGACTGGGGCCGAATCGCCGCATCCGTGAACGAAACGGCTTTTGTATGAGAAAAAACTAATCGTATGAGAATCTCATGAGATACGATATAAATCTCATGAGATTCTCATATGATTATTTTTTGTCATACGAAAGCCTTTACGTTCACGGATGCGGCGATTCGGCCCCTGATCTGATCTGATCTGCTTCTCGCGTTCACTCTGCACGGCAAATTATCTAAGCAGGTTGCTGCCTGCGCCTGTCTGCCTGTCTGTCTGAACCGGCGTTCACTATGTTTGCAACCTAAGGTAACAGTACTGCCAATAACTCGAAAAATTAACAAGTCTAAAAAAATTATTATTTCCGCAAAATTTACCACTTTTGGTCAAAAATTACCTTTTTTACCTCTGCCCAAAAAATTAGTCAAAAATTACCTCAAATAGGTAAATTTACCTCAATCTGGCAACACTGCTTGAGACTTCGTTGCTTTGAGTTTCGGTGGTTTATTTTTACCACCTCTCTTTTTTGCTACCATTAGTTGTTTAACGGTTCAGCAAAACAAAATCAAAAACAATATTTGCAAAAATAAAAGTATAACAACTATGTACACTTAAGCGTACCGTTCTTAAACAAGATTAAACACGTCTGATTTCTACAAGCAGTAATCAGAGACTCAAGTCACAAATTTATTCTTATAACTCTTAAACTAAATTCAAATTCTATGTAGTAACTGCATCTAAATATTTGCAATGGATGATTCTTTTCATTTTGAGACTATTTTTTGCTCAAAAAGTTACGTAAGGGGTTTAATTTTTTCTTGGAAAACAGGGCTTTTTACAAAAAAAATAAAATTTTCAATAGTTCAGTCACGATGTATTTGTCTTCAAAAACAATCAGATTTTGCTGAATTTTTGCATACACCTTAAGTAAAATAAAATAACCCACCTGTGAAAAGATCACAACAATTACATGTGTGCATCCAAAGATATTCGGATTCAAAGATTACCAACGGTGGTAACTTCGTTAATGTAAGCCCTAGCGTAAAATCATTCAAATGAAACTTATAGACCCAACAATTTTCTTCAAAACTGTCCTTAACATTTTAACCGAAAGAGTTACCGTTTTAAAGATATGCGCGTAAATGTGCAATTACAACATATATGAAAAATATATGAACTTGAGAAGAAATAGAAATAAAAAAAAAATTTTATTTTAACCGTTTTAATTTTTCATATATGTTGTAATTACACATTTACGCGCATATCTTTAAAACGGTAACTCTTTCGGTTAAAATGTTAAGGACAGTTTTGAAGAAAATTGTTGGGTCTATAAGTTTCATTTGAATGATTTTACGCTAGGGCTTACATTAACGAAGTTACCACCGTTGGTAATCTTTGAATCCGAATATCTTTGGATGCACACATGTAATTGTTGTGATCTTTTCACAGGTGGGATATTTTATTTTACTTAAGGTGTATGCAAAAATTCAGCAAAATCTGATTGTTTTTGAAGACAAATACATCGTGACTGAACTATTGAAAATTTTATTTTTTTTGTAAAAAGCCCTGTTTTCCAAGAAAAAATTAAACCCCTTACGTAACTTTTTGAGCAAAAAATAGTCTCAAAATGAAAAGAATCATCTATTGCAAATATTTAGATGCAGTTACTACATAGAATTTGAATTTAGTTTAAGAGTTATAAGAATAAAATTGTGACTTAAAGGTGAAGTTTGACCTTGAATTTCTCTCTTATTTGACCTAATCCGATAAAACTGAGTATGAGGGCATAATATATAGACCATCCACTATTATAAGCCATTGAAATATTTGAAGTTATTTTTTCGTGTCGCACTGTGTAATTATTTATTCATATATATGTATGATTATTAGGAAAATATTAAAAAATTTGAAGCAAATATTTTTTTAAATTGTTGTAATAAACAGCGCACGCCCTTACGGCAAATATCAAAATAAAACTGCAAAATTTTCGCTCAACTTATTCACCACGCGAAAGTAAAAAAAACACAGAAAAACTACCGTTATCTTGAAAAATTCAACTTAAAACGTGTTGTCCGAATTCGATAGAATATATTCTATATAGTTTCTCTTCTCTCTTTACAATTTGATTTTTGACCTATGAGGTTGACTTTTTGGTGGAATTCGTGATAAATAAAACAGTTGGGCAAAGCGAAAAACCTACAAATAGATGGCTTAATATAGAAAAGGCGTAACTCGTTTTTTATCGAAATCGGGTTTTTAATATATGCTGATAGACTACTCTCAAATACACCTCCCTTAAAAAATCAATGCTCTTTTTTATTGTTGTTGTTGCATATTCTAAATAAAAATTGCATTAAAAAAAGAAACAGTAGTTTCGACTATGTCGTAACACAAGACGTAGAATTATTCAATTCGCTTTTGATGACATCTTTTTTAAAATATATTAAGCAAAATATTTATTCCATACACCTGAGCATATGACCTTAAAGAAAGTGCCGGAGAGGGTTAATATGTCCCCAGGACCGACCCCAATTATTTTTGCAAAAGGAGCATTTTTGCCTTTGACACCTATTCCCTCAGACCACTTCTAGGGAGGCTCCCATACAAATTTTATGGTTTTGTTGATATTTAACTTTCGTTTTCGATTCGCATAATATTTGCTGCGATTCGCTTTTGATGACATCTTTTTTAAAAATATTTAGCAAGAATGGATAAATAAAGCAACAGCGGAATTTTTTTTGCTACCTAGTACCTGCAGAGTCGAAAAATTTGTTCAATGCTACAAAGTTCAACAACCCATGTGGAGAGTCGAAATGTCAAAATTTTACTGTCGATAATATGCCCGGATATTTAATTGGCTGCGGAATTTGGACATTTCAATTACAGATTCTGTTAAAAAAGCATGCCTCTCAAAATTACTCAGAATAACTTGGCTACGCGATTCTGTTGAAAACAACATGCCGCCAAAAGTATGCTTTTTTTTTAATTATAAGATTTATGTCTTCACGCTAGATGACGCTGCCTTCACCGTCGAAAAAACCGGAAACCGCCGATAAATAGGTAGCAAACTTAAGCAAACAAAAACATCAAATGTTGGCTTTATATTTCATGTAATTGTGTAAAATTTATATAAGTTAGAGAGTTCAAACATGAATTTTTCTCCCAGTGAGGATCAAGCAGACCAACAAGTGCTAACATCAACATTGTACGATCAGTACTTTAGGCACACCAAAGGCTCAAATTGTGATATAAATACCGACACCTGATCATTATCAACCACCCTACTTTCCTCCGAGAATGACGTATTCTTGTCAAAAGTTGTTATATCCAAAGCTTATCAGATTTTATTCAGTTCTTTCCTTCTCCTGTAAAGTAAAAAAAATCGAGTAACGCCTTTTCTATATTAAGCCAACGAATATATTTTATCTTGATACAAAAAAAAAAAAAAAAATAAATAAATAACTGGTCATTTCAGCCCTTGAAAGGACTTTGACCTAGATTCTTATGAGGAATTGTGTTATGCGCGTTATTAAGTTTGTACACAATTGACCTAGAACCGGACCTCACTAGATATTTTTTTTCGCATTTCGGCGTTTTAACGCCATACGGGCTTACTAGTCTATATAATAGTTTTTCTTGTATGTATGTATGCATGTTTGGAATAGACTACTAAACTACTTAACAGATTTTTATAAAACCTATATAAAACGATTCCTTAAATTACTGCGCTGAACATAGGCTATATTAATTGTGCCACACCCCTTTTAACCGCCCACGAATAAATAGAAATGCTATATTTCAGACGGTTTCAGCCGTATGAGACTAAAATTTGGTGGTTTGTATGCTGACTGTCGGCAGCTGTACGAAAAATGGGTTCCCACACCCCCTTCTACCGCCCACAAATCAATAAAAATGCTATATTTTAAACGGTTTCGGTTGTATTGGACTAAAATTTGGTAGTTTGGTTCGTTTGCTTACTGTCAGCAAATGTATTAAAAATGGGTGTATTCTCACTAGAGCAGTGGTGCTCACTATATGGTTTCCCATAGCCCGCGGGCATCTTGTGCTGTTGAGCTTTTGCACACGAAGTAGCCATCGGCTTACTGTGTTTGTACACTGCGTTAAAGTTTGTTTTTTCTGCTGTGCTTTTAATTTCAAGTCGGTATGCTTTGAACATTCATTTGGTGAGGGTGTTGCTTGTTGTTTTATTTATGAATATACGTAAATATATTGCAATTTTTCAGGAAAAGCATTAATACATTTTTGCTTGATGTTTTCTATGTTAAAATAGCGAAAAACAAACACAAAAATAAAAAAGAAATGATTATATTGAAAATCCAACACCCGACAAGAGTTATTTGCACCAAATGTTGTGAGAGCTTTTAACAACTCATTGTTTCAGTGTAAAGCTGTTCACTCGGAAAGCTCACTTTGTTGTTGTTTGAACTGTGCGTTGATCACCACTGCACTAGAGCTACGCTCACTATTCATAAATAATTATAACTAGTGACCACTCGTGCGCCTTGCTGCACCCATCAACTATAAAAATAATAATAATTGGCGCTGACCTCTGACGCCGTTCATTGTGTTCAGCGTATATTCTAAGAGTTTTGTCGTTGTTTGCAAGCGCTTTATAAAGAAGAGGCAGAATAAAGTGAAATGTGAGCGAAAAATTGCAATAAAATAAATTTGTATGTTTCTTGGTTGCGAGCGTTTAGCGCGAGCAGTTTGCGAAAGCTTTACATTTTGACTGACTGACTTTCTGACTTTCATTTTGTTGTTAACAGACGCTCTATTAAGAAGAGACAGAAGAGAGCGAAATGTGAGCAGTGAATAGTTTTGCTCTGAGTTTGATAATGTTGTTCTCGGCTGCTCTGTTAATAAAAGAAAAAGCAACATAACAACAACAATTATATGCAATTATGTATATGCAAACTTAAATAGGCTATAACTTAAAAAATATATATTTTTAAGAAATAAAAAGTCCAGTTTGCACATCTACAGGTCTAAACCTACCAAGAAATACTAAATTTATTAAGATTGGATTTGTACTTAAAAAGCCTTTCGCCGGACAAAATTTGAGCTTGCGTAATATTTATAAGATTCCTGAGATGTAAATGCTTTCATAATAAAATATGCTATGTAGGTGTTAGGTTACATGATGAAATTTATTATGAAGGTGCAATGTATCAAAACAAACCGTTAGGAAAAATGTTGGTGCGGCTGGACCTAATCCACACCCACTAGGATAGGTTTGTTTGTATGTATGTATGTATGTATGTAGGTTTGAAATAGACTCCTTAACTACTTAATGGAGTTTTATTAAACCTATATCATCATCTATAAATTTTAGGCTGACCATAGGCTACATACATTTTACCATATTTCAGACTGTTTCGGTCGTATTGGACCAAAATTTGTTAGTAAAGTTCGTATCGTGTTCGTAAAATGTACTAAAAGTGGGCGTAGTATCTCTATAGGTACGCCTACTTTCAGAAATAATTAAAATTTCCGAGTTGTACCGGTTTTGATAGTGAAACTAAGTACGTGGGTGCTATGAGTAAAAGTGGCGAAAAATCTTTAATTTTATTTTGCTTTCTACACGAATTATTAAATATGACGTTATTTTAGGCACAAATAAAATTTTCGCCGCCATCTATTAAATAAAAAATCAATACATCGAATATTTAGTTTGGGCAAAAATAAAACGTTTGCCGGTCAGCTATTTTTAATAAAACACTGATGAAACATAAAAAAAAAAAATTACTCAGTCAACAAAGTTATGGTAAACTTAGTAAGTTAAGCAGAGTTTCCAAGACAGGGTAAATAAGCTTCAATTAGCTATTTTTTCAAGCAAAAAAGAAAAAAGAATATAATTATCCGAGGAGAAACTTATTTTTAAAAATTAGTTTTTCATTCTTTGTTGTTAATTTAATTCAACTCAAATTAAGCCAATCCCAACAAGGTCGGGTACTCTGCTAGTTTTTTCTAAAATGTAAATAGATTTTAAAATCTTCTAGGGATAATGCAATGTGGATTTTTCACCAGTAAAGTTTCTGATCTTTATTGAGCTGTAAATAGTTAATGTAATCTTCGTTTTAAAATATGGAAAAGTTTATGAACTGTCAATGTCAGCCATTATATCATTGTAGAGGAATTCTGTTACATTTATGCCCCACAAAAAGTCAATGTGGTTCCATTGTTCTTGAGGCATTAATGAAAAGCGTTTCACGCTACTTTGTTTCAATTCTGCTCTTAATCTCTTAACATCTGTAACAGAAGTAAGAAGATCGTTCTGACTATAGTATATATAGAGGGGAACATCAACGTTCTGCAGATTGTATTTAGGCGGACTCCAACTGCCGTACCGTTCTAAGTTACGAAGACCACCATAATCGAATTGACGAAATTCTCCCGAGTTATGTAATTGGAGAAAATGCAAAATTTGATTCAAGGAACTACCAGCTGGTACCGTTGCTAATATGTCTGGAATCATTGTCTAAAAATAATATAAAAGAAATTTAAATAAAAAACTACATATTTGATGGTCTCATATACCTGATTAAGATATGGTGAATCCCAACCATATATTAAGAAAATCACATTGGAGCATACTTCCTTAATCACTGATTTTTGAGCACATACCAAAGAGCCTAATAACTCCATTTCTTTTGATTTTGGCAAGAACTCTACACTACCAAAAATTTCGACTAGAGGATTTGGCTGACCTAACATTGGACCGGCAAGTTTGACTAAAGGACTCTCTGCATGTTTCATATAAGCAACTGGAGCCAAGAAGTGAGCTGATCGAATGTGCCTTTTGAATTGGGTATCAATTGAGTTCAATACAAGGAATGTCGTCGTACCCTGCGAGTGTCCAAAATAACGTAGTTCTTTTTCACCAGTATAAAGCAAAGCATAATTGATCATGGCTGGCAAGTCGAATACTGCAATTTGATGCCACCCAAAGTTCCAGAATTCTCTGGACGATGGTTTTCTACTGTTATGCGCTTTAGAGTAGAAGTTGCCACGTGCATTACCCAACCAGACGTCAAAGCCCATATCGGAGAGAATAAAAGCAAGTGCTTTACCAGGTCCTGTAAGAACCCAATCAGAAGATGAGGCTAGCAAGCCATGCTGCATGAAAGCAACTCCACGTGGACCACTATCATTTTCAGATTTTGGTGAATAGGGAATGCGATGCATAGTTAAAATGTAGCCATCAGCTGTTGTTACCTTGTGTTCTTCGAATGGATAGCCATAACTTGTGATAAGCGTTGGCTGAAAAAGTAACGTTGAACTATGGAAAACTTTTGTTTTTTAGGACCTTACCGTTGTTAAATCTGGCTGAGCTTCGATTATGAAAGGAAGTGCCAACAAGACACAAAATACTAAAATTTGCATTATACCCTATAGTCACTGTGTGAAAAAATCCTGCAGACTGACATGAGCCAACATAAACACAGTGATATTTATAGAGGCGTGATAAAATATCTTTTTTTCTGCCGTTATGATACGGATTCATATCTAAATTATTGAAGCCTAGATAAAACATATAAAGGCTTTTGGCAATATAGTCGTAAAAATAAAATAAATAATTGAAAGGTCATTTTCATAAAACCCGCAATTTGTAGCACTTAAGTATTAAAAAAATATGTGTGTAGCCACCACACACGGTAGAAGTGAAACTTTAACCCTAAAAAGTTGATTTTTAAGATTTTTATTTTATTGCTCAGCAATAAAAATTATCTTACAATTTTTATTGTTTTGATCAGAAATAAAAGTTATTTTTTTATATTAATTTTTCTGTTCAACAATAAGAATTATTTTTAAGTTTTATTTTTTGCTCAAGAATAAAAATTGTTTTTAAATTATTATTTTTCGCTCAAAAATAAAAATCATTTGTCCAATTTTATTTTTTTTCCTCAAACATAAAACTCAAAACACCACACAGCTTTGTTGCTGGCACGTGTCAATTTGTATTCCCTACACCTGAGCAGGGGGGCTTCAAGGGAGGGCCGGGGAGGGTTAATATGTAATATGTTAATATGTAAAGTAACGGGTATTCCCATTACTTTTGCAAAAGGAACATTTTTACCTTCCCTCCGACCACTTCTTAGGGGGGCTCCCATAGAAATTTTATGACTTTTTTATATTTATTCCCTACATTCGAACAGGGGGGCTTTAAGGGAGGGCTGAAGAGGGTTAATATGCATCATAAAATTATGTGATATGTAGAATTTTGTATCAAAAAAATAAATATATAAGGAAAACAAATGGAATACAGATATATACTCTGTGTACTCTTTTGTTGCTCTCAAATGTTTGAAATATACTTTAAAATGTTGTACATTACAACTCTATTACTTAGCAGCAGTCTGTGTTTGTCTTATTGTTTAAGGTTGATGTTTTCAATATGAATATCAAAGACATGCTCCATATGCTTCGAATTTTTATGGCAATATTATAATTTCTCTGCATGAACCATGCAGTTGAAAAGCTACTGTGTCCATTAGGGTGGGTCAAATTGTTCGGGTGAGAAAAAATGCGAAAGGCGTATAGCAAAAACGAAATCTACGCAAAATTCTAAGAAAACTTTCCCAAGAAACTAGGGGTCTAAAATTAAAACCTAGCTCCCGCCGAGAGACATAAAACTTTCGGTTTCAGGCATTTTAAAAAACTGCATAAATTTGATGGATAACAATATCATTGAAGCAAACATCATATATTATAAGTTCGAAGCTGTTTTGGACAAAATTTTATTACCTTTAAGAATCTGTTTCCATATTGTTAAAATTTTTGTTTTTAATCCGTGTTTTATATAAGGTTTGATTTAAAGAAAAACCGAAAAGTAATGAAGAGCCCATTTTATCCCTTAAAAACAAAATAAAATTTTCGTTGTAGGCTCTACCGTATTTTGAACCGATTTGCCTTCACCAATGGACATTTCACGCATGTCTCACGGCGCGTAATTACAAAAAATCGAGACGATGTTATGGAAGTGACTCTATAAAGTCGTACCCGAACACCTCGAATGGACTGTAAAAAAGACTTAAAAAACTGTGCTTTTTCAATTTAATTTGAGCATTTAATTTCACAAACAAATCCATTCCTTTCTTATTTTTGTTGTTTAAATTTACAAAATAAAAAATGAACTTTAAAAAAGTTGTGTTTTTACTGATTGTTCAATGACATTTCAAACTAAAGTTTTTGAGCAAATTAAATTGTTTATTGTTTCATCAAGCAGAGCTGTACACTCTTGTAGACTACTTAAAAATTGATACGGTAACACATTAAAATTAAATTACAATGCTGAATATTCTAATTAATTTAAGTTAAATTTATGGTATAAAAAAGAAAATGAACAGAGTTGATGATTACACTGAGTTACAAAATGACACTTTATAAAAGGTGCAGAGTTCTCTATAGTCAATCCCGAATGCATTTTGGCTGGTGATTTCAAATATGGACTCCGTTTTTCTCCATCAGCTCGAGTTTTTGAGTTATAGGCAAAAACATGAAAATCAGTTATTTTTCTGATAATTTTGCTATATCTATTACATTGATCTACCGATTTGTATTACGATGATGAATTTCAATGAAGAAATATTAGACCTTTCAATTTTTGCACATAAAATTACAATATCTGTCACAGTTTTGAAGATATCGACGTTCAAAGTGGAAAAAATTTCACAATTTTACGTAGGCTGCGCTTTTGAAACCCTGTATCTTTAATATTTTTCAACGGATTTGCAAAAACTTTTTTTTACTTGATAGAAAATCTTTCGAATTTTAATAAACATCTTAATTTTCTATTATTATCTCACATTTTTTCAAAGAAAGTAAAAAAAGGAAAATTTTTTTAAAATTAAGTATATTAAAATTCAAGTATAGTTGATAAGGTTTTTTGATAAGCAATTTATAAAGAAGAACCATGTTTTGCTTACATAAGTAGAAACATGCCGGGAATAAGTTTAGAAAAGCTTAAAGCTGGTGTAATGGATGGTCCGCAGATAAGGCAGCTAATGAAAGACCCTAATTTTAAAACCTCGATGATTAACCTTGAGCATCATTTACGACTTGAAAAACTTCTCTTCAGTGACTTTCTGGAATGAAAGGCATGAAAGGACCATATCGCTTAAGACTCCAACAATAGTCTGCCATCATATATTTGTCCCATCTTCCTTGGTAGTGGTCTTCCATTATTTTCATGTCCTGATGGAAACGCTCACCTTGTTCATCACTAGTGTTTCCTTAATTCTAAGGGAAGTGGGATAAATGGCTGTGTAAATAGTGAATCTTGATACTCATATTACATCCAAGATCCCTAAAACTGTCTAGCATGTTGGTCACTAGTTGCTCAAAATTACTTGCTTTGCAATTGCCTAAAAAGTTTTTGGCAATTTATTCAAATGACACCTATGCCTTTCGCTCAGGGTTAGTCATCGAGGTTTTAAAATGAGGGTCTTTCATAAGCTGCCTTATCTGTGAACCATCCATTACACCAGCTTTAAGCTTTTCTAAACTTATTCCCGGCATTTTTCTACTTATGTAAGCAAAACATGGTTCTTATTTATAAATTGCTTATCAAAAAACCTTATCAACTGTACTTGAATTTTAATATACTTAATTTTAAAAAAATTTTTTTTTCCACTTTCTTTAAAAAAATGTGAGATAATAAAAGAAAACTAAGATGTTTATTAAAATTGGAAAGATTTTCTATCAAGTAAAAAAAAGTTTTTGCAAATGCGTTGAAAAATATTAAAGATACAGGGTTTCAAAAGCGCAGCCTACGTAAAATTGTGACATTTTTTCCACTTTGAACGTCGATATCTTCAAAACCGTCAAAGATATTGTAATTTTATGTGCAAAAATTGAAAGGTCTAATATTTCTTCATTAAAATTCGTCATCGAAATACAAATCGGTAAATCAATGTAATAGATATAGCAAAATTATCAGAAAAAGAACTGATTTTTATGTTTTTGCCTATAACTCAAAAACTCGAGCTGATGGAGAAAAACGGAGTCCATATTTGAAATCAAGAAACCAAAATAGTATATAATCAGCTGAAAAATCTCCGGCACCAAAATGTTTGTCGGGCTGTGTTATTTAATACAAAACTAGAAAAAATTTTGTAAGAAATAACATGAGAGATGTTTAAGTTACGCATCAAGGCTCATGAGGACAGAATAAAGGGTATTTTTGAAATTTTCCCGAGAGGTAATCACGAATATGTCTATTAAGGGAAGTATGCTGTTAGCTGCCCTTATGCAACGGGAGAAAGGTTCGTTGAGTCCATAGACAGTTCTATGAAGGGTTTTATGGAAATGAAACTGACTGCGAAGACGTCTCGAGGGTGTATGTAATGTAAACATGCTCAATAGTTCAGGACAATCAATGTTATTATGGATGATATCTCTAAGGAAAATAATTGATTATGCTCTTCTTCTGAATTTAAGAGTACTTAAACCAATCAGGGCGCATCTAGTTCTATATGGAGGGGGCTCAGGTAAGTTCAAATTCGGTTGGTAAAACATAAACCTAGTGAATTCTCTTTGGACTTTCGATACGCTCGGAATGCAAGTGAGTCGAAGGGTTCCAAATAATAGAACAGTATTCTAAGTGAGGCCTCACGAGTGATGAGTATAAGTCTCTATACTAGAGTGTAAGGGTCAGTGAATTCTTTGCTATTTCTCATTAGAAAGCCAAGCATAGCATTCGCTTTGTTGACTATGAAGTCGATATGGTCTCTAAAGTTAAGTTGGGGGTCTAAAATTATCCCTAAGTCTTTTTTAGAGAGGATTCGCTCCAGCGGTTGAGAATTAAAATGGTAGTTGCTCACAATCGGGGAAGTTAACCTAATAAAAATTATATAGTAGAAATTTAAAAAAAGGTTTCTAAAATTTGCCCTGAAAAGATGAAGCAGAAATAAGCCCGACATTAATGAAAAATGTGATATTTCTTTCATATAACAACATTTCTAAATAAAACAACGCTGTTTTTAAAAATCTTACAAATGTGAAGTTTTATGTCACTCGGCGGGAGCTAGGTTTTGATTTCAGACCCATAGTTTCTTGGGGAAGTTTTCTTAGAATTCTTCGTAGATTAGGTTTTTGCTATATGCCTTTTTACAAAAATTATTGACCCACCCTAGTGTCCATACTATATTATAATTGTTTAATTTTGCGTAACACTATGTTAAAAACACGCCGAAGCGTTTCACGGCGAAGTGTTTCATCGACGAATTGATTCATCAGTTTTACTCCCCATCGCGGCTAAAGAAGTTTCACTTCAAAAAACGAGTGTTTCGGATGCAAATTTTTGTTGTAATGGCCTGACTCCAATGTCTGCAAGCTATTTGGAGAAGTTGAGCTAAAACTAATCATGGTCTAATATGATGCTTCGGAACTTGACAAACTGATATCTTTTGCAGAGATAGGACTTCAGCCGAAATATTAAAAAGCCCGAAATACCAAAACTAAGCAATTTTATAATTAGAAGATCATGATCCACACGATCAAAAGCCTTATTGAAGTCAGTATTTAAGCAGAGTTTGAGCGGGATGATTGAGCATTTGGACTTTACACACTTTTGGACTTTTAGTCACCAACCAGACAGAGATTGGTGTGAAGTGAAGAAAACATAGCCGCCGTAGTAGTCAGTGTCGAACAAGAACCAGAAATGTCGACTGATTAGCTGAATTGGGCATCGCCAGAGAGTCATCCAGCCATTTTGCAGTTGGATTTGTGTAGTAAAGAATAGAAGTTGGACCATAGACAACGTCGTAAGTTCGCAAATTGTGCGCTGGAAATGTTATCGGGAGATCCAGATTTTGGTCAAAAAATCATCTTCTCGGACGAGGCTCATTTTTGGCTCATCACAAGCAAAATTGCCGTTATTTTAGCGACCATCATTAAAAAATGTTCGGCCAAGCATCAATGCATTCACAAAGATTGACTTTTTTGTGCGGTTTATGGTACGGTGGCATCATCGGGGGCAACATCGGACCTTATTTCTTTGAATGGTCCTTGGCAAAGAGTGATCTTAACCGACTTTCTCTGGTCAGAGCTCAACAACATCGATATATCTGAGCTGTAGTTCTAACGAGACGGAGCTAAAAAAAAAAAATAAATAAATAACTGGTCATTTCAGCCCTTGCAAGGACTTTGACCTAACTTCTTATGATCAATTGTGTTGTGCGTGTTATTAAGTTTTTACACAATTGACCGAGAAATGGACCTACAGGCTTAACGCCGACTCCGAACGGCGATGAACGAAATGTTCTTATTCTCAAGAAGCTTTACATGGCATTTTTATTACTTTCTGAGGTTTGCCATTGTCTGCAGAGAGGTGGCGGCCGTACAGAAAAATTATTTTAATTCAAATAATTTTCTGTCGCTGCTGGGGTTCGAACCTGGGTCTCCAGGTTCGTTGACATAGCGGCCACGCACTTTAACCAACTACGCCACGGACGCCACAACGATACGGAGCTACGTTCCGTAAAAACAATGCAATGCTCGAAGTGGTGAAGGAGAAATTTAGCGACGGGTTCAACTAACAGCGAGCATTCACCAATTGGTTGCCGCGATCATGCGTATTGACACCCCCCGACTATTTTCTCTGGGGCTACGTCAAGTTCTTAGTCTACGCTAACAAGTCAACCACTTTGGATAAGCTCGAGGCCA
The DNA here is from genome assembly GCA_943735915.1 of Pherbina coryleti. Lineage (NCBI taxonomy): Eukaryota > Metazoa > Arthropoda > Insecta > Diptera > Sciomyzidae > Pherbina > Pherbina coryleti. The sequence continues at coordinate 96,805,449 of OX030949.1, read as the reverse complement.
ACATTCGAGACGCTATTGCCGGTCATCAAAAATTAAACCGACCGCTTAAAGCACTGCCAGCGAAGCCAAAGCGGCCATTTAAGTGATAAGCTATTCTATACATAATGGAATGAATGTAACTTCAAAATAAAGCCAAATTAATTTAATATCCCGCAACGTTGTTGTTTTATTTAAATGGCTTTATAAGTTGGTCTATGCATTGAATTAGTAAGCTTGAAGGTACAAAGTCCGGACCAGAAGCCTTTTTGGATTCAGTTTCAATGGTTACATATATATCTCTTACTGAGTCAGACGAATGTTGGAGACAATGGGTGATGTGGTTGACACAGATTAACTTTTACAAAAAATAATCAAACAATAGTTTATAACTTTTCTTAGTGAATATGCAGTATATTTATTATATTTCGATTAAATGAGTATTCATGTTTTCGATAACATATTTGTATAATTTTTCAGTTACCCCGATAGCCCACAAAAAGTCCAGATGGTTCCATTTCCTATCAGGATGTCGGTATGCCAATCGAACATTTGGTAGTTTTCCTACTAGAAGTTCAACATCCTGAACCGATGATAGCCAATCGTTGTCACTGTAGTACAAGTAGAGTGAAGCTCTTACCCTGCTCAATTGATATCTGGGCGGCGATATTTGCTTGTACTTAAATTTATTACGAATCAAACCGTAATCGAATTGTCGAAATTCTCCAGAACGTTTTTCTTGTAGAAAATGCATAAATTGATTTACCGAAGCGCCAGCAGGATGTGTTCGCATTATTTCGGGTAACAGGGTCTAAATGAAAATAAATCGCAACAAATGTATGTTTAGGGTTATATAAAAATTTATATTAAAAATTATACAATTATAAATTGATCAAACCTTATTCATGTTGGCGCTATTAAAGCCACAAATCAAGAACAGTGAATTTGAGCAAACCGCTTGCACGGGTGAAGAGTCTTTGCAGGCCTGGGCGCCCAATAATCTATTGACAAAGCTATCTGGCATAAACTCGGCGCTGCCGAAAACTTCTACCAAAGCATTTGGTCGCCCTAAGAAAGGAGCGATTATTTTTGCAAAAGGTGTCCTGATGTGAGTCATGTACGCCACCGGAGCGAGTAATTGCGCCGTCTTAATCTTGGCATTGTACGCTGGTACCATGGACAGTAGAACTAGCAAAGCTGTTGTACCTTGTGAATGTGCCAGCACATGCAAAGATTCCTGTCCTGTGGCAAATAGTGCATAGTCGATCATAGCGGGCAAATCATAGATTCCCATATGGTGCCATTCAAAGTTCCAAAATCGTTGGAAGTACGGCTTGTATGAAACGTGTTTCCGAGAGTAGGTATTACCACGGCAATTACCAAGCCAAACGTCGTAGCCAGCATTGGAGAGAGCAAAGGCTAAACTATCGTTGGCATCACTTATGACCCAACCATCCGAAGAACTTAAAACGCCATGTAATAGAAATGCTATGGGTCGTTTACTACTCGTAACGTTGTGATTGCTTTTTGCAATGGGAATTCGAAACATTTGCAGTATGTAACCGTCTTTTGTTTGAACATTGTGTGCTTCCACCGGATATCCGTGAGCTTGAATACGTTGTTCCTGTTGATATGTACAAATTTTTGTTATATAATTTATTTTGTTTTTAATTTGTTAATATTGATGCAAAGTTACCGTTGTAATTTTTGCACCGGATGCTGTATAAATTAAGCCTAGTAAAACGATTAACCCTTGACTACAAATAAATAAACACATAATGTCACTCTCCTCAATTGTCGAAATACAAATCGGTAAATCAATGTAATAGATATAGCAAAATTATCAGAAAAAGAACTGATTTTTATGTTTTTGCCTATAACTCAAAAACTCGAGCTGATGGAGAAAAACGGAGTCCATATTTGAAATCAAGAAACCAAAATAGTATATAATCAGCTGAAAAATCTCCGGCACCAAAATGTTTGTCGGGCTGTGTTATTTAATACAAAACTAGAAAAAATTTTGTAAGAAATAACATGAGAGATGTTTAAGTTACGCATCAAGGCTCATGAGGACAGAATAAAGGGTATTTTTGAAATTTTCCCGAGAGGTAATCACGAATATGTCTATTAAGGGAAGTATGCTGTTAGCTGCCCTTATGCAACGGGAGAAAGGTTCGTTGAGTCCATAGACAGTTCTATGAAGGGTTTTATGGAAATGAAACTGACTGCGAAGACGTCTCGAGGGTGTATGTAATGTAAACATGCTCAATAGTTCAGGACAATCAATGTTATTATGGATGATATCTCTAAGGAAAATAATTGATTATGCTCTTCTTCTGAATTTAAGAGTACTTAAACCAATCAGGGCGCATCTAGTTCTATATGGAGGGGGCTCAGGTAAGTTCAAATTCGGTTGGTAAAACATAAACCTAGTGAATTCTCTTTGGACTTTCGATACGCTCGGAATGCAAGTGAGTCGAAGGGTTCCAAATAATAGAACAGTATTCTAAGTGAGGCCTCACGAGTGATGAGTATAAGTCTCTATACTAGAGTGTAAGGGTCAGTGAATTCTTTGCTATTTCTCATTAGAAAGCCAAGCATAGCATTCGCTTTGTTGACTATGAAGTCGATATGGTCTCTAAAGTTAAGTTGGGGGTCTAAAATTATCCCTAAGTCTTTTTTAGAGAGGATTCGCTCCAGCGGTTGAGAATTAAAATGGTAGTTGCTCACAATCGGGGAAGTTAACCTAATAAAAATTATATAGTAGAAATTTAAAAAAAGGTTTCTAAAATTTGCCCTGAAAAGATGAAGCAGAAATAAGCCCGACATTAATGAAAAATGTGATATTTCTTTCATATAACAACATTTCTAAATAAAACAACGCTGTTTTTAAAAATCTTACAAATGTGAAGTTTTATGTCACTCGGCGGGAGCTAGGTTTTGATTTCAGACCCATAGTTTCTTGGGGAAGTTTTCTTAGAATTCTTCGTAGATTAGGTTTTTGCTATATGCCTTTTTACAAAAATTATTGACCCACCCTAGTGTCCATACTATATTATAATTGTTTAATTTTGCGTAACACTATGTTAAAAACACGCCGAAGCGTTTCACGGCGAAGTGTTTCATCGACGAATTGATTCATCAGTTTTACTCCCCATCGCGGCTAAAGAAGTTTCACTTCAAAAAACGAGTGTTTCGGATGCAAATTTTTGTTGTAATGGCCTGACTCCAATGTCTGCAAGCTATTTGGAGAAGTTGAGCTAAAACTAATCATGGTCTAATATGATGCTTCGGAACTTGACAAACTGATATCTTTTGCAGAGATAGGACTTCAGCCGAAATATTAAAAAGCCCGAAATACCAAAACTAAGCAATTTTATAATTAGAAGATCATGATCCACACGATCAAAAGCCTTATTGAAGTCAGTATTTAAGCAGAGTTTGAGCGGGATGATTGAGCATTTGGACTTTACACACTTTTGGACTTTTAGTCACCAACCAGACAGAGATTGGTGTGAAGTGAAGAAAACATAGCCGCCGTAGTAGTCAGTGTCGAACAAGAACCAGAAATGTCGACTGATTAGCTGAATTGGGCATCGCCAGAGAGTCATCCAGCCATTTTGCAGTTGGATTTGTGTAGTAAAGAATAGAAGTTGGACCATAGACAACGTCGTAAGTTCGCAAATTGTGCGCTGGAAATGTTATCGGGAGATCCAGATTTTGGTCAAAAAATCATCTTCTCGGACGAGGCTCATTTTTGGCTCATCACAAGCAAAATTGCCGTTATTTTAGCGACCATCATTAAAAAATGTTCGGCCAAGCATCAATGCATTCACAAAGATTGACTTTTTTGTGCGGTTTATGGTACGGTGGCATCATCGGGGGCAACATCGGACCTTATTTCTTTGAATGGTCCTTGGCAAAGAGTGATCTTAACCGACTTTCTCTGGTCAGAGCTCAACAACATCGATATATCTGAGCTGTAGTTCTAACGAGACGGAGCTAAAAAAAAAAAATAAATAAATAACTGGTCATTTCAGCCCTTGCAAGGACTTTGACCTAACTTCTTATGATCAATTGTGTTGTGCGTGTTATTAAGTTTTTACACAATTGACCGAGAAATGGACCTACAGGCTTAACGCCGACTCCGAACGGCGATGAACGAAATGTTCTTATTCTCAAGAAGCTTTACATGGCATTTTTATTACTTTCTGAGGTTTGCCATTGTCTGCAGAGAGGTGGCGGCCGTACAGAAAAATTATTTTAATTCAAATAATTTTCTGTCGCTGCTGGGGTTCGAACCTGGGTCTCCAGGTTCGTTGACATAGCGGCCACGCACTTTAACCAACTACGCCACGGACGCCACAACGATACGGAGCTACGTTCCGTAAAAACAATGCAATGCTCGAAGTGGTGAAGGAGAAATTTAGCGACGGGTTCAACTAACAGCGAGCATTCACCAATTGGTTGCCGCGATCATGCGTATTGACACCCCCCGACTATTTTCTCTGGGGCTACGTCAAGTTCTTAGTCTACGCTAACAAGTCAACCACTTTGGATAAGCTCGAGGCCAACATTCGAGACGCTATTGCCGGTCATCAAAAATTAAACCGACCGCTTAAAGCACTGCCAGCGAAGCCAAAGCGGCCATTTAAGTGATAAGCTATTCTATACATAATGGAATGAATGTAACTTCAAAATAAAGCCAAATTAATTTAATATCCCGCAACGTTGTTGTTTTATTTAAATGGCTTTATAAGTTGGTCTATGCATTGAATTAGTAAGCTTGAAGGTACAAAGTCCGGACCAGAAGCCTTTTTGGATTCAGTTTCAATGGTTACATATATATCTCTTACTGAGTCAGACGAATGTTGGAGACAATGGGTGATGTGGTTGACACAGATTAACTTTTACAAAAAATAATCAAACAATAGTTTATAACTTTTCTTAGTGAATATGCAGTATATTTATTATATTTCGATTAAATGAGTATTCATGTTTTCGATAACATATTTGTATAATTTTTCAGTTACCCCGATAGCCCACAAAAAGTCCAGATGGTTCCATTTCCTATCAGGATGTCGGTATGCCAATCGAACATTTGGTAGTTTTCCTACTAGAAGTTCAACATCCTGAACCGATGATAGCCAATCGTTGTCACTGTAGTACAAGTAGAGTGAAGCTCTTACCCTGCTCAATTGATATCTGGGCGGCGATATTTGCTTGTACTTAAATTTATTACGAATCAAACCGTAATCGAATTGTCGAAATTCTCCAGAACGTTTTTCTTGTAGAAAATGCATAAATTGATTTACCGAAGCGCCAGCAGGATGTGTTCGCATTATTTCGGGTAACAGGGTCTAAATGAAAATAAATCGCAACAAATGTATGTTTAGGGTTATATAAAAATTTATATTAAAAATTATACAATTATAAATTGATCAAACCTTATTCATGTTGGCGCTATTAAAGCCACAAATCAAGAACAGTGAATTTGAGCAAACCGCTTGCACGGGTGAAGAGTCTTTGCAGGCCTGGGCGCCCAATAATCTATTGACAAAGCTATCTGGCATAAACTCGGCGCTGCCGAAAACTTCTACCAAAGCATTTGGTCGCCCTAAGAAAGGAGCGATTATTTTTGCAAAAGGTGTCCTGATGTGAGTCATGTACGCCACCGGAGCGAGTAATTGCGCCGTCTTAATCTTGGCATTGTACGCTGGTACCATGGACAGTAGAACTAGCAAAGCTGTTGTACCTTGTGAATGTGCCAGCACATGCAAAGATTCCTGTCCTGTGGCAAATAGTGCATAGTCGATCATAGCGGGCAAATCATAGATTCCCATATGGTGCCATTCAAAGTTCCAAAATCGTTGGAAGTACGGCTTGTATGAAACGTGTTTCCGAGAGTAGGTATTACCACGGCAATTACCAAGCCAAACGTCGTAGCCAGCATTGGAGAGAGCAAAGGCTAAACTATCGTTGGCATCACTTATGACCCAACCATCCGAAGAACTTAAAACGCCATGTAATAGAAATGCTATGGGTCGTTTACTACTCGTAACGTTGTGATTGCTTTTTGCAATGGGAATTCGAAACATTTGCAGTATGTAACCGTCTTTTGTTTGAACATTGTGTGCTTCCACCGGATATCCGTGAGCTTGAATACGTTGTTCCTGTTGATATGTACAAATTTTTGTTATATAATTTATTTTGTTTTTAATTTGTTAATATTGATGCAAAGTTACCGTTGTAATTTTTGCACCGGATGCTGTATAAATTAAGCCTAGTAAAACGATTAACCCTTGACTACAAATAAATAAACACATAATGTCACTCTCCTCAATTGTTTAAACTTTACTGCCACACTATTGGGTTGGTCAGTTTCTTTATATGACTTGTTGCATGAGTGTAATCTTTTACAAAATATATTTGTTAACATGTAATTAAAATCAATACCTTTACTTTAAATTACTGAAAAAAAAACTCGTTGATAAGATATAAAGAATATCGCGCAATGATAACAAAAATATTTTTATATATTTGTGTTAAGGTGTTATGGCTTCTTGCACACCCTGCAATGTCAAAATTGTAGTCGATAGTCTTATGGCAGCATAACAGCCTGTTAACGCATTCCTTGCATTGATATAAGAAAACTTAGAATACAGCATGATTTTTATTTGTCGGTGGTTTCCATTTTTGTGTTTAAGTAGAAATTACAAAATATCCTTTGCGAAAAAAGGTTACACAAGCGAAATATGGTAAAACAAAAAATGTAGTAAAAATAAAAAAATTCAAAAATTGTTTTCCATTAATAGTCTGTTTTATTCATTCACTGCCATTCAACTTTCTGTGGCTCCATATGTTATGACTAGGGGTTATGACTTTTATTCGAAGTTTTTGAACTTCGAAGAATTCGAATAAGAGCACTATGCGAACAGACCTAAATATTCTTGATCTTAAAATAGGCTTTATTTTATCCTATTTGTGAACATATAAAAAGTGCATTTTCAAAAAACATTTTTTGTATTTCTAGCGATGATACGACTCAGGATACGTGCCTCGTGAAGCCATTCTGCGAGTCCATCAGAAAAGAGCGTTTTTATGGAAACTAAAATTCGAATAATTAGTAAAGACTGCAAAGAGAAAATTGTTCAAGCATGTACGAAGTTAGTAGCATGCTGGCGGCTGCCATTCAACTTTACGTCCAACCGCGAATTAAAGGGAGTTTTCGGACCTGGTTTTACATGCCCCTCGAGTCAGACGATCACTCGACGTCTGCTCGTGCTCGAGGATGGGATAAAATGGGTGAATGTAAAATGCATTGCAGATAACTTAAGTTTATGGGACGCGGTCAATGTCGCATTGAAAACTGACTGAAACAAGTAGAGGTATATTCTCTCTATAAATTACCCATCATTCAGAAGTGATAAAAAAACGAGCGAGCCTTACAGTAGTCGCGTATGATATGTAACATCTGACACCTCACCTTGGTAATAAAAAAAAACGAAATGGCCGTTTCAGCCCTTGAAAGGACTTTGACCATGCTTCTTATGATCAATTGTGTTGTGCTTTTTGCGAAATGTTTGAAAACAAATGATCGAGATCTAGCTTTAGATCGAGACCTACAAGCTTTATGCCGACACCGAACGGCTTATAGGTGTACACTTCGCATTGAGGTAATTTTTAAAATGTTTTTTTTTATAACAAAAGAAACAACTTTAACCTTATACCCGAAAAAAACGATTCAGGTATTATTTAAAATGCTTTTTCGAAACGAAGAATAATTCTTATTCATGACAATTGTACTAGGAGTAATGCAATTTTTTATTAAAGATTTTTTATTATTTTAAATTTTATTCAATTTTATATATTTAAAATATTAACCGTGTATGCCAAAAACAGCTGTTTAGTCTTGTTATCTTTTACTTTGGATTTTGGAAAAAATAAGGTTATTATTTTTCTTTTACTTTGACATTTGGGTGAAGGCTACACGGGTTTGTGTCTAAACTAAATAGTAGCATGCACTGTAGTTTAATAAAATTGACGGGAAATTGTGGCTTCGTTCAGTTGACTGGGATTTAAAACAGATATCAATGTGGTTTGTGTTTAAAACACATGTTTGTGGTTTGTGTAGCAGCTATTCGAGCCTAAAAGGCACTGTGTGAACAATGTTGGAAGCTCTGCAATTAATTGTGTGATAAATTAAATGGCGCGAGCATCCCCGACTTTTTGTTACGCATTTCCGTCGCATTTCATGACATCACTTCCACATGCTGGAAACCGATCGGTAAGATATTACATTTAAAAAAATATCCTTAGAAAGTAACTGTTTAATTAGAAAAGGACTATTCATTTAACAAAGCAAGTGAAAAAAATACTGGGGGAAATTTTCTACATATAAGCTTTGAGTATATACATATAGAGAAATTACTTTGAGTTGTGTCACTCTCGCACTAGATGGCGCCACATACACCACTTTCAGATTTCTACGCTGGTTTGTATATTTTTTTTTTAATATCGACATTGATCAAACATACAAATGAACAGACAGACAGCAATGCACAAACACACACACAGTGTTGTTTTGTTGGTTGAGCTGTCGTATTAGTTGTGTGTGCGGTATGATCCCGTTAAGTTGAGACTTGTTTGTTTGTGTTTTTGTGCTGCTGAGGCAAGCGCATGCGTGTAGCATTTAATTCTTATATGAACTTTTATGGAGTTTGGATGTGCGACTCATTATATTTCTATTAAATTTTCAAAGAAAAAAATGCCATCAAAATGCGTACATAAAAATTGCTACAATGTTTATACACCATGTGGTTCGTTGTCTTTTTTCATTTACCAACTGATCAAAGACGAATGCTTTGGGTCAAGCATTCAGACAATGAAGAATTAAAAAATTTGGCTCAATATGGAAAGGCAACTATAAAATTTTGCGAAAAGGATTTAAATACATAATGTATAGTTCAACGAGCTATAATGAAAAAACTTCTAAAAAGCGACTCAGATACCGACTCAGTATCCAAATATTTTCCCATGTACGGAAGATAGCTTGGACCTTTGTTGTGAAAGGCTTTTAACCCTCAAATGCCCAATAACACCGATTTCATTAAAAAAAAATTATGTTGTGCTAAATGATCCTCTGACCACGACCCCGTTTTTATTTTTTGGAAAAAATTTTTGTTTACTAGTTATTAAAGAAAACATGGTTGTATCCAAAAAGATGCAGTGGGTATTCCGACGTATACCATCAATCAGCTTGGTTGTAGGAGTTCAAGGCAAAAACGTGGAAAACGATTCCTTTTATGATAACAAGACTAACTTGTAATTTTTTTTACTCAAAAATTGTTAATAGTTTAAAAGATATTTCATGTCAAAAAGCGAACTTTCCGTAAAAATTAAAAAAAAACTATTTTTTTAATTTGACGGTCAATAGTTCCCAAACCAACGAAGTTATGCCAATAATTAAATTTTTGTTTTATACTTGCAATTTTCTGAGTGAATATCCAGCATTTAATTTTTGCAATATTTTAAAAGAAATAGATTATTTTCGCGGTTGTATCAAAAAAGATACGCTGGGAATTTAAGGGTTAAGTTCATGTATTGATCAAAATGTCGAGTCTAAGCCAACCCGTATTTTAATTCAAACATCAACGATTGCTCGATCAAGCATAATTCATTATCTACCACCTCATTTAAAGGCTATATCTTTAGAAGAAGAGACTTATGAGCCCTTTTATGACGACCCGGGCTGAGAATCTATACGAACAAATTAAAGAAAAAATAAAAATGGTGAAACTAATTTTTTTTTCTCCTAAACATCCCAATAACTTTGTTCAAAACTCATGCATTCCACGGCACATCTCCAGATCGCCAAAAGCCAAAAAACCGAGTGTCGAAGATATGGTTACAAGCAAAATTAATCAACTCTTTACAAAAAAAGCGTCCCTGTGAGAACATTATATCACTCGTTTTCTTCAATAACGGTACAACTCAAAAAATTAGATTTTTCAGGAGAAGCATTTTAAGTTTCGAACAGACGAAGGAAATTAATTCACCATTTTCAAAATATGGACAAAACATCAAATATACAAGTACTACTGTAATGAACATTGTTTAATCCGTACAAAGTGACAAAAAAAAAACTGGATGTTATCGATATACATATAATACGATCTAATCGGAAATATATTGAGGTGAATGAATCACAAATTCTATTTTTCTGCAAAAATTAAAGAAGATATCGTTACCAAAATTGTACACAGCATAGATCATGGTAACACGAATATTGCTGTGTAATTAACTCAATTCTTATGTTTTTTGGATTGTAACGTTATGCAAGAAAACGAGCAATATATACTGACGCAACTTACACGTCGCAAAACCTCTCATTGGAAAAATGAAGATAGGGATTTATTTTTAAAATGAGACCCGAAAATATCTTTAACACCCCGGGATCTATATAATAATAATATCTTATAATATCGATTCTAGTTTTATTTATTTTATTATACTAGTGTCGCCTTTGGTCGAAATTCTATCATTTAAAAATTGATTTTTTTTTTTTTGTATTTTTAGTGAAAACATTTTTTTCTTCCTTCACTCACGTGGAAATATAACCAAACTCTTATCGGAACATATGTACCACCGGCAGGAAATCACAAAATAGAAACTCCATTCTGTGTTTCCATGTTCTATGACTTTTACTTCCAAAGCTATTCGATATCAAAAATTTGGTTTATATGGGCAGAGCCACACCCTTTTTTCCAATGCGCGCCACGATTTTCTAGTAGATGGATATCACCAACTTCCAACACATATTGATTTTCATTGTTATATGGCATTTATTTCCAAAGCTATTTGAGATAAAAACTTTAAATTGTATGTTTGGTGCCACGCCCCCTTGTCTAATGCTCATTCAATTTTTCCAGTCAAACAACACGACCAAATAGGAAGTTTCTACCTAGTTTCATTGATTTGTGACTTATAGTTTGAAAGTTATAACAAATGTTTGGGCTGCTGAAGGTTCCACGCCCCTTTTTTAACGCCCATAAAATGTAACCAGTGAAGTGGTACGTGTGATTTGTGGTCGAATACCGATTTCGGAAACTGTGTGACCTATAACTCTAAAGCAATTCGATATCGCAAATTTGGGTTGTATGGAATTTGCCACGCCCACTATATTTATTCGGTGCACTCCTTCTCCCCACTCTTATTGATTTAAAAAAAAAATTGTCAAAATCAGTTGAGAAACACGGCAGAAAATGGTTCTTAACTGTTCTGCCTACGCCTATTTATAAATAGATTACGTATATTAATTATAAGTGAGCATAATTTTTTTTATTTTAAAATTTTTTTGCCTTTTCTGTTATTTTATTTAAAATGAGTTGTTTTTATGTTATATTTAATGTTTATCTTTATTAAAATAAAAAGCAAAAAACATTCGTTGGAACAATAGTATGTTGAAAATACATATTTGTTTGGAGAATTGACTGCATTTAAAAAAAAACTGGCAAAATTTATGCTTTTACAATTTCTTAAAAAATCACAAAACTGAAATAAAAATGCCCAAAATTAACCGAATGAAAAAAAATTACTTCAAAAGTTGTCGACATGTAGGATTTATCGACACATTATTTTTCAAAATTTTAGATATTTAAATCTAGATCAAGGACTACTTTTTCCTCTCTAAACTCCTGTAAAAAAATAATATCTTTTCAACAGCAACAGGCTTTGTAAGTTTTGTGCACACATACATACATACATACATACTTACTCATAAACACTTATGTTTACAAATTTCTTTATGTATCATTTGCCTCAATCATAGTCTGTGTCAGCGATTGTTGAGTAAGTGCGCCATCTAAGCGGCAGAGTTACTCCCTAAATTTGTTTTGCTGAAGTGGTTTCTCTATATATATATGTATACTCAAAGATATAAGCGAAGACAATTAATTTGGGTTATAGAATTGGATAATTATGTGTAGTGAAAATATCTGCCACATAGCTGTAATGTCGCTTCAACGTCAGCAGTGTCACCTTCTATTTGTAATTATTCAATGTTATGGCTTCGTTCAGTTTACTGTGATTTAAAACAGATATCAATGTGGTTTGTGTTTCAAACACATATCTGTGGTTTGTGTAGCAGCTATTTGAGCCTAAAAGGCTGCAATTAATTGTGTGATAAATTAAATGGCGCTTGCTTTCCCGACTTCCTGTTACGGATATCCGTCGCATTTCACGACATAGCTCTCACATGCTGGAAGCCGATCGGTAAGATATTACATATAAAAAAAAAGTTGTTAGTTTTGTTAAATAAAGACTACATAGATGTATGTAGGTAAAAAAGTCAACAATTTGTTTAATTTGAAAAAAGCCGATTTTGTAAAAATTTTACTATTCGAGACCAGTTTTTTTATAACGTGGAATAGTTGCATACCCTACTTCCGACGCTCATAACTTCACTGACTTTCTAGGGACTTTTTAGACTTCCTTTTGAGTTTAAAACATTGCAAAAAAAAAATCCAAAAATTGAAAGTTCTGGAAAGTCTTCCCCCCTTAAAAGCCAAATTATCTCAATTGCATCAAAACATCTACTCAACTGAGCTGTCAAACAATTCCATGTAGTATTTCTTTCAGAAATAACTTGATTGTTTGTAATATTACTTGGGAATAAATCTAAATATTGATTGTAATCTCATAAATCAATAGCAAGGTTGTAATTAAAACCGATTAAGTTCAGACTATTTTGAAATCTGTTTTTAATATCAATCACCAATAAATATCTGGCACGATTGTTTTTTTTTTTATTGAACATAAAAACAAATGGTTTTACTGCCTATATTAAAGTTTACTACCTCAACTTATAATAGTTTTGTAATACTTGAAACGCCATGTAATTATAGTTAACGAGATAAGTGTAAGTTTATTCTTATTGTATTCTTATGTTCTTATTCTTGGACTCATCGATCTATACGTAATAAAGTTCAATAGAACATTACAACTACAAGGTCAGAATTGTTATCGTATCGTTGAATAAACATGACAGAAGAAAAGATGTATGTAAGGAATATTTTTGAACTTGTTTTGTATGTGTTTTGTTTTAAGCCCAAACTTTACAGAATCACCGATTTATATAGATAACAAATTTAACAAAATTATACAATTTTCATAGGATGAGTTCTAAGGTATTCCGGTATTCACACGAAATCCCAAAGTTTTTACATGGAATTATAACGCGCTATGTACAGGTGCGGTTTTTAATCCACATGATAATCAAAAATAAACAAAAAATTCATGACGTCACGAGGTCACGGAGAGAGAAGCTACAAGATCTAAAATGCAACAATCATGCAATGACGTTGCATGGAATCATTACTCAGTGAGTATATGCGCTACGGTAAATGTAACGAAAATAAAGGATTTGCACTTGACCTTATGATAAAAGTCAATTATGACGTCATTAAGTCGTGAAGTTTATGCAACAATAATGCAAAATCGCTGCATGACATTATTACTCGCCCAGTAGAGGTGCTATGGCAAATTTTGTTTTACAACAGCAAAGTTAAGTTATTTAGTCTCATAAAGAAAATAAAAAATTTAGCGCCATAACACCACGAAGTCAACACTTTAATGCACTAAAATGCAACCAAAAATTCAAAAGCGTGCATGCTATTCAACTTAGTTCATATAAACGCTTTGTACGCCAAATGAATTACTCCAGAGAAGCAAAAGCAAAAGCAAAACTAGAACCAAAAGTAAAAGCAAGTACAAAAGTAAAATAAAAAACGGATTATTAATCCCAAAGGATTAACACAAGGATAAGGACAAGGTTTAAAAAAAGGTTGAGGACAAAGATTTGGACAAGGTTAAGAAAAAGGATGAGGACAAGAATTTGAAAAAGGGATTTTAGCAGAAATAAAAAAGTATTGATGATTGGATGATGACAAAGATTAAAACACAGTTGCTTTTTTTAGCTCTGAACCAAGAATTTCAGGTGTAACAGGCCGTTAATTGTATTAAAAGTTATCTAAATTCTAATTAGAAGCGCGTAAAATTGAAAATGTTTCAATTCCATTGAAATCCTGTTATGCAGTACAGCATATGCCATGAGATAAATGCCATAAAATAAATCATGGTATTTATCGCAAACCATAAGACATGCCATGGCGTATGCGGTATCCACTAGATTTTTCAATGCCTTAATGTATATGATGGTGTGCTATACCTCGTGGAGACGGCCTGTAATACCTATTATGCCATGTCTACACAGAGAGTTTAGTTTGAGTTTAGTTTTAAGTTAACCATAGCTGTTCACACAGAGATGCGTCGGCAGAATTGTGTTAAGTGTGACATTTTTTTTGATTACTTTTGTGCTCTCATATTTTTTCGGGACATCCACCATCGTGACATCAATCCTTGAGGACAAGGCTGCAGCCATTTCTATGTACACATGCGAGTTTTTCCTAGCGCTGCGCAATTTAGAATTTTTATCGGCCCATACTAATATAAAGACATCATCTTCTACACTTGCACATGTTCTTTTCTTCGCTTTTTTGTTAATTTTTTGCAAACAATAAATTGCACTTGAATTTGTTTTTGACATTTCTCACAAGAAAATTGTACAAGTTGCATCTGAACGTGCCTCTTTATAAGAACATTAGCATACTTTTAGGGTTTTTATTTTACAAATTGGGTTTTGATAAACACAGAAACAAAGTTGAGTTTAGTTGAGTTGATCCTGCAAAATTGTACTTGAGAACTCAAGAGTTTTTTTTCGTTCAATGGCAAAACTTAACTTTGTACTGGAAACTCAAACTAAACTCTCTGTGTAGAAATGGCATTAGCCTGGCTTGATGCAAAATGGGGTAATAGATTAGTCGGCAGTATGGGGCAATCATGTGAAGCCTGTGTAAAATAGTCTAAGCGCGGTGGAAAGTCGTAGAAACATACGTATTAAAATTTGGGGCAATTGTTCTGCCTTTATCTCAGTCTCATTCGCAAACTTCTCTACCACCAGTACAACTTCAAGTCGTAAATTTTGAGGAATTTTCAATTTCAATACAGAAAGGTGAAAATGTAGGGCTATGGCCTGGCCGGGATTTGAACCCGGGACCTGGGATGGCAGTCGAGCACCCTACATTCTCGACTACCGAGCCCGCACAATAACTTTTATTTCTGAGCGAAAAAATAAAAATTGAAAAACAAGTTTTATTGTTGTCAAAATTGAAAAAAAAATTTTTATTCTTGAGCGAAAAAATAAAAATCAAAAAATAACTCTTATTCTTGAGGGAAAAAATAAAAATCAAAAAAAGAACTGTTTTTATTGAACAGAAAAATAAAAATCAAAAAATAACTCTTATTTTTGATGAATACAATAAAAATCGTAAGATTATTTTTATTGTTAAGCAATAGAATAAAAATCTAAAAATAATAATTAAATCATAATTTTTTGGATATCGCTTATAACAATTACGATCCCTGGTTATACATATCACTATTAAATTTTTGTGTCATAGTTTTTGATACGTCAAAGCTTGAACAATTATAATTGTGTTTTTTTTTTTTTTTTTTGAGAAGGTTAGAATTTCTAGTTGTCTAAGCGACTCATCTTGCGGCTTTTGCCAATCCAACCTTTCAAGTACTTATTTTCCTCCTAGGATCTACAAGGCTTACAGCTTTGTGGTTTGA
Organism: Pherbina coryleti; assembly: GCA_943735915.1. Classification (NCBI taxonomy): domain Eukaryota; kingdom Metazoa; phylum Arthropoda; class Insecta; order Diptera; family Sciomyzidae; genus Pherbina; species Pherbina coryleti. Next base: position 96,789,783 of record OX030949.1, on the reverse strand, counting down.
AAAGAAAACACGCAAATTCGCGCAAATAGAGAAGTGAGGTTGGTTCATGTTCAATGTTCAATGCGTGAAGTTGGCTGAAGCTGCTGCTGAAGTTTAAAGCAGGTCTGCTTTAAAAAAGTAATTGAACCATAATGATGGTTTGGTATAGATAATTTCTGAAAGCTACATAAGATTTTATATTTTCATAAAAACTGCATTTTACCCTGAAAACTACATTAATATTGGAAAAACTGTATTTTTTTTTAAAACTGCCAGCCTGCTCAGAGTTAAAAAACTGCCATTTGCAGGCAAAACTGCCATTCTGGCAACACTGCATGTATCTTGGTTGCGAGCGTTCAGCGCGAGCGGCTTGCGAAAGCTTTACATTTTTCTGACTTTCATTTTGTTGTTAACAGACGTATTATTAAGAACCCAGCAGTTATTTTGGAGTCAATTGAAAAAGTGAACTAGTTCATTTCTAGCGCAGTTCGCAGTAGCTCTGAAATAGTACAAAAGGCGTTCAGTGTAGAACAGTTATCTTTGCTTTTGTTTTCAAAAGTATTGCTGACAAAAATAAACGCGTTCTGGCTACTTTTCAAAATTTGCTGCGCACAAGAAAAAATAATAAAAAAAAAAATGTTTATAGACAAAATGTTTTCTGGATTGTGGATGGAAAAGATGGTACAAATGAGATCTTTAGGACCTTTCTATTGCACTAAATTCTTACACTTTTGATATGTTCACTTTAAAACTAATTAAAAAAGAACCACTCTCAGGCTACTGCGAAAGCAACCAGTTTAAAAAAGTTCCTAATGCAACTAGTTCAAATATAGGGAAAAAGGAGTGTTTCTGGGCACAATTGTCTTTTCCTATGACATCAACCCGCAAAAAGCGTCAGTTCGTTCAATGTTAAAGGGTATTGTAGTGGAACTAGTACTGGTCCTTTTTGGAACTAGTTCAGAACTATTTCAAATTTGGTCCACTTTTCTGCTGGGAAGAGACAGAAGAGAGCGAAATGTGAGCAGCGAATAGTTTTGCTCTGATTTTGATAACATTGTTCTTAGTTGCTTTGTTAAGAAAATAAAAACCAACATAACAACAACAATTATATGCAAACTTTTATAAGCTATAACTTAAAAAATATTAATTTTTAAGAAATAAAAAGTCCACTTTGCACATCTACAGGTCGAAACCTATAAAATCATACTAAATTTATTAAAATTGGACTTTTACTTAAAAAGCCTTACGCCGGACAAAATTTGGGTTTGCGTAATATATATAAGACTAGAGGACCCGGCAAACTTTGTCCCGCTCTTAATTCGAGCAATCAGGATTCCACCCGAAATTAATTTCGATCGATAACAAATGGTGCCAATCGAATTTCAATTATTGATTGAATGAAACACTCCAACATCCCATATTAACACGGAATGTAATAGGCTGCTATTATTCGAATTCAAAAGATTGTGCTGTGATATCATTTTATTGCGAATTCTATTAGAAAATTTTTTTAGTACATTTCAATTTGAATAAAAATAGTCAGCTCAACTGTTAGTTTTGAAGCCATGAGGTGGTCTAAGGATCGATCCTCACAATGGGGAAACAAATAATTTTTTTAAAGTTTTTTTTATTTGTTGAAATGACAGCTTTTGTGATTTTTGGAGTAAAAAATGAATACGTTGGAGCTTTCTTCAAATATGGTTTATTAAGTGCTTACATTGAATTTATCCACGAAAAGAAATTGAATGAAATATATTAAAAAAAAGGAGTTATTTTCATCGAAAGTAAGAAATACGAATTTCTGATTGTTTTTTATTATTCTAAGGAAACGAAGTTATTAGAAAAAGACACTGTACTAAAATTTTGAGCAATTTTAAAGATATGTGAATGTTTTTTGACAGAATTTATTTTAATTATTTAGACGCACAGTTTCGCTAGTAAAAGTACGCTAGTAGGATAATGTATGTTTCTTGTAAAGGGGCAGAAGAAGGGACGTGGTCAAAACCAAGTATGCCATAACCTAATATAGGATTCAAGTAATGTGTGTGCCGAATTTGAGTTAGATCCGTCCAGCAGTTAAGATTTTTTGGCTATTTAAATTAGTCTGATGTGGCAATTCCCATACAAAATTACCAATTTCGATTTTTCCGCTGTTCCTTGAAGTTTTTGTAATTTTCTTTCTTTCTGAACCACATCTGTATTAAGGCAAACAAGACAAAAAAAGAATTATTAAAATCGGCCCAGCCGTTTTTGAGCCTTAGCAAGACTAACGCACACGCATTTCATTTTTATATATAAGAAGATAAGGCTAAGTACCAAGGGAACGAATGAGAATAAGTACAAGGGAAAAGATACCTTGTCACAGTAAAATGTCTTCGGGTGTATCCATGACTACATCCTTTTTAGTTTTTTTATCAATTTTTGTACCAAACAAAAAAAAACAAATGGGGTTAATGTAAAGAAAATTAATGATTATTTTTAGTTTTTTATATTTGATGATCAGATCGGTTTATTTTACCCGATATTAAGTTCGTACTGTCAAAGCACTTTAAAAAAGTTGTACAAATTACATCTCGAAAACGATGTGGTACAAAGAATGTGGTAGGACAAAATCAAATTTTCTTTGCAAAACAATTTCCGAATGAAACAATGAATCCATTCGACTGCGCTTCAAATAAGCAGTTCGATCCTTTTCATTTGGACATGGCATTGACCCAAGGGCGTCCACAGGGGGGTGCAGGGGGGTGGGCACTTGCCCCTTCCCCCCTCAACTGAAAAATTTTATATATTTTTTTTCCTATGGGAAAAAAAAGTTTCCCATAGGAAAAAAAAGTTTTTTCGCGCTTTTGATAAAAACATGTTATTACTTATCATGTTTTTCTTTTTGTGACAATAATTGGGGGGAGTGGGGTTAAACCCCAAAACCCCCCTTTGGTTGCGCATCTGATGGGGAATATGTCGCACGATTAGAGGTAGTCCGTAAAAGCCAAAAAAAAAAAAAAAAAAAAAAGAATAAATAAAAAATTTAATATCTATGCATTGACTATATCTTCCAAAATGAAATTATACAATATTTCTGTTGCATTTATGCCCCACAAGAAGTCTCCATGATTCCATTTTGTTTCCGGCATTCTATAAGCACGTTTGACGGTGCTTGATGTTAATTCACTTATTAATTTTTCCACATCAGGTATAGCAGCAAGTAGATCGTTATCGCTATAGTACATATAAATGGGAACATCGATGCTTTTAAGGTCATAATCTGGAGGACTCCAACTTCCATACTCTCCAATGTTGCCTATGACACCATAATCGAACTGGTGAAAACGTCCAGAATTATGCAGTTGAAGATAATGTATGACTTGATTGGAGGAAGCTCCAGCTGGTGCCGAGGATAATATTTCAGGAAGCATGGTCTATAAATAATTGAATTATTATTTTATGTAATTAATTTATTATGTTCCATGAAAAATACCTCATTTAAATACGGCGAATCAAAGCCCAAAATCAAGAAAAACACATTAGAGCAAACATCTTGAACTAGTGAAGTATCTCTACAAGCCACACTTCCTAATATTTGCAAACCTCTTGTGCTTGGTAAAAATTCCGTATCTGCAACTATTTCAGCAAGCAACAAAAGTGGACTACCTAATATTATTAAAGGACTTTTCGAGTTTTGGAAATAAGCTACTGGAGCCAATAAGTGAGCTGACCTAATACGATCCTTAAATTTTCCATCTAATGAGTTCAATACAAGGAAAGTAGTGGTACCCTGAGAATGTCCAATATAACTTATTTTTGATACTCCTGTAAGGTTCATAGCGTAATCAATCATAGCTGGCAAATCGTAAATAGCGATATGATGCCATTCGAATTTCCAGTAATCTTGGTTTAATATATTTTTAGTATGCCTTTTGGAGTAGGTGTTGCCACGAGCATTACCCAACCAGACGTCAAAACCATTATCAGATAGCATATAGGCAAGACTCTTGCCTGGGCCACTAAGGACCCAATCACTTGATGAGCTTATCATGCCATGCATAACGAAAGCCACAGGACGTAAAGCACCATCATTGCCAGTTTTTGCTGAGAACGGAATGCGATGCATAGTTAAAATGTAGCCATCAGTCGTCGTTACCGTATGCTCTTCCACAGGATAACCATGGCTCTTTACTAACGATGGCTGTTAAGAAGATAGAAGAAGAAGAACAATTTTGAAAATTGTGAAAAGATTAACTTGTACAGAATCTAACCGTTGTTAATGAACTGGGCGCCAAAATGGAAACTCCTTCAACAACGAATGTTAACGAAACTGCCAATAGTGCACAAATTACTGCTCCATACAACATAATTAGATTCACTGGTTTAGATTTGCATAGACTGGTTCCGAAATATCATATTTCTTCAACAAGATGTTAATGTAGAAAAGTTCAGGGCTTAAATTATAAAGTTTTTAGTTAATTTTTGTGGAATTTTTTTAGATTTTACTACTTTTAAATAGTCACTTTGTGAAGGCGTGAAGGCATGGTTTTCACTCGGTTTTGCTAAATTTGCAATTTATGCTAGAATCAAAGCTTATCTGCAAAATTTCAAGGTTTCAAATGAATTTTAGTGGAATATGTAGAGATTTAATGGTTTTGATGATGTTACTTTGTATTCGGGGAGGCGTGGTTATCATCCGATTTGGTTCAATTTCAAAATTGATTTGATTTTTCAAAAAGAAGATAATTTACAGACAGGCGGATATGGCTTAATCGCATCAGCTCCTGATGCTGATTTTATATTTCTGCTAAAACGAGGCTGCTATTTATATTTCTGGCTTTTTTATTTTTTTTATTTTAATTTTTTTTTTTTTGTTTTTCAAAGTATTCTTTAAGATGATCAATACACTTTTGCATTCGTTTAAACCAATTTTCGAAACAGTTTTGCAATTCTGAACTTGGTACCTCCGAAACCAGGTTTTTAAAGCCTCAGCGGCCTGTTCGGGCGCAGAAAAACAATCGTTACGCATTTTTTCTTAATGTGAGGGTACAAAAAGAAGTCAGAAGAAGGGTGCCAAGTCGGAACTGTAAGGCGGATGACCTAATTGAACTCATTGAACCAGCGTTTTACAATCGCTGGGTGTGGTGCTTCATTGCCAAAAGTCGAACTAAATTGATTGATGTATTATTTTCATGTCAATTTTCAAACCACTGTAAACAACACAATAAGCGTACATACGCCAAATCATTGTGAGTACGTTTATGCTAAAATGAAACTGTCAAAATTCATCTGGTAATGCTTAAAGCTGCCGAGGCGCAAGATTTTAAAGGCAGCCCTGGTACAACAATATATCAGTACTCTGATGTACTAGGTTTGTTCACTAACAAAAAATTTGTACAAATTGTTACAAGTTTTTACCAGTAAAGCGTTCACGTACTCGAAAAACTTGCAACGAGAGAGGACAACGAGAGCGTAAAATAGTGAGAGAGAAAAAAGAAGCTACAAGTTTCTGCTAGCAAAATTTCTACTTGCAAGAACTTGCAACTACCGAAAAAAACTGTTGGTCAAAAAAAAAACAAGCTGTCAAAAGTTATTTCTTGTTGATTTCGTATTAAAATGGATGGAAAAAGAAACATTTGTGATGCTGAGGAAAATATAAGTATAATGTTAATGTTGGTGAGACCCAAGAAATGATTTCAATAATTTATAACCATTTATTATAGCAGAAAAAACAGCATATGATGTCAATTCGTTTGATCAGCTGTTAACTTGCAAGTTTCTACTAGTTTTCTGTTCACGTACTTTTTCTGCTATTTTTCTCTTTGTAAATATTTTTATCTCAATTCTTCTTTTACTCTCTCCCTGCAAGTTTTTACAAGTAAAGTACGTGAACAAACCTACTGCCAACTTAGTTTATTTCCGTTTCGTTTAGTAGCATCAATTCCATTTTTAATTTAAACAAAAAATGGGAAAATATTAAGAACCACCTTTTGTCATGGTTGCTACATATATTACGGGAATAAATATAAAGACCGGAATTTTTCCTTGAAAAGAGTTTTACTGTTTTTGGAAAAATTCTGCTTTTTGATTAATACATTTTTGCATGTGTTCGAACCATTTATCATGATATTTATCCAATTCCAAAAAATAGTTTTTAAACGTGTTAAAAATCATTGTCCACGCAGTTTGTCCTTGATCTGCGGAAACAAAAATAAGTCATTGATGCCAAGTCGGAACAGTAAAGCGGATGACCCATCAATTCCACGTTTTAAGTGCGCAAAAACTCTTGTTTGTGCTGTTGTGTGGAGCTTGCATTGTCTTGATAAAGAATAATCTTTCGGCGCTTGTTTGTTTTCCTTATTTCACGGAACACTTCTAACAAACAAATGGTTGTGTACCAGTACAAATATCTCAAGACCGTACTACGTATCTCAAGTGGTACATTGGGCACATGACCAATTCTTGGAAGAAACTGGTGACCATTTGCTTCGCAGTACTTCGAGCTATAACAACTTATGTTGGATTTGGTTCATCTTGAAAGATCCATACAGTCAACTGCTGTTTACTTTCAGGCTCATACGCATAGATTCATGATTCGTCAATAGTCACGATTATTTAATATACACACATGACGATCAAGCATTACAAGTTCGCGCACATCATCAATGTTTTGTGGCACAAACATAGAATTTGGACGTCTTTAACGAAGTATGTTAAGGCCCCTCTTGAATTCTGTGTACCACCGATAAGCAGAGGTTTTTGATGGTGCTTCATTGCCGCATTGTCGAAAGTTGTAACAATTAATCGCATGAAAATACATACGCGTTAATTCCATTTTTTTGCTGAAATACAATTGTACAAAAGTACTTTAGTACAAAACGTTGTGAACACATAGATGTTATTTAAAAATATCAAACTTTCGAACGGAAACGTCAATTTGAACGGAGTGACATTAGCGTTGCAATATCCTGAAATATAAGTAGCAGTGTACGTAAGTATTTTTGTTTTTTGGCGAATTTAATAAAAATCCGATGTTCCGTAATCAATGTATATGCTATTTTCTTATATTCTTAGTAAGATATTAAACCGTAACCTACTCGCAGTATTTCATCTACTTGTCGTTTCCAGCTGATTGCAGAGTACTTTATCTGCTAGATGTAAAATATTTAAGAAACGTCAATTTAACCAGAACTTAGAAACAAGCGCAAGCAATCCAGTTCTAATTTGCAATGAAGTTAAAATATAAAACGGAATATACATATATACATAGTTATATGTATTTCATTTATAAAATTCTAATAGATTTTATGAATATTCTATAAACTGTTGGCGACAAAACTTCCAAGTTATTACCAGTACTGGATTTAGGCCTAGGCCCGAGAGGCCCAGGCCTAGGGCGGCAAATTAACGGGGCGGCAAAATTTTGAAGAAAACAAAATTTTGAGGAAAACATAATTTGGAAGAATCGACAGGGCGGCAAAAAATTTTCGTAGCTGGTTTATAAATAAAATCTAATTGAATCGATGAACTAGTTCCATGCGTGCTGTACATTTTTTGAGGCCAAATTTTGAGCCACAAATGTTTGAAGAAAACTAGCTAGCAAAAGCTTTGCTTCCATCTAGTGAATAAGATAATGTAGACAACTTGATTACTTTTTGGGTTACAGAAATTATTACTTCAACATGGGCCTGTCATTGGCGGTAATTAAAAAATCAAACAATTAAGAAATGCAATCAATGCATATTTGATCTTTCTGTCTTAATATGTAATTATAAGGAATAATTGAATATAAAATTAGGGTAATACATTGAACAATTTTTTTAATGATTCGCTGGATGTATTTAGAGCGCAAACAGAATCAAAGCGATTGGCGCTCCTCTCTTCTCACCAATTGCTCAGACTACGTCTAGAATGAATGCGATTAGCGATTGGCGAACTATTCAGACTGAATTCTCCGAATGTTTTGTTTTGTGTATGCATAATTGACATGAAGAAAACAGAAACACAGACAACAAATGTCAGAAGATAATAAAACTTAAGAAAATAGCACTGAACGTACCCCATCATTAGGAAAAATACGGCAGCACTTATCATGTTTGACATCACTCAAAGAGAGGATCGCCAGGTCACCAGAGAAAAAATAGAATAGATTATAGAGCCCGAACAGAACCAAAGCGGCTGTCGGTTGGCGGACCTCTCTCGGAGAAATCTGCTGAGAACACGTCCAGAATAGGAGCGGTTGTCGCATCAGCGTTGCTTTTCGTTGTGTAAATGCTACAAATTCAACACACACACACACAAAACGAAATGTTAGCTCATGGAATGCAACACACACATACAATACAAAACGTCAGCTCATGGTAAAAACTAAGCAAATAGCACTGAACACATCCAATTCTTAGCTAAAATATGGCAACACTTACGCCACTCAAAGAGAGATCCGCCAGCCGTCGGAGAAAAAATAGAATTGATTCTATTCTGGCGTTTTTCCGTCGCGGATTTCTACGGCCATTTAATTTTTGACGGCTGCATATATTTTCATGTATTTTGTTGCACAGCGCATCCGACAACCGACAGCCGCTTTGGTTCTGTTCGGGCTTATAATCGGGCGAATGCTCGTCGTGATTGACGAAAAGCGATTTGATTTCGGACGTGTTCATACTTTTTCATGCATTGTATTCTTTGCAAATATCGCCAATCGCTAATCGCTTTGATTCTATCCAGGCTCTTAGATGGCGGAATCATTTTGATGACCGTAAAATCAATAATTTCGTAACTTATTTAAAAAGTATCTATAAGTTTCGAAAATTTTTGGGATGCGACTTTTTAAACGCAAAGGAGGGTTACACCACTGATAAGGAGGTACTTTCTAGAAAAAATTTTTTATCTCTTAAAGACAAACAACTTTCCTTAAAGAAATTATTTTTAAACTTGAGTCACTTTCGTATTATTTATAATTTCGCCAATTTTGATATTAGCGAATTAGAAAAACAAACAACAAATGTATTATCTAAGTATCCAATGATTTAGAAGACACACTCCAGAAGTGAGGAGTTCATTAATTTAGAGAATTTTCTCGTGACGGTGAATTCCACCCTAAGGTTAGTAATGCATGGTTAAGTATTCCTGCTACAAACTGCTCAGGAGAACGCTAATTTTGCACATTAAAACGGATTAAAAACTATTTACAGGCAGATATGAATGAGGAGCGTATAATGCACTTGCATTATTATGTATTGAAGCGGAGATAGTCCTGCACTGAGCTATGATGACGTTAAAAATGTTTTTTCAAGAGCAAAAGCAGGAAAAAACAATTTGTTGAAAAATATATATATATACAAAAAAATAAAAATAAATAATTGGCCATTTCAACCCTTGAAAGGACTTTGACCTAGCTTCTTATGATGAATTGTGTTGTAGGTGTTATTAAGTTTGTACACAATTGACCGAGAAACGGACCTACAGGTTTAACGCCGACTCCGAACGGCGATGAATGGAATGTTATTGTTCTCAAGAAGCTTTACATGGCATTTTTGATTACTCTCTCAAGTTTGCCATTGTCTGCAGAGAGGTGGCGGCCGTACAGAAAAATCATTTTAATTCAAATAATTTTCTGTCGCTGATGGGATTCGAACCCGGGTCTCGTACTTAAACCAACTACGCCACGGACGCCACCAAAAAAATATGTATATATATATATGCAACAAAAAACAAAGCAATTTATTTTTATTTTTGTACAAATTACTTTGTAATTGTGTGTTAAAAATAAAAAAGAAAATTTTTATAATTTTGTTCCATTCTAAGAAAAATTCATTATCTTAGAGACGGAATTAATGCCGAGCCTATGGCGGCAGAATGCCTTAATCCACTACTGGTTATTACTGAGTTATGTTGTCTGCTGAAGTTATTTTTTTTATTTCTGCTTGAATGAAATTGTGAATTGCCTCAATGCCAAATATTTGATCATAAAAGCAATTTATCACTTAATTAGGGATAAATACATCGTTATTACTATTTCATATAATCGCCAATACATCAGTGTTTACCCACTTATGATAAGAGTCCAAAGGTAATTTCTAACTTACAATTGAATTCCGTATTTTTAGCATTCGCACATTTTTTTAACCCAAGCGCAAACCAGTTTAACCCAAGCGCAAATCAGTTTAACCCAAACGCAAATAAGTTTAACCGAAACGCAAATCAAATTAACCCAGACGCAAATCAAATTGACCTAATCGCAAATTAATTTAAACCAAACGCAAATAAGTTTAACCACTTTTAAGTTAAGTGCAAATTAAATTAACCTAAGTGCAAATCAAATTAACCCAAGCACAAATAAAATTAAACCAAATAAAAATTGCACGTAAAACCTGGGGCTTTATATTTATATCTTATTTAATTAAGTAATATTCAGCATATAAGAAATTATTATTAAATATTAAGTTAAAATTTGTAAGGAGATAGCTTTTGGAATCAATAAAATCATGTCCGTAATGTAGTTGGTACAATCGGGTGCTGTAACGCAACGTGCACTACTTTCAATAATGGTTTGCAGATTTTGATCCTGGTTCACTTCCACTAACCAGGTCGAGCATGAGTTTTAATCTTTGAAAAGCATTTTTCTATAGGATTCAGCATTGGTATTTGCTATCGTAGCACGAACTAGTTCCGTTTTGTGAATCCTTGCATTGTCCAAAATCAAAAAAACCCTTCTTGGAGCTTTCCAATAAGTTCTTGCAAAAATTAACAAAATTTATCAGAGTTACATGTTGAATTTGAATTATCTTATAATGAACTAGGCCATTACTATTGATTGCTGCGATTAAAGTGGTATTTCTGCCCTCACTGAGGGCGCAATCACTCTTGCTCTGCTAGCTGCCCTGGAACGAGCTTGGTTTCTTCTTAAATAAAAATTAAATCTACATTCATCAATAAAAATAAGTTTATCTCTACTATTTGTAGCCCACACAGAAAACTCTTCTGCAAAAACTTTTCTAAGATTTAGAGTGCGTTGTGAGTTAATTTCATTTTCAATGTAAGCTAGTTTTAGAATGATTCTTAACTCTTTCAAATCATTTCTCGTGTTGTTTCACAAATATTGATATTTTTGTCATCCCTAAACTTTTGTTTAATACTTTTCACTGTGATTGAGGGATTATTCTCCACATAATGTTTAATAGCAGATAGTATATCCGTCGTTAATTTTTTTCTTTTATAGTCACCACGACGATTGCATAATATTTCGTCATCTCTCTTGTAGGCTCTAATTATGCTTCCGCCTAAGTTTAATTATACAAGTATATGTACATATGTATAATTAAATATTTTTTGGAAAATTCGTACACTCTTCTTACCTTCAGCGCCTTCAGTTGATAGTGAAGTGGAGTCCCCATCATTGTTCTGCAAAACTTCCTCACTTTCCATGTTTACGTTGTCATGAGCGAACCACGTGCAGGTAACTAGAGATGGGACAATTACGTTACAAAGTATCGAGTAATTGTACTCGTTCAAACTTTAAGTAAAGTATCGATAGGTGTATTGATTTAATTTTATTTGCGTTTGGGTTAATTTGATTTGCACTCAGGTTAATTTAATTTGCACTTAGGTTTAACTTATTTGCGTTTGCTTTAAATTAATTTGCGATTAGGTTAATTTGATTTGCGTCTGGGTTAATTTGATTTGCGTTTCGGTTAAACTGATTTGCGTTTGGGTTAAACTGATTTGCGCTTAGGTTAAATAAATGTTCGAATGCTACAACTTCGAATATTAAATTCGCAATAAGTAATAGTAGAATATAAAACATTGATATTCTGACTAAGGAGTCTATATACGCCAGTTGCGATCTCTAGTATCTTTAAAATCGAACTACAAATCGAAACTACAAATAACTGTGTTATATACAAAAATCCGATTCCGCTGTTTTTGCCACGCCCACAAAAAATGTTTGCACTCCCGTAATGTTCTCGACATAACAGTTGATATAATGCGGTAACATTGAACACTTTTTTTTGCGATACGGCTTAATGTCCATGATTCTCTTACTAAATGCCTTAGTAAGTTTATTTATTATTTTTTTTCGAAACTAACAATATGTTGATAATTATCGATAATAACCGAAAATCAAGTTTCGAGAACAAATAGTTATTATTCCTTATAAAATATCTTAAAACAAATGTTAACAAATAAACGTTTAAATCATTATTTTTATAGCTTTTGAATCAAACGAGTTTTGTGTGTTACTGAACAATAAATAAGGCGAAAATTTCACTAAATTAAGTAGGCGTTTTAATTGAGTCGACTCAAAAAGTAATCGAAAGAATTTAACTTATAATATTTCTTTTGAGATGGCGTCATCAGTGATGGATTAACCCTAGGGAGTGAGTGGGCTCGAGCCCATAGCGGCAAATTTTTAATAAATAATATATAACTGGCCATTTCAGCCCTTGAAAGGACTTTGACCTAGCTTCTTATGATCAATTGTGTTGTGGGTGTTATTAAGTTTGTAAACAATTGACCGAGAACCGGACCTACAGGCTTAACGCCGACTCCGAACGGCGATGACCGGAATATTCTTGTTCTCAAGAAGCTTTACATGGCATTTTGATTACTCTCTGAGGTTTGCCATTGTCTGCAGAGAGGTGGCGGCCGTACAGAAAAATTATTTTAATTCAAATAATTTTCTGTTTTAAATATAAAAAATTTAATAAATATGTAAATGCTCGTTTAAATACCCAAGTGAAAAGTTGAATTTTCTGCCTTGGTGTATTCAGATACTTATAGTAGAATTTTATGATAAATTTTTTTGTGGAATATTTTGACCCGTTATATCATTTTTATATAGATCTTTTTTGCACTATATCACAAAATGGTCAAAAAATACCCAAATTGAGAAGTTAGGGGTTAAATGTTGCACAAAAATGTTTCTCGTAGTATTTAACATAAATTCTCAGAGCACATCCTATACCCGAAATGTAAGGATAACATGATTTCCTTTTCACTATAAGGGAATTAAAAAGGGAGAAAATTAAACCCCCTCTGAAATAAGACTCATATGTAAACTTTCAAAACTACCTCTACGAGAATCCATTGTTGGAACCTTGAAATTTTGGAAAAAATTAATTTTGTTATTCAGTGTTATTAAAGATTTATATTTTCAAACAAACTCATATTTAATTGAAATGTTTTATTTCTGAAAACATTCTGATTTGATGTTATCCGATAAAATCTTTAAAAATATTGTCAAGAATATGTAATTTTGTTAGTGGGGGGGTTGTATCATTTCTATTGTTATTTTTGTTTTTTTTTTTTTGAAGGCGGCATTTTAGTCCAGCCCACAGTGGCAAATTTTGTTAATCCGGCCCTGGGCATCATTACTATTAAATCGAATAGGACAATGTTGCAACCAACTTCATTGTGACGCCTCATCATTAGGCTTTCTTTTTCAGAATGTGTCGTTTCGCTAAAGTGTAAAGCAGTATAAGATAGTATAAGATAGGAAACTGAAATGCAGAAACATACCCAGCCAGCATTTTGTATCGCGGAAGAGCAGAAAGCGAATCTTCTTCAATAACAATTTTTCGCCAGCGAGCTCGCTATCTTAACGCTTTCTGCTCTCTGGTGGCAGAAAAAAGTCCATCGTGGCGAAATCTTCTAGAAGAGCAGAAAATGAGTCTTCCTGTTGAGCAGAAAGTGATTCTTCCTAGTGAGCAGAAAACGATTCCACCAAGTGAGCAGAAAGCGAATCTTCCTAGTGAGAAGTAGACGATATCCTTTTCAATTTTAAACCTCACTTCTTTTTTTATTATTGTAAGTTAGGTAAATTCAAACGTGCTATAAAATGAAAAACAGATTTAAAAAAATTTAAAAAAGTTGAAAATAACAAAACTTAAGTAACTCACAATATGCAAAATATAACTTATAACATATCTTAACATTGAGAAATTAAGGATGTTACTTTCGGTTCCACTTTTCGGCGCTTATTAAGCCTATCTATCTTCCGTGGTAAATTTTTGATGGCACATATCTGTAAATAAACAAGATTTTATATATATTTATTTTATATATTATATTATATTATTTTATAACACGATATTTATTGTAGTTTACATAATAAATAATTTTACCTTGCAATGCAATAACATCGCACCGCACTAGGCTTATCTCTGGTCCTCTTCCAAGTGAACATTGTTGCTAGCTCATCTTCAAACACTTTCTTTAGAGGTAACGGGAAAATATTTAGTGCTTAGTTTTTTCTTACTTTTGACTTCTTGTTATCATCGCCTAGAAGAGATATAAGCGAATCCAACGCCAAATATTAAAAAGCAATACAAAACAATGCTTAAAGTTGTTATAAAATAAACAGTTACTTTTTGAAAATGCCTCAATGATATCGCTTTTTCTTCGTTTAGACGAAACTGTGGTGTTTTGATTTTGTAAAAAAGAAATTTATCCCTTAGAAGTAACGATAGCGAATCGCTTTCTTTTCGCGCAAAAGGAATCTCGCCTAAATATCTTCCAAAAGTACCGCTTTCGCTTCGCCTTGGCGAAAGGCGAGCAATTAATCTTCCAAATGTTGGCTGGGTATGCTCAAAAGCAGTCAAAACTAATGCAAATGTTATAAATGTGTTAGTAAAATTTCTTGACAAACTCACCCCTCTCGATGGATTCTCGATGAATTCACCCCACTGCACTATGGTCCCGTTGACCACTTTTGCTGGCCAACATCTGTTTTTGTCACATTATATTATTATTTTTTTGTTATCTAATATCAAATACTTCAAAGCAAACAAAAAAGAATTTTATTTTTGGAAAAACTAATTTACCGTTAACAGCAAACCATCCAAGTTGAGCTTTCTGAGTAGAATTGTGAATGCAATTGCGTGTGCGTTTTTTTAAGGTTATTAAAATATAATTCTTGCTTAAAAAAAATAATTTAAAAAAAGTAAAATATGGAAAATACCAGTGATAGTAAGTACTTTAATTGTAATATACCTATGTAACTTTTTAAAAAATATCTGGTGCAGTGATAAAATCAGTTGTTTAATACAATCTATAAAATTGTTGTGTTTCTTTAATTCTTAAGTTTGTGTAGACTTACAAAATTTTGCTCAAGTTTGCCCGGCCAAAGTAAAAAAAAAAAAAAAACATTTAAAATTAATTAAAAAAAGTTTTTTAAAAAATTTATTTATTTTATTGAAAGGGTTGAATGGATTAAGGTTCTAACGGATCTAAGGTCCGATCTAAATTCTGGCAAATATGGTCTCATTTGAAAGCAAAATGGCTAACAGGTCTAAAATCTCGGTATAAGGGAGTCCTTGCTGATTTCAACTTCAATACGAAAATCTGAAATCTTAAACTAGTTTGTGGAATATGGACTCAAAATACCGTGCGCCACATTGAAGTCACTATGTAAAATTTTTAAACTTTGACATCAAATTCGAAATCAGCTACACGGAAACCCCCTTACACAACGTTTTATACAGGTACAATGACATTTTTAAATTTCGGCCGCCATATTCGATCCTGTCTTCGACTGGGCCGAAGTTAAAATACCCCCACGGCCGAACCAAAGTATATTGAAGGCATATACATTAATATAGTTTTTATTTTATTGACTGTTTTTATTGAGACTTAAGCAGTCAATAAAATCTTTATTTATAAAAACATTTTCCTTATAGTTTTACCAGAAAATATTCAATTTGTTTTTTGATATAGTCACTTTGTATGGGACGTAGGCGTGCTTTTCACTCGATTTCGTTGAATTATATACTCAGTGTGCATATTAAAGTTTATTTGCAAAATTTCAAGACCATATTTTGAATTTCTGCTGAATTAAAAGAGATTTAACCTTATTGGTAAAGTTTCTTTGTATCGTATTGAAAAAGTCACTTTGTATGGGAGGTAGGCGTGGGTTTCTTCCAATTGAGCTCATTTTCGAACTTAAATAAAAATTCAATAAAAGCTTAAATATCGAATTTCGTGATGATAGCTTGAAAATTACGGCTGTAATCATGATCACAGATAGACAGACGGACAGACAGATGGACATGGATTAATCGACTCCATGGTGAATTAATGTACGGGTGGTGATACTGATCAAGAATATATATGCTTTTCTGTACCTACCACGCCTCCTTATAAGCGTTACAAGCGGAGTGACAAAATTAATATACCCCCTTTTACGTTTTTTAAACGCGTAGGTATAAAAATGTATAAATAAAGTTGATTCTTAAAAAAATATTCACGTTTTTATCTCCACTATACAATAAGGTATCCTACCCTGGTCCCTTAAAAAACACGTAAAAATGAATTAATTGACTGGCCATCTTAAAATAGCAAACAAAATACTTGATTACATTGTACAACTCCGAAAAAAGACATATTTTCAAATATTTATGTCAAGCCTCCATATACCCATATAACGCCATATACCCACCAATATACCAAAATATACTAAAAAACTATTGTTTTACACTTTGTTCAACTTTCAAGTATAGAATAACTTTACAAAATGAAAGAGTAAAGTATAATTATAATATACAAGCCAAGTATACAACACGACTTGCGAACTTTTTATCATACTGCCCAAAAGTATGCTCATAAATTTGTAAGATTTTACTAGTATCAATCTTAAAATCGGAAATTATTTGCTGTAAAATGTATGAGTTTCACTCAATTTCTATACCCACACGTTTAAAAAACGTAAAAGGGATATTTTAATTTTCTTACTCCGTTTGTAATGCCCACAAGGAGGCGTGGTAGGTATAGAAAAGTATATTTATTCTTGATCAGCATCACCACCCGATTAGATTTAGCCATGCCCGTCATCACGAAATTCGATACTTAAGCTTGTCCCTAAAAAACAAAGAACAAGTTCGAAAATTAAACAAATCGGATGAAAACCTTGCCTACCCCCCATACAAAGTGACTTTATCAAAACGGTAAAATCTCTTAGAGTTCCACAAAAATTGATATATGGACTTCAAATTTTGCATATGAGCTTTTATTGCTAACATGTACTCTGAGTTTGAAATTCATATTGAATGTGAACGATGTTTTAAGCTGAACGCTCACTCGATGTGGCAAGTCTTCTAATACTTTTATTACATTTTTTCATTCTCCTTTGATCTCTATAAAAATTCAGTACACTTTAAGTTAATAAAATATTATTTAACTATTTCAAACAGATTCTTTTATTGCCTATCGGACAAAGTTATTGCTGGATATTTATACTTTCTACAATTCAACCAAATCGGATGAAAACCACGCCAACCTCCCACACAAAGTGACATTATCAAAAAAAAAAAAAAGCGAATATTTTCTGTTAAAACTATAACGAAAATGTTTTTAAAAAGAAACATTTTATTGATTGCTTAAGGCTTTGAATGTACTTTGGTTCGGCCGGTGGGGGTATTTTAACCTTGGCCCAGTCGAAGATAATTTCTTACTAGTTTTTTATAATAACGGAATGGTCAGCTCTTTTTTATGATTTTTTTAATTTTTTTTATAAAAACCAAATAAATAATATCTTAGAATAAAATAAAACAGGAAATTAACTCGTTTGAACGGTATGCCTATTAAAAGATGAAATTTAAAAAATCACGTGTACTGAAAAATTTCGTGTGAGAGATGGGCGTGGTAAAAATATATTTTTTTTTTATTCTACAAATATATTTAATCTCAATAACAAAAAATAAAGCTTTTTAAATTTTTGAATTATATGGAGGTAGGCCTGGTTGTGGGAGGATTTAAAAATATTTTTGACTGTTATCTCATTTAGTTAATTTGAACGCATGTGTCAAATTTTATTACTCTACGATGAATCCCTCTATATATTGACACTTTTTGTATGTGGCTCAACTCCTGTGAGTCGTCACGATTACAGCTGGGTATTGGAGTACCTGCGGCGGACACTGGAATAATAAATAGCAATTTGTGCGATTAATTAAAAGATCAAATTGAAGATACCTAACAATGATTAGTATCGGTCGAAAGAGGATAGGATCTTACATCACTATGTGCACGAATAAGTTAAAAAAGGCAACGGTGCTCGTATATTGCAATTGGAAGATTCATGTTTTCTTTTATCTTCGGGCGTGCATAGTTTAAAACACAAAAATTGTGATATTTCCAAGTGATTCTTCTTAAAAAGTTAATAAGTATAAGTATTAAAGTAACGTTAAATAAAATATTTTATTGAAAAAAAGAGATTGTTCGTAATTTTAATTTAACTTTGAAAAATAGAAAATTTTATGGAATTATTTTTATAAATAATTTAAGTTAAAATTAAAAACATTAATAGTAAAAGTGAATTATAATTTGAAATTTAGAAACAAAATTATTTTTCGGTTTTTTAAATTTTGCAACCATTCTTAGATTGCTAAGAAAAAGCTCGTGGCTCCACCAAGGAATTCATTTCCACTTTTCATTCCCTTGTATAAATTTTCAAAAGCTGAAAATTTTTTTGTAGCATTCAGAGTGTGAACTCTTTAGGCTTAAGCCTTTAGGCTGATTAAAATTGTTTTCAAGATATGAATTGCGAAACGTAAAGAATTCACACTGAATTGAAATTTTAATGAATGCAGCCACCGATGCACAGTGCGCTTTTTCGATTTTAGGATGACATTTCGACTTTTTTCAAAAACTATAAAAGTTAGAGTAATGAAATTTTGCACCAATGCTTATTGTGTTAAAATACACTTCTTGACAAAAAAATAAGAATTTTAGGTCAACTGAAACGCCTACCTCCCATACGAAGTGATTTTTTTCAGCAGCAAAAATCCCACTAATTTTGTTCATATGCGAACTAAAAAAATAAAATAATATTTTTTAACAACAAAATAAACACCATGCCAAAAATAATTAAGATCGGACAACTTTTAGATTTTCCTCCCACACAACAAGACAGTCAGGCACTATTTTGATGATATTTCACATGTTCGCTAATTTACTTGTGTGCATTCATGCATGCTTAAAAAAAGATTAAAAAGGTTTTAATATTGTGTTTTTTTCTGTTTATTCTGAATCAGTACTATCACTCAGACATGGGGATTTTAAAAGACCTAGAACACTTGGAGTTGTATTTGATTTTTTATATTTAGATGGTTGCCTTAAGGAACTTATAAATGGATCGGATGTAAACAGCAATTTGTGAATAAGGTCAACATTTGTAACTGTTATTGATGTCTATCTTGTAAAAAATTTACTGAAGAGCCTATTGTCTTTATTTCTGGCTTCTTAAGCCTCTTCGGAGAGCTGACCAATAGGCAATATACATGAACTGTGACTGGCACGCGTAGTGAGCTAAGTAGACATTTCTAGTTTCAGTGGCATAAATTCCAAACGCCCTGGAAAATTATTTAAAAAATATTTTTGTTTGCCTGCAGTTGGTCCGCGAAATTTCTTAATATAGCAAAAAATTTTACAACGCATTTGCACTCTCAGCTAAAGTCAATTTTGACTTTTTTTGTAGAAGAATTGCTCGCAGTAGGTAAATTTTCTTCTGAAACAAGTTTTACCGTTCTATTTTTAAAATATTTATTTATTAAAGGAACTATTATTGCTTATTTGTGTTGTGTTATGTTTGCTTTGAGAAACACTACTACTGGGGAAAAACTAGGCTTCTATCGAAATTCTCTAAATTTCACAATTCAACTCCTTATTAAGTCTTCAGTAGTCTCGCGCTGGTTTAAAATCGATTTTTCTGTAACTTTTACTATTGTAAACGTTTACTGAAATGTAAACATCTAAAATAAAATCATGCGTTCAAAATTTCAAGGCAAAAAAATAATTTTTGTGCAATTTAATGCCGTTTTACCGTTTGTATGTGGTCACTTTGTATCGGAGATAGGCGTGGTTTTCATCCGAATAGGCTGACTTAACGACCTCGACCTTTATTTTTTTGATAAAATCTTATATTTTGAATTTCATTAAGATCGCTTCAATATCGCCATAGCAGACGGACAGGCAGATAATTGGACAGACGGAAACATGGCAATACGCGGGGCAGAAACAAAAATATATTTTACAAATTTTAAGTACCTTTGTTAATTAACACAAACACGACATCTTTCACAAACATCTTTTAGTTCAATAACAGAAGTTGTCTTGAAAATTAGTGCGTTTTCAGGGAAATATGGTTTTTAAGCGTTTTTTTAAATGAAGTGTTTTTTTCTTATGCGTAACTTTGCGCAGTCAATTTTTTAAGAAACATAAGGCAGATATGTATACTATATTTTATGGAATTATAATCATTCGATTGTAATTAGATTGAACTTTTTAGATTCTTTCCACTAAATTTTAAATTTATTTTTATTTTAAAGCAAAATAAAAACTGATTAATATATTTAGAGACATACTTCCACGTTTTTTCTAATTTTTGTTTTTTTATTTTTGACGTAGAATACGTCATTCTCGGAGGTAAGTAGAGTGGTTGATAGTGATCAGGTGTCGGTATTTATATATCTTTTTGAGCCTTTGGTGGGCCTAAAGTACTGATCGTACAATGTTAATGTTAGCACTTGTTGGTCTGCTTGATCCTCAATGCGACAAAAATTCATGTTAGAACTCTCTAACTTATATAAATTTTACACAATTACATGAAGCCAATATAAAGCCAACATTTGATGTTTTTGTTTGCTTAAACTTGCTACCTATTTATCGACAGTTTCCGGTTTTATCGACAAAACCATAAAATTTGTATGGGAGCCCGCCTAAGGAGTGGTCGGAGGGAATAGGTGCCAAAGGTTCCTTTTGCAAAAGTAATGGGGGTCGGTCATACATATTAACCCTCTCCGGCACTCTCTTAAAGGTCATATGCTCAGGTGTATGGAATAAATACACAAAACCCATAAAATTTGTATGGGACCCCTCTAAGGAGTGGTCGGAGGAAATATGTGTTAAAGGCAAAAATATTCCTTTTGCAAAAATAATGGGGGTCAGTGATACATATTAACCCTTTCCGGCACAAACACAATAAAATTTGTATGGGAGCCCCCCTAAGGAGTGGTCGGAGGGAATAGGTGTCAAAGGTAAAAATGTTCCTTTTGCAAACGTAATGGGGGTCGGTGATACATGTTAACCCTCTCCGGCACTCTCTTAAAGGTCATATGCTCAGGTGTATGGAATAAATAAACAAAAACCATAAAATTTGTATGGGAGCCCCCCTAAGGAGTGGTCGGAGGGAATAGGTGTCAAAGCAAAAATGCTTTTTTTGCAAAAGTAATAGGGGTAGGTAATGCATATTAACCCTTTCCGGCACAAAAACCATAAAATTTGTATGGGAGCCCCCTAAGGAGTGGTCGGAGAGAATAGGTGTCAAAAGCAAAAATATTCCTTTTGCAAAAGTAATGGGGGTCAGTCATACCTATGAACCCTTTCCGGCACTCTCTTAAAGGACATATGCTCAGGTGTATGGAATAAATATACAAAAACCATAAAATTTGTATGGGAGCCCCCCTGAGGAGTGGTCGGAGGGAATAGGTGTCAAAGGCAAAAATATTCCTTTTGCAAAAGTACTGGGGGTCGGTGATACATATTAACCCTTTCCGGCACTCTTTTAAAGGTCGTATGCTCAGGTGTATGGAATAAATAAACAAAAACCATAAAATTTGTATGGGAGCCCCCCTAAGGAATGGTCGGAGGGAATAGGTGTCAAAGCAAAAATGCGTTTTTTGTAAAAGTAATAGGGGAAGGTAATGCATATTAACCCTTTCCGGCACAAAAACCATAAAATTTGTATGGGAGCCCCCTAAGGAGTGGTCGGAGGGAATAGGTGTCAAAAGCAAAAATATTCCTTTTGCCAAAGTAATGGGGGTCAGTCATACCTATGAACCCTTTCCGGCACTCTCTTAAAGGACATATGCTCAGGTGTATGGAATAAATATACAAAAACCATAAAATTTGTATGGGAGCCCCCCTAAGGAGTGGTCGGAGAGAATAGGTGTCAAAGGCAAAAATGTTCCTTTTGCAAAAATAATGGAGGTCGGTAATACATATTAACCCTCTCCGGCACTCTCTAAAAGGTCATATGCTCAGGTGTATGGCATAAATATACAAAAACCATAAAATTTGTATAGGAGCCCCCCTAAGGAGTGGTTGGAGGGAATAGATGTGAAAGGCAAAAATGTTCCTATTGCAAAAGTAATGGGGGTCAGTCATACATATTAACCCTCTCCGGCACTCTTTTATGGGTCATATGCTCAGGTGTATGGAATAAATATTTTGCTAAATATTTTTTAAAAAAGATGTTATCAAAAGCGAATTGAACAATTCTACGTCTTGTGTTACGACATAGTCGAAACTACTGTATCTTTTTTTTTGTTTGTTACAAATTCAATGGTAATTATGTCAGCAAAAAATACAAAAAAAAACCAAATTTAAATATTTGCTTTTTCTTCTAAGTGATACATGTCTCCAATTGCCTTACTTTTTTAGCTTGGAATGCGCTTCTTTTTGTTCGAAAAAAGTTTAAACTTTCAAAAATCCCCTAAAAATATCAGAAGAGAGAATCAATTTCATAATATCATTTCCATAATATTTCATCAATTACACGGTGTTACAAAATGAAAACAAATCAAAAAACTTGCCTCGAGACATAGAAGAGGTAGTAGGCCTGGTTGAACATAAGATAACTGCATACTTAGTTTTTTGAATATACCCTCAAAATCGGGATTTGTGGTCAAAAAACCGATTTTAGGTAGGTGCATGTATAGTTTGTTATGTAACTCCGTTATATCTAGCTCAATTTTAAAAATTTAAACATTGATAGAAAGAAGAAAAATATACCCTTAATATAATACATAGACCGTTTTTTTACAAAAAGAATTGACAAAGTTACAGGTAAAATCATTTGAAAATTTCTCATTTTTTTTTAATTTTTTCAACTTCAACAACGTTTTGTTAACAAATTTTGTTTTGTGGCACTATTAGTTTTAGCAGGATTCTGAAAGCCTGTTAAATTTTGCGTTCAACAAGCTATCATTTACTTCAATTGGCTGAAATACAAATGCACTATCGAATTTTTAGTATTTGTAATAAAATACAAAAAATTTTAATTTTTTTTTTTTTTTCTAAAAATGTTTATTTGACCTTTTTCGTTTATATATATTATAATCGATTTCACGTTTTAGGGACCAGCAGTAGTCTACCAGTATGTTAGAAATACTGGTAGATATCTTGGAATAAAACTATTCCAAGCTCTTTTTTCAACTGGATTTGATTTAGAAACGAAATCAGTGTCCAAGAAAATTTTCCGAATTTGTGGGCCCACAAATAAACCTTAGAATAACCGAAATGAATAAATAACTTTTATAAAAGATTTTAACGTGCAGGATACTTTCTTTGATTTTGGCCTCACTTAACCTAGGAAACGCTGCAATCAGATTTTTTTTTTTTTAGCTTTGAACCAAGGATTTCAGGTGGAATACCTATTCAGTGAAGTCTGCCTTGGTTCGAGGTGGAATACCTATTCAGTCAAGTCTGCCTTGGTTCGAAAATGGGATGATAGATTAGTGGGAAGGAAAGGGCAATCAAGTGAAACACGTGTAGGATGTTCTAAGCGTGGTGGAAAGCCAAAGAAACATATGAATTTGAATCAGACGCAAGTGTTATGCCTTTACCTCATTCAATTCAAGTTATAAGTCAATCTCATCCACAAACTTCTCTACCATCAACTACAACTTCATGTCGTAAATATTGATGAATTTTTAATTTCAGTTAATTAGAAATGAGGATAGAAAATTAAGAAAGGTTAAAAGCGAAGGACCATGGCCTGGCCAGGAATCGAACACGAGACCTCTGGGGTGGCAGTCGAGCACGCTACCAACTCGACTACCGAGGCCGCGGTAGGATTACATTTTCAGGTCGCACCAGTGGAGTATTCAAAACATATTTTTTGACAACTTGAAATGAAGCACGCAGTGGATACTCCTTTTGCTTATATTTATTATCCCATTCGACTATCCCATTCGCAAATAATGCAAGGATACTTGGTATATCCACCTTGCATTCCAAACAGTATTGTTAGAGCCTTTAAGTCGGCGATATACATATATCAGAATTTAACATATCAAGAATCACACAAAAAGTTTTTAAATAAATCATACTCTTGCAAGATCCCTCAATAAACAAACGCCATTCATTCGGATC
The DNA here is from genome assembly GCA_943735915.1 of Pherbina coryleti. Classification (NCBI taxonomy): domain Eukaryota; kingdom Metazoa; phylum Arthropoda; class Insecta; order Diptera; family Sciomyzidae; genus Pherbina; species Pherbina coryleti. The sequence goes on along the minus strand of OX030949.1, from coordinate 96,765,675 downwards.
GTGTTTGTGGTTAAAAACTGAAAACAGTTCCGTCACATCCGGGCAATACACCAGCTTTATGATAATAAATATATATATATAATATATATATAAATAATATATATAATAATTATATATAATTTCGTTATATATAAACGAAAAAGCTCAAAAAAACATTTTTTTGTATTTTTTACGAATACTAAAAATTCGATAGTGCATTTGTATTTCAGCCAATTGAAGTAAATGATAGCTTGTTGAACGCAAAATTTAACAGGCTTTCAGAATCCTGCTAAAAGTAATAGTGCCACAAAACAAAATTTGTTAACAAAACGTTGTTGAAGTTGAAAAAATTAAAAAAAAATGAGAAATTTTCAAATGATTTTACCTGTAACTTTGTCAATTCATTTTGTAAAAAAACGGTCTATGCATTATATTAAGGGTATATTTTTCTTCTTTCTATCAATGTTTAAATTTTTAAAATTGAGCTAGATATAACGGAGTTACATAACAAACTATACATGCACCTACCTAAAATCGGTTTTTTGACCACAAATCCCGATTTTGAGGGTATATTCAAAAAACTAAGTATGCAGTTATCTTATGTTCAACTAGACCTACAACCTCTACTATGTCTCGAGCCGAGTTTATTTTCACTGTTACACCGTGTTATTTGTCGAAAAAAATATATTTTTGTTTAATTAAAAAAAAAAAAAAACTTTTGTCATCCTAAAAACGAAAAAGCGCACTGTTCGATGGCTGCAGCCGTATTCAAATTTTAATGAATGCAGCCGCCGCTGGCTGCATGCAATATTATATTATATATTATTCCTTAGAGAGCACTGGGTGTGCATAAATGATGAATAATTCGTCTGTAATTCATTAACGCAATAGAAGCATAAGATTGCAATCTGGTTGATTCAGCTTTCGAATGCATTAAGGGTGTGTGAATTCTGAAATAATTCAATTCTTTTACAGCTCTGATGTAGTCATATAGTTATGAATACCACTCAATTCTGTGGTAACTGTGGCAAAACTCAATTTTTTTGTAAACAATAATTATTAGTGATATGTTAAGAAAAGAAAAGTTTGCGGATTATATGCGTTTCTTAAGATAATAATTTATTGTATGCCCATGCAATTATTATATATATACGTTTTTACTTGAAATGGCGCTTTGATGGCAGTTCGGGGCTCAGCTCGTATAAGCAAGCATTTCATGGCTCGGATGCAAGCGATTAATTAGTACTTTTTACTTGTATAATACTGTTAAAGTTCGTTTACAAGTGGAAAACAATTTGCATGCACCCTTGTCCTTCATCCACCAGGTTTTGCAGACCATAAAAATTGGAGTTTGCTAGTTCTCAAGTCAAGGTGAAAAATCTCGCAACATTTTGGCTTAAGATCGGTCCACTTTTCGCCACTTAGCTTGAAGATTGGTTACAAAAATTGATATCTGCTTCTTATAGCTCCGATAAATTTCACTATCCAAGTCTGCGATTCGGAGTTTACCAGGGACATAATTGTAAACAGCCGCACTTTTCTTACTGTAGTCCCGTTCAGTTGACCAAACATCAAACAACTCCTTTCGTGAAATCGACGACATACCCAATCAGGCGCAGAATGCCGCAGATGAACCTTTTGTGAATCGACTAGGGAGTTATCAAAAATTGAAAAACAATAACAATCATTTTAATGTGACGTAATGCACAACTTTGGCAAACTTTGAAATTTAAATTTAACAATTTTCAATATATTCACATGTACACTTACATAAACGCCGTTTATCTTAATTAGGAAAATTGAAAAAACCTCGAACTTTTTAATTTAATTAGTAAATTTAATGAACTTAAACAAAAAATAACCACAACAACACAAAGAGCCGCAAAATTCTGTATATCGTTTTTTTTAATTTAACCTTATAACTGCACAAATTATAAAATGAAACTGACACTAAGTACTTTGATAACTATTTGCATTACGAATATGAGAAAAAAAATAAAATAAAAAAAATAATATTGCACAGTGAATATCTGGTAAGCAAACGGTACTAAAAATATCATTAACTCCAAGGCCAAATTTTCGACTTTTTAGCTCCTAAATAGCTCAAAAATGCCACTGTGCAAAGCCTGGCTTTTAAAGCACAAATGACGGCAATACTGTTTGGATATTTTTTGAAAACGCTGAAGTTTCATCAGTAATTACAAAAACTGGTGTTGAATTAATTACAGTATGTTGATGATTGCTATTTCGAGGGGACATGAAATTGAAGTAGAGAAGTTTCGTGAATTTGCTTTGAGTACTGCGAAATTATTTGTTCAAAAATACCCTAGATATTATATGCCTCCAACGCTGCATAAATGTTTTATACATGAACCGGAAATAGTCTCTCATGCATTGTTGCCAATAGGTCGATTGTCCGAAAGGGCTCAAGAGGCTGGAAACAAGTACTTCAAACGCTTCAGGGAGGATTTTTCAAGGAAAGAAGGCTACTTAAATGGGAGAATTAGACGAAAAATTGGAAGATCTGAGGGAGTACAGCGAACAAAAAATCAAATAAACATGGAAGCTATAAGAAATTATTTCAATGCCACTCAGATCAAAAATAAATTGGATTTTCCAGTGACATCTAAGCACATTGCCCACATATTGCGCACAACAGAAAACGTAAAGTGGAAAAAGCCCAGTTACAAGCTCGTATTGAAGTTGCAACATAAAAAAGCGTGCTTAAAATTTGCACGCAACCAAATTCACTGGACTAAGGAGTGGGAACATGTTGTGTCCTCTGATGAGAAAAAAATATATACAGTAGTTTCGACTATGTCGTAACACAAGACGTAGAATAAGTCAATTCGCTTTTGATGACATATTTTTTAAAAACTATTTAGCAAAATATTTATTCCATACACCTGAGCATATGACCTTTAAAAGAGTGCCGGAGAGGGTTAATATTTATGACTGACCCCCATTACTTTTGCAAAAGGAACATTTTTGCCTTTGACACCTATTCCCTCCGACAACTCCTTAGGGGGGCTCCCTTACAAATATTATGGTTTTTGTATATTTATTCCATACACCTGAGCATATGACCTTTAACAGAGTGCCGGAGAGGGTTAATATATATGACTGACCCCCACTACTTTTGCAAAAGGAACATTTTTGCCTTTGACACCTATTCCCTCCGACCACTCCTTAGGGGGGCTCCCATACAAATTTTATGGTTTTTGTTTATTTATTCCATACACCTGAGCATATGACCTTCAACAGAGTGCCGGAGAGTGTTAACATATATTACCGACCCCCATTACTTTTGTAAAAGAAATATTTCTTCCTTTTACTTCTTTTCCCTCCGACCACTCCTTAGGGGGGCTCCCATACAAATTTTATGGTTTTTGTGCCGGAAAGGGTTAATATGTATCACTGACCCCCATTACTTTTGCAAAAGGAGCATTTTTTCCTTTGACACCTATTCCCTCCGACAACTCCTTAGGGGGCTCCCATACAAATTTTATGGTTTTTGTTTATTTATTCCATACACCTGAGCATATGACCTTTAACAGAGTGCCGGAAAGGGTTAATATATATGACCAACCCCCATTACTTTTGCAAAAGGAATATTTTTGCCTTTGACACCCATTCCCTCCGACCACTCCTTAGGGGGGCTCCCATACAAATTTTATTGTGTTTGTGCCGGAAAGGGTTAATATGTATCACCGACCCCCATTACTTTTGCAAAAGGAACATTTTTGCCTTTAAAACCTAGTTCCTCCGACCACTCGTTAGGGGGGCTCCCATACAAATTTTATGGTTTTTGTTTATTTATTCCATACACCTGAGCATATGACCTTTAAGAGAGTGCCGGAGAGGGTTAATATGTATGACCGTCCCCCATTACTTTTGCAAAAGGAACATTTTTTGGCTCGACACCTATTCCCTCCGACCACTCCTTAGGGGGGCTCCCAGACAAATTTTATGGTTTTGTCGATAAAACCGGAAACTGTCGATAAATAGGTAGCAAGTTTAAGCAAACAAAAACATCAAATGTTAGCTTTATATTTCATGTAATTGTGTAAAATTTATATAAGTTAGAGAGTTCTAACATGAATTTTTGTTGCATTGAGGATCAAGCAGACCAACAAGTGCTAACATCAACATTGTACGATCAGTACTTTAGGCCCACCAAAGGCTCAAAAAGTTATATAAATACCGACACCTGATCACTATCAACCACCCTACTTACCTCCGAGAATGACGTATTCTACGTCAAAATTCAATATGGACGGTCCAGACTCGTTCGCATGTTATTGGCCCGATTTAAGAAATAACGACGTACGAACTTCGGTGGTGGTAGCGTTATGGTATGGGCAGCGTTTTCGGCTTCTGGCAAGGTAAATATTTGTTTTTTTCCACCGAAAATGAGTTCGTTTTTATACACCAAATTGTTGAACGATGCTCTCATCTCATGTTTGGATGAGAAAATGGATGAAGATAGCATTTTCCAATAAGATATCGCCGTTATCCATGTTTCGAAGTTTTCGATGCAGTGGTTCCAGGAACGCAGCATACCACTTTTGGAGTGGCCGGCATGCAGTCCCAATTTGAACCTCATGGAGAACCTTTTCATCGTACATGTACCTTTTCGGGTACATTTCCCGTAAAATTTATGGCAAAAAAGCACAAGGACATAGGTTTCACACCGTGCTTGAGTTAAAACTAGCTATCAAACCCTGGAAGGATGTATCGAATTATGAGCTTATAAAACTTGTGCAATCCCATCGTTTATATGAGGTTGTATTGGAAAATGGTGTACCTACCAAATATTAAAATTCATAAATTGTTTAGATAATGTAAGAAAAATGTTAATGCGTTTAAACGCATATATGTACATTAGAGTGGGTCGAAAAAAAAAGTTTGAAAAGTGCACCCCTTATTTTAAAGATGACCTCGAGACAACTCCAAAAACCAAAAAAAAAAAAACTTGAAACAAAAATGTTATAGCAGTTCCAAATTGTAGTATAGAACTTTCTTTATTAAATTTCTTAAATCTAACAGTTTTTTGTTATTGTTTCTTTTATTCATACATAATGAGTAGAGTAAAAGCAAGAAAACGAACACAATGAGTTGTGTTCTCATTTTAGTTGCAAAACACTTCCAACAATTACAGTTAAACTAACTTTCTGATGTTCAATTACTTATCCGCCCAACGATAGAGAACAATGCCTTCTACTTCCATCCAGAAAATGTGTTGTTGGCAATGATAAGAGACCCCGACCATGATATTCGATCAAATGGGTTTGAAAAAATTAGAGCAGCACGCCAAGATCCACCTTCAATGCTCCGCGTTTTTCGAGTGCCAAAACGTGGCGTAATAAATTTTGATAGTGACTCTTACGTTGAAATGATCCATTGGGATAAGTTCGAAATTACGGAACCTCCTTGCCTGCAATTTTACTCAGACAACCAACTTATAGATTTTCAATTTTCGGCAGACAAAATCATCAACATTTCAGGTAAATCTTTGTAGCGCAAACTTATTCGTATTTCACTTATATTATTCAAAAACTTTCACAGAATTTTCATGCCATACACAAAACACCGAACGTTTGTTCACGTTGTGAGTGAATCTGCACTTGCTGTTACGGATGAAAAGCGGTTGGGTCATTTTTTTGCCAAACTGGAAAGCCGCGAGCGATACAGTGTTCTTGACTCTCGCCAAAATTTAATGTAGTTTACAATTTTTAATCATTCCACTTCTTAGTTTTAAGAAATTTAATAAAGAAAGTTCTATACTACAATTTGGAACTGCTATAACATTTTTGTTTCAAGGCCAAATAAAGTACTTTTTGGGCGAAATGTGAACAAATTTTTAAGAAGTTTAATTTTATGACTAAAAAAATTGATTTCAAGGGGGGATAAATTAAGGTAACAGGGCTTACCAGATGAACTTGACTTCAAAAGTCCAAAAGCTTTGAGAAGAAAATGTGGTGCTAGTTAAGCCCTTTTTAACGGTATATCATTTTTTGAAGTCGGACACAAAATCCATAAGTTATGGAAAAAATACCATTCTGGCGGTTTTTCCGGGGGTCCAAAAACAATTTTTTTTTTGTTTTTGGAGTTTTCTCGAGGTCATCTTTAAAATAAGATGTGCACTTTTCAAACTTTGTTTTTTTGTATGGAGACCGACCCACTCTAATGTACATCTCAGTTACTCTTTCTTTTCTTTTTTTGCGTTAAAAACTTTTCATTTTGTAATATTTAAATAAAATCCATACGGTGAATAGTGATTTTCAATTCTTTATTTAAAACAAAGAAAGAAAAAGAGTTAAGTTTAATTGATAAAAAACGGTAAAATATGTTAAAAAAAATTGTGCGTTTAAACGAATATGTGCCACTGTATCTTTTAATTTTAAATTGAATAAACGAAACACAGCTGACTGAGCTCAATTTCAGTTGCTAGGTCTGTGTATGACGTGTGTTCACAGTTTGTTGCGCTTTTTTACTCTTTTGCATAAGAGCTCTATAAAGAGCTCCGGATCATGAATACCCCTATTGTGTTTCGTGCATTATCTCCATGTGTTTACTTTATAGTGAAACAACATTTTAAGAGACATCTAAACAATTATTGAATTAGATTGAAGCTCCCATATAATTTGACTAAATAAAAATAAATAGGTAAATGATATTACATAAATAGTACAATAATAGATAAATTAATCTATAAACTTGCAATTCTTCCCATAAGCTTGATTCCATCATACATGCCCTCTTGGTTTGCAATTTGTCAGAATCGAATGAAATCTCCGTCAACTTTCCATACAAAGTGACGTCATTAAAATAGCAAAGTCTTCATAAATTCACCCACATAAACTGACGTAATAAAAATAATACGTAGGCTGCTTCTTATATTTCAGGATACGGCAACGTTATTCTAGTAAAACCGACGCTTCCTTTGGATAGTTTTTCAAAAAGCGGTTCCATCTGCAGGTCAAGGCGTCAGTATTTTGGCATGTGTGTGAGACAATTTTCATTGATTATTTTCATAAAGAAAACAATCAACGGCGAATATTATGCGAACTTATGGCAACGTTTGAGTGATGAAAATTTAGCCATCGGATTATTTTCTGTTTCCAAACTTGAAAAAAATGACTCCGTTTTTGACAAAATTACAAAACATGCGCTGACCATAGGCTACACACATTTTACCATATTTCAGACTGTTTCGGTCGAATTGGACCAAAATTTGTTAGTAAAGTTCGTATCTTTTGTTCGTAAAATGTACTAAAAGTGAGCGTAGTATCTCTATAGGTACGCCCACTTTCAAGAAATAATTGAAATTCCCGAGTTGTACAGGTTTTGATAGTGAAACTAAGTACGTGGGTGCTATGAGTAAAAGTGGCGAAAAATCTTTAATTTTATTTTGCTTTCTACACGAATTATTAAATTTGACGTTATTTTAGGCACAAATAAAATTTTCGAAATTTTTAAGCCTTTTTGTAGCTACGCCGCCATCTATTAAATACAAAATCAATACATCGAATATTTAGTTTGGGGAAAAAAAAAAACGTTTGCCGGTCAGCTATTTTTAATAAAACACTGATGAAACATAAAAAAAAAATTACTCAGTCAACAAAGTTATGGTAAACTTAGTAAGTTAAGCAGAGTTTCCAAGACAGGGTAAATAAGCTTCAATTAGCTATTTTTTCAAGCAAATCTTATATAAATTTATCCAACTATGAAAAAGAAAAAATAATATAACTATCCGAGGAGAAACTTATTTTTAAAAATTAGTTTTTCATTCTTTGTTGTTAATTTAATTCAACTCAAATTAAGCCAATCCCAACAAGGTCGGGTACTCTGCTAGTTTTTTATAAAATGTAAATAGATTTTAAAATCTTCTAGGGATAATGCAATGTGGATTTTGCACCAGTTAAGTTTCTGATCTTTATTGAGCTGTAAATAGTTAACGTAATCTTCGTTTTAAAATATGGAAAAGTTTATGAACTGTCAATGTCAGCCATTATATCATTGTAGAGGAATTCTGTTACATTTATGCCCCACAAAAAGTCAATGTGGTTCCATTGTTCTTGAGGCATTAATGAAAAACGTTTCACGCTACTTTGTTTCAATTCTGCTCTTAATCTCTTAACATCTGTAAAAGAAGTAAGAAGATCGTTCTGACTATAGTATATATAGAGGGGAACATCAACGTTCTGCAGACTGTATTTAGGCGGACTCCAACTGCCGTACCGTTCTAAGTTACGAAGACCACCATAATCGAATTGACGAAATTCTCCCGAGTTATGTAATTGGAGAAAATGCAAAATTTGATTCAAGGAACTACCAGCTGGTACCGTTGCTAGTATGTCTGGAATCATTGTCTAGAAATAATATAAAAGAAATTTAAATAAAAAACTACATATTTGATGGTCTCATATACCTGATTAAGATATGGTGAATCCCAACCATATATTAAGAAAATCACATTGGAGCATACTTCCTTAATCACTGATTTGTGAGCACATACCAAAGAGCCTAATAACTCCATTTCTTTTGATTTTGGCAAGAACTCTACACTACCAAAAATTTCGACTATAGGATTTGGCTGACCTAACATTGGACCGGCAAGTTTGACTAAAGGACTCTCTGCATGTTTCATATAAGCAACTGGAGCCAAGAAGTGAGCCGATCGAATGTGCCTTTTGAATTGGGTGTCAATTGAGTTCAATACAAGGAATGTCGTCGTACCCTGCGAGTGTCCAAAATAACGTAGTTCTTTTTCACCAGTATAAAGCAAAGCATAATTCATCATGGCTGGCAAGTCGAAGATTGCAATTTGATGCCATCCAAAGTTCCAGAATTCTCTGGACGATGGTTTTCTACTGTTATGCGCTTTAGAGTAGAAGTTGCCACGTGCATTACCCAACCAGACGTCAAAGCCCATATCGGAGAGAATAAAAGCAAGTGCTTTACCAGGTCCTGTAAGAACCCAATCAGAAGATGAGGCTAGCAAGCCATGCTGCATGAAAGCAACTCCACGTGGACCACTATCATTTTCAGATTTTGGTGAATAGGGAATGCGATGCATAGTTAAAATGTAGCCATCACCTGTTGTCACCTTGTGTTCTTCGAATGGATAGCCATGACTTGTGATAAGCGTTGGCTGAAAAAGTAACGTTGAACTATGGAAAACTCTTGTTTTTTAGGACCTTACCGTTGTTAAATCTGGCTGAGCTTCGATTATGAAAGGAAGTGTCAACAAGACACAAAATACTAAAATTTGCATTCTATCCTATAGTCACTGTGTGAAAAATCCTGCAGACTGACATGAGCCAACATAAACACAGTGATATTTATAGAGGCGTGATAAAATACCGTTTTTTTCGCCGTTATGATACGCATTGCTATCCAAATGATTGCAGCTTAGATAAAAGATATAAAGGCTTTAGTAATATAGCCGTAAAAATAAAATAAGTCTTTGAAAGTTCATTTTCATAAAACCCGCAATTTGTAGCACTTTAGTATAAAAAAAATATGTGTGTAGCCACCACACACGGTAGAAGTGAAACTTAAACCCAAAAAAGTTGATTTATAAGATTTTTATTTTATTGCTCAGCAATAAAAATTATCTTACAATTTTTATTGTTTTGATCAGAAATAAAAATTATTTTTTTATTTTAATTTTTCTGTTCAAGAATAAGAATTATTTTTTTTGCTCAAGAATAAAAATTGTTTTTAAATTTTTATTTTTCTCTCAGACATAAAATTTTTTTCTCAATTTTTATTTTACGCTCAAAAATAAAAATCATTTGCCCAGTTTTATTTTTTTCCTCAAACATAAAACTCAAAAAACCACATAGCTTTGTTGCTGGCACGTGTCAATTTGTATTCCCTACACATGAGCAGGGGGGCTTTAAGGGACGGCCGGTAAGGGTTAATATGTATCACTGACTTCCATTACTTTTGCAAAAGGAACCTTTTACCTTGGGGACCTATTCTCTCCGACCACTTCTTAGGGGGGCTCCCATAGAAATTTTATGATTTTTTTATATTTATTCCCTACATACGAACAGCGGGGCTTTAAGGAAGGGCTGAAGAGGGTTAATATGCATCATAAAATTATGTGATATGTAGAATTTTGTATCAAAAAAATAATGATATAAGGAAAATAAATGCAATACAGAAATATACTCCGTGTACTCTTTTGTTGCTCTCAAAAGTTTGAAATATACTTTAAAATGTTGTACATTACAACTCTGTTACTTAGCAGCAGTCTGTGTTTGTCTTATTGTTTAAGGTTGATGTTTTCAATATGTATATCAAAGACATGCTCCATATGCTTCGAATTTTTATGGCAATATTATAATTACTCGATGTATGAACCATGCAGTTGAAAAGCTACTGTGTCCATTAGGGTGGGTCAAATTGTTCAGGTGAAAAAAAATGCGAAAGGCGTATAGCAAAAACGAAATCTACGCGAAATTCTAAGAAAACTTTCCCAAGAAACTAGGGGTCTAAAATTAAAACCTAGCTCCCGCCGAGAGACATAAAACTTTCGGTTTGAGCCATTTTAAAAAACTGCATAAATTTGATGGATAACAATATCATTGAAGTAAACATCATATATTATTAGTTCGAGGCTGTTTTGGACAAAATTTTATTAGCTTTAAGAATCTGTTTCCATATTGTTAAAATTTTTGTTTTTAATCCGTGTTTTATATAAGGTTTGATTTATATTTGAGAAATACCGAAAAGTAATGAAGAGCCCATTTTATCCCTTAAAAACAAAATAAAATTTCCGCTGTAGGCTCTACCGTATTTTGAACCGATTTCATTGGGGAATATGCCTTCACTAATGGACATTTCACCAGGAAGCCGAGCGATACATTAAGTTGTTAACGCATGTCTCACGGCGCGTAATTACAAAGAATCGAGACGATGTTATGGAAGTGACTCTATATAGTCGTACCCGAACACCTCGAATGGACTGTAAAAAAGATTTAAAAAACTGTGCCTTTTCAATTTAATTTGAGCATTTAATTTCACAAACAAATCCATTTCTTTCTTATTTTAATATTTACTTATAAAATATAAATATTAAAATAAACATAATATAAATAAATATAAATTAAAATATAATATTTACAGTAAATACTATTTACTGATTGTTCAATGACATTTCAAACTAAAGTTTTCCAGTAAATTTAATTGTTTATTGTTTCATCAAGCAGAGCTGTACACTCTTGTAGACTACTTAAAAATTGATACGGTAACACATTAAAATTAAATTACAATGGTGAATATTCTAATTAATTTAAGTGAAATTAATGGTATAAAAAAGAAAATGAACAAAGGTGATGATTATTTAATACAAAACTAGAAAAAAATTTTATAAGAAATAACATGATAGATATTTAAGTTACGCATCAAGGCTCATGAGGACAGAATAAAGGGGATTTTTTAAATTTTCCCGAGAGTTAGTTACGAATATGTCTATTAAGGGAAGTATGCTGTTAGCTGCCCTTATGCAACGGGATAAAGGTTCGTTGAGTCCATAGACAGTTCTATGAAGGATTTCATGGAAATGAAACTGACTGCGAAGACGTCTCGAGGGTGTATGTAATGTAAGCATGCTCAATAGTTCGGGACAATCAATGTTATTATGGAGGATATCTCTAAGGAAAATAATTGATTATGCCCTTCTTCTGAATTTAAGAGTACTTAAACCAATCAGGGCGCATCTAGTTCTATATGGAGGGGGCTCAGGTAAGTTCCAATTCAGTTGGTAAAACATAAACCTAGTGAATTCTCTTTGGACTTTTTCAATACGCTCGGAATGCAAGTGAGTCGAAGGGTTTCAAATAATAGAACAGTATTCTAAGTGAGGTCTCACGAGTGATGAGTATAAGTCTCTATACTAGAGTGTAAGGGTCAGTGAATTCTTTGCTATTTCTCATTAGAAAGCCAAGCATAGCATTCGCTTTGTTGACTATGAAGTCGATATGGTCTCTAAAGTTATGTTGGGGGTCTAAAATTATCCCTAAGTCGTTTTTAGAGAGGATTCGCTCCAGCGGTTGAGAATTAAAATGGTAGTTACTCACAATCGGGGAAGTTAACCCAATAAAAATTAGATAGTAGAAATTTAAAAAAGGTTTCTAAAATTTTCACTGAAAAGATGAAGCAGAAATAAGGCCAACATTAATGAAAAATGTGATATTTCTTTCATATAACAACATTTCTAAATAAAACAACGCTGATTTTAAAAATCTTACAAATGTGAAGTTTTATGTCACTCGGCGGGAGCTAGGTTTTGATTTCAGACCCATAGTTTCTTGGGGAAGTTTTCTTAGAATTCTTCGTAGATTAGGTTTTTGCTATATGCCTTTTTACAAAAATTATTGACCCACCCTAGTGTCCATATTATATTATAATTATTTAATTTTGCGTAACACTATGTTAAAAACACGCCGAAGCGTTTCACGGCGAAGTGTTTCATCGACGAATTGATTCATCAGTTTTACTCCCCATCGCGGCCAAAGAAGTTTCACTTAAAAAAACGAGTGTTTCGGATGCAAATTTTTGTGGTAATGGCCTGACTCCAATGTCTGCAAGCTATTTGGAGAAGTTGAGCTAAAACTAATCATGGGCTAATATGATGCTTCGGAACTTGACAAACTGATATCTTTTGCAGAGATAGGACTTCAGCCGAAATATTAAAAAGCCCGAAATACCAAAACTAAGCAATTTTATAATTAGAAGATCATGATCCACACGATCAAAAGCCTTATTGAAGTCAGTATTTAAGCAGAGTTTGAGCGAGATTGAGCATGAGTAAACACTTTTGGACTTTAAGTCACCAACCAGACAGAGATTGGTGTGAAGTGAAGAAAACATAGCCGCCGTAGTAGCCAGTGTCAAACAAAAACCAGAAATGTCGACTGATTAGCTGAATTGGGCATCGCCAGAGAGTCACCCAGCCTAATCTTGCGGTTGGATTTGGATAGTAAAGAATAGAAGTTGGACCATAGACAACGTCGTAAGTTCGCAAATTGTGCGCTGGAAATGTTGTCGGGAGATCCAGATTTTGGTCAAAAAATCATCTTCTCGGACGAGGCTCATTTTTGGCTCATCACAAGCAAAATTGCCGTTATTTTAGCGACCATCATTAAAAAATGTTCGGCCAAGCATCAATGCATTCACAAAGATTGACTTTTTTGTGCGGTTTATGGTACGGTGGCATCATCGGGGGCAACATCGGACCTTATTTCTTTGAATGGTCCTTGGCAAAGAGTAATCTTAACCGACTTTCTCTGGTCAGAGCTCAACAACATCGATATATCTGAGCTGTAGTTCTAACGAGACGGAGCTAAAAAAAAAAAATAAATAAATAACTGGTCATTTCAGCCCTTGCAAGGACTTTGACCTAACTTCTTATGATCAATTGTGTTGTGCGTGTTATTAAGTTTTTACACAATTGACCGAGAAATGGACCTACAGGCTTAACGCCGACTCCGAACGGCGATGAACGAAATGTTCTTATTCTCAAGAAGCTTTACATGGCATTTTTATTACTCTCTGAGGTTTGCCATTGTCTGCAGAGAGGTGGCGGCCGTACAGAAAAATTATTTTAATTCAAATAATTTTCTGTCGCTGCTGGGGTTCGAACCTGGGTCTCCAGGTTCGTTGACATAGCGGCCACGCACTTTAACCAACTACGCCACGGACGCCACAACGATACGGAGCTACGTTCCGTAAAAACAATGCAATGCTCGAAGTGGTGAAGGAGAAATTTAGCGACGGGTTCAACTAACAGCGAGCATTCACCAATTGGTTGCCGCGATCATGCGTATTGACACCCCCCGACTATTTTCTCTGGGGCTACGTCAAGTTCTTAGTCTACGCTAACAAGTCAACCACTTTGGATAAGCTCGAGGCCAACATTCGAGACGCTATTGCCGGTCATCAAAAATTAAACCGACCGCTTAAAGCACTGCCAGCGAAGCCAAAGCGGCCATTTAAGTGATAAGCTATTCTATACATAATGGAATGAATGTAACTTCAAAATAAAGCCAAATTAATTTAATATCCCGCAACGTTGTTGTTTTATTTAAATGGCTTTATAAGTTGGTCTATGCATTGAATTAGTAAGCTTGAAGGTACAAAGTCCGGACCAGAAGCCTTTTTGGATTCAGTTTCAATGGTTACATATATATCTCTTACTGAGTCAGACGAATGTTGGAGACAATGGGTGATGTGGTTGACACAGATTAACTTTTACAAAAAATAATCAAACAATAGTTTATAACTTTTCTTAGTGAATATGCAGTATATTTATTATATTTCGATTAAATGAGTATTCATGTTTTCGATAACATATTTGTATAATTTTTCAGTTACCCCGATAGCCCACAAAAAGTCCAGATGGTTCCATTTCCTATCAGGATGTCGGTATGCCAATCGAACATTTGGTAGTTTTCCTACTAGAAGTTCAACATCCTGAACCGATGATAGCCAATCGTTGTCACTGTAGTACAAGTAGAGTGAAGCTCTTACCCTGCTCAATTGATATCTGGGCGGCGATATTTGCTTGTACTTAAATTTATTACGAATCAAACCGTAGTCGAATTGTCGAAATTCTCCAGAACGTTTTTCTTGTAGAAAATGCATAAATTGATTTACCGAAGCGCCAGCAGGATGTGTTCGCATTATTTCGGGCAACAGGGTCTAAATGAAAATAAATCGCAACACACGTATTTTTAGGGAAATTTATATTAAAAATTATACAATTCTAAATTGATCAAACCTTATTCATGTTGGCGCTATTAAAGCCACAAATCAAGAACAGTGAATTTGAGCAAACCGCTTGCACGGGTGAAGAGTCTTTGCAGGCCTGGGCGCCCAATAATCTATTGACAAAGCTATCTGGCATAAACTCGGCGCTGCCAAAAACTTCTACCAAAGCATTTGGTCGCCCTAAGAAAGGAGCTATTATTTTTGCAAAAGGTGTCCTGATGTGAGTCATGTACGCGACCGGAGCGAGTAATTGCGCAGTCTTAATCTTGGCATTGTACGCTGGTACCATGGACAGTAGAACTAGCAAAGCTGTTGTACCTTGTGAATGTGCCAGCACATGCAAAGATTCCTGTCCTGTGGCAAATAGTGCATAGTCGATCATAGCGGGCAAATCATAGATTCCCATATGGTGCCATTCAAAGTTCCAAAATCGTTGGAAGTATGGCTTGTATGAAACGTGTTTCCGAGAGTAGGTATTACCACGGCAATTACCAAGCCAAACGTCGTAGCCAGCATTGGAGAGAGCAAAGGCTAAACTATCGTTGGCATCACTTATGACCCAACCATCCGAAGAACTTAAAACGCCATGTAATAGAAATGCTATGGGTCGTTTACTACTCGTACCGTTGTGATTGCTTTTTGCATTGGGAATTCGAAACATTTGCAGTATGTAACCGTCTTTTGTTTGAACATTGTGTGCTTCCACCGAATATCCGTGAGCTTGAATACGTGTTTCCTGTTGACATGTACAAATATTTTTGTATATAATTTATTTTGTTTTTAATTTGTTAATATTGATGCAAAGTTACCGTTGTAATTTTTGCACCGGATGCTGCATAAATTAAGCCTAGTAAAACGATTAACCCTTGACTACAAATAAATACACACATAATGTCACTTTCCTCAATTGTTTAAACTTTACTGCCACACTATTGGGTTGGTCAGTTTCTTTTTATGACTTGTTGCATGAGTGTAATCTTTTACAACATATATTTGTTAACATGTAATTAAAATCAATACCTTTACTTTAAATTACTGAAAAAAAAACTCGTTGATAAGATATAAAGAATATCGTCGCAATGATAACAAAAATATTTTTATATATTTGTGTTAAGGTGTTATGGCTTCTTGCACACCCTGCAATGTCAAAATTGTAGTCGATAGTCTTATGGCAGCATAACAGCCTGTTAACGGATTCCTTGCATTGATATAAGAAAACTTAGAATACAGCATGATTTTGATTTGTCGGTGGTTTCCATTTTTGTGTTTTAGTAGAAATTACAAAATATGCTTTGCGAAAAAAGGTTACAAAAGCGACATATGGTAAAACAAAAAATGTAGTAAAAATAAAAAATTTCAAAAATTGTTTTCCATTAATAGTCTGTTTTATTCATTCACTGCCATTCAACTTTCTGTGGCTCCATATCTTATGACTAGGGGTTATGACTTTTGTTCGAAGTTTTTGAACTTCGAAGAATTCGAATAAGAGCACTATGCGAACAGACCTAAATATTCTTGATCTTAAAATAGGCTTTATTTTATCCTATTTGTGAACATATAAAAAGTGCATTTTCAAAAAACATTTTTTGTATTTCTAGCGATGATACGACTCAGGATACGTGCCTCGTGAAGCCATTCTGCGAGTCCATCAGAAAAGAGCGTTTTTATGGAAACTAAAATTCGAATAATTAGTAAAGACTGCAAAGAGAAAATTGTTCAAGCATGTACGAAGTTAGTAGCATGCCGGCGGCTGCCATTCAACTTTACGTCCAACCGCGAATTAAAGGGAGTTTTCGGACCTGGTTTTACATGCCCCTCGAGTCAGACGATCACTCGACGTCTGCTCGTGCTCGAGGATGGGATAAAATGGGTGAATGTAAAATACATTGCAGAGAACTTAAGTTTATGGAACGCGGTCAATGTCGCATTGAAAACTGACTGAAACAAGTAGAGGTATATTCTCTCTATAAATTACCCATCATTCAGAAGTGATCAAAAAACGAGCGAGCCTTACAGTAGTCGCATATGATATGTAACATCTGACACCTCACCTTGGTAATAAAAAAAAAAAACGAAATGGCCGTTTCAGCCCTTGAAAGGACTTTGACCATGCTTCTTATGATCAATTGTGTTGTGCTTTTTGCGAAATGTTTGAAAACAAATGATCGAGATCTAGCTTTAGATCGAGACCTACAAGCTTTATGCCGACTCCGAACGGCTTATAGATGTACACTTCGCATTGAGGTAATTTTTAAAATGTTTTAACGTAGAATACGTTATACGGGGGTGTTAATCTGGAGCACAAAATTTTGAGAAAATGTTTGTCACTTTCATTATAAGTTTTTAATACTTTATGCATGCATTGAAGAAAATTCAAGTATGGTCGTATATTTAATATGTCTTCTTTTGATTTGTATTTAAATAATCATATTGCTACATATAATTTTTTTGATTCTATAAGTAAATCAAAATTTAACTCCTTCAAATTTTGTATTAATTTTCATATGCTTTGTATTTTATGTATTATAACATCATGTGTAAGAGCAGTATGATTATCTGTGTGTTCATCACAGAACCAGTGTGAGAAAGAGAAGAAGTATAATGACCAAGTAGCGAACGACAACCATGATAAATACAACCATGATTTTTGTTTGTCTTTTCTTTTAATATCAAAGACATGCTCCATATGCGCCCTTTGCAGCATTTTTTTATGCGGCGGCCATTGTAAATCCATAGGAATTCTTAATTTTTGTAGAGATTTTCTATAGTTCAGACACAAACCTTACAATCATAAAGCCTAGTATGCTGTAGAAACGAAAATTTCTTGGCATATAATTCTACACCCGAAATATTAGTGTAGAGTCAAAAATGTTTGTGTGGAGAAAAAAGCAACTACAGTACGACCTAGCTCAATGCAACTAATAGAAATTCGGCCAGTTGACGTAGTTAATGTTGAAGAAACGCAATTAAACTTCTAAACATAAAGCTTTATGGCTCTGAATCCTAGATATTGTGGTTTTATGCATTAAGATATGCACTTTGTTTCCTTAAATATTGTTTTAAGAGATTTTTCGTACATCAAAAATGCATTTTACAAGAAAAGAAGAACTCAAAGTAAATAATATAAAATTTTATGGAAGTGTACGCAAATGGAAGTTGCGATAATTGTGCATTTTTTTTTTAAGTTGCGATTACCGAGTCAACAATGTAAATTTTTGAGTATTGCGATTATCGAGTGTTGCGTAAAGCGAGGTCGAACTGTTTTCTTATTGAAATGTCAAAATTCTGGTGCCAATTAAATGCCCGGCCATATAATCGACAGCGAAATTTCGACATTTCAACTCTCCACATGGTTGTTGTACTTGCTAGCATTGAACAAATTTTTCACCTCTACAGCGTAGGGTAAAACACCCAGTCCTGAGCCCTCAGCCTATTCTGAGCCCCCCACTCATTAAACTGTCTCTAGCTAATAATTGTCTGGATGTCAGTTAAAACAGTAAATTTATAATTATTCGTCAAAATACGTTCAGTTCGTTCAGCTATCATGCTGAGTATGAAATATTAAGTTCAAAGTGATTTTTTAAAATAAAAAGACGTGCCTCGTACTCTTACTCAGTCAAGTGATTTGCTAAGCAATATCGACAAGGAGTTAACACACTGTAAACCTTCAGGTATGGACGTTTTGTTATGATTTCTATAGTAAGCTTTGGTTATAACAAAATTTGAATATTATTTATTGTTTATTTCTTTAATATTTCATTAAAAATATTCTCTGTCAAAGCAAAAAAATGGGGGCTTACATCTGGATAACTAAATTCGATGTTTCCAGTTATGAGCCATGAGGGCTCACAATTGGAATATTACAGAAAAATAAAATATCCAAATGTGAGCCCGTGGAGCTAAAAGTAGGAAAACAGAAATTTTTATAAACATTCTTATTAACCCGTTAAGCCTGATTCTCTTATTAGATATTCAAAAACATTCACAATAAGAAAATTGAAACTATTGATATTTGTTTGCAATTAATGCCAGATTCTGCACTTGAACTTGCATGCATTACATCCCGATTCCACGCATTAGCCCCCATTTTTTTGCGGATGTTGGTCAGATTGACTCCACTCACTATTAAATTAACAATTTATTTTATACAAATTAACGACATTAAGTCCGGCTTGTGAATTCACGAAGTTTCAAGGAAATATAAAATTCGGCTCTCCGCAAAATCGCCCAAAGAAAAATCGCCCAAAAAAAAAAATAATGAAAAATCACCCAATTTTTTTCCATACGAATTTGGGGGATTTTTCATATGAAAAAACACCCAAAAAAATTGGGCGATTTTGCATTTTTGTTGGGTAAAATTTCGTTTTTTGCTTTTGGGCGAAATTTCACCCAAATATGTTGGGCGAAATTCCACTTTTCGTTTTTGGGTGATCTTTCGTTTTCAATATTAAATAAGAAACGTCAATCTGTTCTTAAAGATAACGGTATTTAAAGTAAAAGCAGCGGTTCTTCTTTTGTTTTTCTTTTGTATTTGCATCATTTGCTTGAGTTTGCTTGGTCAAGTCAAAGGAAATATTTAGTACCGCGCCCGTGCATCGCGGCGCGGCGGATTATGCGTAGTGTGACGGATCGCACGCGCCACCCGTCGCCCCGCCCTGCTACCACCTCCGCCGTCATTTTTTCTTTTTGAAATTTTTTAATAACCAAAGAAACTTGTTGTTTTGAAAAAGAATCAGTATTTTTCCCTTGTACGAAATGTTTTTATAGATTTTTAAGTATGAGATTATATAAAATTAAATTGAATTAAATTTTTAAATCTCATCAAATTATTGAATTAAAAATACTGGAATAAACTTGAATTTTTAGTACAAACTTAAAAAAAAAAAATACTGGCTCATTTCGTACAAGGGAATTTCGTATCTCGTGTGGGAACACAATGTAAAATAATGGGCGATTTTTCATTTTTTTTGGGTGAATTTTCGCTTTTGTTTTTGGGTAATTTTTCTAAAAATGTTTGGGCTTTTTTTTGTTTTCTTGGGTAAAATTTCGTTTTTTCGTTTTGGGCGTTTGGGTCCTTTGCATCCTGCCTTTGTTTAACATGCATCGAAGAGGGAAAAATAGTAAAATCTATATCTGATAACTATGAAAGAGGTTTCCTAAGAAGAAAACATAAAGTTCAAAGAATTGTTAAAAAATTTTTAGGTGCATATACACGTGAAAATATGTTTAAAAATAATTTTCCTGGCGACAAATGGTATAGCGGATTTCTTAACCGACATCCAAAAAATATCTATTCGAGTCCCTGAAGCAGTAACAAATAACAGTTCAGATCTTTTGGAAAAAGATTTAAGAGGCTGGTTCCATCAAATTCAAACATACTTCGATGAAAATTCATATGCCCAAAAGGAGAACCAGTTTTAGCTCCTAGAGGTGCAAGTAACATTTATGGAACAATAAAGGAGCAGCTAAAAAGAGCATGACAGTTATGTTTTCATTTTCTACTGATGCCTTGATAATTCCACCATGATTGTTTTTGCTTATAAAAGAATACCCAAGGATATATTCGAATCAATACCTGAAGAAATAGTGTATACAAAAATTGATTCAGGCTGGATGACTTCGAATGCATTTATATACAATATAAAAGAAGTCTTTTATCCAACACTGGTTTCAAATCAAATATTGTTTCCTGTAATTCTTTACTTATATGGCATTTAACTTACAGTTTATCCAAGCTCTGAGTATAATTGCAAATTGTTCTGATCTGCTTATACCTAAATGCAACAGGAATTTTACAGCCCGCCGATGTGGCTATTTTCAGACCTCTTAAAATGGGGTGGTTAAAGGAACTGCAATGTTGGAGAATACATAACATGGACCGACAGTTCACAAAGCATCATTTTGCAAAATTGTCAAAAACATTATTGGTACCTACATAAAAAATGAGACCATAACTAATGTTTTTCGTACCTGCGACCTGTATCCGTTCAATCCCAACGCAATCGATTACAGTAAATGCCTTGGAAAGTCAGGTTTGGATCGAACTGAAGTTGAGCACAAAGATACAAAAATGAATTTGTGGCTTATGATTTATATATAATATTATTTTTTATTTATATTTTGTTAACGTTTTGAATATTATTTTTTCATAAAATAATTAAAATAATAAAGTTCTTATTGTAAAACCGGATGGCTCATAACTGGACAAAAAGCGGCTCAAGATTGGAAATCGGGGGCTCATAACTGGGATTAGGTTAATTTTTTAATAAATCATTATTTTTAAATATGTATATTAGTCTACTTGGCATTCAAACAAATTTAATCAATTTATTATTCTTGAAAAAACACGTATTTTAACACTAAAACGCTGCCAAACACGCTAAAAATAACAAAGTTATCATTTTTTTAAGTAAAAAATTCTCTTAAGGGGGCTCAGGACTGGGTGTTTTACCCTACTAAGTAGCGAAAAAAAATTCCGCTGCCTTTTCGCTGTCAAAAACTCAATGCATTCCATATGGAAAGTTTCTTTCCGCTTCTACAGCATACTGGGCTTAAGCAGAAAATGAAAAAATGTTTATGAATAACAATGTTAGCAAGGTTGCATAGAAGCTGCGTAAAGCCTTAAACAGTGCGTAACTCAACAAGCGTTTAAAGGTTGTTTAAGGAAATCTATTGAATAAGGCTGTTAATGACTAACGTATTCTACGTCTGACCTATGCGCCCGTGTTATCTAACACAGGCTTGAGCTTTTTTTTTATAACAAAAGAAACAACTTTAACCTTATACCCGAAAAAAACGATTCAGGTATTATTCAGTGGCGTCCGTGGCGTAGTTGGTTAAAGTGCGTGGCCGCTATGTCAAAGAACTTTGGAAACCCAGGTTCGAACCCCAGCAGCGACAGAAAATTATTTGAATTAAAATAATTTTCCTGTACGGCCGCCACCTCTCTGCAGACAATGGCAAACCTCAGAGAGTAATCAAAATGCCATGAGAACTTTCCGTTCATCGCCGTTCGGAGTCAGCGTTAAGCATGTAGGTCCGGTTCTCGGTCAATTGTGTACAAACTTAATAACACGCAAAACACAATTGATCATAAGAAGCTAGGTCAAAGTCCTTTCAAGGGCTGAAATGGCCAGTTATTTATTTATTTTTTTTTTATTTTTTAAAATGATTTTTCGAAACGAAGAATAATTCTTTTTAATGACAATTGTACTAGGAGTAATGCAATTTTTTATTAAAAATTTTTTATTATTTTAAATTTTATTCAATTTTATATATTTAAAATATTACCCGTGTATGCCAAAAACAGCTGTTTAGTCTTGTTATCTTTTACTTTGGATGTTGGAAAAAATAAGGTTATAATTTTTCTTTTACTTTGACATTTGGGTGAAGGCTACACAGGTTTGTGTTTAAACTAAATAGTAGCATGTACTGTAGTTTAATAAAATTGACGGGAAATTGTGGCTTCGTTCAGTTTACTGGGATTTAAAACAGATATCAATGTGGTTTGTGTTTAAAACACATGTTTGTGGTTTGTGTAGCAGCTATTCGAGCCTAAAAGGCACTGTGTGAACAATGTTGGAAGCTCTGCAATTAATTATGTGATAAATTAAATGGCGCTTGCTTTCCCGACTTCCTGTTACGGATATCCGTCGCATTTCACGACATAACTCCCACATGCTGGAAGCCGATCGGTAAGATATTACATATCAAAAAAAAGTTGTTAGTTTTGTTAAATAAAAACTACATAGATGTATGTAGGTAAAAAAGTCAACAATTTGTTTAATTTGAAAAAAAGCCGATTTTGTAAAAATTTTACTATTCGAGACCAGTTTTTTTATAATGTGGAATAGTTGCATACCCTACTTCCGACGCTCATAACTTCACTGACTTTCTAGGGACTTTTTAGACTTTCTATTGAGTTTAAAACATTGCAAAAGAAAAATCCAAAAATTGAAAGTTCTGGAAAGTCTTCCCCCCTTAAAAGCCAAATTATCTCAATTGCATCAAAACATCTACTCAACTGAGCTGTCAAACAATTCCATGTAGTATTTCTTTCAGAAATAACTTGATTGTTTGTAATACTACTTGGGAATAAATTTAAATATTGATTGTAATCTCATAAATCAATAGCAAGGTTGTAATTAAAACCGATTAAGTTCAGACTATTTTGAAATCTGTTTTTAATATCAATCACCAATAAATATCTGGCACGATTGTTTTTTTTTTATTAAACATAAAAACAAATGGTTTTACTGCCTATATTAAAGTTTACTACCTCAACTTATAATAGTTTTGTAATACTTGAAACGCCATGTAATTATAGTTAACAAGATAAGTGTAAGTTTATTCTTATTGTATTCTTATGTTCTTATTCTTGGACTCATCGATCTATACGTAATAAAGTTCAATAGAACATTATAACTACAAGGTTAGAATTGTTATCGTAGCGTTGTATAAACATGACAGAAAAAAAGATGTATGTAAGGAATATTTTTGAACTTGTTTTGTATGTGTTTTGTTTTA
The DNA here is from genome assembly GCA_943735915.1 of Pherbina coryleti. Classification (NCBI taxonomy): domain Eukaryota; kingdom Metazoa; phylum Arthropoda; class Insecta; order Diptera; family Sciomyzidae; genus Pherbina; species Pherbina coryleti. The sequence continues at coordinate 96,742,383 of OX030949.1, read as the reverse complement.
AGCCCAAACTTTACAGAATCACCGATTTATATAGATAACAAATTTAACAAAATTATACAATTTTCTTAGGATGAGTTCTAAGGTATTCCGGTATTCACACGAAATTCCAAAGTTTTTACATGGAATTATAACGGGCTATGGACAGGTGCGGTTTTTAACCCACATGATAATCAAAAATAGACAAACAATTCATGACGTCACGAGGTCACGGAGAGAGAAGCTACAAGACCTAAAATGCAACAATCATGCAAAGACGTTGCATGGAATTATTACTCAGTGAGTATATGCGCTACGGTAAATGTAACGAAAATAAAGGATTTACACTTGACCTTATGATAAAAGTCAAATATGACGTCATTAAGTCGTGAAGTTTATGCAACAATAATGCAAAATCGCTGCATGACATTATTACTCGCCCAGTAGAGGTGCTATGGCTAATTTTATTTTACAACAGCAAAGTTGAGTTATTTAGTCTTATAAAGAAAATAAAAAATTTAGCGCCATAACACCACGAAGTCACCACTTTAATGCACTAAAATGCAACCAAAAATTCAAAAGCGTGCATGCTATTAAACTAAGTCCCTTTAAACGCTTTGTATCCCAAATGAATTACTCCAGAGAAGTAAAAGCAAAAGCAAAAGCAAAACTAGAACCAAAAGTAAAAGCAAGTACAAAAGTAAAATAAAAAACGGATTATTAATCCCAAAGGATTAACACAAGGATAAGGACAAGGTTTAAAAAAAGGTTGAGGACAAAGGTTTGGACAAGGTTAAGAAAAAGGATGAGGACAAGAATTTGAAAAAGGGATTTTAGCAGAAATAAAAAAGTATTGATGATTAGATGATGACAAAGATTAAAACACAGTTGCTTTTTTTAGCTCTGAACCAAGAATTTCAGGTGTAACAGGCCGTTAATTGTATTAACACGTTGACGGACAGTAGAAACAAGTGAAATTCGAAAATTGACACTATATGTTTTTGTAATTTTTAGAATATTAGAAGTATAGTTTTACTCTTTCTGCTTAAATACACTTAATTTTGATTAATTCAGCACCTTTAATTAGGTTGCGGCTACAACCGTCATGGCGCCAGCGGACTCTAGACACTATGTAATGGGACGATGGCGGCTATAACAGCAAAAATTTAAAAACGTAAATGACAGGTTTAATGACTGAAATAAGCAATTTTTTGTGAGCAACAAAGTATTTTTGGGAGTTTTTTTTCGAAAACATGACACTAGGCTTCTACTTGTACGCTGGTAAATGCACATTTGTGCTGCTACAGCCGCAGTGTCTAAAAACGACCGTTTCGTATTGGACGGCTATTGCCGTCATGTCACATAGTGAACTTGAACTTGACGGCTATAGACGCAACTGTCCGTCAACGTGTTAAAAGTTATCTAAATTCTAATTAGAAGCGCGTAAAATTGAAAATGTTTCAATTCCATTGAAATCCTGTTATGCAGTACAGCATATGCCATGAGATAAATGCCATAAAATAAATCATGGTATTTATCGCAAACCATAAGACATGCCATGGCGTATGCGGTATCCACTAGATTTTTCAATGCCTTAATGTATATGATGGTGTGCTATACCTCGTGGAGACGGCCTGTAATACCTATTATGCCATGTCTACACAGAGAGTTTAGTTTGAGTTTAGTTTTAAGTTAACCATAGCTGTTCACACAGAGATGCGTCGGCAGAATTGTGTTAAGTGTGACATTTTTTTTGATTACTTTTGTGCTCTCATATTTTTTCGGGACATCCACCATCGTGACATCAATCCTTGAGGACAAGGCTGCAGCCATTTCTATGTACACATGCGAGTTTTTCCTAGCGCTGCGCAATTTAGAATTTTTATCGGCCCATACTAATATAAAGACATCATCTTCTACACTTGCACATGTTCTTTTCTTCGCTTTTTTGTTAATTTTTTGCAAACAATAAATTGCACTTGAATTTGTTTTTGACATTTCTCACAAGAAAATTGTACAAGTTGCATCTGAACGTGCCTCTTTATAAGAACATTAGCATACTTTTAGGGTTTTTATTTTACAAATTGGGTTTTGATAAACACAGAAACAAAGTTGAGTTTAGTTGAGTTGATCCTGCAAAATTGTACTTGAGAACTCAAGAGTTTTTTTTCGTTCAATGGCAAAACTTAACTTTGTACTGGAAACTCAAACTAAACTCTCTGTGTAGAAATGGCATTAGCCTGGCTTGATGCAAAATGGGGTAATAGATTAGTCGGCAGTATGGGGCAATCATGTGAAGCCTGTGTAAAATAGTCTAAGCGCGGTGGAAAGTCGTAGAAACATACGTATTAAAATTTGGGGCAATTGTTCTGCCTTTATCTCAGTCTCATTCGCAAACTTCTCTACCACCAGTACAACTTCAAGTCGTAAATTTTGAGGAATTTTCAATTTCAATACAGAAAGGTGAAAATGTAGGGCTATGGCCTGGCCGGGATTTGAACCCGGGACCTGGGATGGCAGTCGAGCACCCTACATTCTCGACTACCGAGCCCGCACAATAACTTTTATTTCTGAGCGAAAAAATAAAAATTGAAAAACAAGTTTTATTGTTGTCAAAATTGAAAAAAAAATTTTTATTCTTGAGCGAAAAAATAAAAATCAAAAAATAACTCTTATTCTTGAGGGAAAAAATAAAAATCAAAAAAAGAACTGTTTTTATTGAACAGAAAAATAAAAATCAAAAAATAACTCTTATTTTTGATGAATACAATAAAAATCGTAAGATTATTTTTATTGTTAAGCAATAGAATAAAAATCTAAAAATAATAATTAAATCATAATTTTTTGGATATCGCTTATAACAATTACGATCCCTGGTTATACATATCACTATTAAATTTTTGTGTCATAGTTTTTGATACGTCAAAGCTTGAACAATTATAATTGTGTTTTTTTTTTTTTTTTTTGAGAAGGTTAGAATTTCTAGTTGTCTAAGCGACTCATCTTGCGGCTTTTGCCAATCCAACCTTTCAAGTACTTATTTTCCTCCTAGGATCTACAAGGCTTACAGCTTTGTGGTTTGAAAAGAAAACACGCAAATTCGCGCAAATAGAGAAGTGAGGTTGGTTCATGTTCAATGTTCAATGCGTGAAGTTGGCTGAAGCTGCTGCTGAAGTTTAAAGCAGGTCTGCTTTAAAAAAGTAATTGAACCATAATGATGGTTTGGTATAGATAATTTCTGAAAGCTACATAAGATTTTATATTTTCATAAAAACTGCATTTTACCCTGAAAACTACATTAATATTGGAAAAACTGTATTTTTTTTTAAAACTGCCAGCCTGCTCAGAGTTAAAAAACTGCCATTTGCAGGCAAAACTGCCATTCTGGCAACACTGCATGTATCTTGGTTGCGAGCGTTCAGCGCGAGCGGCTTGCGAAAGCTTTACATTTTTCTGACTTTCATTTTGTTGTTAACAGACGTATTATTAAGAACCCAGCAGTTATTTTGGAGTCAATTGAAAAAGTGAACTAGTTCATTTCTAGCGCAGTACGCAGTAGCTCTGAAATAGTACAAAAGGCGTTCAGTGTAGAACAGTTATCTTTGCTTTTGTTTTCAAAAGTATTGCTGACAAAAATAAACGCGTTCTGGCTACTTTTCAAAATTTGCTGCGCACAAGAAAAAATAATAAAAAAAAAAATGTTTATAGACAAAATGTTTTCTGGATTGTGGATGGAAAAGATGGTACAAATGAGATCTTTAGGACCTTTCTATTGCACTAAATTCTTACACTTTTGATATGTTCACTTTAAAACTAATTAAAAAAGAACCACTTTCAGGCTACTGCGAAAGCAACCAGTTTAAAAAAGTTCCTAATGCAACTAGTTCAAATATAGGGAAAAAGGAGTGTTTCTGGGCACAATTGTCTTTTCCTATGACATCAACCCGCAAAAAGCGTCAGTTCGTTCAATGTTAAAGGGTATTGTAGTGGAACTAGTACTGGTCCTTTTTGGAACTAGTTCAGAACTATTTCAAATTTGGTCCACTTTTCTGCTGGGAAGAGACAGAAGAGAGCGAAATGTGAGCAGCGAATAGTTTTGCTCTGATTTTGATAACATTGTTCTTAGTTGCTTTGTTAAGAAAATAAAAACCAACATAACAACAACAATTATATGCAAACTTTTATAAGCTATAACTTAAAAAATATTAATTTTTAAGAAATAAAAAGTCCACTTTGCACATCTACAGGTCGAAACCTATAAAATCATACTAAATTTATTAAAATTGGACTTTTACTTAAAAAGCCTTACGCCGGACAAAATTTGGGTTTGCGTAATATATATAAGACTAGAGGACCCGGCAAACTTTGTCCCGCTCTTAATTCGAGCAATCAGGATTCCACCCGAAATTAATTTCGATCGATAACAAATGGTGCCAATCGAATTTCAATTATTGATTGAATGAAACACTCCAATATCCCATATTAACACGGAATGTAATAGGCTGCTATTATTCGAATTCAAAAGATTGTGCTGTGATATCATTTTATTGCGAATTCTATTAGAAAATTTTTTTAGTACATTTCAATTTGAATAAAAATAGTCAGCTCAACTGTTAGTTTTGAAGCCATGAGGTGGTCTAAGGATCGATCCTCACAATGGGGAAACAAATAATTTTTTTAAAGTTTTTTTTATTTGTTGAAATGACAGCTTTTGTGATTTTTGGAGTAAAAAATGAATACGTTGGAGCTTTCTTCAAATATGGTTTATTAAGTGCTTACATTGAATTTATCCACGAAAAGAAATTGAATGAAATATATTAAAAAAAAGGAGTTATTTTCATCGAAAGTAAGAAATACGAATTTCTGATTGTTTTTTATTATTCTAAGGAAACGAAGTTATTAGAAAAAGACACTGTACTAAAATTTTGAGCAATTTTAAAGATATGTGAATGTTTTTTGACAGAATTTATTTTAATTATTTAGACGCACAGTTTCGCTAGTAAAAGTACGCTAGTAGGATAATGTATGTTTCTTGTAAAGGGGCAGAAGAAGGGACGTGGTCAAAACCAAGTATGCCATAACCTAATATAGGATTCAAGTAATGTGTGTGCCGAATTTGAGTTAGATCCGTCCAGCAGTTAAGATTTTTTGGCTATTTAAATTAGTCTGATGTGGCAATTCCCATACAAAATTACCAATTTCGATTTTTCCGCTGTTCCTTGAAGTTTTTGTAATTTTCTTTCTTTCTGAACCACATCTGTATTAAGGCAAACAAGACAAAAAAAGAATTATTAAAATCGGCCCAGCCGTTTTTGAGCCTTAGCAAGACTAACGCACACGCATTTCATTTTTATATATAAGAAGATAAGGCTAAGTACCAAGGGAACGAATGAGAATAAGTACAAGGGAAAAGATACCTTGTCACAGTAAAATGTCTTCGGGTGTATCCATGACTACATCCTTTTTAGTTTTTTTATCAATTTTTGTACCAAACAAAAAAAAACAAATGGGGTTAATGTAAAGAAAATTAATGATTATTTTTAGTTTTTTATATTTGATGATCAGATCGGTTTATTTTACCCGATATTAAGTTCGTACTGTCAAAGCACTTTAAAAAAGTTGTACAAATTACATCTCGAAAACGATGTGGTACAAAGAATGTGGTAGGACAAAATCAAATTTTCTTTGCAAAACAATTTCCGAATGAAACAATGAATCCATTCGACTGCGCTTCAAATAAGCAGTTCGATCCTTTTCATTTGGACATGGCATTGACCCAAGGGCGTCCACAGGGGGGTGCAGGGGGGTGGGCACTTGCCCCTTCCCCCCTCAACTGAAAAATTTTATATATTTTTTTTCCTATGGGAAAAAAATATAAAATTTATCAAAAAAGCGAGTCATTTTTGCACCAATAACGCATTTATTTAAATCGAACATGTAAATATTTAAAATTTATTTAAATACTTTTTTAATTAAATAAAATATTAAAATATTTAAAATAAAATTAATTAAATATATATTAAAATTATGCACGAATATATTTAAATATCTTTCAAATATTTACTATTTGAAAATAAAACTATCGCATTTAAGGAAAATTTATATAAAAATATTGAAATTGAAAAACAATTTATTTGAATATTTCCCACGAGCTGCGTCCATATCAAACGCCATTTAGTGGTATATTTTATTTTCTTTTTGTGAAAATATGGTTTGTGAGTCCGGTGATGAGTGCGATGCATGATGAAATCATGTAGAGTGGAGTGACATTCTTGAGAAAATATTGAGTTGTCACTCCACCTTACATGAATTCATCATCGCATCGCACTCACCACCGCACTCACAAATCATATTTGCCAAATATCCATGCTATATTACCCTTGCAACATTAACTAAATGAGAACTATATGAAACCTGCAACTGCTGGTGCGAAGAAACTGCAGCAGCATCGCACAGGAACAGAGTGCGATGCTGTTGCTGCTTGGCGGCTGCTTGGAAGCTGTATGGAATATGTGTGTCAGTGTGTGGCATAAATAAAATTTAAATACGGGAAAAAAACGAGTTGTAAGGAAAATATTTGATTTATCCACGTAAATATTTAAATGAAATATATACACAGGCGTATATAATGTTAATATGCGTTATTTCCCTTAGTGTATAGCTCAAAAACTCGAGCTGATGGAGAAAAATGGAGTCTATATCTGAAATCAGGAAACCCAATTTGTCTATAATCAGCTGAAAAATCTCCGGCACCAAAATGTCTGTCGCGAAGTGTTATGCTTCAACCGCAATCGATTTGAAATTTAAATTTGGTTTTTTCGCGCTTTTGATAAAAACATGTTATTACTTATCATGTTTTTCTTTTTGTGACAATAATTGGGGGAGTGGGGTTAAACCCCAAAACCCCCCTTTGGTTGTCGCACGATTAGAGGTAGTCCGTAAAAGCCAAAAAAAAAAAAAAAAAAAAAAAAAGAATAAATAAAAAATTGAATATCTATGCATTGACTATATCTTCCAAAATGAAATTATACAATATTTCTGTTGCATTTATGCCCCACAAGAAGTCTCCATGATTCCATTTTGTTTCCGGCATTCTATAAGCACGTTTGACGGTGCTTGATGTTAATTCACTTATTAATTTTTCCACATCAGGTATAGCAGCAAGTAGATCGTTATCGCTATAGTACATATAAATGGGAACATCGATGCTTTTAAGGTCATAATCTGGAGGACTCCAACTTCCATACTCTCCAATGTTGCCTATGACACCATAATCGAACTGGTGAAAACGTCCAGAATTATGCAGTTGAAGATAATGTATGACTTGATTGGAGGAAGCTCCAGCTGGTGCCGAGGATAATATTTCAGGAAGCATGGTCTATAAATAATTGAATTATTATTTTATGTAATTAATTTATTATGTTCCATGAAAAATACCTCATTTAAATACGGCGAATCAAAGCCCAAAATCAAGAAAAACACATTAGAGCAAACATCTTGAACTGGTGAAGTATCTCTACAAGCCACACTTCCTAATATTTGCAAACCTCTTGTGCTTGGTAAAAATTCCGTATCTGCAACTATTTCAGCAAGCAACAAAAGTGGACTACCTAATAAATATTATTAAAGGACTTTTCGAGTTTTGGAAATAAGCTACTGGAGCCAATAAGTGAGCTGACCTAATACGATCCTTAAATTTTCCATCTAATGAGTTCAATACAAGGAAAGTAGTGGTACCCTGAGAATGTCCAATATAACTTATTTTTGATACTCCTGTAAGGTTCATAGCGTAATCAATCATAGCTGGCAAATCGTAAATAGCGATATGATGCCATTCGAATTTCCAGTAATCTTGGTTTAATATATTTTTAGTATGCCTTTTGGAGTAGGTGTTGCCACGAGCATTACCCAACCAGACGTCAAAACCATTATCAGATAGCATATAGGCAAGACTCTTGCCTGGGCCACTAAGGACCCAATCACTTGATGAGCTTATCATGCCATGCATAACGAAAGCCACAGGACGTAAAGCACCATCATTGCCAGTTTTTGCTGAGAACGGAATGCGATGCATAGTTAAAATGTAGCCATCAGTCGTCGTTACCGTATGCTCTTCCACAGGATAACCATGGCTCTTTACTAACGATGGCTGTTAAGAAGATAGAAGAAGAAGAACAATTTTGAAAATTGTGAAAAGATTAACTTGTACAGAATCTAACCGTTGTTAATGAACTGGGCGCCAAAATGGAAACTCCTTCAACAACGAATGTTAACGAAACTGCCAATAGTGCACAAATTACTGCTCCATACAACATAATTAGATTCACTGGTTTAGATTTGCATAGACTGGTTCCGAAATATCATATTTCTTCAACAAGATGTTAATGTAGAAAAGTTCAGGGCTTAAATTATAAAGTTTTTAGTTAATTTTTGTGGAATTTTTTTAGATTTTACTACTTTTAAATAGTCACTTTGTGAAGGCGTGAAGGCATGGTTTTCACTCGGTTTTGCTAAATTTGCAATTTATGCTAGAATCAAAGCTTATCTGCAAAATTTCAAGGTTTCAAATGAATTTTAGTGGAATATGTAGAGATTTAATGGTTTTGATGATGTTACTTTGTATTCGGGGAGGCGTGGTTATCATCCGATTTGGTTCAATTTCAAAATTGATTTGATTTTTCAAAAAGAAGATAATTTACAGACAGGCGGATATGGCTTAATCGCATCAGCTCCTGATGCTGATTTTATATTTCTGCTAAAACGAGGCTGCTATTTATATTTCTGGCTTTTTTATTTTTTTTATTTTAATTTTTTTTTTTTTGTTTTTCAAAGTATTCTTTAAGATGATCAATACACTTTTGCATTCGTTTAAACCAATTTTCGAAACAGTTTTGCAATTCTGAACTTGGTACCTCCGAAACCAGGTTTTTAAAGCCTCAGCGGCCTGTTCGGGCGCAGAAAAACAATCGTTACGCATTTTTTCTTAATGTGAGGGTACAAAAAGAAGTCAGAAGAAGGGTGCCAAGTCGGAACTGTAAGGCGGATGACCTAATTGAACTCATTGAACCAGCGTTTTACAATCGCTGGGTGTGGTGCTTCATTGCCAAAAGTCGAACTAAATTGATTGATGTATTATTTTCATGTCAATTTTCAAACCACTGTAAACAACACAATAAGCGTACATACGCCAAATCATTGTGAGTACGTTTATGCTAAAATGAAACTGTCAAAATTCATCTGGTAATGCTTAAAGCTGCCGAGGCGCAAGATTTTAAAGGCAGCCCTGGTACAACAATATATCAGTACTCTGATGTACTAGGTTTGTTCACTAACAAAAAATTTGTACAAATTGTTACAAGTTTTTACCAGTAAAGCGTTCACGTACTCGAAAAACTTGCAACGAGAGAGGACAACGAGAGCGTAAAATAGTGAGAGAGAAAAAAGAAGCTACAAGTTTCTGCTAGCAAAATTTCTACTTGCAAGAACTTGCAACTACCGAAAAAAACTGTTGGTCAAAAAAAAAACAAGCTGTCAAAAGTTATTTCTTGTTGATTTCGTATTAAAATGGATGGAAAAAGAAACATTTGTGATGCTGAGGAAAATATAAGTATAATGTTAATGTTGGTGAGACCCAAGAAATGATTTCAATAATTTATAACCATTTATTATAGCAGAAAAAACAGCATATGATGTCAATTCGTTTGATCAGCTGTTAACTTGCAAGTTTCTACTAGTTTTCTGTTCACGTACTTTTTCTGCTATTTTTCTCTTTGTAAATATTTTTATCTCAATTCTTCTTTTACTCTCTCCCTGCAAGTTTTTACAAGTAAAGTACGTGAACAAACCTACTGCCAACTTAGTTTATTTCCGTTTCGTTTAGTAGCATCAATTCCATTTTTAATTTAAACAAAAAATGGGAAAATATTAAGAACCACCTTTTGTCATGGTTGCTACATATATTACGGGAATAAATATAAAGACCGGAATTTTTCCTTGAAAAGAGTTTTACTGTTTTTGGAAAAATTCTGCTTTTTGATTAATACATTTTTGCATGTGTTCGAACCATTTATCATGATATTTATCCAATTCCAAAAAATAGTTTTTAAACGTGTTAAAAATCATTGTCCACGCAGTTTGTCCTTGATCTGCGGAAACAAAAATAAGTCATTGATGCCAAGTCGGAACAGTAAAGCGGATGACCCATCAATTCCACGTTTTAAGTGCGCAAAAACTCTTGTTTGTGCTGTTGTGTGGAGCTTGCATTGTCTTGATAAAGAATAATCTTTCGGCGCTTGTTTGTTTTCCTTATTTCACGGAACACTTCTAACAAACAAATGGTTGTGTACCAGTACAAATATCTCAAGACCGTACTACGTATCTCAAGTGGTACATTGGGCACATGACCAATTCTTGGAAGAAACTGGTGACCATTTGCTTCGCAGTACTTCGAGCTATAACAACTTATGTTGGATTTGGTTCATCTTGAAAGATCCATACAGTCAACTGCTGTTTACTTTCAGGCTCATACGCATAGATTCATGATTCGTCAATAGTCACGATTATTTAATATACACACATGACGATCAAGCATTACAAGTTCGCGCACATCATCAATGTTTTGTGGCACAAACATAGAATTTGGACGTCTTTAACGAAGTATGTTAAGGCCCCTCTTGAATTCTGTGTACCACCGATAAGCAGAGGTTTTTGATGGTGCTTCATTGCCGCATTGTCGAAAGTTGTAACAATTAATCGCATGAAAATACACACGCGTTAATTCTATTTTTTTGCTGAAATACAATTGTAGTTAAAAGTACTTTAGTACAAAACGTTGTGAGCACATAGATGTAATTTATATCAAACTTCGAATGGAAACGTCAATTTGAACGGAGTGACATTAGCGTTGCAATATCCTGAAATATAAGTAGCAGTGTACGTAAGTATTTTTGTTTTTTGGCGAATTTAATAAAAATCCGATGTTCCGTAATCAATGTATATGCTATTTTCTTATATTCTTAGTAAGATATTAAACCGTAACCTACTCGCAGTATTTCATCTATTTGTCGCGTCTAACTGATTGCAGAGTAGTGTATCTGCTAGATGTAAAATATTTAAGAAACGTCAATTTAACCAGAACTTAGAAACAAGCGCAAGCAATCCAGTTCTAATTTGCAATGAAGTTAAAATATAAAACGGAATATATGTACATTAGACCGGTTCACATTTCAAAAATGTAAAAATACTTCGGTGCGCGTCCATTTTCCGAAAGTTCCATTCCTAATGAGAACAAAAATGCCTTAAGACCCAAAAAAATTTGACCTCTAGATATTCCTGAAATCGTTTAAAGGTCATTTTGGAGCTATTTACGACTTAGATCATACTGAATAATATGTTGTCCAAACCGAAACACATGTTAAATATATTGTGATGAAGAATCATTTATAATAATCTAAGCTATTTTCGTTTTTTTTATTTTTTTAAAAAATGCATTTGATATTTTTTGGCGGAGCTTTGAAAATGCAATTTAACTCCTTAGTCAAAATTATAGTATTTCCACATAAAATTTTTTTCTTATTTTGTTCCAGTGACATTTTGTTTGTAATTTTGTATTTTTGTGCGGAGCTTAAGGTTTCTTGCTTTATAACTTACTGCATAATTTTTGGACCATAACATGAAAAAAAGAATAAAAAACGTTTGTTTTTCCTGAATTTATTTTTTAAAAATATGATTTTTTTTATGTTTTTCAAATTTTTTCTATGGTTGTGTACCACTTGCAGCAAATATTGTTTTTGCTCTTTATTTGACGTAATTGAATTATTAAATTCAGTTATTAAAGCTACACTTTTCTCTGCTGAATCGTTAATAATATGAGCTGAGTGACCATTTGAAGACTACTAACATATGCGCTGTTATTAAGCCACTCATCAGGGTGAAGTTTTAAAAACTCAGTAGAAACATTCAGTTTTTTAAAAAAACAATCTAGTGTTGATTGCTACAAAATCTTGCAGATTAACATTTAAATATGTTGGTTTACTTGAAGCCTTTTTTAACGACTTTTCAGTTCCTGGCTTACTTTGTATTGATTCCGCCATTTGAATGAGTGAGTGTCAATACTTAAAGACCTATCGAAAAATGATAACCCTACAAGCTCTTCACCAAGGTACCATAAGTGTTGCTCAAATTTTTTAAATGCAATTTCTGCTATAACGGGGCGTTTGTACCTATATTAAAAAAAAATTGTGATATCAAGAAAGTTAAATAAAAAATGCAATTAACTTGTTCACCTTTCACCGTTACGAAAGGTGAAACCATAGAAAAAATTTGAAAAGCAACAAAAAATCATATTTTTAAAAAATAAATTCAGGAAAAACAAAAATGTTTGTCGTGTTTTTTATTCTTTTTTTCATGTTATGGTCCAAAAATTATGCAGTAAGTTATATAGCAAGAAACCTTAAGCTCCGCACAAAAATACAAAATTACAAACAAAATGTCACTCGAACAAAATAAGAAAAAAATTTTATGTGGAAATACTATAATTCTGACTAAGGAGTTAAATTGCATTTTCAAAGCTCCGCCAAAAAATATCAGATGCATTTTTTAAAAAAATAAAAAAAACGAAAATAGCTTAGATTATTATAAATGATTCTTCATCACAATATATTCAAAATGTGTTTCGGTTTGGACAACATATTATTCAGTATGATCTAAGTCGTAAATAGCTTCAAAATGACCTTTAAACGATTTCAGGAATATCTAGAGGTCAAATTTTTTTGGGTCTTAAGGCATTTTTGTTCTCATTAGGAATGGAACTTTCAGAAAATCGACGCGCACCGAAGAAAAAAAGACCCATAATTTTCCTCATATATTTTTGAACCGGTCTAATGTACATATATACATAGTTATATTTCATTTATAAAATTCTAATAGATTTTATGAATATTCTATAAACTGTTGGCGACAAAACTTCAAAGTTATCACCAGTACTGGATTTAGGCCTAGGCCCGAGAGGCCCAGGCCTAGGGCGGCAAATTAAAGGGGCGGCAAAATTTTGAAGAAAACAAAATTTTGAGGAAAACATAATTTGGAAGAATCGACAGGGCGGCAAAAAATTTTCGTAGCTGGTTTATAAATAAAATTTAATTGAATCGATGATTTAGTTTCATGCGTGCTGTAAATTTTTTGAGGCCAAATTTTGAGCCACAAATGTTTGAAGAAAACTAGCTAGCAAAAGCTTTGCTTCCATCTAGTGAATAAGATAATGTAGACAACTTGATTACTTTTTGGGTTACAGAAATTATTACTTCAACATGGGCCTGTCATTGGCGGTAATTAAAAAATCAAACAATTAAGAAATGCAATCAATGCATATTTGATCTTTCTGTCTTAATATGTATTTATAAGGAATAATTGAATATAAAATTGGGGTAATACATTGAACAATTTTTTTGATGTTTTGCTGGGTGTATTTACAGCGCAAACAGAATCAAAGCGATTGGCGATCCTCTCTTCTCGCCTTCTAGACTTCGTCTAGAATGAATGCGATTAGCGATTGGCGAACTATTCAAACTGAATTCTCCGAATGTTTTGTTTTGTGTATGCATAATTGACATGAAGAAAACAGAAACACAGGCAACAAATGTCAGAAGATAATAAAACTTAAGAAAATAGCACTGAACATACCCCATCATTAGGAAAAATACGGCAGCACTTATCATGTTTGACATCACTCAAAGAGAGGATCGCTAGGTCACCAGAGAAAAAATAGAATAGATTATAATCGGGCGAATGCTCGTCGTGATTGGCGACCAGCGATTTGATTTCGGACGTGTTCATACATTTTCATGCATTGTATTCTTTGAAAATATCGCCAATCGCTAATCGCTTTGATTCTATCCAGGCTCTTAGATGGCGGAATCATTTTGATGACCGTAAAGTCTAAAGCTCGGTAGAATAATTTCGTAACTTATTTAAAAAGTAGCTATAAGTTTCGAAAATTTTTGGGATGCGACTTTTTAAACACAAAGGAGGGTTACACCACTGATAAGGAGGTACTTTCTAGAAAAAATTTTTTATCTCTTAAAGACAAACAACTTTCCTTAAAGAAATTATTTTTAAACTTGAGTCACTTTCGTATTATTTATAATTTCGCCAATTTTTATATTAGCGAATTAGAAAAACAAACAACAAATGTATTATCTAAGTATCCAATGATTTAGAAGACACACTCCAGAAGTGAGGAGTTCATTAATTTAGAGAATTTTCTTGTGACGGTGAATTCCACCCTAAGGTTAGTAATGCATGGTTAAGTATTCCTGCTACAAACTGCTCAGGAGTACGCTAATTTTTCACATTAAAACGGATTAAAACTATTTACAGGCAGATATGAATGAGGAGCGTATAATGCACTTGCATTATTATGTATTGAAGCGGAGATAGTCCTGCACTGAGCTATGATGACGTTAAAAATGTTTTTTCAAGAGCAAAAGCAGGAAAAAACAATTTGTTGAAAAATATATATATACAAAAAAATAAAAATAAATAACTGGGCATTTCAACCCTTGAAAGGACTTTGACCTAGTTTCCTATGATCAATTGTGTTATGGGTGTTATTAAGTTTGTACACAATTGACCGAGAACCGGACCTACAGGTTTAACGCCGACTCCGAACGGCGATGAACGGAATGTTCTTGTTCTCAAGAAGCTTTACATGGCATTTTTTATTACTCTCTGAAGTTTGCCATTGTCTGCGAGAGGTGGCGGCCGTACAGAAAAATCATTTTAATTCAAATAATTTTCTGTCGCTGATGGGATTCGAACCCGGGTCTCCAGTATCGTTGACATAGAGGCCACGCACTTAAACCAACTACGCCACGGACGCCACCAAAAAATATATATATATATATGCAAAAAAAAAAAAATTAAGCAATTTATTTTTATTTTTGTACAAATTACTGTGTAATTGTGTGTTAAAAATAAAAAAGAAAATTTTTATAATTTTGTTCCATTCTAAGAAAAATTCATTATTTTAGAGACGGAATTAATGTCGAGGCTATGGCGGCAGAATGCCTTAATCCACTACTGGTTATTACTGAGTTATGTTGTCTGCTGAAGTTATTTTTTTTATTTCTGCTTGAATGAAATTGTGAATTGCCTCAATGCCAAATATTTGATCATAAAAGCAATTTATCACTTAATTAGGGATAAATACATCGTTATTACTATTTCATATAATCGCCAATACATCAGTGTTTACCCACTTATGATAAGAGTCCAAAGGTAATTTCTAACTTACAATTGAATTCCGTATTTTTAGCATTCGCACATTTTTTTAACCCAAGCGCAAACCAGTTTAACCCAAGCGCAAATCAGTTTAACCCAAACGCAAATAAGTTTAACCGAAACGCAAATCAAATTAACCCAGACGCAAATCAAATTGACCTAATCGCAAATTAATTTAAACCAAACGCAAATAAGTTTAACCACTTTTAAGTTAAGTGCAAATTAAATTAACCTAAGTGCAAATCAAATTAACCCAAGCACAAATAAAATTAAACCAAATAAAAATTGCACGTAAAACCTGGGGCTTTATATTTATATCTTATTTAATTAAGTAATATTCAGCATATAAGAAATTATTATTAAATATTAAGTTAAAATTTGTAAGGAGATAGCTTTTGGAATCAATAAAATCATGTCCGTAATGTAGTTGGTACAATCGGGTGCTGTAACGCAACGTGCACTACTTTCAATAATGGTTTGCAGATTTTGATCCTGGTTCACTTCCACTAACCAGGTCGAGCATGAGTTTTAATCTTTGAAAAGCATTTTTCTATAGGATTCAGCATTGGTATTTGCTATCGTAGCACGAACTAGTTCCGTTTTGTGAATCCTTGCATTGTCCAAAATCAAAAAAACCCTTCTTGGAGCTTTCCAATAAGTTCTTGCAAAAATTAACAAAATTTATCAGAGTTACATGTTGAATTGGAAATTATCTTATAATGAACTATGCCATTACTATTGATTGCTGCGATTAAAGTGGTATTTCTGCCCTCACTGAGGGCGCAATCACTCTTGCTCTGCTAGCTGCCCTGGAACGAGCTTGGTTTCTTCTTAAATATAAATTAAATCTACATTCATCAATAAAAATAAGTTTATCTCTACTATTTGTAGCCCACACAGAAAACTCTTCTGCAAAAACTTTTCTAAGATTTAGAGTGCGTTGTGAGTTAATTTCATTTTCAATGTAAGCTAGTTTTAGAATGATTCTTAACTCTTTCAAATCATTTCTCGTGTTGTTTCACAAATATTGATATTTTTGTCATCCCTAAACTTTTGTTTAATACTTTTCACTGTGATTGAGGGATTATTCTCCACATAATGTTTAATAGCAGATAGTATATCCGTCGTTAATTTTTTTCTTTTATAGTCACCACGACGATTGCATAATATTTCGTCATCTCTCTTGTAGGCTCTAATTATGCTTCCGCCTAAGTTTAATTATACAAGTATATGTACATATGTATGTGTAATTTCATATTTTTTGGAAAATTCGTACACTCTTCTTACCTTCAGCGCCTTCAGTTGATAGTGAAGTGGAGTCCCCATCATTGTTCTGCAAAACTTCCTCACTTTCCATGTTTACGTTGTCATGAGCGAACCACGTGCAGGTAACTAGAGATGGGACAATTACGTTACAAAGTATCGAGTAATTGTACTCGTTCAAACTTTAAGTAAAGTATCGATAGGTGTATTGATTTAATTTTATTTGCGTTTGGGTTAATTTGATTTGCACTCAGGTTAATTTAATTTGCACTTAGGTTTAACTTATTTGCGTTTGCTTTAAATTAATTTGCGAATTGGTTAATTTGATTTGCGTCTGGGTTAATTTGATTTGCGTTTCGGTTAAACTGATTTGCGTTTGGGTTAAACTGATTTGCGCTTAGGTTAAATAAATGTTCGAATGCTACAACTTCGAATATTAAATTCGCAATAAGTAATAGTAGAATATAAAACATTGATATTCTGACTAAGGAGTCTATATACGCCAGTTGCGATCTCTAGTATCTTTAAAATCGAACTACAAATAACTGTGTTATATACAAAAATCCGATTCCGCTGTTTTTGCCACGCCCACAAAAAATTTTTGCACTCCCGTAATGTTCTCGACATAACAGTTGATATAATGCGGTAACATTGAACACTTTTTTTTGCGATACGGCTTAATGTCCATGATTCTCTGACTAAATTCCTTAGTAAGTTTATTTATTATTTTTTTTCGAAACTAACAATATGTTGATAATTATCGATAATAACCGAAAATCAAGTTTCGAGAAAAAATAGTTTTAATTCCTTATAAAATATCTTAAAACAAATGTTAACAAATAAACGTTTAAATCATTATTTTTATAGCTTTTGAATCAAACGAGTTTTGTGTGTTACTGAACAATAAATAAGGCGAAAATTTCACTAAATTAAGTAGGCGTTTTAATTGAGTCGACTGAAAAAGTAATCGAAAGAATTTAACTTATAATATTTCTTTTGAGATGGCGTCATCAGTGGTGGATTAACCCTAGGGAGTGAGTGGGCTCGAGCCCATAGCGGCAAATTTTTAATAAATAATATACAAGGTGGCGCAAAAATAACCTTCCGATGTTTTTTGGCTGTAATTTAAAAAAAAAATGAAAAACTTTGATTCTTCTTGTGGATTATTTTTATTTGGTCTTTTAATTTTTTTTACATCAAGTCGAGAATATGATGTCATATAAATGGCCGCCGCCACAGTTGATTGTCATTTGAGCCCTTTTTATGGCATTTTCCATCACTCCGGCCAAAACTTCCGGCGATAGGTCCTCACATTCTTGACGGATATTGTCTTTAAGAGCTGCAAGAGTCTGAGGCTTGTTGATATAAACCCGCGACTTCAAAAAGCCCCACAAAAAGAAGTCTGGAGCGGTCAAATCAGGCGATCTCGCTGGCCAGTGCAAATCGCCAAATCGGGAGATTAGGCGCCCGGGAAATGCATCCTTCATCATATCGGTTGTGGCACGTGCAGTGTGTGCCGTTGCACCGTCCTGTTGGAACCACATGTTTTCCAATCCCAATTCATCAAGTTGCGGCAAAAAGAACTCGTTGATCATTGCTCTGTAGCGCTCACCATTCACAGTAACCGTTTGGCCCGCGACGTCTTCGAAGAAAAAAGGTCCGATGATTCCTCCAGCGAAAACAGCACACCATACAGTGACTTTGAGCGGGTGTAATGGCTCTTCGTGGGTTACACGGGGATTTTTAGTGCCCCAGAAGCGTAAATTTTGGTTATTTACGTACCCGCTAAGATGGAAATGGGCCTCATCACTCATGATTATTTTTGATGAAAAATCATCCTCCTCTTTGTGGTGATTAATTCCGCGTTCTGGAGCAGTGTAGCGTAACATTGTTTATTAACGTGTATTTCGCACGTGTTTACTACACAAATGTCAAAACAGAACTGACATTAGGGGCCAATCGCAAAATTTATAGCATTTTCTGATAGGAGGATTACTTTTGCGCCACCTTGTATAACTGGCCATTTCAGCCCTTGAAAGAACTTTGACCTAGCTTCTTATGATCAATTGTGTTGTGCGTGTTATTAAGTTTGTACACAATTGACCGAGAACCGGACCTACAGGTTTAACGCCGACTCCGAACGGCGATGAACGGAATGTTCTTGTTCTCAAGAAGCTTTACATGGCATTTTGATTACTCTCTGAGGTTTGCCATTGTCTGCAGAGAGGTGGCGGCCGTACAGAAAAATCATTTTAATTCAAATTATTTTCTGTCGATGGTGGGGTTCGAACCCGGGTCTCCACGAACTTTAACCAACTACGCCACGGACGCCACGCGGCAAATTTTTAGGGTCAGCAAATTTTGGCAAAAAAAATAGAAAAATTTGTTTTTTTGCTTAAATTATAAATAAGTAATTGTAAAAAGTATTTTGCTTATGTTATTTAAAAAAAATAATGTAAATGTTGTCCAGTGGGTTACTATTTCAGGGCTTCTAAAAATGTCATGGTGTTTTTTATATTTTTGCTACGCCTCAAAAGATGGCACAACAGCAATTATTTTCAAACAGTAGACTTAGCTTTTTCTGTCAATTAAAGAGTGAAAAACGAACTAATATTTTTTGTACAAAATTTCCATCGCGTTCTTTTAAGTGAATTGTTTTAGTTAAATTAAGTTTAAGTAGCAATAATGGATGGACGGAAGCGGCTTAGAGGCTGCCAAAACTCTAAGATTAAAAACAAAAGAAGCAGACCAATGGAATGTTTTGAAAAATACAGCTCGTCTTACAATATTTTTCAAAGCGCGTAAAAAACTTCTTAAGATCAACCATGACACCATGACAAATGAAAAATTAAACTGCTTTGCAGTTTTGTGCAATATATGTCCAGCATATTTCTTATAGCTAACATATGCTGGACATTGTTTGGTAACAATATAGAATTGCCTAGAGCTAAAAGAAAAATTTAATAAATATGTAAATGCTTGTTTAAATACCCAAGTGAATAGTTGAATTTTCAGCCTTGGTGTATGCAGAGACTTATAGTAGAATTTTATGATAAATTTTTTTGTGGAACATTTTGACACGTTATATCATTTTTGTATAAATCTTTTTTGCACTATATCACAAAATGGTCAAAAAATACCCATAAATTGAGAAGTTAGGGGGTTAAAATGTTTCTCGTAGTATTTTACATAAATTCTTGCAACACATCTTATACCCGAAATGTAAGGATAACATGATTTCCTATTCACTATAAGGGAATTAAAATGGGAGAAAATTAAACCCCCCTGAAATAAGACTCATATGTAAACTTTCAAAACTCCCTCTACGAGAATCCATTGTTGGAACCTTGAAATTTTGGAAAAAATTAATTTTGTTATTCAGTGTTATTAAAGATTTATATTTCAAAACAAACACATATTTAATTGAAATGTTTTATTTCTGAAAGCATTCTGATTTGATGTTGGCCGATAAAATCTTTAAAAATATTGTCAAGAATATGTAATTTTGTTAGTTGGGGGGTTATGTCATTTCTATTGTTATTTTTTTTATTTTTTTTTAAAGGCGGCATTTCAGTCTAGCCCACAGTGGCAAATTTTGTTAATTCGGCACTGGGCATCATTACTATTAAATCGAAAAGGACAATGTTGCAACCAACTTCATTGGGACGCCTCATCATAAGGCTTTCTTTTTCAGTATGTGTCGTTTCGCTAAAGTGTAAAGCAGTGATAATAAGATAGGAAACTGAAATGCAGAAACATACCCAGCCAGCATTTTGTATCGCGGAAGAGCAGAAAGCCAATCTTCTTCAAGAACAATTTTTCGCCAGCGAGCTTGCTATCTTCACGCTTTCTGCTCTCTCGTGGGAGAAAAAAGTCCATCGTGGCGAAATCTTCTAGAAGAGCAGAAAATGAGTCCTCCTGTTGAACAGAAAGTGATTCTTCCTAGTGAGCAGAAAGCGATTCCGCCAAGTGAGCAGAAAGCGAATCTTCCTAGTGAGAAGTAGACGATATCCTTTTCAATTTTAAGCCTCACTTCTTTTTTTATTATTGCAAGTTAAGTAAATTCAAACGTGCTATAAAATGAAAAACAGATTTAAATAAATTTAAAAACACACATATGCAAAATATAACTTGTAACATTAACATTGAGAAATTGAGGATGTTACTTTCGGGGACCACTTTTCGGCGCTTATAAACCCTATCTATCTTCCGTGGTAAATTTTTGATGGCACATATCTGTAAATAAACAAGATTTTATATTTATTTATTTTATATATTATATTATATTATTTTATAACACGATATTTATTGTAGTTTACATAATAAATAATTTTACCTTGCAATGCAATAACATCGCTCCGCACTAGGCTTATCTCTGGTCCTCTTCCAAGTGAACATTGTTGCTAGCTCATCTTCAAACACTTTCTTTAGAGGTAACGGGAAAATATTTAGTGCTTAGTTTTTTTTTACTTCTGACTTCTTCTTTTCATCGCCTAGTAGAGATATAAGCGAATCCAACGCCAAATATTAAAAAGCAATACAAAACAATGCTTAAAGTTGTTATAAAATAAACAGTTACTTTTTGAAAATGCCTCAATGATATCGCTTTTTCTTCGTTTAGACGAAACTGTGGTGTTTTGATTTTGTAAAAAAGAAATTTATTCCTTAGAAGTAACGATAGCGAATCGCTTTCTTTTCGCGCAAAAGGAATCTCGCCTAAATATCTTCCAAAAGTACCGCTTTCGCTTCGCCTCGGCGAAAGGGCAACAATTAATCTTCCAAATGTTGGCTGAGTATGCTCAAAAGCAGTCAATACTAATGCAAATGTTATAAATGTGTTAGTAAAATTTCTTGACAAACTCACCCCTCTCGATGAATTCACCCCACTGCACTATGATTCCGTCGAACACTTTGGCTGGCCAACATCTCTTTTTGTCACATTATATTATTGTTGTTTTGTTATTGCAATCTAATAGCAAATACTTCAAAGCAAACAAAAAAGAATTCTGTTTTTGTAAAAACTAATTTACCGTTAACAGCAAACCATAAAAGTTGAGCTTTCTGAGTAGAATTGTGAATGCAATTGCGTGTGCGTTTTTTTAAGGTTATTAAAATATAATTCTTGCTTAAAAAAAATAATTTAAAAAAAGTAAAATATGGAAAATACCAGTGATAGTAAGTACTTTAATTGTAATATACATATGTAACTTTTTAAAAAATATCTGGTGCAGTGATAAAATCAGTTGTTTAATACAACCTATAAAATTATTGTGTTTCTTTAATTCTTAAGCTTGTGTAAACTACAAAATTTTGCTCAAGTTTGTTTGCCCGGCCTAAAGTAAAAAAAAAAAATAATAGTTTGGGATGTAATAACTCTTATAAGAGTTCTTACATCCCAATTACATCGTAATAACTCTAACTTGGGATGTAATGTTGTGTAATGTGATTTTTCCAGACAACTTCTGCTTCAAAAATTCCAAGCTGTTACGAGTTTGGCGAAACGAGAATGTCAAACATAAAAAAGATGCCTGTGTTATGAAATATCTGCTGGAAAAAATTGATGATGAAAATAAACATGATGTATTTTTAGCTTATGTATTAGAAAAAGTGCACAAAATGAAAAGCAGGGCCGTCTCGAGAATTTGTGGCACCCTAGGCCAAGGGTCTAAATTGCGCCCCATACTTTTTAACAAACAAAAAAAAAGATTAAAAACTTTTTAATTTTATTTACGTTAGATTAAGAGGAATAAGACAAAATTATTTACATATTATGTATAAAACTCCCAACTTTATCTTTGTATAAAATTCAATATTTGATAAAATTGGGCTTTGGTCGGTATTTTTCGAACTTTAAGTACAACAATTAAGGCATACAATTAAATATATAAAACTATGTTTAAATCAAAATAAGAAAATTAACATATCTCAAACCGCTTTCTAAATGATGCCCTTCATTATGTTCTTCATCCGAGCTTTACTGGCTGCAAAATTGTTGATAAGATCATCCAGTTCCAATTTGGCTACTACATCGCGTTCGATGGAAAGGGTAGCTAAACCATCAAGACGATCGTAATGCAATATATATATTCAGCAATGCGGTTGTTAAATTATTTTCTAATAAATTATTTATAATTTCAATAGGAGAATCACAGCGATCTGAAGACAAATGATTTTTAAGCTATTTTAAATAGTCAAATAAATCCAAGCCGGAAATATCATTTTGATCACCGTCAGTTAAGAGCAGTTCTAAATCCATGCAATATTTTCGTATTGTTATCTCGTATTATATCACCATCCGTTATGTTGGTGATATTGCCAAAGTTATATAGCATTTCGAATGTACTGTAGTGTTCATGAATAAGTTGAAAACGATCACGTAATGATTGTATCGCGTTGTCCAAGATCTTGTTAAAAAAATTAACTTTAAACTTTTGCATTGGATCATCCAACACTTCGTCACGTTGTTCATAATCAAATTGTCTCCTTATTCAACTCCGCCTGTTCTCACGAGCAGCCTGTCCAAATCAAGGAAAAAGGAGGTTGGTCGCAGGCAACGGGTTCGCCCTATCCTGTGTAAATGAGAAGGGACTACCCAGATCCTGGAATTTGGTCGCCCAATCTGGGAAGTAGGTGGACCGTTTGACTAGTTCAATGTCGCGAACAGGTCTGTGAGATCGGCGTGGAGTTGCGCTTAATCAACCGGGTGGCAATGCCCTCAAATTGTCAGAGATGTTAGATGGGTCTCGATTTCCACCAATAAATATGGATGATGACCCAACTAATCAGCCATAATTGGTACAGTTGCGTTCCAGCATTGGTGCTATCCATACCGTATATTTATTAATTTAAATATACACTTAAGTATGGTGTGCGACCGGTGTTGAAACTACACACCATAGGAACGACAGGGCGTTGGTCGCGTCTGGAGTCATGGAAGTGACGCCTAGGAGAGGTATGATGGACGTCGTATAGATATTAGCATAGCACCGACGTCCTGAATATTTATCTCCTAGGCATCAATTCCTTGAACCTCGACCCCACTGCCATGGGGCAACGTGGAATTAAGTCTATACGGCAGGTGTCTGCGTTACATAAACTGGAATTACCTCCTGTCTCCTTATTAGGCGAACTCGTGCGCGTTCAGACTGTACATCAATATCTAAATCAATTGCAATTATTTTAGCCTCCTCCAAAATACAAGAAAATTTGGCATCTGTTCCATAGTCTTCAAGGAACATTATACTCTTTGATAACCACGTTACTGCTTGGCTGAGGTTTAAACTAACTGCCTGAAATGCTTTGCTAGTTACATTTATTTCAAATAAAGTATCATATACCATACCATTAAAGAGCAGATAAATTTATATTTCTCAATTTTTTTGCAATATAGCTGTGGCTTCTGACTTATTTTTCGCTGCTGTGGCTGTGGTAATATTAAGTTGCTCATCATCGTTCAAACAGTCGTCTTGTGTGTGTTATAAACTGTTTGTACACAATTGATAGAGAACTGAACCTACATGTTTTATGCCAACTCCACACGGCTCATGTTCTCAATAAGCTTTTCATGGCATGGTTTACTCTCTGAGGTTTGACATTGTCTGCAAAGAGGTGATGAACGATCAGATAATTTTTTATTAAAAAAAAATTTGCCGTGAGTGGGAATCAATCTCTCGCTCCAGGCATGCAAGCTACACACTTAACATGCCACGGTCGCCATATATGTTTTCATATATATTGATTGATATATTTTTTTTTAAATATGTAAGGCGCCCCTATGTGTATGCGCCGCTATCTGTATGCGCCCCGAGCCTTGGCCTTACTGGCTCGGCTCTAGGGCCGGCCCTGATGAAAAGAAGTAGCAGAGGAAGAAAACACGGTGGAAACAAATCCAGAAGAAGAAAGATCGTCAGGAGCTGGGCGTCTACGACTGTCATATCCTGAAAAGTCAGATCGTAGTAAGAGAAGGGAAGCAGCGGAACTTTCGGCATCTAAAGGTGACATACTAGTTCAAGCAGCAGCAACATCAGCTCATAAGTAAGGAAGAGTGGATTTGGCTGCCGTTCTTAAGGAAACGATGAAAAGTGCAATAAGACCACTAAAAGTAGAAAAATATGTTTCCAAGATCTAAAAACGCCGATCGTCGCTTTAGAAGAGACGGAGTTAGCCTTTCTTCTTGAAAAGAATTTAACAAAGCACCAGTATTGTAATATACGAATTGAAAGTTAGCAATAAAGTTGTGAGGGTCTCACTGAAGCTTACATGTTTGCCCAGAACGAAGATCCAAATGAAAGTACAGATGAAGACGATGAAGAAGACGTTTTTGAAGAGGAAAATTTAATTTAAGATAATGAATTGGATATCATATAAAAAAAAAAAATAAATAACTGGCCATTTCAGCCCTTGAAAGAACTTTGACCTAGCTTCTTATGATCAATTATGTTGCGCGTGTTATTAAGTTTGTACACAATTGACCGAGAACCGGACCTACATGCTTAACGCCGACTCCGAACGGCGATGAACAGAATGTTCTCGTTCTCAAGAAGCTTTACATGGCATTTTGATTACTCTCTGAGGTTTGCCATTGTCTGCAGAGAGGTGGCGGCCGTACAGAAAAATTATTTTAATTCAAATAATTTTCTGTCGCTGCTGGGGTTCGAACCTGGGTCTCCAAAGTTCGTTGACATAGCGGCCACGCACTTTAACCAACTACGCCACGGACGCCATTGGATATCATATAATAGACTTAAATTTCAAATTTAAAATTAATTAAAAAAGTTTTTTAAAAAATTTATTTATTTTATTGAAAGGGTTGAATCTAAGTTCTAACGGATCTAAGGATCTAAGGTCCGATCTAAATTCCGGCAAACATAGTCTCGTTTGAAAGCAAAATGGCTAACAGGTCTAAAAACTTGGTATAAGGAAGTCGTTGCTGATTTCAACTTCAATACGAATATCCGAAATCTTAAACTAGTTTGTGGAATATGGACTCAAAATACCGTGCGCCACATTGAAGTCACTACGTAAAATTTTCAAACTTTGACATCAAATTCGAAATCAGCGACACGGAAACCCCCTTACACAACGTTTTATACAGGTACAATGACATTTTTAAATTTCGGCCGCCATATTGGATCCTGTCTTCGATTGGGCCGAAGTTAAAATACCCCCACGGCCGAACCAAAGTATATTGAAGGCATATACAGTAATATAGTCTTTATTTTATTGACTGCTTTTATTGAGACTTAAGCAGTCAATAAAATATTTATTTATAAAAACATTTTTTTCCTTATAGTTTTACCAGAAAATATTCGATTTGTTTTTTGATATAGTCACTTTGTATGGGACGTAGGCGTGGTTTTCACTCGATTTGTTGAATTATATATTCAGTGTGCATATTAAAGTTTATTTGCAAAATTTCAAGACCATATTTTGAATTTCTGCTGAATTATAAGAGATTTAACCTTTTTGTTAAAGTTTCTTTATATCGTATTGAAAAAGTCACTTTGTATGGGAGGTAGGCGTGGGTTTCTTCCAATTGAGCTCATTTTCGAACTTAAATAAAAACTCAATAAAAGCTTAAATATCGAATTTCGTGATGATAGCTTGAAAATTACGGCTGTAATCATGATCACAGACAGACAGCCGGACAGACAGACGGACATGGATTAATCGACTCGGGTGGTGATACTGATCAAGAATATATATGCTTTTCTGTACCTACCACCCCTCCTTATAGGCGTTACAAGCGGAGTGACAAAATTAATATACCCCCTTTTACGTTTTTTAAACGCGTGGGTATAAAAATGTACAAATAAAGTTGATTCTTAAAAAAATATTCACGTTTTTATCTCCTCTATACAATAAGGTATCCTACCCTGGCCTTCATGTCTCTACCCTGTATAGAGTATCTCCCCTGGTCTCTTAAAAAACACGTAAAATGAATTAATTGACTGGCCATCTTAAAATAGCAAACAAAATACTTGATTACATTGTACAACTCCGAAAAAAGACATATTTTCAAATATTTATGTCACGCCGCAATATACCCATATAACGCCTTATACTCACCAATATACCAAAATATACTACAAAATTATTGTTTTACACTTTGTTCAACTTTCAAGTATAGAATAACTTTACAAAATGAAAGAGTAAAGTATACTCTATCTATATTATTATTACGCAAGCGCTTTTTTTGTGATGACCATCAAATCTGTACCGTAAATGCGATTTTCATAAATGAGGTATCAATAGAAAGGTTTTGGTCTGCAGATGTGCAATAGGGTCTTACTTTTTCTAAAGTATTGTTTATTTAAACAAAAAAAAAAAGCAAACAAACATTCTGCAAAGAAAGTAATTTTTCTATGGGATGCCTAAAAGTATGTGATATTTTTTTTCTGAAATTTTCCAAAATCATTCTTTTGTATAATTAAAGCAGTTGAGCAAAGCGAAAAACATTCAAATAAATGTTATATTTATGTACCAGCCGCAAAAGAGCAAGTTCATGCAAAATCGCTATTCCAGTAGTCTTTACTGGAATCGTCGCTAGCTTCGTTGAATGAGGACGTACCTTGCACAGACAATTCAAACTTCCTAGATCTCTTCTTGAGATACATCTGTATCGGCTTAACGCCTAAAGCCCAATTTTGAGCACGGAATCTACTTTGATTATGACCATCTTATCATTATTGATGAAGCAAGTATGATTCCTGCAGTAGCACTGACAGTAATTGACCGTATGTTTCACGATATTACCAGACATTCGTAAACTGTTTTTTGAAAAGTTATTGTATTTTCTGGTGATTTTAAGGAAACAGTTCCAGAAATCTCTTATTCTGGACACGTTGTAACAATAGAAAATTACGATCTTACGTAAAAACAATGAAGCTTGAAAAAAACATGCGATTAGACAAAGGTAAAAGGAATTTTCAAATTATTTGCGACAAGTTGGCTGTGATACACTACGTAGAGATAGTACCGGACAATTAATTCTTGATCAGCTCCTTTTAGATCACGGATTGTGGATTGATTTTATTAATGGTGATCTACAAAACGACGTAAACAGTGATACCATTCAAGAAATTGCTATTCTTGCACCAACAGACGAATGAAGTGGTCTTTCGTGACACCACTTAACGCTCAAAACAGATGCAATTGTTATGCTGATGAGGAATCTTAATACAGTGAAAGGACTTATCAATAGAACCCGACTGCAGATTTTTAATCCTTACAATAATACTGTCGAATGCATTTTACTTACCGGTGCAAGCATTGGACAGCGAATTCTTATACCAAAAATTAAGCTCAGCCCATCGGAAACAATTTTTTTTCCATTTAAAATGCAACGTCTTCAAGTTCCAGTTCCTGTTATTTTTTATGACTAGTAATAAGACAGTCGTTGAGAAAAGTTGCAAAGTTGCAAGCCCCATAATTCGCACACGGCTAATATTATTTGACATGAAGTCTTTTGAGTGCTGCAATGCTTCTAAGCAGTTTACCAGAAAGTTATGATGAATTGATTACAGCATTAGAGCCGCGCGAAGAAAATTATGTTACATTCGCTTTGGTGCAACAGATGGTAATTGCGGAATATGAGCGACACCACAATGTGGTTAGCAATAATTCGAATGATGCTGTACTGAAGCTGACAACATGAAGAACAAAGAAGGCAACAACCAACAACGGCTCTGTATAGAGCAAATCACACAGCTTGACTATACAGACTGTTTCATTGGCCGCTACACCAACTCATCAGTAGCCTTTGTATGACTTTGTATGACTTTGTATGGTGTAGCGGCCAATGAAACAGTCTGTATAGTCAAGCTGTGTGATTTGCTCTATACAGAGCCGTTGTTGTTGTTGTTGGTTGTTGCCTTCTTTGTTCTTCATGTTGTCTTGTTGACAACATGCTTGGCCTAGAGCTCGAAAAACTTGTTTTCAATATAAATATTAATATTAAAAACACATTTTTTTAATTTTTTATTTTTAACCGTTAACCAGTGGTGGCGCTCGAAAAATTTTTGGCGGGCGCAAAAATCACGATTTAATAGTTTACGGTTTCATTTATATCTCCGCTCCTGTAATTGGTATCGACTTAATTTAAAAACTGTTTGACAGATAACAAATTGGCGCAACTGATAAGAAATTGGCGTATACACATTTCAAAAGAAACTTATTACTAAAATTAAGGAACTCTTTCCAGCTGCTTCAAAATTGGTTTACTTTTCCGATGGAGCTGCAGGGCAGTATAAAAAACGAAAAAACTTTAGTAATTTATGCAACCACAAAAAAGATTTTGATCTTGATGCCGAATGGCATTTTTTTGCCACATCCCATGGAAAGGGACCATGCGATGGAGTAGGTGGTACAGTAAAAAGACTTGTCGCTAAAGCAAGTTTGCAATATAATGACATTCAAACTGTCCCGCAAATGTTAAATTTTTGTATAACCCATATTCCCGGAATCACATTTATATATGTCGATGGCGAAGAAATACGAAACACGGAAGCCAATTTAGCACAAAGGTTCATGAACGCTCGAACGGTTCCAAAAACCAGACAAAAACATAGCTTTATACCAGTCAGTACATCAACAATTCAGACTAGATTCTTATCAGGTTCAAATATATGGGAAGTAGAATCTATTTTAAGCCAGCCTAGCAAAAAAGGAATATCATAAAATAAACCAAAATGATGGAAAACGAATATAAACAACTTCTAAGGAAAAACTTATAAGCATGCATTTTCTTAAAATTATTTTTTATTTCATTTATAACAGAGTTTATATAAACGTATTTTTCCTGAACAAAAACTAGAATACCCTCTCGAAATTAGTAAAATTATTACAACAATACATCTATACAATATTTGTGTTGATTTTCATTACTTTTAAATGTGCATTTTTTGAGATACGGGGTCAACAATAAAAGACATTTTCTTCAATTTAAATTTAAACCCAATTTTTAAAACTTCATAAGTCCAACAAATATTAAAGCAGCCTCTCCAAATTAGAGGACTATTTTAAATGTGAGTTCAACAATATTTACGTTGATTTATAAAACTTTTGCTTGTGTACTATTTGATATGGAGGCCCCTAAACATCTTGCTTTTTTCAATTATTTGACTTATGCCATAATTTTCAAAAGATCATTTTTCAAAAACAAGGCAAAACACCATCCCAATTCTTTTTCAGTGTGTTGTCAATACATGAAATTAAAATAGAAAAAAAAATTTGAATTTTAAAATGTGCGCTTTTGCCGATACAGGGTCCTGAAGTTGTGCCATTTCTCATAAATCCATACTTTCAAAGCAGTAAAACTAAAAATATTTACACATTTTCATTAATTTTTTTAACTTATCTCGTTAAAAGGTAATAGAAGAAGAAACTGTAAAAAATTTTAGGTCTGGCAACCCTGTAAGTTGTTGAAACAGGGTGATAAAAATCGAAAAAAAACCAATTTTTAGCATAAGTTTGGTGAATTTTATTATACACTCGGCAGCAAAAGTCTGCGTACAAAGATATGCCAGGTCTTGAACCAAAAATAAACAATTGTGGTTTTATGTAATAAACTTAAAATTGTATTTCATTGTCTTTTTAGTATTTTGTTCTTACTTTAAAAACAGTTTATTCAATAAAAAAGGAAAATTAATAAAAAAAAAATATAAAACTTGAAAATACCTCAAAAGCAACATATGCAAAAGTCTGCGTACAAAGATATGATGTGGGATAGCCTCTACGTTTGAGAACCTCTTGCAAGCGCTTTCGCATAGAATTCACTAATTTTGCTGTCTCTTCGGTGGTGATTTTGTTCCATTCGTCGACCATTACAGCTTTGAGCATTTCCTTCGATGTGATTTTATGCTGACGGATCTTGCGCTCTAACAGATCCCACAAATGCTCGATGGGATTCAAATCGGGCGACTGTGGCGGTGTTTTGAGCTGTTTTGGGACGTTATAAAGCAGCCATAGTTTTGTAACGTTAGCAGTATGCTTTGGGTCGTTGTCCTGCTGAAACATATAATCGTGACCCAATTCCAAATTATCAATACTTGGCTTCAAATTTTCTTTCAATATATCTATATCGAGCTTATGATCCATTGTTTATGGTATAAAAGCCAATTTACCGACTCCTTTGGCACACATGCACCGCCAAACCATAACTCCACCACCGCCATGTTTGACAGTCGCTCTTAAGTTTTGAGCATCGAGGGCTGTACCTGGTTTTCTCCACACCAGCTGTCTTCCTTTGATACCAAAAATGCAAAACTTACTCTCGTCAGTAAAAAGGACTTTATTCAAAAACTCCTGAGGCTTCTCTATGAACTCTTTGGCAAAAGCTATGCGCTTTTGCCGATTAACGAGTGTCACCAATGGTTTTCTACGAGCTATACGGCTGCGATAACCAGCTTTTTTAAGAGTTCTTCGCACTGTATCCTTACTAATCGCCTTATTAAATTGTTCCTTGACATTTTCACAGATTTTGGAAGCTGTCAGCCTGGAATTTTGCCTCACTTGCTGCACGACACATCGCTTCTCCCGGCTTGTAAGCGCCGTTGGGCGGCCAGAACGTGGTCGTGAGACATACGATCCGGTTTCTTTGAAGTTGTTCACCACTCTCTGAATAGAGGAGTGCGTTCTGCCGATGGTTTCGCCAATTTCACGAAAAGTTTTGCCTTCTTTCCACAATTTACAGATAATTTTTCTTTCTTCTACACAGATTTCTTTTCTTTTTTGTTCCATTACGATTTTATTGAAATATATGCCTCAAAACACACAGCTTATCACTTGAAATGAACTATTTATTTTAAAAAATACAGCACGCGCAGTTTTTCACCAACGACCAATCAATAAACTTCGCGGAAGTAACAGTTGTACGCACACTTTTGCTGCGCAATGGATGGTATCTGCGCATTTAAACTTTCGATAAATCGATAACTAAATCCGTAAAAAGCTTGAAATCGTTCTTTAAATTTAAGTTAAATCTTAACCTACATGGTAAAATAAATGTTGGACATTTGAATTATATTTTTAATATTAAAACGTTCTGCCTTATTTTGGGAAATGGCTTGTACGCAGACTTTTGCTGCCGAGTGTATATTAAAAATAATAAATTTTATATTAGAAGTTGCGCCAATTTGTTATCTGTCAAACAGTTTTTAAATTAAGTCAATACCAATTACAGGGGCGGAGATATAAATGAAACCGTAAACTATTAAATCGTGATTTTTGCGCCCGCCAAAAATTTTTCGAGCGCCACCCTGGTTAACGGTTAAAAATAAAAAATTAAAAAAATGTTTATTGTTACCTACTTTAACACAAAAACAACATATAATTTTGTCAATTTTTTTCTAGAACATGTTGCGACTTTTTTTTTAAATTGGGCGAAAACTGGTGGAATAAGCCTATATCTTTGCACTGGCTTCGAATTTCGATTTAATATTTTAGACAGTTATTATTGAAAGTATAAAGAATCTAAAACTGTAAAAAAACAAAAATTCATTTTTTGAAAATTCTAGACGGTAATAGTACCTTAAAAAAACATTAAGCATATTGCTCTGTTCATAACTGAACGAGCATTCAAGAAAAACGAATATAAAAAAAAATTTTAAAACACAAACACAAGAGAATCATGCACTCTTTTTATATATTATACACACACACACACACACACACACACACACACACTCACACAAACACGCTAGGGGGGTTCTGCATCCCTACAGTGCGCGTCCCCAGGTGGCGGATAGGGGAAAGCTCGGCAGTCATGCAGGGTAGGTGGGAAATAAAATACCACCCGCGGACCAAACAGAATCATCACCAAACCCAAGAGCGTCTGTCCCAGATTGGGCGGCTCCTTGGTCTGCATCTGATCCCAGAGGGACGGCAGCTTTCTAAAGGGAAGGACACCCTTGCAGAAAAACCACAAAGCGCGTTTAAAACGCATTAAGGCTGAACCCAGTAAGGCCTTAATTATGGTATACTGGACAAATCCATTCAGAAAGTTTGCTTTAAGGGCTGACGGCTGTAGTATTCTGTTACCTCAGTAAGCAGGAGTGAAATCCTGCTGAAATGGCTTTCAGGCTAATGCTACAGGCGCCGCCGTCCCGTTAAAACCCTGGCAGGCCTCAAGGTACGTTCGGTAATTCGTAACCGTTAAGTTGGTGGTGTAGGTACAGATGTCATATTCCTGCTTAACACTGATCTGGCTCTGAACACAAGACCCCATAAGGGCTTGTGTCAACCCTTGCATGGCCTCACTGCTTGCAAAGACAACCATGGGATCATATAAGGTGACTACACATCCGAATACCGACAGCGGCCTTGAGTGGGGACCAAACAGAAATGAACCCAACAAATACAAACGCTACAACAGAAGAAACACCCAAAAGAACAAACAAGGAAAGAGAAAACGAGGGCAACCCGTTCCAAAGAAGTGCGCTGATGCCCAGATCCCCGGTTGCAGTAAATGGACCGGATACTCCAGTTAGTGTGGAGCTACCTGAAACGCTCCAGAAAACGACGGATAAAGCTCTGCACTCGCCAGCATTCCTTAAACTAGGTGAACATATAAGGGAGCTGGCAACTATGCTGGAAGATGGTAAAAGGCGTTCTATACACCAGCCAATGAGGGATGCCATCGAGAGCATTCGTGTCCTCTATGATATTTCAGCCACTCAGCTGCAGGCTAAAAAAGCAAAAGAGGCTATGAAGAAAAACTCTTCGTCACAAACCTCTCCATGGCTTAAGGTGACCAATGAGCCAAAACGGAAACCAACTCCTGAAAGGGAAATACTGGAGCCTTCCCATAAGCAACGGAAGACGGAGAAAAAGAAGAATGAATCTCCAAAAGCTACAAAGTTAATCATCAAAAATCATTCAGCTAGGGACGCAGCTGGAAATAAAGAAAAAAACCAGGAAACTGTTAGGAAGGTTGCGCCAGAAAACTTTGTAAAGGATGCAGGTAGAAACAAATCTGGCTGGGCTAAGGTTGTAGGAAAAAGGCAACAGAAGAGAAAAGGCGAGAAAGCTAAGCCCGACGCAATCATCATCGAAGCCAAAGGTGAAGCTTCGTATGCGGATATACTCCGCAATATAAAAGCAGACCCAAAACTGGAGGAAGTTGGCAAAGCTGTGTCAAAAATCAGAAGAACACACAAAGGAGAACTTCTTATACAGCTCAAAAATGCTGGGAGTAAGGCGGCGGAAGTAAAAACCGCAATAACTGAAGTCTTAGGACAAAAGGCGGAAATTCGAGCCCTTACCCATCGCATTACTGTAGAATGCTAGGATATGGATGAAGTAACTTCAAAGGAGGAAATATGCCAAGCATTCAAAAAGCACTTTGAATATAAGGATATATCGCTGGCTGATGTAATATCACTTCGCCAGGCATACGGAAATACCCAAAATGCAATTATAAGTCTACCGGTGGAGATAGCCAATAAAGCGCTAAAAATCGGAAGAATAAAGATAGGATGGGTAAACTGCAGAATTCGTCAAAGAACACTTTTGAAGAAATGCTGTTTAGAATTTGGTCACCTAGCCAACAGCTGCGAAAGTGCGGAAGACCGCTCAAAACTTTGCAGAAGATGTGGCACGGAAGGTCACATAGCAAGGAACTGCAAGAAGGAGCCATCGTGCATGTTCTGTAGAAAAAATAGCCCCGACAATGCAAAGCATGTAGCAGGAAGTGGAAAGTGCCCAGTTTTTAAAAGTGCTATCACCAATAAGCAATGATGAAGATAATACAAATAAATCTAAATCACTGTGAGATAGCTCAGGATATCCTTACCCAAACAGTGAAAGTCGAGAAAGCGGATGTGGTTTTGATTAGCGAACCATACAAAGCTCTCGGCGGTAATATTTGGGCTAGCGATAAAACGAAACATGCCGCAATATGGGCATGTGGGAACCACGCGTTTCAAGATATGGACGGAGATGCAGAAGGATTCGTACGTGCAAGGATAAATGGCATCCATTTTTACAGTTGTTACGCGCGACCCAGCTGGACAATCAACCAATACGAAGCAATGCTGGACAAGATAGCGGACGACATAAGGCAGAGAATAAGAGTGATAATTGGTGGAGATTTTAATGCGTGGGCTACGGAGTGGGGTAGCAGGCTCACTAATGCCAGAGGGCGCATCCTCCTTGAAACATTTGCACCCCTAGAAATTGGCCTAGCAAATAATGGCAGGGTAAACACATATCGCAAAGCAGGAATGGGATCAATTATCAATCTAACCTTTGCGAGTTACCCTATCCTTCGTAACATAAAGTGGCGTGTAAGTGAGGATTATAGCCACAGTGATCACCAGGCGATCTTCTTTGAAACATCGGAAAGAAGAACTACGCAACGGCCTAGAATAACAGGTCCACTATGGAAGGACAGTCTGTTCGACAGGGACACATTCGAGGAAACGCTCAATACCCCTAATGCGCATACTGCTGGATCTGCCGAAGACCTATCGCGTCAACTCACACGTGTTATCGTTGAAGCATGTGATGCAGCAATGCCCAGGAAAAAAGCAACCGGAAAAAGAGCTCCATGTTACTGGTGGAACAATGAAATAGGAGCGCTCAGAGCAAAATGCCTCAAGGCTCGACGTAAAGTTCAACGGGCTAGAGGAAGAACCGATTTCCCACAACTTCTGGAGACATTCAGGCAGATAAGATGGGAATTAGGAAGGGCAATCAAAGGGAGCAAAGCAAGATGCTTCAAAAGAATTTGTGACGAAGCCGACATCAATCCGTGGGGCACGGCCTACAGAATGGTTATGTCCAAACTCAAAGGCTGTAGATCCCCACAAATAACATGCCCGATAATGCTGAGAACCATTGTAGAGCATCTGTTTCCCCAAAGATCAAACAATATGACTACAATTGTTCGGGAAATAGACGCTGCAAGTATCCCAATGATCACAATGGATGAACTACAGAGAGCTGTTACGAGAATAGGAGACAAGAAGGCACCTGGACCCGACGGAATTCCAAACAAAGCTCTGAAGGTCGCCGCACAAAAGAAACCAGACATGTTCATTGCAACCATGCAAAAATGTCTTGAGGAAGGAGTGTTCCCAGAACAGTGGAAGCTCCAGCACCTAGTTCTACTGCCAAAAGGAAACAACGCACCCGGAGACCCATCGTCATATCGCCCGATATGCCTGCTAAACACAATGGGAAAGATCTTTGAGCGGATAATATACGATAGATTGCTCAAAGTAATGGAGGATAAAGGAGCCTTATCAAACCACCAGTATGGATTCAGAAAATCGCGATCTACTATCGACGCCATTAAAATGGTAGTAGATATTGTATCTGAAGCCATTAAAGGACATTCCTGGAGGTGGGGGGCAAAAAAGTATTGCGCAGTAGTGACACTTGATATCAAAAATGCTTTCAACTCGGCGGACTGGTCCGTTATTAGGAGGTCACTTGCGAGAATAGAAGCGCCTCACTACCTGCAGCGTATAGTGGCGAATTACTTCACCAACAGGAAGCTAAAGTACGACACAGAAGAAGGACCCAAATATTTCACTGTGTCCGCAGGGGTACCCCAAGGATCCGTACTGGGTCCCCTGCTCTGGAATCTAATGTATGATGGTCTCTTAAGATTGAGGCTACCACAAGGAGTCCAAGTCATCGGTTTCGCGGATGACATAGCTATCGTGACCGTTGCGAAACACACTCGAGAAGTGGAGCTAGCCACAAACGCAGCAATTGTCCAGATTAAGGAGTGGTTCGATTCTGCAAGCCTCGAACTGGCGAACCACAAAACAGAAGCGGTTCTTATCACAAGTAGGAAAAATGTAGAATTCATCAATATTCAAGTTGACAACATGAATATCCAGTCAAAGGAAGCAGTTAAGTATCTTGGAGTGATGCTCGACAACAGGCTGAAGTTCAAAACACATGCGGATTATGTGACCAAGAAAGCTGCAACATTACAAGCAGCACTTTCCAGGATACTACCAAACATTGGTGGACCCGGCTACAAAAAAGGATTCTTCTATCTAGAGTGGTCAGCTCTGTCCTCTTATACGCTGCACCAGTCTGGGCAGAAACTCTTAAAAGGAAAGAGACTTGCCGGAAACTATCCTCAGTGTACCGGCTCAGTGCGCTCAGAACAATAAGCGGTTACCGGACGATATCAGACGAAGCTGCGTACATAATAGCTGGAATGATCCCCATTGACATTCTAGCAGATGAGATGAGGAGAATTTACCAAAGGAGATCCACACTGCCAACGGAAGCTAACGCAACCAGGATGATCAAAGAAGAAGAAAGAACACGATCTATGGACCTATGGCAATCTCGGTGGAATAATTCACCAAAGGGTAGATGGACTCACACCCTTATACCATCAATCGATGTATGGATAAGCCGTGCACAAGGAAACTGCAATTACCACTTAACGCAGTTCCTCTCTGGCCACGGTGGATATCGTAGATACCTTTTCCGATTTGGACACGATACATCTCCTTATTGCCCGGAGTGTCCAAACCAGGAGGAAGACGTGAAGCATGCAATATTTGACTGCAGTCGTTTCACGGAACTGCGAGGAACTCTACCAAGTCCAGAATTACTTATAGAGCGGATGGTGGATTCGGTAGAATATTGGATGCATATCTGTGCACTCGTCAAGAATGTACAAGGTGAATTGCGGAGAGCTGAAACTGAAAGAAGATTAGCAGGAACAACAGAAACACCGGAGTAGCATAAATTGCTTGCCAGCCCCACGAAGTAATACCTAGTGCAGGGTGTGGTTTAGTACGTAGGCGCATACCTGAAATTTTAGTAAGGAATGCGAATCGTGCATGCCAATGGCACGGGCCACTGGTATCTATGAAGATTACACATCCCTTTGGCGCATCAAAAAAAAAAAAAAAAAAGCACTCACACAAACAATAATCAAAAAAGCTATTTTAAATGATAATAAAATAAAATAAATGCCTTGAAAATATCTTTTCAGTCTGCACGGATCTTTAACTATATTTAAAAACGAACGACAATTACACTACTCAACAAGGTTTTCCACAACGAATTGCGATAACATTTTCTATAGTAAAATTTTCCATAGAATCCGAATATCATAATGATTTTTTTCGATTGGCCCCAATTTTTTATTAAAATGGAAAAATTAAAAAGATTCATTATTGGGAACACACACTTCACATGAATGCTTGTAAAAACTTACATATTCAGTCAATGAATTTTAAAATTCTGACATCAGATTCAAAATCAGCGAATCTGTTAGGTAACTGTTAGATAATGTTTAAAACTGTTAGATAATGTTTAAAACTCTTTAAAAAAATGGCAGCTCTATTGTTAAAATAACATAATTTTCAAACATCGGATTTGGATTCAGCGACCCATTTTTAACCTAGTGATAAAAAACAAATCATTGTATGTACGCATTTTTTAATTTAACTGCAATAAAATATTTTTTTAACAAAAAATGGTTTTTGCATTGATGTTAAAAAAGTTAGTGAATTATGACTTTTCTTTAGACATATATATACTTGAAATTTTTGTAATAAAATTCTCTATCACATAAGAGGGCTAACTTTTTCTCTCCCATATAATTATTTCGAGATATAGGGCTTCAAACATAAAATTAAAACGAAAAGAGTGATTTTTTTACCTGTTTGCGATCATAACAGCCATCACGGCGTGCTTGAAACAAGTTTAAATAAAAGTTTCTTGCATATGAGTTTTTTGACCGAATTATGTTACGTAATAACTTCACGAATCAAATGATCCCAAAATTAAAAAAATCTAATGGGCCCTTTTTGAAATAAAGTCATTTTTCATTTTTCGAGTTTATACTTTTTTCCTTAGCTGCGAACGCATATATGTACACCACTATATATATATTATACATATGTATATACAGTCGGCGGCGATGACGGGGAATCCCGATGACGGTCGGTGTCGCGAGTTTATACTTTTTTCCTCAGCTGCGAACGCATATATGTACACCACTATATATATATATTATACATATGTATATACAGTCGGCGGCGATGACGGGGAATCCCGATGAAGGTCGGTGTCGCGAGTTTATACTTTTTTCCTCAGCTGCGAACGCATATATGTACACCACTATATATATATTATACATATGTATATACAGTCGGCGGCAATGACGGGGAATCCCGATGACGGTCGGTGTCGCGAGTTTATACTTTTTTCAAAGAAGTTAAGCTTCAAACCTTTTATTATTCAAATTAGAAGAAAAAACTGTAGTGTATAAGTATATATCAATATATAATTGTTGTTAAAATGGTAGAAAATAAAGCTACTCATACGGAAAATCGTCGGAAATTGTGTGTGTTGTGTTTGAAAATAAAGAAGCGAGATTCAAAGAGTAAATTTATAGAAATATTGCCTAATTCTAAACTTGAAAACCTAGTGAAAACTGTTTTACCTCAATATAACGCTGAAGCTGATGATCACTTACCAAGTGCAGCATGTTCTGGTTGTGTTCGTACATTATATAGAAAAAATAATAATTTAGAGGTTTCACTTGTGCAACCAGATTTGTCTGCGTTTTTACTCAAAAAATATACTAGGTCAAATTCCGAATCAAACTGCACATGCAACTTGTGCAAATTAGCAAGTAAATCTGTTAATGGAAATAATTCAAAAGGTAGGTATAACTTTTATTAAAATTTATAATATATATATATATTTATTTATTTATTTATATTAGTATCAACTGTTTTTTTTATACTATAATAAAATATATATATATATATACATATATATATATATAAATATACACTGATCTGTATTGTTTTCTTACCAAATACATTTTTTAATGTATAGTAAACAATATATTACATAATGCTTTATTTATTTCACAGATTCTAGTTCTTCAAATAGTAAAAATAATGATACTAAAAGTACCATTTGTAATAATTGCTTATCTGAATTAAGTCGAGGTAAACCACACAATTGCAATGCATAAACTCGTCTTAGCAACTTAGAATCACTTATCGAAAAATCGGATCATTCCCAACTAGCAAATAGTTCAAAAATTTCGGAGCAATTGATTTCAAAAGTTATAAAAGAAAAAAACATTTCAAAAAATAAAAATAACAAAAATGATTCTACACTTCCTCTTTCTCAGCATCGTGGTAATAAGCTCAGAGTAGATATCAAAAATATTCCCTCAAATAAATCAATCGATGATATGAAGAAAATTAAAAATAACTTCAACCTTTCTTTAAATCAAACTGTCGGCATTGCTTCAATGATTCGATCTTCTACAAAAAAAAAGAAATATTATTGAGAGTAACTTAAGAGCAAAACTTTCTGAAAGTCTCCACTGCACCGATTTATTTTTCGAATCAAAGTCTTTTGAATTTCAAAAAATGAAAGCTAAAGAAGTGGTTGGGATTAATAGTATTGGCGTGATATGTAATAATTTAGAAGGCTTCATTTAGAGTGTACAAGAAAGACGACAAACAAACGAGGTACATTTAAAATATGGAATCGATGGAGGAGGTGGCTTCCTTAAAATATGCTTATCAGTCCAATGTAATAATGATGAAAATACAGAGATCCACAGCAAGAGGGCCAAATATGAAGATGGTACCACCAATAAAAATTTTTAAGATTCAGGTGTGAAGAAATTGTTTATTCTAGCTTTGGCTGAAGGTGCTCAAGAAACGTATGAAAACGTGTCAAATTTATGGAAATCAGTCATAAAAAATAAAATTGATGGTACTCTTGCTTGTGATTTAAAACTTTGTAATATTATGATTGGAATAATGGGGCACAGCAGCACATATCCCTGTACGTGGTGTTTGGCAAATAAAAACAATCTTTCACAAGGTGGCCCTTTAAGAACGATTGATAACATCAGAGAATTTTGATAAATGGTGTAAAAATGGAAATGGAGATAAGAAACTTTCAAAAAATTATATGTGCTGCATCAATAAACCAATTTATGAGAATAATAAAAGGGACTTAATTTTGGATATAATCCCACCTCTTGAGCTTCACTTGATGTTGGGTGTGGTAAATCATCTCTTTAATAATTTGTTGAAAGAATGCGAGCACGATGCTTTGGAGTGGGCAAAATCTTGTCATGTAGAACGTCAAGTCATTCGCGGTAACTCTGGTTTTAATGGAAATCCATGCAAAATTCTTTTGAATAAAATTGATGTATTAGGTTCACGATGCTCATTACTTGGTTTGAAGTATGTAAAAACTTTCAAAGATTTTAACTCTGTAGTCAACTCATGTTTTGGAAATACACTTAAAGCTAATTATATAAAGTGCATTGATGACTTCAGTAACAGCTACTTAGAATTAAACATTTCTATTACACCTAAAGTCCATGCAGTTATTCATCACGTGAAAGATTTTTGTTCTAAACATCATCGTGGCCTGGGCTTTTATAGTGAACAGGCAATGAAGTCGGTTCATTATGAATTCAAAATGGTTTGGGAAAAATATAAGGTGCACAAAAAACATCCGGATTATTTTAATCGACTATTGCAGGCAGTAAATGAATTCAATGGACTTCATACATAAAAATAGATGTATATTTTTTTAAAAAATATTGTAAAAATAATTATTTATATTATTTTTTATTTAATTTTTTGCACTTCTGTGTTAAATACCTGCATATATTCGGGATATTT
The DNA here is from genome assembly GCA_943735915.1 of Pherbina coryleti. Lineage (NCBI taxonomy): Eukaryota > Metazoa > Arthropoda > Insecta > Diptera > Sciomyzidae > Pherbina > Pherbina coryleti. The sequence goes on along the minus strand of OX030949.1, from coordinate 96,701,209 downwards.
ATATGTAATATATATAGATATATGTCAATGTACGATTATATTTTTGCTAATCAAGATAAAATAAAATTTTCAAAATTTAAAAAAATATTATAAAATTGAAAAATGAAAAATGACTTTATTTCAAAAAGGGCCCATTCGATTTTTTTAATTTTGGGATCATTTGATTCGTGAAGTTATTACGTAACATAATTCAGTCAAAAAACTCATATGCAAGAAACTTTTATTTAAACTTGGTTCAAGCACGCCGTGCCAAATCACTGATGCTATTGGCACATATTCAGCCCTACCCCATGGTATAATAATACATGGTAGCATTGACAACTGCTTATTTTCTCTTCAACAGGAAAACATAAACTGTCAAAAACAGCTTTTTGTGGAAATACATCAGCAGCTGCTGTGGTTGTTGTTTTTTTTTCACTTCAACGTTTTCAACATTGCTTGTGTTTTCAATGGCGGATTGTGAGCGCTCTCTTTTTGAGTATATTTTTTGACAGTATATGATTTCCCAAGCAACTGTCAATGCTACCTTGTATTATTATACCATGGCCCTACCCTATGAGTCGTCGTCGACAGTTATCGTCGACGTCTTCTGTCGTCATCTTGAAATTGGCACCACCGGAGTCGTTATCGATAAATTTTGACAGCTGACGACGAGTATGCGGTACTCGCCAAGTCGTTTTGAAAAACATGTCGTGTCGACAGGACTCAATACTACTCGTTAAATTTTTCCTGAACGAGTTGCAACGACTTAAAGCAAAGTGTTTGATTTTTTCTTCGTTACTGTAAATTTTTGAATAAAGTGTGATTGAAAATGGAAAAAAAATAAAAAATAACAAACGTTCGTCAATTTGAACATCTGGTGCGCGAGCTGGAGAAGAATTCAAACCTGGCAAAAGGATTTACCAGAGGGAACGTCCCAGCCAATTTTAAAACAAAATGGGAAGAAATAAGCAAACAGCTAAATTCTGTTGGTCCACCGCTTAGGGACAGTGATGGTTGGCAGAAGGTAAGGAACAATACCACTTGTAATACTGGACATAAACAAAGAAATAATTTTACTTTGTTTTATATTTGGTCTGGAAAGACCTAAAATTTAAAGTGAAGAAGATGTGCGCCATCAAATTCTGATAATGAGCGTCCGAGCCCTTCAACTGCTTCCAGAAAAAAAAGCAAAGAGCAAAGGAACGCTAACAAAATTTGTCGGGATTGTTTGCTGGAAATGCATAACCATATGCAGGAAAAAGTATTCCACGAAGTTTCTCGAACATTGATTTCAATGAAAAATAATTTAAGACATAAAAAAAATCGGAGAAGAGAAATTAAAATTGCTGAAAAGAGAAAATGAAATAGAGCAATTGCAACATGAAAGTGATATGCAAATAAAAAAAATTGTGCTAGAAATTAAGAAAAAAAATCACTTGAACTTGTATCCGTCATAAAATACATATTAAATCAAAATGAAAATAAATGAAATATATTTTAACACGAAATTTTTGTACTTTGACAGTTAACATTCAAGGCAAATTTGAAGATGGTATTAAATTATCGATAAAATGTCGTCTCGTCTTGTCATTGGATCAAACGACGTAGCGAGTGCCGATTTAGCATTGAGGTGACGACGACGTCGATAGCAAGTGACAACGACAACTAGTCGACGACGACTTTGACAACGACTCATAGGGTAGGGCTGATTATACCTTAAAATTTTCATCTGACTCTCCTCTATTATATGCAATTAAATTAAAATTCATTGACTAAACAGGTAAGTTTTTACAAGCACGAAGTGAAGTATGTGTTCCCAATAATGATTTTTTTTAATTTTTCCATTTTTATAAAAAATTGGGGCCAATCGAAAAAAATCATTACGATATTCGGATTCTATGGAAAATTTTACTATAGAAAATGTTATCGCGATTCGTTGTGGTGAAAGTTTTTGTAAATTTGTGGAGTAGTGTTATTTTAAATATTTTTAAATACATTTAATAAATGTTAATATGATTTTGTAAATCAAAAGTTCGTTATACTGGAAGTTAAATTGATAAATATAAATTTTCATATAATAACAGTGCTTACAAAGCTTGCAAAGAAAGTCTCAGGCAATAAAATTTCAAAGGTAACATTCCAGGCTCATTTTCATAAACGTGCACACCAATGCATACCTTTTCTCCCCTCGAAAAATTCCTGCGGACGCCCATGCATCGAACACCAAGTAGTTAAATCACCTCTGTCTTGCCCAAGATTGCCAGTTATGTGGGAAAAATCCCATTCGTGGTAATTTTTAATTGCCCTTGGGATTTTTTTTTGTTGGGAATTCCCATGGTATTTTTTAATTCAGAGTGGTATTTTTTAATTAGCGTGGGAATTCAGTGTGGTATTTTTTAATTGCCGTGGGATTTGGGAATTTTTCCTTAAAATAATATTTTTTCACATTTATTAAGCGAGAACTTCATATGAAATCATTGCCATTATACGCATAAAACGCTCTGTTTACGCAACGGTTTTATGTCGTAAGTTACGTATGTTAATCCCTGAAATTTTTGTTGCATATGGGATTTATTGTGGTATTTTTTAATGCGTATGGGATTTGGTTGGGATTATTAAAGATCGTAAAAAACATTTTGTTCGTAGCTATAAATGCCAAAATGAAAAGCAAACAACATAACGGAGCTGCGCAATGCGTAATCTATTTTTCTACAATTCTTGCGCTCAGTACGCAATTAAGATTTTTTGCAATTCAGACCAGCGTCGCCACTTAAAACATTTTATTTTACCAAATTTTTACTGAAAACCTGCCCCAAATTTGTTTGCAACTGATGTACCAACAAATTTTACAGGGATCGTAATTATTAGCTGCGTTCGATTCGCCAGTGATCAACTCAATTACGAAAAAAACGGCTTCTCACTTAGCTGTTACTTACTGAATAGTTGGCAACACTTTTGTTTTGACAGACCACAAGAAGTCTGTCAATAAATTAAATTGAAAACGAAGAGAACTGCTTAAGGGGGTAGATACCCCTAGACAGGGTGAAATTAGTTTTGTTTAATAATTTTTTTTCAAGTTGATAACATAATTGGATAATTTTGTTATTTTCCTATATTTTTAGTAAATGGTGGGTCTGCAGAGTATCTCCTGTAGCTGTCAAAATTTTCCCACTTATATGAAGCAAGAGAGGTTTTTTCTTCGAGTACTGATATAGTGAAGGGAAGGATAAACCTGTAATATCATAAAAAAGTTAAAAATTCAAATTTATATCGGCTGTTTAATCGAAGGTCCAAAATCGACTATTTTTTCAACAGTTTTGACTCCAAAAAAATGATTTATTCACACGATATCTTTCAACTTGCAGGTACATCCTTCCGGAAGGTACATCCGAGCTGTACGAGCTGCTCTTGTTTTGGAGAGACTCTTTGGGTTCTGCTTCGCTACTCGTGCCTTATCGGTATTTTCGGCGAAAACTTTGCAATAGGTGCCAATAATTATACTCAGTTCGTTCAAAAGCTTCAGAATGGTGATGTAGCCTTCACTAAATATTCCAGAAGTAAAGTTAGCTGAAATTTTGAAACCCAGGCCTCTCAATCCTGACTCACCAAAACTTATTTTGTGCTTGCATAAACAACAAATTAAAAATTCTGATAGTGCAGTAAAAACTCCGAAGATTTCAATAATGCTGTAGCCATGCAAAGGAATTGTGCGAATATGGTCACTACGAGCAGTTTATCATTTTTTTTTTAACCCTATTCACGTCACGCTGTGTCTTTTTGTCACTATGCAATTTCAAACCAATATAAAAGACTTGGAACTTGTTTTAAAGAAAAATTCGAAAAAACATTTGAAATTTTTCCGAAACTATGAGGTATCTTCCCCTTAAAGGAAAATAATTTTGTTTTTGTACTCACATCACATTTTGACAGAATCTATTACATTTTACTTATTCCGTACACCAACCAACTAAAAAATAAGAACTTGGCAAAGCAACTTTACTCAACTCAACTGATAATTGACCCACTCTATACTCAACTAGCTGTAGACTTGTTGTTGTTTTCACATACAAATTTTTAAATAATCGACATGAATTGAGTATAGGCTGGCGAGTCGAACGCAGCTATTAGGTCTGTTTCCGTACTTTACACTGTGTAAGATTTGTGTAAAACGTGTGCTAGAGAGTAAAAACGAAATGTGAGAACATGGTGTAATTAACAAGGTTAATTAACAAGGTTAATTACACCATGTGTGAGAATAGTTGCAAAAGTACGGAAACAGCTTCTAGTAAGTTTCGAGCACAAAACAGCTGATTTTGACTGCAGACGGCACCACAAAATTTAAAACACTTTCACTCAAATTATTAAAAGCCATTTTTAATGCAAAACTGAACAATTACTTAATTTTTATTTATTACTATTTATTTATTGTACGTTAATTTCTTTTTAGGCACACAATTTGTGCATTTATTTATCGCAAAACATAAACAATTATGAAATGTAATTTGACATTTGCTTCTTCTTATTGATGCTTATTCTTCTTGATGCTTGTTCTTACTTTACTCGAAGTCTCGAGTTCTAGCCATGGTATAATAATACATGGTAGCATTGACAGTTGCTTGGGAAATCATATACTGTCAAAAAATATACTCAAAAAGAGAGCGCTCACAATCCGCCATTGAAAACACAAGCAATGCATGGTATAATAATACAAGGTAGCATTGACAGTTGCTTGGGAAATCATATACTGTCAAAAAATATACTCAAAAAGAGAGCGCTCACAATCCGCCATTGAAAACACAAGCAATGTTGAAAACGTTGAAGTGAAAAAAAACAACAACCACAGCAGCTGCTGATGTATTTCCACAAAAAGCTGTTTTTGACAGTTTATGTTTTCCTGTTGAAGAGAAAATAAGCAGTTGTCAATGCTACCATGTATTATTATACCATGCAAGCAATGTTGAAAACGTTGAAGTGAAAAAAAAACAACAACCACAGCAGCTGCTGATGTATTTCCACAAAAAGCTGTTTTTGACAGTTACCATGTATTATTATACCATGGTTCTAGCACATGGTATAATAATACATGGTAGCATTGACAACTGCTTATTTTCTCTTCAACAGGAAAACATAAACTGTCAAAAACAGCTTTTTGTGGAAATACATCAGCAGCTGCTGTGGTTGTTGTTTTTTTTTCACTTCAACGTTTTCAACATTGCTTGTGTTTTCAATGGCGGATTGTGAGCGCTCTCTTTTTGAGTATATTTTTTGACAGTATATGATTTCCCAAGCAACTGTCAATGCTACCTTGTATTATTATACCATGGTTCTAGCACTCTCTGTGCACTTTGTGTGCTCGAGAGAGCGATTTTATGCTTGTTCTTCTTCTCCCATTTTAAGCACAGAAAGTACGGAAACAGAAAATAGCGTCCCACAAGTTACACAGTGTGCGTACGGAAACATACCTATTATAAGCGATATCCATAAACTCGAAGTTTAATAATTATTTTTAGATTTTTGTTTTATTGCTCAACAATAAAAATTATCTTAGGATTTTTATTGTTTTGATCAGACATAAAAGTTATTTTTTGAATAGGGAATAGGTCCTCAAGGAAAAAAATGTTTCTTTTGTAATAAAAGTAATAGGGGTCGGTCATACAAATTAACCCTCTCCGGCCCTCCATTAAAGCCCTCCTGTTCAGGTGTAGGGAATAAATACAAAAAACCATAAAATTTGTATGGGAGCCCTCATAAGGAGTGGTCAGAATGAATTGGTCCCAAAAGGAAAAATTATCCTTTTGTAAAAGTAATAGGGGTCAGTCATGCATATTAACAATCTCTGGCCATCCCGTAAAGCCCCCTGTTCAGGTATAGGGACTAAATACAAAAAAAATAATTTAAGGGATTATAATCGATATCTTTAAAAATTCCTTAACTTAAGTTGTCCAAAGCATTTGTCGTCCTGCAACAAATCTTTGAGATACTTAAAAAATATTAAATCCATGTTGTTAAAATAAATCATCACAAATATTTCAGTCAGGCATATACATATATCGCATCTTAACTACAAAAGGTCAGAACTCATATATTTGCAAATTTTTAAAAAAAGGAAAAAAAACAAATTTTCTTTTTCAAGCAACTCCATATAAAACAAAGGGACAAAACTATTATTTAAAAACAAAACTTAGATGAAGATGAGAAGGTATTTGGGCAGCTGATGGAGATGTGGACTGCAATTTTTCTAATACAAAAGTCAACATTTAATGAAGTTCAAGCAGGTACCTTTCGAAGTAAGGGTGCGATATGTGCACTTGAACTTACATACTTACACATAAATTTTATCATATTGATTAGTGGTTGGAAAGACATAACATATGCACCGTTTTAGATGGTTTATTCATTGCATTAGATAGTTTTAAAGAATGCTTGTTTTCAATGTTACCAAAGCTACCGAGATTGACTACGACCAAAACAACAAGTAGATCAAAACTTTATGACATATCCAAAAAGCTTGAAAGTAAAACAAAGTACAAAAACACGTACGTGTCTTAACGAAGAGTTTAGATTTTTAGAATTATCATTTTAAGGATTTTAAGCACTGAGGATTTTAATAAAATACAACAAGTATGAAACATGAACAAGTTGTTGTCGATTACTGGAATATGGCCAAAACATCATGTACCTGTTTGCTACTGGCACTATCGGGATATATACTTTTGAAGTTGGTTCTAAATGAAATTTTATTCTCTTTTATTAGGAAAAAATTTGTTGTTTTTATATAGAATGGTTCAAACAATATTTTGGCTGCCAGGCTATTTACAAAATAACCAAAAACGATTGGAAGAGCTGGCTGCTCAATATTCTATTGATTTAAATGCAGATATTGAGGAGTTAGAAAGCAGCAATAAGCTTGAGGAATCGTTGATTTTGCATGATGAAACATCTGCGGTCATTGCTGGAGATCAAACAGAGGAAAAGAAAGACAAATAGTTGTAGTCGTATTGTATGTATCTGTACTAAAAAATTCCAAAGGAATAAAGAAAAAAAATAGTTAATAAGTTTAATTAAAAGCCCTAAATTATGGATCATAAAATCTGATCATGGAAAAAATGCATTAGAACAAAACTCTATGAAATCAAATTTAAATTTATTTTAATTTTGTACGTGACATGTACAGGAATGACCTGTACATGAAGAGATGAAAAGACCAATTACTTATGTTTATTTCTTATGGATAATAAAAAGAGTTTTAAACAGTTTCAACTACCACTGGCATTTCTTCGGGATCATCATCGAGTAGTCCAGCAAACATCCAATTCATTGTTTTAGCCAATTTCTTTGCAAATCGTTCTGCGCTGAGACTCAGTCCGCCCACATTTAGATTTATGAGCAATTTACGCACATCCTTGTAAACAGTGTTTCGTTCTGTTGGCTCCATCAGTTCGTCTGGCAAACGCGGAAGTTGGTAGGCTAAAACTTCGCTATACTTCATGTAGAGAAGTTTATATTTGCCTACAGCTGTCTCGGAGTTAGATAAAAGATTCAAAAATTTTCGCCACTGTGCTAGTGACTCAACAGAGTAGCCCACCAAAAAGAAAGCAAACGCTAATTGAATCTCCTCAATAACTGCATTAGTATTCGGAAACTGGAATACTAATGTATCTATTGCTTCAACACAATCCATGCAGTGTCTTGAAATCTCAGAGGGCTTTGCACTTTTTGGAACACGCTCCGGCAGCCTAGTGAAACGTGGTGCAGTGCCTTCAATTGGTTTTAAATTAGGCAATAGATCATTTTCATCAGAAATTAGCGTATTTGCAAACTTTTGTTGACTATAACCTGTTTGGGCTGTACCGCGTGGTCGTTCTTCATCTGGACACGAGAGCAACTCAACATTCGTGCGTATAGTTCCTAGCGCGGGTCGACAACGTTCTACTCCATCTTCAGTTACTGTGTCAGTCAGCTGCTTCCATTCTCCAACATAACGATAGTCGTACGGAGCTAGAAATTTTTCAAGCTGCAAAATATTTTCACGTATTCGTCGCTTCTCTACTTCTGGATCAGCAATCTGACGTTCTCGTAACTCTTCGTTGACTGGATTCCACTCGCGCACAACGATTTCATTTCCCTTGAAGTAGTGAACAAAACCGACGCGTGGAGCAGCATCGCCATAGGGTCCTTGTGAAGCGCAAAATACATAATGTGGACCTGGGGGAATCATTTTAACGCCACGAAAATTTTCGCCAATTGTATAGGTGCACAGATCTATGCCGAATTCTGTTCCAATTGGTACACCAGCTATTATGAGAATAGCACCTTCAGCGAAAAGTTGCTTGGCTAATGATGGATCTAAGTCCATTGGCGTGTTGTCAATATTCATTTTTGTAGGAATTTAAAAATTTTGCAATAAATGCTGAACACAACAAATATGAATATAAACAAAAAAAAATAGTTCTTATGAATTTGTTGTGACAACCAGCTGTTTTGCTATGTTTTTGATATTTCTATGTATTGTAGAGTTGCCATTACATTTTACGTTGCTTATTCGCTTAAATGACACATTGGCTAATTGATTACCCTGCTAGACAGCGCCAAATTTTATTTTGCTCTTCTAAATGATGCTATTGCGAGTCGTTGTGGCGATTTTTGGACGAGTGAATCGTCGTTCGCGCCATAGAAATAAAATATAAGGAAGTGGTGTTCTAGTCACACATACTATGCGTGTGTTGAAAAATTTTCAAGCGAGATAGAGCATGATTTTTTGACATAAGCTCTTGCACATCAAAACAAAGAAAATGAGTGGTGAAAAAATATTAAATAATTAGCGATTGTCATCGCTATAAATTGTTTTAAAACGAACATAAATGATATAAAAAATTAAATAAGCATGCGTTGTGCCGTGAAAAGTTGTGAAAGTTCACAAAAAACACATAATAAAGAGGTTTAGTTTCACAGGTAATCTTGCTTTATAGTTTGTTGGTTCCCGCCCATGATATAATTATACAGGTAGCATTGACAAGTATAGATTTTCTCAGCAACAAGGCAACGACCATCTGTCAAAAACAGTTGTTCGTGCAACAAGAATTAAACGAAAGTAAAAATAAATAAATTCCGCAAAATATGTGCGTTAAATACACAATTATAGTAATGAAAGTTGTGAAAAAAATTATGTGTGATATGTGTTTAACGTTTTCCAGCCGTGGTGTTTTAATAATAATTGGAAACTTCTTTAATTTCGTCCATATGCATCTGCAGCTGCTGAGGTTGCTACATTTGAACGTTTTCAACATTTTTTCTTATGTTTGCACTTAATAACACAAAGTTCACAAGTTATCTTCGTTGTAGTAATAATAATTCACTATTGATTAAATAAAATAGGCAATATTTTGTAAGAAAATGTTTGGTTATTTGCAAGCGCTGAAACATAAACAATGGCGAAAACATAAGAAATAATTGAACGCTCTCTTTCTAGTCATTTTTTTTGACAAATGGTCGTTGCCCAAGCAACTGTCAATACTACCTTATATTATTATACCATGGTTCCCGCCATTTGTGTGCATGAGTCATGTGCAAGAGCTTCTGTCAAAACAAAAGTTCAGCTTCATGAGCGCATTTATTCCTTAGGGTGGCAAACATTAGGGCCCTAATTTTTTTATTTGATTGAAGATAATTTTTAATCAGGGACCGTAACTGTTATAAATTTCTTCAAAAAAGTCAATAAATAATGGTTATTTTTACCGATTTTTTTTTTGTTTTCTTTTTTTTTATTATTTACTTTTATTTATTCGGTCAAAAATACCAGTTAAAATATGTTTATTTTTCGGTTAAAAATAGAAGTTAATATATGACTTATTTTTTCGGTCAAAAATTTATATATGACAGTGATATCCTATATTAAATACTTGCTTACCCGGTACACAATTTTTGCACCCGAAAATATGCTAATGAGCCGAATGACTAGTCGTACCATATGTGTCGTATTTCACGGGACGTGCCGTATTTTGCAAGATTTTTTTAAGTGTCCTGCCGGGAAAAAATTTGTCCCGTATTTTTGGCATTTTTTGTAAAATACCTATGATTTCAAATACAATAAAAATTAAATAATAAAAATACGTCTGAACACCAAAAAGTTTTCGCCTTTATTTACGATATAACCTAATGTGGCCCTGTTTAAATGTTTATGTATTTGCATTAACTTCATTGTATTTGTAAAATACTTCATTTCTGTTCAACTTCACCGCTTCCTTATCTCTTAGTTCTTTGGTTCGCGCATCTTGGCGAGCATTAAAAGAGTGCAAGCAAGAATGCGACTCATTTTGATGATTGATTGATGAGTGTTTTTTTTTTTGTTACTCTACAATCGTCGTTTAATCGTTCTGACGACCATTCGTGTACTTTGTGTTACTCTAAAATCGCCGCTTATGCATTCTCGCGATCGTTTGGCGAATTTAACCGTTGTGTTTAGAAAAGTTTACAAAGAACAACTGATTTTTGCATCATTATAACTCAGTTGTTAGCTAGTGAACACGTGTCGCGACTGGTAAATATTTTGTTATTAAAAAGTATATATAAAAATTAATAAGATTTTAAAAAGCAAACGAGATTAAAAAGCAAACGAGAAGCAAAAAAAAAATGATGGAATCTGCTTATAGTGAAATAGGATGCAGCTCTTCAAAAAAAAAATTGAAGTCAGGGAAACATTATCTGATTGTGATGATAACCCTGGCGAATATCGTGAAGTAAGCTCCTTAGATCGTTTGAAGTAGGAATAAAAGCATCTTACACGATTCTTTTTTGAGCATTGTAGACGACTCGAATGGAAGAGTCGTCGGCTTGACACAGTTTCTCCCGTTGTACTGAACTTACGCGATCGGAATACGACATCGTTGACGATTTATTTAATCGCCCACTCCGATCGTGGAAGAGTCGCCTACGATTGAAAATGCTAGCTGGGATGAAACAATATTTTGTGTACACTAACACATTCATACGGTGCCATGATATGTGAAACAAGGAAACTTATATGTGTTTGTATATCTCGCTCTTTTACCCTCCAAATATAAAGGAAAAAATATGAAAACAGTCAAGATAAATAAAATAACATTGTTTAAAATAACATAAAATATAAATGAAATAATAAATCAGATAGTGTACTGAAAAAGCTGTGCTATTTATATGTGAATTATTTTCTTTGTAACAAATTTCCTTTTTGTTAGTTAAAAACACTGATTGGCAGTACACTCAAGGTACATTCGCCAACATTAGAGTGCAGATATATTGTTATATGAGCGAGAAACTATATAAACGAATGTACCCGAAATTTAATTTTATACCAAAAAACTCAGGAGCGGTGCTTTCATCGTCAAAAATTTAATATAAAATTTTTGTTGTTTGAATTTTTATGGATAAAATTTTGCTTGCTTGAATTTTTCTTTTTTAATTTTAATTATATTTCACGCGTTGGTGTTATCATTTTTTTTATAATGGTGCGCACCTAGGATTTATGCAAAAGAAATATGTATGTTTTGTTTTTTTTTATGTTTGGGGCAAACGTTTTTCTTAACAACCGCCCCTGTGACGATTTGACATTTTCTTCTGTGTAGTAATTTACATATATTCAGATATACTAATACAAACAATAAAATCTAATGTAGGCTATCTCTCTTTGATTTCGTAGTTGAAATTAATTGAAAATGTAGGTTGCTGCCAGTATAGAAGTATTACATATATGGTTAAAAATTATATGTGTCAAATAAATTTTAGTATGTACACGCACAATGTTTACTTTAATATGAAAAAAATTATGTATTTTTATGAAAGTATGTATTTTTAAGACATTTATATCGGAAATACCGAAACAAAATAATAAAAAATAGCAATAAAAAAAGTTTGTGTTTTTGTTTGAGCCAGGGTTTGAACTCGCGATTCGGACAGAGTACGTTGGAATTAAAGGTCTGAGCTTTAACCATTACGCTACAGTGGGCAAGCGGCGGGCGGCCGCAAACTGTGTTTCAAATAAAAAGCCTACATTTGTTATGATTTTTCTTATGTAATATCCATTTGGTGTGTGGAGCCAGATGGGTGCCAGAACGAAATGCAAGGTCACACGTATAGGACAATACTTGTTAGATTTTTCCCACCGCCTGAACAAATATAACGAGTTTTGTATGGAGAATTTTATATGGGCCTAACAGATTTTCTGTTACGACTCGCGTTAAATAACAAGTTAGCTAACAGTTACTGTTCTAGCTGGGTAGTTTGAACGCCACGAAAGAAAATATTACAAAAATGTAAACAAACCCTGAAAAAATTGCAGTTTTTCTGTATTCATTTCAGATTATGAACGGATAGAATAACCAACGGCGTATGCAGAATAGAAGGAATAAAGAAACAGAATTGAAAAAATTTCAAAATACTTATTGATGATATATGCAAAGCTACTTAAAACAATAGGGCTATTCCCTATACGGGCAAATAGCTTTGTAAATGTGTAAAAAATAAATAACTGGCCATTTCAGCCCTTGAAAGGACTTTGACCTAGCTTCTTATGATCAATTGTGTTGTGCGTGTTATTAATTTTGTACACAATTGACCGAGAAATGGACCTACAGGCTTAACGCCGACTCCGAACGGCGATGAACGGAATGTTCTTATTCTCAAGAAGCTTTACATGGCATTTTTATTACTCTCTGAGGTTTGCCATTGTCTGCAGAGAGGTGGCGGCCGTACAGAAAAATTATTTTAATTCAAATAATTTTCTGTCGCTGCTGGGGTTTGAACCTGGGTCTCCAGGTTCCTTGACATAGCAGCCACGCACTTTAACCAACTACGCCACGGACGCCACATTTGCAAATGTATGCCCTACCAAATATTTGCTATCAACTGTGAGCACACTTTTTAGAACACTTTGCAAATAAAACTCACATGGCTCGAATTCCATTTCAGAGCCCGTGTGCTATTCGGAAGCTTTTCACTCGTGGTAGGAAATAATTTGCTGAGTTGAATACAATTTCTGTCTGTTGAAAAAAAATTGTAATTTTTGCTGTGCCCAAATGAAATTTTGACAACGAGAAATTTTGACGTTTTAGTTTTCGGTAGTGTATTAGCGCAAGAATTTAATTTGATTTGCAAAATCGTTAATAATTTTGAAAATTAAGAGTATTTCTCGCAAATATTTTCCACTTCTGCTTGCTATGCTGTCAGAAACACATTATTTTTAACCATGGTATAATAATACATGGTAGCATTGACAACTGCTTATTTTCTCTTCAACAGGAAAACATAAACTGTCAAAAACAGCTTTTTGTGGAAATACATCAGCAGCTGCTGTGATTGTTGTTTTTTTCACTTCAACGTTTTCAACATTGCTTGTGTTTTCAATGGCGGATTGTGAGCGCTCTCTTTTTGAGTGTATTTTTTGACAGTAGATGATTTCCCAAGCAACTGTCAATGCTACCTTGTATTATTATACCATGATTTTTAACTTCTTTACGACTCACGAACTCACAAGTGTTTTTTTTTTCTAATTTTGCTGTGTCAAAAATTCTTTTGACAATCATATTCACCCCACAAGTGCCAAATATTCTCTTTCAGACTGTCAAAATTTCATCATCCGAGTGAAAAGTTTCCAAATAGCACACGGCCAGAGTCTGTTTTGTTCTTTTTTTTTAGCGACGTTTGGTTAAAATATGACAGCTGATTGATTGGCAAATAAGTGTTGCCCATCCTCGACTGTATGCAATGCGATTTTAGTGTTGCAAATTTAACACAGTTGGGCAAAATGCAAATCTGAACATTTTGTTGTTGTGTTGAAAATATTTGCCATTATATTTTGCAAATGCCACGATGCCACGCTATTGCCCGTAGTCGGGAATAGCCCTTATGTTGTTTTAGAATTTTAAGAATGAAATATTTGCTTTTCAGTTATAAGTTGCCAAAAAACCAGTCAGAACAGTCAGAAACAAAGATTATAGACTTTTTCTAAAGCAGAATGTTCTTTCTTTAGTTGATGGAATAAGCAGAACGCTAGTGGAGTGGAGGCATTAAATCGTTCCTTTGAGGTTTGTCATGCACACTGGCCGTTCGAAGTCGGCATAAAACTAGGAGGTCCTGATCTCGATCATTTGTGTTCAAACATTCAATAATACGCCCAATACCATTTGGTCAAAAAAAAACTGGCTCAAATCCCTTTCAAGTGGAATGCGAATGCTCTATTTCAAGGGCTGAAATAGTCAATATGCCCTTCTTTTTGGTCGAAGTCTCCTGCCTAAAAATATACTCAAAAAGAGAGCATTCGCAATCGGCCATTGTTAATAAATGAAAACACAAACAATGTTGAAAACGTTGAAGTGAAAAAACAGAACAACCTCAGCAGCTGCAAATGCATTTTCACAAAGAGCTATTTTTGACAGGAGATGTTTTCTTGTAGAAGAGAAAATAAGCAATTGTCAATGCTATCTTGTAATTATTATATCATGGTTATACCATGGTGTAATAATAATGTGTTAGTGGATTTTTGACAACACCAAGAATAGCTTTCTTTCTGCCAAAAAATTGAGAGCGAAAGAGAGGAGCCGTTGATAGTTGCCAAATTGTGTTATTTGTTTGAGTTGCTAGATGATGATTTGTTATAGTTTTTATAGGTTATTGTGCGAATAAAGTTTAAACAAATATTTAATTCAATTATTTGTGCCGTGTTGTGTTGACAAAAAGTTATTGCAGTTGTCTTCGGCCATTTGCCAAGTTCGCCATTGAATGGTTTTGTCATTTTATCAAAAACGTGCGGTCGAAGGTGCCACCGACATGAAGCTTTGGCCAGCATGCAAATTGTCTTGCATTCACATCGACTGCTTCATGAAAATATCGAATGTCATGAAAGAATGTTCAATACCTCAACTGATAATAGCCATCAAAAGAATTGGACATGGCATTGAGCTTCGACTGCCTGCACGTTAGCTGATTTATTTTCATTCCAATTCACCATCAGCTGTTTTTGACAGGAGCTGGGAGAAAAAATTTATAATTTTGAGAGAGAAGTGTCAAATTCACTAACACCTTATTATTATTACACCATGGGTTATACAAAAATGATAGAAAAATAGATTGTGCAGATCGTAAAAATAATTTTCAACGATCTGCGCCTCTACGTCACGATAGACTTACGATATGAGCTTACGATATGGCTTCTATCAAGTCGTGTTCAGTAGCGGAATTCCCAAACGTGTTAACGACGTTTATAGTTATCGTTAACTGGCCTTTGCTACAATTATCGTTAACTGGTATTCCCAACATCTATGTTAGCTATTTTTGTCCTTAATTTTGACAGTTCTTTAATGTTATTTGCAGCTGACTTAACCACGAATATTTTAGCGTCGTTAACTTAAATAATAACGTTAAGCGATTGTTTTACATGCGATTGTGATTTTATAAAATATAAATAATATGCATAAAATGGCCACAACACGACGAGGCATATGTTAACCATCATGGTTAAATAAAATAAGATTAAATCAAAATAAAAATAATTCTATAAACTTTATTTTCAATAGTTTCTACGCTTTTATTTAAAATTTAAGAAAATAAAGAAAAGTTTTTAAACTAAATAAAAACAAATTAACGGATAAGAAGGCACATTTCAGAGCATTAATAACAAAAAAATAATAATAAAAGTAAAAATAATAAAAATGTTATACTACAACAATTATAAGTTCGTTGAAGGCAATCGCTCAAACGAAATCGACAGCCTCTTAAGCGCAGAAGTAATTCGGTCGCAAGCAATTGCTTGCATTAGCGCTGCCTCTGCTAATTGCTGCGATGCAGCTGTCTGGTGCTTGGCTGATTCAGCATGAACCCATGGTATAATAATAAAAGGTAGCATTGACAGTTGCTTGGGAAATCATCTACTGTCAAAAAATATACTCAAAAAGAGAGCGCTCACAATCCGCCATTAAAAACACAAGCAATGTTGAAAACGTTGAAGTGAAAAAAAACAACAACCACAGCAGCTGCTGATGTATTTCCACAAAACGCTGTTTTTGACAGTTTATGTTTTCCTGTTGAAGAGAAAATAAGCAGTTGTCAATGCTACCATGGCATGAACCTATCGAAAAGGTCTATCTAATCTGTCAGAAAAGCACAGTGCTGCCATATTTTTGATTTCTGTTAACGATGTTTGTAGCTTATATTGTGAATGTTACATTTTAACAATTTTGTCGCTTAGTACTGTTTTGAGAATACAACATTCGTTATTGCAAGCTACAAACGTCGTTAGTTAACCATAACGATTACGTATCATTAACTTTTTGGGAATTCCACTACAGAATGTGAACAAATATAAAACAAAAGCAAAAGATTCAATAAGCAAATTTGGTCTAGCGTGACGTCACGTCCGAAAAAATGCTTTGTTCGTAGCTAGAAATGTCAAAATGAAAAGTAAACAACATAACGGAGCTGCGCAATGCGTAATCTATTTTTCTATCATTCTTGATGGTTAT
The DNA here is from genome assembly GCA_943735915.1 of Pherbina coryleti. NCBI lineage: Eukaryota > Metazoa > Arthropoda > Insecta > Diptera > Sciomyzidae > Pherbina > Pherbina coryleti. The sequence continues at coordinate 96,684,737 of OX030949.1, read as the reverse complement.
ACAACCCCAGAACGTTCAGGGATGATCAGTACAATTTTCGGAGTTGCTTTGTTACTACTAAACTGTGGTATCTTAAACATATTTAACGCCCTTTTTCTGCTATAACTTGAATTAATATTGAAATTAAATAAAACAAACTTTTAAATATGCGATTCAAAGTTAATAAAATAGTGTTGAAATATTGCATGTACGAGTATTGAGCACCTTTTGGCCATTAAGATTTTTAATTTAAAGTAAGAAGTTATCATTATTCTATTCGATCAACTTTTATATTGATAATATGAGATAAATAAATGAATAAATTAAAAAAAAGTGATAAGGCTATTAATTAGGGTTTTATTACTAGCCTGAATTATTGGAGTTGACAGCAACATAGCGAAATCTGTTAAATTTTATTTGCATGCATTTCTTTTTGCAAAAAATTTTGTGGTAGCCGTTAAGACATCTATTTTTAATTTTAGGAGAAACTCGTTTTTCAAGGTTTTCTTGTAGAGTGGAAATAATTGGGATATTCACGATTCGGAGCTCTTTGTAGAGCTCTTGTGCAACAAATTGTGAACACACCCCATGCACAGGCCTAGCAATTGAAGTTAAGTTCAGTCAGCTTTGAAAGTTTGTGATGTGAAATTATGATATTAAAGAAGTTTGTTTGTAGTGTTTGTAGTCACTACTTGTTTGCTGTCAAAAATTCACAAAATGAACTCAAGAGCTCAAGCGGACTACAAAAGAGCTAAAGGGTATCGCCAGTGCACTTGAGAAAAAAGCACAATTTTGACAGCACGTGTATTTTGTTATTGTAGAGTTATATTTTGGTACACTTTTGCTCTTTTGCACAAGTACTCTACAAAGAGCTCCGGATCGTGAATACCCCTATTATATTGTCTCATTATTGCTCATTTTTCTATTTTATTGAGTACAGAAATGTGATCGAGTAAAAAATAGTAAGGTGATTCATGTTACATTAGGTCTGTTTCCGTATTTTTTGAACTTAAAATGGTAAAATTGTCAAAAACGTGAGAGTAAGAAAAAGTCCCTGAAAAATAGAGGAAAACAAAAAAGAATTGGAACGCTTTTAGGACTAAAATTGTATTAACTGTAAAAAAATCGTTATTTTGATATGGAGTATCATTTGTGCAGACGTCATGCTAATTATTTCTCAAATTCAAATTTATATTTAGTTTTTACACAATTTACCATATTTCTAATTTTGACTCCAATAGTCTTTATTTCAAAGTACTTTCGATATGTTATAATATTTTTGCTATCTTGAAACACCTGATTTTAAGCTGTTTCGCTATTTTTCATTTTAATTTGGTAAATTTAGCTTTTACCATTTTTACCAGAAAAATTTCTCAGACTAAAACTTGGAACTTTTGACAGGGAGGGGAAATGTTGTACTCTTTTGATTGGACTCTCTTTTACCATTTTTGCGAGTCCGGTATTGCTTCGCGGGCTAAAATTTGTAAAATTGGTAAAATGGACTAAAACTTTAGAGCATGATGCAATTATTACAAGGTCGGAGTGACAACTGGCTATTTTCTCAAGAGCCACGTTCTCTAAATGTCATTTGCCTGTATATTTTACTTTCTATTTTCTTTTTTAATTTTTTCGTTCTCTACTTTATAGGTACTTTTTTTGACAGTTGGTGCAAGACGAAAAAGCTATCACTCCTACCTTTTATAATTATATCATGCTTTAGAGTACGGGAACAGACCTATTGTAGGTGCTTCGTAAGCTCGTATTTTGTATGAAATTGCGAAACGTCAAAAGTATTTCATATGAACATTGAGATACAAAAATTTTTAAGCTATACATAACATATTCGCTGCTTATGTCGTAAATAAGTTTGCGTAAAATTGTTTTATTTGACAAAAGAGAAAAACAAATCAATTTTATTTAAAAAATTTTATTAATCAGTAAATACATACAGCAAAAGTTCCCATTTACAGAGATCATCCTCGAATTTTCAACTGATGTCACATTTCACAAATGTCTGACGAAAGAAGCTGTCAACATCTTTAAGGTTCTTCGAATACAGCTCAGCATGTCTTTTGTCGATGCAAATTGCTACCAAAAGAGATCTACAGTTTCTACATAGGAAGGGGTCATTTCTAAGAATATTACCCTGCTTACCTTTCGTCTTTTCTTTTATGGGCGTCCCGTTGCGACCGATCATATCGCACACCTTCTTCAAAAGTGATACAAATCGAAAATTTTCGATTTTGACTTTTTTATATAAATCAATTTGTAATGCACATCTCCATCGACTGTAAAAATTTTGTTTTAATCTGATTGCTCGTTAATTTTTAAAAAATCATTTTGTATCCTTCTTTTGTATGAAGTTGCTTGAAAACGAAATAGTTTTTTGACTCTCCTGAAAATTTCAAATTGAGTTGTGTCACTTTTGAAGAAGATGTGAGTTATGACCTGTTTACTATTGTCATGGTAGAGAATGAACATAAAAATGTTAATGCTTACTTCCGTGGCAACTTTATCATCAGTTTTCACAGTTTCCTGCATTTTGCTGACTTTTAGCTAGCTTCTTCCCTTTGTACCGAACAAGCAGCTGTTCCTCTCAGAGCATCCTCTTTGTAGCAATGCTCTGAAGTCAACTAGAGTATCCGGAACTCACACGGCATACCTGAACTCCCAAAGCGTTAGTATGCTCCACAATGGTGCTGCCTTCGTCTTGAAATAAAAAAAATCCACTGAATTAGTCACTTAAGACGTACTATCCGAAAATATCTCATTATCCATAACTGGACGTGCGCTTTGGAGGAGTTCCAGTTCTTACCACCAGTCACATGAGGACATCGGTGTCTTGGACCAATCGATACGAAAGTCATTGTCTCAATGGTAGGCAAGATAGCGGGAGATATGTTAAGTGGTGTTAACTCAGTGCAAAGTTATATTACTTTGAACTCATCTTGAGGATTTTAATGGCAAAATATGTTATGGAGTCAGTCCCATTGGGTAATTATTCAAAAGCAGCTTTTTATAATATGAACCAGAATCGTATTTTAATCAAAAAAAAAAAAAAACATAATGAGGTAAGACAAATAAAAAAAATCATCCTTTCACTAAAGAGTTTAATTCTCGTTCTGAGTTATTGTAAAGTGAAAAGTTTTCTTCACTTCCGATTCTTGTTATATGTTAACAGGTGTCTATTTGAATGCAGTATTACTAAGTAAACGCAATCAAAAGTCTATTGCTTCTTGTTTTATATTTAATATGGAAAATAAACTTGAGGGACCGGAAAAACAAGCAATTAAAAACAGGACAAAAAAATTATGCTATTGACAATAATTGAAATGGATTGATTTAACAAATTGTTTTTACAACATGAATCAAAGAGCTATTTTCAAAAATTTTTTAGGTCACGAAAGCTGTGTTGAATGCATGCTATTTCACAAATAACTCTTAATATTTAGTTCAGTGAAAATTTTTTACTTGATAAAAAAGAATCGCAATTTTAACCAAAATGAAAAAGATCCCTTTGCAGTTGTAAGTTTGCATTAATTGCGAAAATAAAGAAAATTTATTTAAAATTTATCATTTCATAGAATGAGAATCAACAACACCAGAACTTTTTTATTTTATAAGACAAAACTGACTTGGAAAAAAACAACTGTCTCCTGTTTAAGATTAAATGCTTTTTATTTGGTTAAATATACTTACATATACTATACTTATTGAATTTAAGCCCTGTAACTGCAAAACAACATTTTACTAAGTCTAAATTCTTTTATTATCGAGTTTAATATACATGCGAGTACATACATAGATGGATATATGGGTTCTGTCCACACTATTAATACATAGTAGTACTATACGGAAGCAATTTTATCTAAAAACTTAGCTAAATGAAGGTCTTATGTTAGTGAACTTTCATGTAAAGCCATCTTAAGTTGCATGCTTAATATTCACATTGTGAAACCATTGCATATGCAAATAATAAATCGTTTTTCTTTTCTCGGTTTTAATAACTGATTGTGATGGTTAGAACCTTCTATTTAAACTTTTTTTTTTCAACACATCAGGATTTTAAGATGATTCAGGGTTCTTTTGAAGTTGCCCAAGCACAGGACAGATTAAGTTTTTTTTAACTCTTTTCTTCGAACTGCATAAGTGCTATTCTTACCCTTCAAATTGAATGATCGAATGTTCATTTACTATTTGCAAAGTTATGGCTATTTGTAACATAACCCGATGAATTCCTCTGTTCGTCTATAACGGAGCCGATTTTGGAATTTTTTATATCATCTTAAAATAGGCATAACTTTATTAGTAAAACTATAGGTGACCTTTCGACGTACAGAGGGGTATTTTCGGAATCTAGCCGGCCAAAATTTCAGTTTTACAAATTTCAGCTGTCCAATACCCAAAGAGTAATATTTATCACTTTCCACGACCGGAAATTTTAAAGTTTTTCGAATTAAAGTAAAAAAAGTGAAGTTTCCGGAGATTTTCTGTAATTGATTTTAAGCTTAAAGGAAAGATCATGAAATTCGCTTTCGGAATAGCATTTTTTGTATGTGAAAAGTTGCGTTTTTTTCAACGATGTGCATCGTTGAAATATTTAGCTATCTAAGAATTCCGAGTGAAAATGGGCCTGATCGTGGATGTGCCTAAGCCAGGTTATGATAATACCAATGACGGCAATACTAGTCGAAATTTTTTTCGGAAATCACGAATTGGCAGCTTAAATTATTAGCATTGATATTAATTAAGTTTATTGCATAAAAGTTATTTTGGATATATTGTCAAGTGGACGTAAAATCAATATACAGTTGTTCACAGCTTTTTTATGCAGTGCATACTTCCAATTTTAAGGTTCTATAGCAACGAAACTAACAGCAATTTAAAAAAGAATGTGGTATCATCTTAAAGAAGAAGAAGTCCAGTTTAACAAATGAACTTAATTTACAGTGAAAATATACATTTAAATAACTTAAAAATAGGCGAACAAAAAATACTGCTTAATTTCATTTCACAGATTTCATATTAATTGTGATATTTAATCATTTTTATATTTAGTATGATATCCCTTGTTGTCCACAACAAATCTAAAGCGGTTTGACATTGATGCGACCAGTTGTTGTGTAATAATAGACGAAATATTCTCCCACTCCCTTTTCAGTGCCTCATTCAGAAAGTTTTTGTTTTTAATTTTATGTTTCCGGATGTTATTTTCTAATATAGACCAGAAATTTTCAATAACATTAAGGTCTGAAGACTGAACTGGCGGTGTAGTCAAATGTGGGCAGTTGTATAATAGCCAGACTTGCACAATACCGATTTTATACCCCAAGCCTCGGCACTCTGCAATAAATTGTTCTTGAGGATTTGAAGGTACTAAAATATATCCATTGTTGTTTTAATAAACACATACTTTCCAGTACCAGCACCCCGAAATGCAGGCACAAACCATGACGCCGCCACCTCCATATTTCACTGTTACTTTCAAGTTTTCTTTGTTGAGCTCCTTCTTTGGTTTTGTCCACACATAGGACATACCATCTCAACCGAATATGTTGAATTTAAATCCAGGTGCGAAAATAACTGAATTCCAATACTCTTGGGCCTTCAAAACATATTCTTTGGCAAAAATTGGCCTACATAGCCTGTTTTTGGGGCTGATAAAAGGCTTGTTTCAATCTATTCAGCCTAAAAATTCTGGTTGGACAAGACACGGCGAATATTTTTCACACTACACTGTTTGCCCAGGTCAACTTGAACTTCAGAAGCCAGTTTCGGAGCTGAGAGTATCGGGTTAGCCTTTATCTTCCGTACAATACATCGCTGGTCGGTTGTATTGAACATTTTGTTTGATGCTTCTCTGCCCTTGCAACTGATTCGCATGGACGAAACGATCGATGATCTTTTGCACTGTAGAATCATCGATATTCACCATTTCAGTAATTTTTCGCTGCGAGTGGCCATTTTTAAAATGGTGTACAAACATTTCACGTTACTGTAGCGCTGTGCGAGGTCCCATTTTAAAAAGTAATTGGAGTAGATACTTTAAATAACAAAATTAGACTAAAAAGTAAACAAAAAGCAATTATAGAAATAAAACGAAGGCATAGGAACCGACAGTACCGTTAGACAGAGCAGAATTGCAGTAACGTTACACAGAGAAGTGACTGCATCAAATAAGCTGTGAGATGAAATTTAGCAGTATTTTTTGTTTTTTTATTTTTTATATAATTATATTTTCACAATAAACTAATTTCCTTTGTTAAACTAGATTTCTTCCTCTTTTAAATGATACACATTCTTTTTCGTTGTTATGGAGACTTAAATTTGAAAGTATCCTCTGCATAAAATAAGTTGTGAGCCACTGTAGATAAATTTTCTACGTATGTCAATTCGATGACCCTTACGATGCATAAAATATTAGACCATGGATCCATTGTTATAGAAAAAGCTCTACTTACAATAGGCCAATTATCGGAAGAGGCCGCTAAAGCCCGTAATAAGCATTTCCAACAAACCCGCAAAAATTTTCAAGAAGGTCGTGCAATAGCGATTAATGCTATATAGCGATTTGTTAGCTCTAAACAGATTAATGCTAACAAATGATCCTCTGGTAATAAGAATTTGGCCAATTTCAATAAAAGATAAGCAAACAGTTTTTAAAAGAAACTCTAACCATGCTCTGTGGTATTGCATAGTGGTGAGTTGCCGAACGAGTCAGAGGAATCGTGTTCGAATCATTGAATGATTGTTTTCAATAATAAAAAATTTTTATAAAAGTTTTAAGTATATTCATTACAATATTTGGATTTGAGTTTCGATTTTAATGGTAAATAAAGTCAAGTAAGTATTTAAATACACGTTTTATTGTCAAAATAAGTTCTGAAATACCTTTGGATTCCACTAGCATGGTAAAATAATTTAAACCACCTAGATCTTAGAAATATCCTTATGTGCGACGTCTAGCTTTAAAGGGGATATAATCATTAATAAAAGAATTAGTAGAAAATAGTTAAAATCTTTCCGTAACCTGTACCTAACCTCAAAAGTTGCCCAAAAATAAATTTTTCTTGTATATAACATCAAATATCTCAAAAATCTGAAGTTATGAGCCAATTTTTATCTCCGATTAAACTATTTGCAGAAAAGTACTTCATAAATGACTGCCAGTTTCCTAAGAGTAGAGCCTTGTGGACTTATGTAATTATTATGGATTGCAATGCATAAATTTGGATTAAGTCAAATAGTTCCACCTTGCAAATATATGGATGAGCAGACTTAAGGCCTGACCAAAATAAACGAAATGAGACGATTGCAACTTGAGGAGCATTTGCACTCGCTACGTCTGTTTTGACATTTAACCCAAAATAAAACGAGTTCCTCCAATCGTCTGAAACAGCTGATCAATTGCAAACCAAGTGTCTAAGCTATTTAGAATTTTGTGAATTATTAAATAAACATAAAACGTAAAACATAAAAATTATTAAAAATAAGAAAACAATTCTTTTATTTATGTTACTCGGGAGGCTTTTTACATAAATTCCAGGTTCATCTCGTACAGCGAGACCAACCAATTAAATCATACAAAATTTTCACTCATTATAAAAAATTGTTGAGGATATGAAATAAACAAAAATATAAAAATAAGAAGTCTACTCTACACAGCTGCTGTTGACGAGTAGAGACGCTAAAAGTTCGGTTCTTAAAGAACAAAACGTCTAGTCAAACTGCTTCGTTTAGTTTCGATAAGTTTACGTTTGTTCATTTTGGGTTACAACCATGGTATAATAATACAAGGTAGTATTGACAGTTGCTTGGGCAACGACCATCTGTCAAAAAAAATGTCAAGAAAGAGAGCGTTCAATTATTTCTTATGTTTTCGCCATTGTTTATGTTTCAGCGCTTGCAAATAACCAAACATTTTCTTACAAAATATTGCCTATTTTATTTAATTAATAGTGAGTTATTATTACTAGAACGAAAATAATTTGTAAACTTAATGTTATTAAGTGCAAACATAAAAAAAAAGGTTGAAAACGTTTAAGTGCAGCAACCCCAGCAGCTGCAGATGCATGTGGACGAAATTGAAGAAGTTTTCAATTAAAATTAAAACACCACGGCTGGAAAACGTTAAACACATATCACACATAATTTTTTTACAACTTTCACTATTATAATTGTGTATTTAACGCACATATTTTGCGGAATTTATTTATTTTTACATTCGTTTAATTCTTGTTGCACGAACAACTGTTTTTGACAGATGGTCGTTTCCTTGTTGCTGAGAAAATCTATACTTGTCAATGCTACCTGTATAATTGTATCATGGGTTACAACATTGAAATGTATTTAAGAGAACATTTTCGTCTTCACTCATTACGGAGCAAATCGTCTATTTTGGTCAGGACTTTAAACTTCTCAGCTGAAATATACGAGTATAATAGTTTAACAAATAACTTGTATGAATTTTAATCTTTCAAGATACATGTGTGAACAAACGTTATTAAATACTTATCAAGCACGTTTACACAGATATAGGTATAAATCTTAGTCACTTAGTCAAATTTATTTTAATACAAATACTATTTATGAAGGGAAAATATAAGACAATTCATGAAAGCTCTTTTATTCCAAAAGGCCAAATATAACGGATGCTCTTGGGCCTCTGTAAGGTATTAAACTCTCTTATATTCTTTAATATAACTAACTGCCTTATGCAATAATGTATTAAGGGAGTTCAAGTAAGCTCATAACTGCGAATAACACGCATACTCTGTAGACTGAATACGGGTACATTAGTCATGTAGAAATCAAATACACAGATGCCACAAAGTGGTTGCATTAACTACTTTTGTTTTCTCCTTGCGCAGTGTCACGTGCGCAGTAAGAAGTATATGCGGATTGTAAATACAAGGTGGGGCAAAAGCAATCACACTATTGGAACACCCTATAACTTTTGTAAATGGCGCCAAATGTCAATTCGGGTTTGACATTTGTGAAGTAAACAAAAGCAGAATACAAATCGACAAGCCATGAATCGGTTTACTCCGCAAGAACGCGGAATAATTGTTTCCATTTTTTTGCGCAACAATTTGTCTGTTGTGTTGGCGCAGCGTGAATTTCGTCGCAGACGCCGGTGCAGCCGTTCTGCTGAGAATATCGCTGCTGTTACTCAACATGTCGAAGAAGAGCCCGGAATATCAACCAGACGACGTGCCACGCAATTGGGCATTAGCCCTACGGTCCTTACGCTTAATTTTGGTGAAAGATTTGAAGATATTCCCTAACAAAGTGCAGACAGCTATCAGCTGTTAGCTGTTGACCGCCAACTGCGTGTTACCTACGCTCAAGCCATCATGAATCTCAACGAAGAGGTGGACGATTTTCAGCGAAAATTATGAGCGATAAGGCTCATCTTTGTCATTACGCGAATAAACAAAATAATCGTTTCTGGCGCACCGAAAATCCTTGTATCACCCACAAAGAACCATTACACCCGCTCAAAGTTACTGCGTGGTGTGCTGTTTACGCTGAAGGAGTCATTTGACCATTTTGTTTTAAAACGCTGAGGGCAAAACGACGACTATGGACGGCGCGCGTTACAGACCCATGATTACCAAATTTTTTTTTTCCTCAATTAGATGAATTGGGACTGGAGAACATGTGATTCCAACAGGACGGTGCAACAGCGCACATCTGCTCGAGCCACAGCCGATATTATGAAGGAAGCATTTTTGGGTCGCTTAATCTCTCGTTTTGGTGATTTGCACTGGCCGGCCAGATCACCCGATTTAACCACTCCAGACTTCTTTTTATGGGGTTTTTTGAAGTCGCGGGTGTACGTCAACAAGCCTCAGACTCTTCAAGCTCTTAAAGAGAATATTCGCCAAGAATGCGAGAACCTGTCGCCTGAAGTTCTGGCAAGAGTGGTGAAAAATGCCATAAAACGAGCCTGTCTGGTCATCAACTCTGGCGGCGGCCACGTGGCCGATATAATTTTCTCAACTTGATGAAATAAATTCTAATGGATTAAATAAGCAAATTTCACAAGCAAAACCAAAGTTTTTCATTAAAAAACAAAAAAATTACAGCAAAAGAACATTGGGTGATTACTTTTGACCCACCTTGTATCAATAAATTCACACTTGGTTTGCTTTCGAGTTTGCATGAACCCCCTTGTTAATAATGTTTATTGATAGTCGCATATATTGTAGTGTTTATGGGGGCGCAGATTAGCTTTACTTCGGTTACAACTTAATAGAGCAAATATTGTTATGTTTTTCTTTAATAACGGGTAGATTTTAATTTTATGGCAAATGCAATGCAATAAATATTTTCGGATGGACTTTATTGCCAATGAAATGCAATAAATCATTTCTGCTCACTGTATATTTCAAGATTCACATATATAATTGATACTATACTAAACTGCTGGAAAATTTTGAATTGTTTTAGTCTTAAGGGTTCAAATATTCATACTTGTATGCATATTTTATATTTTTAATAATAATGATTTTTTTGTTTTAATTGAATGCACCGTAGTTACGCATTGGAAGGCTATTTAAAGAGCTGCCAAGATTTATGCGTGCCGCTGGCAAGAGCTCAGGATGCTCACTCAGAGTGTCGGACAGAGCTGTGAGCAGAACATCTGTTGAAGATTTTAAAAAGTGTAAATATACATGTTTTCAAATACTTCTATAATATTACTTACGCAATACTTTTTTCTGCAAATCCAATGGTATTACACCGCGGTTGCCCTCACGCTCAAGAAAGTCTGTCAGTTTTTGTAATTCATGGTGAGCTTCACCTGAACCGTGTGACAAGGATTGTGCAAACATGACCTTATTTATTTTTTTTTAATCTTTAATAAAATATTTTATATAAATTAAACATTTTATCAAACCTTGGCTAGATTGTAAAGAATTTCCTCCAACGTATATTCTGTATACAGGAACTCTGCAATCTTAGCTCTACCAGCCGATTCGTCATAATCGGTCAGTTCTTAATTTCAAATAAATCAAAAGTAATGTTTTAGCGTATTTAAAATTGAAAATAACCATCAATTTTTATAAATCATTATTTACCTTGTCGACCATCGTTATTCATTTCTTGCAATTTATTCCACATTGAGATACTGTCAATAGCTTTCTGCAAATGACGGTTATTTCGCTGATCTTCCCCCACAGCTAAATGTATATCAGGGAAAGGTTTTTCTGTTGTTGTTGTTGTTGTAGTTGTTGTGGTGGATGTTGTTGTTCCAGGTGGTGGAAAGCTCTTCTATTGTTATGAATAAAAAAAAACAGGATAGAATGTTATACTGCACCCGAAACAGGGTATACACCAAACTAGTTCGTACCCGTTAGTATTGAGAGCAACCAATTGCCACTATGTCGCTAACTACTTCATTAGTTATATATTAACCACTATCTACTTTTCTGACTCAAGGTAATGCATTAACGGGTTATTTCAATAAACTTCAAACTCATTTTGCTTATTGTTTATGTTAATACACCCACGCTTACTCTGTAAGGGGTATATTAACTTTGCAACTCGTTTTGTATGTAGTCTTTCAGCATGGTATACAAGATAGCATTGACAACTGCTTTTTCTTCTCTTCTACAAGAAAACATCAGACGTTCCTCACAAGGCAAAGGCTGAGGGTCATGGGGCGATCTTCACATGGCAACGTGTCTGACTGCGTCAACCTGGCGAGGCCAGCATTATCCATGTCGAACTCGTCTCAAGTCGACTCAAACCTCTACGTGGTGTCCTCTAGAAACGCCAAACTGGCAACCGTTAGTTTGACCGCTGGTCTGAGTGGCGGGCTCCCTGCCTTTAAAGGGTTGTGCGTTGGGTTTGAAGCCAACCACGTAAAAACAAATTTCAATGAAAAATATAAGAAAAAAGATGAAAGCTATAGCTCGGCTTAAAAACAACAAAGCCGCAGGAGCTGATGGCTTACCTGCTGAGCTCTTCAAGAATGGAGGCGAAGCTCTATTTGAATGCATTCATGAGCTTCTATGCAGAATATGGTCGGGAGAATTCATTCCAAACGATTGGAACCTCAGTGTGCTCCGCCCAATTCACAAGAAAGGCGATCCCACAATTTGCGCCAACTACCGCGGGATAAGCCTTCTTAATATCGCATATAAGGTCTTGTCGAGCGTATTATGTGAAAGATTGAAGCCCGTCGTAAACCAGCTGATTGGACCTTATCAGTGTGGCTTCAGACCTGGTAAATCCACCATAGACCAGATATTTACGCTACGACAAATCTTGGAGAAGACCCTAGAAAAAAAAATCGACACACATCATCTTTTTGTCGATTACAAAGCCGCCTTCGACAGTCCAATAAGGAATCATCTATATTCCACCATGTCTGAATTTGGTATTCCTGCAAAGCTCATCCACCTTTGTAGAATGACACTGAACAACACCAGCAGCACAGTTAAAATCGGGAAGGACCTCACTCTTCCATTCGATACCAAACGAGGTTTCAGACAAGGTGATTCCTTATCGTGCGACTTTTTCAACCTTATGATGGAGAAGATTATCCGAGCTGCTGATTTGAGACACAGTGGCACAGTATTCTATAAAAGTATTATGCTGCTGGCGTGTGCTGATGAATTCGATATCATTGGCCATAATACGCGTGAAGTCAGCGCAGCATTCTCCAGATTAGTGAAAGAGTCGAGTCGAATGGGTCTTGCAGTGAACGCAGATAAGACAAAATACCTAGTGTCAACAAACAAACAGTCCCAGCTTCTTGGAAACTACATCACTGTTGACAACATCTCCTTCGAGGTTGTTAAGGACTTCGTCTACCTGCGATCCACCATAAACTCTTTCAACGATGTCAGTATTGAGATACACGAAGGATAACTCTTGCCAACAGGTGTTACTTTGGGCTAAGTAGGCAATTGAGAAGCAGAGCCCTCTCTCGAGGAACAAAACTCACGCTCTATAAGTCACTAATTATGCTCGTCCTATTATATGCAGCACAAACCTGGACGTTGAGCAGTTCTGATGAAAAGACAAAGCCTTCGAGACGTTCAGTTCTGGAAAAGACATAGTCCAGTTCTGGACGTTGAGCCTTCGAGACAACGATCCTTCGTAAAATCTTCGGTCCAATCTGCGTCACCGAATTCGATGAATTCGAGTACCGAATTCGATGGAACCACGAGCTGTATGAGCTGTACGCTGACATCGACATAGTTAAGCGTATTAAAATCGAGCGGCTCCGCTGGCTAGGTCATGTTGGGCAAATGGAAAACGACGCTCCAGCGAAAAAAATATTTGATTCAGTGCCCAGTGGTGGTCAACGCAGAAGAGGACGTCCACATCTTCGTTGGAAGGATCAGGTGTTGGATATCCTGACCACGCTTGGTGTTTCCAACTGGCGCCAGCAAGTGCAAAACAGAAATGGCTGGCGCAATTTCTTATACGAGGCCAAAACCGACCAACGGTTGTAAGCGCCAGATAAGTTAGTAAGTAAGTATGTACAAGAAAACATCTCCTGTCAAAAACAATTGGTTGTGAAAATGCATCTGCAGCTGCTGAGGTTGTTGTTTTTTCCACTTCAACGTTTTCAACATTGTATGTGTTTTCAATGACCGATTGTGAGCGCTCTCTTTTGAGTATATTTTTTGACAGGAGATGGTTTGCCAAGCAACTGTCAATGCTACCTTGTAATTATTATACCATGTTCCATCAGGAGGCGTGATAGATTTAAAAGAGTATACAGTGGAGGCCATGCACCTGGCACACTTTACGTATGATGAATATTATTCTTGTTTGTTTTCACCATATCATAAAATTTCATCAATTCGCTCAAAAACCAACAATTAAGAACTTTCGTTGCTTAAATACGAACTTTACACCTTTCAGATAGGAAAAAGTCAAAGTATTGATATTACAGTGATTTTTTTTTTTATTTTCGTATTAAAATTGTTTTGTGAAACAAGATGAAGTCATGGGTGCCAAGGGGGGACAGTAAGGTGGATGATACGTCAATACCACGTTTTGAATAATCAAAAACTCTTTTCTTTGAGATAATGTGTATAACCTTCAATTGTCGTGATGGAGGATGATCTTTCTTCGGTGGTTGGTTTTCCTCAATTCTCCGAAGACTTCCGGCAAACAGATGGTTTTGTACCATTTAGCAATAACATATCTCAATTGCTCAATTCTTAGTTGCGACATGATCGGTTTTTCTGAAAAAACTGGCAACCATTTGTTTAGAAGTTCTAAGTCCACGGACAACTTTTGTCGAGTTTTGCTAACTTTGAAAAACACAAACGGTAGATTGCTGATTTGTTTCGAGCTCATAAGCGTAGATCCATGATTCGTCACCTGTGGTGATGTTGTCGACGAGCCAACCGTCAAATTATAGGGTATGCGACGGGAACAAATCGTCGGTTGAAAATAACTATGACGTTAATGCAAATTTTGTAAAATACGGTTTATTGAGTAATTGTTATCCCCAATATCACTGGTAGATGGGAGAAAAACCACAGAGCTGTGTTTGTTTAGAGCCGCCACAGTGCAGTTGTGTAGTTGTTGAATTCGTATGAAAGCCAAAGTAATTAAAATTTGTTTTTTCCCTCTCCTGCACAATTACTATTTTTGCAGTTACGTCATTGTTCTTTTCAACTGACGAAATGTTCATGTAAAATCGAATGTATGCTAGTCCCACTTATGTCCACGGATGACTCTATAGCACGGTATGTAACATGTCGTTCTGCTTCAAACAGTTCATGCACAGCATCGATGTTTTCTGCCACAACAGCCGCTCTTGGAAGACCATTTCAAAATTCGTTTTGGAGAGAACGACAACCACGCTCGAAGTCATTGAACCAGCGTTTTGCAGTCGCTGGGATGAAGCACCATCACCAAAAGTCGAACTTAGTTAATCCATACATTATTTTCTTGTCAATTCATATCGAAAATCGTAAAAAATCATCACCCGAAAATTTTAATTCAATTTTCTTGCTGAACTTCTATGATCAAATTGCGTTGTGCGTGTTATTAAATGTTTGTACACAAATGATCGAGAACGGGACCAACTAGTTCCATGCCGACTCTGAACGGCTAATGTTCAAGAAGCTTTAAATGCCATTATTTACTCTCTGATGTTTGCCATTGTCTGCAGAGAGGTGACGACCGATTAGAAAAATTAAATTTAATTGAAAAAAAAAACTTTCTGTTTCAGCTGGGGTTCGAACCTGGGCTCGTATTGGCATCGAGTGGTCCACGCACAGTTTAACGCATTCGGCCACGGCCGACACTGATATCATATTTACGCTAAAACAAATCCTAGACAAAGAAATCGGCACACTCCATCTTTTTTCGATTATTATGCTACCTCTTTTAGTCCAATAAGGCAGCACCTATACTCCACGAGGCCTTAATTTGGGATACCTTCAAAGCTCATCCATATTTGCAGCATCACACGGAGCAACTCATGCAGCACAGTTAAAGTGGGGAAGGACCACTCCCCTCCATTCGGTACCAAACGATGTTTGAGTCAAGGTGATTCCTAATTGTGTGACTTTTTCAACATAATCATAGAGAAGATCACCGACCTGCTGATCTGAGATGTAGTGGCACGATATTGTACGAGAGTATTATGGTGCGAAGTTAGTGCAGCATTCTCCAGATTAGCGAAAGAGTCGAGTCGAATGAATCTTGCAGTGGATACATGCAAAACGAAATACCTAATGTTAACAGTTCAGGTGTAACTGTGTTCACGTGTATTTAAAAAAATCAAGTGAAAATATGAATTTGAATTGCACGTGAAGTTGTTTAAGTTCATATTCAGGTGATTTATTTATTCACGTGAATAGTATTCACGTATTTTAGGCAAAGGCAATCTTTAATATTTATTTTGAGTTTCTGAGGACAAAAGATTGATATGGGATTTAGAAGACTTTCTGCTGCTTTTTTGTGGCTTTTATGGCTTCTGTGGGTTCCTAGGAATGGAATGAAGGCAAAGGATTAAAGGAAATGGGATTTGGCTAGCACCTGGGTGCGTCATTAGAACACAGAACCCAAAAAAATCCCAATGACTCATCCGGGAGCTGGTCAAATGCTAGTTTAATCTGTTGTCCAAATATTCATTACTTTTCTAGGAACTCCACAACCTATTAAAGTTCCAATAAAGCATATGAAAGTTTTACAAATCGTTTATAAATTGTTTATGCCTAAAATACATGTAGACTATTCACGTGAATGCAAAATCACATGAATACGAACTTTAACTACTTTACAACTACTACTTACAACTACTACAAGTTCGTGTTTAAGGCAACGAACTACACGGAGTTCGAACTTGCGTAAGCTCGTGTAGTTCGAAACACTTGTTTGAGCTCAAGCTCAATTGTTTCATGGCAAACGACCGTCGAAATGCGAATGTCAAATATATGAGAGATTATATGCATATATAATTCGTTGGCATACTCCCCCCCCCCCTTTCCAAAAGATATCAAAAAATTTTATAAAACAACAAAAACTACTTTTTGTAACAGTTGGTGGAGGCTCCATAGAAACTGAAATGTTGGGATCATTTCCCAAGAAGTCTTAAAAGAGGTCATAAATTGTCGGAAGCTCAACAGAGCTTTAGTCGCGACACTCTTCCTAAGAAGATGTCTTCGCAATACCTACGAATACGAGCTTTGGTATTTGAATACTTACCTTAACATTATTTTCGAGTATTTCCTCTGGAAAAACTCGTCTTGAATAGGATCGCTGCAGGTACTCAATGCCAAGTCGTATGTCGCGTAAAAATTTCAGAGCACTTTCTCTAGTCATCTAAATTTTTGGTTTTGTCATCAGTTACTCTTTTTAATATTCAATAAATTTACAAAAAAATTTTACCTACCAAACCCTGTTCGATAAATTCCTCTACAGCACGCGCCACGCCAACTTCGTCGCCCGTCCAGAAGACATACTGTGCCATATCGAATGCAGAATATTGTCCGTCGTGTTTGAGCAGACTCTCGGCGGTCTGTAAGAAGTTTCAAAAATATTAATACGCAGTTGAAAATTCGAAGAAGAGTTCTAAGATGCGATAATAAATAAAAGGTGCAATATTACAACAACTGTGCTTTTTTTGGCTTGAACACCATTCAAATACAAGTTAATACTAAAGTTCAAATAAGCTCTTGCTAACAATCTACACAACCAAGTTATTGGAAATATTTCCATAAAATTTTTTAATTTAATAAAAATGTGCTTCCAAGGCAGTTGATACTATGTTTGCAATAACGGAAAAATTAAGCTCAATTCAGCTATATTAACAAGCGTTATAAGCACCTTTGGTGGCATTAGATGGGGAATTGAGCGTCTCTCTGCTGTTTTGATCACTTCTAATTCATCCACAATGATATCGCTAGCAGTTTCTTTATTGTGTTCATTAGTATTGAGATTTTCGGTTAATTTAGGCTCATCGGGGTGCGATGGACGTATTGGATGTAATACTGGATGCTTAGCTGTGGAAATTTCTGGCATCAATGTAACGTCAACGTTGGGATTTGGTTTAAAATGCTCAGTAAGACCCGGTGTGGAATTGACAATCGTCGGTGTTGTTGAGGTGGAGGTCATTGTGGAAGTTGACGTTGTTGAGGGTGTTGGAATCACTTCTGGATTTTGACCGAATGCTAGGCGTGCAGCTCCATAGAATGGCTGTTTTGTTGATTTTATAAAAGTTAATTTTATGATATCAACATCTTAATTGTTAGGACTTTATATATAGTCGGTTTGTATAAAATTTTAGAAAATTAATTGGAATATTATAGAATATATGATTTGAAATAATACTGAAAAATAGTTATTCAAGATAAAATGCAATGTTCTGCTTTTGCTATCCTCAACCATTCATCTTGGAGCAACCGACAGAGTCATCGCTATAGGCTGTTCCTTAAATGTTTATAATATAACACCACACTCACCTTAGCCATCGATGGCACTCCGACTGTTACGTCTGCTCCATTGGAGTTCTCTGCTTGCTGATGATTGTTATTCGACGACTTGCCGCCATCATTATGTGGCAACATTGGTGGACGATGCGCGCCTTGTATACCTTCATCTTGCTCTTGTTCAGGTTGTCCGACAAAAGTATCAACTGGTGGCTTGACGGCTGTAACTGATGCCATTGTTGATGCTGTAACGGACTCTAATTGGCGCTCAAGTTCTGGCAGAGTGTCGGATTGATTAATTGAATCCGTTTCCACCAAACCTGCCATCGGCATTTCAACATCACCCGGTTCGTGTTGTTTCTCAAATAGTTGTTGATGTTGTTGTTTCGGCTGTGATGTGTCGTCCGCTATGTCATCATCTGGACTACGTTTCAAGTGTTCCAATTCGAGGACATCTTCATCAATCTGAAAACAATAAAAGTTGTAAAAAAATATTACAATTGTAAAAATTAAAATAACATACAGTGTTGTGCATATCAAAAGCAACCAAAATTGGCGTAGCAAACTTCTTCATATTTTTTATCGTCTTAATTCTTTCCCCAAAATTTAAATAGTTATTTTTACTTAATCATGTATTGCGCTCAATATAGAATCAAAAGAAATTAAGTCAAAAATAACGGTATTTCAGCAATGAGAGCAGTATACGGAAAGAGCGATTTTTGACTGTGCATAACAAAAGCAACTTACTTAAGTCAAATAATTTTTGCTCCGATAACGGTAAATGACGGTTATATTTTTAATTTATTGCTTACTTATTACTGATTTAGACTGAAAAGAGTTATATGCAAATAATTCTTTGTGTGAAGAAGACATTCAAATTTTCAAAACGTCATTTCGCGTGATAAATACCCAGAGTCCTTTAAACAGCAATAATTGATGAGTATAAATCAGGAGCATCACTAATTTCTTTATCAAAAAGTACAAAATAAATAAATCAATAATTTCACGGCTTATAAAAAAGTTTTAGACCAAAAAAACTTTGAAAACCCTTCACTTGGGTGGTCCGAAGCTTAAAAAAACACAGAGAGAGGACCGACATGTTATCCTAGCTTTTCAAGAATATCCTTTTTATCATCTCAGTATGTTGTTAATCAACTAACTTTAAAAGTGGACTTGAGTACTGTTCGCCGACGTGCTTTAGAAACTGAATTAAGAAGTTGCAGACCAGCGAAGAAGCCATTGCTTACAAAAAAAAAAAAAAAAAAAATTAGAACGAAGGTTTGGTTTTAAGACATAATCTCTTTTGGCTTAAATCAAATAAAAATTTTTTTATTCCCATTTAAATTTTGCAAGAACTCATTAAATTGGTCCGATGATCAATGAAAGACAGTCCTTTTTCCAGTCAGTCCAGTCAGACAGTCCAGCGATGGCATGGCCACAGTACATCGGCGAAAAGAGCCTTATGCTCTGGGCTTGTTTTTCTAGATTTGGACAAGATCCAGTTTATGAAATTACCCAAAAAATGGACCGATTTATTTATAAAGAGGTTTTAGAGACAGTCATGTTGCCTTTTGCTGAGCGAGAAATGCCAACCAGGTGGATATTTCAGCATAACAACGACCCTTAGCACACCGCAATGATCGTTAAGACGTGAATTTGGGCAAAAGGGATTCAGGTATTGGACTGACCAGCTCAATCGACTGATCTTAACCCAATAGAAAATCTATTTGGAATCCTTAAGCGACGAGTCGGTGGGCAAAGATTTTCTTATAAAGCTGCACTCGTTGAGACACTGGCACAGCAGTGGCGAAGCATATCACAAACTATAATTGACGACCTTATAGCTTCAATGCCACGCAGATGTGATGCGGTTATTAAAAATACAGGTTATTTTACCAAATATTTACCCTATAACCTGTATTTTCAATCGATTTCAATTTCTTTATTTAAGTTGCTTTAGTTATGCACAGCATAATTTTTACTTTGTACTTTATTGATTATAAAAACATTTAAAGCCTGCAGAAATAAAAACTTCTGAATTATTTATTATCAATTTGTGTTTTAATGATTATAAAAAAATATATCAAACTAGAATTTTAGTAAAAACGGAAAAGTTTCTAAGTATAATTGACAATGGCTTGTTTTGGTTGCTTTCATATGCACAACACTGTATGTTAGCAGTCCAGTGGCTGATAATTGCTGATTTCTATATCGTCATATGAAATCAAAAAAGGCGTAAGTTACCAAAAATTCAAAATTGACTTTTTTATTGATTATGAAGCACCGTATCAAAATACACATTCATGCAAAATTTTACACTCCTACTACTAAAAACGACGTTTTTATATACAAAATTCAATAAGCTTTTCAGTGCAAGCGCAAAGCAAAGCCCAAGCATTTTTTGCTTCTCCTGCAAAATTTTTCAAATGTAACTTACGGCTTTTTTGATTTCATATGACGATATATTCCTTCTTGTCGGTTTTTTATACCCCTACCCACACTGCGTAAGGAATATTTATATAAAGTTTGTCACTTCATAAGAAGGCGTGATATGTATAGAAAACTTTAATATTCTTGATCAGCATCACCACCTGAGTCGATTTAGTTGTGTGCGTCCGTCTGCCCCATTACCCATCGTCAAGATTACAACCGAATTTTTAAAACTATCTTGATGAAAATAAGCACTTTAAAAAAATTTTAAATATAGACTTGATTCCAAATACTAACTCTAAGTTTAAAATTTGGGAAATTGGGTGATAAGTGACTTATAAAAACGGTACAGTCCCTAATAATTCCATAATATGTTAATTTATGAGAATCCTTGAATTTTTCCACATAAGTTAAGATTTCGAATACGCAATGAACGTTTGACCTTAATACTAACTGACGTCATCAAAATAATAAAACCTTTATATCTTCGGATATTATGTAGTAAATGAGTAAGTGGAAATTTTCTCGACATCAGTTGAAATCTAGCAAACCTTAGTAACTGAGTGAATCACAGTCAAAGTCATGAAAGACCATTGATGAGTTGGTATAACGGCCAACGAAACAGTCTGTATGATTTGCTCTTTACAGAGCCGTTGTCGTTGTTAGTTGTTTTCTGCATTAACATACTTGGCCTTAAGCTCAACAATTAATTTTCAATATAATTGAATAAAAAGGTCGCATTAAATTTATTTCAATAATTTAAATTATTTTTATAAATGCCGATCTCAGACTTTCTCTGATGAGTTTCTTTCGGTGGTCGGTTTTTCTCAATTTTCAGAAGACTCTCGGCAAGCAAATGGTTGTTTACCATTACGCATTAACAGTTCGCCGTTGCTCGAGTGGTACAATTGGGAAATGACCGATTTTTCTGAAAAAACTGGCAACCATTGGCAACTCTGTGCTCTGTCCACAGACGACTTTTATCGGTTGTTACTCACTTTGAAAGACTCAAACAGTGAATTGCTGCTTTGTTTCGGGCTCATAAGCGTAGGTCTATGATTCGTCACCTGTGGTGATATAGTAGGCGTGCTTCAAACCACATTTTACAGCATTTCCTTGCACGGATCGACATGAGTCTTCTTTTTTAACAACCGCCTAATTATGGAGTATCCAACGGGAAAAAATTTACCTAATGTCTAAATGCTCATGTAAAATCGAGTCCCACTAATACCCAAGCATGACTTCATCTCACAGTAGTCACATGGCAATCTGCTTCCAACAGTTCACGCACATCATCGATGTTTTTTTATTTTCACGAAATTCATCTTGGAGAGAACGACGAACACGCTAGAACTCATTGAAGCAGCGTCTTTGGGTGTGGTGCTTCATCATTAAAAGTCGAACTAAGCTGATCGAGGCATTCTTTCCTTGTCAATCCACTTCGAAAATCATAAAAAATCATCACCCGAAAATGTTCACGGGTTAATTCCATCGTTTTGCAAATGTCCACGTGTTAGTTCCATCATTTAGTACTCATTGAACCGGTGTTTTAAAGTCGTTGGGTGTGGTGCTTCTTGATTTAAAGTCGAACTAAGTTGATCGAGGGATTCTTTTCTTATCAAAACACTTCGAAAATTGTAAAAAATCATCACCCGAAAATGTTCACGTGTTAATTCCATCGTTTTGCAAATACAATACAATTTAAATACAATTTTCAAACCACTGAAAATAACAAAATAAACGCACATACACCAAAACATGGTGAGTACGTTTATGCTAAATAATGTCAAATTTTCGAATAGAACTGTCAAAATTTATCGGGCCATGCTTGGTGTTGCCGAGGCGCAAGACTTAAAGGGCAGACCTCGAACAATTATCACGCAACTACAAATTTATTTCGACTATTTATGCGATAGATCCTATTAAATGGGTAGAATACTTTTCTCTACTTGAAAGCGGTTACTTTCTTCATCAATTAGCCTTGCTGCCCATTGACTGGCATCTATAGGCTTGATGGCGTGCAGGCATCACGTTAATAAAACGTGATAAATAACATAGGTTATACTTTCCTCTATATTTTTCTATGTACTCGCTTGGGTGCCTATGTATTTTAGTGTTAAAGAAATTAAATGCATTGAGCGCAACACTTTGTCAGGCTTGGTTGTTGTTGTTTCTTTATTAACAGTTTAAATGCATTTTATGCATCCTTCAATTTGTGTTGCCTTAATAACTGCCACACAGCCTGGCACAAACTAGCTTAGAGTGAACTACATATGTATGTAAAACGAAATAAAAAAAAAAATCAATACAAGTACAGCAAAAAAATAAAGCTATTGCAGGCCATCCAGCAAACTGTTTGTATGAAAATTTAGTATAAATTTTTTTTCCTTCGTCCTTTTATTTTAAAAGCATCCATGATTCTTATGCATGCTCGCATTTGTTGCTATAAAGTAATAAATTGAGCAGTTATGAATTGCACTTTGGCAGCCCATTCTTGTATGTTTGTACATTTGCTAGTCCCACTTTTTTGTAATTGCATTTTTATTGATTTTCTAGAAAAAAAAAACAATTTTTGATGAATCCCTACAAATTGCTTTAACTGACCCGATGTTGACCCAAAGGCGCTTCTATTGTTTGCCTCATATTATGTATATAAGTTAATTTTATTTAAATACATATCAGAAGAAATGTGTGTTTGTGTGTGCGTGCCTTGAGCATAATAGATTGCAATTTTTAATTTGATTTTCTTCTTGGATTCAATCCAACGCAAGTCGGCCTACAACGATTTAAAAAGAAATACAACCATCTAAATATATGGGTATGAGCTGGTGACATCATTTTAAGGTCAAGTTTGGAATGAAGGAAACCTAGATATTTGTAAGCTGTCAAAAATGAGAGTCGCTTTTAAATTCAGAAAAATAGTTAAAAATTATGGCTTACTTCTAGCTTGATAAGGATATAAATTAAGGTATGATTATAGCTCATAGTAAATAAAATTATTCTATAATCACTATAGGTCAGAGATTTTGACGGGACAACGTTACGTTTTACTTCGCATACTTTTTTTTAAGCTTTGAACCAAGGATTTCAGGTGTAATACCTATTTAGTCAAGTCTGCCTTGGTTCAAAATGGGGTGTTAGATTAGTGGAAGGAAGGGGCCATCAAGCGAAACATGTGTAGGATATTCTAAGCGTGGTGGAAAGCCGTAGAAACATGAATTTGAATCTGAGACAACCTTTACCTCTGACATTTCAAGTTATAAGGCAATCTCATCCACAAGCTTCTCTTCCTCTCTTGATTTAAATTTCAGTTGATTAGAAATGAGGAGAGACAATGCAGAAAGGTTAAAACGTAGGACCATGGCCTGCCAGGGATTCGACCCCGGAACCTCTGGGGTGGTATACGATCACGCTACCGTCTTAATTTTGAACCGCCAAAAGCTTTGAACAATTTAAAATTTCAAAATGACCGATAAAAACAGCCTGAAAATATGCTAAAGATAAAAAACAAATTCAAGGGTTCTGCACGTACATTTATATGAAATTTTATATATATGTAGGTTAGTATATGAATAAATGTAGAAAAATAATATATAATAAATGAATTAAATATAAATTAAAAAAAAAAAAATAAAATATAAAATAAAAGAACAAAAATGATTTATTATTTATGGAACACGATTCATGTGCTTGTCTCGGCTAACTACGCAGTCTTTTCCATCCTGAACATGTCAATTTTCAAAGACCTTGTTAAGGGTTTCTGGCTCCTGAATGGCTTAGACGAAATTCGCCTTAAGGGTCTCAATCGTTTTTCGATTATTCGCATAGCGCCTTTAACACCACCCCTCAAAAGAAAGTCTAATGAGATCAAATCGCAGCTTTAATGATTTTAAAAGCTAGTAAGAAATTATCTTCGACTGGGCCCAAGTTAAAATATCCAGACGGCCGAACCAAAGTATATCCAAAGTCTCAAGCAATCAATAAAATGTTTATTTTTAAAATCTTATATAGACTTACATATCTTTTATATAGATACATAGTCCATTCGATTAGTCCAATTTTTCACTACTTTTTTCAATAGATCTGGCCGTATGGCGTCGATGGTGGCTTGAATATTGACTTCCAATGCTTCAAGAGTTGCTGGTTTGTCGGTATAAACCAATGACTTAACATAGCCCCATAAAAAGTAATCGAGAGGCGTTAAATCGAACGAACGAGGGGGCCAGTTAACAGGGCCACTTCTGGAAATAAAGTTGTCACCAAATTGATTTTGCAATAAATTGATGGCTTAGCGCGCTGTATGGCAAGTAGCAGCGTCTTGTTGGAACCTAGTGTCGTCGATGTTTAGCTGATTAATTTTTAGAGACAAAAAAATCAGTCAGCATGGCTCAATAGCGCTTGCCGTTCATTGTAACGGCAGCACCTTCGAAAGAAATAAGGACCGATGATGCCGCCAGCGTGTAAACCGCACCAAACAGTCAATTTTAATGGATGTAATGGTGATTCGTTAATGACTTGAGGATTGTTTTCGCTCATATACGGCAATTTTGCTTATTGATGAAGCCATTTAACCAGAAATAAACTTCATCACTAAACACACATCTTCGGTAAAAATGCTCAGCTTCGACCAGTTTCAAATTAGCCCAATCAGCAAAAATGCGACGTAAACGATGGTCGTTTGGCTTTAATTCTTGCACAAGCTGTGTTTTATAGGCACGTAAGCCAAGATCCTTGCGTAAAATTCTCCATGTAGTCGAAGGACAAAAGCCAACAAGTTGAGAACGGCGACATATCGACATTTCGGCGTCTTCTTCAACACTTCGCGCTACAGCAGCAATATTCTCTTCAGTATGGACATTTCTTTGTCTTGTTGATGGTTTTGAATCGAGAATAGTAAAATTATTGCAAAAACTGCACGAATTGCTTGCTAAATAGGTCGATCATATTGAGCGTAAAATGGACGAAAGTGCTCTATGAACTTCGCGATCAGATTTTATTTTTTTCAAAGTAAATTTTCACAATTTGGAAGCGTTGTTCTGGCGTTAAACGATTCATGATGAATTGCCAAACCTTACTGAACAAAAATGTCAACACAGTTTGACATTCTCAACTGTCAAACCATGGACAACAACCATCGAATGCACGAAAACAACCATGCATGAGAAATGCAGCTAAAAAACACCCTTTGCATACTTTTAGATGCCTACCACGCCTCCTTATGGGCGTTACAAATGGAGTGACAAAATTAAAATACCCCATTTACGTTTTTTAAAACGTCGCGGTATAAAAATAAATGTCTGTATTTGGACCCATTTTTTTCGAATACTGAAAACTCACAAATTCAATAATTTTAGTTGAATTCTTACCTGTGGAATTACAAGCTCGCTCTTCTTATAAATGCCCTCAACAGCGGAATCTGGAATTATAAAGAAAAATTTATATAATTAAATGTGGAGAAAATGTAAAAAAATATTTTTTTTTAAACTTTTGTACCCAAACGTATTTTCATTGTCAAAATTTGAATAAATTCCTAACCGGGATTTAAACCAAGGACATTTGGGGTGATAGTAAAGCACTCTTTTACAAGATTAACACATTTACTCTATGGTTTTTTTTCTTCGTCAATTCATCACTGCCCTTCAACCTAGGTGCGTAGCTATAAAAAATATGTGCACATATT
This sequence comes from Pherbina coryleti, assembly GCA_943735915.1. Lineage (NCBI taxonomy): Eukaryota > Metazoa > Arthropoda > Insecta > Diptera > Sciomyzidae > Pherbina > Pherbina coryleti. Next base: position 96,658,733 of record OX030949.1, on the reverse strand, counting down.
TCAAATTCACGTCAGCCATTATTTTAAATAAATCCTTTCTTGAATTTTACTAAATACCATGTGTAGGGTACATATTCAATTATTTTTTTTTTTTTTAATTTTTTTTTTTTTTGCAATCTCAATCTCTTGAACAATATCCAAGCAAGCCAGTCAAGTTCAGTTCTTTCAAGACATTTATCAGACACTCAATCGCGAAACATCTCAAATGATGGCACTTTTTCGATGAGTTCAACAGAAAATTGTATGACAGCTTGTAATCTCATTGAAATTATTATAATGAAGTGGCTTGTATCGCATGAAAAGCACAAAAGGAAAGAAGAATTCTAGGATAAAATTAATTAACACCATTTTGCCATATTTTGCGATGTTCTTTTTATATTTATGCCCCCGGCCTCTTAATTCGTAATGGGTATATTAAGTTTGTCACTTTTAATTCCAAATGAGAATTTTTTATAAAAATCATTTATTAGAAAATGTTCTGTGACTAAATTTTATTTAATGCAAAGGAGCCATTTCGAAAAATTTTGGAAAAGTATTAAGTAATTTTTTCAAAATTAGTATCGGAGGTTTATTTAAGGGAGCCAATGCAGTCAGACCTTTTTTCAAAATTTTTGTTTTGCATTTTCTTAAAGCCTTAAGTCTCAAGAATATGTGGTGAAAATTTCAAGTCGATATCTCAAAAAATAACAAAGTTATAGCCTAGTGAGTGAACCGCCTTCTAGAGCGCGCAGTCCTGGCGCTTATTTTCAAACGCGTTTTTCTCGAAACCACGTTTTCAAAGTTCCACGAAGTCAACCGAAGCTCAGTCAACCGATTGTTTTGATTTTTTTGCAGGCTTATTTTACACATAATAATCTCGTACTTGTCATGGGATTTTTTTTTTTTGAAAATGAACGAAGCTAGTTCATTTTTTTATAGGCAAAACTATGACGAATTTTTGGTCGAAAATCGTTTTTTACGTTCGAAAGTCCGCCATTTTGTGAAAAATCAATATTTTCAAAAACGGCTATGACAACTACGAGTTTTAAGTATCTACTTTAATAATATATTTCAGTTTTTTGTTTCAGATGAATTTAGGATGAGCAATCTCGGTCACCGCATTTCACCTTTTTTTCAGAGCGCTCTACAAAAACTGCTGTATCGACCTTAATATTAAATTTTTTTTAATAAAAAAAAAACTAAAAATACTCTTGAATTTGTATATTTTTAGGTATAAAAACCCTCATTTAAAAATATCCCATAGGTTTCACAAACATGACCTTTTATTTCGGCCTCTGGCTGCGTTTCCCCCCTTAAAAGAAAGCTGATAAATCATTTTGTAATCGCAACATTATGTTTGCACGTTTATGAACTGTGCTAAATGTCATCACATTACACCAAGCCATTTCAAAAACATTTTGCAAAAATAGTAGTTTTTATGAAAATATGTATAGGAGGAATATTGAAACGACAGCGGAAAAAGTTCATGTTTTAATGGCAAAATTATGTTTGCTCATTAATGAAATGCACTAAAAGCCATAAAATTACATAAAGTCATTTAAAAAAAAAATTTCAAAAATAGAAATTTTTATTAAAATTTGTATGGGAAGAATATTAAAAAGAAGGCGGATCACGCCTTTTCCCATTTAATACACTAACTGATTTTAGTATAATCATCAAATTTATAGAGTTTCATTGAATTTGATTGAGGGGTTTAGAAGATATATATATATTTCCGCTGCTTCATAACATACGTACCGCCAATACCACCAATACCACAATAACACTGTGCGCGTTGCATGGCATTATTACTCGATGAGAATATCGACACGGTATTTGTAATAAAATAATAATAAAGGATATATACTTGGCCTTACGACCAAAAAATAAAAAAATTAGTTGCCTGTGTCGTGGATACATCTGTAGGTTTTGACGTAACAACGTATCCTTTGTTCGTAAACTTGTCCTCATCCTTTATCTTTGTTCTTACATTTGTCGTAATAATTCTCCTTATCCTTGTCCAAATCATTGTTTTATACAATTCAAAATTCTTGAACTATTCCTTGTTCAAATTTCTTCCTTATCCTTGTCCGAAATATTTTCCCAATCATGACCTTAATCTTTTCCTTAGCGTATCCAGAGCCTTGTTCTGATCCTTATCCCAATCCTTGTCCTCATCCTTTTTTTCAATCTTACCTTAAATATGGTTAGTGAGCCTAAGTTTTTGTCCTAATCCTTATCGTAGTCCGTTTCCTAATCCTTGTTTGATACTTGTTCAATTCCATGCTCCAATCTATGTCTAAATTTTTGTTCTACTGCCTACGTTATTAGTGGTCTTAATCTTTGACTAAATCTTTACCTCATCCTTTTTCTAATCTTTGTCCTTATCCATATCCAAATTCTTGTCGTGATACTTGACCTAATTTTAATTTAAATTTTATTTCTATTTTTATTTTTATTTTTATTTTTATTTTTATTTTTATTTTTATTTGTGTTTTTATTTTGTGTAGTACATAAGCTTTTACCTAAGGGTCATACAATATATCCATGCAACGATGGTGCAATTAGGTCACTTTAAGCTGTTCTCAGAAAGGCCTCATGACGTCATTAATTTTTATTTGTTTTTTAGCATTTGGCCGAAAACCATACCTTTACTTTCTTTCCATAAAATAATTCCATGCAACGTTTTTTCATTGTTTTCACATTTTTACTGCATTAAGAGATTGCCTCCGTGGATCCTGGCTCCAAAAACTTTTTTTTTATTCCCTTTATGGGGTCAAAGACGATTTTTTGCTGTCGTAAAATAAAATTTTTCGTAGCACTTCAACTCACTGAGTAATAATTCTATGCAACAATATTGTATTTCTGTTGCATAAGCTACTGCACTCGACCTGACGAGCTTAAACGACAGTAAAGCTGAGATTTTTGGCCACAAGAGAAAAATTAATAGGCTCATAGGGTCATGTGGCCTTTCAGGGAACCCCTTAAAAATTCAAAATAAAGTTAAAAAGAAGAAATTAAAATTAAAATAATGACAAATATCAGGACAAGAATTTGGATAAGGATTAAGACAAGTATGAGAAATAGGATGAGGAAAAGAATTTGCACAAAGTTAAGGAGTAGAACAACTATTTTTACAAAGGTAAGAGCATGAAGTTGGACAAGGATTAGAAAGAGAATTCAGACAAGGATTGAGGAAAGCATTACGACAAGAGTTGGACCTAGGATAAGGTCAAAGCCTAAGATATACCTAAAACAATTGAAGGCAAGATTGGGAAAGAAAAATGAGAAGAAATGGAAAAAGTAATAAAACAAGGACTTTGACATACTGAGCACAAGATTTGGAAAAAATATTGGGAAAAGAAGTAGGGCAAGTTTAACGAAAGGGACTCAAAGCATAATAATCAATTTGGGCATGGATTAAATCAAGAGTTTAGTCAAGAATATGGATAATTATTAAGATAAATATCAGAATACCGATAAGGATTAGGACAAGTTTTGGAATAAAGGAAAGAATACACTAAGGGAAATAATGCATATTAACATTATTCACGCCTGAGTATCAATTTTATTTAAATATTTACATGGATAAATCAAATATTTTCCCTACAACTCGTTTTTTTCGTTTGAATTTTATTTATACCACACACGTACACACATATTCCATACATGCAAGCAGCAACAGCATCGCACACGTACACACATATTCCGACAAGCAGCAACAGCATCGCACTCTGTTCTCTTGCAGTTGCAACCTTAGTTCTTATAATTCTAATTTCGTTTTTGTTGCAAGGGTAGTATAATAGGGATATTTGGCCGTACGTATGAGCGATTGCGTGCTGAAATAATGCAATTATATGTAGGGTGGAGTGACAACTCGACATTTTCCCACGAATGTGTCGCACCGATTGTCATTTGCCTGCATATTTTGCTTTATTAGTTTGCTTTATTATTGCCATTAGCATGGTAACTTTATTTTCTTTTTTCGTTCTTTAGTTTTATAGTATTTTTGACATATGGTGTCATAATATTGCACCGACTGTCAAAAATAATATAATATTAAGGAACGAAAAAAGAAAATAAAGTAACCATGCTAATGGCATTAATGGACGCAGCTTGTGAGAAATATTTGAATATATTGTTTTTTAATTTCAATATTTTTTATATAAATTTCCTTTAGATGTGATAGTTTTATTTTCGAATAGTAAATTTTTAAAAGATATTTAAAAAATTCGTGCATAATTTTAATATATTTTTTTATTAGTTCTGTTTAAACATTTTAATATTTTATTTAATTAAAAAAGTTTTTAAATGAATTTTAAATATTTACGTAGTCGATTTATGCAAATGCGTTATTGGTGCAAAAATGACTCGCTTTTTGGATAAATTAAAAAAGTTTTTGGATAAATTTAATATTTTTTTACCTTAGTGTAGATACAAGAATAAGGACAATGATAAAGATACGCTGTCACGTCAAAACCTTTTTTCAAAAATACTACGCACTATCTTTTTCACCATTTCTACTTAAATAAGTAATAAATAAAGAAGTATTGAAACGCTCACCAAAAAAACGTCGAATGTTCAGTGTTGGATATGCATCTGAGCCAATAAGTTGTAAACAGGTCATTGCTAAAATAACCCCGTAACATTTATTCAAATACATTTTGAAGTCGAATCTGAAAAAGAAAGAAAATTAAATGAAATATATGAGAAATATGTGAAATATGAAATCGTGTTAAGGAAAGAAAATGGAATAACTATAATAAAAAAATAAAAATGGTTTTAACATTTCTTAACTTTTTTGAACGCATTTTTGAAAAGGCTCGTTTAAATTGCAAGTTAGTTGCAAATTAAAAAAACCTGCAAAAACATAAAGCAATGTAAACAGCTTGCATGTTTGCAAAAGTTATATAGAAGATGTCACAAAAACAGTAAACATATCCGATGCAAATTTCCATATGATGCAATTGACTGATTTTTCAGCAAATTAAGTTTGCTGAAAAAGCCATCTCAACAGAAATTTTTAAAATAAAATTAGCCGTTGCTACAGTTACCCGTTAAAGTTTAATTAACCTTAATTATAGTGGGCGGATAGCTTAAAAAATGTTGTTTATGTAAAGAAGTACATACGAGGACTGCGTTTTAAGTGCCTCGGCAATACTCAGCATTGCCATATAAATTTTGACAGTTCCATTCGAAAATTTGACATTTTCTAGCATAAACATAATCACAAGATTTCAGTGTATGTATGCTCATTGTCTTCTTTACAGTTGTTTGAAAATTGAATTTCAGCAAAAAATGGAATTAACACGTTAACATATTAGCCGTTCGGTGTCGGCATAAAACTAGTGGGTCCAGTTCTTGATCTATTGTGTACAAACATTTAATAACACACACAACACAATTTGATCATAAGAAGCTCGGTCAAAGTCCTTTCAAGGGCTGAAATGTCCAGTTTATTATTATTTATAATCTTATTGTTGTTATCTTATTATGGATAAGTATTAGTAGCTTGTTTTGAGCAATTTGCATTATGTTGAAGTGACCTTTAGCACTTGTAGACCATACCAGAGATGCGTAGAAGATTACTGCGTGAAATATTGATTTTAAAATCAGGGTTTTATTATATAAATTAAGGCTTGAGTTGCGTTTGATGAAGAGATATAGAACTCTTTTTAAGAGGTTAACTTTATTTTGGATGTATGCGACGTGTTCCTTAAACTTCATATTTGGGTCAAGGATTACACCAAGATATTTAACTTTTGGTTCCCATGTAATTTGATTGTTATTGAAAATTAGGTTATTTTGTGGAATAAAATATGATTTTATTTTCCTAGTGTAGAATATTGATTGGGTTTTTTGGCAGTTAATGGGAATTTTCCATTTACTGAAGTAAGTTTTTATTTCTTCTAATGCAATTTGCAGATTGTTGGTTATTTCAAATGCCAATACTGCTGAGCAAAGCACAGCTATGTCGTCGGCGAAAATTGATTTAGTGCAGCTACTTAATTGTGGGGAATCGGCTGTATATAAATGTAAATAGATTGTATAAGTTTGGTGAAAGACACGAACCTTGGGGACAACCAGCTGTTATAGGTTCTCTGCCAGAGCAAGTATTGCCAATAAAAACTTTGAACGTCGGAGCGTGCAGGGAATTTTTAATTTTTTTCGTGAGTTTAAAAGAAAAGTTAAGTTTGATCAGTTTGTAAATAAGCCCATCGTGCCACACTGAATCCAAGGCTGCCTTGACATCGAGCAAAACCATTCCGGTTGACTTTTGATAATTGAAATTTGAATTCACCAGATTTTTTATTATTATCAGTGGGTGCGTAGCATGGTATAATAATACATGGTAGTATTGACAACTGCTTATTTTCTCTTCAACAGGAAAATATAAACTGTCAAACACAGCTTGTTGTGCAAATACATCAGCAGCTGCTGTGGTTGTTGTTTTTTTTCACTTCAAGGTTTTCAACATTGCTTGTGATTTCAATGGCGGATTGTGAGCGCTCTCTTTTTGAGTATATTTTTTGACAGTATATGATTTCCGAAGCAACTGTCAATGCTACCCATGGTATAATAATATAAGGTAGTATTGACAGTTGCTTGGGCATCGACCATCTGTCAAAAAAAATGTCTACAAAGAGAGCGTTCAATTATTTCTTATGTTTTCGCCATTGTTTATGTTTCAGCGCTTGCAAATAACCAAACATTTTCTTACAAAATATTGCTTATTTTATTTAATCAATAGTGAATTATTATTACTACAACGAAGATAACTTGTGAACTTTGTGTTATTAAGTGCAAACATAAGAACAAATGTTGAAAACGTTCAAATGTAGCAACCTCAGCAGCTGCAGATGCATATGGACGAAATTAAAGAAGTTTCCAATTATTATTAAAACACCACGGCTGGAAAACGTTAAACACATATCACACATAATTTTTTCACAACTTTCATTATTATAATTGTGTATTTAACGCACATATTTTGCGGAATTTATTTATTTTTACATTCGTTTAATTCTTGTTGCACGAACAACTGTTTTTGACAAATGGTCGTTGCCTTGTTGCTGAGAAAATCTATACTTGTCAATGCTACCTGTATAATTGTATCATGAATGCTACCATGTATTATTATACCATGGGTGCGTAGTATTATGTTCACTACGGAAGCTTTACTACTGTTGTGGAGGCAAAATGATGTGAGTTTCAATAAACTCAGTCATTTTATTTTTTATGATTTTTTCGAGAATCTTACTTATGGAAGAGAGAAGACTATTTGGACGATATGAAGCACAGATCTGCAATGAGTACTAATGAAATTATTATACTTAAGTCATTAGCAGCTATGGACAGAAAGAATTGAGAGCAAAGGCTTATGTAGCAACACAAAACGCAACAACAAACAAAAAAAAAAAAAAATACAAACACAGGAACAAAAGAAAACCTTTAAATGTAGTGGGGCCCATACCCAGCTACCCAGCTAGCATTTGGAAGATTGTATGACGAGCGCGATCATTTTGCGATTCTTTTTTTAATCGTGTAAAACATGTGTGTCGACAAATTATTACTCTATTGTTTCTGGGTTAATCATCTTATGTGACCAGTGTTGCCAGATTTTTTTTTTTAAAAACTGCTAAATCTGAAGAAAAAAACTGCATTTTAAACAAAAAAACGGCCATTCGAAAAAACGATCTGTTAAGCATTTTCTTTAATTTTTTATTAAAAACTGAAATAAAACAAACTCATTTGTATATAAAATTGTTGCTGTATTTAATATATAAAAAACTTCTTGAAATTTCATTCACATTTCAGATCATTTTAAGATAAGTAATTCAGGTATTTTTAATGTTTGTTTTTTTATATATTTGCAATAGTTATACATATCCCTATTAAATTTTTGTATCATAGTTTTTGATACGTCAAAGCTTGAACAATTATAATTTTTGAGAGGGTTAGAATTTCTAGTTGTCTAAGCGACTCATCTTGTCGCTTTTGCCAATCCAACCTTTCAAGTACTTATTTTCCTCCTAGGATCTACAAGACTTACAGCCTTGTGGCTTGAAAAGAAAACACGCAAATTCGCGCAAATAGAGAAGTGAGGTTGGTTCAGGTTCAATGTTCAATGCGTGAAGTTATTAGCTGAAGCTGCTGCTGAAAAAGTAATTGAACCATAATGATGTTTTGGTAAAGAGAATTTATGAAAACTACATAAGATTTTATATTTTCATAAAAACTGCATTTTACCCTGAAAAACTGCATTAATAACGGAAAAACTGCATTTTTTTAAAAAAAACTGCCAACCTGCTCAGAGTTAAAAAAACTGCCATTTGCAGGCAAAACTGCCATTCTGGCAACACTGTATGTGACTCACTTGTTCATGTGAGAGGAAAATAAGCATGAGTGAGTTGAGTATTATTTTGTGTTTTGCCTTTGCTTATTCTTTTTGCTGATTTGTTAACTTTTTCGTTTGAGAAAATGAATGAGTTGAGTATTATTTTGTATTGTGCCTTATGCTTTTTGCAAAACAATTATAGTTTGTTTCAAAAAACTTAAAATAACAAGAAAGCTGAACTAAAAATGATTCATGGTGTTTATTGGTGTTGTGAGTCATTACGGTATGCAAAATAAATAGATTGAGTCAGTGAGAGAGTTGAGCACTGCACCGGTTCATATCAGCAGATTACTTATTCTTTGTTGCTTTGTGTGAAGTGAGCGAACGAGTATAAGTGGATATGAGTGCAAATTCTTCTTTGACTTAAATCCACTAACACTCATTCTTGTGTTAGTCAACCAATGACTCAAAAACTTGAATAATTGCAGGACTCTGATATGAAGACAGACAATCTGAAGGTTTGTTTGGTTTTTTTAATAGGAACTACTTTAGACTCTTTCCAAACGTATGGGAAGAAGGATTGTTGCGGACAAGCATTGAAAACACTGAACAACAAAATCAAATTTTTTTCCAAAATAACAATTTATTTCAGCTATACGAGAATAAATACTCTTGCCTTTATAGAGGCATCAAACATGCCCACGTAGTTGCCCGTATGGCCCGCGTGGCCCTTCATACAAATTTTTTTCTATCTTAATTTTGTCTTTGCGATGAACCAAAATCAAAGAACACTTAAAAAAAACAATAACACAAACCGCACTCGTTTAGTGCTCAGCACATTTTCCAGCGAATTTTACAAAAACAAATGCATGCAAAGCCACTCGATGATGTCGATGTTGAAGCTGAGTGTCCCGTTACTTGTGTGTCGAGTAATTTTTCATGCAAGCATTGTTTATTTACTTTATTACATGTGATTTTATTACATTGTAATTTTTTTTTTTTTTTTTTTGTCAAAACCAACAAGGAGCAACATTTTGTGTTTGTTTTTTAGTTTTTTGAAGCATTGGCCCGCGCTTAAAATTTCTTGGGCCCCACTGCTTTATAGCCTTCTTGAATAGACAAACATATCTGTTGACATCGTTCACCATGTTCATAAGATTCTGTCGACAATTGATGCTCGAAGTAATCGATATGATAATTCAAAAAATGATTTTTTGTTGACATATGAGCACCTAGCTTTTCAAAAGCACTTAACATGGTGTCGACGTATATTCGAGCAGTAGGGGGACGATTTTTGCATAAGAAATTGATAATGACTTCTTTAAAGGTTTTCCATGCGAATTGGTGAGAACAGTTGGCAAAAGTCATCGTTGTACATAAGCTTAAAGGCATTTAACATCTTTTATCTCTGCTTCGCTAAGTTTTGGAAACAATATTTTCAAAAAATTTAATGCCGATCCATTTCTGTCCAAATATTTAATAAAGTTTTTTACCACACCAAGTTTTATATGCAGTGGTGGCAAAAGAATTTACTTTTTTGCCAGATTTACATTTAAACAAGTCAAATGATGATTTTATAAATAAGGTTGATTTTCAACAGTTATAAAAGATGCGATTCTTTTCAAAAACGCCAAAAATTGTGAACACAATAACAAGGATATGGACATATGGTAACACGATTTGGTACAATCAAATAATGGGAACCGAAGGAGGGGATTAATTTTAACTTTTGTTTTGATTTTGCTTTTCATAGTTTTTTGTTGGAACCTAATCGATCTTATCTACCAAAGTACATCTGATAAGGTTTGTTGCTATTGCTATAGCAACATCTATAGTACGATGATGTGCCATACATATAGTATGATGTGCCAAATGAGTAAAACACTTTTTTCTTAGAAACTAACCCCCTAAAACCAAGTTTGTGCGACATTTTAGCATCAATTCTGTATAAGTACGAAATTAACCCAGAAACACATTTTAAGTTTTGACTTATTTTTGGCATTTAAGTTGAATTTTCAGCTTACTTGTTATTCAAAGACTTATAATAGAATTTTATGAAAAATTTATTTGTGGAACATATTAACCCGTTATATCCTTGTTTTATGGGTAATTTTTGCCTTTTATCATAAAAAGCTCAAAAAAGACGTATAAATTGAGAAGTTAGGGGGCTAGAATGTTCCACAAAAATATTCCTCGTAGTATTTTACATAAATCTATAGAACACATCCTATACCCAAAATGTAAGGATAACATGATTTCCTATGCCGATTCACTATAAGAATGTTCAAAAAGGGGGAAACTTAAATACCCCCTAAAATAAGACTCATACGTAAACTTTCAACACGTATATTTTTTTTTGTCCCCTCTATCAGAATCCGTTGTCAGAACCTTGCTATTTTGTTTTTTTTTTTTTTTGTGCTGAACAGTGAAATTAATGTAAGTGTTTGATACCTTTTTCGGAAGGGCTTTAAGGAATTTGTTGTTTATACTGTCAATACAGGGAGATTTTTCAGTTTTTAAATTTCTGATTAGTCCAGAAACATCTGAACTAGAAATCAAAATTTAGTTGTTAGGAATATAGTCTACGTATAGTACAGGTTGTGCGAAAAATCTCAAGAGCATTGTTAACTTTGGAAACTGTATCAGGATCGCTTAGGTTGCTAGAAATTTCATGATTTAAGCAAAAGTTTGAGCCAATAAATTTTTCTTGACTTGTGCTGTAGCGAGTACTGTTATAATTTATAATTGGTACATTATTAGACCTTAAGATTTTTGACAAGTTCCAAAAAGGGGAAGAGTCTTTATCCAATGTATAAAGTAAATGATTCCAGGAATTGTTTTTAAATTTGCTTATTTCTTCTCGAATTAAAATATTCAGTCTCTTCATTTCGTACTGATCATGGGTATTTTTATGTCGCTGCCAGTTTCTACGATACCCGTTTCTGCGCCTGATCATACCTGATCTATCTTTAAGTATATCTATCTGCGCCTGATCTGTCATAACAGTTCCAAAAGTAGCTATCATTGAGTCAATTTCTTCGTTTCTTACGATATTTTTTACACTATAATCAGTAGATCCCTTCGAATAATTCGGGTAAAACGCCTCCAGTTGGCCTTACTAAAGTCATATGTAAGAGATTCAACGCTATGAATCTGTCTCGTTGGGGTAACTTTTACTGGAAGGTGGTCCGAGCCTAAATCATTTATAACCTGGGCGGCCAAAACAATCTCAGGGACGTTCGTTAGGAAAAAGCCCAAGGTAAAGGCCTTTCTATTTGGATTTGATGGAATGTTTGTGTGATCATTAGGGAACATAATATCTATGTGGCGTCCGTGGCGTAGTTGGTTAAAGTGCGTGGCCGCTATGTCAAAGAACTTTGGAAACCCAGGTTCGAAGCCCAGCAGCTACAGAAAATTATTTGAATTAAAATAATTTTTCTGTACGGCCGCCACCTCTCTGCAGACAATGGCAAACCTCAGAGAGTAATCAAAATGCCATGTAAAGCTTCTTGAGAACGAGAACTTTCCGTTCATCGCCGTTCGGAGTCGGCGTTAAGCATGTAGGTCCGGTTCTCGGTCAATTGTGTACAAACTTAATAACACGCACAACACAATTGATCATAAGAAGCTAGGTCAAAGTCCTTTCAAGGGCTGAAATGGCCAGTTATTTATTTTTTTTTTTTTTTAATATCTATCTAATAGGAATGTAATTTCTCATACAGCAATTTACCCCAGTAGTTAGCTCTTATGCAACCCCAAGATTTGTGTCTACAGTTAAAATCGCCGCCTAGGACAAACTTACTACTTCTTGACAACCCATGGATATCAGCTGCAAATTGACGTTTTGCATTGCCATCCTTCTTGCTATTGTATGACTGCTTACATAGCATTGAGAACTGTATTTATAGCCAAAGTAACAAATATTGTTTGTTTTTTGATATTTCTTATGCGAGTAGTATGTCAAAGAGGCTTTTTTCTGTGGGACAGATATTAGAAAATAAACATTGAGCGTTTTTTTAAACGCATAGACTTTTTCTGTAATAATATTGAGAATTAATGTCCAGTAAATATTGGTCAAGTTGTTTTTCAAAATAACGTAATTCGTTCTTATAAAATTTAACTTAATTGTCGGTTGAATAACATGGTGCCGCATAGATGATTTCGGAATATTAAGAGCAATATCTAAGGACGGATTATGAGTGTCTTCGAGAATGACAAAAGCATCGGTCCTAGACACTGCAACAGTACTACTTTCATTCAAAAGCACATACAAGATCAAGCAAACGATTATTTTTGTGAAAATGACAGTTTACTTGGAAAAAGTCGTGGCTTTAAAGCTCATTTAAAAAGTAATAATTAGATGAACTCTAAAATGATGGTAAAAATACTCCAGAATCCTCTCAGCAACAGTTCCAAGAAACATTTGACAGATTTAAGTCACCCGTTATATGGTCATTAGGTTGTACTCCCAAAGCTAAAAATAGAACTAATACATAAAAACTCAACATTAATTTAAATCCCTTTTTCGTTCTTTTGCATTTTTTTTCCTTTTTCATTCAGAAAACATGCTGTAGCTAAATGGGTACGTAACACTGTGTTTTGGCTCTCATTGAATTTTCACCAACACAACAAAACCATCTACAAATATGACGTTTTTGCGGTTCTCTTTGGTTTGTTTTTTTGCTTTTTTTAACTTTTTCCGTAGTCTAGTTTTAGGGGGTTGGAGTTCCTTGCTAGATGGGCTTTTGTTCCTGCAACATTTACACGGTTCGGTTGCTCATCGATTTGTTTACATTGCGAAACACGTATTTACCGTTCCATTTATAGAAACTATTAAATAGCAAGAAAAACTGAATGAATCGATAGACACAAACAAGCAAGCATGGTGCGCCAGCAAATGCCGAAAACAAAGAACAAAAAAAAAAACAACAACTTAAAGATAGATAAAAATCGATGTTGACTGCGATATGCCGGAGTAAAATTTGGTAAAATTTTAAGTTAACACATGCATATCGCATTTTAAGCTAAGGCTCAGTAAATAGACACTTGTCTACTGAGAAATGTTTTAAAGGACTCTTGAGACCTTTTTGAATAAATTTCTCTAGCTTGCGAAGCCAATAGTTTCATATTACATTGTTTTGTTTTCCATAAACATCCATGGAAAATGTATTTTGTTGAGACGACTTTTGTTTTGTAATAAACCAACCAGCACACGAGCGTATTGTATGCATGTGTATGCGACTTTAAATATGGCTTAAGTTAGCTCAGGTTACCAAGGATAAAAATAATTTGCTGTTTTCCTTAACTTTTTGCTTGGAAATATAAATGCATTAAAATGTTATTATCAAATGGAAATGAAGAAGCGGTTTAATGTGGTCTTAAAATATGTATGGCTTTCAAACATGTTGCACGTACAGTAATGAAGTCATGAGGCCGGGGAAAATGCAGCAATTATGCAACGACGTTGCATGGAATTATTACTCGGTGAGTGTGTCTGCGGTGATACCAAACGAGGTCTCAGACAAGGTGATTCCTTATCGTGCGACTTTTTCAACCTGATGATGGAGAAGATCATCCGAGCTGCTGATTTGAGACGCAGCGGCACGATATTCTACAAAAGTATTATGCTGCTGGCGTATGCTGATGATATCGATATCATTGGCCATAATACGCGCGAAGTCAGTGCAGCATTCTCCAGATTAGCGAAAGAGTCGAGTCGAATGGGTCTTGCAGTGAACGCAGATAAGACGAAATACCTAGTGTCAACAAATAAACAGTCCCAGCGTCTTGGAAACCACGTCACTGTTGACAACATCTCCTTCGAGGTTGTTAAGGACTTCGTCTACCTGGGATCCAGTATTAACTCTTTCAACGATGTTAGTATTGAGATAAAACGAAGGATAACTCTTGCCAACAGGTGTTACTTTGGGCTGAGTAGGCAATTGAGAAGCAGAGCCCTCTCTCGACGAACAAAACTCACGCTCTATAAGTCACTAATCATGCCCGTCCTATTATATGCAGCACAAACCTGGACGTTGAGCAGTTCTGATGAAAAGACTCTGGGAGCCTTCGAGAGAAAGATCCTTCGTAAAATCTTCGGTCCAATCTGCGTCAATGGCGAGTACCGAATTCGATGGAACCACGAGCTGTATGAGCTGTACGCTGACATCGACATAGTTAAGCGTATTAAAATCGAGCGGCTCCGCTGGCTAGGTCATGTTGAGCGAATGGAAAACGACGCTCCAGCGAAAAAAATATTCGATTCGGTGCCCGGTGGTGGTCAACGCAGAAGAGGACGCCCACATCTTCGTTGGAAGGATCAGGTGTTGGATAACCTGACCACGCTTGGTGTTTCCAACTGGCGCCAGCAAGCGCAGAACAGAAATGGCTGGCGCAATTTCTTATACGAGGCCAAAACCGACTTACGGTTGTAAGCGCCAGATAAGTAAGTAAGTAAGAGTGTGTCTGCTACCGTAAACGCTATAAAATAAAAATAGAGGATTTGCTTTTAAGAAACTCCGCGATATTACAACAATAGATTCGTTGCCAAAAAAGTAAGGTAATGTTTTAAATTCTGGTTACAAAAAGTTTTGGCGTGACAACTTTACGTTTTACTGCATGTTTCCAAAATGCATCATCGTTGCATTATTCGCTGAGTATGGGTGCTTAGACGAAAAGAATGGTACGATAGTAACGGCTAGTTCTATGACTTTATGACAAAATTAAAATCAAAATTAAAGACGTATTCGGGACGCGGAGGAACCTGCTTAAGCGACGTAACAAATTTCAGACGTCAGAAATTTGTTACATGGAATTATAACACGCTATGTATTGATGCTACGATAAAATTATTACACGCTATGCCTAAATTCCTAGTCCTTACGACAAAAAAATGCCAACAATGATATCAGAAGACAGTGGAGGGAGCCGCTTCAAGATTGAAAATGTAGTTACCATGCATTGGCGTTGCATTGAATTATTACTCGTTGAGTATATGTGGTAGGGTAAATTTCATAAAACGCAAATAAAGAATTTGTACTAAGCTTTACGACAAAACTAAAAATATAAAAAAAAAAATTATGACGTCGATAAGTCACGGAGGGAGCAGCTTATGTAACAAAAATGCAATATTATTCAAAAATGAGAAAATACAAAAATGAGTAGAAGTGCTTTGGAAAATTTTATTGAACAACATTAAAGATTAGTTTTTTTTTGACCTCATAGCGAAAATAAAAAAAAAAAATTGAAGCTACGACACCACAATGGCAACAGCTTTATACCCTAAAATTCCACGAAAATAGAAAAACGTTGCATAGAATTATATCTTCGTGATGATTGGCGTTACGATCAATTTTATGGAACGACGATTAAGCTGAGTTTTTCGACCAAATGATAAAAACAAAACAAAAATTAATGGCATCATGAAGCCTTTTAGAGAATCGTTAAAAGTAAGCTAAATGCACCATCGTCGCATGGATACATTGCATGACACTAAGATAAATGTAAATAAACCACACAAAAGCAAAAACAAAAATATAAAATTAGTATTAGAAAGTATTAGAAAAAACACTAGGACAAGAATTTGGACAAAGATTAGGACCAAGAGACACATAAGGAGTAGGTAGGAGTATGGCATTACACAAGGATTCAGACAAGGATTGGGAAAAGGACTATGACAAGGATTAGGAGACATACTAAGGTACAATTAAAGTCACATTTAAGGTAATATTAAAAACAAAAACAGGCTGAACACAATGAGACAAGGAATAGAACAAGGATTTCGACATGCTAGGAATAAGATTTAGGACAAAGATTGGGAAAATAAGTGGGACAAGGTTAAGTAAAGGGATTCGAACAAGAAATGGGTCAGGAATTTGGACAAGGATAATCAAAACTATTAGGACAAATATAAGAAGAATGATAAGAATGAGGGCAAGTTTGGAAACAAAGGATATGCTGGCACGACAGTGCACAAAATTAAGAGCAAATATCCCTGCTTAGAAAATTTCAGAAGTTTTTCACATTTTTCATAACGGCACTTTGTGTGTAAGATACACTTAGCTGTCATTGAATTTATCCCTTTTTATAACTATAAAACTATAATACAGCCAAAAGCTTTTGTGCAAAACATACAGAAGACTGCATTTTTTTTTTTAATTTCTGAAAATTTTACGAAAATTTAAATTCTTGAACAAATTAAGGTTTTAGCAGTTTCACTTTATTTGGTATCAAAAGGAAATACGATAAATGTGGCAGTTTTCTCCACTCCTCTTCTCTGCTCTCTTAAAAATGCCATTCAACTAAACTTCAACTTACGGGTTTTATTACTGGGATTTGACCTGAAATTATCAAAATTTTAACCCTTTTATGATACAATTTATCGGATCTTAATCGGATTTTCATCCGGTGCCTCCATCTTCAGTGGAAATATTTTGAACCAATATAAAACACATGAGGTTAAGAATCACCAAAAAATTTTCATATTGCACAAGAGGATCTCTCTTTTAATTTCTAAATTTTGAGCCCGTCCTTAAAGTTTGTAATCGACAACTTTTTAAATTATTCTGCTCTAAATGGGTTTTTTTAAACCAGTATTTTTTAACCACCCATTCAGATAAGTTTAATTTCAACTAGACAAAGGAATTGCGTGTCTGACCTTAAAGGGAAAATATTCATGTATTGCAGGAATTACACGAAGGGAATAAAATATCGTCATATAAAATGCAAAAAAACGTATGATCAAAAAACTCGAAATTGTGTTTTTTATTGATTACGATTCACTACATTATATTACATGTGTGGTATGAATTTTTAACTTTTGCCACCAAAAATAACCAAGTTATTTGATTTGAAAATTTCGTTTCAATATCTCAAGTTGTTTGAATTTTATATCGTTTTTTGCTTCTCCTGTAAACTTATCAAAGTGATGTTAGGTTATTTTGCATTTTAGGTGACGATATGTAGTTTTAATTAATGTTCATCATACGCCATGATGTTCACTTAAGAATCTACTTATATAAGTAAATATATATATTTTCATATAAAGTGCGTTTCATAATCATTAGACACTAACTTTTTTTACTATTTTGACTTATTTTTTACTATTTTGACTTAAATTTGACAGTGGCGAGAATAGTGTTTAAAAAAAAAATTCAGTAAAAATATCATTGGTTTATTAATTATCCAAAATATTTTTCACAAGAGCGTATTTTCGATTGTTTCAAAATGATGAGACTCTTTTTCTTATCGTTAAAACCAATGAAATAAATATTATTTCTACAATTTTATTAAGGTTTTATAATATAAAATAAAACTGGCCATTTCAGCCCTTGAAAGGACTTTGACCGAACTTCTTATGATCAAATTGTGTTTTGCGTGTTATTAAATGTTTGTACACAATAGATCGAGAATTGGACCTACTAGTTTTATGGCGACTCCGAACGGTTAATGTGCATGTTCTCAAGAAGCTTTACATGGCATTATTTTGCTCTCTGAGGGTTGTCATTGTCTTCAGAGAGGTGACACCCGAACAGAAAAATTAATTCGATTGCAAAAACTTTCTGTGACAGATTGAAATTGTTTTTTCTTTTCTTTTGCAGTTATGTGAACTTTTATGCAAGCGTGGCTTTTGATGTAAAGGCTCCCGCACCCTTACAGACCATGCTCCGACATTGCCTTCAGAAAACTAAAGGAGCCTCTTTCACAAATCTCTCCAGTAGATTTAGAAACCATCGGCGTCATCAATATTCCATTTTTTCA
Source organism: Pherbina coryleti (assembly GCA_943735915.1). NCBI lineage: Eukaryota > Metazoa > Arthropoda > Insecta > Diptera > Sciomyzidae > Pherbina > Pherbina coryleti. The sequence continues at coordinate 96,640,657 of OX030949.1, read as the reverse complement.
ACAAACAGAGTCAGGTAGATGAATTTAAAAATCATATGTAATGACATACTGTGTCCCCATCGGTGCATAGATGTTCTTCTGTAAATAGAAGACGCGCGTACATGAACCGTGGTAAAAAAAAAGGATCGATTTCATAATTTTTTATAGTTTTAAATAAAAACCCTGCAGGGGTGCCAATATGCGCCATATTATCATATATGACACTTTGTTGCCACCGAAGGTGGCCAAGTTAGTGCATAAGCAGGTCGAGTTCGAACCTTTTCTAAAACAATCCGTTGCTCTCGGTCAGACAGCGTCAGTCTTCTTACTAACTTTAATGTTTATAATTATTTGGGGGGCATTAAAAATTTTGAGGTAAGTATCGACTACTATAAGGAACCGGAAATCTTTAAATTGTCAACACTGTTTTCTGTGACAGCCTATTTGACATTTCTCGGTTGTTTTTGGGTTAATTTGGTTTGAAAATTCAACATGACTAGACTGTATCCAGAGCAAAGTTTTTCAATGGACTTAAAATGACCTGACAGCAAAACCACTTTTTTATCGCAATATTCTGTTCATTGATAAGCCTAATTTTTGGTTCAACGAGCATGCCAATAAGCAAAATGGCCGCATTTGGAGTGCAGAAAATCCACAAGAGATACTTAAGACACCGTTTTATTCACAAGCAATCACTGTTTGATTCACTTTATGGGCCGGTGGAATCATTGGTCCATATGCCTTAAAAAATAATAATGATCAGAAGGTTACAGCAAATGGTAAGTGCTTCAATTGGAAGGTGATGCAATTAATTTACTGACGGAATCATTTGACAAACTTTTAATTTCAGGAAATTTACTTTTGAACTGGCCACCTCGATCGTGCAATTTGACGCCATCAGATTATTTTCTTTGGAATTGAATTTTGAATTGAATTCAAATTGAACAAAATAGAAAGCCAATATTCGAAGGGTTATTATTGCTGAAATACAAACTGATTTGTGAAGAGTGTGTGAAAAATTGGACCTAAAGACAACGCTATGTACGCGCCAGCAGCGGCAGCCATATGCCCGAAATCATATTCAAGCATTAATGTAAGAAAAATTATACTTAAAAAAAAGTTTATTTCGTGGATTTTAAAAACATTTTCGTGTGTTTTATTTCAATTTGAAGTACTCTATCTCTAAAAAAAAGCACCCTTAATTATTTAATGTTTTGAATTTGAGATTAATCACTTGTAGCCTCCTTAGAAACTTATTGTCGACTAAAGTCGAAAACTTATGGCGAAAAGTGCAGCAAAAAAGCAATCGACAAGAAAAAGATACAGCTATTTTGACTATGTCGTAACACAAGATGTAGAATTAAATAAAAAAAAATACCATGGTTAACAACACTCAAGTATTATAGAGGGTGTGTTTTTAGCTGCAGGAAAAGTTTCGATGGTTGTTGTCTATGGTTTGACAGTTGAAAATGTCAAACTGTGTTTTCTGTTCAGAAAGGTTTGGCAATTCATCAGGTCTGCTTCTGTTTGGAGTTACTTGAAAGCGTTTCCGTACACATTTTTCCAGCACGAGAAAGAAAAAGAAGAAGCAAAATGTCACTATCTATGACTCGAACTTTACTTGAACATGAATGCAAATGGAACCCAAAGGGTCCTGGAGAATAATTCACTTGAAACTTCTTTGAATTTTCCATTCTTTTGAATAAACCAATCAGCAAATTCAATTTATATTTAATTTCAATAGTCAAAGAACAGCGGTTGTGCTTGAACTTTATTTGAAGTAGTTTCCGTACTTTTTAGCAAATTGTCTCATTTTGATAGATAACCAAATTAATCTCTATTACTCGAACTTTACTTGAACTTTACTTGAAATAAGTACGGAAACCAGTGATGTTAACATAATTTGTTAAAATTACTGTGTTAGGCACGAAAAGTTACTGTTTTTGATACAAAATTACTGTGAATTGGAACGAAAATTACTGTGGAATTACTGTACACCTATCACTCGTTTTACAGGGAAGATAGGTTCCTGAGAAATCCGTGTAAGCCGAAAATTAAATTTTTAAAAAAATCGGAGAAAAATCATTATCAGTAATAATCAAATATTTCTTCTTTTTCTGAGTGGTAAAAAGACACTTTCATCACAACCTAAAAACCGTCTCAGATCGGAAACGTGCTAAGAGAGAACGGTGTAAAACGAAGGATAGGCGTTTAACTAAAACGAATAAAAATTAATTAAAATGCAAATTTTTATATGTATAATTACATATATGTATATAACTGATGTTAGGAACATTTTTTTAGTAAACAAATGTCAAAATGACGAAAATCCAAAGATATTTTTCAATTTCATGAATTGCACCTAGTGAATTTATCTTAACTTTATAATTTTACACACTTATTAGTTCTTAGAACGTAAATACAACAAAAATATTATTACTATAATGTATTCCTGAGTCTTCAGTTGTTATATATATAATATTCAACCGTTACAATTATGTTTGAATAATTAATACATTTAAAAAAAATTAAGAATTTTAGATATTATTCATCTAAATAATCCTACATAAATCTACAAATAGCCATGTCTAGACTATAATTTGCAAAGTCATCAACGCATCTTTTTATTTTGCCCTAAACTCCAGGGATGATAAAATTATGAGAAGAACAGAGATGTTACAAATGTGATTTTAACAAATTTTTTCTCAAAAAAATTTATATTTTTGGCCGGCCATTGAAATTACTTGATATTTTGAAAAATTACTGTCGTGCTGTATGAGCATTCAAATTACTGTAGAAAACAGTAATTACTGTGCCGTTAACATCAGTGACGGAAACAGACCTATCATGTATCGTTTAACGCCAGAACAACCCTTCCAAATTGTAGAAATTTACTTTGAAAAAATAAATCTGTTCGCGAAGTTCATAGAGCACTTCGTCCTTTTACGGTCAACATAGTGAGCAAGCAATTCGTGCAGTTATTGATCGTTTTCGCACAAAACCGTCAACGAGTCACCTTTACATCCATTAAAATTGACTGTTTGGTGCGGCTTACACGCTGGCGGCATCATCAGTTCTTTATTATTTTCGAAATCAGAAAGGAGCTGCCATTACGGTGAATGGCGAGCGTTATCGAGCCATGCTTTCTGATTTTTTGTATCCAAAAATTACTAAATATCGATGACATTTCGTTCCAACAAGACGCCGCAACTTGTCATACAGCGCGTTTAACCATCAATTTATTGCATAATTAAATTGGTGACAACTTTATTTCCAAAAGTAGTTCTGTTAACTGGCTCCCTCATTCGACAAACCAGCAACTCTTGAAGCATTGGAAGTCAATATTCAAGGCACCATTGACGCCATACGGAAAAATTAAACTGATCGAATGGACTAATTAACTCGTAGCCGCGGCGGGCATATGGCGGAAATCATATTTAAAATATTAATGCCATGATTATATCTACCAGATTATAATAATAAAAAAGTCATTCCAATAATATTTCTGCCTTCTATTATTATTTAAAGTTCTCAAGCTCTTAAAAAAACACCCATTACTTCAAAAGATATAGGTCCTATAGCACGATGTGAGCTCTTAAACCAATAAAGTATGTCAAACACAGAGAAATAATAGAAAAAAACTAATTCAGAAAGTTTTTAATTTATAACTTAAGTTCAATTCCTAAGTGCTTTTAAAGTGTATATTGTTGAAATGTGAACTAGCCATTATAAAAGCGCCGTGTGATACAGCCTTCATAACGTTCAAAATACGTTTATTTTTCTGCTTTGAATTACATTTTATGGTATACATATTTTTCTTTATTCTTATTATATATTCGTTCTTCTTCATTCGCTTTATTCAGATCAGAAGATAATTTTGTAATAAATCTTAAACTATTAATTATTAATTGTTTCTTTTCAAAGCGCAGTTGGGATAGGAAATTTCAGGTTCCATCATATATGAAGGTAAAAATCCATCGGTGTGAATACCTTTTAATTCAACAATACGTTTATGTAAGAAATTTAATGTATGTAATCTCACATTTAAAAAAAAAACCCTAATAACTTCAACCTGAAATTATTACAAAACTATTGTTTTCAAAAATACCAACTTTCTATTGGTATCATTTGAAATAAAACTATCATAAAAAAACTATGATTTTTTAAATTGATAGCTTTAAATTAAAAAACAAAATAAATCAATTGTTTTCATTAAATAATTTTTGTGATTTTTAAAAAAAAAGACTGCTATTTAAAAAAAGACGCTCGCTTGATTTTCGTGAATAATGTCCAATATACTTGTTTTATAATTCATATTAAGAAGTACTTAATTGGTTTTTATCATCAAGCCCTAGCCCCAAAGGAACAATCTGCCCATAGCCAATGTACACAGATCCTTTTCTCCCATAATTTTTTAGAATAGTCATTAATAAAAAAAAAAGTCTCGGCCCAACACTAAAATAATACTTCACCTATTCATATCGCTTTTTTTTCATTTAAATTGTCGATGCCGGTCATATTTTCAAATCCATTTTCTTTATCCCATCGAATTTATTTTAAAATAACGCAGTCCGACATGTTGACCATTGCTGATGACTACAATTCGAATATTTTCGCTTAAATATTGTCAGATCCAATTCAGTATAAGCCTCCTTGATTAAATCAGAAACATACAGCTTACTACTAACGATATCCAACTTTCTTTTCCCTTAACAATGTTGACAAATTCCCTCATTCCTCATTACTGCATAATAGTGGCTTTTTGTGGAAAATCACATTTGTTTTTAATTTAATTTAAACTCAATTATTATTATAATTGAGTTTATGCCTTAGCAACGGAAAATAAGTTTTAATCTCATAAGCCTTGTTACGAAGTCCTGTTTTTTTTTTTTTTTTAAAGTTCGCTTCACATGTTTGCACATGATTTCATTCAGGAAAATTTACCAGCCTACATTTTAAAATAAATAACAACAAAGCAGAACAATCTCACGAGTGTCACTTCACTTTAGTGGTAGCTCAACCTGGAAAAATAAAGGGTGGGCTGGTTGGTGGTAGTCACAACACACAACACATAATCAGCCACTTTGCACGTAGAACAAATAGCCAAGCAACAACAAGCTAGTCACTCAGCTGTTTAGACCCAAGGGACTCATTCTCCACTTTTGTTAAACACTGGTACACGAAATGAGGACAAAGAAACAACGAATAACGCAGAGAACAACAACAATTAAAAAATAATACATTGCAATACTGCTTCTGCTGTCGAATAACCGCACCGGAACTTCACTCAGAGTCCTTTTTCTATTAATTAAAATACCTGATGCAGCGAAAATCCACGAACGTACGTCTTTACGGTTTGGAAGTCAAAAACACTTTGGTTGCAGCTCTCGCAGAGTAATCGAAATAATATAAGCAATTTATATTTTAAGGCCAGTAAGCTTTAAGCTTTAAGCTTTAAGCACCGCCCTATATAGCTTTTGGGTTGTTGCACGAAATTGCCTAAGCTTCCTAAACCGAGATACGAAAAATAAATGATGGATGGATAAAATATGGATCCAAGGAAATAGAGTAAACTAGTCAACCCGTTAAAACTATGAATGTAATGAATGTCTTATAAACTTTATGAATCCCCACTCGTGTGGAATATATTATATCCGAAGTTATGAAGGTTGTATTATTTTGATGAGGTCTCTTTGTACTGGAAGAAGTCGTGATTTTCATTAGTGGAATCTCGTTGCCGGGTAAAATCCGCTGCAAACCTTTTTCTTGAATAAAAATCCTAACACCACACAGAAAAAATTATGGCGGTAAATATGATTAAAAAGCTGGTCAAGCTGATGAAACGGTGATCACTATGCGGTCAACACCTCCAAGGTGTTAACGCAACAAATCTTCTGTTAATTTGAATAATTTTTGCAAATTTAATTTTGAACAAAATTTTATCGTTTTGAATAAAATTCTTCAATGTCATCGAAAAAGAATAATTATTCAAATTCACAAAAATTTTTTCAAAACAACGAAAATTTCTTCACATTAACAAAAAAAAATGTCTTTAATTAGTGAATAATTTAACAAAATATCTTCAATATGACTATTTTTATTCTTCATATTGAGAAAATAATCTTCAATTTGACTAATTTTTTTCTTCGATATAATGAAATTTTCTTCATTATTACTAAATTCAGTCTTCATTTTAACAAACTATTTTCAATATGACTAATATATTTTTCATTACAACAAAATTTTCTTTAATTTGACTAAATTTATTTTCATATCGATATAATATGTTTCAATTGGACTACATATTTTCTTCATGTTAATAAAATATTATTCAGAATGACTTTTTTATTCTTCACAATAATGAAATATTCTACAATATAAATTATTTCATTATTCATATTGACAAAATATTCTTCTTTTTGATGGTCACTACTTACCAAATTGATGCCCCAGTACGCAAATTTCAAGAAAAGAAAATTTGTTTTAGATAATTTTATTAAAAACAATATTTATTGGTTTTTAAGTTAAGTTGAGTTTGTTTTCACATGCTCTCTCTTTTAACTGAAATTATTGTAAATACTTTTCATAGTTATTTTTATATAGATGGGTCACATAAAATGTTTTTATATAGTTTTATATATATTTATGAAGTTCCTTAAACTGAAATTATTTTAAATAAATGAACTCATGGAAAATAAAATGGATAAAATTTGATTTTCAATACTAACAAAACAGTTTCATAAAGTAAAATAATGCATACACATTTTAATTTAAAATAAGAAAACAAAAAAAAAAGTATCCTTTATAACTGCAATTTTAATCTTTCAGTTTGGATATAAGAGTTGTAATTTTGGGACTTTCGATATCGAAATCGGTTTTAATATTACAAAAAAACTGGCCTGAGAATCTCGAACTGAAAACCGTTTATGGACCTTTTTATCACTTTGATTGCTTACAACTTTTGCTGTAGGGACAAGGATATTATACAAAAAGAAGAAAATTCCGCAACAACGACCATCTGAAAATGAAGGATTGTTTGGATTAGAAACAGCCATTTGAAAAGGTGTTACTCTTGAAAATTTAACTTTACAATAAAAAAAAACGATAATGTGAATACGAGTAATAACAAAGAAAACTTACTTTCACTTATGCTTGACGACCATGTTCTTAGGCTATCAAGAATATCCTTACTGTGTCCATCTTTAATTTGTTCCTCTAAGATCGGCATGATTTTATTGGAAAATGGTACATAGCTTACTATTAAACTACTAGTATTTGCATAAAGCTTATTAAAGTTCACATCAATCTATTTAGAATAAAATAAGTTTCTTATCTCTTTGTCAATAGAAAAGTATTTACCAATTTTAAACCCATTGGTTTTTTATATTGCTTCCACTTAGATAAAATATCAGTTGTGCTCTGATATCTCAGCTAGCCTAAAATTTATTGTTGCAGCCCAATGCTTTTCGAGCTCAGCCCAGTCACAATTGTCTTGTAAAATTTCTTCGACGCATTTATCAGCATTCGGTTCCGGTGGATCTATTAACATAACCACAACATGGTTATGGTTGGATGGATTTAAAAAATTATTCACTACGAAGATAAAATTTATTGTTACTATTTTACCTAGATCAAATTTTCGTCTACGATTTTCTGTATATTTGGCACAATATGGTCTTTTTGCTAAAATACCACGGTTCTTTAGTAGCCGAATGGAGTTGAAATATTTATCATAAACTTCCCCTTTGGCTTCTTTCCAATTGCTTCGAGTAATAGTAACCTTTAAAACTAAAATTTGCTTATATTGAATATATAAATCCAAGAATACCTTTCTATATTCTTACCAGAAATTCAGTTTTAAAAATACTAAAGATTGATTCCGCCTATAAGCTTAGCCATTGACACTGTCATACGTACATCATTTTGGATTAAGTGGCTAAATATAAGGTCAACAATTACAGATCGCGATCCCTCATTCCCTCGATCCCTCCAAGGTCAGAATTTTGAGAGGAAATGACAGTTGTCTTTAGAGATATTTGCCATTCTTCTATCCGATGTTCTAGCTGTATCTGAACTCCTAATTTTAGATTATACTTCTTAGCCAACTGCTTTTAAATGCTGCGGTTAATATTACTACTTACGTGTGAATTTGTTGTAGAATTTTTAAGTTGTGTTCAATTCTTATTTGGAGACCAATTGGAAGAGGATGAAGTGCAAAAAATTGTTGAAGCTGTGCCGGCTGTGTTAAAAGTAAAACATCTGAGTCAATTTCACACTCTAAAAGATATTTAAATAGTTAAAAATGAAAATTTTGAATCTTTCAAGAGTACTTACCAAGAAGATTATTAACAATATCAAATTTATTAATCACTGCCTCCGTGAGCTTTAACTTTACAAGAATATTTTTTAATTCTTCTTTTGTATCCATCTATGACTTATCCACTTGAAAAATTTTTTAAAATGACGCCGATGATGCCAAAAATTGTAGATATACTCAGTTTCTTGAGTTTAAATAAATTTCTTCAATTTGAAGAAAATTCTTCACTTAGCATAAATCATTCTTCATATGAAGAAATTTCTTCAATATAACAAAATAGAAAAAACGCATTATTCAAATTGAAGAAATTTCTTCTATGCGATGAAATTTTAAACGAATTTTATTCCGAATGAAGAAATTTCTTCAATGAAATGCAATTGATAACGTAAGAAACATAATTGAAGAAGTTTTTTCAATATACCATCATCAGATTTAATAAATTTCTTCAAAATACCAGTCTATTTTTGTCAATAAAACTAATCTAATTTTTTGAAAAGATAAAATTTTGTAACCAGGAACTTTTTTGTTTTAGAAGAATTTTTGTTCACTTAACAAAATTCATCATCAAAATGCCTAAAAAATTTTGTAAGGTTTATTCAATCTCAATAAAATTTTCGTAAAGCATTAACAAAAAACTTCGGTAAAATTTACCTACCAGATTTTAATGAATTTGATAAAATTTCATTAGTTACTGGAACTAATTCTTCAAGTTAGCGAAATTTTATCAATCTGTCAAAACTGATGAAAGTTTTTATTGAAATTGAATATGATGCTTCAATATAACTCCATAAAATTTAATGGAATTTCTTCAAAATAACGCACAATTTTCGAAAATGGAATTAGTTAAGATTTTTGCCATGATGAAATTTTGTTAGCTCAAAATTGGGTTTTCTCGCGAAATTTTGTTATTTTAACAAATCATCTTCAATATGAATAGAAATTTGATGATTTTTATTCAATTTGAATACAATTTCTGTCAAAAATTTACAAAATATTTTCGTTCAATGCACCAACCAAATTTTAATGAATATGAGTATTTTTTGTTAATACAACAAAAAAATATTCAATATGAATAAAAAATTGATGAAATTTATTCAAATTGAATAATCGTTTTGTTAAAAAGTTACAAAATTTTTTATTCAAATTCACCTCCAATAATTTTTTCTGTGCATTTCAATATCGGGGTCGACTTAATAACAGATAAAGGTTGTATCAAAGAGAGGCGTTAGGTCGCAAAGGCATATTATTATGAAAGAAGCAAACAGTTACAATTCGAGCGAATTTTACTCATAATCATGTGCCTTCTTAGATGTGTGCGCAACACAATCAAAAAATTCCAAGAGACTGTCTCAGTACAAGATGTAAAAACACCGAAACAATTTTCGTTGAGGCGAAAATATTGACGCAGTGAAGGAAAGTGTTCAAACAGTCCACGTCCACAAAAAAAAAAAAAAATAAAATAAATAATCTGGCCATTTCAGCCCTTGAAAGGACTTTGACTGAACGTCTTATGATAAAATTGTGTTGTGCGTGTTATTAAATGTTTGAACACAATTGATCGAGAACTGGACCTACTAGTTTTATGCCGACTCCGAACGGCTAATGTGCATGTTCTCAAAAAGCTTTACATGGCATTATTTTACTCTCTGAGGTTTGCCATTGTCTGCAGAGAGGTGACAACCGAACAGAAAAATTAATTCAATTGAAAAAACTTTCTGTGTAAGATAGAATTGTGGCGTTCGTGGCGTAGTTGGTTAAAGTGCATGGCCGCTATGTGAACGAACTTGGAGACCCAGGTTCGAACCCCAGCAGCGACAGAAAATTATTTGAATTCAAATTTGAAATAATTTGAATTAAAATAATTTTTCTGTACGGCCGCCACCTCTCTGCAGACAATGGCAAACCTCAGAGAATATTCAAAATGCCATGTAAAGCTTCTTGAGAACAAGAACATTCCGTTCATCGCCGTTCGAAGTCGGCGTTAAACATGTAGGACTGGTTCTCGGTTAATTGTGTACAAACTTAATAATACGCACAACACAATTGATCATAAGAAGCTAGGTCAAAGTCCTTTCAAGGGCTGAAATGACCAGTTATTTATTTTTTTTTTATGTAAGATGGAATTGAACCAGGGTTCTCTGGCGTATGGGTCAGGCACTCTACCCACTGCGCCACGTCCACAGTGCAGCGAATATTGACAAAAGACTTGGCCCAATTGACCTCGGTCAATTTTCTGATTAGGTCTTAGAAAACATGAAAGGTAATTTTTGGAAAATATCGCGTTTTCTTGCTAATTAGCAAAATGTCCACATTTGGAGATACGAAAACCCGCTAGTGATGGCAATGCACTCATAACGAGTGACTGTTTGGTGCGGATTGTGGTCGTCATTGGGCCGTAGAGTTAATTCAAAGAGATATGAAAAACTTTTTTTTTGTGGCCAGAGACGGTGTCCCACTGACGACTAGGGTATGCAACTATTCGACATTATAAAAAAACCTGTTTCAAATAGTACAATTTTTGCAAAACCGGTTTTCGAATTATTCGACTAGAAAAAATCAAATTAAACAAACTTTTGACTTTTTTACCGTCATATATCTATGTAGTTTTTATTTAACAAAAATAACAACCATTTTTTAATAAAAAAAATAATGGTACTTATGCAGTACTACCCAATGAACCATAACCGAAGGTTTTGCGTAAGATGAGAGTTTTGCGAACGTTTTTGGGCAGATTTTTTTTTAATTTTTGATATTTTATTTTGTTGCTTAAAAGTACTTGCTTTAGAACATTAAATTCGTGAAAACTTTTCCCATAAATAAAAACTGAACTTCTTTTTCGAAATTCATAAAAAACTTATTTAGAGTCGAAAATGATTAATTTTTTAATCATTTTAGTAGGTAAAAATGCCTCGTAAATGAACCAGTTTTGTTTATAAATGAGTTCATAAATGCTTCTTTTTTGCATTCTTAAATGAGTTCAATCATAATAATTTCTTTTTATACAAATCGATATGTAATAACAAATAATATTATGCAACAATAAAATTTTTAATTGAGAAATGTTCATTTTTGAACTCATTTCTGAACAAAAAATAGGTTCGCTTCTAAAGGCAGTTCAGTCCGGCGGTTGATTCAAAAAGAGTTCATTTCCGAGTGCCGAAAAATAACTTTGGTGGTTATTTTTGGTTCTTTTTTTAAATAATTTCCGAACAAGAAAGTAAAATTTATGGTTATTTTTTAACTCATTTCCAAAAAAAGGTTACTTTTTGAGAGGCATTTTAGTCCGACGAATGATACTAAAAAGGTTAATTTATGAGTGCCGAAATTGAACGTTTCTACCCGAAATGGTTCATAAATGAATTCGAAAAAGGTGGTTTTGATTCACTGGGTTTCGATTATGTTGAGAGTTTTTCTTTTAGTCTTTTTAACACATGTTTTGTATCTTTTAATGATTATTGCTATATTTGTACTTAATGCTTTTCGATCTTTTTTTGATTTACTTCTAGACTTCGGAGTTCATGTCGAGCTGTTGATAATTCAATATACTTTGTAAAAACGAATGCATTGTGAAATAAAAATCATGTTTAACTTACATTAAATATGCCAGCCGCTTGTAAATGCTATTTTAACAAAAAAAAGCAAAAATAAATTACCAAAGCGTTTGTTTAAACGACCTCAAATAAAACAAAATGAGAGAAATCAGAGATAAGAAATGTTGGAAACGTTAGTGAAATGCAATAAAAAAGTGGTTTGAAGAATTTGACAGTTTTAAATTGTAGATTTATATATTTTTCTTAACTATTCGAGCAATCGAATTTTTCGAACGCAAAAATCCGGTTTTCGAGTTATTCGAAAATTGCGATTTTTAAAAAAACCGGTTCGGTTGATAAAAAAAAAACCGAACCGGTTTTGCATACCCTAATTGCGCCGGTTAAAAATTTACTTGCGTTCTACTATGAGCGAAAATCGGCTGAACGGATTGGCTGCACTTAATATTCATCGGGACGTAGAAGTTCGAGTAGATGCAGTATTAAACAATTTTTTTTCCACGCATTAATTTATTGAGGGAATAGTTTTGAGTAAAAAATAATCTGAAAATGTATAACTGAAATCTTATAGTTTTATATCCAATATATAATATTTTGTGTACATCCATTTTTTATAGTTTTCTTTGTACTTAGAATTCCTTATTTTTTAGTCAAAAACCCCCCCCCCCCCCCCCCCCAGGACCAAATCCTGCGCACGGGCCTGATTTAGTCCAATGAATGATACAAAAAAGATTCATTTATGAGTGCCGAAATTGAAATGATTCCTAAATTCCTGATTCGTACCCGAAATGATTCCTAAATGAATTCGAAAACGGTAGTTTTGATTCACTGGGTTTCGATTATGTTGCGGGTTTTTTTTCAGTATTTTTAACACATGTTTTATGTCTTTTAATGATTGTCTCTATATTTGTTCTTAATGCTTTCAGATTTTTTTGGGCATTTTGAGCAAGAAGTCTTGTTGAATTTCCCCTTTTTTTATATATTTCCAGACTTCGGAGTTCATGTCAAGCTGTTGATAATTTAATATATTTTGTAAAAAATAATGCATTATTAAATAAAACTCATGTTTAACTCACATTAAATACGCTAACCGCTTGTAAATGCTGCTTTAACAAAAGAAAGCAAAAAGAAATGACCAAAGCCTATGTTTAAACGAGCTCAAATAAAGCCAAATGAAATAGAAGCCAGAGATAAGAAATGTTAGAAACGTTAGTGAAATGTAAAAACGTAAGTAGAAAAAAAAAACAGAGTAGCTCAAATGAAATAAAAGAAGTGGTTTGAAGAATTTTTCAATTTAAATTGAAGATTTATATATTTCTTAACTATTCGAGAAGTCGAATAATTCGAGCCAAAAAACCCGGTTTCCGAATTATTCGAAAATTGCGATTTTTAAAAAAACCGGGTCGAATAATAAAAAAAAAACCGAAACGCCGAATAATTCGAACCGGTTTTGTATACCCTACTGACGACTTATACTTTCAACAGGATGGTGCTACGTACCAAACAAGTCGTGAAATCTCGATTTTTGGACAACCAATTGACCACCAATGTTTAGCGATTTAACCGTTAGACTTCTTCCTTTGGGGTTATGTTAAGAGTAAAGATTGGAACATTTTCGATTTCAGCAAAAAATTATGGGGATGCTTCGAAAATGTTCGTTTTTCGATTTTTGAATCGAAAATCTTTCCCTTTTCATATATAAACATCAACATAAATCGGTTTAATGGCCTCAGGCAGGCTCCTAAGTCAGCAAGAAACTAAAATACTTAATAAAAGTCATCGGATCCAAATTTATTATTCATCGCTAATATCGAGGTCAGAGTCGCAATTTCGACAGGTGTAGTAGACACTGTTGCCGATGTCGACGCATTTCAAGTGATATGGCCGGTCACATTTGTTACAATAAATTGAAAAATGCCAAAAAAGCAATAAAAACGTATTAAACACACACAAAAACACCAAATAACAATTAAAACGGAGTTTGTGGGATGAAACGTTTCATTTTGAAAACACGGCTGGCATCGCACAACCACTCGATAGATATTTCACAAACATTTCATATTTTTTAAGAACAACATTAAATCAACACGAATATATGAGATATTTACCTTGAATATGTGTTGGTTAGTTGACATAACATTTCAACTACGAAAATTCACGAAAATTCTGCAACACGATAAATTCACTCGTTCAAAAAACGTTTGGAAAAAATGTTTACCACTGCTTTGGAAGCGCAATACAATGTACGTCCGTACGCTTCGCTGTATCATGAAAAACTTTGCGGCAATGAAAGCAACACGTGACGTGTATGACACTTGGTTATAAATATGAAAGCGCGCTGTCAAAATTTCACAGGTGGAACGCTTCACCCACCGAAACGCTTAATCCCACCGCACCCTACTACCAGTCTCCTTGGCATCGATTCCACTAGCTTAGCAGTGATATCAGTTGGTATGTTTTCCTGATCCTCCAATAAAATACAACTTTTTTGAATCTGTTCGATGGTGTTAAAGGGTGGGGATTGTCGAGGATGGTGAAGTTACTTACGAGCCCAAGAAAGTAAGAATTACTATGGTATTTTCGCCATGTAATTAGGATCGTCATCTTTCTGGAAGATCCAGGACTGCACCCAGTCCAATTCCGCAACGGTGGATGGCAAATTATTGAAATAATCTGTTTAATTCATTGTCTTTTCAATGAATATGACATTTCCAACGCCTGTTGCCGCCATACATCCCTAGACCATAACCGAACCTTCCTCATTCTTTACGTTATGTGCAATATTTTTTTCTGAAAATTTCTAATTTTTTCCTATAGAAATTTTGGGTTTAAGAAACAAAAAAAAAAAAAAAAAAACATAAACAAGCGTCGTGGGACGCCTGGTAGTTGTGAAACATCAAAGTTATATTATACTGGAAAAATACAGCATGTGATATGAGGGATTTTAGGAACAAGAGCAAAAAAATTTTCAAATTTAGTTGAAATGTTTAATGTTGTGTCTCATCTGTAACTTATTTTTCAGTATTCGATTCTATGGAAGTTACAATGAGGCGATGATAAATTAAATATGTGATGAACTTTTAGATTCAATGTGTTCCAGATATCGCGAAAACACTGCATCTATGGTCGTTCCATACTTCCTTGAGGTATGAATCCTTCGCAAGGTTGGTCATAATCAGAGTAATAAGCATATATTGATTGAGCTTTCCTATAATTATTGAGCAAAAGCACTTGCAAATAAGAGTAGCACTCATTAATTGTGAAATTTTTGTCTGGAGAATGGAACACGTCCCAATTGCTTTGTTTCACTAGGATATAACTAGTAACCATAACAACATGTAAGCTTAAAATTACTTTCCATTTTTTTTTATGAGTGGAAGCGAAATTTGAAGAATTTGCATATTTTTTATGTGTTGGTTCCAAACTATGATTGATTATGAAAAATATTGATTATGAAAGAAATATATAATATAATAAATATTTTGGTATTATTTTATTTTACAAAATAATGTTCTGCAAAAAACTATTAAAAAAAACAACTGATTATAAATTATAATAAATTATAACTAATAATAATTAATAATAATAAGTAACATAAGCAACTGATTACTTTGCTAAATTCATCAGAGTTAAAACTACTTCAAAATTATAAACATTCCTTTTTCATATTTCTTAGAAATGTGTGTTTTTGATGAACTTTTGAAGTTCGAGGACCCATACTATTTTTTTTTTTTTTTAACAAGAAACATCTTAAGCCATAGAAAGTTTTTCAAAAATTTTTCACGATCAATTAAATTTTGAAAATAAAAATTTTTACCAAATAAATGCAGTTTCTAAATAAATTTTATCTAAAAAAAAAATTGTGTATTATGATGTGTAAAAAATATTAAAAAATTATATTAAAATTTTAAATTAAATCAAGTCTTAGGTTTTTTGGGGGTTAAGTCTCTTATAGTCATTTTATCAAGATTTTCAAAAAAGAAACATTTATATTTGGACTCAGAAAAGAATGATCTACTAGGCTCCTTCCTAACAAGCTTCATATTTTAAACTAGCAAGTTTTATATCCAGCTTTTAGCTACGCTAATCTCTTCTCTGTTACTGTCTGTATTATAGCCTAACTTCAAAGTTTATAGAATCAAGTGAAAATAATATCCACCAAAAATCATGTCTTAAGAGTTGCCAAAGTTAATTTTAATTTATTAATTAAACTTTTTAGTAATTAATTCCATCAAATTTGTAATTCTACAATTAAAAGCTAAATATTCTAACTGCAGCCAGGAAATGGTTCCACGCGATTCTTCCGAAGCACAAATTGAATCTTACGATTCATGTCCTCATTGTATATAGCTTTGCATTTCTCGAAATTAACACGGCGACGAACCTAAATGATTTAAAAAAATATAAAAATGTTCTTTAAGCTAACATTCAATCAATTACTTGAAAAGGTTTCTCATAGAAACGAGTACGGCGGAATTGATCGAAGATTTCCTCTTTGCCAAGAATGCGATTTAACATTCGACATGCCTCATCAACATTGTTATTTTGCACCAATATTGTACGTGCCAAGAACTGTGCATGTCTCATTGTGGCAGATTTGATAAGTTTACTGTTAGTTTTGTTAAAGTTTTCCTTATTTAGTTTATTAATCCGTAGTTATTTGATAAATAATTCACGTAATACCAAAGTACAACATATATTACACCAAAAATTAAACATCAGCTGTTTCCAAAAATATGAAATGTTCACATATGTATCGACTTATTTCATTATCGATAAAAAGGAAATAAAAACAAGAATTGTCTTGTCGGCAATACGTTTTTTGTTTCGTGCAAATTATTTTTATCGATATTTTTAATCGACAAGCAAAGATTTGCACTATCATTCATGTCTTACGCTGCATGTCTTAAAGGGGCCCACACGATAAAACGGCTGCACAATCTCTCATCGTACAGCAGTTGGCTGTTTCATTCATTCGACCGTCCAATACTATGTTTCCATGTCGAGTTAACTCGGGGTTTACTCGGGGTTAACTCGCCATGGAAACGCGAGTTGAGTTGAGTTTCGTTAAATCCACGAAACTCCACGAAACTCCACGAAACTTGTAAGATTTAACTGGGTTCTATCTGTCAAAGTGAATGCTGCCATTTAGTATCCATTTCGCTAGTAAAACAATAACAAAAATGCAAATGAATTTGACAAGTTCGACTCAACTCGATGCTGTGCATGGAAACACTATCGAGTTAGCGACGCCATTTTCTTAACTCGACGAAAACCCTAACCCCGAGTTAACTCGCCATGGAAACATAGTACAATATTGCAACTAACTCGTCGCATGCTTGCATCCAAACAATACAATAATCGCACACAACCATCTAATAGCAACCGATATTGGTACAGCCGTTGTATCGTGTAGACGCAGTTTAACATGTTCTTGACTTTGATTTCAAGTTGATAACACAAACTGTTTTTCAAAATCCCTCTGAATAGGCAGCTGTTACGTAGGCTGCACGCAATGTAATAGTCAATTTTATTTTCAAGATGTCGTCGCCAAGAAAACATCTTACTGTGAAACCTAAACAAGAGCGTCAGCGTTGTTTATCTGTCAAAAAATCGTCATGCTAATATGAATTGTATGAAGCAAACCATAATAACGCGACGGCAACGCTGAGCGGTTGGAAAATCCATGGTGTTATTAACAAGGTGGTAGTAAATTTTCAACCTCTCTCACAAAAATGAACTCTCGATCTGTCAAAAACAGCTGATTGGATATTAACAGCAAAGCCATAGCAAAACGTAGTTTGTGATATTTGTGCTTATTGTGAAAGTTTTATTTGATTGATTATAAACGTGCAAAAAACATGGATAAGAATAAAAAATTGCTGAGACGCTGTGCGCGACGGACTGCGCTGGCTCGCGTTGCAACTAAAGCAAAGCTATTATCCAATAAAAAAACCAACAAATATCAAACTTAACCTCAAATTGATTAAACTACTTCTCCAGCAGCTCATGATAAAAGGGTTGGATTCTTGAAGCATTATGTACCACCTCGTACGGATTGTGATACAGCTTTCGTAGATGTCCTCGAAGATTTTAAATGGGTCAGCTTATTGCTGCTATAGGTATTGTGGAACTACATGGCCAGATCATCCATGCTTGCAGCCAATTACAGTGTGTTTCCATATTCGGCTCTAGTTTTTCACAGTTTTTTCAATGATTTTTATGAAAATCCAACAAAACTACGTATAATTGCAGTTTAATTTTTATTAGCTAGAACTACAACTTGCAAGCAAACAAAACAAATAACGATTTGACACTTACCAACAGGTCCTCTCATTATGTCACAGTTTTTTGACAGATTCAGCAAAATTGAGTGTGTGGTGAAAAATTCACTACCACCTTGTTAATTACATCATGGGAAAATCCAATTTTGACAGAGCGTTAGGAAGTAAAGTTGGCTGCAGGCTTCGAAAATATTGCTATTTCTGTGAAAAATTTGTTGGCTGCCTGCGCATCTGACATAAAGCCGCCGCTTTTATTTAGGGATGACAATTCAGCGTTAACGCAAAGCGGCAGGTAACGCGCCGCTCAACGCTCTTATTTAGGTTTCACAGTTAAAATGCTCGTCTCACTGAAAGTGCTACAAGAAATAAATAGACGAAAATAAAGTATAGTATTT
This sequence comes from Pherbina coryleti, assembly GCA_943735915.1. Classification (NCBI taxonomy): domain Eukaryota; kingdom Metazoa; phylum Arthropoda; class Insecta; order Diptera; family Sciomyzidae; genus Pherbina; species Pherbina coryleti. Next base: position 96,622,134 of record OX030949.1, on the reverse strand, counting down.
GTTTCTTCACATCTACTACAAACATTTTCACGTCAGAAGAAATTGATTCATAGACCTTTATTTTTAAATCATTGCATCGATATGACGTTAGATTCACCTTTCACTAAACTTCTTGGGTTGTGTATTGCTTAATGAACCGAAACACATAATTATTTTTATTAATTTCATCCGTTTTTTTGCGGCAGGATCTTTGTAAAAATGAACATGAAAATTTATTTTCAAGAACTGTGATTAGCTGTTTAACTAGACTGAAAAGTTGTCGCACGACTTGAAAATAAACTTGAAATCGAGCTTGCGGTTAATGCACTGAAAATATTGACGACGACAAGCTGTCAAATTAGAAATAGTTCCAGACGATAAGACATCTGACATTAGACCAAATTTTCTCCATAAGTTATACATATAAACCATGATACAATTATACAGGTAGCATTGACAAGTATAGATTTTCTCAGCAACAAGGCAACGACCATCTGTCAAAAACAGTTGTTCGTGCAACAAGAATTAAACGAATGTAAAAATAAATAAATTCCGCAAAATATGTGCGTTAAATACACAATTATAATAATGAAAGTTGTGAAAAAATTATGTGTGATATGTGTTTAACGTTTTCCAGCCGTGGTGTTTTAATAATAATTGGAAACTTCTTTAATTTCGTCCATATGCATCTGCAGCTGCTGAGGTTGCTACATTTGAACGTTTTCAACATTTTTTCCTATGTTTGCACTTATTAACACAAAGTTCACAAGTTATCTTCGTTGTAGTAATAATAATTCACTATTGATTAAATAAAATAGGCAATATTTTGTAAGAAAATGTTTGGTGATTTGCAAGCGCTGAAACATAAACAATGGCGAAAACATAAGAAATAATTGAACGCTCTCTTTCTAGACATTTTTTTTGACAGATGGTCGTTGCCCAAGCAACTGTCAATACTACCTTATATTATTATACCATGTCATTTAACCACATAGTTAAAGACAGTGACTTGCTTTGTGTGCTTGTCTTTACATGCCACGGTTTTACTTTCAGCTTTACTTTCAGCCCAAATAACTCGCTTGGATTGCCTTAATTTACGAAAGATTAATCATTTGATTTTTTCGGTTTTAAGTTTTCGCTGTAAGTTCATTGCGAACGCCATTCATCCGGTCTAAGCATTCAACTAGGAGAATGGACGAATATACTTTCAATCACTCCTTACGGCCATTGCTTGCGCTGGTCCCTATTTAAGAACAGAACCAGAGCAGCAAGAAAAAACTTAATAGAAAAGGCATGAAAAGTTCCAGAATACGTAATAACTTTATTTATTTATTTTTAAAGGGTTCCGTTAATTTTCGCAGCAAAATAATCTTATTATTTTAGTTACATATTAGTAGCATTCTTTTATAATATTTTTTTTAATAGCTTAAAAACGTTCCGTTGTTAAAAAGCTTTTTAGTGTTGAATTGTCTTTCAAAATGTTGTCATTCATAAATAGTTATATCTGGTTCGTAGTTTAAATAAGAACACTTTCTTGAAGTGGGTAAAATGTCCTAACAACAACAACAGCTCTGTGTAGATTCTGACTATTGTCAAGAACATTTCTAGGAATTTACTTTTGGCCGAAAGAACAAATCTTTCTATTATTAGCAAGTAGAGCTAGAGCTTTTCTGTTATATACCATCCGACGGTCAATTATGTTTAAACTTTCAGGCATGGCTCTAGTTCAGAGATGGGCACACCACATCCCGACATTATGTCAATGTATGTGTCGCACTCAGCTTGCCACACTGAAAGCTATAAAAAAGCGAAACAGACGAACGCGATGTTGCCTGCCTGAAGTTTCGTAGCATACTGCAGAGATAATGAGATGGGAAACTTAGTTTCTATTGTGAATTCTGTTGATTTTGACAGCTAAAAAATGCTTCTTCTCCAATTTTTTATGCAATCACATATTGTGTATGTGAGTTCACCTCACATTTGTCAAAAATAGGTCCTACACCCAAAAAAGTCTTGCATATTTAAAAGAAAATTGTTATTAGCTGAGCATGAATATTGTTAATAAAAGGCGATACAGAACTTTTGTTAATATATAAATGTCAGTATTGTCAATCTAATTTATGAAGTTGCTTTGCTAATGCACAAAAATATTTTTGATAGAAAAAAATTGAATTTAAAATAAAAAAACTTGTTCTATTTACAAGTGCTGTTGTTAGCAGAAAAACATAATTAAATTTCTTTCAAGAACAGCTATATCTTTGTTTTAAAAACTCTGTTCTAAATTTTAAATGCATGAATTTGTTTGAACAAAAATTGTAAGCTAGTTTTCCCCATGTGTACACTGGTGACTTAGCTGTCGAAAGTGAGATATTCACCAGCGCTCATGTCCATCCTGAGGGGTGAATTCATCAAGAATTCATCGCGAGGGGTGAGTTTGTCATGAAATTTTACTAACACATTTATAACATTTGCATTAGTATTGACTGCATTTTGGCATACGGCTATCTCTTTTTTGCCGAAGTTTCCAATCTCTTTATCTCTGGCATACTGATCTCTGCTGATCAATGCTGACTGCTGTATGTGTATACAGAAATGTTACGTCATTCCTTAAATTTGAGGTTCGTGCCCTTCTCTGCTCTAATTTTATGCAACTTTTCGAAGAATTATCATAACTTTTACTATTGTTGCTGATAGAACGTGACTGTGTAAACACCTTAACATTGCAATAGATTCTAATTTTGTATTCATTTTTTTTTTATAATGGTAGCACGACTTAAAATGTCAAAACTGATTATTAATAGCATGTTTCCACGGCACTCTGAATCAAGTATTTTGGCTTGCGAATGAAGAATGTGAAATAGCCTGTTCCCACGAAGAAATCATAATTCAGTTTGACAGCTGAAACTATGTAGAGCTGAAAGCAATACTCACCCATGATTCAATAATATAAGGTTGTCCAGATATTTGACGTTTACTCACAAGAATAAGAATGTAGACCCTTATTTGAAGAGGAGAGCAAAATAGCCATTTTTTAATGGCATAAAAATCACTCAGTTGTCTGAATATCATACTTTTTCGTAGTACAAAATACGAAGCATACATTTCACTACTACTTTTTCTACTACTTGTTTGCTTTGAACCAAAATTTTATTATGAGCTTTTAGAAATGTAATGGTATCATTTTTGACATAAAATAATACTGAAAATATAAAATTTGTGTATGCAATACACATTTCACAAAGAATTTGTATGAACATATTTATTATGTTTTTGAGATTTGATTAAAATAAGTAATAAATGAACATACTATAGTCAGCTTAGAGGTAAAATTTATCGAAGATATGTTGTTAAATCTGTGGTACAGAGTTTTGAAATTTTTTAACCGAAAGTATCAATAAAGTGATTTTTACTTTTATATTTGGGAAAATGAGAGTATTTTTAAAAATAGTTGAAACCTTCAATAAACCATTGATAAAGCATATTTAAAATTATTTTCTCTCATTTAGGAATATTATTGTCAACAATAATTTAAATTATTCAAAATATCTCGAAATAAAAAAGTTCCAAAAGAAAAAAAAAATAACAAGAACATTTGTCAAAACATTTAAAATTATTTAAAAAACTAAAAACAAATTACAATTTCTTCAGTGCAGAGGGAAACTTAAAAAACTGTTCATCCTTGAATATAAAAATATTGAAATTGTGAGAAATAAGTCATTGAATTTATCTAATACCCAAACCATTAATTACACTCTTCCCACTTCAAATCGTAAGTGTTGCTATTTTAACTGCAAAGCAGGTGCAACATGTTTATGAATAACAAAATTTTAAAAGAATTCTAGCCGTATTCATAAAAATATCTTAGAATAGCTTTCAAACGTTCAATATTTAAAAAGCTTTTTAATGTCAAAATTTCTTAAAATTTTCGTATTCATAAAACTGTTGTATCTGCTTCGTAGTTAAAATAGCAACGCTTTCGATTAGAAGTGGAAGAGTGTCAATTATTGTTTTGTGAATTAGATAAATTCAATGACTTTTTATTTTTTTGCCACAAGAAAAGCTACCCTCTGCATTGACAAAATTGTCATTTTAATACCTTTTTTTTTAGATATTTTTAAGTGTTTTAACAAATTTTTTCATTTTTATTTTCTTTTTTATGGAATTTTTTTATAAGTTCCACGAATTATTTTTACGTGAATATATTTTATTAAAATTGCACACTTGATTTTTTTTCCTTTTTAACAGAAGCTCAAACATATCAAAAAAAGGTACTTAAAAAAAAGCACAGCAAAACACTGAAACATAACTTTTTTCGGAAACACCACACAACCCTGGCTGCCATTTTTTCAAGAGCGTAAAAATATTTTTGTTTACATAAAATAAGGGTACGTCAAATATCTGGATAACCTTATTATAATTGAATCATGTACTCACCTTGATAGCTGATTTTGACTTTTTGTTTTGTTTGTCTTTCTTCTATTGCTGTTTTCGATTAATTTTCGATAAAAATTAGAGATAAAACCGATTTCTACTTGATTCGGATGTTAATTCAAACTGAATCAACTTCGAATGAGGCATGGTATAATAATACATGGTAGCATTGACAACTGCTTATTTTCTCTTCAACAGGAAAACATAAACTGCCAAACACAGCTGTTTGCGAAACGAAGCGAAAATTAAAGCAAGTGACAAAAACAAACATAAAAAACTAATAAGAATATTGTGCGTTTAAATAAACAAATCATAAAGAAATAAACATTTAAAATCATGAAAGTGATTTCTCACTTTCCGAAGACACCAATTTTAATTAAAATTTATTTCATTTCGGTCATTTGCATCTGCAGCTGCTGGTGTTATTCTTTTCTTCACTTCAACGTTTTCAACTTTGTTTGTGTTTTCATATATTAACAATGGCCGACCAGCGAACGCTCTCTTTTTGAGTATATTTTTTGACAGAATATGTTTTCCCAAGCAACTGTCAATGCTACCTTGTATTATTATACCATGGAATGAGGTAATTCAGCTTGTCAAATGTTGTATGGCGAATTAGTTAATTCGGAACATAATTCAGCCTCGAATTACGAATGAGAGCCGAATTACGTTGTTCAGGATGCCCTGGAAACATGCTATAATTTCCTATTTCCTTTTGGTTCACTTTTGTTGCAAGCGAAGTAGAGGACACATGAAAGTGTGAGTACACATCTTATAACATATATTTTGATTTAATTTCTGAATTCTTAAAACAGGAAATAAAACTGCCAAAACATTTATCTACAAGTTTTATTTATTACTTTACAAAAGCAACACAATTTTTATTTCACTTTCTGGCGGATTGGGGCCGCTGTTTAAGTTGTGCAGCGGAGCGCCAGAAGAAGACACCTAAGCTCAATAGTGCTGCCTGGAAAAGTGGGTTGCCGTGATAAGCGTCCGACTTAAACTATGAGTGCGTTGAATGTGAAGTTGCATTGGCAAAATGTTGGCAAACGCTAAAATTTTAAGTTGCGGTAGTGCGCTGTAGAAGCGCTGCAGGTTACAGTATTGTAGAGCGTTGACATTCAAGCGCTGCAAGTTACTGTCTCATTGGCAAAGCAGCAAGGGTTAGCAGAACTCTTGAATTTGGGTGCTACAAAGTAACGGTTACATTGACAGTTAGTGGTCGCACTTCACATAAAAGTTGCTTAGGTACAGCGTCGGCATACGAGTAACAGTTATCGTATCAGCAGAGCATAGCGTCAGCTCAAAGCACAGCGTCAGCTCAAAGCACAGCGTCAGCTCAAAGCACAGCGTCAGCACGAGGCATAGCGTCAGCACTAAGTAGGGTGTCAGCGTCATAGCACAGCATCATCTTAAAGCAGAGGTCAGCGTCAATGCAATAAAATACCGTAAATCACGTGTGGAAAGTGAGGTTAGACGGTCGAAAACGAGGACAAGTTTAATCTTACTAGTGAGAATGACATCAGCTCCCGTATTTCAAAGCCATCACAACAAAGTTAGTGCATATTTGAATTTGATTTGGAGTTTTGTTTTGTTAAGGGGTAGGAATTGGTCAGTTAGTTGTTGCCTAAATCGTTGCATTCCTAATGCCTGAAACAAGAGTAGGTAGTAGACTACTCCAACGATAGATGACGGTAGAGATAGCGAAAATTTTAACGAAACAGTTACGAAAGGATAATTATCTCAAACGAGCAAAAATGGCAGATATGATGAAGCAGATTAAGGGCCTTCAAGCAGAAGTGACGAAAAACAATCAAATGTTGCTCTAGAGTGAAACTAATCGAGATAGGTTAACTGCGTCTGCAACAACTAGTACACCGAGCGACGATGGTTTCTCGTTGGCGGCGGCCTTACTCTAGTTGAATCACACATTGACGAATTCTAATACCGAACAGACGCATTGTCTATACGATTTGCGAGAATTTGATTGTCGTCCCGAAGACTGGCCCATATTTAAAGAGGCGTTCGTCGCAACGACTGAGGAGCAGCGGTATAACGATAGGCAGAATAGGCCGAACGCTTATTAGTAGAGCAAGAGAGACGGTTGAATGCCTGCGTATTCATAGCTCCAATGTAAATTTATAGCTCCATAAAAGAACGAACGAACTTCAAGAACTAAAAGAACGAACGAAGTAAAACAAGCAACGAACAAAAATAACGAACGAACTAAATGAACGAACTAGTTCATTACATACGATTGAACTAAAAAGAGCGATCTTTGTGGTGAACTAAAATGCCCAAGCCTACATAGCACTGCAAAGTGCAAACGATTTCTAGACATGCGCCTTGCAGAACGATGGCGTCTGGTCCGTAATAAAATACTGTGTTTTAATTGTCTGAGAGGTAACCACCGAAGCAACAGCTGTGAACAACAAAATGAATGCGGCATTAAAGACTGTACCAACAAGTATAATGCTCTTCTACATGACCACAAAGAAAAACTTGATAGTCAACATGGTGTGCTTCATCCAGAGCAACGCAGAAATTATGGTGCGCAACTAGAAGATGAACGTGAGCAACATTGTGGGTCACGGCAGGAGCGAAGCATATTCACTAGTAACGTCATGAAACCGTTTCGGACAAATCTTTTGTTTAAAATAGTCCAAGTTAAACTATACGCTAAAGGAGAAGTTCCATGCTATGCCTTTCTCGATGAGGCTCATTAATAACCAAAAGTCTAGTGGATCGTCTTGGTTTGGATGGTGCTAAAGAAAATTTAACATTTCAATGGTTCTGAAATAAAACTGCCACAGATTCGTCGAGTCGAGTTAGCATGCAAATATCTGGAGCGTCCAAGGAAAGTAAAATATTTGACTTAGTAAATGTGCACACCACTAAGGATCTTAAATTATCAATGCATTATCAGTATTGACATTTGAAAAGACTTCCTCTCCAGCAATACAGCTCAGCCGTTCCGGAAATTTTAATTGATCTTAATAACGCCCACCTGGGAGTAGGACGAATAGTGCCAGCAGATAAGTCAAAGGGTCCTATTGCAATTAAAACCAAGTTGGGTTGGATCGTGTACGGCACAGAAGATGATAGCAACGAAAGCAAAAGTAGTTGCTCTTTCTTTGCACAATGCATATGTGAAGGCCAATTGGATCAGCTCGTGAAAAATTTTAGGGACGCTTAGGGAAAGCTTAGGGACGAGCGCCGTCAAAAAGCTCGTAGAGTCACAAGATATGGTTAGAACCAAGCAAATACTGGACGAGACGACCGTTCGAAATGGAATTATTTTCGAAACCGGGCTGCTGCAGAAAAGTGAGACTCTGGATCTCCTTGAAAGTAGGGATATGGCTTTAACAAGACTGCTAGCATTTGAAAAGAAAATCCAGTGCAATAATGATTTTTATATAGAATATAAAAATACAATGAATGATTACGAGAAGAAGGCCTTTTCGAGAAAATAAAGCGGTCAGGAAGCGTGTTCTAGATCAAGTACAGATACAATAGGTATCTACCACACTTTGGAATCTATAATCCTAACAAACCCGGGAAGTTACGCCTGGTTTTCGACGCCGCAGCGAAGGTGCAAGGTACTTCATTAAATTCAGTGCTTCTCCGGATCTAGGCCAGCCGTTTACAACAATCTTGTTCAAATTTCGTAAAAGGAGTTTGCTGTTTATGCGGGCATTGTTCAAATGTTTCACCAAGTGGGTATAAGGCTGGAAGATCAAATGTCGCAGCGCTTTTTGTGGAGAGACAAACCCGAATATCCGATTGTAGAATATGAATGGCTGTTATGACTTTTGGAGTGTTTGCCATGCTCAGCACAATACGTGAAAAATGAGAACGCAGTCGAATTTCAAACGGTGCTTCCAGATGCAGTAGATGCAATAATGAATAATCATTACGTGGACGATTTCTTGCATTGCTTTTCTACAAAACAAGAAGCTTTAAAGACCACAAAAGAGGTTGCTTGGATCCATAAGAAACCGAGCTTTGAGCTAAGTCGATTTACTTTGAACTCATCACTTGTAAATTAACACTTCAACAACTCTAATCGAGAATCGTCTTTAAATTTGAACAGAGACGAAGTCGCGCAATATCAAAAGGTGCTTGGGATGCACTGGAATAAGTGACAGTCTTAAATTCATGCTCTATTCATGGTCTATTGAAAGGAGAAGCAAGGCCTACAAGACGCAATGTTCTGAGTATCACGATGTCAGTTTTTGACCCGTTTGGAATCGCTGCAGAGTATTCATTGGTCGCTAAACTTTTGTTGCAGTACCTTTGGCGCACGCGCGTAGAGTGGGAACCTATTCCGCACTAAGCCAAAAATATGTGGATTAGGTGGCTCTCCAGCTTAACAGAGGTTGAGCAAATCAGCGTACCTCGCCGCTACAGCAATTTACTTTCAACCGTGGCAGTGAAATTGCACATATTTGCTGACGCTAGCGAAATGGCAATCAGCAGTATTGGCTAGCTCTTAGAATCCTGCTGACTTCGGCACGCAAATTTAAGGTGGCAAACGTGATTCGCTGTGGATAAATGGTCCTAAGTTTCTACTTACCAATGAATGCCAATGGCCACGAACAGAACCACTGATCACTACGGATGAAGAAGTACGAGCAAAATCCGTCTTACTCCATCCGCACCATTTTTTACTTTGCACCAAAAGAGTCTCGGATTTTGTAAGGCTAAAAAGAGTCATTGCATGGATCCTTTGATTTCGAGATAATTCACTTATTACTCTTATAGAGATAAGAGATTTTCGTATATTACAACTAACCGAGCTAGAGAGAGCGGAAAACGTTATTCTTCGCAACATTCAAATATAATCATATCCAGCCGAGTATCACGCATTAGTCGCTGAGAAGGCTGTTCCCCTAAGCAGCAGTTTGTGAATAAACGACGCAGTAGCAGCTCCTCCCTCGACTCCAAAACCAGTGATTCTGCCAAAGGGTCATTATGTAAAAAACCTCATCGTGAATTTTTATCACCGAAACTGGACGCACCAAAATGAACAAACTGTCATCGCTGATATACGACCAAAGTACTGGATACCCAGCATAAGAGTTGCCGTGAGTCGGACAGTAAGAATGTAACAATAATGTAAAAACATTAAGATACAGCCAGCGAATCTTATAATTAGACATTTTCGGGCCGTTCACCTACACGGGACCGTTTCATATTACAATTGGACGTCGGTGTGAAAAGCGATGGATCGCGCTCTATACATGATTGTCAGGAATCCTCAAAAGACCGGCCTGCATCTTGGCGAAACTCGATATTGATGAATCAACGGACTAGATTCACGGGGTCCGGGATGTTGTCGATAGAACGTGATTGTGTAAATACTTTAAAATTGTTATAGATTCTATTTTTTATTAATTTTTGAAAATTAAAATTTCAAAACTGATGATTTTTAATTTCCTATTTCCTTTTGGTTCACTTTTGTTGCAAGCGAAGTAGAGAAATATAACATATATTTTATTTAAATTTCTGAATTCTTAAAACAGGAAATAAAACCGCCAAAACATTTATCGATTAGTTTTATTCATTCCTTTACAAAGGCAACAACTATCAAAGCATGTAGTTGCGTCTTTTGTTGGTATTCTTCTTTTTCCACAATTCCGTTTAAACTTTCTAACAAACTTAAGTAATTGAGTGGATCACAGTGAAAGTCATGCAAGACTAGTGATGAGTTGGTGTAGCGGCGTTCGGAACAGTCTGTCTAGTCTGCTGTGTGATTTGCTCTGTACAGAGCTTTTGTTGTTGTAAGAGCAGACAAAAGAGCATAAATTATAAATTGAGCATTTTTTAATAGCCAATAACTCAAGAGCCACTGAACGGATTAAAGTGAAATGTTCATTATTCTAATAAAATTTGATTATAGGTGGTTTTTGTGTACTCAGAATGTTTAAATATTTGATGGCGTAACGTTATTGTCTAAGAAACTTGCTTAAATTGCATTTTTTAATAAAATTCGGCGCATTTTTCCATCTTTTATTGTTTTGAGAAAAATTTGGTACGAGCGACCAAATTTAATTGCTTCCTCAACGTAACAATTTAGGTGGCCAGCTAGAAAGCGCGTAAGTATTTGCTAAGTGACTGCGACCTAGTGCAGTCTTAATTTTTTTTTGTTTTTGAATGATAATGAATAACATATTTCGATATTTTTCTTATAAAGGCCTTATTGGGGTTCATAATTTTTTTTTTTGAATAAAGCACTAAATATATTATTTTAGGTGTGTTTTTTTGGCATCGCTATATGCGCTTAATGTGGCGTCTGTGGCGTAGTTGGTTAAAGTGCGTGGCCGCTATGTCAACGAATCTGGAGACCCAGGCTCGAACCCCAGCAGCGACAGAAAATTATTTGAATCAAAATAATTTTTCTGTACGGCCACCTCTCTGCAGACAATGGCAAACCTCAGAGAGTAATAAAAATGCCATGTAAAGCTTCTTGAGAACAAGAACATTCTGTTCATCGCCGTTCGGAGTCGGCGTTAAACATGTAGGTCCGGTTCTCGGTCAATTGTGTACAAACTTAATAACACGCACAACATAATTGATCATAAGAAGCTAGGTCAAAGTCCTTTCAAGGGCTGAAATGGCCAGTTATTTATTTATTTATTTATATGCGCTTAACAATATTTTTCATACAAAAAATTGCTTAGCTAAGACAGGATAATTATAGCCGATAGCTCATAGTCGCCGATAGAAACACTATTGCCAGATCAAGAAAATGATAGTCTACGTAATTTATTGGCATCACTTTTTGAAAAACAACCATGTTTATGTCACAAAAAATAAAAAAAAATCACAATCAAAAGTAAACAAAGCAACAAATGATAAAATATGTCCTATTTGCACAGAATGGCCAACAATCTAGATTTATCTAGATATATTTGGATAACGCAAAAAGAAAGACATTTCCATAAGATCATATTTAGAAGATTATATATAAAATTAAATTAAAAAAAATGTATTTATTCTAAAACTCTGTTTTGCTCAATAAACTCAAATGCTGCTGGCTAGGTTCGGTACTTTAATAATCCATGTCAGCGATGGAATTTTGATGCTGTGTTGATGATCCAAATAGATTTAGATGTATTTTCAGAATGTTGATTATTTCAAGAGATTCGATTAAAGTGCTGATTAGTTCTTGTTAAAAATTGCTTTTGTTTTTTATTGTGGAATTAATTGTAATTGTTTTTCTTGCGGGTTATTATTAAGTTGGATGTTGTGGTTGTTGTCATGGTATAATAACCCAGGTAGACTTATTAGAGTTGAGTTCCTAGAATTCGACCTGCCTTTGCTGTCAAACTTTGCGCTGATATTGCCACATCTTGAATTTTGTGGGAAAAAGTAATTAGGTTGGGATTTTATAAGGGGCTAAAGGGATAAAAATAATATAATAACAGAGCAAACTTAGTTTTTGTTAATTTTTGATAATTAACTAAACTAAATTTTTAGTTTCCAATAATATATTATATAACAAAGCATCATTGCAATATTTTGACACAAATACTAACTATGGTTTTATAAGCACGCTTTGATTTTCATACATACCGCACTTGTATACAACGTAATAATAAAGAAATTCAATGAACAGAAGAAAGTACTAAACTGTACTAAAGTACTAAATTAAACGCTTAATTCATATAAATTTATTGTACTATTTTTTGTTCTTAATTTATATATCTATTATAATTCCATATAATATTAAAACATTTTCTTCTGAAAACTCGGATTTTTGCTTAAAGATATGGCAGCACCGTATTTTGACAGCAAAGGTATGCCAACTTTTGCTGTCATTCTAATAAGTCTACCTGGGTTATTATACCATGATTGTTGTTATTGTATTTGGCTATGCTGCACTTATTTGACCTTGAGCAACTCAACGTCAAAGGTGAGTGTAGCGTTTGGTGGAATTACACCTGGATGTCCGCGACTGCCATAAGCATAATCCGGTGAGCAGATCAACTTGGCACGCTGACCAATGGTGAACTTGAAAGGCCTTTGGCGATCACGCGATGAATCAAATTTCTTTCCATCAGCCAGAGTTCCGGTATAGTGCACAGAGGCCACTTGTCCATTCTTGGAAAACGTGCTGCCGTCTCCTTCAAGCATTCAATTCAAGTATGCCAGAAAGAAAATCAATGTGGACATTGACTTGGAAGTGGAGTACCTCTTTGAGCCAATCAATGTGCCAGAGTCACCAGAACTGGAGCCTGAGATGCCTTCTACATCCGCTGCTGCTAGAAGCATCAAAAGGAAGAGTTCTTGAGACCTGTATTATGCAGAGACGAATTTGTTAGTATTATTACTTGAGTTTCCTCAGAGCTGTTCATTTTGAGCAGAAAATGTGTTACAGTTTGATAAAAATAAACTTTGTCAATTTGTGCTTATAAATAATAATGTTCAATATTTGACAGTAATACGCAATGCTGCCAAGTTTTTAAGAAAAAAGTTAAGCGAAATATTAAGTGCCGATGAGCGTTTTTTGGACAAGCGTATATAGCGATGCCAAAAAAACACACCTTCTGATATATTTTAACTATATTTTTATTTTTATATCATTTAAAATTATTTTTAGGCTATATGCGAATTCGGCTAAAATAAAGCAAATGATTTTTCTTTTCATTAGATATTTCCATCTCTACAAACATTGAGCGAAACAGTCCAATAAGCTGGGCAAATTAATATTTGAAATTTCAATATAAGAATTTATTGTAGCACCTATTACTATCTCTTTTCTTCACGTTGTAACAACTAAATTTTTATTAGTATAAAATTTAGTTATACACCCTGTATTTTTATAAGTAAGATACATGCAACATAGTAATGAGAGCGAGAAACGAGAAACAACAATTTGCGAGAGATAACTTTAATACACACACGCATACACAACATGCTCCATATCATAAAGTAAGAAGGAGAGAGAGAGAGATTAAGAGAAAGCATACCAAGCAACGTGAAGAAGTCAGCTTATAAAACCGGTTTGAACATCAAAGTACAGCATGCAGCTACAAGCGAAGGCATAAAAGGCTAGTCACAGCATCGAAGCGGTCTCTTGTTCATAGTACAGTCAAAGTGATCGGACGTTCGGAAGCGCAAAAGTGGTGAGTGTAACCTTGTGGAGTCAGAGTTCTTTTGATTATTTATGTAGACATATTTCCGGTGGTTAAGTTTCATTTCCCCGGTTATATTTAGTTTCCACTCACAGGGTCGCGATTACGTATTGGTGGTTAAGTTTCATTCCACAATATCGTAATCAAACTTCTTTGGCAGGATTTAGAAAAGTTTTCCTCGATTTTTTGTAGACATATTTCCGGTGGTTAAGTTTCATTCCCCGGTTATATTTTGTTTCCACTCACAGGGTCGCGATTACGTATTGGTGGTTAAGTTTCATTCCCCAATATCGTAATCAAAATTCTTAGTCAGGATTTAGAATAGTTTCGCTCGATTTTTGTAGACATATTTCCGGTGGTTAAGTTTCATTCCCCGGTTATATTTTGTTTCCACTCACAGGGTCGCGATTACGTATTGGTGGTTAAGTTTCATTCCCCAATATCGTAATCAAACTTCTTCTGCCGCAGTGATAGTCATTTAGTCACACTTCGTAGGTCGCAGGAATAGCTAATTGTTTCAAACAAGGTCACACAAAACCCAGAAAAGCACTCCCGACAAGCAGTTTCCACGAAATCACATACGCATTAACTTCAACTTCGCCACAGAGACTTCATGATATCACCTTCCACCGCCAGTCAAGGTCATCGTGTGTATACGCATTAACACCAAAGCGGCCTTAATCTACGCTTAAACTTCGCCACAGAGACTCCAAGACATCACCTACTACCGCACGTCAAGGTCATCGTGCGTATACGCTTCAACTTCGCCACAGAGACTCCAAGTTATCACCTACTACCGTACGTCAAGGTCATCGTTTGCATACGCATTAACTTCAACTTCGCCACAGAGACTTCATGATATCACCTTCTACCGCCAGTCAAGGTCATCGTGTGTATACGCATTAACACCAAAGCGGCCTTAATCTACGCTTAAACTTCGCCACAGAGACTCCAAGACATCACCTACTACCGCACGTCAAGGTCATCGTGCGTATACGCTTCAACTTCGCCACAGAGACTCCAAGTTATCACCTATTACCGTACGTCAAGGTCATCGTTTGCATACGCATTAACTTCAACTTCGCCACCGTAGTCTACGCTTCAACCTCGCCACAGTGCCTCCAAGACATCTCTTATTACCACCAGTCAAGCTCATTGTGCGTACACTCATAGGAATGTATATAAGACACTAGGATTAAGCCGTATCTTGAATTGTCAATAAATAATCAGCATCTTACAAGCGAAAGGGTTTCTTTTAATATAAATTTTCTGCAACGAACGCTGGACACCGGCGAGTATATCCCAGCTCTAAATCCGGAAAACGGAACTTCGTTACAGTGGCGCCCGAGCAGGGACCCTGACGCAGAAATATAAAACATCCAGACATCAAACAAATTAATCCAAAGCCTTACAAGAGAGAAAAAAAAAAAAAAAAAAAAAAAACAAAAAAAACAAAACTAATCCACAATGGTGAAGACAACTTGGATCTATTCTCTGCGCAAGGAAGATCTTGTGATGTACGCACGCGAATTTGGTTTTGATGAGACAGGAACCGTAGAAGACCTGCGTAAGAGATTCGCTAACTTCGCCTCCGAGCTGGAAGAGCCAATATTAGAGTTACGACTTGAGGAGCTGGAGAGAAGATACACGAAGGCAACGTCCCCAAAGCCATTAGTGGTACCGATGCAGATTCCACCGGGTGGTACAATGACACACATTCCAGAGGTCCATCAGAAAGACAACATGGAAACAGCTTCAACCCAAAGTGAAGGTAACTATGTAGCCGTCATCGAGAAAGTTAGTAAGTGGCCTGTAAAGTTTGACGGAAGTCGGGACCCACTAAGTTTCGTAGAGAGAATCGAGGAGCTGATGAAAGCGTATGGGATAAATGCTGATTATCTCCCACGAACAATGCCGGAATTGTTAACGGACCGAGCGCTCATCTGGCTGAGGAACAACAACGGGCTTTGGCAGAATTGGTCACAGTTCAAAAAAGACTTTCTGACATTCTTTCTACCTACTCGCTACTTCGAGAAACTAGAAGACGAGATCCGGGGACGTCATCAAAGACCACAAGAGGGTTTTAAGGACTTTGTGCTAGCTATCCAAAACATGATGCGTCATGCGAACTATTCGGCAACAGAACAGATGGAGAGGATTTTCAGAAACTGTAGGAGTGAGTATCAACTCTACATAAAACGTAAGGACTTCCGAAACCTGGGAGAACTAATGGCTCTAGCAGACGATTACGAGAGCATACGAGGTAACGACAAACAGGCTCACACAGTAAACCCGCGACCATTAGAGGAACGACACAGGCAAATTCAACAGGACACCACAGCGAAGATCAATCCGAGAACCGCATGCAGACGATGCGGACAAGATGGCCACTTTCATGCAGCATGTAAGAATTCACGTATCATGTTTTGCTGGGAGTGTGGAAGGCGTGGGATACGAACGATTGAGTGCTGTAGACTCCAATATTCGGGAAACGGCACAGGGTTGCGACAATAAAGAGGAGGAACGCAGCCACACCGCAAAACGCCTCCTCTTCCCCATTACTAAGACAGGAACACCACCGAGTTGTCGCCACCGTGACTTTGGATACAACTTGTGCCTTGGCAGTCATTGACACGGGAACAACTCGCAGTTTTATAAATACGAAATTAGCAAGTAAACTAAGAACTTCACGGAATAGTCAGGATATCAACAAAAACGTCATTTTGGCAGATGGCTCAAGGAAAATGGTGAACGAGACACTGACCCTGAATGTGCAGTTGGGCACCGAACAAAGTAAGGTAAATTTCCTTGTTCTTCCCGAGGTAACAGACGAAGTGCTCCTTGGACTGGACTTTTTATCAGCCGTGGGGACAACCATCACGTGTGGAAGGCAGACAGTCCACCTCAGCAAAGATAAATTACAACCAAAGACCGTGGAATCACAGATAGCAACGATCCTTCCAGAAGAGCAAACGACAACCTCAGATGATATCGATTTATTTCTCCGGCAGGAGCTAAAGAAGTTTGAATTACTCCAAGGAGTCTCGCACATTACAGAACACAAGCTGGTGGTAACTGACACTCGACCAATGAAGCAAAGATATTTCCCAAGGAATCCGGCCATGCAAGAAGTAATTAACAAGGAAATCGACGAACTCTTACAGAAGGACCTCATTGAGCCATCCCACAGCCCCCACAGTGCGCCGATTGTATTGGCAAAGAAGAAAAACGGTGCCTGGAGACTTTGCGTGGACTTCCGGCAACTGAACTCTCGATCCATTCCAGACGCGTATCCATTACCACGAATCCACCATATTCTTGATCGCTTGCGTGCAGCTAAATATATAAGCAGTCTCGATCTCAAGAATGGATATTGGCAGATACCGATGGCAGAAGAAAGCAAGGAGTTCACCGCCTTCACGGTTCCAGGCCGAGGATTGTTCCAGTGGAAGGTTATGCCTTTTGGATTGCACTCCGCCCCCGCTACGTTCCAACGAGCTCTAGACAAAGTCATTGGACCTGAAATGGAGCCGTTTGCATTCGCATATCTTGACGATATCGTCGTGACTGGTGGAACTAAGAGGGAACACTTGGATAACTTAAGAATGGTCTTCGAGCGACTTCGAGCAGCAAATCTAAAGCTGAATGCCGACAAATGCGAATTCTTCAAAAGCGAGATCAAGTACTTAGGTCATGTTGTCAGCGACCAAGGCATTCAAACCGATCCAGACAAGATAATAGCTATCAAAACACTTCAACCCCCAAGCAATATTCGAGAACTACGGCGTTGTCTAGGCATTGCATCGTGGTATCGCCGATTTGTGCCAGAATTTTCATCAATTGTGCAACCACTGACCAATTTGCTGAAGAAAGGAAAACACTGGAAATGGAACACCGAGCAGCAAACGGCGTTCGATACCCTTAAGGACCGACTTACCAAAGCCCCAATATTAGCTTGCCCGGATTTCTCCAAGAGGTTCATTCTCCAGACAGATGCCAGCGATTATGGTTTGGGAGCAGTTCTGACACAGGAGGTCGACGATACTGAAAAGGTCATCGCTTACGCAAGTCGCAGTCTTAACAATGCGGAAAAGAATTATTCTGCGACAGAAAAAGAATGCTTGGCGATCGTGTGGGGCATCAGAAAAATGCGTCCCTACCTCGAAGGTTATGAGTTCACCGTTCTAACTGATCATCTTGCCCTGAAATGGCTCAACTCAATCGAGAGCCCCTCCGGTCGGATCGCTAGGTGGGCACTAGAGCTACAACAACACCAATTTGATATCCAGTACCGCAAAGGTAAGCTAAACGTTCTTGCAGATGCTCTTTCGCGTCAACCTCTCGAGACATTACTCAGAATCACGCTGGACACGCCAGAAACACAAATATGCAGATGGCTAGAGAAGAAAAGATCCGAAATCAGGACGAATCCAGAGAAGTTCCCTGATTTCACCGAAGAAAATGGGCAACTTTACCGACACATCCCACACCGAGCTGGAAATGAAGAAGTATCGCATTGGAAGCTATGCGTACCCTCATTTTTGCGAAGTCGAGTCCTCAACGAGTGCCATGACCACCCAAGCGCAGGTCATCTTGGAATACGCAAGACCATCGCTAGAGTCGAAAGCCGTTACTATTGGCCAGGTATGTCACGTGATACTTGCCAATACGTCCGTCAATGTGAATCCTGTCAGAGATTTAAAGTCTCGCAACAAGCCCCAGCTGGAAGAATGCTGTCTCAAATAGCCGAAGAGCCGTGGTCACTAGTAAGCGCTGACTTCGTTGGACCACTTCCACGCTCCAAGCACGGCAAAACGACGATCTTGGTCATGACGGATAAATTTTCGAAATGGGTCGAAGCAATCCCGCTACGAAAAGCAACCAGTGACAGCCTCATCAAAGCATTTAGAGAACATATACTCTCACGGTTTGGGGCACCGAAAGTATTGACAACCGACAACGGTACCCAATTCACCAGCCTTAAGTTCAAAAGATTCCTGAAAGAGATTGGTACCAAACACCAATTTACAGCCCCGTACACGCCCCAGGAGAACCCCACTGAATGATCAAATCGCACTCTGAAGACTATGATAGCTCAATTCGTTGGTGACAAGCATCAGACTTGGGACGACCTGTTACCTGAACTCACATTAGCGATCAACTCAGCAAAATCGGAGACCACTGGTTACAGCCCGGCCTTTCTTACTCAGTGTCGAGAGTTAAGATTACCAGGTAATCTCTTTGATTAACTTACATTTGGAACAGGTGAGGAGCCACAAAAACCGTCTGAAAGAGAGGAAAAACTCAAAGAAGTCCACGAAATTGTAAGAAGGCGAATCGAGCGGGCAGCGCAAGACCAAGCAAGATTTTATAACTTACGTCGTCGCCAATGGACACCCCAAATTGGCCAATTGGCGTGGGTAAAGCAGCATCATCTATCGAAAGCGGTGGACAAGTTTGCGGCCAAGTTGGCACCAAAGTATAGTGGCCCATACAAAATTATTTCCTTTAAGTCCCCAGTCATCTTGGAATTGCAGCGATTGAACTCTAAAAGTGTATGTACGGCTCACATAGGTGAGATTAAGCCCTGCCATGGGAATGAGAATTCTTTAATTCCCAATCAAAACTACAGCGAGAGGAGAGCGCAAGGTGGTAGCGACTCTACAATTATTAATCGGCTGCAGCAAGGAGAGACCAGCAGTAATTCTCAATTACAAGCGACACGTCAATACAATCAGTTGATTTCCAACCTTCAATCGAACAGCGTCAAACCGCGAGTGATCCATCTAAGTTTAAAAGAAAAAAAAAAGAGAAGAAGAAATGTCGGCAATGAACCGCAAACGCAAGGAGTGCTACAGTGAGCCGCTAAATGAAGGTGAGTGGAAGTTGTGTCGTATCCAGGAGGAACAGGCTCCAGTTTCCCGAGCAGAGCCCGAGGTGGTAGTGATCACCGATGACGAGAGCGAAGAAGGGTCATGTGAAATATTGCTGACTTACCCCCCAGGACGAGGTGGCATAAGCATCATAAAGGAGGATATCGAACGCTTATGGCCGAAGCGTTTCTTCAACGACGTCTTAGTGGATTTTTATCTGCAATGGTTAATTCGACAGTACCCAACAGAAGGACGTAGCCTGGTGCACATATTTGGCACTCATTTCTACGAGCAACTCAGCCGAGGCAACGAGGGGGAAACGCTTCAAGAACAGCATGCGCGAGTCCGTAATTGGAGTAAGAGGGCAGCTTTAAATAAGAAGGCAGTGATCATCGTTCCGATCTGCGAAAACCAGCACTGGTTCATGGCAATAATACGCACGAAAAGGGAAAACGCGCTCATCAACAGTGCGGAAATTTTGATTTTTGACTCGTTGGCCTATACGTCCCGGATGAATGTCGTCAAGAACCTACGACGGTATCTGGGGTGTGAACTGTTTGGTCTTGATGTGAGCCCTGATGATACCAGATGTCCAGCCATTTGTGTGAAGTTACCACAGCAAGACAACTTCACAGACTGTGGGGCCTTCCTCCTCCACAATGCAGACAAGTTCTTGCAGGAACCACAACGGAATTATGGAGAGGATCTCAGCCAGTGGTACCCCATAGAAGAGGCCAAGAACAAAAGGTTAGAGGTAGCCAACGTCATCAACACCTTGCGCCAGAAGGAGGCCCAACCTGTGGGGGTACAATCGACGGAAAATACCAAGGATCCTGAGCAACAACAACAACACCTCACTCACGCCAGTAACAGCGAGCAACAACAACACTTCTGCGGTGAGCCACGACAGCAAAACCTCACTCACGCCAGTAACAGCGAGCAACAACAACACTTCTGCGGTGAGCCACGACAACAACACCTCACTCACGCCAGTAACAGCGAGCAACAACAACACTTCTGCGGTGAGCAACAACAACAGTACCTCATTCACGCCAGTAGCAACGGGCAGCAACAACCCTTCTGCGGTGAGCCACAACAACAGCATCCCAACCATGAAAAGCAAAATCTACAAGGAAACTTACGAGACCTCATCACCAACCACCACGAAAGCACCACCAACAGTAACATCGCCACGGTGGATATGGTAGATATATTTCCCACATCTGAAGACGAAAATTGCTTCGATTTGGGAGTACTTTCGTCGCCTTGGGATCCGATCGATCGCACAGCCAGTAGTCCTATCAACATCCAGGAACTGGTGACAGATAAGCCAGTCGACAAACCAGGAAAGCGGAAAACCACAAATGTCCCGGAGGCACTCCTTCTTGAAATAGAAGAAGTCCAACGCAGAAGAAGATCTGGTGCCAAGGTCCGGTTTGCACGAGTAATCAAGGGCACGAAATATCAGGTGGATATTTCACGATGTGGAGCCATCAGCATTCATGTTCGTTCGGTAAAGTAGGAGGGGAGTGTAACAACTAAATTTTTATTAGTATAAAATTTAGTTATACACCCTGTATTTTTATAAGTAAGATACATGCAACATAGTAATGAGAGCGAGAAACGAGAAACAACAATTTGCGAGAGATAACTTTAATACACACACGCATACACAACATGCTCCATATCATAAAGTAAGAAGGAGAGAGAGAGAGATTAAGAGAAAGCATACCAAGCAACGTGAAGAAGTCAGCTTATAAAACCGGTTTGAACATCAAAGTACAGCATGCAGCTACAAGCGAAGGCATAAAAGGCTAGTCACAGCATCGAAGCGGTCTCTTGTTCATAGTACAGTCAAAGTGATCGGACGTTCGGAAGCGCAAAAGTGGTGAGTGTAACCTTGTGGAGTCAGAGTTCTTTTGATTATTTATGTAGACATATTTCCGGTGGTTAAGTTTCATTTCCCCGGTTATATTTAGTTTCCACTCACAGGGTCGCGATTACGTATTGGTGGTTAAGTTTCATTCCACAATATCGTAATCAAACTTCTTTGGCAGGATTTAGAAAAGTTTTCCTCGATTTCTTGTAGACATATTTCCGGTGGTTAAGTTTCATTCCCCGGTTATATTTTGTTTCCACTCACAGGGTCGCGATTACGTATTGGTGGTTAAGTTTCATTCCCCAATATCGTAATCAAAATTCTTAGTCAGGATTTAGAATAGTTTCGCTCGATTTTTGTAGACATATTTCCGGTGGTTAAGTTTCATTCCCCGGTTATATTTTGTTTCCACTCACAGGGTCGCGATTACGTATTGGTGGTTAAGTTTCATTCCACAATATCGTAATCAAACTTCTTCTGCCGCAGTGATAGTCATTTAGTCACACTTCGTAGGTCGCAGGAATAGCTAATTGTTTCAAACAAGGTCACACAAAACCCAGAAAAGCACTCCCGACAAGCAGTTTCCACGAAATCACCTACTACCGTACGTCAAGGTCATCGTTTGCATACGCATTAACTTCAACTTCGCCACAGAGACTTCATGATATCACCTTCTACCGCCAGTCAAGGTCATCGTGTGTATACGCATTAACACCAAAGCGGCCTTAATCTACGCTTAAACTTCGCCACAGAGACTCCAAGACATCACCTACTACCGCACGTCAAGGTCATCGTGCGTATACGCTTCAACTTCGCCACAGAGACTCCAAGTTATCACCTACTACCGTACGTCAAGGTCATCGTTTGCATACGCATTAACTTCAACTTCGCCACAGAGACTTCATGATATCACCTTCTACCGCCAGTCAAGGTCATCGTGTGTATACGCATTAACACCAAAGCGGCCTTAATCTACGCTTAAACTTCGCCACAGAGACTCCAAGACATCACTTACTACCGCACGTCAAGGTCATCGTGCGTATACGCTTCAACTTCGCCACAGAGACTCCAAGTTATCACCTATTACCGTACGTCAAGGTCATCGTTTGCATACGCATTAACTTCAACTTCGCCACCGTAGTCTACGCTTCAACCTCGCCACAGTGCCTCCAAGACATCTCTTATTACCACCAGTCAAGCTCATTGTGCGTACACTCATAGGAATGTATATAAGACACTAGGATTAAGCCGTATCTTGAATTGTCAATAAATAATCAGCATCTTACAAGCGAAAGGGTTTCTTTTAATATAAATTTTCTGCAGCGAACGCTGGACACCGGCGAGTATATCCCAGCTCTAAATCCGGAAAACGGAACTTCGTTACAACGTTGGCGAGCTTACAATAATATGTAAAAACTCAGAGCTGGCAGATGGTCAGCTGAACAAAGTAGGGGTTTTTATGGAAATCAAACTTCTAAAAAATCATGGTTGTATTCAAGTGATTTGTGCTGTGGAACGGAATGATTGAGAAGCGGAGCTTAAGTTTAAGGGCTAGTTTTTTTAATTATTTATTAATAATCAAAATGTATGCCTCTGTCTTTCCTCCGCAAACTATGTACCAAAGAATGATAGAAAAAAAAATTCAAAAGAATTCAGTTCTTCCATGGTACATTAAAGAAGGTAGTATCGAAACTAAAATTCCTCTCGCTCTCATCCGAAACTATCAAAATCAATACATATAATTGTGTGGTTATTTTAATAGGGGTTTTCACAATTTAGTGCATTTGGCTGTGCATTTGAGCATGAGCAAAAAATCCATGCTTTTTTTCTCATTGTATGTACATTTTGTTATTGTAAAGAGAAAAAAAGCATGGATTTTTTGCTCATGCTCAAATGCACAGCCAAATGCACTGAATCGTGAAAACCCCTAATATGTTGCTCGCAGTTCGGTGCATGGTATAATAACCCAGGTAGACTTATTAGAGTTGAGTTCCTATAATTCAACCTGCCTTTGCTATCAAACTCTGCGCTGATATTGCCATATCTTGAATTTTATGGGAAAAAATAATTGTTTTGGAATTTTTAAATGGGCTAAAGGGATAAAAATAATATAATAACTTTAGTTTTTGTTAATTTTTTATAATTGTTTACTCTCATTTGTGAACAAATATTGTCAACAATAATTTAAATTATTCCATGATACAATAAATACAGGTAGATTCGCTAGATGACAGCGTACTGCCGCGAATGTCAACACGAAGTTGACAACACACATAAAATCTCAAAGCTATGAAAAAGTTCATAGAAATTAAATGTAAGCAAACAACTTTTTTATATGGATTTTGGCAGCTATGGCAGTATTAAAAGAGAGCACAGTCAGGTCTGCATCTACCTCTATTTTTTGTATCATAAATTATTCAAAATATCTCAAAATAAAAAATTTCCAAAAAAAAAACAACAAAAAAAAATACAATTTCTTTCAAATTTCAAATTTAAAAGACTTTAAAATTAAAAAGTTTTTTAACTATACTTTTTACCATGGTTGAACTAACCTCCTGGGACCCGATCAATACATTTTTTAATTTTAGCAGTTTTTTCGAATGACTGAGTTATTTGATGTTACAAAGTTTCTGCTTCTGGATTTTCGGTGGTATCATAATGATACTTTGGGTCATAGAAGGGAAAATAACAGGCTATTTTAATGTTTTGTTTGTATATCCTCCTTTGACCCGAGCAATAAATTTTTGAATTCAAGCAGTTTTTAGTGATTTGATGTTACAATAACGGAAATTTATCGATTAAATGTGCAATAAGTTTCCGCTTTAAGATTTTCAGGTGGTATCATATATTATACTTTGGGTCGCAGAAGGGAAAATAACAGGCCATTTCAGTGTTATCAATTTATTTACTTATTACTTAGTACAAATTAGTTAAATTTAATGACGACAGCTGTAATTATTTATCACTAGAGGTCTATTCTATACCTTCAATAAGAAAGCTCCACTATTACTCAATACATGGCATTGTCAAGAAGCTTTTATTGCAAATATCAAATATGATATCCAGGGTACCAGGAGGTTAATAAGGTTGTCTCGGGACTCATCGTACTGTCTTCTCAGTACCCATAATTGCCAAAATCAATGAAAAACAACAACAACAACTTCATCGGCTTTACATGTAAAATTATAAATTTATTTATAAAATATAAATTTTATAATTATATTTAAATTTATTTATGGGAACTCGCTCTCACCCATGATACAATTATACAAGGTAGGAGTGACAGTTATTTCGTCTTGCGCTAACTGTCAAAAGTAGTATAAATTAGAAAACGAAAAAAGAAGAAAAGAAAATAGAAAACAAAATATACAGGCAATTGACAATCGGTGCAAGGTACTGGTGAGAAAAAAGTAAGTTGTCACTCCTACCTTGTATAATTGTATCATGCTCTCACCTATGCGACAACCTTATTTATTCAACCCATGGTATAATTAATCAGGTTGGTGTGACAGTTTTCAATCGAACATGAATTGTCAAAAATCATACAAAACAAAGCAAACAAAAAAAAAACAAACATATTCATTTGATTTTGACAATCCATGAACGATTTCGTGAGAAAATAGCCTGTTGTCAAACCTGCCTGTATAATTGTATCATGTATTCAGCCATGCTTTTTACTTAACGTTTCAAAACTGTATGAAAATATTTTTGTGAATACGACTGTAAGTAATTAAATAAAAATTACGTTACAAAAATTGAAACAAATTTCCACAAATTATTACTAAACGCTAAAAAATTTCATTAATTTTTTTAACAGAAGCTCACACACATGGTGGAATTATTATAAGGTGTTCTCATCCCATGACATTTTTCAATATATATTTTGACATGCTGCCTTATTTTGACAATCTCAAGGGTTGCATATACAGATTTTTGTATGAAAATGTCAAAATAAGGCAGCCTGTTTTTTCTGGTTTCCAGATGAAAAAACTTTATATTTATTCCACCATGCTCACACATTTAAAAAAGTTACTTAACAAAAAGGCACAGCAGAACCCTTAACAATAAATTTTTTCAGAAAGACCACATAACCCTGATTGCCATTCTTTCAGGAGCGTAAAATTTTTTTTGTTTACATAAAATAAGGATATATCTAATATCTGGATAACCTCATAATGATTGAATCTTGATCATGGTTCGGTGGTTTTTTTTTGTTTTTTTTTGACAATTCTGACTTTTGACTCCCAGCCTCGAGTCTTCCTTATTTATTTTACCATGCATTTTTAATTCGAACACTCCGGTTCATAACGCTGCGGCCACACGAGAGAGTATTGCCATGACAATTGAGAATTCGTATATTCTGTCAAATCATTGTCGGCAGCCAAGCAATTGTCGTTTGTGACGTAGGTGGCCTGACAAAAGCATGGCAATAGCATGACAATGAATGTTATTTCATTATATATATAATTTTTCTGTGTCGCTGTAACCATCTCTAGCCTAAAATTTTTCGCATAATTAAAGATGAATGAAAACTCAACATTTTCCCTTTTTTTTTGTGCACCAACCACGATTATTTACGTCAATTTCAATACAAACGTCAAATTATTGCCAATGTTATTGCCAGCCTATTGTCATGCTGACAACTTCCTGGCAATAGATTGGCAATTGCCAGAGCTTGCTTGTATTGGTGAAAAAGTGTGAGTGTATTGTTATTGTCATGAAAAAACTGTCACGTGTGGCCGCCGGGTAAATTCAAACGTCTTGTTCTCGCATATGTTTTTGTGTGGCAGGTCTGTTTACTCAAGCGGATTTTACAATGTGAGAACAACCAACCAAGTTAGCGGTTGAATTGTTGCACTCTAATAACAATCGATAACAGACTACTGCAGTACCGACTCCACATGTTCAATTCTAGAAATTTCAAAAACGCCTTCCTATTCGTTTTTTGCTTCGTAGCAGTCATTCGTAAAACAAAATTTCTTCTCAACATACATCGCCGCACCACGTTTTCTTTGTGTGAGTTGAGTTAAATTGTATAAATTTTATTGATAAAACATTAAACATTGTAACAAAAAGCAAACAAGCGAATTGAAAGAATTTTCAAAAACTTTATATTGTATATAGAAAAGTGCAAGAAAAGTGCAGACAGACAACCTTATTTTGGGAGCAACGACGCAGGAAAACTAAATTTTCACAGAAGCATTTGGATTTTTTTTCGATATTTTTGTCAGTTGAATTGAGCTTTGCACAGAATATATACACACACGTTAAAAAAAATTATATTATCAAGAGAAAGCTTTCAAAATTCTTCTAGAAGGTAATTAAATAAAATTATTTTAACTTTTGCTAAAATCTATTCGGATTTGAGGAAGAACGGAGAACGACAAGAAATAAAAACCGACGACCCAGGTAGTGAAAATTTACGCAGTCATCCATTAGTGTGCGTTGTAAATTTTTATGTAATTTTAAGCTTCTATTCAACATTTATCAGAACAGGCGCCTCGTTGAAAAAGCAAAAAATCAAGGGTCAAAGTGAGGTTCTTCATTATACGCAGTTTGCAGGAATTTTCTAATCAATATTGAAATTTTGAAAATACTCTTGTTCACAAAGTCAGCACATGCTGTGCGTCTTGCTTCTATCTCACATCTTTTGTAGTTTGTTAACCTGTCTGCGGACAGCTGCAATTTCTGGATAGTTCGTTGTGAATATTGGCTCAGATTTATTGCATACCTAAAATATATTCACCTTGACGTTCAAGAATTAATATTTATTGCATATTTATGTTTCTACTTGCACAAATCGATATAATTGTCTTATTTCGCAACTATGCCTTCCATTTACGTTTTCAGTAATTTTTTCTGCGTTTTTCTCTGGTAGTTCGTTTCTCTTTGTGTTTGTATTTTTGGTATACTCATGTTTTCTAACCACTGTGTCTGTATACCAGTCGGCTGTTGTGTTGGGTTTTGCACGATTCTGCTTTGACGTCGTGCAAAGAATGAGTCTGAAGAAAACAGGGCCCCACTTTGTTATAGCTTATTGCCACGGTTGCCAAGTTATTCATAAAATAAAAAAATATTAAAAAATATTACGATGATTAATATTTCCGATCATCGAGATATTTCTAAGAAAAATTATAAAAATTGTATTTTAAATAAACAGTGTTATAAATATAGAGCACAAATTGATATTTCAAGATATAAAATGCAAATCCATGCATTAGTTCTAATTACACTGTAAAATTGCCAAAAAATGAAAAACCCCCCGTATGATTTGACGACTTTATATTTAACCCTGGAAGGACATGCTTCGTCGAAGCGAATCTTGAAGTCTTAATAAACTTAATAATCAAGAACAAGTGATTTTTAAAGATTTTGTCGGGTAGGAAATCAGTAGGGCCATTTTAAAACGTCGTCGATTCGACGAAGCATGACATTTATGTATAAAAAATAAGCATGTCCTTCCAGGGTTAATAAGGGTATTCATGCAACGCGGCAAGCTTATATATTGGGCAATTAGTTATTTTTATCACGCAGGTTGCATGAACGTCCCCTAAAACCGCTGATGAATTTGTTGCTTATATGAAAGCTGTTTACCAAGTTAAACAAAAACAGTCAACCGTCTGCATTCCAGGATAAATTAGAAATATGTTGTATTTACCTTCGGATTGAATAAAAAACGCCTCTTTCTTTCAATAACACTTGGAATTAATAAGAACGAAAACAGCTGATTGCTGTTATAAGTTTTCCACTTCGTTTGCTCACCTAAATCGAAGAGGAAACATATCTGGTATGTGCAAGAGCTTCTCTACAAATTTTGACTGTTCATTTATAAGGGGGATGAAGTTATCTTGTTTATACCACTTATAAGGGCTTTGTCCATTTGCATGAATACCCTTAATGTTTTCGAGGTTGCTGAAACCGAATATGAGGTAAGGGTTTTCGGATCACCCTATGTTTTTGAACTACAAGGAGTGTGGGGGGGGGTTAAGGAAAAGCCGTAGTGTGTTAATATGCACGAGGGACCCTTACTATATTACTTTTGCAATAGGAACATTGTTCCTTTTGGGACCTATCTCCTCCGACGTTTGCTTTGGTAGGCTTCCATTCAAATTTTATGGTTTTTCGTATATTTGTACCCTACGCTTGAACAGGCCAGAGTGTGGTTATTCACAACAATTTTATTTTTATTTGTATGGGAGCTCCCTAGATACGAAAAAATCATTTAAAGGAGTGCCGGAGAGGGCTAATATGTATACACGACCCTCATTACTTTTGCAAAAGGAACATTTTCTCCTTGAGAACCTATTCCCTCCGACCAATCCCTATGGGGGCTCCTATGCAAATTTTACGATTTTAGTATATTTATTCCCCATCTACAAAAAATAAAACGACAAATGATTTTTATTTTTGAGGGTAAAAAATAAAAATTGATGAATAGCTTTTATTTTTGAACGAAAAAATAAAAATTGAGAACCAATATTTATTCTTGAGGGAAATTATAATTAAATTGTTTCTCAATTTTTATTTTTAAGTAAAATAATAAAAATTAAAAATTACTCTTATTCTTGAACAGAAAAATAAAAATAATAAAATAACTCTTATTCTTGAACATTAAAATAAAAATGAAAAAATAACCTTTATTTTTATGAATAAAATAAAAATCAGTAAATAATAATTAAATTAAATTTTTATTGGTAAAACTCAGAAAATAGAAATCATTTCTTATTTCGTTCGATAGAACATGCATTAAGCAGCATAAGGAAGTTATCCAAAATGTCTTCGACATTTGGAACATGTTGATTTTTTGTTATTTAATTTTTGTAAATAATCGTTATTTTCTGTCCCTGGTATATTTACTTTATGAAAACATTTTAAAGTACAGAAGTAGGCTTGGCCGACATGGAAAAGTATATTTGTATGTACATTCTTGATCAGCGTCACCTGAGTTGATTTAGCGAACGTTCCGCTTGCAAAAGTAGTGGGGGTTGGTCATACATATTAACCCTCTCCGGTCCTCCCTTAAAGTGTAATTAACTGAAAACTAGTAAGAAATTATCTTCGACTGGGCCGAAGTTAAAATACCCCCGCGGCCAAACCAAATTATATTCAAAGTGAGACAAAATTTTTTAAGCGGACCACTAAAAATCGACTATTTGATTTTAATATGAACATATTTTAGAAGCTTTATGGGTTAAAAGTAGTACCCAAAAAAGGTTTTTTGAAAATGTTAATTTTTTAAAAATTATGAGGGATTGAAAATTTCGAGTAAGTTTTTATTTAAATTGCAATATGATAGTTTTAAAGGAAAATATCCGCTCTTGTTTTTTAGTAAAGCCACATTGTATAGGAGGTAGGCGTGGTTTTCATCTGATTTCGTTGAAATTTCATACTCTGAGTGTATATTAAATATCAAAGCTGATGTGCAAAATGTTTGATTTTGAAAGCACGAGGTTTTACCGTTTGATAAAGCCACCTTGCATAGGAGGTAGGCCTGGTTTTCATATGATTTGACTCATTTTCATCGCTCATGATAATTGCTCGAATTTCGTAATGATAGCTTGAAAATTACGGCTGTAATTGTGATCACAGACAGACTGACGGACATGGCTAAATCGACTCGGGTGGTGATTCTGATCAAGAATATATATACTTTTCTATACCTACCACGCCTTCTACAAAAAATATGAAATTAATATACCCCTTTTACGGTTTTTAAACATGGGGGTATAACAAGACTAAAGACAACTTTATCAAAAAGCAAAAGTAAAATTGAAATTGTTGAAATGCTCAGTGTTAGGCACAGAGTTTTGGTATATTTTCATTTTTGAAAATAAGTAAAAAGCATAAAACGAATAAAAAATTAACTCGCTCGTTGTTGTATTTTGCATTGATTTGGTTGTCTCGATTTGGTCAAATGTATAAAGCATTTAAAAATAATGAGAAAGTGCATATCTTGGTGAGAGGCTAACAAATGCTGTAGAGTTATAATTTTTTTGTGAGAAAATGCTGTATTATGTTTGCTCATGCTTAAAAGAATAAAGTAAATAGAGATATAAATGAAATGCTCGATGCATTTTATTGTATCAAATACGTTCATGCAGCTCTTTAGTTGGCATTTATTATTTCGATAACTTGCTTTATATGAGAAGTAATGTGCTCTAACTTTGAATACTTGCCATAGCTATAAACTTCTGTTTTAATTACAACCATTTGCCTGGTACAATAATTTGATTACAATGAATTTTACTGAATTTTTTAGAATTTTTTAAAAATGTTCATTATGAAAGTACACCTTATGCATTACAAGAACTTTCTGACTAAATAAGAACAAATTGCTAAAGTGGTTCCTGGCACTTTAAGAATTTGCAGTTGCCATTTCTGTTATGCTCTTCTTGGTGCCAGTTGCATACATCAGACGTCTTCAAGTCGACCAACACAAGAAAATTTTAACTCGAAAAATTGAAACTTACAAATTCGTCCGATTTTCAACATATAAAGTTGACAAAAGTTATAGAAATTGCAAAAGTTAACGCATGTTAGAAAAATTTAAACATTCCAATATATAGCAGGCTATATAATAAGTTGGTTTAAGCTGGATGAATTTACAGAAGTAATATATGTTTCCCCTTAAGGGATATACTTCGTAGTTCTTTTGTCTCAACGGTTCAGCAGTGTTGCCGTTTTGGTAATTTTCTACCCATTATTTGTACGAGGGAAAATTTGATAAGTCAGTTTTATTTCTCGACATTCTTTTTTTTAGATCGACACATTTAGTTCAGCGTTTTCCAAATTTTTGATTTCTTCCAAATAATGGTTTTATCAAGGTCCTCAAAATAAATAGGAATTTGTTTCAGTGATGACCTCATCATTCGATCCAAATCTCTTGCCGCTGAGCCATACTTCCACGTTTGGAAATAGGAAATAGTCGCAGGGGACTAAATATGGAGAAAATGGTGGATGGGAAAGCAGTTCGTAGCCCAATTAATGGATTTTTGCCATGGTGGAAGGGAATTTTTTTAATTAACTTCTTAACCATTGAAATTAGAGCTTACAATTTCATATGAACGTGTTTAAAAAAAAACCGAAGTGAAAACACGCCACTACGAATCTGAACTACACGTGTGTTTTCTTCACGAACTAAACGTGAAGTTGCTTTAGTTCATATTCACGTGATTTTGTATTCAGTTGAATGGTAGTCGCGTATTTTAGACAAAAGCAATGTTTAATATTTCTTCTATGACATTTGGAAGACTTCCAGCTGTTTTACAATTCGCATGGGAATCTTTTGTACTTAGGAATACGAAAGAAAATGTTACAATCTTTTATGCCTAAAATGCGTGAAGTCTATTCACGTGAATATTGTGCTTTATTGTGGTGCTTTATTGTGATAAAGTTAATATCTGTGTCAAATTTCATCATTATAACTTCCTTCAAGATCAAGCAATTTAAGAACTTAAGCTTGTAATAGGAATGTTTGTGGCAGTAGAGTATTTGAATTTGAAAGTCAAGTTTAAAATTTAGAAATTAAAAATTGGCAATAAGTATAAACCTTTTTTATCGAAAATATTCGATAAAAAAATATAAAAAAAAATATTTTGATAAACTTAAATTTTCATTTAATATGGCAACTCTAGAGTACATTATATGCGGTCAGAGTACATAATATATTGTATAATATATTACCGAAGAGAAGAAATACTGCTGGCAATATTTTATTTTCTTTGTGTTACATGATTGTTAAGAAACTATGAATTATATGAGCAATTAAAATAGTTTAACCTTTCTGGTTCATATTTTGAATTTAACATTATTCACAATCGTCATTAATTTGCAATTATATGTTTGTATTAAATATCACCACCACCACCCATTTAAGCACTACATTAAGTTTTATTCTATTATTGTTCTACATAAATTCACCAAAAATGGAATACTTTATTGAAATGACAATGTAAATTTATTTATTTGAAGCTGTCGTCATCTCAACTTTTATGTAAAACGCTTTTAAGGTACTACATATATCTTCGCATACGTTAAACTTAAGAACTAAATGTTGTTCTTTAATTCGCTGAAGTTCTCTAATACTGAATATCTCATGTCTGTGTGATGCAGGCCCGTAGACAAGGG
Source organism: Pherbina coryleti (assembly GCA_943735915.1). Classification (NCBI taxonomy): domain Eukaryota; kingdom Metazoa; phylum Arthropoda; class Insecta; order Diptera; family Sciomyzidae; genus Pherbina; species Pherbina coryleti. Next base: position 96,589,702 of record OX030949.1, on the reverse strand, counting down.
GGTTTTTATGGTCAAACCCATGCCCTCCCCCGTATGGTCCAAAAAGTATAAAAAAATAATATATTAGCATTAATATAACTTTGCCAATTTGCGAATACTTGCTGCACGTGCGTCTAGTTTCTCTAACAGTGCAAACTGCAAGGCAAGCAACAGCGACAAAATCAACACGCTAAAGTTATCGAAAAAAGTTTGATACATTCAATTCAACTTTGTCCACCACCAGCAATTTAAGAATTTATTGCGTTAACAGGTGTTACGTGAAAGTGGTGAAATTTTGATTGAGTTTCGTTAGATAAGTAAGAGTTTCTATTGTTAATTTTACTGTGCCAAAACTACAAAAATCAGCCTACTTAATTGGCTGCAGAAACCAGAAGTAAAAAAAGGCTAGAATGGTGGAAAGTAAGTGCTTGATTTAAATTATTTTTTCCTTTATCAATGCGTAAATGTGTTAAAAAGTTGCCGAATATTTCTGAATGTTTGAAAGCTGTACGTTTTTATTTTTGGTAGCGTGTTTGCATTGATTGAATATTAAGGGATTAACTTTTTGATTGGTGCGGAACCGACAAAACCCGAATAATATTATATTTCATCTCTATTGCAGAATACAAAAAAGTTTTAAAGTGTTTTTTTCGAGTTTGTCGTTTTATTGTGAAAAATTTGTTACAAATTCATTTTTCAAAGTATTGTCCATCGCTAGCCACTGATTTTTCCCATCTTTCTGGCAATTATATAAAAAATACCTTTTCATTTATCGATGTCAAAAACTATCGATATTTTTTTTAATCCAAATCCCACCTTAGGTAAATCCTGGCTGGCTACGGGCCTGGTGTGATGTCATTTTTTTTTTATTTTATTCAGTAAACATTGAAATTTCTCCAAATATTGGACTTTTACATTTAAAATAACCGCTCGAAAATTGTCCTGATTTTCATCGAAAAATCATATTTTTCAGGAGACTCATTTCTGGCTAAATGTGTATGTAAAAAACAATTGATTATCTTGGAAAAAGAGATACTGGAGACTCCATTACAGCCGCAGTGGGTCACTCAAAAGGCATCATCGGTCCTTACTTTTTATTTAATGACGCTGTAGACAACGGGACGGCCAATAGAGCATGCTATTGCGAAATGATTGAGAGCTGGTTGCTCGCAAATATTGCCACACATGATCTCGATGCGCACTGTTTCCAGCAAGACGGCGGAATGGTTCTATTTGGTTCCAAATGGTTCACCTCTTGTTGATGTTTGTTGGACACAGAGATGTCATATTTTAAATAAAATTATTAATATGATTGTGGAACATTACGTTTTAAATAATATTTAACATTAGAGACTGACTATCGCTTAGTGATTGTTCACTTTCAGCCTTAGATGCCGTAGTTCGAAAATTTGGAAAAATGAATTAATACTGGCAAGTGGAACGGCGGACTAAAGCTAGTGTCTTATAAATTATAGTTGATTAATTTAAAAAAGAGAGTTAAATATAAGACTTCAATAGACGACTTAAATATAAGACTTTAAAGTAACTTTAATACTAACACTTTGATTCAAAAGAACCAAAGATTTCTTGTACGCTAAAAACAAAACGTAAGAGTAACACATTTCCAAGCTTTATAACCTGATGTTCGATGAGCACCATCAGCAGTATTGTACATTTCTTGATGGGTCTTGGAAAACATGGTGACGATGATTTTTGCAGAAAACGTGTTTTCTAACTAAGCTTACTTTCATTGTTTAGCTTTACGTTGATGGCTACGTTAATAAGCAAAGTTGCCGCAATTGGGGATTCAAAACCCCCCAATTGATTTAAGAGCTGCCAATGCTCTCACAACGAACGACTATCTGTTTGGTATGGACGGAATGTGGGCTGAATGCGTCTCTGTTGAGGCCATATTTTTTCGAAAAATAAACGTTACATGGAAAACAACTTTTTGTGGTCGGAGATAGAATATATTTATTCAGACGACCTATTCAGACCTATACCTATATATTTATTCAGATGACTTTCAACAATCGAGTTAATACGTATGATGTCCCCTGGTCGCGTAATTTCGCTTTTTGGAGAACCAATTGGCCACCAAAATTTTGCGATTTAACCGTTAAAGGGCTTACACATCGGCGAATTTGTTCGTCACACGGCGGCCACGTTCACACAAGTTCGCTAGTTAAGAAGCGATGTTCGACAGTTTGTCACACGGTTGGCCGTGTTTACAAAAATTTTTTATTTTCTCTGTCGAACAAGGGATGCAGCAAAGGTCTATAACAAAATGATGACAAAAAACAACAAAAAGCAATGGCTTGTGTGACGAACAGGTTCGTTCAATTTGAACGCTAGCTTTTTCACACATATTCGCTCCGCCATATTGTTCGACGAACAGATTCGCCGATGTGTAAGCCCTTTTAGGCTTTTTTCTTTAAGGTTATTTTAAGGGTAAAGTCTACTCTAATTATCCGCAAACAATTCTAACTCTCAAAGCGATTATTGAATTTACCATATCCAAAATAGAGTCTCAGTTATGCGAAAGAGTGATTGCAAAAAAGTATAAAAGTCTGCAAGCTAAGCCGATGCGGCCGTTAAAAAATTATGTGTTCCACACGTAATATCCATGTGTTTACTTTAAAATCCAATTAAAATTTACGAGACATCGAAGAAATTAAAATTAAAGCCATTGTTTTTTTATGCAATAAACAAATACTACATCTCTTCGGGACACATCCCATGTAACAGTTTGTCATCTAAAATAAGTCAAGTTTTTAATTTTAGGTATTACTTTATAAATTCACTAGTCTATAAATATCTTTTAATTGCTTCAAAATTTAGAATTTCTTTCATCTCTATTAGAATTTGTTGCCATTTAAATAAGAACTAGAAAACAAAAAACGGAAATTCGAAAGTTCTATTTTGAATTGATATAAATGATATAATAGTCGTGCGCTGACCTTGAACGAATGTTCAAATCAATCGTGATGCGTTGCTGTAAAGTGCACGTCAGCGCTGGCACACTCACCCGTCACATTATGGTATTACGTTATTTTATGGATTTTTTTTTATCCGTCTTGTGTTTGTTCTTCTTTCATATCGCCAAAATATTTCATTAACAAAAATGTGGTACAGTACACTCTCACAAATTAGAACTCTCACAAATTCGAACTATCCAGAAATTAGAACCTGCCATTTCAATGTATTGAACGCTCTGTATCATTGATTAGAACCTGTGGTTCTAATTTCTGGACGTTTCTTTTTTAAATTCATAAGTGATCTTTGCTCATTGATATAAATATAACAAGGGGAATTGCCGAATTTTACGTGGTATGAACAATTCGGTCACATGTATGTATGTCAGAGCTGTAAAAGATTGAATCATTTCGGAATGCACACACTCTTAATGCATTCAAAAGCTGCATCAACCAGATTGCAATCTTATGCTTCTGTAGAGTAAATGAATTACAGATGCACAATTCATCATTCATCAATAATAAAGTGCTTATTAACAATAAATATTATTATTAAAAAAATGTATAAAAATTGACTTCTACAATTTGTTGTATATAATACTTTTTCTATACACAAATACACACAAAACAACTTCAGACGCAACAAAAATCTTTGCGGCTGAAGTCATCGCCGGCTGCATTCACTAAAATTTCAATTCGGCTGCAACTATCGATCGTTGCAGCCATCGCGGGCTGCATTCGTTAAAATTTCAATTCAGTGTGCATTCTTTACGTTTTGCAATCCATGACTTGAAAACAATTTTAATCAGCCTGAAGGCTTAAGCCTAAAGAGCTCACACTTTGAATGCTACAAAAAAGATTTCAGCTTTTAAATTTTTAAACAAGAGAATGAAAAGTGAAAATGAATTCACACTTTTACAGCTCTGATGTATGTATATCAGTGATGGGTACACCAATACTATTATATTTTCTGTAATTTTGAGCTTGTAGTATTGGATTCTCGCTCCCAGCACTGAAAAATTTATTGTACAGGTATCAATAAATATGACGACTCGGCTCGTTTATTTAATATTTTGTTTTAAGTGTAGATTTAATTTTATTTTTATGTTATTGTTTTGATTTTAAGATTTAAATCAAAATAAATTAACTAAAATTATTAAAAACAATTTTTTTAATAAAAACCCAAATTAGTTAAAAATTCAAATCTAACAAAAACAAAAAAATATATGAGTGAAATAAGTCTTCGCACCAAAAATAAAATATAAAACTTAATGCTGACTTTATTCAGCAAATTCTTACTTATTTGCCCATCTATTTTTTTCGGTGCATAACAATCAAGATCAATGCATCATGCAGCATGGACCTCACAGCATGAAGTCTCAGCGCCAACTGATTGAAATATGGTTGAATAAATAAGAGCCCGAACAGAACCAAAGCGGCTGTCGGTTGTCGGATGCGGTGTGCAAAAAAATACATGAAAATATATGCAGCCGCCAAAAATTAAATGGCCGTAGAAATCCGCGACGGAAAAACGCCAGAATAGAATCAATTCTATTTTTTCTCCGACGGCTGGCGGATCTCTCTTTGAGTGGCGTAACTGTTGCCATATTTTAGCTAAGAAAAGGCTGTGTTCAGTGCTATTTGCTTAGTTTTTACCATGAGCTGACGTTTTGTTTTTTGTGTGTGTGTTGCATTCCATGAGCTAACATTTCGTTTTGTGTGTGTGTGTGTTGAATTTGTAGCATTTACACAACGAAAAGCAACGCTGATCCGACAACCGACAACCGCTCCTATTCTGGACGTGTTCTCAGCGCATTTTTCCGAGAGAGGTCCGCCAACCGACAACCGCTTTGGTTCTGTTCGGGCTCTCTATTCTGGACGTGTTCTCAGCGGAATTCTCCGAGAGAGGTCCGCCAACCGAAAGCCGCTTTGGTTCTGTTCGAGCTCTAAGATTGTCGCATGGGTGAGAGCGATTTCCTATAAATTTCAAATCTGAAAGCGAAAATTGATAACAAGGTATATTTAACAAGGTAGTCTCGTCTCGGAGTGGTGGGTACAGTAATTGTCAAACATAAGAAAAGCTTAAAAAAAAAAACAGTGAATAGAAAACTGTCAAATGTGTTAAAATTCATAGTTTTCATTTTTGTGCGCGCTGAATGTTTATTTTTAGTATTTATCGTGAAGGTAAAATAACATTAAGGAAGGCACTGTTTCTGGCTGCAACCGGAGTGGACCGCAATTATTCCCCGGAGGATTTATAAAATCCGTTTTATAAGAATGCTTTTCGCAGACCCGCGCTGATTGGGAACATGTTGTGGAACAAGCAAGTTCTAGCGATTGCGTCTTGCTTCATTAAGAAGCACACTATAAGACGAGCCATTTTCTTTTTGAAAAGGCTTCTTACAAATTGCACAACTTCTGGGCATTAAATCGCTTAAATAATTTTCATGAACAACACAAGTCTAATTGGAATATTTTGTTATTTGTTTTGCTTTTATTCGTTCAATAGCCGATTTTGACAGGTGCTCTACCCACCACAAGAGAGAATTTCAACTACTAACTCTACCTTCCTTAATATACCTTGATTGATAACATGTAAAGCCGATGAAGTCGTTGTTGCTTTTCATTGGTTTTGACAATTGTGGGTACTGAGAAGAGAGTACAGGGTTGCCCATATTCGACGGACCCATGTTTTTGTTAAAAAAATCAAAGAAAAAAATAAAAATTTGGCGGTTGGCAATCTTAATCATTTAATTTGTTCCAAGTAGATTTGTTTACATCAATTTTTGAATATGATATCTCTCAAATGGCCGCCTCTGGCGTTGATGGCGTATTGTGCCCTTTTTGCAGCATTTTCCATCGTTTTCGCCAACATTTCGGCCGGAATAGCGGCTATTTCTTCACGAATGTTGTCCTTGAGCTCTTCTACGGTCCTTGGCTTGTTAACGTAAACCTTTGACTTCAAATATCCCCACAAGAAGAAGTCAGGCGGCGTCAAATCGGGCGAACGCGGTGATCAGTCCAAATCACCACTTTTCGACATCAAACGGCCCGGAAACAAATTCTTCAGAAAATCGATTGTTATGCGACTTGTGTGCGGTAGAGCGCCGTCTTGTTGAAACCAGAACTGCCTCATACGCTTTCGACGAATAATTGGCATCACAAAATTGGTCATCATGTCGCGATAACGCTCCTGGTTGATGGTAACAGCATGGCCATATTCATTTTGGAAGAAAAACGGCCCAATGACCGTTTTCGCACTAACGCCGCACCAAACTGTGACTTTTTCGTCATGAAGAGGCACTTCTTGAATCTCCTGAGGATTTTCAGTGGCGTAAATACGGCAATTTTGCTTATTTACGGTCCCATTCAATGTGAAATGGGCTTCATCGGACATGATAATTTTGTTCCAAAATTGCTCGTCATCTTCGGCCATTTCGATGACTCTTTGGGCCCATTCCAATCGACGAGGCTTGTCCGCAGGCAACAATCTTTGCGTCAATTGAATTTTGTACGGGAACAAATGCAAATCAACGCGAATAATCCGTTGTAAAGTGGACCGAGCCATGCCCAACTGCTGAGAACGGCGTTTTTGGGATGTTCTTGGGGACCTCTCAACACTGGCTCGTACGGCAGCGATATTCTCGGCCGATCGCGTTGGTCGACTTTTATTTGGCCTCTTCGGATTAGAAAGAGCCTCACCAGTCGAAAATTTTTCGTATAAACGCTTAATGGTGTTCTTAGAAGGCGCACTTCTCACATTTTTTAAGTTTTTAAAAGCACGTTGAGTTTTCACAATTGACTTCTTCTGTTGAATGTAAATTTCAACTATTTCAGAGCGCTCGCGTGGCGTGTATTGTTCCATGGTAAAAATCTGCTTGGACTGACGCTTCAAACGCGGTATGTCATTAAGCGATCTGACATCTCTGTCAAAAGTTATGGCGTTGCCAGATGGGTCCGTCGAATATGGGCAACCCTGTACGATCAGCCCAGAGAAACCTTATTTATTCAACCATGGATTGAACTAAGTTCTTGTCGGTGTCATGATGCAATTGCAATGTAGGCTCATTTTAAAATGGTTGGTCAATTGTGAAATTTTGCAACAACAAAGCTGTAGAAAAAAAAGTCTAGAAATCAGCAACATTTCAGAAATTAGAACCACCCGTTGAACAAAGTGGTTCTAATTTGTGATATAGACTCTAAGTGCTGAGGATATATCTTTAATTTCGAAGATATAAAAAACGCCCAACCTCATTTCATATAGTTACAAAATTAAAAGAGCTGCAATCAAATTTCTATTGATCAAATTGTGTTGTGCGCGTTATTAAATGTTTGTACACAATTGGTGGAGAACTGGACCTACTAGTTTTATGCCTACTCCGAACAGCTAATGTGCATGTTCTCAAGAAGTTTCATATGGCATTATTTACTTTCTGAGGTTTGCCATTGTCTGCAGAGAGGTAACGACCGAATAGAAAAATGAATTCAATTGAAAAAACTTTCTGTGTTAGGTGGAAATTAAACCATGGTTCTCTGGCGAGTGGGCCGTGCACTCTACCCACTGCGCCACAACTATTTCTTACCTTCCTTTAGTCTTGCTAGTCTGCACTTCACTGTAATTAGGCTAAATCGGGTGACCTACATCTTCTTATAATATTAATAAATATGTATAAACGATAAATCTTCTTAAAATAATAATGTGTATAAACGACCAGACAGCATAATTCTATAGCTTCGCTGCATACGTAATAATACATACGTTACGATTTTCATCTAATAATACGCAAATATTTTTGTTATAAAAACTAATTTTCTTTACTCTCTACCTGGTTCTATTTGTAGATCATACATATTTATATCATACATAACTACATCTTGAAACGAATCAGAAAATCAGAAAAATGGTCAAAGAAACTGGATACTATGATCTTCTTGGCGTTAAGCCCAATGCATCCGCAGATGAATTGAAAAAGGCCTACAGAAAGCTTGCCCTGAAATACCATCCCGACAAGAACCCAAATGAGGGTGAAAAATTCAAGGCCATATCTCAAGCATACGAAGTTCTTTCTGACGCTGACAAGCGTCAGATTTACGACGATGGTGGCGAGGCAGCTATTAAGAAGGGCGGCGCTGATACCGGCGACTTCCGCAATCCGATGGACTTCTTTGAGAAATTCTTCGGAAGCAATTTCGGTGGTGGAGGTGGTCGACGACGTGAACGACGCGGCAAAGATGTCGTCCATCAGATGTCGGTGCAACTCGAAGAACTGTACAATGGCGCCACGCGCAAACTTGCACTACAGAAGAATGTGATCTGTGATAAATGCGAGGGACGCGGTGGCAAGAAAGGTGCTATCGAGAAATGTATGCAATGTCGCGGTAACGGTGTCGAAACACGCATGCAGCACATTGGTCCTGGCGTTGTGCAGCATATTGAACAGGTGTGCCGCAAGTGTATGGGCAGTGGAGAGATGATTTCAGAGAAGGATCGTTGTAAACATTGCAACGGCCGTAAGACAGTGCGTGAGCGCAAAGTTCTTGAGGTTCATATCGAGAAAGGCATGCGGGATGGTCAGAAGATAATTTTCACCGGTGAGGGTGATCATGAACCCGATTCACAACCCGGCGACATCATCATTCTACTCGACGAGAAGGAGCATTCGACATTTGTGCATGCAGGCCCAGATCTAATGATGAAAATGCCCATTCAGTTAGTTGAGGCTTTGTGTGGCTTCCAGCGTGTTATCAAAACTTTGGACGATCGTGATTTGGTGATTACATCTGAGCCAGGAGAAGTTATCAAGCACGAACAGACCAAGTGTATTGTTGAGGAAGGCATGCCACTGTACAAGAACCCAATGGAAAAGGGTCGTTTGGTCATTCAATTTGAGGTTATTTTCCCAACTTCGATTCCGATAGCGTTGCTTCCCACATTGGAGCAGTGCCTGCCACCAAGGCCAGAAGTAACCATTCCTATCGATGCTGAGACCGTAACTTTGGTAAGTTTTGCTATCAATTAAGTTTTCTATTTAACCTAGCCGAATATATATAATTGTTGATTAATTTTATTTTACAGGAGGAATTTGATCCTAAGCAGAGACGTCAGCAAAATCATCAACAACGCATGGTGTATGAAGAGGACGAAGGTGGCTATCAAGAAGGTCCCAGAATACAACAATGTGCATCCAGTTAAGCGGTGTTAGCAGTAAAATCGGCAACACACACACACATACACATTAATAAAACTCTCCACTTAAAAAATATATTCTACTGAACCACCCTTAAACACACAACAGTAGCCAGTTGCAATTCCAGACCCCCCTCATTGCAGGATTTAAACTTAAAATATTCCTTTTTATCCTATTCAACTAGAATACAAAAAACACCCGCGAGCTGGTTATACGTTGGAGAACTTTATGGCAGTTGGTTAAATAAGATTATCAAATTAAATTAATATAATATAGCTAACCTTGAATTCTATAAAGAATATTAAAAAAAAACAAACAGGCATTCAACTCGGTACATAATATTCTTAGCAATCAAAAAACAAAAACCAAACAAAAAAAAAACTAATTTGGATTAAACAAATTCAATAAAATAAAATAACATCGGAAAAGTTGATGATGATTGATGATGATGATTATGGTTACTTTAAAGAATAATAAAATCAAATTATTTAAAAACAAGAAGGTTCTCGCGGCTTTTACTACTAATACTACTACTGGTTGGATTTAAATCCGCATTACGTACAGACAAAATTTAATTTTATTATTTCGTTTTTTTATAATAGCAGGAAGAAAGAAGATTGCTGCTTTGAATTATATCGCTGTTTATAAGTATTTATATTTTGAGAAAAGTAACTCACTAGTGTTTTTTTTTTTAGTTATTTTCATTGCTTTTACAAAATAAGCCTAATTTGTAGATTTAAAATTGAAGTAAGTTTAATAAAAAGTACTTTACGTTATTGCATAAAATTCTGAGGTTTCCATTTTAGATATGTTGTTGGTTATAAAAAATCAAGTTCTTTCGAACCTCCCTAATTTACAGTGTGACCCAGTATAAGTCTCTCTAAAATAAAGTGCAATAAATACTGAAGTAGTCAATGAAATTTCCTAATTTCTTTTTATTTGTTAAAATATATTACAAAATTAGAGCAATCTGGTATTTCATTGAAAGCTTTCTTCGCCTTTCTCTTTGATTGTTTGACGCAAACGTTTGAAGAATGATTTACTAGCGGTACTCACCATATCTTGATCTATTTGATCCCAAATCTGTATCAGCAGAGCTTTGAATATATCAATATTAAGGCGTTTTGTGATGCCATTATTGCTCAACATATAGCCCATACAGAAGACGAAAGGAGACACAGCTGGCCATTCTTTGGCTGATCAAAAAATCGATAAAATTTTGCTGACATCAGTCTTGAGTGCGTTTCGCCTGGTGTGATGGGACATAATCTTGTTGGAAGCGAAAATGTGCATCACCTTACAAGTCCTGGGCATGATGTAATAGATGGCCTTTCAAAGCGTGTTCAATAAAATACGTGTCAATTTTGACCTATAAAAAAAATCGGTATCTTGCCTTTTGCCTATCGGAACTTGCTCCCCAGACCATTACTTTCGAAACACTCTGGTACCACTTCACGGCCATTTTTCTCTTGGATCATCTGCGATTGTTTTGTTGGTTGTGTTTATCTTGTAGTAGAAACATTTTTTTCATTATAACATAAAATTTCATGTCAACGCAAAAGCTCTGCTTTTTTAACTCGAATTTTTTCAGGCGAGTCAGTAGAACTAGTACTCTCTATTGTCTTAAAAATTAATGTGGGAACATCAAGCAAATCACAACTAAATATGGTTAGCCTGGCCGGGATTCGGACCTCTGAGGTGGCAGTCAAGCATGCTGCCTACTCGACTACCGAGGCTGCCTCTTATTATTTCAGATTTTATTGTTCGAAATAAATTCAAATTGAAATTGCCTCAAAACAAGCAAAACTTTCCACATGCATTTTTTAAGAAGGGGTTGGGAAATAATATCAGTTTAAAACTTCTCATAAGTTTCCAAAAGATACGACGAGAAATGTTTCCCCATCACTTCTAATGCTATTGTTTCCACATACATTTTTAAGAAAGCGGTTTGAAAACGATATCAATTTAAAACTTGCCATAAGTTTCCAAAAGATACGATGAGGAATGTTTCCAAATCACTTCCACATGAAAGCCTTAAAATTTTTCTCAGAGAGTTGTTTGATTTCGTCTAATTATTTTTCTGGCGTATTTTATGATCGCTTTTGATTCAACCGTTTTATAAATAAATATGTCTCCGATATCATCAGGGGTTTAGGCTTATTGATGGTCTCGCACAGTTTTAATTTTTTTAAATATAAATTACAACTAGTTCTCGTTCAGCTTCCATTATGATACTAATTTTTAAATGGTTGAAATCGGCGAAATGCTTTTTTAACTTTTTCTTTTTGCAAATAAATTAGTATAAGCATGACATACATAAAAAGCTTTTCAATTGAAATACTTAAGGTTTTGAGCAAAGTACAAAACACGAGTCATTCAGAGTACTCAACGACAAAAATGTAGATTTCGTCAAACACAGAAACTGGGAATTGCTTTTTAATTAATTCACTAGCAGCGGCTTGCATGTGCAAAGAGGATCTTGCATGTGCAAAGAGACTTTCTCCTTTCGGGTCGTCCTCTGTGTTATTCCAGTCGTCTGGATCAATATTTCTGTTCAATATTTCTGGATCCAAAAATTAAGAAATTAACTTAATTAATTTTTTGAAAACTCCACCCCATTCACAAAAAAGAATTTGCAGACATTTCATTATGTAAAATAGGGCATTTCAATATGATATATAAGATCGCAAATTTATTAAATCAATACTTAACTCTTTAAATTTGAAGGCTCTAATCTCATTTGTGAACGATCTCTATATATTGGGTGGACCTTCTTTCATTATCGAATGATCGAACAAAGTTAGATTTGTGGGGACTTGTTTAATTTTTATTTTAGGCATTCTTTCCTTGGACCTTATTTTATGAAGCACAGGCATGAATGATACACAAATCATAAAGCATGCAGCCATAAATTCAAGTACATCATAATATATACAAAGAAAACGAAATAATTTCATATTCTATATGAATATAAAAGAATTGTACAAACTTATAAATTTTAAAGAAAATGTTCTTACTTAAATTCTATAAAGTTATTAAAAGCTATTTTTCACAAAATCAATGTGCAAAGTTTCTCAGAGCAGAAACAACACCAATGCCATACATAAGCTTTTTCTCGAGACGATGCCAGCATTTTTCTTGAGCGTCCGATACTGTTTTCATAACATTTATTAGTTCCGGACTCTCGATAATGTCAAAGCCGTGGGCACGCAGAAAAACACTTAAGTACGATTGGCTCAATTCAAAATTAGCATTGGTGGAAAACATGTAGATGACAAGATGTAGGAACTGCTGCATAGCCAAAATAGTACCACCACCCAATGGATGCAGCGATTTTATTTCAAAATCTATCATCGAAGGACCCAACTGTTTCAGGTGATTAATGCACGCTTCGTATTCATCATTTTCAGCAGTTTTTTCCAAGAGTTTGCCCAATGTTGTAAGATTAATAAAAGTTTTTGGTTTAATCATTCTCGATTCCTCCTCTTCGACAACTGACTCAGATAGATCGAATTTAAAGTCCATGCCTGCCACCGTTGGCAGGAAGAAAGGTGCTTGTTTTGGCATTTTTGGAGGAGCTTTGGGTTTATTGCGTTTTTTTATAATTTCCAAGTCGAGTAAGTTTTGCCAACGTGATGCTGACAAGCCCGACAAAGAAATAAGCTCACCCGACAGCTGGGCAGGTGTTTCATACTTGACGTTTATTTCTTCCCCGAGTTCGGTTTCTGAGTCTTCATCGTGCGTATCCATAGCTAGATTTTCTAGGGCATTTTCCAAGCTAAGCTCATCAGCAGCATTTGATGGTAGGTTTATATAAGGTGCTTTGGTAAAAGGATTCATTGAACGCAGAGTTATTTGATTAAATAACATTTTGTTGGCCCACAAATAGATTCCGAGATTGTTGACATGGGCGGTAGCTAAAAAATCTCCCGTTGGTGACATTGATAATGAAATGCAAGCGCGTTCAGTTTTGAAATGATCGATCATATAAGCGGACGGTATGTCCCAAACCTTAATTGTGGAGTCCATTGCAGCAGTTATAAGCCAACGACTATCTGGACTAAAAGTGGCATCGTTTATTTTCGCCGAGTGACCCGCAAATTTGCGCACAATCACTTTTGTGTCTGAGTCAATAACATACACGGAAAAATTTATGAGAGCCACAGCAACCAATGCGCTCTCACGATGACTACGCATGAGCGCAACGCCTTCAGCAAGCTTTAATATGGCAGAAGCTTGTTTAACTGGAAATAAAAAAAGAGTTATTTTTCCCACATACGTAAACTATTTATTGTTATGCTTTACCGTTGGTTTTGAACGCCCAGAATTTCAATAGACCATCACTACAACCGGAAATTACAAATTGGTTCAAGTTGTCGCAAGCAACACCACGCACTGCTGCCTTGTGTGCAGGCGCCCCATAGCTTGCACGATGAATGCCGGATTGTATGTTGAAGCGCTCTACATCGCCACTAGAATAACCTGCAAGAAATAATTGAGGGAGGATAAATCAATTATTCCACAATTAAAAAGTTCTCAATACCCACCAATTAACACAAAATTGCCACAATGAGTCAATGTAAGGCACGTTGTTTCAGCTTTAAAATCAACACGATTTTTGTTTTGGAACTTCTGCGGCACCAAGCGGTGTTCGCCCATGCGATTCTTATGAAAAGACCAGGTCGTGGTTTGTATTATGCCTGCGTGTATAGCCGCAATGTTATCCCACTCCTTCTCACGCGTTGTTTCCGTGGTGAATTCTATGATGGGGGGCATACGCAGAGCATCGTTCTCGAAGCGATCTAAACGTTAAATTTTTCTAATAAGTTTTCTTAACATAAATATTTGCGTAAAGTTGGCTCTGTACTTTTTGAATTATAATTAAAAAAACAAAAAACATGATGCAGTGTACCCTATGTGCAGTATTGAAAAAAATGTATTCTTGGGAAATGATTATTGAGGTGTTACTTTTTGGTTCTCGGAAATTGTACTGTGATGTGCTTGGGTTGTGCTCATATTTGCGATAAAGTAGAAAGTTTAAATGACACCCTTCCAAATTTTGAGGGCTAAAATTTTATATATATATATGTATTAAAATGATTTTTCTGTACGGCCGCCACCTCTCTGCAGACAATGGCAAACCTCAGAGATTAATCAAAATGCCATGTAAAGCTTCTTGAGAACAAGAACATTCTGTTCATCGCCGTTCGGAGTCGGCGTTAAACCTGTAGGTCCGGTTCTCGGTCAATTGTGTACAAACTTAATAACACGCACAACACAATTGATCATAAGAAGCTAGGTCAAAGTCCTTTCAAGGGCTGAAATGACTAGTTATTTATTTTTTTTTATCTATATATATATATATCACTTTTTTAAGACAAAAATAAATATGACATGAAATCCTTTTGAGGTATGTATATCGCAGTACAGCTCAAACAAATTATACAATCATCAAATTCATGCAAAAGTTAGTGCGGGGCTATATCGCTCAAAAACATACCCTCAAAATAATTATTTTGTAGTCATAATTTTGTAGTCATCAATATATTTTGTAGTAATAGTTATACCCATGATACAATTGTATCATGGTTATACCCTCAAAATTATTATTTTTCCAATGTCATACCATAACACACATCAGGCACATCGCAGCACATATTTTCGAGTTATAAATAAAAAATGGTGGTGCTTTTTTAAAATAAATTATAAAATGGCATTTGAAATATACCCACTCTTCTTTTTCGATGCTTTTCGATTGTAGCTGGCTGCTCCCATGCTTTTATTTAGTGTCTCGGTAATAGTGCTAAAAACTCGCAAACTGCTATCTTCACCTGATGACAGTATCGAGTTACCGCCACTGCCATGATAGCGAATGCAAAGTGGCGGCGCAGTGTGTCCCTCGCGCGATCTCAGCAATCGTGCACCGCCATCTACTAGATCAAATATCCAGAGTTTCATAGAGTTATCAGGTGAAGTTGTCAGCATGAGCGGCTCATTAGGTAAGCAAATAGCCGTCGTGGCAGATGCCTCGTGAGCCTGAACTTGAGTTGCAATCTACATTAAAAAATTGAAAATATAGCCAATTGTCTCACATACAATTAACTAAGCTTTATACTAACCTTTCTTTCGTCTAGATTCCAGAAAGCAATGTGCCCATTGTTGCTGGCTGTGGCCATTATTGATGGACCGTCAGTTCGGAATGTTATCTGTGTCACAGGTCCCCAATCTTGTTGGAACTCCATAAGTCTTTCGTCGAATTTCAGGTTAAGCAAAATAATTGCACCATCCTGATGACCCACGGCTACCACATCCAGCGCAGGTGCTGGCTGAACGTATGTCACTCTGCTCTTATGCCCCTGAAACGTGTAAACTAAGCGATTCTCCTTCAGATTCCATATTTTTAATTGTCCCTGCTCAGATCCGAGCAAAATTTTATTCAAATACGTTGGTGGATGCACCAAAGCAGTGACCAGGAATTCATCAGCATTAAATGGGATCTCAAGGTACACTTCCTCACTACCAATATCCCAAACCTTGAGAATATTTGCCCCGTCAACCGCGACAAGGTGGCGATTAAATGGTAGCAATAGATGAACGTTACGAGTGTGGCCACGGTAGATGTGGCGCATGTGTTTACCGGAGCGCCAGGCATAGATGCATTTGTCGCTCGCCGTATAGAAGTGAACTCGATCCGTGGCCATAGCTGTGATTTCGTCCGGGTGCACAGCACTTACATGTAACAGTCGAAAGTGACTTGCTGTGTAGACCTGAAAGGAGCGTCCAATACATGTCGTGATGAGGTTGTCTTTGCGTCGCTGTATATATCGCACAACGGCAGGAACTTGGTTGCTGACATAGCCAAGAGCTCGATTTCGACGGAAAATATTGCTGCCGTTATTGTAATTAACACTGGCAGCGGATTGAGAGTCTTCAGGCGTTTTTGTTGGTTCATTGGTTTTTTTCATTATGCTTCTAATGTATTTTTTAGAAGTGTTATTTTAAAACATTAGGACAAAACAAAAAGTATTTGTAAATATGCAAATTTAACCACGCGGAGTACAACTGTTGCTCAAATATCAAATTTTATAGTGAGAGCAGAGAACTCGACAGGCTTGCATGAAAACGTTTGGTTTATATACTACCAAGTACGTTTTTTTAGTACGCTTTTTGATAGGGACACACAGTTGTTAAGCTAGGTCTACACGATACAACGGCTAAACAATCGCTCATCGTACAGCAGTTGGCTAATTCTACCATTCGACCGTGCAATATTGCAACTAACTCGTCGCACGTTTGCATCCAAACGATACAATAATCGCACACAACCATCAAATAGCAACCGATATTGGTACAACCGATGTATCGTGTAGACCCATGATACAATTATACAGGTAGCATTGACAAGTATAGATTTTCTCAGCAACAAGGCAACGACCATCTGTCAAAAACAGTTGTTCGTGCAACAAGAATTAAACGAATGTAAAAATAAATAAATTCCGCAAAATATGTGCATTAAATACACAATTATAATAATGAAAGTTGTGAAAAAATTATGTGTGATATGTGTTTAACGTTTTCCAGCCGTGGTGTTTTAATTTTAATTGAAAACTTCTTCAATTTCGTCCACATGCATCTGCAGCTGCTCAGGTTGCTGCACTTAAACGTTTTCAACCATTTTTTTTATGTTTGCACTTAACATTATAAGGGCCAGTTTTTCAGTGCGAGTTTAAACTCTAGTCAAGTTAAACCGAGGTTAACTCACCAAAATTGGACGTTTAAACTCGGTTGAACTAGATATTTTAGCATTCGTTGAAGTTAAATTGACATAAATTATCATATTGTGTGTTTCTTTCTTGCCTAAACCGAGTTTAAACGTCCAATTTTGGTGAGTTAACCTCGGTTTAACTTGACTAGAGTTTAAACTCGCACTGAAAAACTGGCCCTAAGTTTACAAATTATTTTCGTTCTAGTAATAATAACTCACTATTGATTAAATAAAATAGGCAATATTTTGTAAGAAAATGTTTGGTTATTTGCAAGCGCTGAAACATAAACAATGGCGAAAACATAAGAAATAATTGAACGCTCTCTTTCTTGACTTTTTTTTGACAGATGCTCGTTTCCCAAGCAACTGTCAATACTACCTTATATTATTATACCATGGTGTAGACCCAGCTTTAGGCCCGGTTTACGGCCCTCAAGAGTTAAGGTCAATTTTTTCATATTCTATTTTAAACGTGACGCTTCAGTTCACACTCTTCAAGAGCTGACTGCCAATTTTTCTTTGATGAGTTGACCGTCAACTCTTGACGTGTGTCAAGAGATTTGACGTGATGTATTGTAATACCTCTTTTACATTGGTCAATAATTGAATTTAATATCATATTTTCTTCGTATGTTTCTAAGCAACGTCGCTGAACAGTCAAAATTGGTTCTTGCCACTGAATATGTTTCTATCCTATTCTCGCACAGTAGACAACAATATTGTTGTCTTGCCCACCCCCCACTTGTTTTCAGATTTTAAAATTGGACAAAAAATGAAGTGTCATACGGGCTTAAGCCAAAGAAGTAAGAGATAAGGAAGCGGTGTTATTCGTCAAAAGTGAGGTATTTTTCTCATTGGTGTTGGTTAACACACACATAGAAAAATTTACGCAGGACCGCATTCGAGTGCAGCAAATAAGAAGGCGCAAACTTAGAAGGCCTATTTCACCCATAAAGAACAGAAATCATTAGTAAAATTATTAATAAACAATTCAGCTACTAAACCCCTTAAAATTAACAGTTTTGTGGAGCTTTTGTCTGATTGAAGACTTTTAGTTTATTTTTGTTCGTTATATAATATCGCCTTTTTAAACAAATTTCAATTAATGATTTGACTACGATATAATGGCCGGAAGACTTTATATGACCTTCAAATATAGTTTCTCCAATAAGGGATTTTTGCGTATTTAACATTATTCTATTGACAATATGTAATTTGATCAATTTATTCTATTATAATATATATATTTTTTCCAAAATAGATTTGTCTTTTGAATAAGACAAATTTTCGTATTCAAATAAATTTCGTTTGAATACGAAGTTCCTTTTCAGCAATCATGCAAACAGCAAACTACTGATCTTGCATTTATAACATCATTTTCTAATCCCAGTGCTCGAATCCAAAGGGTTTTTGAATCAAGCATATCGTCGCCCGGATTCATGTGCTCCATACGCCATTTTGTAATAGTTATACCAACAGCTTTTTATTTTTGTTTTTTGTAAATGAATACATTTTTTTTATGATTTCTGTTAAATAAATTTAAGAACATATTTTTCTTTTGTGTTTCAATGAATATTAATTTGAATTTGTAAATGAATAAACTGCTGTTGACGAAAAACTTTAAATCTGTTTAATTTTTTCCTTATGCATCTTTGCTCTATGAGTATGAGTTCACATAAAAATAAGTTTGAAATGGCGTATAGAGCAAAGTGGATTTTTTACCGTTAGAAAATGTAGTTTTGTGCGAGGATTAAGGATTAGGAAATATGTTTTGTGGATTATCATTTTTATACAAACTTATGGTGAGACATTCAGGAAATCCTATCGTAGTCTTTAAAAAAAAAATCGCTTCAAACTTTAACTTCGATATACTCAAAATGTGTTTTTGCACATACAGCACATGAATCCCCGGACAACAATATATGGAAATCTGAAACATTGAAATTGAATCACTGAAAACAAGAGCGCCCTAAAAATATGTGCGATTGTGTAAATTGAATGCGCCTCTGAAGCGGTGTTTGTATTTTGACAGTTCGATCACACTAAATCGGTGCAAGACAACGGGCTCTAATTTTAATTTTTTCGCAAAATTCCAATTGCAAATATTAAAAGTTTTACTTGTTACAACTTCTTTAAACTAAATAAAGTTGTTTTGTTTATAAAATTCGACTGATGCCGGTATATTTACTTGTAAAAGGATTTTACCTTGTTCTTCATTTTATGGCTGTTTGCACAACTTTTCACTTTTCAATGCATTTTTAGTCATTTGTTTATGTTATTTACGTTAATAATTTTGTAAAATTTAGCAATAAAAATCGCTTTTTATTAAATAATAGGTATTTATAATTCGACTCCAATTTTTTTTAGACACGAGAGATCGAACTGTCAAAAAACTTTTGCCTCAGTACACACACACTGTATGTGAGGAGAACACCATTTCCTTATATATTATTTCTTTGGCTTAAGCCATGGTATAATAATACATGGTAGCATTGACAACTGCTTATTTTCTCTTCAACAGGAAAACATAAACTGTCAAAAACAGCTTTTTGTGGAAATACATCAGCAGCTGCTGTGGTTGTTGTTTTTTTTTCACTTCAACGTTTTCAACATTGCTTGTGTTTTCAATGGCGGATTGTGAGCGCTCTCTTTTTGAGTATATTTTTTGACAGTAGATGATTTCCCAAGCAACTGTCAATGCTACCTTGTATTATTATACCATGGGCTTAAGCAGACGACTGCTTAGTTTTTTTACATTTTTCTTGCATGCTTTTTGTTTTTTATCTACTTTCTTTTTTTGCAGGTTTTTGTTCCACTAGGATTTTATTTACTTTTTTAGCTTCACATTTCGTCGATGGTCTGAAAAGTTTTATTTTTAAGATTTTGTCTATCTCAATAGTTATAGAAAAATCGCTGTAACTTTTTTATTTCTTATTGGATTGAAATGGCTGCAGCCAAGAAAAATTTTACCATCTTTAAAATATTTTCAAAAATTATATATGTACTAAATTTATTCAATTTTTTTTTACTAAACTTAACTTTTTTTACAAATGTAAGGTGCTTATGTGAACAGAAAGAGCATTTTTTTTTTAAATTTTCTGTTAGCTATTAAAAATAATCAAAAAATTCTTCTTACATGCTTATTATGGCTTATTGGGTATAAAGTCCAGGGAATCGGATTTTTAATGCTTGTAAAAAAAAAACAAAATTAGTTAACAAATAACTTAGTTATGGACGATAACAACATCGAAGTACCTCAGAACTGCAGCGCAATTTTCTGATCTCAGAATATTAATTGAAATTTTTGTCAATTCCTGTATCAGTTGTCAAAGTGTTTCATATCTCCTTATCTATGGTTTTATTACAGAATAAATACTGACCACAGTGCAGGGGTGAAATACTTTTTAGAAATTGTAATAAAGACTTCGTTAAAATGTATGATAAACGGGATAACTTGATGAAAATATTTTAATCGGTGTGTTATGCGCAACAAGTGGTACATACGAGAGCTATACAAAACATTCTATTCATAGTATTAGAATAGTGTACACTATGAAGGTGCACTATGTTTTGTGTAAAGCGAAGCCAAATTAAGCACTAATGTCATGTCTTGAAGCTCTTCGTTAGTATGATTGTGTTTTGAAAATATTGATATGAAATAAAATATCAAATCATACAGCGACACTGAAGTAAAGGTAAGGGAAAACATAACGAGCACACCGAGTGCACCATGCACTCACAAGTATAGAGGGTCAAACGATAACATAATTTTAACTTAAAAAATTTAAAAAGCATCTCAAAAACGAAGCAAGATAGGCTAAAAATAACATCAGATTTGGTTAGGAACACTAAACCAAATACAAGGAGATGTATGCATTTAAGTGAACCAATGATTTCGCTTCACAACGCATTCACAGAGAAGTAAGTTATTATTTCTGTTTCAAATTTATATTTCTATTTCAAAAATCTATTAAAAATTTGAAAATATGTCAAACCATACTTTCGTTAATACCTTAATTTTTTTAATAACCGATTTAATTAGTTGGAAAATTAAAAACCTTGTCTTTTGAAGAAAAACTAACAAAATTATGTCAATAGACTTCTTTTGATTTATTAATGTTAGAAGATGTAAAAATAAAAAAAATATGCGTTGATTGTTTTAGAGAGTCTTTTATTTTAAAATGGATTGGTATATTTCTATAATTTAAATTAGAATACAAAACTGCAAGTCTTAAAAAAAAAATAAAAAATGTTATAATATAAAGGTTTTTAAAATCAGTTGAGCAGAAGCAATGTTATGACATACCAAGTAAGGCAAGGTGCGAACATTTTTACTGATTTATTTATGAGGTCCTTGACTAAAAGTTCGAAGTGATACAAAAATTCTGTAAATGCAGAAAGTCTTCATATATTACCACTTAAGGAAATATATGAGTGGGATGTCTTGTACAGTTTTCGTGTAGAACAGTGTAATTAATCATATTGGTCTAGTTGCCACGCAGGACAATCACCAGCTAGACCAACTGGGTTGTATTGTTGCTGCTGTATTAACTTTGTTTCCACTAAAATATGCAATAAAAAATTCAAATAAAGTAAAATATTTATTAAATTATAAGACTTTAAGATCCGTTTAGCTTGAAATAAATTTTCAGATTGAATTTTATTTAAATATTTCAAACAAAAAATTACTTGCTGATAAAATAAAAGTTAAAGTGTGGAAAAATTAAAAGTTAATAAAATAAAATTTTAAATAAAGTGTAAGCAAAAAAACTGAAAGCTAATTTATAAAATAAACAACATTAAAAATAAGTTTTAAATAAAACACACCAACGAAAAATTTGGTTAATATTTGCTGCTTACTCTGTATTTTAATTATTAATA
Source organism: Pherbina coryleti (assembly GCA_943735915.1). Classification (NCBI taxonomy): domain Eukaryota; kingdom Metazoa; phylum Arthropoda; class Insecta; order Diptera; family Sciomyzidae; genus Pherbina; species Pherbina coryleti. Next base: position 96,567,914 of record OX030949.1, on the reverse strand, counting down.
ATTGTAATTAATTTTTAAAAATAAAAGAAAATAAATAAAATATGAAAATTAAAAAGTGTGAAAAGTCAAAATAAGAAATATAAATTTTATATAAAATTAAATATAGAAATAAATATTAATAAGAAAAATAAAAATCACTGTATACTATACAAAACAGAGTGGAAAAAAGCCTCTGTTTCCCTCTGCGGCCCGAAATTTTCAAATAGGGTTGCCACTTCATTTTTTTTATTTTTACGAATTCGGTGGACGAAAAATAGGCAAAAATGGGTCATTGAATCCAAATCCGTGTTCAGAATGTAACTCTATTGTAAAAATTATATAATTTTTTATGTAAATTATCTAATAGGGCTGTCATCTAATTTTAAATTCGTACGAATTCAAAATTACAGTTTTTTCCCATTTTCCCACCTAATTTTTTTTTATTTTTACTAATTCGAAGCTGGGCGATCATATGCTAAAATCGCCCAGCTTTATATTTTTATTATATTTTTTTCATATATTTTTTCCATAGATTTGCCATCTAAAATTGTCTTAGCAATTTTTTACCAATTCGGTGCTTGGGCGAACTATAGGTAAAAATGGGTCACTGAATCCATGGCAACTTTTTACCAATTTTGTGTTTTGGCGAACTGAAGGTAAGAATGGGTCACTGAATCCTTGGCAACTTTTTACCAATTTTGTGTTTTGGCGAACTGAAGGTAAGAATAGGCCACTGAATCCGAATCCGTTATCAGAATTTCAAAATTATGTGATTTGCTTACCATAGGGTTGCCGCCTTCATTTTTTTTTTCATTTTTACTAATTTGGTTGGGGCGAACACTGGGTAAAAATAAGTTGCTGAATCCAAACCGAAATTGCTGTTTGAATTTAAAAATGATGCACTTCTCTTGACATAGGGATGCCAGCTAAATTTTTTACTTTTATGAATTCGGTGAATTTAAAAATTCTTTATACCAGTCATTCCTAAATCTACTGCTGCCGATGAAATAAACGCATGCTTGAAATCTTCAATTCTGTGGAAAAATGTAAGAACACTCACACTAAAAACAAACGTATGCGTTCAATTGTAAAACGATTCATCATCAGCTGAATTTTCAAAGCATTGCTGAATGCCAGTCAACAGAAATGCAGAAATGATAATACTACCAAATGATTTTTGCAGTTTCACGCAATCGAAAGAAGAACTGATTCATAGCGTGTTCCCAAACATAGCACAAAACTACAAAAATTATGCTTGCTTAAGCGAGCGAGCAATATTGCCCGGAAAGAACAAAGATGTTAATTATCTTAACAAGGCTATTTATAAAAAGGCATGGTCAACTTCGTTGCTTGCTCCTGAGTCGGAAAATCATCTGCACTATTTGTTTTCACGAGCGATGGTGAAAAAAAAACCAATAATGCTGTTTATTTATTTTTTTTATTTTAATGCTGTTTATCTAAAAGTTTTAATTTTATACAATTACTTTTTAACCTCTATATTATTTCTTTAAAAATATATGAAGAATTTAAATTAATTTTGATTTTATTATTTCATTAATTAACCCTAGAACTGTATCGTGGGGTGAAAAAGCACCCCAGACTGGCTTAAATCTCGCGCCAGATACAAACGCCTTTCGTTTACGGCCCGGGACCGTAACCATAATTCTGTTTCAACGTCTGAGAGTAGAGGGAGCATGCTCGCGGAATCCGTACCCCATGCTTGCTCAATCAGTGAACATAAAAAGTGCGTCTGGGGTGCTTTTTCACCCCACGATACAGTTTGTGTATATTTTTCGTCATCTTAAAGTTTTTTTATTTTCGTGTTGTTTAAACTTTTTGGACAAGTAATGGGTGTATAGTGGCCCCACTTTACATATATTTACATATATACGCTCCCTTCAACTTGATAAGTCGCACTTGTTTTAACAACAAAAAATGCTCTGCTCTCAATATTGGTTAAAAAAAATAACAACAACTACTTGGGAATAAATGCTCATTGAGTGTACTTACCAACAACAACCAAAAATGTGCACTCTCTTTAAAAAAAACGGCACCTGCTAACAAGTATTTAAACAGATATAAAAATATTACAATTCTTACTCGTTCATTAGATTAGACGCAGTACGAAATTAAAGTTTTCAGTGATACAAGTTAACTTTGAATGATGAAATTTTTTAATGAAGTGATTTTGAGGCGTAGTACTTTATAGTTTCAAATAAATATGTTTTTTTTCAATTTGAACGAAATTCTTATTCATTGTAACGATCTGTGCGGCAAAAATCGTTTTTTCAAATTCTTGCTATTTGCGCACTTTGATTTCTCAAAATAAATAGCATTTTTGGAAAATTGGCCAAAACCACTATAATACCCCTTAAACATAGTATCTCCCCTTTTGAACCCCGTTGGAATTACTAGATTTAGTCAAAAACTCACTGAGATATCGTAGTTTTAACGAAAAATACAATTTTTCCTAGTTTTTCACGTTTTTTGCCCTTCTTGGTCAATATTCACGGACCCTCCAAACTTTTGGCCAAACAATTTAGTTCACGTGATTCTAGGTCAAAAGACGAAAAAAATGAGCCCCCATGGAACCATCAAAGTCACACTGTGTCCGAGATACGGGCCCTTGAAAGTTGCGGTGTTTTTTCACCCCGCGATACAGGAATAGGTAAAAAAAAATAGCGATGCAGTTCTAGGGTTAGTTATTATTAATTAATTTAAGCATTTTTTAAATTCTTTATATTTTTTTTATTTAATATTTTTTCATATTTTCACGATTTTTAAAATTTGTAATTTAAATTTGTTTTAATTTTATATCTTCCAGCACTACAAAACTTGCTACTAAAAAAAAAATTGGACGGACTTGTGGATTTCATCTAAATAAATACAAGGACTTTTCTTGCCCGAAAGATGGGGAAAAATTACGTAGGATTACGTCATTCTCGCAGGTTAGTAGGGCGGTTGATAGTGATCAAGCGGCGGTTGATTGCGTTTTTAGGTCACACTTTGAGTCTTTGGTGTGCCTAAAGTATTGCTCGTACAATGTTGATGTAAGCACTTGTTCTCTGTGATTGATCTGCTTGATCCTCTCTGGGAGAAAAATTCTTGTTTGAACTCTCTAACTTATATCAATTTTACACAATTACATGAAATATAAAGCCAACATTTGATGTTTCTGTTTGCTTTGCACATGGTTCTTTTTTAAGGTTGCTACCTATTTATCGACTGCATTGGTTCTTGTATATAATAGAATATATGTATGTACTGCGTGATGCTGATTCAAGCAAAAAGGCACAGCCAGTTAAAAAAATATGTAAAACCAGCATTTGATGTTTCTGTTTGCTTTGCGCATGGTTTTTTTTTAATGCTTACTATGCAGTAGAAACGAAAATTCCTCGGCAAATAATTCCACACAGTGTAGAGCCAAAATTTTTGTGTGGAGAAAAAAGCAACTACAGTACAACCTTCATTAATGCAACTAGATCAGCGCAGGGCACTCCATAGCTCACTGAGCTCTCTGTGAGCGTAACTTTTCACATGTACATAAAGCTCAGAACAGAAGAGAATATAATTCAGTCGTTCGCCGACTGTGATACTGTAAAGTCTATCAGTCTAATTTATTATATTTCGTGAAACAACCTTTAAGCAGTTGTTTAGTTAAACATCGTTTAAGGTTTTACGCAACCTTGCTTAAATTGTTATCTATAAACGATTTATATTCATTGTGTAACTAAGCAAGTGTTATGTCAAAAATATACAAACTCTACTACAATAATCTTTTACATTCTGAGAAAATGCAACCGAAATTGCATTAAGTAAAAATGCAACCGAAAATTAGTAATTTTGACTGATCGTTTCCATTCTAGGTCAGCTTATTGCTGAAAATTTTAGGTTAGACTTGCGCCGTCTTTAAACGCAAATTTTGGCGTTTAAGTTACGCAGTTCTTAAACAACTATGAAAAATGTTTATAAATCAGAAATAACACTGTATGTCTTTGCGCTGCATATTTTATGTACACTCTTAAAAAAACTAACCTATTGGTTTGTAGAACCATAATATTTATGCATATATTTCTTTATTTTATAGAATTTCGTATTATTTTCATATATTAAGATTTCATATAATTCATACATACATATTACCTTTTATGATTCTTTGTATGGTGGTCATATTCTTGTATTAATTTTTTAAAAATTATTTTGTTTTTATTACGTACTTACTTATTTCATTTACTTAATTATTATTATTTTTATTTTATTATATTTTATTTATTTTTAATTTTAGTTATTATTATATATTAAGATTTTATAATACTAAAATAATTATTCGTATATATTAAGGCTTCATATAATTCATCCATACTACCCATTTAGATTATTTGCATTATTCATTCATATTACTTGTATTAATTAAATTAAACTAAAATATTAAATTGGAAACAGAAACTTAAAAATCTAATAATTGTGGAAACTATTTCGCTCAGTGTGCGCGATTCGAGAGCGCACTAATACCAACAAGACAAAATATTATGTGACTGTATTAGAATGCCCAACCCTGAAACGATTTGTAGGCAAAATAATTGCTTTTTGCCTACATTTCAAGTTTCTACATTTCAAGTTTTCTACATATCAAGTTTCTACATTTCAAGTTTTCTACATTTGGCGACTTGATTTTTGCTGCCTATAATTCGCGCAAACTTGTTGCTTCCCTGCCTCGACTTGCAGGGAGTTAAAAAATTAAAGGAACTTGAAACAGCAAATGAATCCATTCATGCAGATCTCTGGTTAAGACATAAAAAAATACAAGAAACAAAATCTTGAAATATACTTTGTGCTCGAAGTTATTATTCTTTAAAAATTACTCTATTTTGTTGGGTTTTATTGAGCTTGTTTTTGTTAAAAATGTTTCAACTTTAACGAATTTTATAAAAAAGACCATGCAAAACATCAAGTTTCCAATATCACATTCATTATATATGTTTTATGATATGACGAATGAAATTATTTTTTTATAAAATTTAAAAAAAAACCAAAATTTCATCCTAAAATCGAAAAAAGCGCACTATGAGTCAGTTTGAAATAAAGAAAAAAACAAAAAGATTATGCTCTTGAGGTAAATGAAGAAAGTAATACGGAGTGCTCATAATCTACTTTGATATTTACAAATTAAAGTACTTCACATATAATTTTACGATCAATTTTATTTATAGGAATAATGTGAATGAATACCACAGCAGAAATGCTTACGATTATGTTTTATTTATTTAGCCAACACCACTTGAAATATAAAGGAAACAAAAAAAAAAAAAAAACATGAAGAGAGCTCATTTTGAAAGCGATTTTCCAACTGTATATAATTTAATTATTTTTTAATTTGATTAAGCATTCCAGCATTTTGACTGCATCTTCACAAGTTTTTAAAATCCCGTTTTCCATACAAACTTCGAAAATACTTATTACAGTATCCAGTGCTGCAACGTCCCATACCTTTGTCACCAATTTCTCGGGATTGATTTCTCCAGTATCAGCATCTATCCATCCTTCTTCCTCTACCAAACATTTTACGGCGCATTGTACATTTTCTGGAAGATCGGCGGCATGAACTATACCGGACCTAAAATCCTGAATATCTTGTACTTTCACATTGAAATCCTTAATGCATGCTGTTCCATTTGATTTGTCTTGTGCCTTATATACATAAGTATAAGGACTGAAAAATTGTAAAGAAATCATTGCAAACGCAACTATTATAGAGACCTACCAAACCAATAGCACAGACGATAAAAATTACTAGACCAGCGGTATAAAATTTGAACATGACCAAATCGTGGATATATTGATTTGCTAGACTTGTAAGCAATGTTAAGTGATCACCTTTAGTAATTGACAGATATAAAAACACTTGGAAATTGAACTCAAAGTGCGGCTTTTATAACAAAGTTATTTCATATATAAATTGTACTTAGCCTTAACGTCTGTGAAAACCGCTCTTTGTTTATATTTATCAGTGTTTAATTATACAATATAATCGTGTTAAATAATTATTATTTGTCACTAGGTTTGCATGAGAACACTAAATGATTTTAATTTCAAATTGGCCAAACTGTGAAATAATTACTTTTTTTCATTTCATTGTATATTCTAATTACTTGGTCCTAAACTAAAAAGCTCCGTTATCGTAATTGCTCCGTACCCTCAATTAAATACAGATAATTTTAGTCAAATCAATTCAAAAGTATTTAAATAACTTATTTTGTACAATAGCACCTTCTAAAAATATTTTATGACAGGAATATGAATATAAGAATTACGAGGGTTGCTTTTTAAGTCTGCGTCTAACAATGAAATAGTTTTAAAAATTTTTTTAAATAATATTTAAAATTTTAAATTTAAAAATTTATTGTTTTTTAAAGAATTCTTTAAGTTCTTCTTCAAGCTGTGGGATGCTGTTTTAAAAATATAATTGTAAATAATATTTAAAATTTTATATTTAAAAATTTATTGTTTTTTAAAGAATTCTTCAAGTTCTTCTTCAAGCTGTGGGATGCTGTTTTAAAAATATAATTGTAAAGTTAGAAATCTTGAAATTATCCTGGAATAATGAACGTACCTCAAAATCACGCTTCTTGTGCAAATAATCTATGATAGTGATTATCTCACTATCTTTCCACTTCTTACTTGGCGTAAGTTTTCTTTTTTTCGGCTCCGTATCCATTTTTACCTAAAGAAAAGTAGAAATTTTTGTTTAAATATGAAGAAAACCAAAATTTAGTTAACTACTTACTCAGAAGCACACAAAATGAATAAATCAAATTTGTTTCAAACAGCTGACGCACAGTTGCACCACTACGCAAAACATGGGTGCCAGTGTTGCAGAAATTGTACGAATTGCAAAATTTTTTTCTCTTGTGTTTTGTTGTTGTGATGTTGCACGCATTGCAGAATTCTGCAATTTTTGCAATTCTTGCATTTTGCAAGGGTTCTGCAAGACTGCGAGAATACCCCTAATATACTTTTGCATTCGTTTGAACCAATTTTCGAATTAAGTTGGTATCTCAGGCCTTTCTAAGTTGGTACCTCAGAAATCAGTTTGTAAAGGCCTCAATTGGCCTCAACGGCCTAAGATAAATCCTCGCCACGCATTTTTTTCTTAACCCTTCTGTGTATACGAAGGTATCCGGGTACCTTTTGCAATTTTTATGTGAAAAAAAGATAACTTTCGTCCAAGGAACTATATACTCAAATCGATAGTACATTCCTAAAATTCAATTTTCTGTTCAATACAACTGTAATTCTAAAAAGAAAATGTTTTGGTAATTTTTTATAATAGATTTTTAGTTACTACCCCTTCGTCTTATACGAAGGTACCTATTGGCTATAGCTTTTTTGCGTAAGGAATGTGTGAAATGTCATTCCGTTACATCAAATAAAATTTCCGATTGTGTTCGCAATGTGTGCTCACACAATTCCACAAAAAATCTTTCTTTCAATTCGATAGAACACATCTCTCTAATATTCTCTCATTTCTCATTTTTGGCGCCGTTTAGATGCATGTGGTATATTCGATTTTCTCTAATATTGATTGTGAAATAAAGTGAAAGTACTGTGAAATATGAATTTACATCATCCGAATTGTGGAAGTTATCATCTTTAACAATAAACCCTTTTCACATGTACACAAAGCTCACAACAGAAAAGAATATAATTCAGTCGTTCGCAGACTGTGATACTGTAAGGTCTATGTCGCTTTGCGCTACATATTTTATGTACACTCTTAAAAAAACTAACCTATTGGTTTGTAGAACCATAATATTTATGCATATATTTCTTTATTTTATAGAATTTCGTATTATTCTCATATATTAAGATTTCATATAATTCATACATACATATTACCTTTTATGATTCTTTGTATGGTTCATTCATATTCTTGTATTAATTTTTTAATAATTATTTTTTTTTTATTACGTACTTACTTATTTCATTTACTTAATTATTATTTACTTATATGTTTATTATTTTTATTTTATTATTTTTTATTTTTTATTTATTATTAATTTTATTTATTATTATATATTAAGATTTTATAATACTAAAATAATTATTCGTATATATTAAGGTTTCATATAATCCATCCATACTACCCATTTAGATTATTTGCATTATTCATTCATATTGCTTGTATTAATTAATTTCATAGAAGAAATAATGAAGTGTACCGATGACTAAAACTAAATCATTAAATTGGAAACAGAAACTTACAAATCTAATAATTGTGGAAACTATTTCGCTCAGTGTGCGTGATTCGAGAGCGCACTAATACACTGAAAAAAAAAAGTTAGCTTAAAATTAAACACAATGTGTTCACAAAATGTGTTGTTAATTTGACTTTTTTTTCATATGTTTTTCAAAATTTTTAAATACATTTGCTCTTACTTTGACGAAATTTGTTGTAAGCTATTTTTTAAACACAAATATCGTCAAATTAATAACAATTGTCGTCAATTTTAAAACATTTTTTTTTCAGTGTACTAACAAGATAAAATAAAATGTGGCTGTGTTAGAATGCCCAGCCCTAAACTAGATAGATTTTTCCTATATAAAAAGTGAAGTTTGCAAGCAAAGAAGAATTGAAAGGAAATAAGGTAAAAGTTCATGCAAGTTTACGCAAATGTAAGTTGCGATAATTGTGCATTTTTTTTTTTTTTAAATTTGCGTTTACTAAGTGAACAATGTAAATTTTTGAGAGTTGCGATAATCGTACTGTACTCTTAAGCAAGGTCGTATAGTACGAGAGTATAGACTCTTATTGAAATGTCAAAATTCAGATAGACCCATGTTTCATCCATGGTTATGAATCAACGCAAAAACTGCTTTATTAGAGCCTGAACAAAATAAAAAATCGTTGCGGCCGCCGATCTTTGTTGGAAAATACATGCAAAATGTAGAAAAAAACGCAGCTCTTTTTCCGCAACGATAAATCGCACAATTAGAGACCGAACAGAACCAAAGCGGCTGTCGGTTGTCGTGTGCGCTGTGCAACAAAATACATGAAAATCTATGCAGCCGCCAAAAATTGAATGGTCGTAGAAATCCGCGACGGAAAAACTCCAGAATAGAATCAATTTTATTTTCTCTGACGGCTGGCGGATCTCTCTTTGAGTGGCGTAAGTGTTGCCATATTTTAGCTAAGAATTGGCTGTGTTCAGTGCTATTTTCTTAGTTATTACCATGAGCTGACGTTTTGTTTTGTGCATGTGTGTGTTGCATTCCATGAACTGACGTTTTGTTTTGTGTGTGTCTGTTACATTTGTATCAGTCACACACCGAAAAGCAACGCTGATTGGACAACCGACAACCGCTCCTATTCTGGACGTGATTTCTCTGAGAGAGGACCGCCAACCGACATCCGCTTTGGTTCTGTTCGGGCCATGGTATAATAATACAAGGTAGCATTGACAACTGCTTATTTTCTCTTCTACAAGAAAACATCTCCTGTCAAAAACAGCTTTTTGTGGAAATGCATCTGCAGCTGCTGTGGTTGTTGTTTTTTTTTTCACTTCAACGTTTTCAACATTGTTTGTGTTTTCAATGGCGGATTGTGAGCGCTCTTTTTTTGATTATATTTTTTGACAGGAGATGTTTTCCCAAGCAACTGTCAATGCTACCTTGTATTATTATACCATGGTTCGGGCTCTTAGAATCTATTCTGAGTGCCATTAGTGTTGCCATATTTTTGCTAAGAATTGGCTGTGTTTCATGAAATTTGCTTAGTTTTTTGTTGACATTTCTTGTTTGTGTGTGTTGTATTCACACAATTGAAGAGACCAATACATTGAAATGAAATAGAAAAAATAAATAAAAAAATATTAAATAAAAGCAACCATGGTATAATAATACAAGGTAGCATTGACAACTGCTTATTTTCTCTTCTACAAGAAAACATCTCCTGTCAAAAACAGCTTTTTGTGAAAATACATCAGCAGCTGCTGTGGTTGTTGTTTTTTTTTCACTTCAACGTTTTCAACATTGTTTGTATTTTCAATGGCGGATGGTGAGCGCTCTTTTTTTGAGTATATTTTTTGACAGGAGATGTTTTCCCAAGCAACTGTCAATGCTACCTTGTATTATTATACCATAGTTCGGGCTCTTAGAATCTATTCTGAGTGCCATTAGTGTTGCCATATTTTTGCTAAGTATTGGCTGTGTTTCATGAAATTTGCTTAGTTTTTTGTTGACATTTCTTGTTTGTGTGTGTTGTATTCACACATTTGAAGAGACCAATACATTGAAATGAAATAGAAAAAATAAATAAAAAAATATTAAATAAAAGCAACTTTGAATCGTCAGTCGCAATCGTTTCATTCTGGACGTGTTCTCTGCGATCGACGACCAGAGAAGATCGGTGGTTGCAACGATTTTTGATTCTGTTCAGGCTCTTACTGTGAAACTTCGCCAAAGACTCGATTGGAACATTCTCAAGACGCTGTTTTTGTTAAATTGTGAGTAATGTCGGCACCCATCTTGCGGATAGCTTTCTCATGCTTTCGCAAATTTTCAATCGATATGTGATGTACAGCACTTTTTGAAATGCCTATGTCTGCTATCACGCGCACTTTCAGACGACGGTCATCCAATACGATTGTGTGGATTTTCTTCACTATTTCTGGCGTGTCTCCTCATTTGGTCGACCTATGCGTCTTGACAGCTTGTAAGTTTTCATTATAACTCTGTCACAAAATATTTTATTGTTGTTAACGAACGAGCAGACTCCTGCAGAGTAGGATCTAGCTCCTTTTTGATAGTTGTTGGACTGATGACTTTCAAATAAAACGGGATTTGGTAACACTTATATCATTCTAGTCAAACTGACGTTTCTATTGGTGCGCGTGCACTTCTTGTGTTGTATTTAAAAAAATACATAAAATTGTATTGTGAACATTTCGTGCAATTATTTTTTACTACTTTCGATGTGAATTATATCAACAAGAGTGCATCGATGAACTCAATGCGACTTTGCGCGAAGAAGCACTATTAACAACCTATGTTTATCGGTGGGACAAAGAATTGAAGCGGGCCCTTCTTCGTACACTAAGAAATTTCGTAAAATGTTTTGCGTCACAAAATATTGATGCTGTGCGCGATCAAATAATGCTAAATCGTCAATGAATATACCGTGAGGTTGAGGCATTCCTGGGCATTATTTCCACCAACGTACATACCATTTGATATGAACACTTAGTAGTGAAAAGATTTGTTCACGTTGGATTGACAATTGTTAAAACAAAGGCTCGTGGCGATGATGAAAACGCTCAAGAAATACAATCGCAGTGCTTCAAAAGACTTATATAAAATCGTGAATTCTGATAAGTCATGAATCTATGCGAATGAGGTTGAAAGTAAGCATTCGACTGACTATATGGTTCTTTTAATATGAACTGAATCCAACAAATGTTGTTCCAGCTCGAAGCACTGCGAAGCAATTTATCGCCTGTTTCTTCAAAAAACCACCGTACCACTTCAGACATGTAGAACGATCAATTCGGAATGGTACACAACCATCTTTTTACCATAAGTGTTCCGTAGAATAAGGAAAACAAACAAGCTCCGAAGAATTATCAAGAAAATGCGAGCTCATATACACATGCTCAAACAAAGGCGTTTTTGAGCACTCTAAACATCAAATTATTGGGCTATCCGCCGTACAATCCTGATTTGGCATCCAATGACTTATTATTGTTACCGTACATTAAGGACAAACTGCATGAACAACGATTTTCGACTCCAAAAGAAGCCGTTGATGCATTAAAAAATAATGTTTAGGAGGTTTCTGAAGTGGAATGGGATATATGTTATAAAAATGGTTTAGTAATTATAAAGAAGAAGAAAAAATGAAACTATTTTCAAGGAACAAATTCGGTCATCTATATATAAATAGGCGTAGGCAGAACAGTTAAGAACCAATTTATCCTGTGTTTCTCAACCGATTTTGATTATATTTTTTAGATCAATAAGAGTAGGGAGAAGGTGTGCAACGAATATCTATGGTGGGCGGGGCACATCCCATACAACCCAAATTTGTGATATCGAATAAATTTAGATTATAGGTCACACAGCCTCGGATATCGGTATTAGACCTCAAATCACATGTACCATTCCATTGGTTATATTTTATGGGCATTGAAATAGGGGGTGGCAATTTTCAGCAGCCCAAATTTAGGGTATAACTTTCGATCTATATGTCTCAAATCAATGAAACTCGGTAGGAACTTCCTATTTAGTTGTGTTCTTCGACTGGAAAAATTGAAAGAGCATTAGATAAGGGGGCGTGGCACCACCCATACAATTCAAAGTTTTTATATCGAATAGCTTTGGAAGTAAATGCCGCTTAACAATGAAACTCAATATGGAGTTTCCACTTGGTGATTTCTTTTTACTAGAAAGTTGAATATGGGAAGTAGGGTACTGGGATGGGCATTGGACAAAGGGGTGTGGCTCCGCATATATAAGCCACATTTTTGATATCGCATAGATTTAAAAGTAAGTCATAGAACATGGAAACTCAGAATGGAGTTACTATTTTGTGATTTCCTGCTGGAGGTGCGTATGGTGCGATATGAGTTCGGTTACATTCGCACATGAGTGAAGAAAGAAAAAAATGTTTTCAATAAAAATACAAAAACAAATCTCAATTTTTAAATGGTCGAATTTCGACCAAAGGCGATACTAGTTATATTTATTCCCCAAATATATGTATGTAGCAATCCTAGTATCACATAACGATGACCAATTTTTTCCATGTTTACAAATTCACTGAGAGCGTTCACTATTGCTGGTTGCCAAACAAATACTGAACAACGTATAGCCGTCAAACTTCAAATTTAAGCTTTACTTATAAGGTTGGTACTTACTGCCATAGTCATTCCTTTCAAACAATAACTGCCAACATCTATGCGTCCGGTGTTCGTGTACTTCTGCCATGTAGTGTAATCTTAACTAAAACTCATTCTACTATTTGTTAATTGCAATTTTTATTTCCACTATTTATTGGCTATTTGATTTATTTAAATATTACATAATGCTTCATTTGAAATGTCATCGTTCACATACAAGTTTAACAGTTTTAACAGATTTTTAATTTAAATGTTTTTTTTTAATTTTATTTAACACAATGGCAAAGTTCCACATACAACAATTACGTTTTATCTGTGAATCAATTTGAATAGATGTACATAAAATGTTTTGCCTCGAAAAACTTAATCATATAACTTGTTAAAAATTTACTTAAGCATTAAGATTTTCACATATAGTCAATGCAATTGAATCCAATGCATGTGTGTATGAAAATCATATATAAAGAAATAGTATTATATATGTACAATATACACTATTAAATTTATACAATTTCATAATAGTCTTTTATTTTCCTGATAACTTTGAACATAACAAAATGGATATGTTTGTTTTTTTGTTTTTTGTTTGTTTATTACTATATGGATTAGTAGTCTTGTATATCTGTTGTATTGGGTGTGTTTGTGTGAAAGTGATTTAGTAAGTAGTTTGCATGTAAGGTGTATACTTGAAATTTTCCAGCCCTAAAATTTCAGAGTGTGCTGTTTTTGCTATATTGAAATTTTACAAATATCCTTTTAGGATTTCGGTTAAAATGATGGTGTTTTTTATCAGTTATCGGACATTCTATGAAAAGGTTTTGGGTATTTTCGTTCTTATTTTCATATAAGTTCAACATTTGAGTTTTGTAAACAAGCTTTCTATTGTATATTTATTATGTATTTACAGAGTAAAGTTTGAAACCGAAAAAATCTTTGACAATGGATTGATGTTTATATTTTCAATGTCGTCGTGTTTTCCTTTGGAGTGTCTTCATGTTGTTAGCAGTGTTGAACTTAGTTGAACGAGATGTTGTCGCGGTTAAAACTTTCAGCAGATACAGGATATTCAATATCATTCATACGGTCCGATGGTCGCTTGGAATGCCCGCCAATCTAAAAAATAAAAAGGAGAAAAAATTCAGAAAATACAAATTTAAAATTATATTATATGAAAAACAACTTAAAAAAATGTATACTGTGTAAAAATTAGGTCAAAATGCCAGTTAGGGAGTTATGCTATCCTAGGGCTTTGAGGAAATAAAGCTTTTTTTTAAAAAATTTTAATTTCTTTCATGTTGGTACGTTGCAGAGTTTATTGCAATTCGTTAGACCATCATTTTTAATGTAAAAATTATTTAATAAAAAGATATTCCCTTCAATAGACACATACATCCAATACATTTCCTGAAAAATTATCTTAGTATTGAGAGGACTATAGGACTAAGCATCCTGTGATATCTACTACAGCGGCCATGCGGAGAAGCACGAATTTGGATGCGGATTTGTGGTTGGCAAGAGACTACGGCATCATGTCCTGCGATTCACACCTGTGAACGAACGACTTGCCATAATCCGTGTCAAGGCAAGATTCTTTAACATAAGCCTGATTTGTGCGCACGCTCCGACAGAATATAAGGATGATGAGACCAAAGACAGCTTCTACGAGCGCCTTGAAGAGGCCTATGAGCGCAGCCCCCGCCACGACATAAAAATCGTGCTTGGTGACTTCAACGCCAAGGTGGGAAAAGAAAATATCTTTGGTCCAACAGTCGGTAAGTTCAGCCTCCACGACAATACCTCCGATAACGGAATGAGGCTGATTGGCTTTGCCGCAGCGCGAAACATGGTCGTTAGTAGCACTAGATTCAAGCATCTCAATATTCATAAAGCAACTTGGCTGTCTCCTGATCAAAAGACGCGCAACCAAATTGATCACGTTTTGATTGACAGAAGGCACTCTTCCAGTGTTTTAGATGTACGCACGATCCGTGGTGCCAATATAGACTCGGATCACTATCTTGTCGCAGCCAAGATCCGTACACGCCTGTGCGCAACCAAGAATGCACGCAATCCAGCACAGAGAAAGCTAGACGTCGAAAAGCTGCAATCAGAACGAACAGCCGAAGACTTCGCTACTCGACTCTCACTCCTGCTTCAAGAAAGCACTCCTCAGATCGACGATATATGCGCGCAGTGGAATCATATTTCCCACTCTATGCGTACGGGTACCGGTTGTAACGCGTGCTTCTAAAGAGCGATACAAAGAGAAGAGGAGGGAAGAGAGACGCATTTTCAGGCGAAAGAAAAGGGAAGCGGAAATGCGTGAGTGAGGTCCGAAAGTTTTTCGAAAAAATAAGACGCCTGGCCGATGGTTTCAAGACCGGGGCCTCTTCCTGCAAGGATGAAAATGGGAATCTAGTGACAGATATCCAGAGTACACTGATGATGTGGAGGGAACACTTCTCTAGGCTTTTGAATGGTGACGACGACAACAATCCCGCCAATAGAGATGACATACCGGAAACCCCAATTGTGGACGACAGCGTTGAAGTTCCGCTGCCCGACCATAGTGAGGTCTTGAAAGCTATAGCTCGGCTTAAAAACAACAAAGCCGCAGGAGCTGATGGCTTACCTGCTGAGCTCTTCAAGAATGGAGGCGAAGCTCTATTTAAATGCATTCATGAGCTTCTATGCAGAATATGGTCGGAAGAATGCATTCCAAACGATTGGAACCTCAGTGTACTCTGCCCAATCCACAAGAAAGGCGATCCCACAATTTGCGCCAACTACCGTGGGATAAGCCTTCTTAATATCGCATATAAGGTCCTGTCGAGCGTACTATGTGAAAGACTGAAGCCCATCGTAAACCAGCTGATTGGACCTTATCAGTGTGGCTTCAGACCTGGCAAATCCACCATAGACCAGATATTTACGCTACGACAAATCTTGGAGAAGACCCTAGAAAAACAAATCGACACACATCATCTTTTTGTCGATTACAAAGCCGCCTTCGACATTCCAATAAGGAATCATCTATATTCCACCATGTCTAAATTTGGTATTCCTGCAAAGCTCATCCGCCTTTGCAGAATGACACTGAGCAACACCAGCAGAACAGTTAAAATCGGGAAGGATCTCACTCCTCCATTCGATACCAAAAGAGGTTTCAGACAAGGTGATTCCTTATCGTGCGACTTTTTCAACCTGATGATGGAGAAGATCATCCGAGCTGCTGATTTGAGACGCAGTGGCACGATATTCTACAAAAGTATAATGCTGTTGGCGTATGCTGATGATATCGATATCATTGGCCATAATACGCGTGAAGTCAGCGCAGCATTCTCCAATTAGTGAAAGAGTCAAGTCGAATGGGTCTTGCAGTGAACGCAGATAAGACGAAATACCTAGTGTCAACAAATAAACAGTCCCAGCGTCTTGGAAAACACGTTACTGTCGACAACATCTCCTTCGTGGTTGTTAAGGACTTAAACTCTTTCAACGATGTCAGTATTGAGATAAAGCGAAGGATAACTCTTGCCAACAGGTGTTACTTTGGGCTGAGTAGGCAATTGAGAAGCAGAGCCCTCTCTCGACGAACAAAATTCACGCTCTATAAGTCACTAATCATGCCCGTCCTATTATATGCAGCACAAACCTGGACGTTGGGCAGTTCTGATGAAAAGACTTTGGGAGCCTTCGAGAGAAAGATCCTTCGTAAGATCTTCGGTCCAATCTACGTCGGTACTACGTCAAAGTACCGAATTCGATGGAACCACGAGCTGTATTAGCTGTACGCTGACAAAGTTAAGCGTATTAAAATCGAGCGGCTCCGCTGTCTAGGTCATGTTGAGCGAATGGAAAACGACGCTCCAGCGAAAATAATATTCGATTCGGTGCCCGGTGGTGGTCAACGCAGAAGAGGACGCCCACATCTTCGTTGGAAGGATCAGGTGTTGGATAACCTGACTACACTTGGTATTTCCAACTGGCGCCAGCAAGCGCAAAATAGAAATGGCTGGCGCAATTTCTTATACGAGGCCAAAACCGACCTTCGGTTGTAAGCGCCAGATAAGTATGTAAGTAAGTAAGTAATGAGAGGACTATAGAATTGGTTTCGAGCAAAAAAAAAAAGTTCACTAAGGTCTATACATTAATTCTGTCAATCCATTTGGAGTACGTTTTTGATGGAGTCGGTTTTAATATTAATCTTAAGAAATTATGAATGATACAGAAAATCTTCGATCAATTTTAATAATATAAAATTCTCTATAGAGCTAATAATGCCTGATAACTCTGGCTTAACCTCTTCTTTAAAGTACTCAATAAGGATGTGCTTCACCTGGGAGGCTGTTTTTAAGAGATTATAGCATAATCCAGTCTGTCAGCTATCAGAAAGACAAGTAAGATAAAAAGTGGGGCATAAAAGTGTTTAGGTTCTAAGTTGTTTGGGCAAAAACAATAAAGTCTGAAAAGACAACTTGATATTAAATCGAAGTTTCCGACATCAAGGATGGAGCGCTCGAGCCGCCTTCTTGAATTTAGAGAAAATCTAGTTTTTACAGTTTATTAGAAATATTAGAAAAATGTCGACTCATTTATAAACCTATTTTATATTCGGTAGTTTTTCACTAACTTGATCACGCTGTCACCGGAAATAAAATTAAATTTTTCCTATCGGCTCTAGTTTTTGAGATCAGGCTGTCTTTACATTTTGTGATTCATTTGACTTTAACCTTTTGTGGTGACAACGTTACGTTTTACCGCTCTTCCCAAAACCAGGTTTCCAAAACAGTTTAAAAAATTATTTTTCCACTTTGAATCGGCGTTGCATGGAATTGAATATCAATTTGAATATGTGTTATGATAAAATTAATGACACGACAGTAAATATAAGTTTTTTACCTTATGACAAAAATGATATCAAAGATGTCATCGGGACGCGGAGGGATCTGCCTGTTGCATGAAATTATAACGCACTATGTGTAGGTGCTACCAAATAAATATAAAATAGGAGGAAAATGGAAAATGCTATGGAAAATGCATCAATCATGCAACGGCGTTGCATGGAATTATTACTCGGTGATTATATACGGCACAGTAAATGTTATTAAACAGAAATTAAGGATTAATACTTGGCCTTACGAAAAAAAAAAACTGGTCTTACGTCAGGTCGCTCCGTGACTATTTTCGGAGCGCAACTCCGCAACTCGCAGTATTTATCTTAGAGAAAAAGGGATCAATCTGATGTAGCATTAAAGGAAAATAAACGTTAAACTATAATTAATTAAAAAAAAAATAGTTCTATTTATAAGTTAGTGAAAAAAAACTTTAAAGAAGAATACGTATTATAGAATACGTTGAACCCAGCTAAACAATCATATTTAGGAATTTAGATTTAGATTTA
Organism: Pherbina coryleti; assembly: GCA_943735915.1. NCBI lineage: Eukaryota > Metazoa > Arthropoda > Insecta > Diptera > Sciomyzidae > Pherbina > Pherbina coryleti. The sequence goes on along the minus strand of OX030949.1, from coordinate 96,549,638 downwards.
ACTCTTCATATTGAAAATAATGCTATTTGTACAAGTGGTTGACGCAGAGGCGTTCCTAGGGAAGGGGGCGGTCCGCCCCAGGTACCACCATTTTAGGGGTGACACCATTTCGATATTTTTTTTTAATTTCTCAAACAGAAAGAAAAAGGTACAAATACATTACGTTAAAAAATGTGCGTCCCATTTTGTCGCATTGAAATTATTTCTAACAATTTGTGTATCAGTAGCTTCAGCGAAAGGAAGCTAAAATTAATAAAGACTATTTAACCCTCACTTTGGCACCAATCTTTACCGACGTAAACATTTGTAAATATTTTTTTTGGCATTATTAAAGATAAACAGAAACTCAAAATTTACATTATTTTTTAGGTGGAATACACGTATTAACTCCTTCTAAGTCCAATTCCAATGCCGCTCTCAAGTGGTTTAGAAGTTATAGGGTTCGCAAGTTGGGAAAATGGGCCTGGAATAGTCGTGTTTTTTTTTAAATTTCCAACAAAATCTAGCATTATAGATATCAAAAGAAAGATTATTCTGTAACCTATTCAAAAAGATATTAACCATTGAAATTCATACATTACTTCTTACGATATAGCATTTTACATATTATGCACACTTGACGGTCCAGCCCTTTACGAAATAACAAAATGTAAGTATGAAGTTCAGATTAAAAAAAGAATTATTAGTTCCAATGAATAAACAAAACAAATTTCTACAAAAATTATACTTTTTTTCATTAAATTAGCACTACCACCTACAATATCAAAACATGACATTGTTATAAAAAATCGCGCTGTTTCCACACAACTTCAATAGTTACTTTTTTTCATATATTCCTTTTGCCCTTTGCGTATATTTTGCATTACAAAAGCACACTGCGTTTCGTTTCTGCGTACCGTTATTTGTCTCCCGAAACACAATAAACACCATAAAAGCCTTTAAAATACAAAATATTTACATATGTAAATAGTGTCAGCCCACGTTATAAAAATGAAAAATTTTAAAAAATCATGAGAAAATTCTAAAATTAAAAACAACTTTTGACATTTTCAGAAAGAAAACGAAAAAATAGCCATAGAGTCCAAGCCATATTCAAATCGAATAAAAAATAAAGGAGTTATGGCAAATTTAAAATTGGGATATTTACAAATGTAAATACATAGTGCCAAAGTGATGGATAAGGTCTTCCATGGGACAGGCAAGGCTTTGCGATCTTGCTATTTTATCCATTGAAATCGAGCTTGTAAGTAATATTGATTTCGATGAGGTTATTTCAAATTTTGCAGCTCTTAAAGTAAGAAAAGTTAGTTTTTAAGATAACGTCATTAATAAGATTTCTTTGTATAACCTTATACCTACATATACAAATATGTACCTGAATATGTAATGTTTTTGTGCCGTCAGTTTTTAAGACTGCGAAGTTAATAAGTTTTATTTTTTACCTTATGCCTACATATCTAAATATGTATACATATGTATACATATTTAGATATGTAAAAAAATAAAATAAATAACTGGCCATTTCAGCCCTTGAAAGGACTTTGACCTAGCTTCTTATGATCAATTGTGTTGTGCGAGTTATTAAGTTTGTACACAATTAACCGAGAACCGGACCTACATGCTTAACGCCGACTCCGAACGGCGGTGAACAGAATGTTGTTGTTCTCAAGAAGCTTTACATGGCATTTTGATTACTCTCTGAGGTTTGCCATTGTCTGCAGAGAGGTGGCGGCCGTACAAAAAAATTATTTTTATTCAAATAACTTTCTGTCGCTGCTGGGGTTTGAACCCGGGTCTCCAGGTTCGTTGACATAGCGGCCACGCCACCATTTAGATATGTAGGCACCTGAAAATGTAATATTTTTGTTCTGTTTTTTAAAAAATTCTTATTGTTTGTCATATGTTGTTTGTTTTTTTTTTCGGAAAACATAAAGATAATAATAAAAACACTTAATCTCATCGAATTGGTTTCTTTTTGCATTTAGAAATTTTTTATAGGGGTGACACCATGAGTATCCGCCCCGGGTGTCACCAAGCCTAGGAACGCCACTGGGTTGACGATTTAGTTACTTGTGATTGAATTGGCAGAAAAGTAATCGAAATATGAAATTAATCGAAAATCAATTTTGATATTTATACAGAATATTATTATTTATATTTTAAGAACTTTTTTATAAAACTTGTAATATTATGTCTTTTAAATAATAATTTTAGGAGACTGTAGAATGAAATTCCAGTATTAAATAAATATATAATTGTGTGATTTTAGGAGGAACTACTTCTTCAATTGAATGAATTGAATTGGTTCATGGGTTCAAATCCAGACGTTAATCTTTTCTGTTAAGAGGAACTCTACTTAAGTTTACTGCTCAACTTAAGCTTGACAGAGTGCATAGGGTCGTCAGGAATAGTAAACATAAAATAACACAATAACTCCTTCTATAGTAGAGTGTAAAGGAAAAGGAGTAAGATACTAAGGGAAGAAAAATAAAAATATTAAAGTGCTGTGCCATTAAATAGCAAACCTGGTATCATATGTGTAATATTTCTATATTGGCATTTCCTCAAGCTACATTTTCTAAAAATTATTATTGTTATTTCCAGATTTCATTATTGAAAAATGAAATAGGATATAGGCGAACAGTTTTGGCATTTATTTAAGTAAAACAAAAAAAGAAATTAAATAAAATTTTGATTTATTTGCATTCATCTTTTTATAAATAAAATCACCAGGGATGTTATAAAATACTTTTTCAAGGTCATTCTGTCGTGAGACATTTCAACTGTATCTAAAAATTATAACGAGGTTTCAAAACAATAAAGTTGAAATAATACAAAAAAAAAAAAAACATCAAAACAAACGGAAGCAATTTTAATGAGTTGTTAAAATTAACTAAAAGTCGGTTTGGAGTAACGAACGATTAACACTCGGAGAATATATTACAGTACATTTAAAAATTAAAATCTTATTAGTTTAACGGTTATCAAGTTGTCATGGTGAACTCTCAGCAAACATTGTATTGGGGAAATATAAGCAAAGCATTTATCACATTAGTATTAAACAGAGTTCAAGACCATCTCTAAAAACTGCATGAACACGAACATTTCTATCTGATCACCTTAGAATGTCAGAACCGTTATCTTTACACGAATCGAAATATAACGAAAATAAAAGTGTGAGAGAATAAAAAAAGAAATCACAGTTAAAAAGCTTAAGCTTACTATGCCCCTTAATACAATTATGTTAACAGAATTCAGAAAAGAAAATTTTTTTAATTTTTTACATAGTATGTTATATCCACTTAAATATGACAACCTTAATCTTTCTTTACCGAGTTAAACAGAATTTTAACAAAATTTTATTTAAATTATAACCTAAGTCCCCTTCATTCTGTATTACGAAAAAATACACAAACGATAAGCAAGACACGAGAAGCAATCGGGTTTTGTATGAAAGAAAGTAGTGCTGATCGTTTCCTTTTAGTCGTTCGTGATAACGTATGATGCGGTATCACACCAACTATTAGTCTAGGATTTAAAACAAATATTTCTGTTTTTTATTTTTATTTTTTTTTTATGTATGCCTATAAGCCCTTTAAAATAATTCCACTGAACGATAAGCGAAGGTTTTACGTAAGGTGAGAGTTTTGGGAACGTTTTTGGGTAGAATTTTTGTTTTTATTTTTTCGTTTAAAAGTGCTTGTTACAGAAGATTAAGTTCTTGTAAACTTTTCCTATAAATAAACACTGTCATTCTCTTGCGGAATTCAAAAAACTTCTTTTGAGCTTAAAGAGAAACATTTTTTATCATTTTAGTAGGTACAATTTCTCGTAAATGAACCATTTTAGCTCATAAATGAGTTCAGAAATGAATCATAAAACTTTATCATAATCATTTCATTTGATAAAAATTATCGATATGTAATAATTAATAATATTATGTAATAATAAAATTAATAATTCAAACAGGTTAATTTTTTAACTCATTTCTGAACAAAAAAGGTTCGTTTTCGAATGGCAATTCAGTCCGGCAATTGATACAAAAAAGTTTAACTTCCAAGTGCCGAAAAATAACTTTTATATGGTTAATTGTTTAACTCATTTTCGATGAAAAAAAAGATTCGTTTCTGAGAGGCATTTTCGTCTGGCAATTGATTCAAAAAGAGGTTATTTTTTTCACTCATTTCCGAACAAAAAAAGTAAAATTTATGGTTCTTTTTTTAACTCATTTTCGAACAAAATAAAGCTAATTTTTGAGAGGCATTTTAGTCCGACGAATAATACAATAGGTTCATTTATGAGTGCCAAAAATAATCGTTTCTACCCGAAAATATTCATAAATGAATTCGAAAACGGTAGTTTTGGTTCACTGGGAATTTTCCCCTTGATTGGGCAAATGTTTTTACACTAACAGCCCCTGGATCGCTTTGGGTCTCATTTTCATTACATTCTTATAATTCAAAAATATACAAATTTACTACACAGTAAAAATTTGAAAGTAAATTTTATCTTTTCTGTGGTATAAACTTGTTTTAAAACATTTTTGGTTTGGATATATATATACTCGTATACAGGGTGGGCCGTGTAGTGGTTTCCTTTTAAAATCATAGGTTATTTGGACCGTGAAGGACCGATGATATGCCAACAATCCAGAAACGATTCAAGAACTTAAGGCTAATATCCAAGCGATTCGTGAACTATAGCCCGAAACCATTCAAGAAGGTCTTGGAAGATTGGAGTAACAGAATGCGCTACTGCGAAGCCAGCTGAGGCAGCCACTTGAACGACGTTGTGTTCCATAATTAATGGGAATGTTTGCTCTTACTAATAAAGTCATAATACATGGAAAAAATTTAATTTTGTTCATTTTATTGCATTTAAAAAAAAAACTTGTATTTGGCCCACCCTGCATGTATGCGAAATAGTATAAAATGTATACTTTTATCTTTTAATTTTTAAATATAACTTCGATTCAGAGTTGAAATTCATTAAAAAAACATAGGTTCTGCCCCTATAGAGGTAAATAATCCAAAATATGCTTTAATAGTTAAAATAAATCCCCCTAAATGAAAGCAGATACTATGCGTATTTTTGAATATAAAATATTATTTTAAGATTATTTTAAGGGACTATTTTAAGATTTATTTTAAGCATACCGAATATATTACCACAATTACATAACAATATTTTAAGAATTGCTCTTATCCAATGTTATAGGTTCAAATATTTATACTTTCTGTCAAAAAAGATTGCTTAAAGCAACAAAATCATGAATAACAACAACTTTACATTTTGTTTACATGAATTCTATTAGAGGAAGGTGTAATTTAATTAAAAACGTCTTTGTATTGTTGCGAAGACTCGGAATTTATGCAATTTCACTTGAGTTTAAAATTTCCAACAAGAAGCCAAATGGCTGAATTTCATACATACACATTTTATTTATGTTTCGTGGTTGATATGAATTTTAAAGACAACATGACATAATAAGCAGGTAGGATAATACGCCTTGCCCACACCTATATGCAGTGCAACCATATCTTAAAAGGTAATTGGTTTAAAATCCTTATTTTGTCTTTGCGCGAAGAATTATTCTTCAAGAAGACAATGCGTGCTCCCACACATCAGCTCATTCAAAGGCTCATTTTTGCACACACAAAACATCGAATTAATGGGTCATCCGCTATACAGACCTGATTTGGCACCCAACGATTTTTGTTTTGTTCCCACATATCAAGGACAAACAGCGTGGAAAACGATTTTCGACGCCAGAAGAAGCCGTTGATGTGTTTAAAAACTATGCCTTGGAGGTGACAAGCGGAATGAGCGTTCGAACGTATGCGAAAAAGTATTAATCATAAGTTAGAACATTTCGAAAAATATTAAATATTGTAATATTTTCCTTCAAAAAAGCTTTATTTGCTAAAATTTATTTTATCTTCTTTCTTTCTTATATATAAAAATCAAATGCGTGTGCGTTAGTCTTGCTAAGGCTCAGAAACGGCTCAGCCGATTTTAATAATTCTTTTTTTGTATTGTTTGCCTTAATACAGATGTGGTTTAGAAAAAAAAAAATTACAAAAAACTAGAAGAAACAGCGGAAAAATCGAAAAAAATCGAAATTGGTAATTTTGTATGGGAATTTCCACATCAGACTACTTTAAATAGGCAACAAAACTTAACGGCTGGACGGATTTAACTCAAATTCGGCACACACATTACTTGAAGCCTAGATTAGGTTATGGCATACTTAGTTTTGACCACGCCTCTTCCGCCCCTTTACAAGAAACGCAAATTGTCTAGTGTACTATTATTAGCGAAACTGTTCGTCCAATTAATTAAAAGAAAATTCTGTTATTTTAACACCAAAAACATTCAAACATCTTCAAAAATTCACAAAATTTTAGTACAGCATCTTTTTCTTATTTTAATTCTAATAGCATCGTTTTTTTTTAGAATAACAAAAAACTGTCATCATTCAACTGTCACAAAACTGAAGTTGAGCTGACTATTTTTATTCAAATTGAAATGTACTACAAAAATTTCCTAATACCATTTGCAATAAAACGATTTGACAGCACGATCTTCTGAATTCAAATTATAGCAGCCTATTTTATTTTTCTTAGACAAAAACCAATCGTGTTTTTCATCTTATTCTTATCTTCTATCCTCAGAATATATAAATATCAATTGCCGTGCGTTAGTCTTGCTAAAACTCGGAAATGGCTCAGCCGATTTTAATATTTTTTTTTGTTCGCCTCAATACTGATGTGATGTAGGAAAATAGAAAATAAGAAAGAACCCAAAGCGAAAAAATCGAAAGAATTGAAATTTGTAATTTTTCGTGTCGTACAGTGTTCATTACAACTCCAAGGATAGGAGGAGCCTGACAAGTCAAATGCGCGGCGAGCTAATACACGTGTAAGCAACACTGACCACCGAGCGACGGATAATGAAAACAGTCAGATTGTCATGTCCGAATAAGTGTCATATATAAACAAATAAACAAAACAGAACGGATCGTCCAATTCGAGCTGTCTTTTTTTTTTTGTGTTCGTCTCCGCACAAGTTAGCTTTTACAGCAAAAAATTTGAATTTTCCCGGAAAATCGAAATTCCATACATTTTGTATGGAAAAATAAAAAATAAACAAAAAACTCGATTTTAATTTCATAATTCAAAATGCAATTTTTGGACAATTACATTCGTTCAAATCAGTTGTTTGTGTCCAGACAAAGCAACCAATTATCGAACAGTGTTCCTGAATTCATTGATTTGCAAGGACTACCACCACATAATTTACCACTGAAGGTTGGATCTGTTATCATCATCTTCGAAACCTCAATCAACCGAAATTGTGCAAGGAACAAAATTGGTGAATCAACTCAAGAAAAATGCAAATTCAAGGGCGAGGAAGTGCTCATTCCAAGAATTCCATTGATTCTAACCGATTCACCTTTCGAGTTCAAAAACGTTCAATTCAAATTCAGTTCGACTTGCATCGCCATGACAATCAATGAATCACAAGGCCAATCTTTGGAATTAATTATGGGACTGTGTGCTAGATTAAATCTAAACTTATTTTCTACCTTAAGAATAAAGAGAACATACACAGAAAAAAAAGAGTAGAACTTTTACCTAAAAATGTAGTCAATTCAGCTAAAGTAATCCGGTGATTTTCAGTCAACGAATTTGATTAGGTGCGCTACCAATTTCTAAATGTTAATTATATGCAATTATATTGGGTAGTTTAACTGCGAGAGTAGCTAAAAAAACCTAAATATTTAGGTGTACCTTCAACCATAAAATAGATAAGACACATAATTTATTAGAAGAATTAGCTAATTTTTTTTAAACTATGACCACTTCAGATTAGGCAAGCCACCTACTAAGTGTAGAAAAATCATCTAATTATTTAGATAGAATTCCCACTTAAGAGTGGGAATGCCGTGCAAAAAATATGCAAAAAATTTGTTTTTTGTTTTGCAATTTCTATTTTGAAGTGAAACTTTCCTTCGGTGACTTTACTTCATTTCGTCACATGATTGAGAAGAAAGATTTGTTTTATAGTAGATAGAATGAGAGAGATATATACATTGTATAAATGACTGAAAAATTTCTTTGCCACCGCTGAGATTCGAACCTCCGATCTCAAGATTTCAACAACCAACGCCTTATCTATTGAGCTAAACTTCCAATACAAGAATTTACGCTACATACCAATTAATCAAATTGCTGTAGATGCCCATAATTTAAGAGTTGTGGACCTCATATTTTTATATACATTTTGTTCACAAGTTATCAAACGGCGTAACAGCACAGCGGTAAAGCGTTTGACTTGAACGCAAGCGGCCCGAGTTCAAATCTCGCAATGAGGCTTTACTTTTTGTAAAGTTTTCTCACTTTGTTTTTATTTATGTTTTTTATAGGAGAGCGCTGTGCTCTTTACTTTTGCGTTTTGCAAAATTTTAGTTGAATTAACTAATTTGAATTAGGTGAATTACCTAATGCATGATTGTTAAATTAACTGTGTAAGTAGAAAAGTTGTTGAAAAGATTAGGTGAAATAGAAACTTTCACATTAGCTAAACTAGTTTAGGTAATAAATCAATTCTTTTATTTTCTGTGTACGAGTAATAACATAATATATAATGTATATAAAGATAATGGAGCGCAAGGCAGTGCGATCATATAAAGACAGAGAGCAAGTAGAATATGCAAATGCAGCGCATATATTTTACACCTGTAGCATGGAGGTGCATTCAGTTTTTTAGATATAGATATGCGGACGAAAGTTCCGCTCGCAAAATTATAAGGAAATAATATAAATATTGCGCAAATAAATTTTAGTGCAAAATAATGTATGTCTTAAATTATTTGTAAAAATATGTATGTATAACTATATGTCTATAACTATTAATCTTGGATTCCCAAGCTTCTTGCATGGCTTACAATACATGTTCACGTGTTTGAAAGCCTTCATCTTTGTTTACTTTTGCTAACGTTGTCTATCAAAAAGCATTAAATTGGTGTGACATATGATTCGTTTCATTCCGTTTAAATAAGAGATATTAGAGTGTTTCATTCAATCAATAATTGAAATTCAATTGGCACCATTTGTTATCGATCACGAATGTTCGATAAAAAATTAATTTCGGGTGGAATCGTGATTGCTCGAAATTATTTCAATAAAAAAATGAATTTAGGGCGGGGCGAAGTTTGCCGGGTCTTCTAGTAAAAATATATAAATATAATCAAAATTTTCGTACCTTTTTTTATTCCAAGTGGATGAGATAAAAATTTTGGCTTACATGTTCTTTTCCCGTACTTTTGAAGCAAAAACTTGCAAGTTGAAAATTTTGAAATATTTACAACGGCAGAAGATAAAGATGACAATTGGCACACAGCCTTACATACCACAGTAGTTGCGACATAAATAATTACACTGTACATGAACAAGCTAGGGATATGTGTGTTGAATTACTGAAAATATTTGCAATATTACTTTATACAAATATTTAAAATAACAAAATTTAATCTTTTCTCCCCGATTATTGAATAAATATGTAAATTTTGGTTTTAATACTTTTAGGGTGATTTTGGGGACACATGAGTTTGGTTACTTTGGGTTAGTTTGTAATTTCATTTAGTATATCAGGGGAATATTATTGCATCAAAAAGCTTACTTGTATTCGCTTAAAAAAAAGCTTTTATACGCTAAACGGTTTTATTTGATTTATGGGGTTAATTTGGACTATAAGAGTTGGGTTTCGAGGGTTAAACTGTTCGAAGAAATTATTCTCCAAGTAATTGTTAATGTTTCGCTTGTTGAAATGAAGCCAATAAAATCAATAAAAAAAGTTTTTTCTAACAAAAACGGCATCAACACATATTTCACCAAAAACCTTGAATTTCTTGAAAACGGGCCGAAGGATTGAAAACCGGTTAACGCCATTAAATTATATGTCCTCAGTTTGTTTGATATTTGGACATGCACAGTGTAATTAAGTAATTTGAACGTAAATATCATCAATTTAACAATTTTCTTGACATTATAACTATTTTCGTTAACCTATGTCTAAACTCCATACAACGTAAATAAAAAACAACAAACGCAGTTTCCTCGAAACTCATTTTTTTAAAACGGTTCGATAGATAACTCGAAATCTATTGGTTCAATTTGAATGATTTTTTTTTTCATTTTGTTCGTTATTTTGTCCTTTAAGCATCCCCCTAAATTCAAGTATCTACTTTTTTTTATAAACAAAAAAGCGCGCGAAAATGTATCTATTTTTAACTTTTTACTTCAACTTCCGCCATAATTAAAAAAAAACCCCGGGGGTCTTGCGTAGTGGGGATGCTTAATATAAGGTCTATGCTTTAAAATGTCATTTGATTTTTTTGTTTCCGATACATCCGTCGAACCGTTTTGGATGTCTTTTTTTTCAATGCCATTTTGAGCGCCCTCTATATGAAAGCCAGAAGCGTGGCGTGACAAATAGCTGACACACCATTTCTGAATCGTGCAAAATACTTTCGTTCGTTTTGCCGAATGCTGTTACAAGACATGATAACCAATTGGGAAAGTACAAATTAACGCTAAAATCAAAATAAATTTCATTAGTTACTCTAACTTACCCACGATTTCATGATTTTGATCAGATGATATCTAGGAAAAGAACTGATTTCGCCATCCGCATTTATGGCTGCTTCATTTGGAAACACCTGCAGTATTGCTTCGGGACGTATGTCATCCTGGTCAATGGCATTTTTACTTGAGCCAGTGACTAAAGAGCGTAAGGAACGTTTACCATGTCCACCATAGCATGCATGTCCGTATGCCTGACAGCCTTCTGCAAAATATAAAAAAAACAACAAAATAAATAGTGAATGAAGAGAAAAACTTTGAGTGGAATGCAGTTGAGTGCGGACAAAGATGCTGCAGACTAGGGCAACACAAAAGACTAATGGTCTGATTATGCAAACTTGACGTAACCTAGGTTAACATGAACGTACTATGACTTTTTGCTGATTATGCTACCAACGTAGAAATTACAGCAAGTGTTAAATAAATCAAATTTTTCATCATCTACCATTCTAAAACATATGTCAATTATTTTAATTATAAGTAAAAAATCAATTTAAATTAAACTACTCTCATTTCGCTTCCACAATTAAACACAAATAAATGCAAAAAGTAAAAAAAATGACTCAAAAAACAAAGTGTGTTGCTAGCAACTTTACAAAAAGCATCTTGTATGCTGAAATGTCAGTCGACGTACAGTGATGTGCGATGAAATAGAGCCACGCACTTGCTGATGATATTACTTTATTAAAATTTTTTTGTAACAACTTGGCATGCTCTGAACCAAACGTAGTTTAAAAACTACTTCTCCCATGAATATTGTACAGTTGTTTTTGAGTACAATTGCGCCTTTATTTTTCGCTAATCTGTGAAACTGTGATATTGTTGCATTTAAAGTGTGTGCGTTAAAATAGAGCCAACCAATATAATTAAAAATTTTTTAACTTAAAAAGATATTTTTTAATAATATTTTACTACAGAACGTGAGAAAAAGTTCTCAGTTTTATGATTTTAAAATATTATTACTATTATTATTACTTTATTTACATAATAAATTACATAAATAAACTTATAATCTAGGCACTAACAACTAAGGTCTTCAGCCTGATTTTAAAATAAATTTTTGTGCTTCAAACAATTAGGTCTAAAAATGGGAAGAGCCAAGCACTGCAGTTCTGAAAACCGAAAAACTATAAAAAATTTGTGCAAACAAGATAAAAGCGAAAGGATAATAGCCAGTATAGTTGGCTTCTCAAAGAAAATGGTTGAGAACGCATTAAAGTTTACACAAAAAAAAAAGACACCAGAGGAAAACAACCCAAAATAAGTATCAGTTTGCAAAGAAGAATCCTACGTCACGTAAAAAAAGATCCGTTTGTAACCTCTTCAGCCCTTAAGAAACAATATTCCTTGGACATGGACACTTCAACGATTCGAAAACTTTTAATTAAAAACGGAATGAAGGCTAAACCTGCTCGGAAGATACCATTCTTGACCAAAGTAAATATCCGCAAGCGATTTCAATTCACAAAGGATTATGCTGATTGGCCAACGAGCAAATGGCGAAACATTCTTTGGTCAGATGTAACCAAAGTTAATTTATTTAACTCAGACCGAGGCAGCATTTCTATGAGAAGACCCCCCCCCAATACCGAATTCCTCCCTCAACATACTATTAAAACCTGTTAAACATGGCGGTGGGAGTATAATGGTTTGGATGTGTTTCTCATATAATGGCACATGTCCCTTAATTCGGTTCGAGGGAAAGATGGATGCTTTCAAATACACTAGGATTTTGAGTGAAACCATGATGCCGTACGCAGAGTTAAATATGCCGCTTCGATGGGTGTTTCAGCAGGATAACGACCCGAAACACACATCGAGCGGGTAAATGAATCGTTTAGACAAAAAACATCGAAGTTTTAAGCTGGCCGCCACAGTCGCCAGACCTTAATCCTATCGAAAATTTATGGCGAGAGGTAAAAGTGTCTCTTGGAGACAAAGATGCAATCAACAAAGATGATCATTGTAGGTTAATCAAGGATGCACGGGAGAAAATTCCAGCTACTACGTGCCCAAAACTAGTGGATTCGATGCCTAGGCATTGCTTAGCAGTTATCAGAAATAATAGATACTCCACCAAATATTGAGGTAGTAATAATTATATTTCAATAATTTCTATTCATTATATCAAGAAATTTTAAAATTTTCTAATCACAAGTCATGGCTAAAATCAAGTAACTATTTCTGGCTTTATTTCAAGTCACAGCCGAAAGAGGACATATCATTGAATTTTGAATTTTTTCGTTTATGTTTCACACTTAACTTAATTAATTAGTGTACTAATATTAATTAAATGAATTAATCTTTTGTACCTATTAAAAGAAAAAATTAAAAATGTAAAATTTCCTTAGATTTTTTGATTTAAATAATTTTTATAGCACTGGCCCTATTTCATCGCACATCATTGTAATATGGAAATCAAATTTCAACAGACTTACACGTCACGTCACGTCTACGTCATGTTTCGGCTAATCAGATACACACAAAACGCGTTCGCTAGATTTGTATGTGTCAAAAGAAAAGGCTGTGTTACGTTGCACTATGTTTGGCTAATTAGGCCATAAATAATTATATTGCAATGTATGATTAATGTCAATGTGGCGTCCATGGCGTAGTTGGTTAAAGTGCGTGGCCTCTATGTCAACGCACCTGGAGACCCGGGTTCGAACCCCAGCAGCGACAGAAAATTATTTGAATTAAAATGATTTTTCTGTACGGCCGCCACCTCTCTGCAGACAATGGCAAACCTCAGAGAGTAATCAAAATGCCATGTAAAGCTTCTTGAGAACAAGAACATTCTGTTCATCGCCGTTCGGAGCCGGCGTTAAATCTGTAGGTCCAGTTCTCGGTCAATTGTGTACAAACTTAATAACACGCACAACACAATTGATCATAAGAAGCTAGGTCAAAGTCCTTTCAAGGGCTGAAATGACCAGTTATTTATTTATCATGATTAATGTTCAATTTGTGCTTAGCTCAGAGTGAATAGTTATGGGAAATAAGTATATCCAAGAGGTCTATTTTGATTTGTGTCTATTGTGCAAATATTGGAGGAAGATCTGTTACTGAAACTCAAAGATTTACGATAGTCGATTTTAAGTGCTATAAGCTTTGGTTAATCTATGACGTGATTAAATTGCCTAATTTTTACAACCACTTCTCTTTAAACGATAACATTTTCAACGACAATATTAACAGATAATAACAAAAATTTATTAAAGATGCCGAAAATATTTCGGTTACGGTCAATTTCAGTCTCAAGCGACTTTTTGTGCGTCTTTTTCGATTAACTCTTTCAATAATTTCTTTGATATCTTTTCTTTGATTCTTTAAAATTGTAACATGTTAAAAAAAAAGCAAAACTTAAAAAATCTGCTCCATAATTTGTATTAAGGCCCATAAACTCGACCTGTGGGACTAAACCATTTTGTTAAAAGCACATGTGTTGTATTATCCTAATTGGCTATGCCAGACTGGGGTTAAAAACAAACTGTTTTCATTTCACAACTCACAACGACCTTTAGGGAAATTAATATGCTTTTTGCTCTTAAATTCTTAAACCACCATAAGGGCTATTCTCTCGAATGAGTGTGTGTGATGTTCTCAATTTTTACGAATGTGTGTTCCTGATTTTTACAGCAAATATTGGTTCTTTGTTTACCTTTTAAATTTATATAAATTTAAATAAATGATGCTTGTTTTGAAACATTTTTTTTACACGCTAGAAAAACATACAAAACCACAAGGGGATGACGTTATCCCCTTTTAGTGTTTTTCTATTGTTTTAATTATTCAACATTGACATTTTCACATTTGTTCAATATCTAGGAAATGTTCAAATAGTAAACTGTTGTGTTCATTCAAGCATGCATTGTAAAAAAAAGCGTTTGCATGAAATTGTACAAAATAATAAAAACTAAAATAGTTCAGTTATATTTTGACGTCAACAGGTCCGGCTTAAATTTTAAATGAGTTTTTGTGGTGTGAATAAAAATAAATCGAATTTTAAATCAAAATAAAGTTAACATTCTTGACTCTTAACTAATTTTTTGATACAAATTAACCCATTAACAGCTGATTTCCGATTCATTAGCCTTATTTTGATAAAACTTAACTCAGGCAATGCAGCCCTGGTCAATAATATTTACACATTGCTAATATTTTTACGTGTTTTAAAGAAAGAGATCACTTGATTTTGTTGAAAATAATTTGCAAAGAAATGTTTTGTGTTTGAAAGTAAACAAAACAAGTTCAGCAAACCTAACGGCAAATTCATAAAAATAAAATAGTAAATGATAACTATTCGTCATAATATTATCATATTCGTCATAATATTCGTTCATATTATCGTCATATGACTCATAACTATTTACTCACTGCACGAATGGATTAGGCTCTAGTGAGTACCCAGCAAACACAAGTCAAAGGTTTGAGAATTTTTTTTTCTCAAATTTGATTTCCAATGTGGTTCTCAAATCATTTTCAAATCGAGAATTAATGTTTGAATAAATATTTGAGTTCGATTTAAGGTTGATTTGAGGATAAATGTTTTTCTGAACAGTTTGAAAATCACATTTGAAACAGGTTTGAGATCAACGTTTGATATCAATTTGAGAATAAACCTATTTCTCAATTTGAGAATAAATTCCCCTTTTTCTTGAGAATGCTATCATTCTCAAATCAATCTCAAATCGATATCAAACGTTTGACATTTAAGGAATGCATTTGAATTCATATCATTCTCAAACCTCAATGTTTGCTGGGTAGTTATCGTTGTTATCAGGGTTTTGAACTCAAATGGATGAAACTGGGCATGCAACGCTGAAAATATTGGGCGTTGGAAATAATTCTTAGGTTTTTCTTGGTAAAAAATATAGTTTGTTTTCAGCTCGCTAACCCGACAAACGTTTTGACCATAAAAGAGCTTTGTTTGAAGTATTGAAAAATAAAAGAAATGCTTAAAAAATGCGAGTTTTATTTTTTCCTAAAATGACGTAAAATTTTATAATTCGCAGACCAAGGAACAATGCAGTGAACTTCTCTGGATAAACGTGCATCAAAGAAGGCCACGGTTGGTCTGTCGGCAATAAGGTCATAGCGACAGTTTATTGGGATGCACGCGGAGTCATTCACAACGATTACCTTGAGAAGGGTAAAACGATCACCATAAGCTGGTGATAAATCGTAGCTGTTGGACAGATTTTGGCGAAGAAAAAGTGCTTTTCCACCATGAAAACACACCGGCGCACAGTGAAGCGATTGGTAGAAGTTGAACGGAAAAAATTCTTTTGTTTTTCATAGTTTTCGATGTTTTAGGTATAAAAAAGTACAAAAAAGAAGTATTTCAGAAATTTTGTACAAGTGAGCGTGACAGCTGCCTTACAATTTAAACACATTTTGGGCTATATCTTAGAAATGAGGTTAACTACGAAAAATAACTCAAACGTAGCCGTCTAGTATGTGATTTCCATAAAGTATAAAAAATTTCGGCTCGACTGGACAAGTAAGCGTGGCAGATGACATATAACTTAAACATATTTTGCCCTATATCTAAGAAATGAAATAAAGTACGATAACAAAACCAAACGTAGACATCTGAAATATGATTTCGAAAAAGTGTTAAAAATTTCGGCGCAATTGGCCAAGTGGGCGTGGCAACTTCCACACAACTTAAACATATTTTGCGCTGTATCTTAAACTTAGGTTAACAGCAACGCTAATAGAACTATCGGTGGATAACTAACATGTGATCTATAAAATTCTTGCAAAATTTCGGCGGGATTGGACAAGTAGGCGCAGCACTCCAATATATGTGAAATATATTAAGGCTCATATATAAGAAATGAGAAAAGCTGGGAAAGCAAAATTTCAAGTTAAAAATTTCTTACTTTAAGAAATTTTTTATTTTTTTATAGTTTAACAATATTAAGGATGGGATTTAAATACGATGATAAAAATCGCTCTAGGGATCGGACCATTCCTCATTTATAAGAAGAAAGCAAAATTGGCAAACTGATGTTATTTCTGATGAACCAGCAGTAACAAGAAAATCTAATACATCCGGATGCAATTTTCGTAGGAATCAAGGAATCTTTTCTGGGTAGGAATCAACCAAAGGGTCAGAACTGATAAGAAGCATATTCAATAAATCCGTATTTGTATTTACACTTGAGCTTCTACGCAGTGTTGCCAGATTAAGGTAAATTTCCCTAATTGAGGTAATTTTTGACTAATTTTTTGGGCAGAGGTAAAAAAGGTAATTTTTGACCGAAAACAATAATTTTTTTAGGCTTGTTAATTTTTTGAGTTATTGACTCCACTGTTACCTTTCCGAACATACTCAAAAGTAGTTTAAGAGCCCGAACAGAATCAAAGCGGCTGTCGGTTGACGATCCTCTCTCGGAGAAATCCACTGAGAACACGTCCAGAATAGGAACGGTTGTCGGTTGTCCGATCAGCCTTGCTTTTCGGTGTGTGAATGGTACAAATGACATTTTTTCATGTTTTTGTTGTTTCTTTATAAATATATGTATGTATACTAACAAAAAAAATAATAACGGTTGTTAACCATCTAAACATTTTTTATTTTTTTTATTTTGAAAAAAGGTAAATTTTCTCCGAAAATGGTAATTTTTTTCCCAAATACTGGTAAATTTTAGTTCGTCTCTCTGGCAACACTGCTTTTACGTGTGTTTGTCAAACGGAAACGTCTACAGTCTTTGTTATGAACCTTTTGTGCCTCTTTAGATAATTGGCCTATTCTAACGATGCATTGTTGTTGTAGAATTCTTTGAACTGTTACCTGCATTAAATACTAGCTATACAGTTCTATTAACTGATTCAAAGTGACCATCCCAAGTGACTTCATGAAAACGGTAAAATCTCTTGAAATTTCTACAAAAATTTATTTAATTACTAAAATAACGGTACTCTTATTATAGCTCACAGACCTCAAATTATCTTAATATCAATTTCTCAATACCACAATTATAAAAAATAGTTGAAACCTGGTTTTGAAATGAAAACAAATTGCATTTTTATGACCATTAAACAGGTTAAAAAAAAGGCAACCGGAAGTTTGCGTACTTAGGGCATTCTTAGAGCTCAAAGTAGACATAATGTGGTTAAATAAAAAAAATAAATTTGCAAATATAAGAAGGCCGTATTATATTTTACAAAATGATTAACCAAATTTTTCGTTTTCAACAACAAAAAAAAAAAAAAAATCTTAACTTGTTTTTTCAGTGTAAGAATATTGTGTGTCGTGTTGAGAATATTTAAACCCCTCATACAGTCTCATTGACCTTAAATTCAATACATTTCATACAAAATGGTCGGAGCCTGGTTTATAAAGGCATTTTTGGCACTATCATATAGATTAAAAAAAAAAATTTAAAAAAGTTGCGCACCTTGGCACTCTCAGAGCTTAAAGTAGACGAATTAGTTATTAAATGCGCATTTATATCCTTTTTACGCATTTATATCCTTAAATACCGTTTTATAGCGCCAATATTTTAAAATATACTTTGTTGAATTTATTTTATTTCAACAGAAAATCCCCTTGCCATGAAGTAAAACAAATTTCCACTCTTTTGGATATTGAAAATATTTCAAAAATATAATAAAGTATAACAAGAAAATTCATGATAAAAAATTTCAAAACTATCACTTTTTGTGTAAGCATTTAAGAATTTTTGTATTTTTTGTAAAAAGCGGAGGCAAGTAAATCGACCTCGTTATAGTTAGTTTTTAATGCAGTTTACATTTCAGAGTTTAATGTTCACAACATTAAAAATTATTAATTTTGAGTATCATGGCTGTAAGTTAAAGTTAAATTCACGAAATTTATACATAAATACTGAAGAAATATGAAGCAATTTATCACGAAGCTATAAGCATCGAAATTATTTCTAATGAGATCATGGGCACTTTCATTGAGAAAAACAAAACTATAAAAATAGTTCCGCTAACAACCAGATGCCGTGAATATAAGTTCATCTATTTATACGTATACGAGGACGTATGTATGTGAAGACATCGATAAACACGCATTTCAAGGAATCATTTACAGGTGCAAGGCACACACATATAAGTGCACTGAAATATCTGCTACGGTAAAAGTAGCTTATCGCAAGGAAACCAGTCTACCTACGCGACACACGCTACTACCAACGTTCTACTGTTATTGCCAATTGTTGACTTGTTTTTTCAGGTGCTCTTCTTCCTTGCATTTTCCCAGCTGCCAAGTTCATCCGTTTCAGTGAATTTTATATGTTTATAGAAAATAAATATTGAATGTATGCAATTGTTTTTCCTTTGCCACAAATGAAGTGCCAACAAAAGTGGGTAGAGTGTAATAGTGGAGGCGGTGTCGATGGCGGAAACTATTGTTACAGTATAAAATTTGAATATGTTACGACAGAAGCATTTCACTTTGTTGCATAAGCAAGTAACAGAAAGTGTTGCGACACCTTATATGTTGCAAACAGAATTTATTTGACTCAAATAAAAATGACTCTCCTATGAACGCCTTTTAAATGGCTCCAGGCTTTCTACATAAATTAAATTTATTCTTGATTTTCTAATTGCACTTGAACAAAATTTTGGACGAAATTCTTAAAACTGGGCTCTGCTTCTCAGATGCTCAGTCAATCCAAAATAACACTTGTTGGCAAGAGTCAATCTCAATCCTTAAATTAATTGCAATGCTGGCATGGTGGGAGGAATTTATGCTGGAATCCAAGTTGATGAAGTCCTTAATAACCTCTAAGGGGGTGATGTCAACAATCACGTGGTTTCCAAGAAGCTGGGATTGTTATTTACAATTTATTTAGTCTGTTTTGCAAGATCCATTTGACTTGAATCTTTCGCTAATATGGAAAATGTTGCACTGAATTCGCGCGTAGGCATTGTAGTCAATGATATCGATTTCATCATCATCTGCTAGCAGCATAATACTCTTGTGAAATATCGTGCCACTACGTCTCCTTATGATTATCACCGCCGTATATAATGCAGAGCTGTTGGATCGATTCGCACTCATTCGCATTTGGCAAAGAAAAACTGCTATTCTACTGGGACAACGCACTGGTGCAAAATTAAATAAATTGCAATACGAAATGTTTTGTCATGCACTATGTTCTTCAGATTGACCCCCTGCTACGTTTATCTATTCGCAAATTTGAAAAAATGTCTCAGTAGGACGAGATTTGGCCCCAATGATGAGGCCTTCGCTGAAACAGATACTTATTTGGAAGAATTAATGAAATTGTGTTATTTATTTGTAAGTGATCGATAAATTAGAAAAATGTTGGACGAAGTGAATTGATCTTTATTACTTTATTTATCGAGATTATTATGAGAAATAAAAAAGAATTTGACCATATAAATCATTTCTTGCTTAATTTTTGAGGGATTATTCACCTTGCGTTTCATATGATCCACAGCCTAAAGGATCTATTGTGCATGCCCTTAATTAGTTCTTCAAACTCTTATGAAATTTAGGCACTTTTTCTGGTTGGTACACCACATCTTTGACGGAGAACTTATGTTCCACCAAAATTAAGAAATCTAAGTCTTAAAATTCTTTGTTGTTTCATTGAAATGTATTTTTACATGGTGATTATATAAACCGTTACCAGTTGGCCGTTTCTAGAGGACACCGTGCAGAAATTTAAGTCGATTTGAGACGATTTCAATATGGATAATACTGGCCTCACCAGTTTGAGACAGTCAGACACGTTGCCATGTGAAGATCGCCCCCCTGACCTTCACCCGATGCCTTATGAGCGGGTATTGGCACTAGGGCGTATCGAATTACAATTTTTTTTTTAATTTCACATTCTGAGAGGTCTCAAAAGTTGCATGGGGTTGTCAAGATCACCCAAAAAAAATTTCAAGGAAAAAAAATGATGTCTTCCTGTCCCGCAAGGACAAAGTTGTTTTCTAATGAAAACAGTAAAAAATAACGACCTTAAAATGCTTTGACTTTTATAAAAAAAACCACGTATGTCTTAGTGACTTTGCATGGGAGGTAGGCGTGGTTTTCATCCGATTTGGCTCATTTTCGAACTTGACCTTTACTTTTTAGACACAAGCTTAAATATCGAATTTCGTGATGATAGCTTGAACATTACGGCTGTAATCGTGATCACAGACAGACGGACAGACGGACATGGCTAAATCGACTCGGGTGGTGATGCTGATCAAGAATATTTATATACTTTTCTATACATACCACGCCTCCTTATGGGCGTTACAAACGGAGTGACAAAATTAATATACCCCGTTTACGGTTTTTTAACGTAGGGGTATAAAAATAATGATTTACTTTATCATATCAATAGAAACAATTTCTCATAAACGAACCATTTTTTGTTCATAATTGAGCTCAGTAATGAATCATAAATACTATTTTTTTTATTTTAAAATGAGTTAAGAAAGGGAAAACTTAAATCTTTGTTATATTTTTATAATAGTAGGGTTATAATATAATAGTAAAGGTTCGTTTCTGAGAGGCATTTACGTCCGGCGATTGATTCAAAGAGAGTTAATTTATAAGTGCCGAAAATGAACGTTTCTACTCGAAAAGGTTCATAAATAAATTCGAAAAAGGGAGTTTTGGTTTACTGGGTATACCTATCAAAATGTATGCGCGCTTCATGAATGAGATGACTCATTTATGACTTTTGTGGCCACGAGACAGTTCGTGAGCCGTGCACGACAAGAATGAAAGCTGGGCAGGGCAAAGAAAAATTTAGCTCTCAGCAAAGTTATTGCAACTGTTATGATTTATGTGGACTTCTTGGACAATAACCTCTGAGTTTATGCCAATTAAGTTATACTTGAATAAGATATGGAGTTATTTGAACCCAATAATCAATCAAATAGGTTCCACTGGGATTATCTCGGGAACTAGTTGGATTATTGGATATTTTTATAGTATGGTACGATAAATAGGGTTTAATCAGATTACATGAGGAGCTAGCTGGGCTATTGGAATATTTTTTGACTCCTTGGACAAAAATCTTTAAATAGTATTTACCTGTGGAACTAGTTGGATTAAGGCATTTTTTTTAATTTTGTGGACTCCATGAATAAAAATCTATGATTATTTTAAGTTTTACTGGAATTATATAGAGATCTATTTGCATCATTGAAACTTTTTTGAGTTTTGTTGATTACTTGCTTAAAAAACAATAATTATCAGTCAAATAGTTTACTGGGATTACCTATCGAACAAGTTGGATTATTGGATTTTTTTATGGATTTTGTCAACTCCTTAGTCAAAAATCTATGGTTTTCAGATAAAAAGGGTTAAAATTAGGTTATTTATTGAAAAAATTGGGCTATTGAAATGTTTTAGGTTTTGTGGAGTCTTTGGACAAAAATCTATGAATACTTGTTGTCTAGTTGTGGAACTAGTTGTATAATGTGATTTTTTTTAGGTTCCACTGGAATCATAAGATCTATTTGATTATTGAAACTTTTTGGACTTTTGTGGACTCCTTGGATAAAAATCTATGACTATCAGTCAAATACTTTCCACTGGGATTAGCTATAGAAATAGTTGGATTATTGGAATTTTTTTTTAAGTGGAACTTCTGGCGGCGAGTGAAAGGTCTCTTATTCGTGGCGCTTTCAATGTGTAACGTTTTCAATTTATATGAAAACTAGCTTTTCCCGGAACTATATGGGAACATAATAGGTGTATTCAAAACTTTTCTTAGATTCATAGTTTAACACCACTGTTATTTTCCACTGCCCGTTACACTTTCCCAGTAGCAGGAGATCACCAAATAGTAACTAAATTTTGAGTTTGTAAGTAAGTATTGCTACTTTTACTTTCAAAGCTATTCGATAATACAAATTTTAACTGTATGGGCGGAGCCACTCCCTCTTATATAATGCTCATCCCAGTTTTCTAGTAGATGGACATCACCCTGTTTTAGTACAGTTGCCGACAGTAAGCATACAGACTAAATTACCAAAATGTAGCCCAATCGACGAAAACCGTAGGAATTATAGCATTTTTATAGATTTGTGGGCGGTAAAAGAGGGTGTGACAGAAATTTAAACCATCTCGTACTTGAAAAAAATGTACTGCCAAAATTTCAGCTCTATCGGCTAAGTAATTTTGAAGTTTCCAGCCATCACACAGACAGCGTTTTGCTTTTTGTATATATATTTTGGATAAACGTTATTGGCTATAACTTTTGATTGGCAAGAGATACTTAGATACATTTTTCTATTAAATTAAGTTTTTAGCTTGTATATTTTTTCAAAATTATAAAAACATAATATTGGAAACAAAAAATTTTGTTCGAAAAATTCTAGGGGTACCCTTGCTTTTTGAATCACAAAAATGGTTTTTAATTTTTGCGTAAAATTTACATAAATTTTGCTTATAAATGTTATAAATTTTAAATAGAGTTAAAAATTTTCGAATTTGAATTTAAATTATTTTTACAACAAAACCAAACTTTGAGCCTTTTTGTGAGGAAAACTCCAAAATTTCAGACCTTTTTTAAAAAAAATATTTGAAATATATATACTTTTTGCAATAAGGTTTTCATAGTACTTTGATGAAGCTTTAAGACAAAAAAAAATTTAACAAAATGTATACAAAAGCAGCGGAGATATTTGACTCGAAAGTCGCAAAATTAAATTTCTGATTGTTTTTTTTCGTAATTTTGTTTAACGATGTTGCATTAAATATATCGTTGTAGTAAAATTTTTCATAGTTTTCAAGATATGTTCATGTTTTTGATATCAAAATAACGGAAATTTTTTTAATTTTACTAAATTTAAGAAATATTTTATATTTTGTAAATATTTGCACATGTAACCTAAGAAAACAACTAAAAATATGCGATTTTGTAAAAAATTTGTACTACAGCACCATCTGGTGTCCAAGGTGGGTCAAAGAAGATAGTGCTAAAAAACTCATCGTACCTGAAAACTACTATATACCAATTTTTATTCTAATGGCATGAGCGGTTTGGGAGTTTTAGGTGGTTTTGTAAAAAATTTGTACTATAGCGCCCTCTGGTGTTCAAGATAGGTCAAAAACGATAGCAGCAGAACACTCAACGGGCCCTTTGCTGTCCATTGTAAATTCCAAACAATGGCAGGTGCCTTGCGAGTATGAGAATCGCATAGAAGGCCCTTGATAAAAATAAAACATTTTGAAATTTTGATTTTTTTACACTTTTTTCAATTTTTTTTCCGAACTGAAAAAATACCTTTCCAACAAAGTATAAATCATCAAAATCGGTTCGGCCGATCTCGAGTTATAACAAAGTATACATCATCAAAATCGGTTCGGCCGATCTCGAGTTATGGGATTACATCGCATTCGGACACTTTCTTTTATATATATAGATTTTCAAGGTCGCTTTATTCGTGAAGCTTATAATAATGTGAAAAGAAAATATTTATATGAAAATTTCCACTGCCTTCCATAAAAATTTTTGTCACAAGCAGGCATTGAACCTTGGACTGTTGCAAGCATCCGCTTCGTTTCTAGTATATCACAGACAAATACCAATGCCTTTCAAATATTTAATTTTCTGCCTAAAAGCATACATGGTAGCATACATGGAAAATTTATTTGTAACTTTTGAAAGAACATATAAGGTTTGTTGTCAAAAACTTGACAGATGTTTAACCACAAGCAAAACAGCTGATACATTATGTAATTAAAAGCAACAAGTGTTATATTTAAGATTGCCAAATAGTTTTTGACATGCCAAAGAAAATAACAAAGCGACACTCGGGAAGGAAAGAACGTCCCGAAGCTAAGAAAAGTATCGAAAACAGGAGCAGAACGCGTGCGTGTACATAGACAGCCAATTAGTGCTCTTAAGAATGCATCCGCAGCTAGATCTGCAACTAATGGTAAGAGTATGGAGATTGGGACATTATCCCAACAAAATTTTGAAGCCAAAACTCTAAAACCGGCTGAACATTCTCACGCTTATAGAAAATAAAAAAAAATTTTATTTATTCCATTTTGTATTGCATTTCTTTTCAGATACTTCCTCTCCCAATTTTACACTTGAATATCTCTCATTCTTTACTTTTTAAATAGTTTCACTTCTGTCACGTGTACGTTGCTACACGTTTGTTTTTTTTTTTAATTTTTTTGTACTCAGTGGATATGTATCTACGACTATTAGTCAAACAGGCTACACTGGGATTATGTATGGAACTAGTTGGATACTACATTTTTTTTTTTGCGGTTTTGTAGAAAAAAATCTATGTATATCAGTAAGAAAAAAAATCCAACAATACAACTTCTTCCATAGTTATATATAAGCCTAGAGAACCTATTTGACTGATAATCATATATTTTTGTCCATGGAGTCTACTAAATTAAAAAAATCCAATAATTCAACTAGTTGCATAGCTAACCCCAGTGGAAATTGACTGATAATCTTATATATGATTAAATAAAAAAATATATTTTTATATAAAACAACAAAAATCATAAGTTGTTTGATAAAATTTTCTCCAGAAAAAAGAAATAAATTATGAGTTTTTACCTCCGACAAAAGACTTTGCGAACCAACTGTCTTATTTAATTTTAATTGAAAACTAATAACGCTCTCTTTTAAATTTCGCCTAACTTTTTATTTTGCAGTGCTTCTCAAGGATATAACTTACTTTGAGCTTGGCTTTGTTGTGCGGCTAAAACGATGATGAAAATTATGACAAACATGAATGATATGGAAGACTTCATTTTTAGTTAGTTTAGGTTGATGTAGTTCTTGCTTCAGCAGCTGCTTGTTGTTGTTGTTGTTGTTGCTGTTGTTGTTGCTGCAATGTTAAGAGAAAAAAAATTAAGTATTCAATGAGGCAAGTAAATGAAATCAAATAACAAAGTATTTAATATATCTATGAATGTTAGTGTGCACAGATTGGTTTAGAGCGAAATGTCAAACAAAACTACGTGCTGCTGAAAGAGGAAAAAACTTTTCGACATTCAACAGGTGTTGGTCGAACAAGCAAAACACATTGTACAAATATTTCAACAATTTATTTAATATGCCCAGCAGTTAATCTTACAATTAGCCAGAACACTCATTCTGGTCATTACGACATTATTATATGAAATTGACGTTTGCTCACGTACTGAATGGAATGGGCCGAACTATGTTGAATCTATTGAGACAAAGAAACTAGGATGCCTTAAAAAACTTGGCAAAAGTTTTTCCCTTAACAAACGTGATAGCTTTGGGTCTTAAAAATCTCACATCAAGGCTATGCCAGAAGTTGGAGCAGTTATGTTTCTCTTGTTTCTGAATTATTTTGTTGTAAAAACAAATTGAGCTTCGACGGATTGCTAATTGCTACGTGTTTTGAATTAAAATCTAAGCAACAGTTAGTGCTGTAAAGCAAGCGGTAGATGCCACCAGAAGCGCAACCAAAGGGGGGGTTTTGGGGTTTAAACCCCCCAAATTATTGTCACAAAAAGAAAAACATGATAAGTAATAACTTGTTTTTACCAAAAGCGCGAAAAACCCAAATTTAAATTTCAAATAGATTGCGGTTGAAGCATAACACTTCGCGACAGGCATTTTGGTGCCGGAAATTTTTCAGCTAAATATAAACAAATTGGGTTTCCTGATTTCAGATATAGACTCCGTTTTTCTCCATCAGCTCGAGTTTTTAAGCTGTAGGCGAAAACATGAAAATCAGTTATTTTTCTGATAATTTTGCTATATCTATTACACTGATTTACCAATTTGTATTACGATGATGAATTTCAATAAAGAAATACTAGACCTTTCACATTTTTGCACATAAAATTAGAATACCTATGACAGTTTTAAAGATATCGACGTTCAAATTGGGAAAAATGTCACAATTTTACGTAGGCTGCTCTTTTGAAACCCTGTATATTTAAAATTTTTTAATAAAAAAAAAACTTTTTCTTTACTTGATAGAAAATCTTTGGAATTTTAACAAACATTTTAGTTTTTTATTTTATCTTGAATTTTTTTAAATAAATTAAAAAGAAAACATTTTTAAATTAATTGTATTAAAATTTAAGTACAGTTGATAAGGTTTTAACAGCTTATTTTAGAGTATGTTTTCTTACATAAGTAGCAAAATGCCGGGAATAAGTTCAGAAAAGCTTAAAGCTGGTTTTATGGCAGATAAGGCAGTTAATGAGAGACCCTTACTTTAAAACCTCGATGACTAACCTTCAGCGAAAGGCATGGGTGTCGTTTGAATTACTTGTCAAAAACTTTTTAGGCAGTTGCAAAAGAAGTCATTTTGAGGAACTAGTGACCAACATGCTTGATAGTTTTATGGATCTTGGATGTGATATTAGCATCACGGTTCACTATCTGCACAGCCATTTATCCCACTTCACTGAGAATTTTGGAAGCTAGAATCACTAGAACAAGGTTTCCATCAGGGCATGAAAATAATGGAAAACCATTACCAAGAAAGATGGGACAAACATTTTAATGGCAGACTATTGTTGGAGCCTAAGTAAGATGGTCCTGGTGTCTTTCCTCCGCTCTTTAACTCTGTTTTTACGTAAAAGCAAAAAGAAAAAACAAATAAAAAATGAGAAAGTGAGCACTGTAGATAATTTATTGACAAGACATATTTTTCGGAATCCTAAAATTGTTTGCATATTTGTTTTGAAGAATATTTAATTGCTCTCTCGTACTTGCTTAATACAAAAACATATGTCGCCAATTACACTTTTTGATGAAAAGCGTGAAAAAAGTCGAAAACAATGCAAAAATATAACAAATAATAACTGTTTTCTAATGATAGCATTTATTTCTTATGTTTTATTATGTTATTATACTCAAAACATTGTCATCACAAATTTAGCTTTCGATTTATATTTAGTTCCCAAGTATTGTATTGAACGTCACTTTTTTTTACACTTCGTTAGTTTTAATTGAAGAGAGGTATAGATGACAAGTAAGTTACATTAAGGAAGTGCAGAGATTAATTCTCATGAAATTCTAAAAATTAAGACGATTAAATAATATTAAAGTAAATTTTTTTGTTTTCTCAGTTCATCATGATAAGTACATATAAAAATGTATTGAACGTCACGCGGAGTTTTGTTAAAGCAAAAATAGTAAGTAAAAAAAAAATCCAAGTTTAAAATCATTGTTTCAAAGGTTTTGATGAATTTCCTTGTTTTAGTATATTTGCAAAATAAAATTCCTAAGAAAAAAAACTGATAAGTGGCAAATTATTGAACGTCATTTTTAAGATATGTCACACCACCGGCTGAAGTAATCATTTTGTATTTCGTTTTTGTATATTTAAGAGTAAAATAGCAAAGTTAACGCCTGCTGAAAGAGCACGAAAATATCGGGAAAAAATATAGCTAGATAAGGAACGAAATGAAGAATATAAACGAATGCAAAAATAATGGTACCTACATATGTTTGGCTTTGGCCCGATTTTTTTTTTACTAACTGATTCGCCCATTTCACATTGAAGTGATCAGTTGCGCTGATCTCCGATTTGACTCAAATATTTTTCTTGTATTGGTTTATTGGTTTGAAAACCAAATTCGAAGTTATAAATTTTTAGAATAATTTTTCGCCGCCAAAATAGGGTTTATTTTGGGCAACGTAGCTCAATCAACTTAAGACTGATTACCGGTAATATAGTATCATTGGAAAAGTTATTTCATCTATTTTGAGGAAAAGTACAAAATTTTCGAAAATATTGCAATAAGTTGAGTCATTCTAAATTTGTTTAAGTTTAACACCATGCCAGCAACACGTGCTATAATTTTTTTTCTTTTTTATAATTTTCATTCATATAAAATGAAGATGGGATTTTAAAGGGTTCAGATGTTATATTATAAAACGTGAAGTCTTAATAAATTTTCAATACTAATTCAGCTAGTTATTGACTTTTTAAATTTTTTGTATAGCTGAATTATATACTTTATATATACTTTTTATTTTTTTTTTTTTTGTTTTGTAAAAGAATAAACCTAGTTTTTGTTAAACTCCCAATTTGATTTACATTATTTCGTTAAGCGCAACAAAATGTATTAAACGTCACCCTGTTGTTTTTTCTGAAATTGCTTATTATTTAACACTTTTCTATTATTCATTGCTGCAAGTCTACTACTTTGAAAAAAAAAACTCTACGTTGATGTCTTTTTGGTGAAAAATTTGAAGTTTTTCCCATTACAATTGTAAAATAAGTAGGTATTTTTGGTAAAAAATTATTATTTCTGTAATTGAAATGGCGATTTTTGCAAAAGCTGATTTAACTGATAAAACAACGTTACAAACATCACATTAAGCTTTAATTTTCAACATTTTTAAATTTTTAGTGATTTTTTTCGTATATCTGCTAACCAAAAACCAAAGAATGATTTTTTGCAGAGCCTAAAAACAACTTTGAATTCTCCATTAATTTTCACTTCATTTGACTACTCTAACGGGAAAATTTAAAAAACTTTAAAAACAAAACATGAAAACCTCTTTGTGTACGTTTTTATGTAAATGACACATTTATAAACATTATATCATTATGTTTGCTGCCATTATGGTAGAATTAACGTTTTGAGTGCAATATTTGGACTCATTACACCATAGCCGCTATAGTTATGTACATTTTCTTTTATATACATATAGTTATAAAATCCCCCCCAAAACAAATTCCTGGTTGCGCCTCTGGATGCCACAAAGTAACAGCCAGGTGCTTGCCATGATCTATAACATCAACTTTTGTTCGGAGCTAGACATGAACTTCAATTAAAGCCTTGAGTTGGACGACACGGATTTGCTTTAAATTGACACGCTGGTCTATAAATAATATGCGTTTAAAACGCCACAGAAATTAAATTTGGTCATTGTTTGCATTTCATTAACTCTATGAAAATATAAACTGTTGTTTTTCTTGTTAAAGTGTAGTTAACAATGTTTGTATGTTTATGTTCAACATATGCCATAAATTTATGAAAATGGAAATTATTATTATATATGTATATGCTTAAATTTCTTAGCTGTTGATAGCAGCGAGCACACTTAATTGAATTAATAAACATTTAAGTTCAGAAATTATTTAATCAGCTTTATGACAATCATTTAATCAACCCATAACACAAGCATTATCCATGCATATTGATTAATAATTAAAGTTGCTCATACGCCGTGTGGGCGTAGTGCAACTGTAATTGTCGAGTTAATCGTACTTACAAAGGATGTGATTTATATTCCTTTTTTATTTCTAATTCAATTATCGATTTGCAGTATAATGTACACAGTAATTATTATTATCAAATTCAAAATTAACCTAATCAAGTGTTTGTGTGTTCTGAGGAAAAGGTAAGAATTGCCGTAGGTGTTGCTTTTTTTGTCAGATTTTTCGGTATTTGCTTAAATTATTCAATGTAAAGTAATGGTGCTTGCAATTTAGCTTTAAATATTATTTTTCTTCATTTCCATTGATTATCTGAGATACCAGATATTTCATCATAACTGTGACAAGGAAAGGATTCATCAGATGCGAAATTTTTCAATGGTGGAACATTCAGCTATGGTCACGAAAAAACGAGGGTTGCTATTTATTTTTCTGGCCTTTTCAACCGTAAATGGCAACACTTACTATCTGACATTTCCATTGCAAGCTTGACAGTGTTACAACATACCCTTCTTCGAACCCTTCTTGCCATTTGAGCGCGATTTGTGATGTTTAAAGTAGCTTGAATAATTCATCTCACGCAAACAATGGAACTAGCTTGTGAACATTTTCGTGTGATTATTTTTCTTGACTTTCGACGTAGATTATCAAGACCGGAATGCATCGATGAAGTTAATTCTTAAAGCATTATCCTACAGTACTGTAAAAAACTGGCCGTCTTTCGCACCAGAACGAATATCGTGGAAGTCGTCCAAAATCGGTTGCAGTGCCAGAAAACAACGATGCTGTGTATGAACTGATAAAGCAGATCGTCATGTAATATATCTTGAGATTAACTGCTTCATTATGTATTTCTAACGAAGAGCTTAACGAACGACGACTATGCGAACGATGTTGCATTGAAAATGAAATATGTATTTCGAACACAGCTTATCGTAGCTCATTTGACAAGTTATGTTTGCTACTTACATTCAAACTGTTATACACAAGCAGTTATAAAACCTGGCACTGCCATATCAAACATTAGGGAAGTTTTCTATATTTTCTTTTAAGATTTCATGCATTTTTTGTACTTTTCGTGTTGTTGGCAATGCTTTGGTTCTAGTCTGTGTTGTAGGTTGTGGTGTAAGCTGTGCTGCAGGATGTTCTATTGGCTACAATTGTGCTGCCTTCGACATAAGCAGAATGATATCATGGCCTGCTTCTATTTATTACTTGTAGTTAACCGAAAAAAATCGTTGTTTGATTCTGATCGAATTACAAATTTCAAAAACACGAACGAACACTGTTGTGAACGCAACGATTGATCGAAAAGAAATACAAAATGAAGCCATAAGTCATCTTTGGGTATTAGTATGATAAGCATCAGTAAGACATTGCATGATCATTTGGACGTAAAAAAGATTTTTTCATGTTGGATTTCACATAACCTGACAAACCATATAGAAAAGACTCGTGTCGATTGGTGCAAGGCAATGTTGGAAAAATACTATCATGATGCATCAAAGGCTGAGTATTATATCTGCACAGGTGACGAGTCATATATTTATGCATATGAGCACGAAACAAAAAAGCAATTGACTTTATGGGTCTTCCAAAACGAGATAAATCCAATAAAAGATGTGTGCGGAAGAGCCACTTTGAAGCAAATGGTTATCTGTGTGTTCGGTATTCCCGTCATGTGTTGACCGTGGTTTTTGAGAAACGTAGGACAGTTAATTCTGAATGGTACGTGACCATTTGTTTGCCACAAGTCATCAGAGAAAATAGAAAAAAGTCGAATTATTCTGCATCATGACAATACGAGCTCTCACACGTCTGCTCAAACAAAGACATTTTTGAATTCGAAGATAATTCAAAGATCACAAAGTAAAAAAAATTATAGTTTTTCCAATTATTAGGTCTGTTCCCGTACTTTTTGGCTAAAAATGGTAAAACTGTCAAAAACGTGACAGTAAGTAAACATTTCTCAAAAATATTGAAAAACACAAAAAAGTACGGGAACGCTTTTTGGACTAAAATTGTGTAAAATGTCAAATAAAATCGTTTGTTTGGTGTGGATCATTGGCAGTGCAGACGACATGATAAAGATTTTGAACAATATAAAAATTAATTCTCAAATTAAAGTTTATATTTAGTTTTTACACAATTTACCATGTTTTTGGTTTCCATTCCAACAGTTTTTTATTTATTTCAAAGAGCTTTTATTGTTTTGCAATTTCTTTGCTAACATGTCAAAATATGATTTTAAGCAGTTTGACACTTTTACCATTTTTGCCAGAAGAAATTTCTCGGACTAAAACTTGCAGCTTTTGACAGGGTGTGGAAATTTTTTACTCTCCCGATTGCACTCTCTTTTACCATTTTTTCGAGTACGGGAACGCTTCTCGGGCTAAAACCTGTAAAAATGGTAAATTGGACTAAAACTTTAGAGTACGGGAACAGACCTTATGTTTCAGCAGCTGTTTTAGCTACGAATGACATCTAGCTGTCAAAATATTTGACAAGATTTGCCATATTAGGTTCAGTTATCGATCATTTGTGTACAAACATTGAATAAACACGCGATCGCTGGTTATTGAACATATCAATTTGATAAGAAAAGGCTCGGTCAAAGATCTTTCAAGGTCTGAAATAAATTTTTTTTTGTTTTTTGTAAAAGTATGCAATTAAAAAACATTAATTTGAAAAAAATCTAATGGTGGATTTTTTACAATAATTACAATTTATAACGATCTTTATAGCAACAGATAGGGAATTTTATGTCATGTATGTCATTTTATGGTATGTTTTACAGCACAAATAACATTTTTGTGAAAATAACTAATGTCATATAGATGAAAAATAACTGTAAAGTAGTAGGATCTATTCAGACGTGCTTTGGAATTTGGAATTGTTATTTATTTAAAAAAAAAAAGTTGGCTGTATCATGGACATACCCGTAGGTCTTGACGTGACATGGTATTTCTATCCTTTTTCATCTCCTTTCCTTTGTACCCAGACTTATCCCCATCTTTATCTGCATTCTTATATCTGTCCATATAATGATCCTACTTCTTGTCCAAACTCTTGATTTTATCCACGACATCTTTTATCCCACTTCTTTTCCCAATATTTGTCTTAAATCTTGTCCTTAAAGTGTCTTAATGTTAATGTTAATCCTTGTTCTATTCCTTGTCTCATTCTTGTCCTTATTTCCTATTTCCAATCTTGTACTAAATATTGTTCCCAATTCTTGTCATGGTCGTTTCCAAATAATTGTCTTAAATCTTATCCACCAAAAGTCACCGAGTAGCACCAATAGTCACCGAGTTATAATTCCATGCAATATTTTTTCACTGTTTGTAGCATTATTAGTGTAATGCACAGGAGTTGCAACAATTATTATATTTTTGTCGCAAGACCCGGTATAAAACTTTCGTTTTTGTTTCATTAAATTGATCGGGGCACAAATATTGACCAAGTAATAATTCCATGCAACGCTGTTGTTGTATTTTTGATCTTGGAGATTTCACTATATGGACTCAAGACATAAATGTTTATGTTTATGAAACATAAACCTTTATAAGTGTTTATTTATGTTAAGGAAGTTTAATATTTTAGCGTTTGAAAAAAAAAAAATAAGATCAAATTTGAAAATTTGCCAAATCAGATGAAAATCAAGCTTATCTTCCATAGAAAGTGGCTAAGTCGAAATGGTAAAATCTCTTAAAAATTCAACAAAAATATTCGAAATAGTTGAAATTTCACACATGATCTATGAATCCCAATAGGTTCTCTCTGAACTTTCTGAATTTTGGATGAAAAACACGCCTTCCTCCTATACAATGTAATGTCATCAAAATGTTAAAATATGTAGAAATTTGTACAACTTTGTATACTTGTAAAACTTGTACACTTAGGCTAGTGCAGAACCGTTGTGATACCACATAGTCTGTTTTGAACCTATGAGAGATTTTCCTCCTCAGCAATATGTTTGATTTCAAGGCATGAGGCTTCGGCAAGTCCATTTAGGAAGGAATAGGCCAAAGTTGCCAATCTCCTTTTAGTTAGCGCCGGACATTTGCAGAGGAAGTCTATCTCTTCTTCACATTTGCAGCTTTTGCAAAAATCATTCGATGTAAGTCCTAAACGAAGTGCATGCGTTCCGATTAGACAGTCACCCGTGTGGATTTCTACTATTTTGGACAGATTTACCCTGCTTAACTCAAGCAGTGAGTTGGTGCGTTTTAAGTCGTAGGAAGGCCACGCTAGCTTAGTTATCCTACATGTGGCAAGGTGTTCCCAGCGTTCTTGTGCGAAACTTAAAGATCTGTTCCTGCACCGGAGCTTATAGGAGGACATGGGTATACTAATAAATTCCTAATTTAAAAGGGGGTTTTAGGTCGTACCCTTCCTTGCCAATTCGTCAGCCAAATTATTGCCCTCGATATCCCTATGTCCAGGTACCCATATGAGGTGGATCATGAATAACCTTGCTATCTCGTTAAGAGATCTGCGGCACTCAGTGAGAGTTTTAGAGTTGTCAAGATGTGAGTTCAGCACCTTATCCGCAGCTTCACTATCTGAGAAGATGTAAATACTCTTTCCTCTAAGGTCATTTTGACCTAGAATCTTAGCGGTTTCGTAAATAGCCATCATCTCAGAAGCTTTTGGTAGACACAGCAATAATTTGGAAGTCTAAAGGAAGCTTCGATTTCGAGATCCTGGGAGTAATACGACTACCTCGCCCTAATTGTTCTCGAATCTCAGATCCATCTGTAACACATGGTCAAATAAGTCCCCAGACTAAGTAATAAAAAATTGTTTTTGCAAATATTCTTCTTTATTCATCAACATATGTTCCTTCAAGAGCAATACACTCATTCCTTCGCTTTTCTAACTTTTCAATTCCGGTTTTGTAGAAAGATTTGTGCTTCGCCTCGAAATACGCTTCAGTTTCAGCCATCACCTCTTTATTGGAGCCAAAGAGCCAGTAGTCACTGGTGGCCTAATCTGACGAATACGGTGGATGAGGAAGCAAGTCGAAGCCCAAATTGGTAGATTTTCACCATCGTTTTCATCGATTTGTGACACGGTGCAATGTCATGGTGAATATAAATTTTTTCTTCTTCAAATGGGACCGATTTTTCGCGATTTCATTCTTTTGTTGATTGTTTTTCCCTCTTCGAGATAGTCGATGAACAAAATTCCATGCGCATCCCAAAACACAGATGAGATAACCTTTCCAGCCGACTGTTGTGTTTTTGGTCGCTATGGCCTGCTTTCATCGGTTGCTCTCCACTCAGCTGACGACCGTTTTGATTCCGGTGTGTAATGGTGGATCCATGTTTTATCCATTGTCACATACCGACGCAAAAATTCATGTTTATTCTTTGTAAACAGTGCCAAACAGCTCTCCGAATCATCGACACGTTGTTGTTTTTGGTCCGGTGTGAGAAAACGAGGCAACCATTTGGAAAGCAGCTTCCTCATCGACAAATGTCCCTGTAATATTGTTCCCACACTGCCTTTCGATATCTTCAGAGCCTCAGCTAGCTCGCGCACCTTCACTTTACGGTCCTACAAATACCATTTTGTGTACTTTTTTATGTTTTGTGGAACAACTTCCTCATTTGGGCGTTCTAAACGTTCAGTATCATTTGTGTCTGTACGACCAAGTATAAATTCAGCATACCATCGGCAAATGGTTGCTTTTGAGGGAGCAGAGTCCGAATAACACTTTCGAAGCCATAACTCAGCTTGGACGGTATTTTTTCCCATAAAAAAACAGTGATACATCAACGCAAGGAATTGCTTTGAATCCATTATTTTGAAAATAACAACAGTAGCGTCACTTAAATCACTGCAACTTCTGAATGAAACGTTAGATTGTCATGAAATTTTTACACGTATTGTTTGAAGGTTGGAACTAACGAAATATTATATCGATTTATTATATCGATATTTCGTTAGAGGTGCCACCTAGTAGTTAGTCTCGGGATTTATTGGACCATGTGTTAAATATTTTAATGCCGGTAGTTTTTAGGAGGGTTTTGTTAGCCAAGTCTAGCCGTGAAGGGATGAGAACTTCATAGTTCTTTTCAAGATTTAAACAAGCACACAGTAGTCTGTTTTATCGGGGACAAAAGAGTTCAGAATTATTGTGTGACCGCAGCTATTGCCTATCCAATTTCCAGATTCTCTGAAGCATGACATTCAGAGCACTATTTGGGGTTGAGGATAATGCTCCAGTAGTAAATACCACGCCTTTGCTCCATGTAAGCTGACGTCATCAAAATAATAAAACCTTCGTAGATTGGATAGGTTTTAATCACGTACAATAATGTAACAATTTAGATAAGATATTTTCAATTTCGTTGCAACGAAAATATCCAGTTTCAAACAAGAAATTCCTTTAAAGACTTTTAATTCTATAAAAATATTGTTACTAACATTCCTTGTATGAATCTGGATTATATACCACTTTATTAGAAATATCGTCTCGTCTTTATTTGAGTGCTTGCCAAAAAGATCTAACAAGGACGGCCAAATGTCTACTGTTAATACATTGTGGACATTGACATTTTTCCAAGAGGTGAGTGTAACAATCATATCTATTACTGTAAATTTTTATTTTTTTTTTAAATCTGTTATTATTAAGATAGTAAAATCCTAATCAGCTGTGCTCTTTC
Organism: Pherbina coryleti; assembly: GCA_943735915.1. Classification (NCBI taxonomy): domain Eukaryota; kingdom Metazoa; phylum Arthropoda; class Insecta; order Diptera; family Sciomyzidae; genus Pherbina; species Pherbina coryleti. The sequence continues at coordinate 96,513,166 of OX030949.1, read as the reverse complement.
ACACCATCAAATTGAAAAATATAGTTCCTATTTATCAATTCAATTATAAATGCAGTTATATTCAATTCAATAGATTTATAAGCATAACGCATCTGATTAGTTTTTAAGGCTTACTTTATATGTGTTAAGGTGGCATGATAACGGTTGAAGGCACGATGTATGTAGGTATTTCTAGTTTTAAGTATGATTAGAAGAGTGGTTTTTATTATTTTTTGTTTTAATTAAGAAAAAAGTGAGTGGATTAAGTGAGTAGAGTGGATATGGTTTAAAAGATTAGTCATAAAAGTAATTTAGTAAAGGTTCTTTACATTTCCACCTTTATATTCGTAAATCTGATTAATAAAAGACGTACTAGTTTTTAGCGAATTGCGTATTTTTAAGGTAAAACTATCTTCTATTCTACAAGTTGCACTGTTAGAATTTTGAATGTAACAAAATGAAATGCACTCTTAGTTTTGACGTCTGTATAATTCGATTAAATAATTTGTATTTTCTCTGATACACTCACCAAAAAACTGTTTCTTATCTGGATGCAGCCAAAAGTTCTGCAACTATTATTATAAAGGAACGTTTAACAGTTGTTTTTAGTTAAGAATAATCTTGTCTTGATATGTTTTAAATAATAAATAAACTTAAATTAAAGCAATATATATATATAAAAAGGTACTCAGAAATCACAGTAAATTAACAAAGTTTTTGTTTTAAACTTTTGATTTTTATTAAACTCAAAAAATTATAAAATCAATCAGTCGCCGTTTTCGCGCTTTTAGCCTACGTACGAAAATGTTGCTTGTAAACACCGAAATCAGATCGCCGCAGTTAAAAAAAAAAACAAATATCGAGAGCTCCGTGCAACACGCCGCTTTTGGGAAGACAAATAAAAACGTACGATTTACATTTTCAAGCGTTGTTGAAGTAATGATCGATTTAATGGTGTTGATAATCATTCGAACTGCTTAAAAATTCTGTTTACTTAAGTAAACAAAAATGTTCTCAATTAATTTATAATGATTAAAGCGGAAGAGCATGCGGGCTGAAGAGAGCGATGTAGAGAAAGAGAACGAGGTTAAATGAACTGTCAAAATATCATTTGATCGGCATTAATTCTGTGTCCACAAGCAATAATCGCTTAAGTCGACTTGAATGAGAACTGAGTTATTTATATTTCTATATTCCTTGAATATATCGTCACATACACACAAAGTCTAAAACTTCTAGCGTAAACCAAACCAAAGTTATGACACAAAAACCAATGAAGTTTTCATAGAGCCTATATGGCGATTAAAAACTTGGATCTCTCAAAACATTGAATTCCGACTTAAGCTATTATTGTTTATTGACACAGAATTTAGCCAGGGGTGGGGAGACCCAAACTTTGCTAGTTCGACACATCCCAATAAACCAAAAAACTGATTCGGACTCATTCGGACTAAACTGATTTCGAATTCGATACAAATACGATACCTTCGAATCACCATCGTGGACTATTTGCGTCTACGCGAAAATGATTTTATCGAGTAGAAATTTGCTTTTGCTTTTGCTTCTACTTTTACTTTTTCTGTAGATCATTGACATTTACTTTATGTATAGTCAACCATGAAACGATGCAACATTTACATTCATTAAGCATTTCTCCGTGGAGCCTCAAGACGTCATCAATTCTAACTTTTTTATTTTAAATGACAATTAACTTTATTTTTTTCATCGTAATGGCTGAGAACCAGCCTTTATAGTACTAATGTATAATATTTGTTACAGTAGCACTTTTGCAAGCGAGTAATAATTCCAAATAAGTTTCCAGTTTCGTTGCTTTAGCAGCTCCCACTGCGTCCCGAAGGTTAGAGTTATTTTTATGTAAAATATATGGAAAAAGTATTCAATTAAAAGACTCATTGATAACAGCTGGTTCTGGATACGGTGCTCTCCGAATATAAGAAATCGATAGGTGGGGGTTTTCACCCACTATAGTCAACTGGATCTATGGAACAACTGTCTGATGACCGATTACTTGTAAGTTTTAATGATAAACAAACTTTCAAAAGATTAAAAAAAGAACATAACTATAAATTACCGTCGCACTTCGACATTCTTCAACGAATGCCATAAATGCCATTCTTAACTTACCCCCTTAAGACCTATTCGTTATAGTCAAAGAAGCTGCTACCATGCTTGCATCGAAGCTAAGGGAAGTTGTATCTTGATCTAGTACCAATAGTGGACAGTCTATGGTACTAGTATAAACCACCATTTTTTCCAATAACTACAATGTAAGTGATATTCACCAAGAATGCTCGTATTCTCTGACGCCAGGAATAGAGTAACCGACCCCAGTACATTCATGAAGCCATGAATATATTTACTTTTGACTATTTACTTAACTATTTACCTCCCGATTTCCCGATAATTGCAGCGTATATCAAGCGGAGGTATTGGTAATCCAAGAAGCTGTTCAGCACCTCAATCTGCTGAGTTCTGCGTATAAAGCAATCTTTAGATCTTTTCACATAGTTAGGCGGCGCTAAAAGCATTATGCTCTTATGCCTACAACTCAGGATCCACCTCACTTAGGTGTCTGGGCACCGTGATATTGAAGGTAATTGCAAATCTATCCTTTCAGGGAAGGACAGGAGTGATATACCCCTAGCTTCCTTTTAGATGAAAAATAGAGAATCCTCTGCCATTGTCTTGCATAAATAGAACGAAAATATTCACCCTTGATCAACCATTTCTGTACTCACTAGCGGCAGTCTCGGGAACAGGATAAGATAAAATTAATAGAATCACAAAATCCACAATACAGTTAAACGGTGACATATAACACCAGGTCAAATAAAATTATATGGTATAGCAATAGCTCTGTCATGGCTCGAGATGGGTAGCCGTCTCAATCATGTGAAACTAACCTAATCCAACAGCCGGCTATTTGCAGACATTTTAAAAATAATCAACTGACCTTTTCAGCACTGAAAAAGGACTTTGACCGAGGTTCTTATGATCAATTGTATTGTACGCCTCAGTAGGCGGCGTACCAGGCGGAATTAGTGGCAATATTTGTGTGTTTTGTGTCTGTATGAGATGGTCCGTGATTTGCATGGTGTGTGAATGAGGAGTAGTAAATTTTTTGTTTTATGTTTGGCAACCGGTCCGGAGCTGTGATGAGCTCAACTGGTAGTAGCTTGCTGCGAAGTCCGACCAAAGACTTAAAAACTGGTACCACGGGTAGTCGGCGGCCCCTGACTTTGTCAGGCCGACTGATTGGGTTGGCCCTTCGGGGAGTATCGTGGTGGCTGTGGTTTACTACCTATATCGCGGGTAGAGCAATTTTGCTCAGTGTGGAGTTGCATTCTCAACTCGGGTGCTGTACCCCTTAGTACGGAAGAGGTGTTAGATAGGCCTCCACCCAAACCAAGGGTTGCGAAATGTCATCACAACATGGAGCTAATTTGGTACCTTTGAACCCTCAAAGGGGCGTAGGCCCACGCAATGATTCGGTCCCATGCTATGGAGCAACGTGGAATTAAGCCTATACGGCAGGTGTCCACGTTAAACACATTAGGAATTTCTGTACGCCTCAGTAACTCGGCCTGTTCTCCCGCGCAACTTGTCCAAAGCCAGGATAAAGGGGATGGTCACAGGCAACGGGTTTGGCATATTCTGTGAATTTTGAAGGGACTACCCAGATCCTGGAGTTGGCGGCAAAATCTGGGGAGTAGGTGGACCGTGATCAATGGCATTGACATGATCAACGGTAGCGTATGCCTACGAGGGAAAAGCAGTGATCTTTAAAATTTTTTAGCACGAGGATAGTCTTTACCTCGGCAGACGTGCGATCACAATTCACTGGCATATTAATAAAGGATAGTCTTTTTTTAAGGCTAGGCAGTTATACTGCAAATATGTTGTTCAATCTGAGAGTTGAAGAGGTGTCGAATTTGGGTATTCTGAGGTGAAAAGTATATATAAGTAATCTCGGAGTACCAGAGTTGAAAGGGTGTAGTAGTGACCATGTGTCACACACATTCAAGAGCGATATATTCTACGCTGTAGCATATCCAATTGCCATCACAGTCATGTTCAATAGGGCGTATCGAAAAATTTAGATCGTTTTCTAAGATGTCTCAAAAGTTGCATGGGGTTGTCAAGACTACCCAAAAAAATTTTAAGGAAAGAAAAGGATGTCTTCCTGCCCCGCAAGGACAAAGTTGTTTTTTGAGGAAAACAGTAAAAAATAACCACCTTAAAATGCTTTGACTTTAATAAAAAAAACTACGTATGTCTTAAAGCAAAAGTAGGTACAGGCTTAAACTAACAATATATTGGTAAACACGATGCCACTCACGATTCTTATCCACAGTGTCCTGTGTGAAGGATATTCGAAGCAAAAGTTGCAACCGAGATAGCACAGAACTTTTGAGTGTTACCCAATAGTCTAAATTTTGGTGGTATTTATTATACTGTTAACGTATTTCTTAAAGTTGCCGAATTAATAACTGGCATAATTTTTGCATATGCATTTTCCTATTTTTGAGAAATGTATACTTGAATGCAATTTTTTAACTTTTTCAAAAAAATTAATATAAGATTTTCTATCTCGGGTATCAGAAATGGTACCGACGGTAATTTTCTCAATTTGGATTCTTCAAATATTCTTGAACAACACCAACTTTTGAGACCTCTTAGAATGTGAAATTCGAAAAAAAATTGTAATTCGATACGCCCTAATGTTCAATGTGTGTGAGTGCGTGTTGAGGTAAATCCGTTTTGCCCAGGAGACTATCGCAGGACTGGCCCTACGGGGAGTAAAGTGCTGGCTGTGGTAGTTCAATGTCGCAAACAGGTCTGTGATGATCGGCGTGGAGTTGAGCTAATACAACCGGGTGGCAATGCGCACAAATTGTCAGAGATGTTAGATGGGTCTCGATTTCCACCAATAAATGTGGATGGTGGCCCATCTAGTGATCCATAAATTGCTACTTTTGCGTTCCAACATTGGTTGCTATTCACACAGTATATTTATTAATTAAATATTCAATAATGTATGGTCTGTAACCGGTGTTGAAACTACTATGGCAGGGCGTTGGTCATATCTGGAGTCATGAAAGTGACGTCCAGGAGACTGTTGGATGAACGTTAATGAATTGGTATTAGCATGGTACTAAAGTCCTAAAGATTTATCTGTTCGGCATCAATTTCATGAACCTCGACTCCTTTTTCAAGGGACAACTTGGAATTAAGCCTACACGGCAGGTGTCTGCGTCACTCAAACTGGAATTTCTGTACGTGTTAGTCCAAGTTAGTGAAAACTGGACGTACTAGGAGTACCGATTCCGAATATCTGCTTGTTATTTGCCATTGTCTACACAGAGGTGTGACAACTGATCAGAAAAAGTTATTTCAATTGAAACATTTTCTGTGACGGATGGGGACTCGAATCATTGACGGCCACCCCAGAGGTCCCTTCGTCCTTTTGCTTTTACTCATTTCTAATAAACGGAGGTTGTAGTTGGTGGTAGAGAAGTTTGTGGATGAGATTGGCTTCTAACTTGAATTGACTGTGGTAAAGGCATAACACTTGCCTCAGATTCAAATTCACATGTTTCTATGGCTTTTCACCATGCTTAGCACATTCTACACATGTTTTGCTTGATAACATCTTCTTCTTTACCTTCAGACTTTACTGAATAGGTATAACACATAAAATCCTTAGTTAAAGCTAAAAAAAAAAAATGTTACAAACATTTTAAATTAAAAACTAAATTTCGAAATCAATTCGAAAAGAGCTCGCGTTAACAAATCGAGACCAGATCGCGAACTTGATCGAATTCAAAAACCATTCGTGTATTATTTTATTTTTATTAATAATTACATATTTTTCTATATTTACAATAATATTTGCAATTTTTGCTTGTTGTTGGTTTATTAAAAAAAAAAAACAACGATTTCTCAACGATTCACTTAGTTATTTTGAAATGTAATGTGAAAAATTTACGATTCTTCAACAATTAACTAAATTTTAAATACCAGATTCGAAAGTGAAGTGTAGCTTTCTCCCGAATCAAAAGCCAACTGCGTTAACCAATAAATTGTATCAGATCGTGGTTTCGTTTTGAATTCGTAACGAATTCCTTTGGTTTATTGGGACGGCGTCTTTTTCTCATTCAGATGTAATCGCCAGTTGTTCAAAGGATAACAACTATCTATTGGACTCTTTTTTAAAAGCTTCAATACAACAACCTCTTCACTCATTCATTATTGCATTCGGTTCTCTTTCAACCTCTATTGATGTGATTGGCCAGACAGATGATGATAACTTATAATTATAAACAATACAAAATTCAAAATTCTATTTTCAGTGTGGAATTTGTATTATAAATACCCAACGTGGGATTGTTTTGTTTTCTGCTGTCGCATGTAAATGAACCAGCGAGCTAGACTTCTTTTGCTTCTTCTTCTTCTTCTGTATAGATAAGCCCAATAATTCCCAAACAACAAGCTCTTCAATAAGAAATATCGGTGTTATTTTTATTGCTCATAATTATCTGCGTAATCAGCACACAGAGGTTGTCTGAGACTTGTACTGAATAATATGTAGGAATGTAATTCGAAGTTGTTTACCACTTTTCTACCTATTATAAATATAGGGTGATTGTATCAGATGTGGAATATGTGCGGGGATACCCCTAAATATAGGGTGTGTGTATCAGATATGAAATATATGTGGGGGATGACTATGACAAAAAGAAATGGTAAATTCTATATCCTGATTTACTTCGAACTGTAATATAATGGTATTCAGCCATTAATATTTCAAATCGGCGGCACTTTCACGTAGAAAAAAAAGCAAGGATTCTATGCTTGAATCAAGTGAATAGGCTATTAGTTTACACACGAGCGTAAATTTCTCAATTCAAGCATTGTTCTACTAGAATTTAACAAATTTAAAACACATAATATTAATAAAAAATATTTAATTCAAGAAACATTTCCTTAAAATTCAGAACATTTTTCCTAGATTCAAGTCCAATATTTGTCTGAAGTGAGAAAACTTTGCTTGATTCAAGTAAACAATTTACTGAAAACTAGAATAGTTTGCTTGATTCGAGTAAGCAATTTTCTTAGTACTAGAATGTTTTGCTTGATATAAGAAACTTAATAACCAACTCTGCGTTTGCTTTAATTAAAAAAAAATCTTTTCTTGATTCAAATCCTATTCTAGGCTCTAGAATCAAGTATTTCATTATTATTTCAACCAATCATTTAATTTACTCAATTTTAGAAATAAATGCTCATTATTTCTTTCTTAATTTTAGTTTTAAGTGCTTGATGTAAGCAAATGAGGCTTTATGTTAAATTTCCTTAAATCAAGAAAAATATTTTCTGAATATAAGATTATTATTTCTCTCCGTGTTCACGTCATTTTTTTTTTTGAAAAAAATTCTCTCTCAATTGTTTTAAAACCACTCTGACCAACTGTAACTAACTAACAAACTAACTGACCAACTGTAAGACGAGGTAGGTCAAAAAGATAATTTCTCTAAAGAGAAGTGTGCTATTTTTGTTTTAACGTAGAATACGTTATACGGGGGTGTTGATCTGGAGCACAAAATTTTGAGAAAATGTTTGTCACTTTCATTATAAGTTTTTAATACTTTATGCATGCATTGAAGAAAATTCAAGTATGGTCGTAACATATTTAATATGTCTTCTTTTGATTTGTATTTAAATAATCATATTGCTACATATAATTTTTTTGATTCTATAAGTAAATCAAAATTTAACTCCTTCAAATTTTGTATTAATTTTCATATGCTTTGTATTTTATGTATTATAACATCATGTGTAAGAGCAGTACGATTATCTGTGTGTTCATCACAGAACCAGTGTGAGAAAGAGAAGAAGTATAATGACCAAGTAGCGAACGATGTGTACATACACAACATTGATAAGCGAAGAAGAGAAACAAAATTGTGCTTACCCAGTTGGCCACGTCTTTAAGACATCCTCAATGTCTTACAGCCTTATTCATAAACACATTTTAGAGGCAGCGTAACTTTAAACGGGCTTTAAACAAGAAAACGTTATTCATAAACATTTTTCGTAGTTGTTTAAGAGCTGCGTAACTTAAACGCCGAAATTGGCGTTTAAAGGTTACGTAAATACAACCATGATTTTTGTTTGTCTTTTCTTTTAACATCAAAGACATGCTCCATATGCGCCCTTTGCAGCATTTTTTTATGCGGCGGCCATTGTAAATCCATAGGAATTCTTAATTTTTGTAGAGATTTTCTATAGTTCAGACACAAACCTTACAATCATAAGCAGAAAATGAAAAAATGTTTATGAATAACAATGTTAGCAAGGTTGCATAGAAGCTGCGTAAAGCCTTAAACAGTGCGTAACTAAACAAGCGTTTAAAGGTTGTTTAAGGAAATCTATTGAATAAGTCTGTTAATGACTAACGTATTCTACGTCTGACCTATGCGCCCGTGTTATCTAACACAGGCTTGAGCTTTTCTTAAAAAAGCTTTTAATTGCGTGCTATAGAAATTTTGACTACGAAATGACCTTCGACGACCTAACGCTTTTTAATGTTTCGCGAAATCTTGCTTCAAAGTCCTATAAGCTCTATCAAATCTTCTTTTTGTCATAACTTTGGCTAGTATTAAATTAAAAGTTTCAGACTATGTGTATACATGTATATGTACAGAACACGGCTAGTCAGTTGTATCTTTAGTCGACTTTAGTGATTACCGTATGCGGATTGAAATCTGCACAAAGTTTAAAAAATCTGTATTCAAAACTAAATTTATTTCAAATATTATTATTTTAATATTAAAGTGTTAATATTAATTTAATTTAAAAAAAAAATCGGTACAATCTGAGCGGCTGGAGGATTATCCGCGTTGCTGACATATGGTATTTGTAACGTATTCATGACATCTAAGGTTTTCCTGGCGTAGTGGCTTGATGCTAAGTCGAGACAAAATATTACATTTAAGCCGCCATGCTTAGTTTTAATAAATTATTTTACTTTTTTTAAACAATGGTCTATATATCGATCAGCATTGACAGCTAAACCGAATTAAAAAAAATAATTGTTCTGACAGCGATGTGTTCTTATACACCAATCATGCCCACGTAGTTGCCCGTATGGTCCGCGTGGCCCTTCATACAAATTTTTATCTATCTTAATTTTGACTTCGCGATGAGCCAAAATCAAAGAATATATGCAAAAAACACAAACACACGACTCGTTCAGTGTTCAGCACATTTTCCAGCGAACTTTACAAAAACAATTGCATTCAAAGCTAAAATAAAATAACGCACACTTGATGATGTCGATGCTGAAGCTGATTGTCCCGTTACTTGTGCAAGCATTGTTATTGTAATAGAAATTGATCCTTGCCGCTGTGTACTGGCAAATAAAATTGAGTTTATTGATTTGGCATAATTGTAATCAAACATCTATTAAACATTGAATATATGTATTTAAAAAAATATAAACCAAATTTTCGTACAGTGTACTTCATGACATGCGATTTCATTGCATTGTAATTGTTTTTTGAAGCGAAGCTTTTTACGCCTCGTTCTGCGATTTGCTAGAGTGAAATCAGAAAAAACGACACTTTTTTCCGACACCTTTTTTCTTAGAATTGATATTGTTTTTTGCTTGCATCAATTGAACCAGAGAATGTTAAATTAAAAATAATTTCTTGCCCGCTGCAGGAATTGAACCCACAACTCACAGTTCTATCGTTTGTTGGTACTTTCCTCTAACCATTACGTTAAAACCCTTTCTTTCATAATGTTGTTGATTCAGTGATAAACATTAGCTAAAGCTATGTTTCAGCAGATCACTATAATCTATTAATTTAAGAAAGGATTGTGTGTTGACTATTCTTCAAAGGATTGTGTCTTGGCTAGCCAAACAACAAAAGTAGCAAAAAACAAAACTGTTGCTTCTTCTATTCCACACTGTCATCAACAGCGTTCAGTAGTTTGGGTTATTGTTTTTTTGTTTCGTTTGATTTTTGCCAAACACAACAATGAGCAACATTTTGTGTTTGTTTTTTTGTTTTTTTAAGTTTTGGCCCCTTGGGCCCCACTGTTATACACCATGGGCTGTGTTCTTTTACACCATCTAAATCAAACAAAAATTTAAAACTGTCGCTATTTTGCGAATTCTTAACCGATATTGATGGTTTTGGATTCCATGAAAAGGTATTTTTACATGCAATGAATTTTTGTGAAAAAAGATGGCATATAAGCAGCATTATATCATTAAAATTCATAAATACAATAATTTCAAACATAAAAAGAAAAATAAAAGAATTTGCTTCGCTATACGCTTTATTTTGTATTTTATCGTATTTATTTTTACACAGCCTTATTTTACGAGAAATTCTACGGAAAAGAAGTGGAATTTGTTTTTCATTTCCAACAAGGCAAATAGCTGTAAAAATTTAACGAATGTCGGCACAACAAAATTCAAACACTTCAACTCTAAAAACGAATTAAAAAAAAATTGTGACGACATTGAGAGGTCAGACCAAATGCGACGGACTCACAACATGTCCTTCTTAAAGAATTTCTATAAAGTTTTGTTGGTCTTTTTTTGTCGATTTCGCCACACTGTGTTATTTTACTCAATTTTAGAAATAAATGCTCATTATAAATTAATTTTTCTTAATTTTAATTTTTAGTGCTTGATTTGACCAAATGAGGCTTAATTTCATATTTTAATATTAAAATATTTTTCTTTCCGTGTGTGTACGTTCATTTATGTGATTTTAGCAAAGTGCGCTTCTCTTGCCGAAATTTTTTATAACTCATAGAAAAATTGGGTAGAATATCCTTTGAAATTACTTGTGAAGAAAAAAAAACAAAAAATAATTAATTTTAGAATGAGTGAGAAGAAGGAAAACACCGCTTCTAGAGTATAAACGCGAAGAAAAAAGAGATTTCCAGTTCTACAAAAATACGCATTTCGCCTATTCATAGTATTTTAGAAAAAAAACGCTTCGTTTTGGACAACGATCAGGCAGACGAAAAAAAACTTAGTACTCGCGATGAACACTCATTCGTATTTTATTCCCTTTTTAACATATTTAGTACTCGGATTAGTGACTAGGTCCCTACACTAAGGGAAATAAGGCATATTAACATTATCCACGCCTGAGTATCAATTTTATTTAAATATTTACGTGGATAAATCAAATATTTTCCTTACAACTCGTTTTTTCCCCGTATTTGAATTTTATTTATACCACACACGTACACACATATTCCATACAAGCAAGCAGCAACAGCATCGCACACGTACACACATATTCCGACAAGCAGCAACAGCATCGCACTCTGTTCTTTTGCAGTTGCAACCTTAGTTCTTATAGTTCTCATTTCGTTTTTGTTGCAAGAGTAATATAACAGAAATATTTGGTCGTACATATGAGCGATTGCTTATGCGATTATGTAGGTTGGAGTAACAACTCGACATTTTCCCACGAAATTGACGCACAGATTGTCATTTGCCTGCATATATTGCTTTATAATTTTTCGTTTTATAGTTTTATATTATTTATGACATTTGGTGCCATAATATTGCGCCAGCTGTCAAAAATAGTATAATATCAAGGAACGAAAAAAGAAAATAAAGTAACCATGCTAATGGCATTAATGGACGCAGCTCGTGAGAAATATTTGAATATATTGTTTTTTAATTTCAATATTTTTTATATGAATTTCATTTAGATGTGATAGTTTTATTTTCAAATAGTAAATTATTAAAATATGTTTAAAAAATTCGTGCATAATTTTAATATATTTTTTTATTATTTCTGTTTAAATATTTTAATATTTTATTTAATTAAAAAAGTTTTTAAATGAATTTTAAATATTTACGTAGTCGATTTATGCAAATGCGTTATTGGTGCAAAAATGACTCGCTTTTTGGATAAATTAAAAAAGTTTTTGGATAAATTTAATATTTTTTTCCCTTAGTGTAGGGACCTAGTACTATTTTTTAAAGATCTCGAAAATAATTCTTATTAAATTATGTTTGGCTTTCGTATAAATATGAACTGCGCTGATCGACATACGAATATACTCAGAAAATTTTTCCAGCCGTTCAATTACGGCCTTGACAGCATCGGTTTTTTCAGTGTACTTGCGTTTTCTGCGGTATCGAAAATGAATCATGTTGAATCGTGTTTGGCTTTCGTTTGAATATGTACTTCGGTGATCTTCATATCAATACCAGGAGCTTGGACCGTTATATGTTAAATTGTGCTTGGGTGTTTTTCTTTCATTTTTGCATTGATCACCGAAGATATTGCACATATCATCCTTCGCGAAACGAATCGAAAAGGCCAATCAAGTAACAGCTGCGTGGAACGTTTCAAATCCTACAAAACAAAAGGTATGGAAACTATTGACTCTTAAAGAGTTTGATGCATTTTTGGCTATCGTTTTGTATGCTGGGCTGTCTAAGTCAAACACCGAGACTGGTAAGGGGTTCAACACATGCCGCAATATTCAAAGCCGCATTGTCATTTGATCGATTTATGGCTATAAAAATGTACTTACGCTTTGATAACGTGAACTCACGGTCGGAGAGATTAATCATTAGCAAAACTGCTGCTATTGATGATGTATGGCTGATGTTGCAGACCAATTTGGCAGCAGCTTACAATCCGCATGATTTACTGACCGTGGACGAGCAATTATTTCCGTATAAAGGTCGCACACGTTTTAAGCCAAGTCAAAACCAGCCAAGTACGGAATAAAAATATGGTGGTTGTGTCACTCGAAGTCCTTCTACCCCCTCAAAGGTGTGATTTACTCAGGAAATTTTCCAGGTCAGGAGCGCAAAGTTAACCAGGGCCAGAATGTTGTACAACAATTGGTTGAAAAATATCTTCATACGGCCGTACAGTTTATGCCGACAACTTCTTTTCATCGTTGGATGTGGCACTGTCTTTGATGAGACAGAAGACTGCATTTGTTGGAACAGTACGCTCAAATAAAACATTTATCCCGCCTGAGTTTTTAAAAAGTGCTGCACGTCCCGTTTTCAGCTCATTGTTTGGGTTTTACGAAGACAATGTTTCGTTGTGCTCATATGTGCCCAAGAAACACAAATCAGTCTTGCTTTTGTCCACAGTGCACTACACTTGTGATATAAATTCAGAAAGCGAAAAGCAAAAGCCAAGGGTATCCCGGACTACAATACCCATAAATCTGGGTTATTCTACTGGGGGGAAGGGGCTAAGCAGCAGCACAAACATAATTTTTTTTACTTTTTTAATATTTGATTAAAAATAAAAAATAAAAAAAAAAATAATAAACTTTCAACAAAATTATTATTATTTTGCCTTTTTATTTGTTTGTTACCATTCTTTATGTATGTAAGTACTTAATACATTAAAAAACCAACATGCAAATCACTAAAAACACACATGTATTATGAAAACTTAAAAAAATTCATTGAGGGTCCCTAGGGACCTTGTTACTTGTTTAACGACACCGGAACTGTCACTTATCGAAGGGTTAATCAACTTCCCGATGAGCTAGAGTTTTGAAACTTAAAATGTAGCTCAGAACTGGATGACAACACAATATTAACTTATTTTCATGTCTGTACGTTTATTTGTTTGGCTGAAATGCGAAATTATTTGATACATACATACATTCAAACATATTAAAAATATAACAAAAAATATTAAAAGCTCATTGTCATTTTAAAATTTAAGAAATTCAAAACTGAAGTGAATTTATTACCTCATTTAGAAAACAATTTCGTGTGAGTTCTGTAGCTTAGAGCGTAAAGCGATCGCTTTATAAAGGCTAGGTAGTGAGTTCGAGCCTCTACAATGTTAACGATTTTTTTGTTTTTTTATGAAAAAAATTAGGCCTGTGCGAATAGCATCGATCACGAGTCGATTCGAATAGTGAAACTCGACTCGAACTCGAGTCGAATAATTCCAATTTTCGATTGCCTCGAGTTTACGAGTAATTCGTCGTATTTTTCGAGTTTTTATTTTTTGAAATATATGAAAATTTGTTTGAAAAATTATTCGGAGAAACTCGAAATTCCCGAGTTATTCGATAATTTTCGAATTTTTCGCTCAAACGAGTTACTCGAAAATATGAGATTTTCAATTCGAGTTTCGAGTCGAGCTATTTGACTCATATCGCAACGAATTACTCGCCGTTCGAAGTACTCGCGCAGGCCTAAAAAAAATTCATATTTTCAAAAATTCATCACAGAAGGTGGAAAAAAAAATTGTAAAAAATAGTTTGTTTGATTAATTGCTATTCAGATGATATCTTTTGATGGGTTTTGTAGCTCAGAGCGCACGGCGATGGCTTTATAATCGTAATGTTGAGAGTTCGAGCCTCGACAATGTCAATGAGTTTCTTCCCTTTTTTTTGTTTTTGTGTAATGTTTGTGCAACCAAAATCTATTCTAAAGTTTTACTGAAGACTAAAAACCAGAAACTAATAATTTTAGTAAAAAAAATTTTTTAGAGTGGGGCTTTTAGTTCTCATAAAAACGTTGGGCACATGCTATAGGTAGTATTAAGGAGTTAAGAAAACCTTGGTTAAGAAAGCATTTCTCCATTAACATATTAAAATTTTTAATTGCTAACAAATAATTTCTCTAAAATTCACTATAGAGGCATAGATAGAAAAATTTTTAACAAAAAATCTCGTCAGACTTGATAACTTCGACAACATTAAAATTGAAGAATTCTGAAACCCAAGTAGAACTTATTGGACTGAACGCAATCGATGACTGCAAACTTGAATTTGCCATCCATGCAAGGACTTCTATCTTGACAGTCAAGGGACCTAAGTTAAGAAATAATTTCTTCAGAATTGTTAACAACACTCCTTACTATTCTTTATAGCATGCGCTCCACGTTTTTATGATAACTAAAAGCCTCACTCCAGTACAAATTTTATACTTTTTCGTTCGTTTTAAAAACGTTGTATATTAAAAAATTTTTTTTGCTTCGATTATTATTTTATGATTTTATAGTAATTGAATTTTTATATAAATACTAGCTGGTACCCGACGCGTTGCTGTCGTAGCGGAAATAATTTCTATCTCTATCTGAATCTCAAACTCAGTCTCAATCTCAATCTCAATCTCAATCTCAATCTCAATCTCAATCTCAATCTCAACCTCAACCTCAATTTCAATCTCTATCTCTATCTCTATCTCTATCTCTATCTCTATCTCTATCTCTATCTCTATCTCTATCTCTATCTCTATCTCTATCTCTATCTCTATCTCTATCTCTATCTCTATCTCTATCTCTATCTCTATCTCTATCTCTATCTCTATCTCTATCTCTATCTCTATCTCTATCTCTATCTCTATCTCTATCTCTATCTCTATCTCTATCTCTATCTCTATCTCTATCACTATCTCTATCTCTATCTTTATCTCTATCTCTATCTGTATCTCTATCTCTATCTCTATCTCTATCTCTATCTCTATCTCTATCTCTATCTCTATCTCTATCTCTATCTCTATCTCTATCTCTATCTCTATCTCTATCTCTATCTCTATCTCTATCTCTATCTCTATCTCTATCTCTATCTCTATCTCTATCTCTATCTCTATCTCTATCTCTATCTCTATCTCTATCTCTATCTCTATCTCTATCTCTATCACTATCTCTATCTCTATCTTTATCTCTATCTCTATCTCTATCTCTATCTCTATCTCTATCTCTATCTCTATCTCTATCTCTATCTCTATCTCTATCTCTATCTCTATCTCTATCTCTATCTCTATCTCTATCTCTATCTCTATCTCTATCTCTATCTCTATCTCTATCTCTATCTCTATCTCTATCTCTATCTCTATCTCTATCTCTATCTCTATCTCTATCTCTATCTCTATCTCTATCTCTATCTCTATCTCTATCTCTATCTCTATCTCTTTCTCTATCTCTTTCTCTATCTCTTTCTCTATCTCTATCTCTATCTCTATCTCTATCTCTATCTCTATCTCTATCTCTATCTCTATCTCTATCTCTATCTCTATCTCTATCTCTATCTCTATCTCTATCTCTATCTCTATCTCTATCTCTATCTCTATCTCTATCTCTATCTCTATCTCTATCTCTATCTCTATCTCTATCTCTATCTCTATCTCTATCTCTATCTCTATCTCTATCTCTATCTCTATCTCTATCTCTATCTCTATCTCTATCTCTATCTCTATCTCTATCTCTATCTCTATCTCTATCTCTATCTCTATCTCTATCTCTATCTCTATCTCTATCTCTATCTCTATCTCTATCTCTATCTCTATCTCTATCTCTATCTCTATCTCTATCTCTATCTCTATCTCTATCTCTATCTCTATCTCTATCTCTATCTCTATCTCTATCTCTATCTCTATCTCTATCTCTATCTCTATCTCTATCTCTATCTCTATCTCTATCTCTATCTCTATCTCTATCTCTATCTCTATCTCTATCTCTATCTCTATCTCTATCTCTATCTCTATCTCTATCTCTATCTCTATCTCTATCTCTATCTCTATCTCTATCTCTATCTCTATCTCTATCTCTATCTCTATCTCTATCTCTATCTCTATCTCTATCTCTATCTCTATCTCTATCTCTATCTCTATCACTATCTCTATCTCTATCTTTATCTCTATCTCTATCTGTATCTCTATCTCTATCTCTAACTGGAAAGAATCGTGGAAATTGATAACCAAATTTCGAGGCTGTGCTACTTACAATTCCAAAGTTATTCGATATCGCAAGTTTGGCTTGTATGGGCGGAGCCACACCTTCTTGTTCAATGACGTCTTAGTTTTCTAGTAGAAGAATATCACCCAATATTTATTCCATACTGAATTTCGTTGTTAAACGACATTTAGTTCCAAAGCTATCTGATATCAAAAATTTAAAGTGTATGGGCGGAGCCACACCCAAACCCATCCCAGTTTTATAGTAGATATATCACCAAGTGGCAACTCCATACTGAATTTCATTATTATACGGCATTTAGTTCCAAAGCTATTCGATATCATAAATTTTAATTGTATGGGCGGTGCCACACCCCTTTGGCCTATTCTGGCTCAATTTTGCAAGTCGAAAGACACGACTAAATAGAACGTTCTAACCAAGTTTCATTAATGTGTGACTTATAGCTTGAAAGTTATACCGAAAATTTGGCTGAAAAATTGCCACGCCCCACATTCAACGCCCATAAAATTTTACGTGGGGAACGGCTCTTGTAAATTGAGATAGAACACCGAATTCCGATACTATGCGACCTATAACTTCAGAGCTATTCGCTACCGTAGATTTGGGTTGTATGGGAGGTGCCACGCCCCCTTATTTTAGGGGGATGAAAAATAGATGTTGTTCGATTCTCCCCCCTGACTAATATCCTCGCTAAGGATCACGAAAATCGGTCGAGCCGTTTCGGAGGAGTTCGATTACGCACCCCGTGACAGAAGAATTTTATATATTAGATTTACAAAATGCATTTATTTTGACCTTTATAATTTGTGCTAAATATAAATTAATACATCACATAAGCGATATGATTGCTTATGCAACTGATGAAAATAACAGTTCTGAATACTTTTTTGAGGCACTGTATGCCAAAAAAAAAACTAGTGCTCAACTAACACGTTTCCTGGAATAAATTTAATAAACAATTTTATCAATTGATTGAAAGCTAATCATAAGTTAATCATAACTTAATGTTTACCAAAATTTACATCTGGCATCAATAAAAAACGGAATTTGTTTTTCCAATTCGAAACTAGTTTAAACTTTAGCGCATCCAAACTCGGTACTTTTCATCTGTTGTTTCTGAGTGCAGCAGCTGAGTAACTTTTTATGATGATCATTAAAATCTAACCCAGAAAAGAGCAAAATCGTGCGAACATTGCAATTAAAATAGGATTCGAGTTCGAGTTCGATTCTGAGCAGAGAGGGGGCGTTGGTGATAAGGAAATGCTAAGCGTTGGTTTCTAATAAACAAATTGAGTGTAAATAGACCACAAAAAATAAAATACAAAGAGTGCAGCTGCACTGACACCCTACTAACATACGAAGCAATTTCTATACATAGGATTATATACGTATATTAAGAGGTATTCTTCAAGAGGCCAATAAATTGAAAATGGGGATTTGATTTGTAAATTTTTGAAAAATTTACTGGATAAAATAGATCTTTTGCTGTTAACTTCAATTTAAACTGGCTTCCATTCCTTAATTAAAACACCTATTTCTCTCAGAGTAGGGTATGAAACATGTTTAGCATGTTTGCAGAAATACTTAATATGATAAACGAAACAAAGAATTGAGTACAAGTTCATATAATATGTCGGTAGCTACATACCTATAATTCGGGATTAAATACAAAGACAGATTATTTTTTCATTATTTTTTTTCAAGTTTCGTCACGGCACCACTTCGGGACTTAGAACAATAAGAAATATTCAGGACTTAGAAATTAAGCAATAAGGAAGACAAACAGGCACCTGCGAGTTCCCACACATTAACTCAAATAAAGGCATTTTTGAGTACACCAAACGTCGAATAATGGGAACCCAATGATTTGGCATTCAATGACTTCTTTTTGTTCCCTCACTTCAAGGCCAAACTGCGTGGACTACGATTTTCGACGCCAGCAGAAGGCGTTGATGCATTCAATAACCCTGTTTTGAAGGTGTCTCAAGCTGAATTGGATAAATGTTATGACAAATGGCTCGAACGCATGCAAAATTGTATTAATCATCAAGGAGAATATTTCGAACTCGTACAGACCTAAGCTCTGTTGTGTAATATGCTAGACATTCTAAGTCAGCCTCTAATGCAATGAATTGCGTTTGACGGAAGAAAAGTTTTCCATAGGTTATAATTTAAAAAAAAAATCAGCTGTATCTGGTCATAAGTTGACATTTGCTATTTAAAAATACGATAAATTCACCATGGAACGCTACACGGTGAAAGAAAGAACAGAATTCGTTGAATTTTATTACGAAAATTCGCATTCAATCAAAGTTACGATGATTGGGAGATCAACAAAAAATTGTTAATAAGTGAAATTGCCATTTGGGGATCAGAAAACCCTCGAGCGGTTCAGGAGATGCCAATGCACTCACAACGATTGACTGTTTAGTGCGGATTGTGGGCCGGAGGCATCATAGGGTCGTACGTTTTTGAAAAAGTACTACGGAAAAGCCGTTACAGTCACAACAAAGATATGATAGTTAAACAACTTTTTGTGGTCGAAGATTGAGTATACGGACAAAGACAGGATACTTTACTACTGCATAATCTATTACTACGTGCCATACAAGTTGCGACACAATTGAATTATTGCGCACAAAGTTACCTCACCGCGTAAAATCGCGTTTTGGGGATACCAGTTGGCCACCAAGATCTTGCGATTCAATACTGTAAGACTTCTTCCTATGGGTTGATGTTAAGGGTTAGGTTTACGCTAGTCATCCGCAAGCAATTCCAACTCTTAAAGTGAACAATTTATCTTGAAATGTAAACAAGACGTTCATCAGCTGTTTCCGAGGCTTGCAAGTTTTTGCAAATTTTGCGTTCGCGTACTTTTTTGGATATTTTTGTATTTGAGAGAGAATTATAGCCCGAACACAATACGCGCGACGAGCGTCATCGCCAATTGTCACTTTTTTTTTACATGTATTTCTTATGGGACGTATTTTGGAGACTTGTCGCTCAACATTGTCGCGCGACACTGCCGTCGGCTTCAATTTTATTTTAATTTGACAGGCAGCAAAAGCAAGTTTCCGCCATTGTTTACATTGGTTATTACTGGTCGTATGCAGCAAACTAAACTGTTGTGAAATTTATGGTAGCGATGGTAGTGAGGGATGTTTTGTTTGAACTCTATTCAGAGTTGTTGAGTCTGCATTCATATTCAGAATAAGTACAACTGAATAACGATATAAAAATCCATAAATTAATGCAAAATTGATTTATAAATAAAATTTTAATTCACATTTAATTTTAAAAACTTGATTCGGTTTTTAATCAACTTTCGTATAGGAAACATAGATTTTTCTGCTCTAGAAAAAAAATTAATTAAAAATAAAATCAATTTTTTTTTTCTCTGAAATCGAGTTGTCTTGTAAACGGTTGTAACTTAATCACTACGTACCTATTGTGTTCTTAGCGAATTAAGTGGTAGCATGAGTGAAGACGATGATGATTGTGTTGCCTTCGGTTGGCAACAAGTAGTCAGTCCACAAAGAGGAAAGCGAGTTCATGTAAACTCGCCAGATGTCCAGCGAAAACGTGTAGCCACTATCAGCAATCAAGTAGCTTCCAGCAACAAAAACAGATTTGCTGCTCTACAAAATGATGACAATGACCAGGCAGATGACGAGATTAATATGAACTCAACTATGGAAAATCCTGATACTCCAAAACCACCGCCTATATTTCTTTCCAATGTTAGTGACGTAACTGGTATGGTAAATTATATCTCTAAAATTCTTTCAAACGATGAATATAATTATAAAGCTATGCGAGATGGCCACATACGAGTAATGGTTAAAACAGTTGATAGATATAGAGCTCTCACATCAAGCCTCAAAAATGATAAAATCAATTTTCATACCTACCAACTTAAACAAAACAGAGCTTTTAGAGTAGTTCTTAAAAATATACATTACTCTATGCCAGTAGAGGTCATTAAAAGAGATTTAGAAGAATTGGGCCACAAAGTGAGACAAGTAAACAATATTCGTAGTCGTATAACAAGAGACCCATTGCATATGTTTTTCGTAGACCTTGAGCCAAATAACAACAACGCTGATATTTACAAAGTTAAGCATATAGGCAATGCAATTGTTAATGTTGATCCCCCACGTAAAGCAAACGACATTGTTCAGTGCTACCGCTGCCAAGAATTTGGTCATACCAAATCGTATTGCACTAAAATGTTTAAATGTGTAAAATGTTCATTGAGCCACGAAACTAGACTATGTCCAAAAGATATCAATACTCCGGCTAAATGCGTTAATTGCCTCCAAGATCATGCAGCTAGCTATAAAGGATGTAGGGTATATCAAGAACTTGTCGCTAGAAAAAACTCGAAGCAGAATAGAACAACACAAATTCTTAACAACCCTTCTATAAGTCAGCAACAATTTTCCACAACACCGCAAATAATTCAAAGTATGGATACTTCAAACCGCTTGTCCTATGCTCAGGCATTGAAAGGCGATTTACCTGGTGATTCAAACCCACTAGAAAAAATTGAAACACTACTTGCCAAACAGTTTGAACTAACAAATAACTTGTTAAGCATGATGACAATTTTAATAAACAAATTATGCAACTAGATTTGCGAATTGCAATATGGAATGCTAACGGCATTTCTGACCATACTGAAGAAATAAAAGTTTTTCTTAATTTAAATAACATTGATGTGTTACTTGTTTCAGAGACACATTTTACCGATAGGAGCTATTTCAAAATTAACGGCTATGACATTGTCAAAGCAAACCACCCTGATAATAGAGCGCATGGTGGTTCGGCAATTTTAATCAAAAATAATCTCAGTTATGATTATATGAATAATATTGCAGAAAAGTATGTTCAGGCAGCATGTATAAAAATTAAATGTTCACAATTTAGCATATGCTTATGTGCGGTTTATTTTCCACCTCGCTATTCCATTAAAGCTGATGATTATCAAACTTTTTTTTCAAAATTGGGTCCAAAATTTATTGCTGGAGGGGATTATAATGCCAAGCATCCATGGTGGGGATCACGATTAACTAATCCTAAAGGAAGAGAGCTTCAAAAATGTATAGCTACCAACAATCTTTATACATTATCTACTGGAAATCCCACATATTGGCCCAGTGATCCCAGAAGAATACCGGATCTTTTAGATTTCGTGGTATACTCAGGCATTCCAACTCAACATTTGGATATAATTGACAGCTATGAGCTGAGTTCGGATCATTCGCCTATTTTAGTTATCTACAGCGCGGCAATCCATAACGTGCAAAGTAACTGTCAAATTTTATCACCAAAAACGGACTTGCTTTTATTCAAAAATTGGATCGACAATAATATAAGATTAAACATACCACTCAAGTCTGGCCAAGATATTGATGAAGCAGCGGAATCGCTTACAACAATAATACACGAAGCTGCATATTTATCTACACCACCTTCAAGGAAAATAAAAAGAAATAAGGTTGTAATATCTGCTGAAGTAAGATCACTTATAAGAGAGAAACGAAGATTGAGAAAGGCTTGGCATATAAGCAGAAGCCCCACAGACAAAACAGTCTTTAATAGGGCAGTAAAAGATCTAAAACAGCGCTTATTTGATTTAAAACAAGAGGCAACTACTCAATTTCTTCTGAAACTGGATCCAGCGTCAAAAAATAACAATTACAGCCTTTGGAAAGCTACAAAATACTTGAAGCGTCCAGCTAAACGAAATGTTCCTATTCAATCCGGAAATGGAGACTGGCTAAAATCCAATGAATCAAAAGCTAAAGCTTTTGCAGAACATCTATCTTCAATATTTCAACCTCATCCAACTGCTGACGTGTCAAATGAAGATCATATATATCAATTTCTTGATGTGCCTTGTCAAATGTGCTTACCTATTCGACATATATCCCCAACAGAAGTACACAATGAAATTTTGCAATTAAATCATAAAAAGGCTCCAGGATATGACTGTATAGATGCAAAAGTACTTTGTTCATTACCACGAAAGGGCATTGTTTTCTTAACCCTAATATTAAATGCCATCTTAAGACTTGATTATTTTCCAACCCAATGGAAATGCGCCGAGGTTATCATGATTCAAAAACCCAACAAGCCTGAAAACATGATTTCATCCTACCGCCCGATTAGTTTGCTGGTAGTCTTCTCGAAGATATTTGAAAAAATATTCTTGCGAAGAATGTTACCGGTCTTGGAAGAATGCGCTATTATACCTGAACATCAGTTTGGGTTCAGGAGTGCACACGGTACTCCCGAACAATGCCACAGAATCGTCAATTTAATAACTGATGCCCTAGAAAACAAAAAATATTGTAATGGTGTGTTCTTAGACGTTCAGCAAGCTTTTGACAGGGTCTGGCATCCAGGACTTTTATATAAAATAAAAAAGCTTCTTCCCGCCCCCTACTTTATGGTACTAAACTCATACTTAAGTAAACGTAGCTTTTACGTAAAAATGAATGGGGAAATCTCAAAGATATGTTCAATTAATGCTGGTGTCCCTCAAGGAAGCGTTTTGGGGCCAGTTATTTACACTTTATTTACAGCTGACTTGCCAGTAATTGATGATGTTTCTATAGCAACTTATGCAGATGACACGGCCATAATAGCAATTAGTGCAACACCTGCCGAGGCATCTGCCCTAATACAAGCCGAACTTAACAAAATTGAAGTATGGTTGAAGAAATGGAGAATCATGGTTAACTCTGATAAGAGTGTACAAGTAACTTTTGCCTTAAGAAAAGGTGACTGCCCATCTGTCACACTTAATGGCTTGCAAATACGGCAATGCGATAACGTGAAATATCTTGGACTTCATCTTGACCGCAGACTTACCTGGAAGAATCATATCAAGTCTAAACAACAACAACTTAATATCAAAACAAAAAAAATGTATTGGATCCTTGGTAAAAACTCGCAGTTAAGCTTAGAGAATAAGGTTTTGCTGTATAAAGTAATTTTAAAACCAGTTTGGACCTACGGTATTCAATTATGGGGTACAGCAAGCAACTCAAATATCGAGATTTTGCAACGCTACCAATCGAAAACATTGAGAAGCATTGTTAATGCACCATGGTTTGTACGTAATGATCAAATCCACAATGACTTAAGCATTCCTTTTGTAAAGTCTGAAATTAAAAGGTTTAGTGAAGGATACATTAACCGGCTAGAAAGTCATGTTAACACATTAGCTATAGCTCTTTTAGATAATAGTTTATCAACAAGAAGACTGACACGTTACCATGTCTTGGATTCACCTCATCGTTAATTAAATAATACACATATTCAAATCTGTTAATATTACATATGTACATAATGTATTATATAATGTCCTGAAGTAACTAACTGAAGATGTAAAACTATCTTGTGTTTATATAGTTATACTCATTGGAGTGCTACTATACTGTTATATTATTTATATGTGAATACATTTGCTTATTGTTATTTTTGACAGATTGCAAATAAATAAATAAAAAAAAAAAAAAAAAAAAAAAAAAAAAACTTGATTAATTATTCATTTCAATAAATCATTTTTGTTGTCAATTCTTCAATTTTTCATTCATATGAAAACTATACTATTGTGGCGTCAGTGGCGTAGTTGGTTAAAGTGCGTGGCCGCTATGTCAACGAACTTTGGAGACCCAGGTTCGAACCCCAGCAGCGACAGAAAATTATTTGAATTAAAATAATTTTTCTGTACGGCCGCCACCTCTCTGCAGACAATGGCAAACCTCAGAGAGTAATAAAAATGCCATGTAAAGCTTCTTGAGAATAAGAACATTTCTTTCATCGCCGTTCGGAGTCGGCGTTAAGCCTCTAGGTCCATTTCTCGGTCAATTGTGTACAAACTTAATAACACGCACAACACAATTGATCATAAGAAGCTAGGTCAAAGTCCTTTCAAGGGCTGAAATGGCCAGTTATTTATTTTTTTTTTTTTTTTTTATGAAAACTATACACAAAGAATGCAATTCAAAAAGAATTTTAGAATTTGCAATTGTTTTTTAATATAATTATATTTTAATCGTAATTAATTTTTTTATTCATTGTTCATTTGTTATTCATTATTCATTTGTTATTAATTACTAATTTCTTAGTTATTATTGATTTTTTATTCATTAATTGATATAAATGTAACGAATAATTAATAAATTTTTTAAATTTGAATGTGAAATAACATTTTTATTCATAAATGAATTTTGCATTCTTTGAATAGATTCTAATTTCGTTATTCACTCATTCAGCTTTTTGAAAATAAAATTAAATTGAATGGATTTCTTTTTCAGCTCTGATAAACGGCAACTGTTGAGTCGGCTGAAAACAGACATTGTTTTTTGTGTACTATACATGCTGCTGAAGTTTGCTGGTGTCGCGTGTATTATAATCAAGTCGCTCAACATTTCTCTACAACGACAGATTGGAGACGTGTTGCTCGCCGTTCGTCGCGCGTATTGTGTTCGGGCTATTATGCGTTATTCTCTTGCAAGTTGCTGCTGGATATTTTTCACTAGAGGAGTACGCGAACAGACCAATTTATATACGATTTCTTATATGTTATAAGCATTTTCTATGAGTTTTACACAGAGGAGTATTCGATATGCTTAGAATTGATTTGAAAATTTATAAATACCCCACAGACGCTATGTTCAAAGTTATGAGGGTTTTATAATTTTAATGACGTCACTACGCATTGGGGGATATGCGTGAGTTTCATCCGCTCTTTCCAAATTTTAAACTACTTGTTTGTTTTGAATATTAAAAGCTTATATATAGAATATCAAGTCAATATATTTGTTTTTGTGGAGTTTATGACGGTTTTGCTATTTTGATGACGCCACTTTTCATTGGATTTTGCCAAATTTTAATATTACAAAATAATCCCAAATCTTTAGAATATTTTTTTCTTATGTATTTGAAGAAATGTTATAATTTTGATGCAATCACTAGCAAATGTGGTTTAAGCTATATTTGGTTAATCCTTGAAATTTATTTTTATTGTTAAGAAAAAGGTTATACGTTTGATTGCGTCACGATTGCTTCAAAATTACGCCTAATATCGAGACGACATCAAGAATACTTTTCTATAACTGGATCCCTCTTCATCAGCGTTACAATCGGAGGTTAACACGTTGCATATTTTTAGCAATTTCATAGTCAATGCACCAACCAACGATTTAACGATTCAACCAACGGTTGCAAAGCTTTAAAAGGCTATAACTTCAGAACGGCAAGAGTTAAATCAAGAATTTTTTTTTCAATAGTTCAAAGTGCATAATTACTTTTTTTCATTTTGATGAAATTTTTAAAAATTATGAAGCATTTTTTAAAAAATGTACGCAAATTTCACGAAAAAATAAAATATAGTACACCAAAATGTCAAAAAAAAAATTGCCAACACTTCTGATATAAGTACATTAAAATAAAATTTGGATATTTTTTTTTCGAAATGATGAGTCAAATACTTAGAAAATGTCTGTTATTGACCAACTTATGCTTGAAATTCAAAAAATCTCCGAATCTTGCATTTGTTAAAAAAGGTTAAGCAAAAAAATTTTTTATTTTTGAGGCAGCCTTATCACCACCAGAGTCGATTTAGCCATGTCCGTCTGTCTATCTGTTTGTCTGTGGCAGACGTCATGATTACAGCCGTAATTTTAAAAAATAGAGATCAAGTTCGAAAATGAGCTAAATCGAATGAAAACCACGCCTACTTCCCACACAAAGTGACTTTAACAAATTGGTAAAATCTCTTAGAATTCCACAATATATGAAGTTGAAATTGAGCCTATGAGCTTTGATATTTATTATACACTCTGTGTAACCAAAAACCACGCCTACATCCCATACAAAGTGACTTTATCAAAAAAACAAAAGCGAATATATTCCGTTAAAGCTACGACGAAAATGTTTTTACAAATAGACATTCTATTGGTTGCTTAAGATTTTGAATATACTTTGGTTCGGCAGTGGGGGTATTTTAACTTCGACCCAGTCTAAGATCATTTCTTGCTAGTTTTATTTGAAATAAATCCTTACACAAGAACATGCTTAAGATCATTATCAAATCCTTTAGCTCAACCACTAAAATTCATTATTTAATTTTTATTTCTATTTCATTTTCCTAGCAAAAGTTACAACCTGGTCCTGGTCCCGTTACAACCAAACTTGAAAGATTCGTTACGAGACCCGTTAATAAGAATGGAAGTCCAAAGCTGAGAAACTCGGTAGAGTTTTTGCATATATATTGATATGCATATAAATTAGATGGGTTTTTTTCCAAAAGTATTCCAGAACCTCCCTGCAAGGTCAGATTCAGAATCCTGGATATAATATAAGCATGTGACGCGAAAAAAATCCAGATAATTTGCAAACTGGATTGGCGCCGCTAAAAAACGTGATTTTGAAGTAGTATAAAATAGATGTTTCAAATCGAGTTTTCTATTTAAATTTAAGTCCTACAAAAACTTTTGACTATAACATATCCTAATGTAAAATCGTCCGCTGAACTCAAATATGCCATCAAATTGTGCCATCAACTATGCCATCAGCTCAACCAAAAAATTCGTTTTTCTGCCTAAAAATGGCCCGATTTTAATAATTTTTTTATTATTCCTAAACTTCATAAAAAGGCCAACAATTATGTAGCATTTTAATTTGAGAAAGTTTCTGCGACCTTGGCGAAGGTAAAGCTTCTTTTAAAAAGAAATCGAAAGAAAAAATTAGGATATTCTTAATAAAGTAGGCCAATTTTGGGTCCAGGACTAATTTTTTTAACAATTTGATGGCATATTTGAGTTCAGCGGACGATTTTACATTAGGATATGTTACAGTCAAAAGTTTTTGTAGGACTTAAATTTAAATAGGAAACTCGATTTGAAACATCCATTTTATACTTCTTCCAATTCACGTTTTTTAGCGGCGCCAATCCAGTTTGCAAATTTTCTGGATTTTTTTTCTCGTCACATGCTTATATTACATTCAGGATTCTGAATCTGGCCTGGCAGGGAGGTTCTGCAATATGTTAAGAAAATGTATAGAACCCAAAACCCATCTAATATATATATATTTCAACTGAATATATTATTATAAAAATGGAATTATTTGGTAAATAAATATTGTAAATAGATAACCCAATTGATTTAGTCTTTTTCGACTGTAATACAGAAAATATAAATAAAATAGTTACTAGTTATATCCCTGAAAATGGAATAACCTCGTGAACACTTTTGTGCGATTATTTTTCATAATGTATCCATGATGTTTTTTATCCATATGTTTTTCAAGAATGTATCCATGAATTAAATTCTTTATATGGCGAAAAAGCATTATCCTACAGAATTGTAAAAAAAAATGTTCGTTCCGTTATGAATTCCGTGAAAGTCGTCCAAAATCAATTACTCTGCCAGAAAACATCGATGCTGTGTGTGAACTGATAAAGCAAGATCGTCATGTGATATACCGTGAGATTAAGGTATCTATAGGTATTATTATGATAAGCATCAATAAGATATCGCATGATCATTTGGCCGTAAAAAATGATTTGTTCGGCTTGCTGTTGTTCGACAAAAAAAAGGCTCATGTTCTAGGTTGTTGTTCATTAGTTCTAGGAAATATTGAAAAAATACAATCAAAGGGTATCAAAGGCTCTGTATAGCATCTACACAGAACACGAACCATGTATTTATGCATATGAGCCAGAAATAAAACAGCACTTCACTGTATGGGTTTTTTCTGTATCGGTCTTTTTCAAAACGTGCTAAAGCCAATAATAGTTCTTCGCGGAGAAGCACATCGAAGGAAATGATAGCTTGTTTCTTCGGCATTATCGGTCATGTGGCAACCGTGGCATTTGAACAACTTAGGACGGTCATTTCTGAATGTTACGCGACCATTCGTTTGTCACAAGTCATCAGAAAAATTTGGTAAAAGTCAAAGAAGAGGAAAATATTCTGCATCATGACAATGAGAGCTTACAAACATCTGTTCAAATAAAAAGCTTTTTACCAGCCTAAAAACGAATTGATGGATCATTCGCAGTACAGCCCTGATTTGGCACCTAATGACTTTTTTATTCCCGAAAATAACGATTCCGTGGTCAACGATTTTCGACACACGAATAAGTTGTTGCATTCAAAACGTTTCTTTTTGAGTTACCTTTGCAGTTAAGGGGTTTGAACACTGTAAAATTTTCAAAAAACCAAAATTTTTTTTTCATAAATCAAACCTTCTTTATACATTTAAGAATATGTATTTCAAGTTCGAAAAAATATTCGAACTCTAAGCATTCAAAAAGTGAGCCGAATGTTGACATATCGACCGAGCGGTCTATGTCTTCTAAAACTTTAAACGCCGTTTTCTCAAAATCACTTTTTTGACCGCGTTGACAGCATAACGGAAAGAGTTTTGTCCGATTGCCTTGAGCCCAACGGGATTTTGTAGAAAAAAAGTGTCTCACTGATGCCATTTTTTTGCAATTCCATATTTTCAAAATCCCCTACGCCAAACTATAGTCAATTATGTATAATTTAAGAATCCTTTTGGTTTTTTGCTTTTAGATGTTCTGTTTTGTTGCAATGCTGTCAACACCAATGGAATCAATTTTCAGGAGCACCATTTATGAAAGATGACTGCGGGCCAACATGATATTAAAAAAATATATAAAATTTTTCCATGTAGTACTAACTTCATTCAATATATGTACAAATATTAAGTCAATTTTTTTTTAATGAATCAAGCAAAAACCACCTGAAATTTGAGCGTTAACAGTGTTAAACCCCTTAAAGTGAAAATTTAAAGTAGTGAGTACCGAAGGGTTTTTTTAAACCTCAGCAATGAGTTTGAGTTTTGTCTTTAATTTTTTTGAGTGTAATATGTGGGCATTGTGGATTAAAAGCTGAGGAACAAATAAAAAAAGAAAAGTCTCAAATACAAAAATCTAGACAGCCCCATTAAGAAATGTTGAAGCTTCATAGTTCAAAAGCTTTTATTGCTTTTTTATTGTTTTTTAATGATTTCTTTGTTCAGATTTCAGATTTCATTAACCTAATCAATATTAATATTTAAAAAAAAATATTGTTTTTCTTAGAAACGGAGATTTTTTCCGTTTCTTATCACTTGTTTACTTAAGCAATTTAAATCACCTGTTCTTAATCGATTTATATAATTTTTCACCTTCAACTTTTTCAACTCTATGAACCTGAATCTGTGTATTTTACATTTCGATATGTTATGAAAAATAATTATTAGATTTATTGACTTAATTTCAAATATACTTTATTTGTGCAGAAAATAACCCAGTTCTTGAATCATCGCCGGACTAAAGTGCCTCTCAAAACGAACTTATATTTTGTTGATAAATGACTTCACAGAAGTACCTAATTGAGGTAGTTTTACGATCACTGCATTTGCACATCTGAAAACCTGTAAGAGACTCAGGAGATGCCAATGCACTCACAACGAGTGCCTGTTTGGTGCGGATTGTGGCCGGGAGGCGTCATAGGTTCGTACTTTTTGCAAATCAGGATGGAAAAGCCGTTTCAGTCAAAGGAGTGCGCTATAGAGACATAATAAACAATTTTTTGTAAATGGAGATGGAGTATAAGAACACAGTCGACCTATACTTCAACAGGATGGCATTACGTGCCACAATAGTCGCGAAACAATAGAGTTATTGCGCACCAAATACCTTTATCGCGTAATTTTGTGTTTTGGAGACACCAATTGGCTACCCAGATCTTGCAATTTAAAACCGATAGACTTCTTTCTTTGGGCTCATGCTTAGAGTAAAGTCTACTGTAACCATTCGCAAACACTTTCACCTCTCAAAGCGAACATTGAAGTTGCCATCTCTGAAATAGAGTCCCAATTATCCGAATGATTGAGCGAAAACTTCGAAAAAAGGATTAAGGTCTACAAGCTAAGTTGCCATTCAACAGATGTTATGACTTATACATAATCTCCATGTGTTTACTTTATAGTTCATTAAATGAGAAGAGAGGCAAAATAATTCTAACGCCTCTTGTGGATACACTTCTTATATGCAATACAGCGGACCCACGGTAGTCCGGCAAACATTTTGCAAGACGGTGTCGGGTGATCGAATTTGACGGACTATAGAATAGTGCTACCGACCCCATGTAGTATGAAACTTTTTTCATAAGTACAGGGTGGGCCATCTAGTGGTTTCTTTTTAAATCATAGGTTATTTTGACACTGACAGCTGTTTCCGGCTCTAAATCTGGACATAAAGTCAGTATCATATCTCCGCGAAAAGAAATGAGTCGTTTTACGCTTAAACAACGTTGGGAAATATTGGCAAGCTATTTCCAAAGTGAGTGCTGTGTAGCCCAAATAGTGCGTTATTTGAAAAGAAGTTTTCTGACGAGGCTCATTTTCATCTCGGCGGCTACGTTAACAAAAAAAAATTGCCGCATCTGGGGCTCGGAAAACTCGCACGTTATTGTCGAGAAGCCGATGGCATCATTGAGTGGTGGCATCATTGGACTATTCTTTTTCGAAAATGAGGCTGGGATCAACGTTTCGGTCAACGGTGCGCGTTACAGAGTCATGTAAACTTTTTTTACCGTAATTGGAGACATGAATTTGGACGACCTCTGGTACATGCAGGATGACGCGCCATGCCACACAGCTCATGCCATAATCTATCTTTTGCGCACAAAATTCCCAAATCTTGTTATCAGCCGTCTTGGCGATGTCAATTAGTCGCCTCGGAGCTGCGATTTGACCCCTTTGGACTTTGTTTTTGTGGGGAACCTTGAAGTATCGATGTATTGTCAACAACCTCGAAACGATTCAGGCACTTAAGGCCAATATCATCCAAGCAATCCGTGAGCTACAGCCCGAAACCATCAACAAGGTCTTGAAAAATTAGAGTGACAGAAGGCGCTACAGCGAGGCTTGCTTCGTGTATTTGGCCCACCGTGTTTTACCTTGAAGTCCAACTGATTAGGTACATACATCTATATATAAATTGGCGAAGACTTAAGAACCATTTTCTCTAACGTTTTTCAACCAATTTTGTTTTTTGTTTTCAATGAATTTGAGCAGGTAGAAGGAGTGCATCGAATATTTTTTACAGAAATCTATCTGATTTGAACAGGTAGAATGATGTAAAAAATATTCGATGCACTCCTTCTACCTGCTCAAATTCATTGAAAACAAAAAACAAAATTGGTTGAAAAACGTTAGAGAAAATGGTTCTTAAGTCTTCGCCAATTTATATATAGATGTATGTACCTAATCAGTTGGACTTCAAGGTAAAACACGGTGGGCCAAATACACGAAGCAAGCCTCGCTGTAGCGCCTTCTGTCACTCTAATTTTTCAAGACCTTGTTGATGGTTTCGGGCTGTAGCTCACGGATTGCTTGGATGATATTGGCCTTAAGTGCCTGAATCGTTTCGAGGTTGTTGACAATACATCGATACTTCAAGGTTCCCCACAAAAACAAAGTCCAAAGGGGTCAAATCGCAGCTCCGAGGCGACTAATTGACATCGCCAAGACGGCTGATAACAAGATTTGGGAATTTTGTGCGCAAAAGATAGATTATGGCATGAGCTGTGTGGCATGGCGCGTCATCCTGCATGTACCAGAGGTCGTCCAAATTCATGTCTCCAATTACGGTAAAAAAAGTTTACATGACTCTGTAACGCGCACCGTTGACCGAAACGTTGATCCCAGCCTCATTTTCGAAAAAGAATAGTCCAATGATGCCACCACTCAATGATGCCATCGGCTTCTCGACAATAACGTGCGAGTTTTCCGAGCCCCAGATGCGGCAATTTTTTTTTGTTAACGTAGCCGCCGAGATGAAAATGAGCCTCGTCAGAAAACTTCTTTTCAAATAACGCACTATTTGGGCTACACAGCACTCACTTTGGAAATAGCTTGCCAATATTTCCCAACGTTGTTTAAGCGTAAAACGACTCATTTCTTTTCGCGGAGATATGATACTGACTTTATGTCCAGATTTAGAGCCGGAAACAGCTGTCAGTGTCAAAATAACCTATGATTTAAAAAGAAACCACTAGATGGCCCACCCTGTACTTATGAAAAAAGTTTCATACTACATGGGGTCGGTAGCACTATTCTATAGTCCGTCAAATTCGATCACCCGACACCGTCTTGCAAAATGTTTGCCGGACTACCGTGGGTCCGCTGTATTGCATATAAGAAGTGTATCCACAAGAGGCGTTAGAATTATTTTGCCTCTCTTCTCATTTAATGAACTATAAAGTAAACACATGGAGATTATGTATAAGTCATAACATCTGTTGAATGGCAACTTAGCTTGTAGACCTTAATCCTTTTTTCGAAGTTTTCGCTCAATCATTCGGATAATTGGGACTCTATTTCAGAGATGGCAACTTCAATGTTCGCTTTGAGAGGTGAAAGTGTTTGCGAATGGTTACAGTAGACTTTACTCTAAGCATGAGCCCAAAGAAAGAAGTCTATCGGTTTTAAATTGCAAGATCTGGGTAGCCAATTGGTGTCTCCAAAACACAAAATTACGCGATAAAGGTATTTGGTGCGCAATAACTCTATTGTTTCGCGACTATTGTGGCACGTAATGCCATCCTGTTGAAGTATAGGTCGACTGTGTTCTTATACTCCATCTCCATTTACAAAAAATTGTTTATTATGTCTCTATAGCGCACTCCTTTGACTGAAACGGCTTTTCCATCCTGATTTGCAAAAAGTACGAACCTATGACGCCTCCCGGCCACAATCCGCACCAAACAGGCACTCGTTGTGAGTGCATTGGCATCTCCTGAGTCTCTTACAGGTTTTCAGATGTGCAAATGCAGTGATCGTAAAACTACCTCAATTAGGTACTTCTGTGAAGTCATTTATCAACAAAATATAAGTTCGTTTTGAGAGGCACTTTAGTCCGGCGATGATTCAAGAACTGGGTTATTTTCTGCACAAATAAAGTATATTTGAAATTAAGTCAATAAATCTAATAATTATTTTTCATAACATATCGAAATGTAAAATACACAGATTCAGGTTCATAGAGTTGAAAAAGTTGAAGGTGAAAAATTATATAAATCGATTAAGAACAGGTGATTTAAATTGCTTAAGTAAACAAGTGATAAGAAACGGAAAAAATCTCCGTTTCTAAGAAAAACAATATTTTTTTTTAAATATTAATATTGATTAGGTTAATGAAATCTGAAATCTGAACAAAGAAATCATTAAAAAACAATAAAAAAGCAATAAAAGCTTTTGAACTATGAAGCTTCAACATTTCTTAATGGGGCTGTCTAGATTTTTGTATTTGAGACTTTTCTTTTTTTATTTGTTCCTCAGCTTTTAATCCACAATGCCCACATATTACACTCAAAAAAATTAAAGACAAAACTCAAACTCATTGCTGAGGTTTAAAAAAACCCTTCGGTACTCACTACTTTAAATTTTCACTTTAAGGGGTTTAACACTGTTAACGCTCAAATTTCAGGTGGTTTTTGCTTGATTCATTAAAAAAAAATTGACTTAATATTTGTACATATATTGAATGAAGTTAGTACTACATGGAAAAATTTTATATATTTTTTTAATATCATGTTGGCCCGCAGTCATCTTTCATAAATGGTGCTCCTGAAAATTGATTCCATTGGTGTTGACAGCATTGCAACAAAACAGAACATCTAAAAGCAAAAAACCAAAAGGATTCTTAAATTATACATAATTGACTATAGTTTGGCGTAGGGGATTTTGAAAATATGGAATTGCAAAAAAATGGCATCAGTGAGACACTTTTTTTCTACAAAATCCCGTTGGGCTCAAGGCAATCGGACAAAACTCTTTCCGTTATGCTGTCAACGCGGTCAAAAAAGTGATTTTGAGAAAACGGCGTTTAAAGTTTTAGAAGACATAGACCGCTCGGTCGATATGTCAACATTCGGCTCACTTTTTGAATGCTTAGAGTTCGAATATTTTTTCGAACTTGAAATACATATTCTTAAATGTATAAAGAAGGTTTGATTTATGAAAAAAAAATTTTGGTTTTTTGAAAATTTTACAGTGTTCAAACCCCTTAACTGCAAAGGTAACTCAAAAAGAAACGTTTTGAATGCAACAACTTATTCGTGTGTCGAAAATCGTTGACCACGGAATCGTTATTTTCGGGAATAAAAAAGTCATTAGGTGCCAAATCAGGGCTGTACTGCGAATGATCCATCAATTCGTTTTTAGGCTGGTAAAAAGCTTTTTATTTGAACAGATGTTTGTAAGCTCTCATTGTCATGATGCAGAATATTTTCCTCTTCTTTGACTTTTACCAAATTTTTCTGATGACTTGTGACAAACGAATGGTCGCGTAACATTCAGAAATGACCGTCCTAAGTTGTTCAAATGCCACGGTTGCCACATGACCGATAATGCCGAAGAAACAAGCTATCATTTCCTTCGATGTGCTTCTCCGCGAAGAACTATTATTGGCTTTAGCACGTTTTGAAAAAGACCGATACAGAAAAAACCCATACAGTGAAGTGCTGTTTTATTTCTGGCTCATATGCATAAATACATGGTTCGTGTTCTGTGTAGATGCTATACAGAGCCTTTGATACCCTTTGATTGTATTTTTTCAATATTTCCTAGAACTAATGAACAACAACCTAGAACATGAGCCTTTTTTTTGTCGAACAACAGCAAGCTCAATGAATTTGAGCAGGTAGAAGGAGTGCATCGAATATTTTTTACAGAAATCTATCTGATTTGAACAGGTAGAATGATGTATAATGTTATTCAGCCATTGTGGGTTAATATGCACTTTGAAGTTCCGCACAAAAAGGAACAAAAAAAATAAAAAACGCTGGGCATTGGTTCGTTAGATTTTGAGTTCGGTTACGTTCGCACATGAGCGTAAAAAATAAAATAAATAACTGGTAATTTCAGCCCTTGAAAGGACTTTGACCTAGCTTCTTATGATCAATTGTGTTGTGCGTGTTATTAAGTTTTTACACAATTGACCGAGAAATGGACCTACAGACTTAACGCCGACTCCGAACTGTGATGAACGAAATGCTCTTATTCTCAAGAAGCTTTACATGGAATTTTTATTACTCTCTGAGGTTTGCCATTGTCTGCAGAGAGGTGGCGGCCGTACAGAAAAATTATTTTAATTCAAATAATTTTCTGTCGCTGCTGGGATTCGAACCTGGGTCTCCACGTTCGTTGACATAGCGGCCACGCACTTTAACCAACTACGCCACGGACGCCACATGAGCGTAGAAAGAGAAATAAAAAAACAAAACCCGAGAATATAAACAGAGACGAACGATTACCTGTGTATATGTATTTGACGGCCGCTAACCGTACATACAAAGATAGTTCCATACATGGTTAAATAAATAAGGTTGTCTGGGGGCTGATCGTGCTCTCTTCTTAGTACCCAAAATTTTGCCCGCTTACAATGTGCTCTCTTCTGAGCGAGAGAACTCGTGGCGAATTCATTAGGAAAGTAAAAGTGCTGAACAATTTTTATTATTTTGTAACGAATTTTATTTCAATGCAATTAAAATTTTAAATTCGATTTTAAATTCGTTCTGAAGTCGAATCTACCGGAAAATTTTATTGTTACCAATCCAGATACCAATGAAATCTAAATATAAACAGCAGTTCACGATTATTTCTTCAATATAATCATAACGAAATAAATCAAACTAATCCCTGATTCACTTCGATAACAATTAATTTTTATTTTATTCATTGTATTGCCCTAAAGTATTTATCAATTTAATGTTTTTTTAACTTTGCCCCACGTTTTTCAATAAAAAAAAAAAACAAAAGAAAAATCAAGTTTTATATGGTCCGATTTCGACCACAGGCGATACTTGTACTTGTAATAATGTCAAAGTCACGCATTGTCTAAGATTTATCGTAATAAATGTGAATATTAGGTATAGTTATAGGCACGTTGGATTACAGGGGAGGACGCACTAGACAGGGGCCGCATTACCGCGAGTCTACTGTTTTGATATACATACATACATCCGTAATAAACTGTCTAGCGGAAAAGGTAGAAAAGAGTAGAAAAGAATCATTTGGTATTTGGTGTGCTTAATAATTCGACAATAATTTATTGATTTGTTATGCTACTTCAAGCGATTTGTGCAGTTTTAAATTTTTTTCAAATAAAATCAACATATTTGTTTATCTCTGTAATCATATTTCTTACAAGCTCGTGTTATTTGATTGATTTATTGTTTTATTTACCATTAAGATGATAACCTTTATATTCACATATTGCAACCGTGGCTGAATGCGTTTAAGTATGTAGTCAGCCATTCCTACATGTGAACTTGGTGATGGGAATGGGTGCGAATTAGAGAGCTGCACAAAATCTTATATTCGTGTACACTTCACTAGTGTACATTATCCGGGTTTAGTGTATTTCAGTGTAGCCTTGACATCGAAATGTTCTCTATGAAGCAAAGCTTTTCATTAGTATCGAAGTAGTGCTTGAATTTTGTTATGAACTACGATATCAAAACATACATTCTCACTATAAACAGGTAATCGAAGCTATTGAGCATCGCTGGGAAAAGTGTAGCGAGCTAAAAGGAGACAATGTAGAAAAAAAACCAAAATATTTATTCCCAAATTTTTGAGTTTTCTTTGTAAGGTTGGGTACTTCTGGGACTACCCTCGTATTTGCTATATCAAAAGCAAATAAATTCACTGATTTATGTTTCACTGATTCATGTCTCAAACTTTTAGGAATGTTTTAAACTATTTTTAATATATTGTTTGACATGTTAGTCTTAATGTCTTTATTTCTTAACATAATACTAATAATATTTATTTTATTAATATAAATCTTGGTGGCGTCCGTGGCGTAGTTGGTTAAAGTGCGTGGCCGCTATGTCAACGAACCTGGAGACCCGGGTTCGAACCCCAGCAGCGACAATTAAAATAATTTTTCTGTACGGCCGCCACCTCTCTGCAGACAATGGCAAACCTCAGAGAGTAATCAAATTGCCATGTAAAGCTTTTTGAGAACAAGAACATTCTGTTCATCGCCGTTCGGAGTCGGCGTTAAACATGTAGGTCCGGTTCTCGGTCAAATGTGTACAAACTAAATAACACGCACAACATAATTGATCATAACAACCTAGGTCAAAGTCCTTTCAAGGGCTGAAATGGCCAGTTATTTATTTATTTTGTTAATATAAATCTTGAAATTTTTTTTTTTAAATATTTAAATTATATAATTTTTTAAGGATATTTGCATATGATTTTTAAAATAAGATTATATTTACAAGGTAGAAATGAAAGGTCACAATTAATAAACGGAGAGAACAAATCAAGCATTCTACGCTTGAATAAACAACTAAGCTATCAGTTTACACTCAAGCGTAAATTTATCAATTCAAGAATTATTTTGCTAGAATTGGTCAAATTTAAAACACATGACATTAATAAAAAAATGTTTAATGCAAGAAACATTTGCTTAAAATTCAAAAATATTTTTTCTATATTCACGTCTAATATTTGCTTGAAGTGAGAAAAACTTGCTGGATTGAAGTAAAAATTTGCTCAAAACTAGGATAATTTGCTTGATTCAAGTCAGCAATTTTCTTAGTACAAGATTGTTTTTTTTTTCAATTTCAATTCACTTTTATTCAATGCAATTCAATCACATTTTTTACAATATACTGGATAAACATTATCTTTATAAATTCATATGTATGTATCCAATAATCTGATCTAAGCAAAAAACAAATATTTAATCCGAATATTGTAAAAAAAAATAAATAACTAATTGAATAACTACAATCTATTCACTAAGAAAAAAAAATATGAAATGTATCCAAAAACTTCTTTAATTTATCCAAAAAGCGAGTTATTTTTGCACCAATAACGTATTTGCACAAATCGACTACGTAAATATTTAAAATTTATTTAAATACTTTTTTACTAAATAAAATATTGAAATATTTAAACAGAATTAATAAAAAATATATTAAGATTATGCACGAATTTTTTAAATATCTTTCAAACATTTACTTTTTAAAAATAAAACTATCACATTTAAATAAAATTTATATAAAAATATTGAAATCAAATACAACACATTTAAATTCAATATGTTATTAATGGTTTTATAGTTCTCGTTTGGTTTTTGTAATGAAGATTAGATAG
The DNA here is from genome assembly GCA_943735915.1 of Pherbina coryleti. Taxonomy (NCBI): domain Eukaryota; kingdom Metazoa; phylum Arthropoda; class Insecta; order Diptera; family Sciomyzidae; genus Pherbina; species Pherbina coryleti. Next base: position 96,474,215 of record OX030949.1, on the reverse strand, counting down.
CCTAAATGTTTAGCCAAGATGCTTCGTGAGTGCGGTGGGTGAGATTTTGTGAGGAACTGAGCTTTGTCCACCCATGATATAATTATGCAAGATAGGAGTGACAGATTTCAATATTGCACCAACCATGATACAATTATTACAAGGTAGCCTTGACAATTGGCTAGTTTCTCACTAGCTTCGTCAATCAAATGTCATTTGCCTGTATATTTTATTATTAAAAGACATTAGTTGCATAAAGCCTTATCCACATCAGTAATATAATAAAACCTAGTTTACAACAAATTTTTACAATTTCGAGCTTGATGGATTCGTATTGGCCCAAGGAAGGACACTATGTAGAAAAATTTTGCCACACCCTCTTTTACCGCCCACAAATCAATAAAAATGCTATATTTCCGACGGTTTTGGTCGTATTAGACTACAATTTGGTAATTTAGTTTGTATGCTAACTGTCGGAAACTTTAATAAAACTGGGTTGCCACACCTCCCTTTTACCGCCCACAAACCAATAAAAATTCTTTATATCAGAAGGTTTTGGCGGTAAATAAAAAAAATAAATAACTGGCCATTTCAGCCCTTGAAAGGACTTTGACCTAGCTTCTTATGATCAATTGTGTTGTGCGTGTTAATAAGTTTGTACACAATTGACCGAGAAATGGACCTACAGGCTTAACGCCGACTCCGAACGGCCATGAACGAAATGTTCTTATTCTCAAGAAGCTTTACATGGCATTTTGATTATTCTCTTAGGTTTGCCATTGTCTGCAGAGAGGTGGCGGCCGTACAGAAAAATTATTTTAATTCAAATAATTTTCTGTCGCTGCTGGGGTCTGAAAGTTCGATGACATAGCGGCCACGCACTTTAACCAACTACGCCACGGACGCCACTTTTGGTGGTATTATATTAAAATTTAGTAATTACTTTTGTAAACGGTTTTAGTCATAATAGAAAAAATACACCGTCATCTATTGAAAAAGTAGAAACATCGAATATTAAGTTTGGGCAAAGCAACGTTTGCCGGGTCAGCTAGCTTATACTATTTTTTACACAACAAACAAGTAGAAAAGAAAATAAAAAGCAAAATATGCAGGCAAATGATAATCGGTGCTAGACACTCTTGAGAAAATATCCAGTTGTCTCTCTTACCTTACATAATTGTATCATGCGACCGATCATCGCGCTCACAAAGCGTCTTGGCTATATAATTTTCGTAACAAAAACCAAACGATAACTATAAGAAACCGAAAGCAAGAATCTTAATTCTAAAAACTTCATTGATAAACTGCAGGAATAGAGTGCGATGTTTTTGCTGCTTGTCGGCTATTTCAATTGTATGGAATAGGTGTGTAGATGCGTGGTATAAATAAAATTTAAATACGGAATAGAACGAGTTGTAAGGAAAATTTTTAATTTATCCACGTAAATATTTCAATAAAATGTTTACACAGCTTACAGGGAACTAGAGGCGAAAGTAGTGAGTATTTAAATGATAAAAAATTCAACTATTATATAGTGTGGTCATAATTATTAGTAACGAAAATTCATAAAAAAAGAACATAAAAAAGAAACCAATATAATTAATTCTTAAAAATAAAAAAAAAATAAAAAAAAGTGAAATAATAAAAGTGAGAAAAAATAAAAAAAGTGAACAAATTAGATAACTATACGGAGGAGTTCATCAACAGCGTAATAAGACAAAGTGAAAAGCCATGATTTTACTTTTTTGAGAAACATAGGTTTACTACGAATAGATCTAATGTCAATTGGCAGTCTATTAAAGAGCCTTGGAGAAACTGCTATATAAAACCTCAATAAAAATTTATAGTTTTGTTGTGGGATAGAAACTAAGTCGCGAGTGTTAACTCTTAAGTTGTAGTTATTGGAACTTCTGCTCAAATAATAACCAGATTTTTTGAAAAACGTTATTAGGACTTTAAAGTAATAAAGATGTTTAAGAGGCAGAATATTCAGGTCATAAAATAGGGTCAGACTACTTACAAGGGGACCTTTTTTAAGCATTAGACGAATAGAATGCTTTTGCGACACTAAACGCGGAAGTACTTTATTGCTATGCGAACCACCCCAACATGTCAATCCATACTCTAACTTTGACTGGAAGATACCAAAATATATGCACTTTAAAAAAATATAAATGTCTAGTCACTGCCATAAGACACATTTTCAGTGCACGTGTATGGTCAGACCAATTCATTTTGTAATCAAGTAATACTCCGAGATATTTAAACGATTTCACACTTTCAATCCTAAAAATATTGAGATGAACATGAACGATCATCATAATAGGATTTGGGGTAATTACTAGACAAGCAACTAGCGTTCGAATAAGAAAATTTTTGATATTTACCACAGTGAAAGAAAAAGTTGTCGAAGTCTTAATCTATGAAAAAAACATTGAAATGTTTCGTTTTGTCACTAAGAACTAACTTATGAATTTCGAGCCAGTGACTGAAAATTTCCAAATCATGATTTATGTCCGCAATCAGGTTTAATGGAGAATTACTAGTAAAAGTGCAGGCCATATCGTCAGCGAATGCATTTATACTGCTTACAAAGTTTTGAGAGAATAGTGAGTTTATGAAAATAAGGAAAATAATTGGAGCAAGCACCGAACCTTGAGGCACACCTAGAGCTATGGTTAACGAAGAGCTTAAGAAGTTTTGATCTTCACTTTTTGTTGTCTATTAGACAAATAGGAGCTTAGCCAATTGTAGAAAGGGCCTCTAAATCCAAAATTATATAATTTAGCCAATAAAATAGAGTGGTCGACGGTATAAAATCGTTACATCTATAAACAGTGCAGCTGTAATATGCTTCTTATTAATGCCGGTATAAACATTTGTACAGAAATTAAGGAGTGCATTTTCAGTCTTACCGTTTTCCTGTAAAAAAGTTTTTAATTTTAACTCGAATACCGAGCGCGCCAAGTAGCAACATGCCTTAAGTTCGTTTGGTTGTCGGCGCGTTTTAAATTAATTGGTTAATCTACTAGACCACTTTGTATTTTCCCATGAAGATACGAAACAGAGAGATACGAAACAGAGAATAGGTATAAAATAAAAAAAGAAAACAAATATTTTCTGATAAAAATGAAGAAAATGTTCATTATAGTGAACATCTGTATATTTTGTTGTTGGGTAAATGATTTCCTTCCCAACGATTTTGTCTCTTGACTCAAAAGCTAGGAGACGTTCAACTATTTCAAAAATAATTTGGGCGAATTACAATTCATTCAATATTTCTTACAAACGATGAAGAAAATTTTTGGTGTATCATTAAACACTTAAGTTAACACTCCACTGTACTTGGTGTCGCCTCTTTCTATCTCTCCGCTATAAAGTCAAATTTCGTTAATAACCGTTTAAAAGATTATGTTTCAAAGCGTTTACCAATTTTAACTATTTAAATTAGGGTGCAGAAGGATGCTTCATCGATGGCAACGAAGTACTTAACGGTACGGTTTAACCCCCTAATCCGTAAGGCTATCTGAGGCAGCCTTCGTTTCATTGTACACGTACATAAATAAGCAGCTATAATTAAGCACAAATGTACATTAATCATGGAGAGAAAATAAACACATAACTTATTTTAAATATTTTTCGATCGTTTGCTTAAAAATTTTATTTATTTATACTTATATATTATAGGGTGTCCCAAATAAAAATTTTTTTCGAAATCCCTAGTTGCTCAGCCTTTGTTTAAAAGCTTATAGGGTAAAGTATTTTTGAGTTTTTTTTCAGATTTTTTGGAAGAGGTTCTAATCAGATTTTCACAAAAAATTAGATTTTTTTGGAGATTTTTTTAATTTCAAGCATAAGTTGGTCAATAACACACCTTTTCAAAGTCGTTGAGTCATCATGTCGAAAAAAAAATGTACAAACTTTTATTTAATCGGAAGTGTTGGCAAGTTTTTTGGACTATTTGGTGTACCATATTTTATTTTTTCGTGAAATTTGCGTACATTTTTTAAAAAACGCTTAATAACTTTTAAAAATTTCATCAAAATGAAAAAAGGTAATGATGCAATTTTGAAATATGGTAACATTTTAAACAATTAAAATTTGATTTAACTCTTGCCATTCTGAAGTTATAGCCTTTAAAACTTTATACCCGTTATTTGAATCGTTAGTTGGTGCATCGGTTTTAAAATTGCTAAAACTATACAACGTGTAAACCTGCCCTTTCAAACAGCTGCACATTGGAGTATTTCATTCCAATACATTCCATTTGTGTGATTAATTAAAAAATTCAAATCGAAGATGCCCAACCGTGATTGATATCGTTCGAAAGAGAATAGAATTCTACATCACTATGCGAAAGAATAATTGAAAAAAAGTCAACGGTGTCCATGCATTGCGATTGCAAATTTGACGTTTTTTTTACGTTTGGTACGCGCATAGTAAAAAACACAAAAGTTTCCTTATTTCCAAGTGATTTTTCTTGTAAAATTAATTAAGTACAATATTTTGAGCAATGGGACCTCTACCTCAGGTATTTTTGGAACGTCAAATGAAATATTTTAGTACAAAAGGTGTCTGTTCGTATTTATAATGTTTTTTTCCGTGCAGGCTTATAAAATATGTGTTTTTGGGTATAATACGTAAGCATATAGTTGTGAATACCTCTCAATTTAGTGGAAGTCTCCTTTTTGTTTTTTAAACAACAAATATAAGTGATATGTTAACAATATAAATGAAATACATACATATCGGTGATTCAATGTTGCTAGTTCTCCTAAAACGTATTAGTTATATCTACATACTTTGTTTTGACGTATAATACGTCATTCTCGGAGGTAAGTAGGGTGGTTTATAGTGATCAGGTGTCGGTATTTATATAACTTTTTGAGCCTTTGGTGGGCCTAAAGAACTGATCGTACAATGTTGATGTTAGCACTTGTTGGTCTGCTTGATCCTCAATGCGACAAAAATTCATGTTAGAACTCTCTAACTTATATAAATTTTACACAATTACATGAAATATAAAGCCAACATTTGATGTTTTTGTTTGCTTAAACTTGCTACCTATTTATCGACAGTTTCCGGTTTTATCGACAAAACCATAAAATTTGTATGGGAGCCCCCCTAAGGAGTGGTCGGAGGGAATAGGTGTCAAAGGCAAAAATGTTTCTTTTGCAAAAGTAATGGGGGTCGGTGATACATATTAACCCTTTCCGGCACTCTTTTAAAGGTCATATGCTCAGGTGTATGGGATAAATAAACAAAAACCATAAAATTTGTATGGGAGCCCCCCTAAGGAGTGGTCGGAGGGAATATTTATTTATTTTTATTTATTTATTTTTTATTTATTTTCTACATTAGTCTTTGAACAATATTTCTTATAGACTAGAACAACGAATAATTGAATAATTATGAATAAAATTACAAAATAGTATTAAGAAAAATTCTCATTTGACTCTTGGATATGGAGAAATCAACATTATGATTGCAACTTATGACATTAAATAGATTAAGAGATCTAAAAATAGGCGCATTTGCAGCATAGTTCGTGCGACACATATCCAAATAGAAAGGATAAAAACTTCGTAGAGTTCTAGCCGGTACATTAAACTTAATCATTTCCACCAATTCAGGACTATCAACGACACCAGAAATGATATCATGGATAAAAAGTAGAGAAAGAATATTTCTCCTAATCTCCAAAGACTTAAGACCAATTAAGAGACATCTTGCACCATAAAATGGAATCGAACCTTCGATATTAAAAGAGCGTAATGCAAACCTAGTGAATGATTTCTGGACGCGTTCAAGTCTCAACTTATGCGTCGTGTACTGGGGGTACCAAACCACGACCGCATACTCAAGTCTAGAACGAACCAAGCTAATGAACAACACTTTTAACGTATAAGGATCCAAAAAGCAAGAACTATTACGACGAATAAAAGCCAGCATGGCATATGCCTTTGGAATAATATAGTCCAAATGTGCAGCAAACGAAAATTTAACATCAAAGACAACACCAAGGTCTTTAAACTGATTAACAGATACTAACTCTGTAGACGCAATATGATATGATGACGGACGGACATTGTTAGACCTTGAGTAGGACATGGAAACACATTTACTCAAATTAAGGAAGAGACAATTATTAGAATAGGTGTCAAATGCAAAAATACTTTTTTTGCAAAAGTAATAGGGGTAGGTGATGCATATTAACCCTTTCCGGCACAAAAACCATAAAATTTGTATGGGAGCCCCCTAAGGAGTGGTCGGAGGGAATAGGTGTGAAAAGCAAAAATATTCCTTTTGCAAAAGTAATGGGGGTCAGTCATACCTATGAACACTTTCTGGCACTCTCTTAAAGGACATATGCTCAAGTGTATGGAATAAATATACAAAAACCATAAAATTTGTATGGGAGCCCCCCTAAGGAGTGGTCGGAGAGAATAGGTGTCAAAGGCAAAAATGTTCCTTTTGCAAAAATAATGGAGGTCAGTAATACATATTAACCCTCTGCGGCACTCTCTAAAAGGTCATATGCTCAGGTGTATGGGATAAATAAACAAAAACCATAAAATTTGTATGGGAGCCCCCCTAAGGAGTGGTCGGAGGGAATAGATGTCAAAGAAAAAAATGCTCCTTTTGCAAAAGTAATGGGGGTCAGTGATACATATTTACCCTTTCCGGCACAAAAACCATAACATTTGTATGCTAGCCCCCCTAAGGAGTGGTCGGAGGGAAAAGGTGTCAAGGGCAAAAATGTTCCTTTTGCAAAAGTAATGGGAGTCGGTGATACATATTTACCCTCTCCGGCACTCTTTTAAAGGTCATATGCTGAGGTGTATGGAATAAATATTTTGCTAAATAGTTTTTAAAAAAGATGTGAAGAAATATCTTAAAAAATACAGTTAGTGCATGTATTCAAACAGCTGTAACTTCGAAACCGTAAGTCTTACAGAAAAAATCTGGAATATGTTTTAAAGATCTTGAATGAGTCTTTCTTGTGATATACTCTTTTTGACTCTTTGTATGGGTTTTTTTTTAAATTTTTTAGTCTGAAATTTTGTGTCACATTTTTTATGGTGATCGCAGTAAATTTTTCACCTTTTGAACATAGTATAGTATCGTTATAATACATCAATTCTTAAGGTTTATACAAAATTTTAGCTTGGGATTCCAACAATTGCTATTTTTGACGAATTTTTAAAAAAATGCCTGCAAAAGATTTCTTACTTTTCTACCAAAAATTTTATATATTTACATATCGGTAATTCCATGTCAAATCGGACGCTTTTCGAAACTCACATATTTGTAAGAATTTGGTACTTTGCACGTCGAGAGTACTTTAAAAAATAAAAATATTTGCATATCCACTGTGTATAAATTGCAAAAAAAATTTATAAAAAAAAATATGCAAATATTTTTATTTTTTAAAGTACTATCGACGTGCAAAATTTGAAAAAAATCGGCGTCATCCAAATCCATTTTTAGAGAAAAGCGTCCGATTTGACATGGAATCACCGATATACAACTCTTCTGTACATGGCTTTGTCACTGAACTCTTCCTAAACGGCTGAACCGATTTTGATGAAATTTGGTGTGTGTGTGCGGCTGGGTCTGTAGATGGTTTAGGTTTAAAGTTTTACCCGGTAGGTGAAGCTGTTGTTGCTGTGACAGTGTTTAAAGAGGTATTCGAGAGTATAACTCAGAATTGAGAAATTGACATGATTCTTCGAAATAAAGTTGTGCTGGAGCTATACTAAGCAGTAGTTGACCGTAACAACTAGATGATATACCTGGTTTTACTCGGGCGAAAAAATTTAAAATTTTGATATTTATTTGATAAGATTTTTGTTTATTTTGTTTATTTTTATTCATTTAGTATTTTTGTAATTTTTTTTGTATAAATATTAATGGTAAAGTGAATTTGAATTTGAAAACTTTGTTAAAAAATAGGCGAATTGATATGGAATAATCGATATATGCAAGTAAAAGAACGGAAACTTAAAATGTGTACATCAAGTTAGTGTTACTATTGTTGTTGTTGTTGTTGTTGTTGTTGTTGTTGTTGTTGTTGTTGTTTTCGTTGTTGTTGCTGTTGCTGTATTTGTTATTTGTTTTGTTTTCTTTTATTTGTATAATAAAATAATAAGATATTTTATACATGGACCGGAAATAGTCTCTCATGCATTTTTGTCAATAGGTCAATTGTCCGAAGAGGCTCAGTAATCTGGAAACAAAGACTTCAAACGCTTCAGGGACGATTTCGCTCGAGAATTTAGTTGGCAGAAGGCTAATGAAAACATTTTTAATAGGTTTTTGATCACTTCAGATCCTTTAATATGTTCAAAAAGAAAGCTGCCAAAGAAAAAATTTCAAACTTTGCCTAAAGCAGCTTTGGAGCTCCTCAAATCCAAATCCAAATCAAAGATGAAACAAACAAGAAGATGATGGATAATGATGTTTTTCTTAATGACTCAATAATATAAAAAACTTAAAAAAATTTAACAACCGCTCTATATTTTTATTTTGCATGTAAATATATTTCATTAATATTGAGAACAAAAATAAAGTTCCATTTAAGTAAATGCTTTTATGACGACTTTTATAGTTTCTAATTGTTTGTTAACTAAAAAAAATATAAATTCCGTTACTGAGACGCTTGGTTGATTTGATCACACTTTTTGCTATCAATTACCCCACAGTGAGCTGGGAGAAAGCATATAAGGTGTAACTCTACTCTAATAATCAACTGGTCGAGGAAAAACAAAAACAAAAAGTTCTGGCCAGATACTGGTAAATGAGCAAATATGTCAGATTTGTTATCTTGAAATAAAGTGTGGTTGCTTACATTTCAATATTAAAGTAATGAGCCACCCAAATAAACAAATTAATAGCTTATTGGATGCCGAGTTAATAAAGCTTTCAGAATATTGTAATAAATGGGGATAGTGCTTTACAAAATTTGGCAACAAAATGTTGCTAAAGTTGAAATATGCAGAAAAAATACAAAAATTTGGAATATTTTCTTTTATAACTTTTCCAATAAAAATTTGCCAATATAAAAATAATTTATATACAGTAGACTCTCACAAATTAGAACGACTTTGATCCACGCGTGGTTCTAATTTCTGGACTTTTTTTCACAGAAATTGAAAAGAAAAGAATGAAACTAGTTAAAAAAAATTATGTTAAAACAAAAGAATTTTTATTTATTTATATTTAATGTTTTTTTTTAATATAAAATTCATATAATTCATAGAAAAAAAAAACACTTGTATAATACGGTAATTCCCCTTTTAATATTTATATCAATGGGCAAAGATCACTTATGAATTTAATAAATAAAGAAACGTTCAGAAATTAGAACCACACGTTCAATACATTGAAATGGCAGGTTCTAATTTCTGGACAGTTCGAATTTGCGAGAGTTCTAATTTGTGAGAGTGTATTATACTATTTTTAAGCCCTTGATTTCTTGGATGAAACACCGTTTCAAGTTTTAATATAAAACCGAACGTACAAGACTTATGCTATAAAATGTTCATGTACCTACCAAAAATCGGGTTTTTTAACACGGAATCCAGATTTTGAGGGTGTAGCCAAATAACCAAGTATGCATGAATTTTATGTTGAATTATACCTACAACCTCTACTATATATTTTTCCAAAATCATCAAATTTCTGCATTTTTGTAGCACCGTGCAATATATAGTGGCTACTCCTAGAATCTAATAAGCAAATTAATTTCATTTCTTGTTTTTCTCATCAAAATTAACCGGAACACAAATTAAACGCTTGTTTTTTGCATTATTTCTACACTACGGGTTGGCGGGTTAAACTGAGTAATCAAAGATGAGACACAATTCTTTATGTGAAAAGGAGAAATCTCCAAAGTTTGTATTTAATTGAAAACGGAATAACAAATGATACTTGAGAATTAGGAATACCTTTTGATGAGTATTTGTTTGTAAATAATGTATAGTTATCCTCCTTATAATATATTATTTTGATCTTTATTGAATAAGGCTTCATTATCAAACGATTGAACTGAATTTATAAATGTTTTGAATCACATTCAGTAAGTTGTCTAAGAGAAGCTCCTTCTTTCTGAAACTTCATAAGAAATTAAACTTCTTTATACTTAATTTTCAACATACCTTAAATCATATTCTCTGATTGAAATATGACTTTATCAACACTTTTCAATTCAAAAGCGCAAAGTATTTAAAAGATTTAAGTAACTTAATATTTATTCGTTAAGTTAATAAATGGTATCACCAGAGACTCCTTTAAGAGTTTGTTGGGTTTTTTTTTCTGCACTGAAAACGGAAACTGATTATTAATATTTCTTTAGGTTCAAAGTGTGCTAAGTACTTAAAACTTTGCACAACTGTAGGCCAACAAAAAGTTACTGTAAAGAATGCCCAACAGCTATTTACACGTATTTATGTAAAACATGAAATTTTAAAAATTGTTTATTTAAATAAGACAGCTCAAAAATCAACAGAACCACACACAAAAGTTAGAGTTCACACCAAGGCAACAAGTATTGAAACAAAATCCTTGATGGTTGCCTTCATTAAGTGATGTGATAATTAATGAAGAAGCGTTTCAAAAGATAAGCAGCATTAAAAGCGAATTAAAACAAATTTTTCGAAAAGCGCTGCTCTACCCAGGTTTGATTATCTTCAATTCAAGACAAACATAAACACAAACTGTGCGCTCAACATGCTTCCGGCCTTCCTAAGCTGCCAATCATGAGGCTCTCAAAATAAACGCAGTCTATTAAATGGAGATTTTCACAGTTTCAAAGAGGACAATGAATGATGGCAGGGCGCTATACTTGTTGCTGCAGGCTATTATCCTTTACATATCTTAATGATGCAATAAAATATGTCAGAGCATAATTAATAAATTAGCTGATTTATGTAGGCTATAGCCCAAAGCAAAGATTATCGTGTTTCTTTCAGAAACAAAGCAAATAACGGTGGATAGGAGGTTGCGCTTATTAATCATATCTTATTTTGTTGGCAATAAGTTTTTATGTTGTTCCACTTACCAGGTCTCTGAGCAAGATTTCCAATAGAAGTTTTGCCAAAACGTCAGCAGTAAGTAGTAAAAATTCACTTAGTTGAAAAAACTGAAGTACGTCACACTTTTTCCCACCCCGCTTGCTTAACCAAAAAAGTTTTTCACCCCGAATTTGAAAGGGAAACTTTGCTTTTAGAGCTGCTCTAAATTCACTGCACTTAACGAATTTATCTTCTCCACACTGTATAGGCACGATTTAAATTGAATTTACCGTTACTTTAATTTTTTGTTGCTTGTGCGACTTGCGGTCGTCGTTTGAGCTTTCTTCTGCTAACAAGAACTGCTGCTGTTTCAATGGGCCGTTGCGACCAACATGTTTGGTCTTTATACTCTTACCGACAACAAACGACCGACAACGATTTGTAAGGATGTCGAGCCGAGCATTAAGAGTCTGACCAATCAGAAGCAAAAAGCTTTTCCGAGCGTTGGCGAAAGCATTTGCGACCCTCAAATAAATGGGGTGGAGGTTGGATAGTCAATGTAGCGCAAAAAGTTGCTCGCAAGTGTAACCTATGCGTAGGTGCTGCCAACCTGCAAGCTAAGGCCATTCCGTTAACACAAATAAAAACTTAATTGTTATTGTTTAACTCCAGTAGGATCGCTTAAAGCAAATCTACGGAGGATACTTCTTGCACGTATGTACATATTTGCTAAATCGGGAATAATTTTTTTTGTTAACGATTAAAGAGTGACGCATGCGGCTGATAGAATTACGATGAAGAATAAGCAATCATGCCAAATAATCATGTTTTTTTTACATTTTTATGAAACTGTTTTCTTAAATTATCTACGCCGATAACACGTCATTAATAAGAGCACAGTATTAGTGACAAGATAGAAATGAAAAAAAAATTGTTATAAATTGAGATCAATTTTATTGTTTTAGAGGCAAAATAAAAGAGTTAAATTTTTAAGGAAAAATTACATTTGTAAAACGAAACAAAAAACATCCGGACAAAATCAACCCATCAAATATCAAATGCTATTTGATGATGCATATTTTACATCAAATGCTATTTGATGATGCGTCTATTTTAAGAATATTCTTTTTATTATAATCGAGAATACTTTTTAAAATACATTTTATATTTCTTGATATGAAATGTCTGTGATTTTTTATGTTTTGCCAAATATTGACAATAGAGTGACTACAACATTGTAATTTTTTAATTTTTAGGGAAAGTATTTGGGAAATAAAAATAAGTTATTGAACCTTTTATTGAAAAATATTAATGTTTAGAAGGCCCTACAACTCGTTTTTTCCATTTACATTTACATACCATTTTGACGTGAAAACGTTACGTAGATTTCCCAAAAAGTTACAAAAAGGCATTTTTTTTTAAAATGGATCGGAGTTGCATGGAATTGTTATTAAATATGTATAAGTGCTATGAAAAAAATAATGGTACAACAGTAAGGGCTAAGTCTTTGAATTTATGACGAAAATAAAAAAAAAGAGTTTGCTGTGTCGTGGATAAACCCGTATGTTTTAACGTGACGGTGTTTTTTATAGTCCTATTTCATGTCCAAACTCTTGTTTTAATCCATGGCTAAATTCCTGACTTAACCAAATAATACCGAATCCCTTTCCTAGTTTGGAAAGCTGTGTTTTAGAAGTGTCTTCATTTTTTTCCTAATCCATATTCTAGTTCTTGTCATAGTCCTTTTCCGGTTTCATAGTCCGGTTTTATTGTGTTATTTTGTTGTTTGTGAGCAGTGTTGGTTGCCACGAAAAAAACTGTTGAAATCATAATTAACTAGATTGTTGTTGTTTTTGTTGTTGTTGTTGGTGTTGATGTTGATGTTGATGATGTTGATGTTGTTGTTGATGTTGATGTTGATGTTGATGTTGATGTTGATGTTGATGTTGATGTTGATGTTGATGTTGATGTTGATGTTGATGTTGATGTTGATGTTGATGTTGATGTTGATGTTGATGTTGATGTTGATGTTGATGTTGATGTTGATGTTGATGTTGATGTTGATGTTGATGTTGATGTTGATGTTGATGTTGATGTTGATGTTGATGTTGATGTTGATGTTGATGTTGATGTTGATGTTGATGTTGATGTTGATGTTGATGTTGATGTTGATGTTGATGTTGATGTTGATGTTGATGTTGATGTTGATGTTGATGATGATATTGATGTTGATGTTGATGTTGATGTTGATGTTGATGTTGATGTTGATGTTGATGTTGATGTTGATGTTGATGTTGATGTTGATGTTGATGTTGATGTTGATGTTGATGTTGATGTTGATGTTGATGTTGATGTTGATGTTGATGTTGATGTTGATGTTGATGTTGATGTTGATGTTGATGTTGATGTTGATGTTGATGTTGATGTTGATGTTGATGTTGATGTTGATGTTGATGTTGATGTTGATGTTGATGTTGATGTTGATGTTGATGTTGATGTTGATGTTGATGTTGATGTTGATGTTGATGTTGATGTTGATGTTGATGTTGATGTTGATGTTGATGTTGATGTTGATGTTGATGTTGATGTTGATGTTGATGTTGATGTTGATGTTGATGTTGATGTTGATATTGATGTTGATGTTAATTTTGTTTTTGTTGTTGTTGTTGTGTTGTTGTTGTTGTTGTGTTGTTGTTGGTGTTGGCGTTGGTGTTGTTGTTGTTGTTGGTGTTGGTGTTGGTGTTGGTGTTGGTGTTGGTGTTGGTGTTGGTGTTCGTGTTGATGTTGGTGTTGGTGTTGGTGTTAATATTGGTGTTGGTGTTGGTGTTGGTGTTGGTGTTGGTGTTGGTGTTGGTGTTGGTGTTGGTGTTGGTGTTGGTGTTGGTGTTGGTGTTGGTGTTGGTGTTGGTGTTGGTGTTGGTGTTGGTGTTGGTGTTGGTGTTGGTGTTGGTGTTGGTGTTGGTGTTAATGTTGATGTTGGTGTTGGTGTTGATGTTGGTGTTGGTGTTGATGTTGATGTTGGTGTTGGTGTTGGTGTTGCTTTTGCTTTTTGTTTTATTTGCTTCTCCATTGATTGAGCTTTTCCTTGGTGCGTTAACTTTTCCTTATCAGTATGCAATTAATCCAGCAAAAGTGATGTATATGTGTCACATTATTAGGGGCACATTATTAGGGGCCTCATGACGCCGTCAATTTTTTATTTTTATTTTTATCATATGCCCGAAGACCTTACCTTCATTTTCGTTCCATAAAATTTACCGTTACGCCAGTAGTCACAGAGTTAAAATTCCATGCAACGTTTTTTTATGGTTGTAGAATTTTTACTGCATTATGTGGTTGCCACCCTGAAATCATGATGATAAGAATTTTTTTTTGTAATTTAGTTGTTAGGTTTAATAACACATCTATGCTGTCCATGCAACGATATTACATTTCTGGTACATAAGCTGCTATAGTCACGACTTGGTGACTTAAAATTTTTTTTTGAAGTGAAACTTCTTAGGCGGCGCTTCGAAATTTGAACGAGAATATTGAGGAGTGAAATTTCAAGGTCAATTTACTTCATTTCGTTACACGATAGAGAAGAAAGATATGTTTTACAGTAGAGAGAATGAGATGGATATACATTGTATAAAAGACTTAAAAAATATACTTGTTACCGCTGAGGATCGAACCTGCGTACTCAAGACTACAAAGGCGGCGCTCTATCTAATGAGCTAAACTCTTCATACAAAATTTTGCTCTATATACCAATTAATCAAACTACTTTTGCTGTAGATGCCCAGCGGTAAAATAAAAAGCGTTCCTAGAAATAGCGCTTTTTATGTGTAGTTTTGATATGCTTTGAGGATGTGCTTTTCAGATTTTTATACACATTTTGTTTGTATCCAAAACAGCGTGGTAATAGCAGAGCGGTAATACATTTGATACTAATGCCAGTGGTCCGAGTTCAATCCCCGCATCTTTTAAAATTTTCTAGCTTTTTTTTGTTTTTTTTAAAGAGCTTTTTAACTATTTGTTTGTAAAGAAGCGCTTTCATCCTAGGATATCCAATATCTATTCTATATTATTATTACGCAAGCGCTTTTTTTGTGATGACCATCAAATCCATACCGTAAATGCGATTTTTATAAAGAGGGTATCAATAGAAAGGTCTTGCTCTGTAGATGTGCAATAAGGTCTTACTTTTTCTTAAAAATTTTGTATTTAAATAAGAAAACCAAAACAATCTTCTACGAAGAAAGCCAGCTTTCTATTTAATGCCTAAAACTATGTGATAAATTTTTTCTCAAATTTTCAATTTCATACTATTGTATTATTAAAGCAGTTGAGCGAAGCGAAAAACGTACAAATATATTTTATATTGATACACTAGCCACAAAATAGCAAGTTCATGCAAAATCGCTATTCCAGGAGCCTTTACTGTCATCGCCGCCAGCTCCTTTGAAGGAGAGCATACTTTGCACAGCTAATTCAAACATCCTATACCTCTTCTTAAGACATCTGTATTGGGTGATAAGCCCAATTCTACGCACGGAAGGTCAGGTCGTGAAGATAGCAGCTTATCCAACAGAAATTTAGTATCGTTGAATTATAACTCGCTCAGGAGACGTGCTGTGGTAAATTTTAGTTAACGACAGAATAGATGTGCTATTAAGCCTCACAACGAAGATATCGCGAGCGCATTTTGGCGTTTTAACGTCATACTGGTTTACTAGTAAATTTTAATATGAATTTGGTTTACTTAAAAACCGCTTCAGATGTGTGAAGCGCTATGGCAGAAGCGCTTGTTTAGTGCTTTTGAAGCGCTTCGATTACCGCTGGGTGGCAAAAGCCGCAGATTGTGTGCTGATTGCGTTCTATGTGTGGTAGACAGGGGGGTTGCCATGACTCGAGTAGAAGAGAGAAAGATTCAGCGAAGCAGAAGTGAATAAGAGAGTTGCCCTGAGCGCATTATAATTTTCGCAAAGTAGACTCTCATACTAGGGCTGCCATGCCAATATTTTTTTAGAATACCAACGTTGGTATATCTCTAATTCAATATATTAATATAACCTCTATGCATTTTGCTCATATTACACATATTATATTTTTATTCATAATATTGCAATATAAAATTATATAAAAACCCAAATTCATGAAGCATATGCTGTCGCCCATGATGCTAACTTGACACTGTGCGCAAGAAAAGTTGGAATAAGTTCTTTTAATAGATAACTATTTTAAACATATTGTAGTTATATAATTTTATATCGAAATATTATTAATAATAGAAAGTATAATTTGATATGAGTAATTTTAATACGTACATATGTTGAATTAAAAATATATCAAGTTGTATTCTGTATTCACATCTATATGTAAATACGACGCAAATTGGTTATCAAATTAATTGCTTTTCAGCCATAGGTCCATACCAATGAATATTAAATAAACAAAATATTTTTTTTATAAAAACTTTTTATTGAATTTCTTTTGCTTAAAAAGTTCTCTCTTTGCCTTTAAGGTTCGATTATGCAATCGTAAAGCAACACAACGTAACGTGACGTAGAGTTCTATCTTATGAAAAATAAGTGTAAGTGGTTAGTGAAATCGTAACGTAACCTAGCGCAGCGATGGGTTCTATTCCAAATAGAAATCTACGCCACGTTACGTTGCGTAGCTTTACGATTGCATAATCGAGCCTTTACACTAAAATGGTTCTTATTCTAGAAGAGAAAGAGTGTATACAAAGAAGAAGTTTCACTTCTTTACTGTATACACGGTATACTGTATTTTTTCTTTGGAATTTTGTGCGCAACCGTTCCTGAATGGCTTTTCTAATGGAAAAATAAAAAAATCTTAGTAGAAAACTCGGAAATACGGAAAAAACCGAAATTTTTTTTCGAAGAAATTTTGCATTTTATGGCTTGATGATTTTGGACGGTGTTAAAGTGGAAAATTCGTTGTGAAGTTTGGAAAATTTCAGATAGTTGTGAAATTCATTGTGATAGGTTAAGGAGATAAATAATAGGTGATGCTGTGCTGCGATCAATGCCAGTTGACTGAACGATGAAGGATTTACGAGGTGATACGAAACGATTTGGTGGCGCGCTTCCCGTCATCCCGAAATCTACTGCTGCCGCATGTCAAGAAGTTAAAAGTGACCACGAACATGAGAGTCGTGATGCAGAACGACCCATCGGCTGCTGAATTCTCGAGATAACTGCTGGAGCTTGGCAATGGCCTGTTGATGTTTCGACTGGATTGATATCGTTCCCGGCAAATTTTTGCGAGTTCACATCGTCGAAGGAGGACTCATCGACAAAGTTTTCTCGATTGTATTAGTGAACGGGCAATACTAGCGGCGAAGAATAAGGACGTCGAAAGCTTGAATTTCATTATTCAAAGTCAAATCGCTGGAGAACTGCATTCTTACAAATCCGTTGACAGCGTGACTGACGAGGATCGTGGTGGGATCGATAATAATCATGTTACGGAATCTGAATCATCCGAAATTATGCAATGGTACGCGGTTGTCCGTCAAGAAACTGATGAACAATGTAATTCAAGCGACGATCATCAAATTCAAAGAAAAGGAAGTCCTTATCCTACGAATTCCGACTATTCCAACTGATCCTCCATTCAAATTCAAGCGTATTCAGTTCCCCGTTCCTATTGGCGTTTGCAATGACAATCAATAAATCACAAGGCCAATCGGTGGAAGTCAGTGGGATTAATCTCGAATTTCCCTGTTTTTCGCAAGGTCAGCTGAACTTTGCCTGTTCGCGTGTTGGCAAACCGTCTTCGTTGTTTGTTTTTGCGCCGGAAAACAAATCGAAAAACATTGTTTATCATGTCGTTCTTTACTGATTTCGATCCCATTCCAATAAATCACATTGAAATTTGAACAATCTGTGTTTTATCATTACTCTAGAGTTTATATGAAGGTGAGGTAAATTAGGGCGAGACGAAGTTTACCGGGGCCGCTAGTTCTCTATGTTTTTTAAATGTTTCAATTTGCCAGGAGAATGATGACAAATTCTAAGGGCAAAATTCAATAGAATATCTCTTAGAGAAAATATAAAAAAAATTCAATAATTATTCACACAATAAAAAAGGACTGGTATTACAGATTACTACGCAGTATACATTTTTTTTATAAATTCAGAAACAATACTTATTGAGTCTACGAACTTTCACTTATGAGAAGTGACATGCCAGGAGACGGAGAACTTCACGTTTTGAGTGTTTTTTTTTTTTGACGTGACGAAGTTACGTTTTACCGCGGAGGTTTCCAAAAAAGTAGAAAAATGCATTTTTTCAAAATTCATCGGCGTTGCATTGAATTGTTACTCGCTAAGTATAAGAGCCATGATTAAAAAAATGGTACGTGTGTAAAATTGAATTCTTTGACTTCATTATAAAAACAAAACAAAAATTTAAAACGTGTTCGGGACGCGGTGGGAGCTGCTTAAGCAACGCAACTGAAAATTTGTTAAATGGAATTATTACTCGCTGAGTATAAGTAAAATAAAAAAAATAAATAACTGGCCATTTCAGCCCTTGAAAGGACTTTGACCTAGCTTCTTATGATCAATTGTGTTGTGCGTGTTATTAAGTTTGTACACAATTGACCGAGAACCGGACCTACATGCTTAACGCCGACTCCGAACGGCGATGAACGGAATGTTCTCGTTCTCAAGAAGCTTTACATGGCAATTTGGTTACTCTCTGAGGTTTGCCATTGTCTGCAGAGAGATGGCGGCCGTACAGAAAAATTATTTTAATTCAAATAATTTTCTGTCGCTGCTGGTGTTCGAACCTGGGTCTCCAAAGTTCGTTGACATAGCGGCCACACACTTTAACCAACTACGCCACGGACGCCAGTCCGTATAAGTAAAAAAAATAAAAAAAAAAATAAATAACTGGCCATTTCAGCCCTTGAAAGGACTTTGACCTAGCTTCTTATGATCAATTGTGATGTGCGTGTTATTAAGTTTGTACACAATTGACCGAGAACCGGACCTACAAGCTTAACGCCGACTCCGAACGGCGATGAACGGAATGTTCTCGTTCTCAAGAAGCTTTACATGGCAATTTGGTTACTCTCTGAGGTTTGCCATTGTCTGCAGAGAGGTGGCGGCCGTACAGAAAAATTATTTTAATTCAAATAATTTTCTGTCGCTGCTGGGATTCGAACCTGGGTCTCCAAAGTTCTTTGACATAGCGGCCACGCACTTTAACCAACTACGCCACGGACGCCACAGTCCGTATAAGTGCTGGGATTAAAAATGTGATACACCAACTAAGCCAACAAAATTAGACAAAAAATTTCTAACGTCATGGGGACACAGATAGCGCCGCTGAAATATGGACAATGCAAAATTCATGCAGCAGCTTTACATTGAATTTTTATTCGGTGAGTATATACGCTACGATAAATGTTTAAAAAGGAAAATGAAGGATTTATACTTGGTCTAATGACAAAAATAAAAAAAAAATACAGTATACCGTGTATACAGTAAAGAAGTGAAACTTCTTCTTTGTATACACTCTTTCTCTTCTAGAATAAGAACCATTTTAGTGTAAAGGCTCGATTATGCAATCGTAAAGCTACGCAACGTAACGTGGCGTAGATTTCTATTTGGAATAGAACCCATCGCTGCGCTAGGTTACGTTACGATTTCACTAACCACTTACACTTATTTTTCATAAGATAGAACTCTACGTCACGTTACGTTGTGTTGCTTTACGATTGCATAATCGAACCTTAAAGGCAAAGAGAGAACTTTTTAAGCAAAAGAAATTCAATAAAAAGTTTTTATAAAAAAAATATTTTGTTTATTTAATATTCATTGGTATGGACCTATGGCTGAAAAGCAATTAATTTGATAACCAATTTGCGTCGTATTTACATATAGATGTGAATACAGAATACAACTTGATATATTTTTAATTCAACATATGTACGTATTTAAAATTACTCATATCAAATTATACTTTCTATTATTAATAATATTTCGATATAAAATTATATAACTACAATATGTTTAAAATAGTTATCTATTAAAAGAACTTATTCCAACTTTTCTTGCGCACAGTGTCAAGTTAGCATCATGGGCGACAGCATATGCTTCATGAATTTGGGTTTTTATATAATTTTATATTGCAATATTATGAATAAAAATATAATATGTGTAATATGAGCAAAATGCATAGAGGTTATATTAATATATTGAATTAGAGATATACCAACGTTGGTATTCTAAAAAAATATTGGCATGGCAGCCCTAGTATGAGAGTCTACTTTGCGAAAATTATAATGCGCTCAGGGCAACTCTCTTATTCACTTCTGCTTCGCTGAATCTTTCTCTCTTCTACTCGAGTCATGGCAACCCCCCTGTCTACCACACATAGAACGCAATCAGCACACAATCTGCGGCTTTTGCCACCCAGCGGTAATCGAAGCGCTTCAAAAGCACTAAACAAGCGCTTCTGCCATAGCGCTTCACACATCTGAAGCGGTTTTTAAGTAAACCAAATTCATATTAAAATTTACTAGTAAACCAGTATGACGTTAAAACGCCAAAATGCGCTCGCGATATCTTCGTTGTGAGGCTTAATAGCACATCTATTCTGTCGTTAACTAAAATTTACCACAGCACGTCTCCTGAGCGAGTTATAATTCAACGATACTAAATTTCTGTTGGATAAGCTGCTATCTTCACGACCTGACCTTCCGTGCGTAGAATTGGGCTTATCACCCAATACAGATGTCTTAAGAAGAGGTATAGGATGTTTGAATTAGCTGTGCAAAGTATGCTCTCCTTCAAAGGAGCTGGCGGCGATGACAGTAAAGGCTCCTGGAATAGCGATTTTGCATGAACTTGCTATTTTGTGGCTAGTGTATCAATATAAAATATATTTGTACGTTTTTCGCTTCGCTCAACTGCTTTAATAATACAATAGTATGAAATTGAAAATTTGAGAAAAAATTTATCACATAGTTTTAGGCATTAAATAGAAAGCTGGCTTTCTTCGTAGAAGATTGTTTTGGTTTTCTTATTTAAATACAAAATTTTTAAGAAAAAGTAAGACCTTATTGCACATCTACAGAGCAAGACCTTTCTATTGATACCCTCTTTATAAAAATCGCATTTACGGTATGGATTTGATGGTCATCACAAAAAAAGCGCTTGCGTAATAATAATATAGAATAGATATTGGATATCCTAGGATGAAAGCGCTTCTTTACAAACAAATAGTTAAAAAGCTCTTTAAAAAAAACAAAAAAAAGCTAGAAAATTTTAAAAGATGCGGGGATTGAACTCGGACCACTGGCATTAGTATCAAATGTATTACCGCTCTGCTATTACCACGCTGTTTTGGATACAAACAAAATGTGTATAAAAATCTGAAAAGCACATCCTCAAAGCATATCAAAACTACACATAAAAAGCGCTATTTCTAGGAACGCTTTTTATTTTACCGCTGGGCATCTACAGCAAAAGTAGTTTGATTAATTGGTATATAGAGCAAAATTTTGTATGAAGAGTTTAGCTCATTAGATAGAGCGCCGCCTTTGTAGTCTTGAGTACGCAGGTTCGATCCTCAGCGGTAACAAGTATATTTTTTAAGTCTTTTATACAATGTATATCCATCTCATTCTCTCTACTGTAAAACATATCTTTCTTCTCTATCGTGTAACGAAATGAAGTAAATTGACCTTGAAATTTCACTCCTCAATATTCTCGTTCAAATTTCGAAGCGCCGCCTAAGAAGTTTCACTTCAAAAATAAAATCAATTTTCGGTTTTCCCGACTTTTCTGGAGGGAAAATTTTCTTTCGTAAAAACCTTCTCCTGGCAATTACAAACAACTGAAAAAAAATTTTGAGACAAATCGGCCCAGCCGTTCTCAATTGATGAATTACTATACATTTTTCACACCACTTTAATATATATAGAAGATATTTTTAATCTTAACCCTTTGCACTCCGAGACGCCGAGGCAGCAAAACAACCATGTCGCCGCTACGGCGACAGAGGATTAACTGTTAGCTTTTTAATGTCGCAAATACGGTGACAACGGAGTGCAAAGGGTTAATATTTTGAATACGACCTTTCATTATTTATATTGAAAACAGATTTGAGCTCTAAGCCAAGTATGTTGACAACAAGCCAACATGAAGACAAAGAAGGCAATAATTGGTAGTATAAGTAGAACCTAAGTAGCTTGAGTAGATCACAGTGAAAAGTCATGAAAAGGC
Source organism: Pherbina coryleti (assembly GCA_943735915.1). NCBI lineage: Eukaryota > Metazoa > Arthropoda > Insecta > Diptera > Sciomyzidae > Pherbina > Pherbina coryleti. Next base: position 96,451,972 of record OX030949.1, on the reverse strand, counting down.
TACTGATGAGTTGGTGTAGCGGCCAACGAAACAGTCTGTATAGTCAAACTGTGTGATTTGCTCTATACAGAGCCGCTGTTGTTGTTGTTGCCTTCTTTGTCTTCATGTTGTCTTGTTGTCAACATACTTGGCCTAAGGCTCAATTTTTTTTTCTATATAGAACATAGATATGGGAACATCTTTAAATTGCCATATCTCTGGAACTACTTGACTGATTTCGTGTAAATTTCACAAAAACTATAAACTTAACTTCACACCATCTACAGACCATCTCCAACTTACCCTGAGATTTCAATTGAAATCGGTCGACCCGTTTCCGCAGTTAGTGGTGACATCAAAATGTACACTTCTTTTTATATATATATATTTATATTTCGATCAAATCATCGTTTGTCATCGTAATTAATTGAAATATAATAAATATAATAACGTACATGTTTTACTTAATTTGAAGCTGTATCAATTAACTCAGTTAACGTAGTAAGCGAGATTGTACTTTGTCCAGTTAATTTTCAGTATCCTGGTAAGAATTTTCGTGAAAAATACTGTGAATATGTACTGTGAATACTGTGGATGTTGTCTTGCGATAGGGGACCTATTTTTTTTTATAAAACGTTATTTTCCCGATTTTTTAAGGAACATTTAAATAATTCTCAGTCTCCTGGTCTCAATCCCCTGGCCTCAGTTTGGCCCAAATTTGAAATTTTTTTGGATGGCCACTTTCAATAAGTGAAATAAATGAAATAAAACTACTAAGACTTATATATAAAAAAAATTCGTGCCGGAATTAACCCAATTTTCTTCCTTTGTGTGTAGAACTACCCATATACAGTGAGAGTTGAAAAATAGTATACAGAGCATAATTTTAAGTTCAGTTGGACTTTGCCCATATATTTTAAGTATTACAAGAAAGTTTTAAGTGCCCAAATCATGGTCATAACATAATTTTTTATTATTCATAAAGTGAAAATAAAAATTAATATTTGTCTTTAAGATATGCCGCAAATATGGGCCTCTTTCGAAAAGATGATTTTTTGGCCAAAATCCGGAACTCTGGCCAACATTTCCAGCGCTAATTAGCGAACTCACGGCATTGTCTATGGTCGTCCGGCTTCAATTATTGCGTTAACACAATCTTATACGGGTGTAGGCCCAAATCCAGCCACAAAATAAGCCTGGTTGACTATCTGGCGATGCCCAATTAAGCTGATCGATGCCAAATCGGCATTTCTGGAACTTCTTCGTTACTGACCGCTACGGCTGCATGTTTTCTTCTCTTCACACTAATTTCTAGTATGTAATCACGCTCAAAATTTTGCTTTGTACTACAAATAGCTTGTGCACTGAAGCCATGATGACGACCGACCTTACGATGAAACTCACGTGGCGTATTTACAACTGAGCCGGAATATATTTTTTAATAATTTTCACAAGTTCGGCAACGATGCGTGAAACGATGCACGATAAAATCAAAGAACTTAGATATAAGGAAGTGATGTTATTGCCCAAAAGTGTGGTATTTTTCATATTCGTGTTGGTTGACACAAACACATAAACATTCACAAAGGGCCGTATTCAGTTGAATCGAAAAAGAAGGCTCAATTTGTTTCTGATTAGAATAACATATAAAACGGGTATTTAAAGTAATACGGTATTAATAAAACGTTTGATAATTAAAGACCTAATATATTAAAAGAAAATTGTATTGTAATACAGATACATTTACTCAGGGCCATATTCGGTTAGATCGTTTAAGAAGGTCCAAACAGTTTCTAATTGGAATCACATATACAATTGATTCTGGATTAAATTGACTGATTTTGGAGCTAATTTAATTATATTATATAAAAATAATTAAATTATTATATGTAAAATATGATAATAAAGTTTTGTTTTTATTGTATTTCCACACCACCTTTGAGGCATACAATTTGGTGCGTTACCGATATTTTATTGGGTAATAATAATATAATGTTATATAATATAATATAATATAATATAATATTATATAATATAATTTGAGATCCACAATATGCGGAAATCTGAAAAAAAATAAAAAATAACAATTATGTATCATAAACTTAGCTGAAGACAAAAGCGCCCCAAAAGTGTGTTAAAAAGTGAAAAAATAATGCACCCCTGAAGCAGGGCTTGCGTTTTGACAACTGTGGTCACATCAAATTGGCGCGATTATTTTTTTTTTACTGAGAAGACTGTTGAACAGCTGACGATCGCTCAGTAGTGTCAAAAAAACACAGTCTGTCTCGCTCGCTCAATTTACGAATTCGGCCACAGTTCAAGTTCACTGTATGTGTAGACAACACCACTTCCTTATATTTTAGTTCTTTATATAAAATGACAAATCTTATTGAATATTTTGACAGTTGATATATTATTGATACCTTTGACAGCTGCTGAAACATAACATTTGGAAAGCCTATAATTGCTATAGTCATCCGTTTGTATTGTATCCTTTACAAAATTGGAGATATTGGAAATGCTTACTGAAATAAAATTTCTGTAATTAGAAAAGGTTCACAATTATTCGCATGCTGGTGCTCATCTCTATTAGGATCAGAAAAATCTATTTTTTATATAGGTGTATTGCATGTTTACACTTAAATCGAGAAAAAACATCCTGAAAAATGCGAAAAATACGAAATTTCATATTTTTCTCGTAGCATGAATCATCCAACAAATAAAATCTAAGAACATTTTGACTTTGATCCATTCACTGAAAGCTTTTAACAACCCCGATTTTGAAAAATTTAAAACATTTGAAGTTAAAATAAAAAAAAAAACAACCGAAACTAGTTGCTTTAGAGATCAAAGTCAGCTAACGGGCGGCCTTTATAGTTGAGAGGAAACGCGCTTGACTGGGGTAAAGGCTTAACACTTGCCTCAAATTCAAATTCACATGTTTCTACGGATTTCCACGACACATCCTACACATGTTTCAAAGAGTCTTTGACATAGATTGACCAGGACGTGATAAACCCCCCATGGCTACGAGCTTTTCTGAATAAGAATTATTACCGAACACAATTCAATTAAAATTTTTGTTCAACAATAATTAAAAATAAATAAAAAACAAATTAATTTAAATAAAAACTTCAAGCAAGGTCTTAGAAAAAAAACACTATAACAAATTCGTCAAATTTAAATACTCCTGATGATGTTAAAACAAAGAATTTAATATTCTCTCTTAAATCATGTTATCAGTATCGTCATTATCGACACATACGTGTATCTACATGAACTTATCGACAGCAAGCAACAACTTGTACCAAGATATTTTTGGCATTATTTTTGACAGATGTTTATCACATGTCATTTTCACTGCCTGATAAATTGAGAGCTTTTCAAACGCAAACAATTTTCTGATTTGTTTTGCTAATAGTGTTGAAAAAAAAAAAAACAAAAATCAAATCCATGGCAAATCTTATCTCATCCCTAATCATAATCGTGTTAAAATTGCAATATATTTTGTTGTGATTGCAGCTAAGTGATTGTTGGCAGATAGATTGATAAACATGCTGATAGGGCAACAACAGAACAGCAACAAAAAAAAAACAACTCTTGAACGTTTGCGATTTACATGCATAACACAACAGATCACGTCGAGTGTTTGAGATATTCGAGGCTATAAACGCGGAAAATGCTTTTTGGGTTACTTTTGAAGTATATACAATAGGGCGTTTTGAAAAATTTAGATCATATTCTAAGAGGTATCAAAAGTTGCATGGGGTTGTCAACAAGGATGTCTTCCTCTCCCGCAAGGACAAAGTTGTTTTTTGAGAAAAATAGTAAAAAAAAAAAAAAAAAAAATAAAAATAAAATAGTAAATAGTAAAACAGGTCTAATAATGGTTTGATTTTTGTGAAAAAAAACTATTGTTGATAAACACACAACAAATCATTTTTTTCTTGAGGGGTCATAGGTTAAAAATTTAAAAAAAAATTTTTTTCGGGAATTTTTTTTCATAGAAGGCAAAAGTTATCGTTTTCAAATTTTGCACACATATTTATTAACTTTTAAAGAATAAAAAAAATTTTTTTTCAAAATTTTTGACGTTCTTTGATTTGTTTTTTAAAATGTCAAAAAATTGACGATGTGCAGAATATCACCAGTCTGGAACATCTGAGGAAAAAAAAACCAAATTAATCCTTTAATTTAAAGTTTAATTTAAGTCTAAGTGGCTATCGCCTGAACTAGGATAATTTTTCTCCGCCGAAAAAAAAACAAAATGGCGGCCATTTGAAAAAAAAATTTTTCGAGGTTACAAAATCGGTCGCTATTTTGTTTTTTTTTTTCGGCGAAAAAAAAATCGATTTATACAATTAACATTTATTTATATATGGGGCATTATTTTTTAAGTGATCCACCCAAAATTTCAAAGTACTCCGATTTTGATGAAATTTTCACCATGTTTAGTTCTTAAGGCGATACGCTCAAGACGTTAATTTTGTAGGCCTAGAATGACGGTATTACTTTTTACAGGGTGTTTAATTTTTAAGTTTAGTGTGAGAATGTGAAAGCAAAACTGTCTTTAACTTTTGAACGAATGAACCGATTTGACTAAATGAAACGTCAAACGAAAGAAAATTGATGAACGTTTTAACTCTTTTGTAAAAATTTTGGAAAAAAGTTTTTTTCTATAAAATTTTTTTGAAAAATAAAAAAAAACTTATTTTTTCAAAAGGAATACCCCCTACGATTTTTTCGCAACAATTTTACAAAAATAACAAACTTATTTACTTCTAAATGAGATATCATCCAGGATGGTATCTCTTAGGAGTTTGAAGTTATGAGCATTTATGCATGAAAACTTTCAATTATTTTATTTCATCACACAAAAAAAAGCTGAAAGTCACCCAGCTAGCATTTCCAATTGCGTAAGAAACCTCTGTATGTTAAATCTTAGCCTATGTTAACAAAAAAATAGATTTATTGTTTGATTTTTTGAAATCTTTTTATTTATTATAAGAGAAAATCTTAAAATTGGAGTCTAGTGAATACTCTAGATTTTAGATCTAGATTTTAGATCTAGAGTATTCTAGAGTATGGCTGATGTGTATTACAGAATATTTGGTAAATCTATGTATTATGTGGCAAAACTGAACTTTTTGGATCTCTGTGGTAAAAGTTTTGCAAGAAACCACCTCCCTCCTACCTTCTCAAAAACTACTTTTTCACTCACAAAATGTGAACTTTAACGATAACTGAATGGAACGAGTATACTTAGAGCATTTCGTCGATAAGCACAGAAATGAGAAGTTTTTAAAGTTGAAATTAGAATAAAATTTTAGAAAATTTTACATGTTTTTATGTATTTTGCATCTTTTTCTTGTAATATAAACAGTATTTCATGAAGGACAGGATCTGTTATACAGAGTGGCCCAAATACAAGTTTTTTTTTTTAAATGCAATAAAATGAACAAAATTAATTTTTTTCATTTATTACGCCTTTATTAGTAGCAGCAAACATTCCCATTAATTATGGAACACAACGTCGTTTAAGTGGCTACCTCGGCTGGCTTCGCAGTAGCGCATTCTGGCACTCTAATTTTCTAAGACCTTTTTGATGGTTTCGAGGTGTAGTTCACAGATTGCTTGGATGATATTGGGCTTAAATGCTTGAATCGTTTCCGGATAGTTGGCATAACATCGGTTTTTTCACGGTTCCCCACAAAAAAAAGCCCGTGGCGGCCAATTCACATCGCCAAGACGACTGATAACACGATTTGAGAATTTGGTGCGCAAAAGATGGATTGAGGCACGGGCTGTATAGCATGGCGCATGAATCCTGCATGAATCAGAGGTCGTCCAAATTCATGTTGCCAATTTCATTAAAAAAATGGACTGTGTGGCATGGCGTGCCAAAGAGCAAGTCGTCCAAATTCATGTCTTCAATTTCAGTAAAAAAAAGTCGGTTAACATGACTCTGTAACACCCAACGTTGACCAAAACGTTTTTCTCAGCCTCATTTTCGAAGAAAAATGTTTCAATGATGCCACCACTCCACAATCCGCACCAAACTGTCACTCTCTGTGGATGCATCGACTTCGCGACAATAACGTGCAGGTTTTCAGAGCCCCAGATGCGGCAATTTTGCTTGTGAACGTAGCCGCAGAGATGAAGTTTGTCGTACTTATATATTTTATTGCGCGCTTCAGCAGTATCTTCACCAAAAACTCCGCGTCGATCGTAAGAAACGCGTATTTTTTATTGCAGTAGATTTAAAATATAGTTAAGTAATGCCTTTTCCTTTACCTTGCATAACGAAAGTACATTTTCGCATCACACACTGTACATTAGACCGTATCACCAAAACTAACCTATATTTGACCCCACCTCAATCGTTAGACATTTAAGAGACATTTTCAAAAAAAAATTTTTTTTTTTTTTTGAAATGGTCCCTATGGTGCTTTTTTCTTGTTTTCGTTATATCTTCTGTGTTGCTTATCCGATCCTAAAGATTTTTCGTATATGTGTTTATTGCTTTTTTGCAATTTTTTTGTGATTTTATTTTTTTGCGAATCTTGTTTTTTTTAATTATCACCCACCTTATCTCAGTTGCTACTATGTTAACAAAATCTAAAAAGAGCAAATAATTAAAGCTCACAAAAAATCACTAAGACCATGAAAACAAATGATATCCATAAAATTTATTTTTGATGCAGTTCCGACCGATTTTATCCCAAAAATAACACTTTCGAAATGTTCGTCAGTCATACTCGACTTTTTATTGAGCAAATAACTTGGCTTTTTCAATCACAACTGTTCTCATAAGACAATTAATAAAAGTCAATTATATCGAGTGTGGAAGATTGCAAAAACCATTTATTTTTGAAATTTCATATTTACTAGAATTGTATTAAAATCTCTAATTGTTTATTAAAGTTGACGATTATTTTTCGTTGAGAGTAAGTTTAACTAATGAAATCATGCTCTGTTACAAACTCTGTCCAACAGTAGTTGTTGTCGGCTTTAAATAACACCACCACCCCCAGCTCCTCATCTTCGCTTCCATTCATGAACAAAAAATATTTGTAAAAAATATATAAAATTTTGTACCAACAACAAAAAAGGCCATCACCTACTCTTCGTTTTCGCTATGCAGTCAACAACATCAACAAACGTCTTCGATTTGCCTGCATGATTGTTACAACAACAATAGCAACATACATCAATTCTTCGTCTTCGATTTGAAGCCCGTTCAAACGGGTCGTATTCGGCAATTTCGTGGACCCAACCACCAGCCCTTTATTCAATATGGCAGCACCACAAACACTGAAATGATCTATTGGACCAAATTACAGATCACTGATCCACCATATCTTCAGTTTTTTACTCAAGAGCAATTGACTGATCTACAGTACTAGGATGTCATTATTAAAATTCCTGGTGAGCATTACAGCAGATATTTCTTTTATGAAATAAATGATTAAATTTGACGTCATATATTAAATCGTATTTATCATGTTATATGTTTTTCACAGATTATCCTTGTCACTCGCAAAACATCGAGCGTTACGTCCAAATTGTGCAAAAGTCGGCCACAGCAGTCACTGACGAAAATCGTTTGGGGCACATTTTTGCGAAGCTTGACAGCTTGGAGCGCTACGCCCACCTTGAATCCCGTAAAGATTTAGAAAATTAGTAAAAATTCGAGTATGAGTGACGAACATTTCGGAAGTATTATTTTTGGGATAAAATCGTTTGGAACTGCTTCAAAAATGAATTTAATGGATATCATTTGTTTCCATGGTCTTAATGATTTTTTGTGAGCTTTAATTATTTGCTCTTTTTAGATTTTGTTAACATAGTAGCAACTGAGATAAGGTGGGTGATAACTTAAAACAAACAAGATTCGCGAAAAAATAAAATCAGAAAAAAATTGCAAAAAAGCAATAAACACATGCATGAAAAATCTTTGTTATCGGACAAGAAACACAGAAGATATAACGAAAACAAGAAAAAAGCACCATAGGGACCATTTCAAAAAAAAACAAAAATTTTTTTTGAAAATGTCTTTTAAATGTCTAATGATTGAGGCGGGGTCAAAATGGGTTTACTTTTTTTCCATACAAGGTGATACGGTCTACTGTACATACCTGCATTTTGGAAATGGTAGGTGCCTAGAATAAAACCTACCAAACTTACAACTTTCGCAAAGTTTCACAAACTATATTATTTTTCCCTAGTATAGAATTCTTCGCTCAACATCTTAGTTGTTGCTAGTTGTTCCAAAAAAAGTTCTATAAAAAAATAAATAAAATAAATATCTGGCCATTTCAGCCCTTGAAAGGACTTTGATTACTCCCTGAGGTTTGCCATTGTCTGCAGAGAGGTGGCGGCCGTACAGAAAAATTATTTTAATTCAAATAATTTTTTGTCGATGCTGGGGTTCGAACCCGGGTCTCCAGGTTCGTTGACATAGAGGCCACGCACTTTAACCAACTACGCTACGGCCGCCACAAAAATAGTTCTAGCTCTCCAAAATTGAAGTCTTTTTGACGTGACGAAGTTACGTTATACTGCTCTAGTTTCCAAAAAAGTTGAAAAATGAATTTTTTAAAAATTCATCTGCGTTTCATTGAATTGTTACTCGCTGGGTGTAAGAGCTATGATTAAAAAATAGTATGACCATAAAGGTTAATTCTTTGACTATATTAAAAAACAAAAACAAAATTTAATACGGCATAGGGACGTAGTGGGAGCTGCGTAAGCAACGCAACTGAAAATTTGTTACATGGAATTATTACTCGCTGAGTATTAGTGCTAGGATTAAAAATACGATACGCCAATAAAGGTCTACTGGAAACCCTCACAACAAAATTAGACAAAAAATTTCTGACATCATGGGGACGCTGAGAGAGCCGCTCAAAGATCGATAACGCAACATTCATGCAGCGGCGTTGCATTGAATTTTTACTCAATGAGTATATAACCTACGATAAAAGTGTAAAAAGGAAAATAGAGTTTTTATACATGGCTTTACGACAAAAATAAAAAAAAAATTCCGGCGTCGTCAGGTCGTGAATATAGCAGCTTATGTAAAAGAAATGTAATATCGTTGCATGGAATTATTACTCACTCAGGAGGAGTGCTACAGTAAATTTTGTTTTACGACAGCAGGGATGTGTTATTACGCTTCACAACTAAATTACCAAAAAAATTTAGTTGTCATGATTTCAGGGATGTAATCACATAATGCAGTAAAAATGCTACAGCCATGAAAAAACGTTGCATGGATTTTTAACTCTGTGACTACCGGTGTAAAGGTAAATTTTAAGGAACGAAAATTAAGGTGAGGACTTCGGGTAGCTACATGATAAAAATAAAAAAAAATCTATGGCGTCAAGAGACCCCTCAGGGAACCGCCTAATGTGACGCATATGCATCACTTTTGCTGGATTAATTGAAATTAGAGCACAACCAATGGGGAAGCAAAAAAAAAAGCTAAAAGAAAGCACCAACTCCAAATCCAACAACAACTCCAACTCTAACACCAACACCAACACCAACACCAACACCAACACCAACACCAACACCAACACCAACACCAACACCAACACCAACACCAACACCAACACCAACACCAACACCAACACCAACACCAACACCAACACCAACACCAACACCAACACCAACATCAACACCAACACCAACACCAATACCAACACCAACATCAACATCAACATCAACATCAAAATCAACACCAGCACCAACATCAACATCAACATCAACATCAAAATCAACATCAACATCAACATCAACATCAACATCAACATCAACATCAACATCAACATCAACATCAACATCAACATCAACATCAACATCAACATCAACATCAACATCAACATCAACATCAACATCAACATCAACATCAACATCAACATCAACATCAACATCAACATCAACATCAACATCAACATCAACATCAACATCAACATCAACATCAACATCAACATCAACATCAACATCAACATCAACATCAACATCAACATCAACATCAACATCAACATCAACATCAACATCAACATCAACATCAACATCAACATCAACATCAACATCAACATCAACATCAACATCAACATCAACATCAACATCAACATCAACATCAACATCAACATCAACATCAACATCAACATCAACATCAACATCAACATCAACATCAACATCAACATCAACCTCAACATCAACATCAACATCATTATCATTATCATTATCAACATCAACATCCACATCAACATCAACATCAACATCAACATCAACATCAACATCAACATCAACATCAACATCAACATCAACATCAACATCAACATCAACATCAACATCAACATCAACATCAACATCAACATCAACATCAACATCAACATCAACATCAACATCAACATCAACATCAACATCATCATCAACATCAACATCAACATCAACATCAACATCAATATCAACATCAACATAACCATCAACATCAACATCAACATCAACATCAACATCAACATCAACATCAACATCAACATCAACATCAACATCAACATCAACATCAACATCAACATCAACATCAACATCAACATCAACATCAACATCAACATCAACATCGACATCAACATCAACATCAACATCAACATCAACATCAACATCAACATCAACATCAACATCAACATCAACATCAACATCAACATCAACATCAACGTCAACATCAATATCAACATCAACATCAACATCAACATCAACATCAACATCTTTATCATTATCATTATCAACATCAACATCATTATCAACATCATTATCAACATCAACATCAACATCAACATCAACATCAACATCAACATCAACATCAACATCAACATCAACATCAACATCAACATCAACATCAACATCAACATCAACATCAACATCAACATCAACATCAACATCAACATCAACATCAACATCAACATCAACATCAATATCAACATCAACACCAACATCAACATCAACATCAACATAACCATTAACATCAATATCAATATCAACATCAACATAACCATCAACATCAACATCAACGTCAACATCAACATCAACATCAACATCAACATCATTATCAACATCAACGTCAACATCAACATCAACATCAACATCAACATCAACATCAACATCAACATCAACATCAACATCAACATCAACATCAACATCAACATCAACATCAACATCAACATCAACATCAACATCAACATCAACATCAACATCAACATCACCATCACCATCAACATCAACATCAACATCAACATCAACATCAACATCAACATCAACATCAACATCATCATCAACATCAACATCAACATCAACATCAACATCAACATCAATATCAACATCAACATAACCATTAACATCAACATCGACGTCAACATCAATATCAACATCAACATCAACATCAACATCAACATCAACATCAACATCAACATCAACATCAACATCAACATCAACATCAACATCAACATCAACATCAACATCAACATCAACATCAACATCAACATCAACATCAACATCAACATCAACATCAACATCAACATCAACATCAACATCAACATCAACATCAACATCAACATCAACATCAACATCAACATCAACATCAACATCAACATCAACATCAACATCAACATCAACATCAACAGCAACATCAACATCAACATCAACATCAACATCAACATCAACATCAACATCAACATCAACATCAACATCAACATCAACATCAACATCAACATCAACATCAACATCAACATCAATTAACAACAACAGCATAAAACTTCGTCACGTCAAAACCTACGGGTGTGTCCACGGCACAGCCAACTCTTTTTTTAGCTTTAATCTCCATTCATTAGTTTTTTTAAATACACCTTCAAATACTTACACAATTTAGTGTCATTTTCTACAAAATTTAACAATTTACACAGCCAAATTCTAATCAAACAAAAACCTTTACTTCGGCAGTTAAAAAAAAGTAACGGCAAATCGCAAAAGGAGAGCAAAAAGTATTATTGCTTTAGTTGGAGTTTCTACTTTGCAAAAAATGTGTTATAAACCTTTTTTTCGAACCTCTGAGAGTAAATAATGTTATTAAAGCTTCTAGAGAGCATACATATTAGCCGTTCGGGGTTGACTTAAAACTAGTAAGGGGTCGTTCATAAATTACATTACCAATTAAGGGGGTGGAGGGGTTTTAAAATATACTACTATAAGTTACGATACGGGGGGGGTCTCGGATATAGTAACGTGACCAAAAATGAAAAAAAAAACTTGAAAAAATTTAAATCCTGAAATCAGTTCAAGATTGTGTCCTACATTTGTATTGCTGCTTGTATTTCGCTTCAAAAACATAAATTAATTCTCATAAATGAGTTTTATTTAATTTAAACTAAGTAGGTATAAAAGGTATTTATTTAATTTAAACTAAATAGGTATAAAAAGTATTTAAATAAATCAATTTTAAGGAAGCATATTCATAAAAACACTGAACTTGGTGGTGCACAGGTGCAGCTTTTACGGGTACTCTCTCAAACACCGGGCGAATTTCTTTGCATAAGAAAAAGGATACACCTGAATGGGTCGACATGGAATCCGTTGAAGAATTCTATTTCGAAGAGTCCCCAAAGCTCCAGCTTCTTCAATTCTAGTGATTGACTTTTGGATTGAAGATTAAATAGTTTTTATCGATGAAAATAATTAATTTTCAAAATTTTTTCTTAAATTTATCTAGTCATGATAGCACACATACCAAGAGCTAGTCAAGGTTATTTTTTAAATATATTTTCAAATATTTTTTAATCAATTTTTTTTTTTATTTCATATACTACGTTACTTTATGGTGGGGAGGGGTTTGAAATGCACTACGAAGAGTAACGGAGGGGGAGGGGGGGATAAAAAAAGTTGAAAATCGGTAACGTAATATATGAACGAACCCTAAGTTCAGTTCTCGATCATTTGTGTACAAATAACACAATTTGGTCATAAGAAGCTGGGTCAAAGTCCTTTCAAGGGGATTTTAAGATTAAAAATCTGCAAAAGGAGAAAAGAAAATTTAACTTTCAGTCCTGTGTAATTGAATTATGTATGTTGAATTATATGTATGTATGTCAATGTTGTATTTTTGTATTGTAAGTGTTAATGTGTGGTTGTGAGTGTGTGAATGTATCTCGAGTTTGGTTACTTTGTCATTAAAATAAATAATAATTATATGGCATGGCAAAAGTTTAAAAATGTGCGAATGTTTTGCCGATTTAAATTTGCATAAATTATGCTTTAGAAATGATGTCAAAGTTTGTGTCAAACGAAGCTTTTTTTATTTATTAAAAAAAATAGTTTTCTTTTAAGCTAACAAATTGCTAGCAATTAATTTTTTGTTCCGAAAATGAAAGTATGCAATGGGATCAAGTAATATTTATCAGTTTAATTAAGTTAAATTTATCAGAATAATTTAAGCTTGTTCTCTTATACCTGCGACACATTGGTCCATTTAAACTCGTTTAAGTGTTTTTTCTCGTTTAAATATCTGCTAAACTTTGTTTAAAATTCGTTTAGTCAAAACTAGTTTCCGAAACTCGTTTATCGCAGTTAAACGAGTTATAGCAGCTGATTCTAACATTCCTCTTTCGACACTTTCGTTGAGAACTATAGCGCTCTCACTCGAGCAAACGCTCTGAAATTTACGATTATAGTGTTGTTCGTTTATCCATATTTCTCGTTATTTTTATAAACTAGTAAACAAAAATATTGAGTGTGTCATCTCCAATGGTTATATTTTAAACTATAAAAGATAATCAAGGTTTGCTATGCCAATGTGTCACAGGTATTAAGGAAGAGGATTAACTGACACACTGTGAGTTGTCCCATGGAGTTCCATAATATTAATAAGTTTCATGCATGCAGAGCTATTGATTTGTGGGAATTTTGAATTTTTTCCGACCTCTATCAATAGATTCTTGTAGGTATTCTTTTAACCATATATTATTTTAGTTTAAAGTAAATATTAAATTTAGCAATTCATTTAAATAATGTTTTAGAAAACTTCTACACATACTGTTTGTAAAATTTTACTGCAATTCACTTTGTCTTAAGATATATCTTCACAAAAAGCTTACTTCTTGAGAAAAAAGAAGTTGGCTATATCTGGATATCTGTAATGCATCGATCTTACAACGGCGCACATAGGGGTATTTACCTCGAAAAACCGCTCAAAAATATTTGCTTGTCCCAATTAAGTGATACTTGACTGAATCAACTCCAGAAGAGTTATAAAGCTTATTTTTTGTCAAATTAAGGCATAAATTAAGGGGGTAACGTTTTTAAAATTGTTTTTGCATTTTTTTTTTCTCTGAATAGAGAACCTTTTTAGAATATTCTGTGAAGATTTGAGATGAATCGGAGCAAACCTCACGAAATTACAGCCGTTTAAACAACTCAGTGTCAAAGAGAAACTTTAAAGCGTTTTTCCCACAACTCACGTTTTCAAAGTCGGAGCCCCTCATAACATCAAAACTACTGCACCGATATTTTTGAAGTTTTGAACACTATTTCTGTGCATAATTTACGAGGTAATGCTGGAGAGTTTTTTTAAAATTTGTTAATATTTTTTTTACAATAATAAATTAACCGATTTTTTTCGCAAAAACCACTCCAAAGTGTTCTCAAAAAATAAAAAATAAAAATTTTTGAAAACAGTTCCAGCGTTACCTTTGGAAAGCAATTATCTAACTATGAGCTCGAAAAACCCCTCAAACAATTTTTTTGTCCCAATTAAGGGATACTTGGCTTAATCAACTCTAAAAGTATTATAAAGCTTAGTTCTGCCAAATAAAGGCATAAATGAAGTTTATTGGGTATATTTGGGTAATTTTTTATTAATGTGAAAAATATTATATAATATTACTATAAAATTATATATAATGATGTTTTAAATTATTTGATTATTGTAATTATAATTCATCTTCATCAATATATTCTTGATGAACAGGGACACACATCAGGGGCAATTAAATCTGGGGGGGGGGGGGGGTGGTAATGGGCAGCATTTTCTTATGGTTTTTGATTTTTGACAACTTCCTTCTTTAGCTGTTGTAAAAAATGATACCCAATAACACCCTATTATATAACAAAAGGTCCATCATACAAAAAAAAAAAAAACAAAAACAAACTGGCCAATAAATCCAATATCTATTGAATTAAAGGTTCAATATACATAAAAAGGCTTTATTTTAAAGTACACACCTGCAGCTCCATATCAAGAAATTTTCTTCACAATATAAATAACAACAAAAATCTATTTACTTAGCAGTGGTATTTTTCACGTAAATTAACTGACTGACAATGCTAGTTTACGATCGATGGCTTTCAACTGATGAAGTGAAGAAGTGTTTGCATAAAAATTAAAAAAAAAAACAAACGATAAATTATTCCATTGGTACTAGACAAAAGCTAGAAAAAATTTCACTTCTCATTTTTACATTTTGAGAAATTGATTTATGAGCGGTTTTGGAAGGCAAATACCCCTATGTGCGGCGTTGCAAAGAATTATTACTCGGTAAGTTTATTCGGCACAGTTAATGTTATAAAATAGAAAAGAAGCATTATTGGCCTTACAACAAAACTAAAAAAATATCTTAAGACGTCGCTTTGGGCTTTGCGCAGTGGAAATAAATAAAAAAATTGTTGGTCTCGGAATTGTAAAAAGTTTGTATCATGCGAAAGATAATAACCCCATTAAGGTATATCCAAAATATTTTTGCTTAAAAATTAGAAATTTAGGCACGGCATCATGTATAACTTTCTAATTTTTTACTAAAATTGAAAAACATGTTTGAAAGAAAAAACTATGTTTGATTTTTGGTTTTTAAAATTAAAAAAAAAGTCATAAAAAGTCACTAGAATGTTGGCGAATTTTCAAAAATTTGGGTAGACATCTTTTAAGGCTATTAAAAGATAAATTCTGCTTTGTTTCGTCTCTTTTGCAAAAATCAATTTTGAATATACCTCTAAATCAATAAATTACTTGAAATTCCGAAAGAAACTTTATACACGTAAGTGTAGGCGTCAAAATTTTTAATCGAGTTATTCAGGCATGTCGTGGAATCCGACTCGTTTTTGCTTGAACCGGAATTCCCAAACCGATTCCGATCTAAAATGGTGTCGTACATTTCGATCGATTTAAGCGCCTTTCGAACATAAACAAAACCGATTGTCGAATCAGCTGTTACAAAGATAAACAAAAATTCTGAAAGTGAATTTTCCGTCAAATTATAAAAATGTTCTTAAAGTATTAAAAAGTTAAAGTAGAAAAATGAGCTCTGGTGTTTTGGCTTTTTTATTGCTGCAAGAAGAAATTCCTGAAATAGTAAAACGCCGAATTCTAAGAGATCACAGCAATCCCTTGGAGCTACCGGATACATCGTAAGGACAACCCACCTCACAGATACAAGATTGAACATTTGTTAGCTCTATTGTTCCTTTGAAGCTTTTGTAACAGTGTTACAAAATTTTAGCAGAAGGTTCGTATCAGCGTTCAGTTTGCAGCGATGCAATCATAAGCATGGGAAGAAGCACAGTATCAGAGGTACTAACACAATTGATACCAGTTTTGGAACGATTTATTTGCCGCCAGTGAATAAACCTGGAGATGAACGTTAACGAGCTGCCAAAGGGACTCTACCAGCGGCTTGTCTTTTTCGGTAAACCCTTTGGCAATGTCCGGATAGATTTCCATAAATTGGATCAAAATTTCAATTTGTGCCTTATTCTTATATTTTCCCCTGAAAATAAATATTGGAATATAAAAAAAACAGATTTTCTTCCAAAAATTGTGCAAACTTTTGACAAAAAACAGAAGCGAAACAAAAGCGTTAGCAATCAGCTGGCCGGTTTGTTTCCGATAAAAAAACCGATAAACAGGTTTCTACGACACCTAAAACCGAGATCAAATCCGATTCGAACATGAAACCGATAAAATCGGATTGCACGACACCAAAGTGAAATTTCAGTCGGTTTCAAATCCGATTCCGACAACAATCGGATTCCACGACATGCTTGATTGTTTATTTTTGTTTTGTATTGTTTCTGTTTACCGTTATTAGGGTAAGGAAAAAATAACAAACAACAATCAGAGGCGCCGGAAATATTTATTATTTGGGGGAAAGAACAACTATAAGGGGGAAAAACAGAGCCAGTAAAAATGTAATTATTAATTAAAAATAAATATAAATAAAAGACACACAAGCAAAAAGATACATAAAATAAACAAAAATTTCCAAATTCTAAATAAAAAAGGATATTTAGGTATATATAGGTATATATCATGCAAATTTAACTTAGTAATTAGTAACAATGAAATTGTAGGTGCATTTCGTGCCAGATATATAATAGAGGTATCGCCACTTTCCGCCCCCGTTGTTATTTCCCCACTTTCCGTTGGGTGAAACAAGGACTCCCTATTTAGATACTTACAGTAGGTTCTACATGCCAAGTACCGTACATAAAATTTTAGTACATGGCTGCGAAGTTATGGAATATTTTGATCTTCCAATAGGTTATAAATTCTTAGTTTTTCTGTTGGTAACTATCTTTTCTCCATTCTTTTACAGGTCTTTTGTCAGAGGAAGCCTTAGAAGCTTCTTAAGTTTTTTTGACATATTTTCCAAATGTTTGAAATATTTTTAATTATTTTTGACAATATTTGTGTTCAAATAAGAGCAAATAATTTTAAAAATGTTTTATGAGGGGATTATAGCTGTGGTGGGTTGTTATTGGCTTATATCATGTATAAAAAAAGTATTATATACAACAAATTGTAAAAGTTAATTTTAATACATTTGGTTAATAATATTTATTATTAATAACTTCTTTATTATTCCAGAAAATGTCAAAGGAAAGACAAAAGCATGTCACTAAGATCGGCCGTCGAAAACAAATGACAACATAAATGCAAAATACTGCTTTATATTTCGTAGTATTTCATGGTAGTAAATAAAATGTCCAGTGTTTCAGAGTTGAAAAGAATGATAAAACTGAGTGCATTCATCCAATTTTTTAAGCCAACAAGAATAGGATTGATATTTCCATAAGTCCCATTCCTTACAGAGCATTGGGTGTGCATTCTTTTATCTGTAAAGAATGATGGATTGTGCATCTGTAGTTCATTAACTCAATAGAAGCATAAGATTGCAATCTGGTTGATGCAGCTTTTGAATGCATTAAGAGTGTGTGCATTCCGAAATGATTCAATCCTTTTACAGCTCTGACATTTACTAATACCATGAAATTTATTAACGGCGATTTATTTTAATTGATAACCTTGGACAATGAAAAGGCTATTAAAAGATAAATTCCGCTTTGTTCCGTCTCTTTTGCAAAAATCAATTTTGAATATACCTCTAAATCAATAAATTACTAGAAATTCCGAACGCAACTATACACGTAAGTGTAGGCGGCAACATTTCTAATCGAGTTAATCATCCCTATTTTGACTAAAATTTCGCCCGGGATTAAAAAAGGCAATTTTCGTATTTTTAGCAATGTTAACAGAACTTTTGAAAAATTTGAACACAAATATTTGCATTCATCGTCAATTTTTAAGATCACCAGAAAAAAAAATCGTTAAAAGCATCCCCTGTCTTAAAAATGAAAATTCCCTTTTTCAATTCCGGGGGAAATTTTATTCATAATAGGGCTGAATGTTTATTTTTGTTTTGTATTGTTTCTGTTTACCGTTATTAGGGTAAGGAAAAATAATAGGCAACAATCAGAGGCGCCGGAAGTATTGTACTTATTTTGGGGAAAGAAGAACTAAATATAAGGAGAGAAACAGATGGCTCAACCCAGTAAAAATATAAATATATTATGATATCAAAACAACATCCCTTTGTTTTAATTTAAAATACATATAAATAAAAGACACACAAGAAAAAAGATAAATAAAATAAAGAAAAATTCAAAATTAAAAAAAAAAGGATATTAAGGTATATATAGTCTATAAAAAAGTTGTAACTTTTTTATGCAAATTTAACTTGGTTATAAGTAACAATGAAATTGTAGTTGCATTTCGCCAAGATCAAATTTTCCAAGACCTTGTTGATGGTTTCGGGCTGTAGCTACGGGATTGCTTAGATGATATTGGCCTTAAGTGCTTGAATCGTTTCCGGATTGTTGGCATAACATCGGTCCTTCGCGGTTCCCCACAAATAAAGTCCAAAGGGGTCAAATCGCAGCTTCGAGGCGTCCAATTGACATCGCCAAGACGATTGATAAAACGATTTGGGAATTTGGTGCGCAAAAGATCGATTTTGGCATGACTTTTGTGGCATGGCGCGCCATCCTGCAAGAACCAGAGGTCGTCCAAATTCATGTCTCCAATTTCAATAAACAAAGTCGGTTAACATGACTTTCTAACGCTCAGAGCGTTGACCGAAAAGTTGTCCCCAGCGTCATTTTCGAAGAAAAATGGTCCAATAATGCCACCACTCAACAATCCGCACCAAACTGTCACTCTCTTTGGATGCATCGACTTCTCGACAATAACGTGCGGGTTTACCCAGCACCAGATGCTGCAATTTTGTTTGTTAACCTAGCCGCGGAAATGGAAATGCACCTTGTCTGAAAAGATGATTTTTCGCCCAAATCATCTTCTTTTCAAATAACGTACTGTTTGGGCTACACTGCACTCACTTTAGAAATAAGTTTCCAATATTTCCCAACGTTGTTGAAACGTAAAATGACTCATTTCTTTCCGCGGAGGTATGATACTGACTTTATGTCCAGATTTAGAGCGGTAAACAGCTCTTAGTGTCAAAATAGCCTATGAAATAAAAAGAAACCACTAGATGGCCCACCCTTTATAAATAAATATATAAAATATTATATTGAAGACTCAGGTGATACTGGCGATGAAAGCCCGTATTGTACTGATGATGAATAAAATAATAAAAAATATCATAAAATAAAACTTTGGTAAAAGATTAATACAGGTTTAAGGGAGGTAACCCCGGTCAACTTTTGTTTCTACCTCTTATACAAAATGATGTTAGAATTTAATATAGCTCCAAGGGATAAAGATGACTGACTGATTTCTACCATTTTTGGTATTTTTATTTGGTTGCGCAAACTAATTAAGCATACAAAGTTTTATTATCAGTGGAGCATTTCTTCTATTTATTTCCAAAATTGGAACAAAATTTGAGCTTTAGATCAAGCATGTTGACAACAAGACAACATGAAGACAAAGAAGGCAACAAGCAACAACAACAACAGCGGCTCTGTATAGAGCAAATCACACAGCTTGAATATACAGACTATACATGAGCCCCGGTATCATGAAATTATGTGCACTATATGCGCGAATTTAATTTTGTTAATAAGTTTTTATACAAGCAATACATATTGAATTTTGAATCCTATATTAAAACTAATCCGAAAAGTTTTTGGAATTTTATTCAGTCCAACTCCTACTTCCATGTCTTTTGAAAGCAGGTGCTCTACTAACATAGCTGATACGGTTAATCGGTTTGCAAATTTTTTCAAGTCTAACTTTGGTGTTGATGAGGATTTTTCCACTGATGAGATTTTGGAGTCCGTTGATACATTTACTGATCTGGGCTCAATGACCTTATCTGTTAGTGATGTCCTGGAGCATCTCATTGAATTGAAAAGTTCTTTCAAAGCAGATTTTGATGGCTTTGCTTCCATTTTCCTTCTAAATTGTGCTTACTCTTTAGCTGCTCCCTTATGTGAAATTTTTAATAAATCCCTATCTGAAGGTGTTTATCTAAAGTGTTGGAAAATTGCTTCTATCACGCCTATCTTTAAATCAGGCAAAAAAATATTATTGCTAATTACCGTCCAATTTCGAAATTATCCAATGTTTCTAAGCTGTTCGAAAGTATAATTAAATCCAAACTTTATTTTTTAATAAAACTGCATATTTGCCCTGAGCAGCATGGTTTTTTTGTTGGTCGCTCCACGGTAACTAACCTTTCAGTGTTGTCTGAGTTTTGCATATCATCCTTTGAGCTCCGTAATCAAGTGGATGTAGTATATACCGATTTTTCGAAAGCCTTCGACAGAGTTTCGCACAAGTTGCTGCTTGTGAAATTGTCGAAAATGGGCTTGCACTCTGCTTTGTTGAATTGGATGCATTCTTATGTATTGGATAGAATGTGTTTTGTTAGGATTAACAATGTAAATTCTTATGAATTTGCTGCATCCTCGGGTGTTCCGCAAGGGAGTATTTTGGGACCAATGTTCTTTATGCTTTTTATAAATGACGTTTTCAAATGCTTTAAACACTCGTGTTTTCTACTTTATGCAGATGACCTTAAAATTTTTAAGAAAATCTCTTGTTTTGCTGATGCTTTTCACTTGCAGTCTGATTTGAACAGGCTTGTGAAGTGGAGTGAAGTCAATGGTTTGGCTCTGAACTTTTCTAAGTGTTACCATATGACTTTCTCTAAATTAACTTTACATACCATTTTCAATTCATATTATCTTACTAACATCCCACTTGTGGCGTCCATGGCGTAGTTGGTTAAAGTGCGTGGCCGCTATGTCAAACGAACCTGGAGACTCGGGTTCAAACCCCAGCAGCGACAGAAAATTATTTGAATAAAAATGATTTTTCTGTACGGACGCCACCTCTCTGCAGACAATGGCAAACCTCAGAGAGTAATCAAAATGCCATGTAAAGCTTCTTGAGAACAAGAACATTCTGTTCATCGCCGTTCGGATTCGGCGTTAAGCATGTAGGTCCGGTTCTCGGTTAATTGTGTACAAACTTAATAACACGCACAACACAATTGATCATAAGAAGCTAGGTCAAAGTCCTTTCAAGGGCTGAAATGGCCAGATATTTATTTTTTTTTTTTTTTTTTTTAATATCCCACTTCAATCAACCAAATCTTTTAAAGATCTTTGAGTTGTGTTTGATTCTAAATTTACGTTTAATGACCATTTAAACTTTCTTATTCCTAAGGCATATTCTATGCTCGCTTTCATTCGCAGAAACAGCTTAGAGTTTTCTGATCCCCACACTTTAAAAATGCTATACAATTCTTTTGTTAGATCAAAGTTAGAATATGCTTCCTTTATCTGGAGCCCGTATTTTGTTAATGCTACTAATAGACTGGAAAGAATTAAAAAAACTTTTTCAAAGTTTGCTTTGCGTTCTTTAAATTTTATTGAACAGCTTCCGCCATATAATTCACGGTTATTGCTTTTAGGGCTTAAATCGCTTGAGTCAAGGCGTAAGATTGCCTCTCTTATATTTGTGTATGATTTGGTTTCTGGAAATATTGACTGTCAATCGCTCTTAGAATGCATTCTGTTTAATATTCCATCCAGACAACTCAGATATTATAAATTATTTTTTATAAAACAATGTAAAGTAAATTATGCTCTGTATGAGCCTTTGACTAGGGCATTGTCCCTTTTTAATGAGTTATCGTCTAATAATGATTTAGATCTCTCTGTACCAAAAATTACTTTTAAAAATGCAATTAACAATTTATTCGTAGTTTAACTTTAGTTAGTTAATGTATGCTTGCACTACATAATTTAAGTATTTATTATTGTGTTATATTATAGTCTGTAAGGATATTATACTCCATTAGACTCAATAAATGAAATGAAATGAAATGAAATGAAATGAAAGACTGTTTCGTTGGCCGCTACACCAACTCATCAGTAGTCTTGTATGACTTTTCACTGTGATCCACTCAAGCTACTTAGGTTCTACTTATACTGCCAATATGCCAAAAAAGTTACCCGGAATTTATGTTTGGCAGAGAACGCTTGAATTTTGTAACTGGGTTCTTATCTACTTCGATGCACCCATTTACTGTATTATCTTTACTAAGCGAGTAATAATTCCATGCAATAATATTGCATTTCTGTTGCATTAACTGCTATCTCCGCTGCCTGACGGCGTTATCATTTATTGTTATGTATAAATAAATATTATTCATATAGCAAGTATATATCATTCACTTCTGTTCTACAAGACTTACCATGGCGCATTTACTCACCGAGTAATAATTCCATGCAACGCCGTTGTATGATTGTTGCATTTTCAATTTTGGATTTTTTGTTTATGCTTATCGGAAGTGGTAAGAACCAGTCTTTGTTGACAAATAATATATTTTACTGTAGCACCTGCTATATACTCAGCAAGTTATAATCCCATTAACCGAATCTGCAGTTTCATTGCTTAAGCCGCTTCCTCCGCGTTCCGATAATGCTACAAATTTTAGTTTTTTTTTTATCATAAGGTGAAAAATTAGCTTTTATTGTCATACCATGACTTTTCCCTAAGCACTTATACTCAAAATCTTAAACCATTTCATGCAACGCCGATGCATTTTGAAAAAAAGGCCCTTTTCAACATTTTGGAAATCTCCGCGGTTAAACGTAACGTTGTTACATCAGAACAAATTATTAAATCAGCAGATAAAACAGATATCCACTTCCCTTCATTTTGTACTCTTAAAATTATTCATCTTTCCAAATTTAAAGCCACTCCAATTTATTATTCAACAAAAAGATACTTTTTGAAAGATTTTTATTTTTAAAAATTTTCAATTATATCGAATTATTACATTTTAAACAATTTGCTGCTTATGTGATTTTAGAGCTTTTAAAGCTCGCTGGACGGTTTTATGCATGTTTTCACTAAAAAAATACAAAACATTATATAAAATAAGATAATATTTAAAACTACACAATAGATACTTCGAAAAAAAAGAAGAAAAGTTTAAAAATTATTTATAAAATGAATGTTAAGGATTGATAAAAATTGCAAGTAAAGCCAAAAGCTCTGCGGACAAGCCATTTTAACTCATCCGCTGAAGGATCATTTAGAAGAATCTGGAGAGAACAAAGACCAAAAGACCCAACATTGGAGCAAATACCATGCTTACAGCGCCATTTCCAGCTGCACAGATTTTAGGCTGTGGCTGTGATACATACTGGCAGATGGTGCCCAAAAAGTTTAGCATAGCACGCTCATTGACCTTGGGATCGTATTGCTGCAAAGAAAGGCAAAAATAAATTATCACAACAATCTTGTACAAATAATGGCATTCAGCTTTATGCTCACCTGCTTAAAAACGACAGTGGGCACATTGGCCAATGGCAGCTGGAACTGATTTGTTGCATCACCTTGCTTCTTGAGCAGCTGACTGCCTTCGGTGCTATTGGCACATGTCTGAATGTTCTCCCAGGTGTTGATATGATTTTCGCGTGCACAACGTGCACCTGGATACACATTGTCCGGGAAATTCTTGCCAGCCTTCATCATACAGTTGATGAAGTCCAAAGTGAGTGATTCTCTGGTGAATTCCGTTTGATAGGAATTGGCCTGAATGTGTTCGATGGCGCAGGCATGCACCTTATTGCCATAGCACTCGTTGGGTCCATGATGGCAGTTGAAGGTCACTTCAGCACCCTGCGTCGCATACTGAGTTGGCATGCAAATGAAAAGAAAAAAATAAACACCGTTAAATTTATGCACACTGATTGCACAAGTGAAGCGTTAATGTCTGGTATTGTTTTTCTGGTGAATTGGTTGATGCATGCAACGTTTGTAAAATTTTGTCACTTTTGTCACATTTACCGCATGCATAAAAACCTTCACTCTCACTCACTCACCGAGGACTTGCCGAATGGCACCCACGTAATGTCAATGTGTTCTTTCAGCTCACTCTTGACGGCGGGAAAGACTTGTTCGCTGATGAATTTTGCGCTGTCCGGGCATAGAGACTCGTAGTAGATGGTCACGGGAACCTGCAGATGACAATAAGAAGAAAACAATGATAATTGGAAAATGGTGTTATTTCAAACTTTGTCTATCACATGTCATCATATGTAAAAGAAATTTTAAATAAATATTACAAAAATGTTTAACGAAGCCTTTAAGAGAATGGGAGATGGATGGAGATTGTTAGGGTTTTTGAGTTTGACAAAGATATTTTTTGTAGGCTCTAAAATATAACAAATATTATTTTGCGCTGCTGTTCCATATTTTAAGTATTGGAATTTTATCTTTGTTTGTCGTTCAATAGCTATACTTTTGACATGACAACGCCCTGTTCTAAACATACATTCAAAGGTAGAGACAGATGTGTCAATAAATAATTTGGTGTTTTTTTTTTTTTTTAAGATAAGTCAAGAAACATTTTTGTTAGAACATGAGCCCGTAATTATCATGTCTGAGCTAATTGTTAATATTGAGAATTGGAGAATTAAGTTTTTTTTATATATTCTTCTAACGAGAAAAACAGATGTCTTTGTTTGTAGCGGTTCAGTGAAGTTTATTGAATAGCGTACAAACTGTACTTTTCTTCGTTTCACCTAAAAATTTTGAATAACACATAATTTCTTCTTTAACAAAAAGCTTAGAAGTTTTTCCAGTGAAGGCTACATCTATCTACATTTACATCATCATGAAGAGTTGTAAAGATTTTGTTGGTCTTAATGGTCTTTAAAGATTTGCGTATACGCGAATTTTTTTTTTTTAATCTTCAATGCCCTTAGATTATCTCCCAAGTCGACATTAGAACGCATGGTGAGATATACGCAAAAGTAGTCTTATGCTACAAA
Source organism: Pherbina coryleti (assembly GCA_943735915.1). Classification (NCBI taxonomy): domain Eukaryota; kingdom Metazoa; phylum Arthropoda; class Insecta; order Diptera; family Sciomyzidae; genus Pherbina; species Pherbina coryleti. Next base: position 96,426,352 of record OX030949.1, on the reverse strand, counting down.
ACACCTGTGCGTTTCTGCGGGTAGAACTGTAAGTAATCTGCGCGCAGCGCTGCAAACAAAATAGATGTGCAGATTTTTTCTTGACAGTAGAGCTACACACACAACTCTTGGCGAAGCAGCATTGTTTCAAATTATGAATTGTTTTGTCTCACTTTCACTTACTGTCTCATTTTAAATTAATCAATAAATTTTAAGTTTATAAGTTGGTAGTAGTGAATATGCGCAGATTACTTATAGTTCTGCACGCAGAAAAGCTACACATGTGTTTTTAGCATTAGAAAAACCCAACCTAACAAAGAAAACACATAAAATTCTAGCAAAAATATCTTTATTTCTCTACAAAGTCTTTTTTTTAGCACGATACACTTTTTCCAGCGATGTTCAATAGCCTTCATACCCCTTTATTGTTGGTAAATCTTTTACCATCGAGCCAATTTTTAAAGTTTTGAAACAAAAAAAAAAAGGAAGCAATTAGAACTTTAACTCATTTATTTTGGCCACCGCGAAAACAGATGTGGGAACTGGTATAATGTCTTCATTAAAAAAAAAACTTTCTTTTTCGCCAAATGTGGCCGTTTTTTCTTGATTGCATCACTCAAACGCTGTAATAAGTTCGCATGATACTCGCCGTTAATTGGTTTTACAGTATTCCCCATTTTCCCATACAATTTATTCCCCATACAATTTATTTCTATATATGCGTCCCGCTTATAAAAACTCCTCGGTTAAAAGCACCAAAAATATGTGCCAATTTTAATTTTCTATGCAAAAAAGTTCGTTTATAAGCACCGACACAAAATATCTTTGAATAACTACGGAAATGTAAAGTCTTTAAAATTATTAAACAATGGCAACACTTCTTTACTATTGATAAACAATCGAGGTTGAACATCTCTTTTTGATATTAAAATTAACATAAGTAAGAGAACGTCTTTAACTGGAAAGTTTGATCGAAAGATGTGTGTCAGAAAACTTTAACAGGAAGCGAAACAGATGCAGTAGTTCATCCGAAATTGATCGGGCCGTAACGATGAACTACTGCATCTGTTTGATGATCGGGATAAATTCAGATAAAAGCATCGATAGTGCATATAGCCGAGGTTTATATGTATGCAGGGATTTCCTTAAAAGAACTCCCCGCTTATAAGCACTTGATGCCGTGCATTTTTGATGATGCTTATATCCGGGGAATACTGTACTTTCTGAAGGTAAGCAATGAAAATTATGCCACGTGCATCCCAAAAAACTGACACCATAATTTTGTTTGCATATGGAACTATCAGCTCATTTTTTGGAGCCGATTTTACCCTTTCAGTCCTTTGTTTTGACTGTTTCTTCGTCTCTGGTTTGAAGTCATGGATCCACGTTTCATCCACAGTTATGAATAAACGCAAAAACTTTGCTTTATTGCTGTGAATCTTTAAAAAACACTCGACTGAAATATACTCACGACGCTGTTTTTGTTCCATTGTGAGTAATCGTTGCACCCATCTTGCGGACAGCTTTTTTGTGTCCAAATTTTCAGTCAATGTCAATGTACAGCACTTTTTTCAATGCCTATAATGTCTGCTATCTCACGAAATTTTATCCAATATCATTTCGTGAATTTTCTTCAGCATTTATGGGGTGGTCTTCTCATTTGGTCAACCACTGTGATGTTTGTTTTGACGCTATTACGACCTAGTTTCCACTCCACTACCCAATATTTTACTCTTGTAAACAAAGGAACAGACTTCTCCAGAGAAGATTCTAGCTCCGTTTTGATATTGGTTGGACTAAGGCCTATCAAATGAAAGTACTGTATCATATAAAAATAACCAATTGTTTCCATGTTTACAAATTCACTGAGAGCGTTCACAATTGATGGGCACCAAACAATTTCCGAACAACGAAGAGTATTCAAACTTCAAATTTAAACGTTATAAACGTTGGTACTTTCTACTATAGTCAACCTTTTCGAAGAATATCCGCCATCTATACGTCAGGTGCTTCTAAGACTTCCCTCTAATTTTTTTTAACTTCTTCGAAACTCACTTAACTTAAGTTTCAACCAGTTTTGAGGAATAGTAGAATAAATTGCTTTTTCTGGAATTTTTCATCCCAAATGAGAAAAGGAGTGTTTTTTTTTTTAATTTTTAAAGTGAAATAATTTACTTTATAGCTGCAAAAAAAACAGCAAAAAAACTTTCAAAATAAAGAACTCTATTCAAAGAACACCTTAAAACAATGATCTCATCAAAATCAATCGACTTTTTTATGGAGATATTGTGGCAGAATTATTTTAAGCTCATGTTATCTTATATATTAATACGCAAACATCAAATGTTGTCGTACACTTTTTCAATATTTAGTTTAGAATAAGGACAATGAAACGTATATCATTCGAAAGGTACTGCACCATAGATGTGCCGAATTATGTTAGATTTTAAATTGATGACCTTTGACCCGAAATATTAACGTTGGAAGTTTATATCAATTTTAGTTAGGGATCTCAGAACTGGGAAGAGGTAAAATGAAGAATGTGGTATCAGATGAGAGATCTGGCTACACAATATGATTGAATATAAGATGGTGACCTTTGACCTCAAATATGAGCGGAAAAAGAGCATTTATTAAATAAAAACTAAACTATAAGAGATGGAAAAACATGATATAAGAAAGAAATTTAGACATTCATAAGATGTGCAAAAAAAAATTTAATATTTTTCACCATCGTTTACGGTTACCCTACAATAAGCACTTTTTCATATAACAAGTGTCAATATATATTGTGATGGTAAAAGTGCTTTTAAATAGTAAATTTTGAAAAATTTCCGTTATTTTGACATCAAAATTATTGTGATATCTCGAAAACTATAGATGTTTTCAGTACAACGTATTTTCCACGAATAGTATGTTAAAAAAATTTCCAGTTATTATGACATCAAAAGTATTGCGATATTTTGAAACCTGTAGATTTTTTTCATGCAATGCATTTCTTAAAGCAATGTCATTGCCTCAAAATGAGAAAAAAACAATTGATATTTCAAATTTTGATTTTGCATGCAAATATTTCAGCCATTTTTCAATCGATTTTCCCTAAATTTTCTTTGTCTGAAAGCTTAATTAAATAACTTTTGAGAAATAAGAAAAGATTTACCGCTATCTCACTAATTCAATTTCTTATGTTGTTTAAAAAAAAACTCTAAAATATTCAATTTTTGCTTAAAAATTACACCAGACATTCTTTTTTTGTAATTTTATTTTTGTTTTTCTATTTTCTTCTCTCACACTCTTTCATATAACATATCATTTATTTGCAAAAATTGCTTTATTTTGACACATAATTTAATTAAGTGTTTCTATCATCGAAAATCATGAGCTACCCCCTTTGATTTTTTTGATGAAAATTACATTTTTCGAAATGTTGTTTTTGCATTTTTTATAAAGTTCTACAGCTAAAAAAATAATTTCTATGAAAAAATTTTTCAAATATTTCAAATCACTCCAAAGTTATATACACAAATATATGTTTTAAGCCATTTCCTTATCTACTTTATATATTATACATATGTATTATTATTATATATCTATATATAAATAGGTGTTCGCACAACAGTTAAGAAACATTTTCCCCCGTGTTTCTCAACCAATTTTGATAATTTTTTTTTAAATTAATAAGAGTAGGGAAAAGGAGTGCACCGAATATCTATGGTGGGCAATTCGACCTCAAATCAGACGTTCCATTCCACTGGTTACATTTGATGAGCGTTGAAATAGAGGCGAGGCACTTTTCATCAGCCCAAATTTTCGGTATAACTTTTGAACTATAAGTCACAAATAAATGAAACATGGTAAGAACTTCCTTCCTTGACAAAGGCGCGTAGAAACACTCATACAACTCAAAGTTGTTATATCAAATAGCTTTGGAAGCATTTCTACTAGAAAGTAGAATAAGGGAAATAGGGTACTAGGGATTTTTACTAGGGTAAAGTAAAAATCACAGAACATGGAAAATCAGAATTGAGTTACTGTTTTGCGATTTCCTGCTGGTGGTGCGTTTGGTGCTGTATAAGTTCGGTTACGTTCGCATATGAGTGAAGAAAGAAAAAAAATGTTTTCAATAAAAACACAAAAAAACAAAAATCAATTTTTAAATGGTCGAATCTCGACCAAAGGTGATACTAGTTTATATTAAAAGAAATCCCACCTATCTTGAGGTAACGTCAAAAATTAAAACTGAACAGATTGCAAGTTGGGAAAAATTCCTGCCAAAAATTAACCTGTCAGTAGAATAATTAATCCACAAGGCAACTAAAAAAGGAGTAACATTGGTAGTGAAATAGCTTTAGATATTTACCGATCTAAGCCTGGCAATAACTTATGTTTTTTTAAAATAAACTCAAGCACAAGAACTCGTTTAACTAAAGGGTATTTTTTTTAGAGGTGTAACATAGAATCGTGAATTGAAATAAAAAACAGAAATTAAATAATTTTCAACTGAATATTGGATTTGCAAGATCATTTTATGCCATAGTTGGTTACTTTAAGCTTCTCCAGGTCAGTCCCTAGGGGTATCTCCCGTGAACCTATATTAATTTTTTACATTATTTTGTATGGTAGGTATGGTACCTCCTTGTATGGTATCTCCTTTGGACCTACATATATTAATTATAAATAGAAATTTTATTTTGAAAATTTATTAGTTTGCTAGTGATCGGTAAAGCTGGTGAATTTTTTTAACGTTAATTGAAAGAAAACACTCTCAAACATACTCTTATTTTTTACATTTTTAGTTTTGTCTAAAGTTTTGTCAATTTTTGAAAAGTTATTAAAACTTAAATTTTAATTGAATAATTTAATGAAAAATCAGTAACGTTTGTGGTCGAAACTGATTTTATTGTTTTTCCAAATTGATCCATGAAGATCAATACTCTTTTGAATCAATGAATTTGAATAAATTTTGAACATTTTTTCCACTCCAATTGAGGTTACTCCAAAGAAACGTTTTGAATGCAACAACCGCTTTTTCGAGGATCGAAAATTGTTTCCCATGTCCTTTTTTTATTTTCGGGGATAAAAAAGTCATTGGGTGTTAAATCAGGGCTGTTTGGCCGATGACCCATAAATTCGATTTTTTGGCTGGTTAAGAAGATTTTAGTTTAATCAGATGTGTGAGAGCTCGCATTATCATTGAGGTTGGTTTCATCATAACTTCCACTGGTTTTGGTGGATCGGTAGTCTTGGCCACTGGGAAGGGATTCCAGGTTCGTCTTCTCGTCACATCGCCAGTTGTGGTTGCACACAAAAAAATTTATTTTTTTATTTAAGAAAACATCCTTTTTATTGGAACACAATTTTTATCATTAAATTTTTTTGTTAAATACAATTTCTGAATAACAATTTTAAAAACTGAATAATAATTTTTTCATTTTGACAATTTCATTTTTAAAAAACAATAGTTTCTTGGTTTTTCTTAAATATACAATTTAACGAGTAAATATCAACAAGTAGGAATACAATACAAAGTAAGTGTAATCGTTAATGTATTAATGTGAGCACGACATCATTCCCTCCATAGATTTTGATTGTATTTGCCAAAAGATTGAAGTGTAATTTCTTAGGTGATGGTGCCTCGGTAGTGTCTTTGTTTATAAATGCTGGTTTGAGTCTGTCAATGTTAGTTTCAACGACTTCTTTGACTTTTGCAAGTGTTTCAGTTAGATCGAAAGTTAAATTATCATGTACAGTGTTTGACCAAAAACCACTTCTGCTGATGACGCTTTAATATCTCCCTTGACTGTCGATTTGAGCCCTAAGACAATTAATGGTAACTCTGCGTACCGATTCGTTTGGTTATTGCTTGCGATCAGAGAATTTTTGAGTTGACGATGAAAACGCTCTATAATTCCATCAGCTTGTGGATGATAAGCCGAAGTTGTTATGTGTTTACTACCGAGAATTTTAACAAAATTCTTGAATGTACTAGAGGTGAACTGAGCTCCTCGATCGGAAGTAATTTCTAGAGGAACGCCAAAGCGTGATATGAATTCTCTTCGTAGCATGTCTAACATACTATCATATCAGTGCTGATATCTTTTAGTGGATATACTTCAGGCCAACGTGTGTTTCGGTCAATTGCGGTAAGCAGATATCTATAACCATTTGATATTAGTAATGGGCCTACTAGGTCAATATGAACATGTTCAAAGCATTCGTGTGAAATGTTTATTTTATGTGGAAGTGTTTTAGTGTGTCTATGTATTTTTGATCGTTGACATCTAACACATTCATGTGTCCATTTGGGTGTGAATTCATTTTGGGCCAGATCATAATGCAGAATAATTCGCCTCTTATTCGGCTTTTTTCTGAATTTCTCCGAAGACTTATGGCAAACAAATGGTTATGTACCATTCCGAATTGACGGCCCTAAGTTGTTCTAACGCCAATGTCGCTACATGACCGGTAATGTCGCAGAAACATGCAACCATTTGCTTAGATTTGCTTCTTCCGCAAACAACTTTTGATACATTTAAATCGCTTTGGAAGATTGATGTTTTATTTCGGGCTGATTTCTACAAATTCATGATTCGTCATCAATGTAGATGTTATACATAGCCTTTAATGCACCTTGATCGTTTTTGTTCAACATTTCCTTGCACCAGTCGATACGAGCCTTTTTTTATCGTTTGTCAGATTATGTGGGATCCAACGCGAACAAATATTTTCATACGGTCAAATGATGCAATAACTTATTTATCCTTGTCATACTAATACCCTAAGATGCCGCAATATTTCGGTATGTCACATGACAATGTTGTCTTATCAGTTCACATACATCATCGATGTTTTCTAGAATATTATAACGAATTCTACGAAATATTGAAACGTAGATTTCGTCCTGGAGCAAATGTCGGCCACGATTGAATTCGTTATACAAATTTCTTACAATGCGATGAGCTCATCCATGCACTCTTGTCTTGATAATCCACGTCGAAAGTTTTGAAAAATAATCACATGCAAATGTTCACGAGTTAATTCCATTTTTTGCGTGAGATGAATTTTTCAAGTTTCTTTAAACAACACAAATCACGCTCAAATGGCAAGATAGTCTGAAGAAGGGTATGTTCAACAATGTCAAGTTTCCAATGAAACCGTCAGATAGTAAGTGGTGCCACCAAAACCAGAAATATAAACAGCACCCGTGTTAAAGGGTCGCTTACGCAGTAAGCGCCACATTCAATGCATCATGAGTTCTGAATTTGATGAAAAACAATCTCTGTTCCTATTTATTCAATCGAAGATATTCAGGAACTTTCCATACTAAAAACATTTTGTTGAAAACTATTTTGATTAAATTATACCTTGAAATAATCTAGCGTTTTAATAGAAGTAATATTTATCTATATAAAATGCATTTAAACTGATTTCGAAATGTAAATACAACATATATTTAAATAAACATTAAAAACTATATTTAATGATAAGTGTTTGGTCTATCATCAGCACGCAAGCAATTTTTTGATGACATATCATGAAGTGCTTGATAAAGACAGAACATTAATCGAAATACACCCATAAGTTGCGCCTAATAAAAAATATTCAAATGTAAAATTTACTTTTTGAAATATGTAAAGATTTTTAAAGCTTTGACTTGAGTAATGTTTAACTATTCAAACTTACGGGCTAGCTTCCTCCTTTTACTCAAATTTTAATTTCATGATCACTTTTTTCTATATTCTTAGCTTGACGAGAGTATTATTGTAAAAATGCATGTGATCATCTATATTTTTATCATCTACGTTTTAGCAGCAGCAAGAAAAATGTGAAGTATTCACCCAATGCAAAAATGAACTTAATTGAATGAACTTTGTTAACCTTCGTGTGTCTATCGATGGCAGTTCGTTGAACATATTTAATTAAAATAAATTAAATTTTTAGTAATTTATTTTGTTTTTCGGTCACTGGGATAAACATACAAATATTTGAAAAAGACACTCACTCGGACCTCTTGTTTTGATGAGCAAAAAATTAAAGTAATAACATTACAACAACAACATGTCTAGTATTGGAATATTTTAACGTAAATAGAATTAAGAGAAAACGTGATCAGAATAATAAGTACGTGTATGTACATGTGTATTTGACTTAATTTTATTAAGTCTGATGCACATGAGCGCTGTAGTGTTTGTTTTTTGTTTTAAGGCTGTGCCCATAAATGTGGATAAAATTAAAATTATCAAATTTGGCAAAAATGGAAATTTCCTTTTTCATTGATGATTCAAAAATAAAATGTAGAAGCAGAAGAAGAAGAAGAGTCTCAAAAAACAAAAACAGTTTCAAAACAAAAACACGGTGACTACGCCTTTTTATCGTTCCAAGCACTGCACAAACCTGTTGAATCATCATAGTAACCAGTGTCTACAACAACAGAGTAACATAAACCACAACAAACCACATTTTATACAAACCGGTTATAACTTCATGTGTAGCCATTGCTCTGCAGTGAGTCTTGAAGTATTTTTAGTATTTTTCCCCCTTCCAACATGAAACCTAAGTAAAAATTTTCCATTGACAAACAAAAAAAAAGTTTAAAACCGGCTTTCAACTTTTACTACCATGATACGATTTGTCTATTACAACATTAAAGTAGGTTTTGTTGCATCGTAGTTCGTTGAACCCGTTTTGGTCGAAAATTTAACCCTTTTTGTCGCTTGAATTTTGGTTATGTTTCATACTTCTCTGCATGTCAACAGCAACAACAACAACAACAACAACAACAACAACAACAACAACAACAACAACAACAACAATAATAATAACATGTCAGCAAAATTGTCTGAACATTTAACCCTGACACAGTGCATTTTGTTTGTTTGATTCCTCTTCGCTGCGTAACAAGTTTTATGGTTTTTGGTGTCTCCGTGTCTGCACGACCATCCAACTTTGTGAAGCACAATAGCACATCCAAGTGCAACATGGTGCAGCTTCTGAATAGTTTTGACTTTATTGGAATTTTAAGTGATTTATGCATTCATGCACGAGTATCGTAGGTCAAACGCCATGTTGACGTGTTTACTCTGCGAGAAGCACAAAGCAAAAGTCTTGTGCCTTGGCGGAATAGTTTATATTGATCAATTGTTAACAAAATTAGCTTTGTTATGAAAAAACTAGGAACAAATACCACGCCGTCATAGATCTAGTACTTTAGCAGGCTTATTTTGATGGGACAACGTTGACTTTTATCGGGCAAGTTTCCAAAAAAGTTGAAAAGGCTTTTTTTTCAAAATACTTGGACATTGCATGAAATTGTTTCTCGCTGAGTATTGGTGTTAAAAGAAAATTACGGTACGAGGCGTACTATGTAAGAGGTACATTAAGTTTGTCACTTCGTTTGTGACGTCCATAAGCAGAGTGGTAGGTTTAGTATACCTAGTATTTAAAAGTATACATATTGTATGTATTTATACCTGAGTCAAAAATTCCGTCAAAAAACTATATAAAAATTTGGAATTTTGTACAATTTTAGTTTGCAATATGCCAAAATTGAAATAAAACTTCAACTTCCATCTTTACAAAGTGACATCATCAAAATAGCAAATCCTTCATAAATTCCACTTTACAATTCTAAAATAATATATTTCCTTAATATTTGACACATAAGCTTTGATATTTAAATTATACAATGAGGTTGATATTGAGATAAATTAAATTAAAACCACACCTTTCTCCTATACAAACTTACGACATCAAAATAATAAAATATTATTATATTGTATTATAAACAACCTACGAATTTGTTTTTAGTCTAGACATAGTTAGGACATAAGTAAGTAAGTATAGTTAGGACATTTTTTGGAAAGTAAATCACAAAAACACCACATCGTGAATACCTCAATTTTTTAATCTCATACATTTTTCTAATATAAAAAAGAGATAATTTTAGTACCTTACTTAACAATTTAGTACTAACAAAAACAAATAAAAAAAAAACTAGTAAGGAATTTATTATCTTTGGCATGACAGAAGTTTCAAATTGGATTTACACCAAATTTGGAACGGAAAGACTTATGGGGTAGCTTGCTTAAAATTTTTGAAAAAGTCAAAAATTCCAAATCGCTGATCTAATATGGCGGTGTGAAATTTACAGAATATTACATATTTCAAAGGTTTTAGGAAATTCGTATTTAAATTTATTTATTATGTATATACAAGCTACATACATTTATTGAGGCCAGCATGGACAAATAATGAAATATTCTCAATTTTTAAAATTAACCCTTTCACGACCATAGTTATAAAATCATTTCAATGAAAAACTAGATTTTGAAGAGTTTTTAAAAAATTTTAAAACCAGAAAACGCAAAGAAAGAAATTTTATTTTAAACTAGCGGACCCGGCAAACTTCGTCTCGCCCTAATTTAACACCTTTAGATAAATTCTAGAGTGATTCTAGAGAATTCTAGACAGATCGTTCAAATGTCAATGTGATTTATTTGAATGGAATCGAAATCAGTAGAGAACTACATGATAAACAATGTTTTTCGATTTGTTTTCCGGCGCAAAATCAAACACGAAGACGGTTTGCCAACTCGCGAACAGGCAAAGTTCAGCTGACCGTGCGAAAAACAGGGAAATTCGAGTTTAATCTCACTGACTTCCCCCGATTGGCCTTGTGATTTATTGATTGTCATCGCAAAAGCCAATCGAACGGGGAACTGAATCCGCTTGATTTGGAATGGAGGATCAGTTGGAATAGTCGGAATTCGTAGGATAAGGACTTTCTTTGAATTCCTTCCTTTGAATTTGATGATCGTCGCTTGAATTACATTGTTTATCAGTTTCTTGACGGACAACCGCGTACCATTGCACAATTTCGGATGATTCACATTCCGTAACATGGTTATGATCGATCCCACTACGATCCTCGTCAGTCACGCTGTCAACGGATTTGTAAGGATGCAGTTCTCCAGCGATTTGACTTTGAATAATGAAATTCAAGCTATCGACGTCCTTATTCTTCGCTGCTAGTATTGCCCGTTCACTAATCCAATCGAGAATTTATAATTTTGTGCAATGCTGGGGAAAACTTTGTCAATGACTCCTCCTTCGACGATGTGAACTTGCAAAAATTTGCCGGGAACGATATCAATCCAGTCGAAACATCAACAGGAATTTGGCCATTGCCAAGCTCCAGCAGTTATCTCGAGAATCCAGCAGCCGATGGGTCGATCTGCATCGCGACTCTCATGTTCGTGGTCACTTTTAACTTCTTGACATGCGGCAGCAGTAGATTTCGGGATGACGGGAAGCGCGCCACCAAATCGTTTCGTATCACCTCGTAAATCCTTCATCGTTCAGTCAACTGGCATTGATCGCAGCACAGCATCACCTACTATTTATCTCCTTAACCTATCACAATGAATTTCACAACTATCTGAAATTTTCCAAACTTCACAACGAATTTTCCACTTTAACACCGTCCAAAATCATCAAATCAAGCCATAAAATGCAAAATTTCTTCGAAAAAAAATTTCGGGTTTTTCCGTATTTCCGAGTTTTCTACTAAGAATTTTTTATTTTTCCATTAGAAAAGCCATTCAGGAACGGTTGCGCACAAAATTCCAAAGAAAAAAAAAACAATTTTCGGTTTTCCCAATTTCCCGACTTTTCTGGAGGGAAAATTTTCTTTCGTAAAAACCTTCTCCTGGCAATTACAAACAACTGAAAAAAATTTTGAAACAAATCGGCCCAGCCGTTCTCAATTGATGAATTACTATACATTTTTCACACCATTTTTATTTATATAAAAGAAGATTATCATAAAAATAGAATTGTTTCTGAAAAGTATTACTTCAGAATATTGTCTGGGACTTATTGGGAAGCGAACTATAACCCTGACTGTTTTAGAAATACAAGTTTTTTTTATGTTTTAATTTATATAGATGAATCCTTAATGTTATATTTCACAAGTACAAGTTAGTGCGTTATTTTTCGCATGATATTTAGTGCATACCTGATGCTATTTTATGCATTTTATTTTGTTTTACCCTTCTGCAACTGACGTGCTCCAAATTTAAAAATATACCTGACGTGGGGTCTAGCAGACCTCAGTTTTAAACTGATTTCCTATGATAAAGTTTCTGACTGTAACTTCCTTGACCTTATTCCATATAACAGCACATAATTTTCAGGCTAACATAAGAATAACATTTGAAATAATTACGTTACTTCGTAACTTCGAATTTTACGTTTGTACGCACTAAGTTTAGATTTTTGGTGTCTGTCAGACTAACCTTTGAAAAAACTTTAATTTAAAACTATTTGATGCGGGCAACACAGACAATTCAAGACATTGATGTGATTCTGATTTAGTAAAAAATCCCGATCGCATCCCGATTTAATCCTGTTTATCCCACCAAAATGACACAAAAAAACCCACAAAAAAATCCCACCCAAAATATATACCACAAAAAATTTATATTAAAATTATTTAATATAAATTTTATATTAAAATCGATTTAGTCATTAAAAAAAGGCGAGTCCTTGCATTCATCCTCCAGGGAATACTTATTTACCTCTACAAATTGGAGAGGTAAATACTTATTTACCTCTACTCTAAAACAACTTTAGGTTCTAAAAACTCTTAAGTTTTAAAGAACTTATCATTTATCGGAAATTTATCAAGTAACTTAGCAATACATTTTTTTATAAAATTTCCGCAGTTTGTTTTTACTTTGAGAATTTCATCTGAGGACAACTTCTTTTCAGCTTCTTTCAAAAATTTGCTTTTAAAACACATTTAGCTAGGCATCAACTCAGTTGTATTATTTACAATGCCTTCTTTGATTAATTCCTCTTCTGATTGAATTTTTTTTTACAGTGTCCTTACATAAAATATTTATTTTTAAAATAATTATCATCTGCTTAGACTCTTCATAATGCTTATGTATTAGTAGTTAATTTGCTTGAAGTAAAGCATTAAATCTATTAAAGTGTACGAATAAATTCTTTCTTTTAAAAAATATACTGTTTTTAATGACTTTTTTAATATTTCTTGGTTTCTCTTTGCTTTTTTTCTTTCTGAAAAATATGCTTCATACAAAACAAAAAAAAAATTGCGTAAAACACTCCAATTTTCTTGCAAACTATAATGCAAGGCTACATAGTAAGCCATCTTGTAGCTGCCAGAGATGTAATTTTGTTTAGATGTAAAGTTAAAAAGATTGCTGGAACTCTATTAATTGGGCTGAGCTTTTTGGACTTTCTGACATACTTTTATATTCCTATATCTCTTAAGACTATTTCGCATTCATCAGGTAAACAATTTTTTCCTGCTTTTAAAACCAGTGCAGATGAATTTAATCAGAATCAAGTTATGGACTTATAGAATATACATATCCCTTTCTTAGATATATAGAATCAATGAAACACCAATTGAACGAACAATTGTAAAAGATTACAAAAAAGTGATGCCAACCAGTTTTGTAAAGAATTTAAACTTATAAAAATTATGACACAGTAGAACATCCCACCTAAGCATCCGAAATCCCACACGTAGGCCAAATATCCCAAAATGAGCCCGAAATCTCACCATATCACATCACTGATTCAAGATCGCATTCATAACTAACTCAGTAGAAAGAGATGTAGCAAGTAAGAAGCAAAATTGTAACGGTACTTTGTGGCCCCATTATTGTAGTTGAGAATAATCTACAATGCAGCGATCTGTCATGCATTTGCATTTTTGACTTTTTATCATTCTCTCAGTTATATATACATTAGGGCGAGTCGATCTCCACACAAAAAAAAAAAACGTGTTCGATAAATTCGGTCTAAAATGCACCTTGGCTCATTGTGCTACCCTCCTCAAAACGATTTCGCGATGTGTTAACCCTTGGGCTTCCTGGAATTTTTTTAAAAAATTGCCTTTTTGGGTCAAAAACACACTCTTTGTATGGACAAGTTTTTTGTTTCGCTGTATTTTCAAAAACAAAAAAACCAAAATTAAAACTTCAAAAATGATTACTATCTGCATAATTTTGAGAAATTTGCTCGTTCTGTATTTTTTTTTTTTTTTTTTTTTAATACATTTCGATGCGATTTCGACTAAAATCTTCATAACTATGCTATATCTCGTCCGGTTGATGTCGTTTAACCAACGAAGTTTTTAGGCATGAGTATATTTTTGTAAAATTTTTCGAGATTTTAGCATTTTGATATAGTCACTTTGTATGGGAGGTAGACTTTGTCTAGGAGGTAGTTGTTTTGATCCGATTTGACTCATTTTCAAATTTGTAGGCACCAAAATGTAGGTCCAAATCGACTCAGGCTGTGATGCTAATAGAGAAAATACACACTTTTCGATACCTAGTACGCCTCGTGGAGCGTTATAAACGATAAACGGAGTGACAAAGAAAATGGGCGTTTTGGGCGTTATAAACGGAATGACAAAGAAAATGTACCGTGGGAATATTATTTAAAATTCATCGTTTTTATAGGAATAATATTTCACAACTTTATTTTCAACTCGCTAAAGAGCCTCTTGGAGTCTTAATAGGCTTGTATCCGTGCCTGATATCGGGTTTCTATTTGTCAACAAGAAATTTAAAAGTTAGAACAAATCAGACAAGCATCTTTTAAAAAATAAAAAAAAAATAATAATAAATACCCCTCATAATATTTACATAAGATAAAAAAGATTACGTTTTCGGATTCACAAAACAAATAATATTACTTTACTATCAAGATTAGAAAAACTAAAAACAATAAACAATATATCTCTACTAATAAAAAATGTCACTCTTTACTCTATTTAAACAGTTTAATATTGTAAAAAAAACTCAAACAATAAAATATATCTCTAACATTATAAATGATCAGAAATGATGCTAATAACTAAAGCATCTTAGTGAAATCTCTTTATAAGCTTGACATGATATCAAAACGGTAAATTTAATTATTTTTTTTATGAGCGGAACCGAGTTAACACCTTGGATAAATAAAGAGAAAACGTGTATGGACCTAGATGCAGGCTTTCACGGAGATTTTGACATGCGATTTCGTATTGTTTACTTAAATTAAAACTAAAAACAAAGTGTAAATAAACAATAAAGTTTTATTTTTATTGCAAATGAATTATCACACACAAATTTAAAAGTTCCATGCTCATTCCATGTTGTGGTTTTTACAGTCGTAAACATTGTAGATCTCTTGTAATTCGTTCCAAATTTTTCAGCAATTTAACGTCTTCATCGATCCCTTTTCTGTTACTTAACCACATTCAATTGATAAATCTTTTCACTCCCATTAGGAAATATTAATACTTAAGTATCGATGCGGTCGTTACATGAAATTGTCTATACTTTCGAGTTTGCTTAGCCAAACATGCAATTTTGGCGAACTTTCTTATGAGACTTATAATAAATAAATAAAACTGCCATTTTAGCCCATCAAAGGACTAATTTTTTTTTGCTTAAACCAACGCTCAGGGGAGGATGCTCCCTATAAATGCGTAAGCATTGAATTGGTTCGAAAGAAAGGTGATAGTTTAGTTGGAAGTTGGAAAGTTTGAGTAGTGTCGGTGAAGATTTGTTTTGAACCTACACAGTTCAAAGCCATCGGGTAACACTCTCGCAGGGAGATTATTCCACAATCTTACTATGTTCTATTGGGCATCAAGGCAATGGAATAGGGTTGGGGTTGGAGTGCTGACCAATTGTACCTGGGAATTACTCGAGCTGGTGGCGTCAGGTCTTGTACCTTCTTTGAACACACTTCCGATGGAAATACCTATTTAAAAGGCTAAGGCACGTCGTCATGTTTGATATCCAATGAAAGGTTGAAAAATAACCTTTCCAATAGTGGTACTTTGTGGTACCTCTTTACGACTATTCAAAATATCACAGAATAGGTTAAATTTTCCAAAAAATCGTATCTTTCATTTGATGCAAAACAAAAATCCGTAACAAAAAATTGTTGGGATTTTTTAACGAATTTTTTACCTATTTTGGAAATATCTTCTGGACCAATAGTCGAACAGTGGACAAAGTACCACTATTAGAAAGAAAATAACACTTTTGATTTTGTGTTTTTATTTCAGTATTGCTACGAACACGATCGCAAATCAAAGACCAAAAAATTCTTCAATGGGGATGGCGGCTAAAGCCTTATCAACCCGTATATAAATCCGTCGAGGTGCACTGTGGTTACAACAAAATTTCTACTTCAAATAATGATTCATTTTCTATATCTGCATTGGAAGTCTGCGGGCAACTGGCTACTCAAATGATCAATATGGTCAACTACCGCGAATTTATAAGACAGGTACCTAAGAAATTTAAACGCGCGGATATCACTTCCCTGTCCCATAATTCTGCAAAAGTGAAACGTGACGGGACGTAAGGATGTATTTTCTGCTCCAAACAACACAAAGGCCATCGAATAATTACTATTTGTGCCTTTTGCAAAAAACCATTTTGCTTCGCCAATGATCGAAATAACTTCAAATTTCATCATAAGAACATTGAAAATTCAATGCATTGATCAAAAATGCAAGCAAATTTATTTTTATTTCAAATAAATCAACTTTTCAACAAAATTAAATATGTCTTAGATTTTTACCGTTGACGACCATTGGGACATATAGGTCCCGTCAGATTTGGTGGATAGCCCGGACTATCTTTTTTTTGCTATTTTTTGTTAAAAAGTGGAAGGTTGCCCGCAACTTCCCCAAAAATTTTTTACTTATAGCTCCTCCTACCCCCAAAATATTGCAGCAAGAAGAAGGGGGAGAAAAAGTAAAAATTTTTTGACTTTGGGGTGGTCTGGTAGGCAAAGGGATGAATCTACCCTTGAAAATGAAGTACTTTCTGGAAGCCACATTCATTCCCTGTTGAATGATACCTTGTTAAGAAAAATCGTTTGCATAGTTTTTCCAGGAAAAATTCGAAAGTAAAAGGGTCACCAGTGTCCCAATGGTCGTCAAAGGGTTAAGGGGAGCTAAGGGGCAATTCATTCGTTTGTGGGTTATAAGACAACTTTGGATCTTGCCTGTATTAAACTCAACTCTATAAGTGCGACCCCACTCAGAGATTTTCTTCTAGGTCGTTAAGAAGTGTGTCATTCATATTTTGCCTCTTTGTGTTTTCTTTGTTTGGCCGGCAGCATCTTGAACTTTGTAGTAGTAACATGTGATGAATCTATAACCACACGCCTGAATCGGTACAACAAGCAAGATGATGGGTGGGGTCAATTGGAAGTTCTCCGAAGCCGCAAAAGACACAACGATCGGCCAGAAAGGTTTTGGGCAGTGTTCTTTGGGACCTTCACGACATATTCTACATCGACTCTTTTGAAAAAAGACAAAAAAAATAACTGCCGAATATTATGCAGCATTATGGCACTTTATGCAGCACTTTAGGTAAAATTACCACATTTGAAGAAGAAAATTAATTATTTTTCCAAGGCAATACACCCTTACATTTCACAAGCCATTAAAAGCAATGACAAAACTCAAAGAATTGCATTTTGAATTGCCTTCCCATCCACCGTATTCTTCAGGTATGGCGCCAAGTGACATTTTCCCCATCTAAAAAGATAGCTAACGGAAAAAAGATTGACATCAATTGAAGAAGTTGAATAGAAAACCGCAGACTCTTTTTAAGAGTTAAACAATCCGTACTATACAAAAGGTATCGTTGATGAAATGTTATGTTGAAAGCTCTCTGAACTAAGTGAATCGAACTAAAATAATTTGTTGGAGAGAAACAAAAAGAAGTGTTGTTTGAAAGACAAAAGACGTATGTTATCTTAGTAGCTTAGTATCCTAGTAATATAAAGGTGTTCAATACAGCCTAGTAACATAAAACGTCACCGAAAGTTTTGTCTGAGGAACGAAAGTCTGCCAACAGGTTAGAGGCCATTATTGGGGGGAAGTTCTGACCCACACATAACCCCATATCTCTGCTTTATATAAACTTAACACTATTCAAATTCTTCCAATTTAAAATGTTTTTTATATCTGGTCTGTTAAAATGTTTATATATTTGGGGATATCCTGTACCATCGCGTGGAAGAACTTTAAAGGATTTGACTTTTGAAGTTATTTTCTTATTTTTACCACTATTTACTCGACATATTTTCTCAAGTAAAAAATTGTAAAGTCGAAGAGGGGAAAAGATTTGTTATATTCTTATTGCTCTTTTTAAATTTTATTTTGAGTACGGGAACGCTTTCGAATAAGATTAGCAAAAAGTTTTAAAAACTTTCATGTTCAGGAACGAAAGTTCTATTTGATATATTTTTGATGTGTAATGAACATCATAGGATGATTTTTGATCTAACAATGTTTGATGCTCTTCTATAGAGTATATCAGATATTAATTATAATAAAGTTGATGTGAAAGTTAAACTTATGTAGCTTTCAATGTCGCACTTTTGTGAATGTGTGAATTTATACTGCAATGCTTGCACAGAGTAATTTAATACAAAGTAAAAGTAATGCCGCAACTGTTTCCTTTCACTGCCATTGAGAAGGCATATTTTTTTAGTGCACTCAAGAGTTTTTCATTTCAAGTA
The DNA here is from genome assembly GCA_943735915.1 of Pherbina coryleti. NCBI lineage: Eukaryota > Metazoa > Arthropoda > Insecta > Diptera > Sciomyzidae > Pherbina > Pherbina coryleti. Next base: position 96,407,794 of record OX030949.1, on the reverse strand, counting down.
ATATTCATATTTAGTCCGTCGTTAGGGTGGTGAAAGAGAGGTTGCGTGAGTAGTATGGTTAGTGTGGCTTAGTCAAAGGTTGGTTCAGTTCATGCGAGTAGAAGAATTGTTAAAAAAACTATGTTTTTATTGATTTATGATATTTTCAATTATTCTTATGGCAATTGTTGAAACAATTATATTTTAAAACATTCTAAAATTATTTTTTTATGATTTTTACGAATAAATCGGAATTACGAATTTATCGAATAAATAATTTGAAACATAGATACAAAGTAAAATTTATAAAGCACAAAAAAAATTCTATTGAATTAACATTAAAAAGAGGAAATTTTTGTGAATGAAAAATGAGTTTGTTACATAATAATATTTATAAGAATTTTTAAGTTATCCTATAAAAAAAAAACCGTTATGACCGATCCAATTGTGCTTATTCTTCAAAAGATAACGTTTGGCACATGGCCATACCTTTTTCGATCTTAGTTTTTAATTTAAGTATTTTTAAGATACGAAGGTTGCTATTTATATTTCTGGTCTTGGCAACAGTAAGTGGCAACACTTACCATCTGACATTTCCATTGGAAACTTGTCATTGTTGAACAAACCCTTCTCAGAACCTTTTGTGATTTGAGCGCAATTATTTGTTGTTTGGTTAAAGCAAAATTTATCTCGGTCAACAAATGCTATTAACTCGTGAACATTTTCGTGCGATTATTTTTCATAACTTTCGACGAAGATTATCCATACAAGAATGTATCGATGATTTTTATTCTTTATACGGCGATAAAGTATCATGCTATAGCACTGTAAGAAACTGATATAACGATTTCAGTCGTGACCGACGTTCGCCAAAGGACGAATTTCGTGAAGGTCGTCCAAAATCGGTTACTGTGCCAGAAAATATCGGTGCTGTGTGTGAACTGACGAAGCAAGATCGTTATGTGACATACTGTGATATTGAGTTATCTTTGGATATTAATATGACAAGCATCAATAAGATATTGTATGATCATTTGGGCCCCACAGGATCAGTTAGATCACACATAATCTGACAAACGATAACAAAAGCCTCGTGTCGATTAGAGCAAAGAAATGCTGAAAAAATACAATCAAGATGCGTCAAAGGCGGTGTCAACATTTACACAGGTAACGAATCATGGATTTGTGCATATGACCATAACAACAGCAATCAACTGTATAGTAACTCCCAACACGAGCTAACTTCAATAAAAGTCGTTGGTGGAAGAACAACATTGAAACAAATAGTTGCCTGTTTCTTTGGCATTACCAGTCAGATGGCGACAGTGAAGTTACAGTAACGTTGGTCGGCCAATTCTGAATGCTACACGACCATTTGTCACAAGTTATCAGAGAAATTCGGAGAAAATCGAAGAAGGGACAAATTATTTTGCATCATGACAATGCAAACTCTCATACATCTGCTCAAACAAAACCTTTTTTGACCAGCCAAAAAATCGAAATGATGGGTCATCTGCCTTACAGCCCTGATTTGACACCCAATTACTTTATTGTATTCCCAGAAACAAAAAAAAAAAAAAATATTACGTAGTCAACGATTTTCGAAAACCGAAGAAGCGGTTGTTGCATTCAAACTTTCTTTTGGAGTAGCCACAATCGGAGCAAAAAAAAGTGCCTTCAAAATTATTTAAGACGCATAAAAAAGTGTGTTGATCTTTATGGAGAATATTTTGAAAAAAAAAAAAAAAAAACCAATTTTAGTCATAAATATTTCTTTATTCATTATAAGGCCAAAATATAAATAGCAACTCTCGGACTTGAAATTTCATGTAACTTCCTAAAATTTCATGACTACAAGCTATGAAAAATCGATCAATCTCAGAAAAAATAAAGGCAGAAAACCTTTGCAAGCACAATTACAAGAAAAATATGGTGCACATATTGTATTCGTACCAAATGGGGCTTGCTAGACCCATATACATTTTGTATGAAAAATGATTAAATTTTAATATTTCCAACAAGGTGTGTGTTTGGCATAAAATTAAAAGTTGAAACACATTTCCAATGGTTGTACTTTTACCTCTCTATGACCTATAGTTTAGGAAATATGGTATAGCATTTTATCTCCTATAGTATGGCATTAAATAAATTAAATCTTTGAATTTCCTTAAAAAATATAGATGTTTATTAGTATAATTTCCGTTTATATTAAATAATTTTTATTTAATTTTTAAGTGTTAGAAAAAATTTCCTTCTACCCTTTGGGTTATGGAACAGTTGAAAATAAAAACGTCAAGAAAAACTCTTTTCTTTCGTTTAAAATATTCAAATGCAGAACTAGAACAACACATAAAATTGAATTGTACTGGGTTTTCACGTCATACAGAGTATCAGTAAAAGTATCTTAATTGTATTGTATCATAAAATAAGCTGAACAAACTTTTATAACTATTATATTTTTTTTTTTCGCATTCTAAGAATTCTTTCTCAATATTTTTACCTGTTCTGTTAGTTCATCACATTCGAAAACCACTGAGCATAAAAAAAGAAAAAAAAAAATTAAAAATATGTTCCTGTATATATTTATGTCTGTATGTATCACCAAAAACTCAATAATTACGTGTTAAAGCAAAAACACGTGTGTGGGCCGAACTCAGGGAGCACGCATATGACTCCCCGAGCATGTACCAAACGGAGGGTTAAGAAAATCGTGGCTTAATTCAGCGTGGCACTACGTCTTCAATGTGTGCAACCCCTAAAAAGAGCAAGGTGAAAAGTCCTAGAAAAATAAAACAGATGACGCCACAGTCGCAAATACCACGTGGCATTTGTCAAGTACCGTTTTTAACTAGAATGCATTAAAATTTTCAGATTGATACGTCATTAAATTCTGTTTTGACATCCATAGAAAGAAAGCAACCCTATAGATTTTCGTAAGAGTGTGAATTTTGTGTTTTATTTTAACATTCTTTTTTGCGTATTTTTCTTGTGGGAAAACATTACGATCAAAACCATGCTTTTAAAACATTAAGAGCACTCCTTACCATCCATTGTAACGATTAACAAGTGGTTTACTGATTTTCTGGTCATCCGCTTGAGTTAACAATGTCAGAAATCAACGATAAAATACATGGTACCATGATAGACAATCGGCTATGGTCATCTTAACCAAATAGGTATGAAACAAATTCCATACATTTTTTAATATAAACCACGTTGGTGCCACATTTGCCCTCTGCTGACAACAAGCTCGGCAGTGTGACAGCTTCAAAGGAGTTTTGGCAGGATTCAACCGCAATAAGCAGGACTTTTTGCGCCCACTACTAATTGTTGATGAAAAATTAATCCATCGTAATACACCAGACACCAAACAACAAGCCTTAAACCAAGGGTTTAAGGTTTTAAACCTATTCAATCAAGTCTGCCTTGGTTCGGAAAAGGGTACCAGATTAAATGGATGGAAAGGGAAATTAAGTTAAAAATATGTTGGATGTTCTTAGTATAGGATGTTCTTAACGGAAAGCCGTAGAAGCATGTGAATTTGAATCTGAGACAAGTGCTAAGCTTTTACCTGAGTCAATTCATGTTACTAGGCTAACCTTCCCACAAAATTTTTCTACCATCAACTGAATTTTTCTATATTCAACTAAATGAATTTTTAATTCCAGTTGATCATGATCAACTATGGGCAGAGAGCGCTGAGAGCAAGAATTGAGAGCAAAGGCTTATGTAGCAACACAAAACGCAACAACAAATCAAAGACAAAAGACAAACACAGAAATAACACAAAAGCTTTACATGTAGTGGTGCCCATAGCCGATCATGATGGATTGATAGTCGGGATTTGAACCCAGGATCTCTAAGATGGCCGCCAAGCGCGCTAACACTCGGCTACCGAAGCCAAGAAAACGTGCTCTTCCACCAGGTAAACCACATGAATTGCGCTACGAATTGGTTCGTCATCTACTATATTCTCCATATTTGCCACCCTTTGACTTTTATCTATTTGCAATCCATTAGAAATGGTTCGGCTGAAAAAGATTTGGCTCCAACGATGTCGTCATCGCTAATGCAAACGCAAATTTGAAGGATTGTCGAAAAATTAATAATTCGAAAGGGATTGAAAATAAGAAAATCTTTGGACGAAGTGTATGAAGCTACGAGGAAGTTATTTTTAACTATAAACTATGAAAGTTTAATTTTTTAAGGTACTTTCATCTTGCCCTCGTATCCTTATATCCGTGATTAACAGCATACTCTCAACACCAATTTCACATCCCTTTCATCAATACTTACAAAGATATAGTCTTTTTTACGAATTAAAAACCATTTTGATTTGACAAATAGTACTTCTGGGGCGTGGTTGGATGCATATATTACTTTCTGTCTCTAATTATACCCCAATCTGCACTCAATAAATGCCTCTTATAATTTTCATCTTTCATTACTATTTAATCATTTACTGTAATAAACATGAACTATTGGGTATAATATACCCCACCATTCTTATGTCGTGTTAAATTCGCTTGAAAACAAAGACACTTTAAGCTTACAACTTATTTTGCACTTCCAATTATTTTAAAAACACTCACTTGAAATAGGCATGATGACATTAAAAAAAAACAGCATTACAACTTTCACAAACTTGGCTTATTCAACACGATTTTAATTATATAGATACATCTACAAAATGTTAATTAAATGCAAATGCATGTGTGAAAAACACAGCAACAACAACAATATGGACAAACATATTTACCTTAACTGCAGCGCTGGCAGCTGCAATGAATACTAGTAGAAGACCGCATAATTTGTGACTCATGCTGATGCTCTATCAATGGAAATTTAAATGGTTAATTAAACAACTGTTAAACTAAAACATTCATTATTCAGCTGGCAACACGAAAATATAGTGTTCCAAACACAAAAGAATACAATTAAGATAAGATACAAGAATTGAGAGTAAAATTTTAAATAAAAAAATTATATTTTTTTTACGTTTTAATTATTTGAATGCAAGTCGTTGGCGAAGAAGACACTTGAGAGCTGAATTGAACGACGTCTTAACGTGGACTGAAGCCAATATCGGTTGTGGTTTGGGTCGTAGTCAAGCTTGGTCTCTGACTCTGGTCTCCGGTCTCTGTTTGACACAGAGAAAAACATGTTGCTGCTGTTGTTTATAGTGTGTGCGGCGCACAGTGGTTTGTGTATGGAAAAAATATTGGTTTAGGTGATGTGCCTAGATTCGAGAATGTTCGAAATTTGTTTTGTTTTTTATTTTTGATTCTAAATGTCCGATTATTCTCTACAAATTTTAAAGTAAAACTCGAAAACATTGTTGAAATATAGTATGTAGTAGTGTTGGAGAACTATCGATGGTACTATCGATACTACCGATGGAGAGTCACTATCGGCACTATCGATGGGCGACACCATCGAAGCTCTACAATATCGATAGTATCGTCGATAGTGGAAAGATTTCCAAAACTTAGAACATTTTTTTTTTTCTGAATACCATTTTGAAGTATAAAATCATACACTACTTCAAAAGCAGTACTATTGCAATGGCCAAATTTTAAATAAAGCAAAATGGAATCTTGGTCTTATTCAAGACGTTGCCACAATGTGAAATTGCCCTCATTTAATGGTGAAAAGAATTTTAAAAACCAAACATGCGTTGAATAACGTTCCGTCTTCAATCTCAAGCGTGCAATGGTTACATTACCGCCTTAAGAAGAAATCTCCAAATTTAAATCATTAGAAGTTTGCGAAACTAATGTTGATGATGACTCCAATTTTGGACAATGTATTGAAGCATCTTTCTTTGATTTCGTATAAAGCCGTGTAGATAACAATCTAATAATGCCATATATCTCGAAAAAATGAATTTTGAAAGGTCAAATGCAGTAGGGTAATACATCCAGTCCTGAGCCCCCTTAAGAGAATTTTTTACTTAGAAGAATGATAACTTTGTTATTTTTTACGTGTTTTGCAGCGTTTTAGTGTTAAAATACGCGTTCATTCAAGATTTATAAACTGATTGAATTTATTTGAATGCCAATTAAACCAATTTATTTAAAATAATGATTTATTAAAAAATGAACGGAATCCCAGATATGCACCCCCGATTTCCAATCTTGAGCCACCTTTTGCCCAGTCACACATGAAACATTTTATTGTTGGCGTATCGTCAATTTTTTTGATGATTTGTAAGCAATCAAAAAAACGGTCTTCTGGTTTAAAATCAGGTGATTTATTATTTTCAGCTGTTTTAGGACACTCTAGATTACTAAATAAATTACGCACATGATTTGTACAATTTTGGTTTTCTTTAGGATTTTCTTTTTGTTTTGTATCAATTATTTTGACATTTTTTTAAAATTGTATCTCTTTGTTTCGACCAATTTTTTCATTCTTAATTTTTGGGATTTCTATTTTTTTTATTGGATTGGGATTTCTTTCAATTTAAAGCTGCTCAGCCAATACTTTGGATTCCATTCCGAGGTTCGTTTTTTGGTACGGGGTTGAAGATATCACGAAACTATCTCGTTCCGTATTTCTTTCTCCCTTTCTGGCTGGTGTTTTAACAACTTTTAAGAAATTATCAATTTGGGAACCTTCAATATTAACATGATCCATTGATATGATTGGAATATCAGAAATATTAAATGTTTCTATATCAGACACCTACAGTAAAAATTCAATATAACTATTTAATATACCTTACTAAACTAGAAATAATGGTAATGTTTATTACATTGCTGTCAAAATTCTCAACTTCATCTATTGCTTTAAGAAGAACTTCTTCTAAATGTTCCAAATCAGAAAACTGTACCTTTTCATGACAAACTTCAGCTACAAGAACAATGTAAGCTTTACAGTCTTCTTGAATATTCTCCATATTATCCTTAATAGGAATAATATACAAATTGTAACGGCTAGATAGATTTACATATATACTAAGTATACTTACACTGGAAGTTCCTCTGAAGCTACGATAGAGTTTGCATAATAAAAGAAAGTCTTCTGAGTACGTTTTCTATTTTCTATTCTACTATTTTCCATATTTTTTATCGAATTAATTTTATCATTACCAACAATTTGAATAAAATTAGACAAGGTAATGGTTGGTGCCGCTTCATTTATTGTAGTGTCTATGTGCTCAACATCAGTTCGATCCAAACCTGACTTTCCAAGGCATATACTGTAATCGATTGCGTTGGGATTAAAAGGATACAGGCCACAAGTACGAAAACCATTAGTTATAGTCTCTTTTTTTTATGTAGGTACCAATAATGTTTTTTAATAACTTTGCAAAATGACGCTTTGTAAACTGTTGGTCCATGTTATGCATTCTCCAACCTTGCAGTTCCTTTAACCACCCCATTTTAAGAGGTCTGAAAATGGCCACATCGGCTGGCTGTAAAATTCTAGTTGCCTTTGGGTACAAGCAGATCAGAATAATTTGCAATTCTTCACAGAGCTTGTATAAACTGTAAGTTAAATGCGTTTTATGACCATCTACGTAAAGAATTACAGGAAACAATATTTGATTTGCAACCAATGTTGGATAAAAAAACTTCTTTTATGTAGAATATAAATGCATCCGAAGTCATCCAGCTCGAATCAGTTTTTGTATATACTATTCCTTCAGGTATTGATTCTAATACATCCTTGGGTATTCTTTTATATGCAAAAACAATCATTGGTGGAATTATCAAGGCATCAGCAGAAAATGAAAACATAACTGTTATGCTCTCTTTAGCTGCTCCTTTATCTGTTTCAAAAACGTTACTTGCCCCTCTAAGAACTAAAACTGGACCTCCTTTTGGGCATAATAAAAAACTTGATTCGTCACCATTGAAAATTCGCGATGGATTCTTAAGCAGATCATTGGTATAGGACTTTTGATCGATGTATGTTTGAATTTTATGGAACCAGCCTCTTAAATCTTTTTCCGAAAGAGCTGCACTGGCATTTGTTACTGCTTCAGGAACTCGAATAGATATTTCTGGATGTCGCTTAAGAAATCCGCTATACCATGTGTCGCCAGAAAAATTATTTCTAAACACATTTTCATGCGGGCATGCATCTAGAAATTCTTTAACAATTCTTTGAACTTCAGGTTTTCTTCTTGGGAAACCTCTTTCATGGTTATCAGATATCCATTTCACTATTTTCCCTCTTGATGCATGTTAAAACCGGCAAAGGACCAGACAGATCCTTATTGGAACGGTTATGAATCCAGTTTTGGAGTGTTGGGCGCGGAATTTCATATTTCCTTGAAGCTTCGTGAATTGACATGCCGGATTTAATGTCGTTAAGGGCCAAAGCAATGTCACTTACGTTATACTTTCTTCTGGATGTCATTTCAAAAGATATTATCTATTTAAAATAAATTGTTAATTTAATAGTGAGTGGAGTCAATCTGACCAACATCCGTCAAAAAATGAGGGCTCTTAACATGGAATCGCGATTTAATGCATGCAAGTTCAAGTGCAGAATCTGGCATTAATTGCAAACAAATATCAAGAGCCTGATTATTTTTGCGTTTTTTTTAAAAGTCAATTTTCTTAATGTGCATGATTTAAATATCTAATAAGAGAGCCAGGCCTAATGAGTTAATAAGGATGTTTATAACAATTTCCGTTTTCCTGCTTTGAGCCCTTCGGGCTCACATTTAGATACTACATTTTTCTATAATATTCCAATCGTGAGCCCCCATGGCTCATAATTGGAAACATCGAATTTAGTTATCCAAATATGAGCCCCCAATTTTCGCTTTTACAGAGAATATTTTTAATGAAATATTTAAGAAATAAACAATGAATAATATTGAACTTTCGTTATAACCAAGGCTTATTATAAAAATCATAAAAACATTTCCATACCTGAAGGTTTAAAGTGTGTGACTCCTTGTCGAAATTGTTTAGAAAATCACTTGACTGAGTAAGAGCGCGAGACACGTTTTTTCACTTTAAAAATTCACTTTAAACTGAATATTTCATACTCCGCATGAAAGCTGAACGAACTGAACGAATTTTGACGAATAATTATAAATTTACCGTTTTAACAGATATTCAGACAATTACACGGTGTAACAGTGAAAATAAACTCGGCTCGAGACATAGTAGAGGTTGTAGGTCTAGTTGAACATAAGATAACTGCATACTTAGTTTTTTGAATATACCCTCAAAATCGGGATTTGTGGTCAAAAAACCGATTTTAGGTAGGTGCATGTATAGTTTGTTATGTAACTCCGTTATATCTAGCTCAATTTTAAAAATTTAAACATTGATAAAAAGAAGAAAAATATACCTTTAATAAAATATACAGATGGTTTTTTTACAAAAAGAATTGACAAAGTTACAGGTAAAATCATTTGAAAATTTCTCATTTCTTTTTAAGTTTTTCAACTTCAACAACGTTTTGTTAACAAATTTTGTTTTTTGGCACTATTAGTTTTAGCAGGATTCTGAAAGCCTGTTAAATTTTGCGTTCAACAAGCTATCATTTACTTCAATTGGCTGAAATACAAATGCACTTTCGAATTTTTAGTATTTGTAATAAAATACAAAAAATTAAAATTTTTTTTTTTTTTCTAAAAATGTTTATTTGACCTTTTTCGTTTATATATATTATAATCGATTTCACGTTTTAGGGACCAGCAGAAGTCTGCCAGCATGTTTATGGAATTTTTTTCCTGAAAGCCGGTTTCTATAGCTTCCATCTCCTGGTGGAACCTTTCTCCTTGTTCATCACTAAACTGCCCAAGGCTATTCGGGAAAAAGTTTATATGGGAGTGCAAAAATGTATTTTAATTGACATATTGCAGCCCATTTCTTCGTTGGCACTTAAAAATTCATTTACAACATCTAAGTAATTTCGACTCTTCTTGTTGCCGAGGAAATAAATGCATAACGAAATAAAACTATTCCAAGCTCTTTTTTTCAACTGGATTTAATTTAGAAACGAAATCAGTGTCCAAGAAAATTTTCCGAATTTGTGGGCCCACAAATAAACCTTAGAATAACCGAAATGAATAAATAACTTTTATAAAAGATTTGAACGTGCAAGATACTTTCTTTGATTTTGGCCTCACTTAACCTAGGAAACGCTGCAATCAGATTTTTTTTTTTTTTTTTAGCTTTGAACCAAGGATTTCAGGTGGAATACCTATTCAGTCAAGTCTGCCTTGGTTCGAGGTGGAATACCTATTCAGTCAAGTCTGCCTTGGTTCGAAAATGGGATGATAGATTAGTGGGAAGGAAAGGGCAATCAAGTGAAACACGTGTAGGATGTTCTAAGCGTGGTGGAAAGCCAAAGAAACATATGAATTTGAATCAGACACAAGTGTTATGCCTTTACCTCAGTCAATTCAAGTTATAAGTCAATCTCATCCACAAACTTCTCTACCATCAACTACAACTTCATGTCGTAAATATTGATGAATTTTTAATTTCAGTTAATTAGAAATGAGGATAGAAAATTAAGAAAGGTTAAAAGCGAAGGATCATGACCTGGCCAGGAATCGAACCCGGGACCTCTGGGGTGGCAGTCGAGCACGCTACCAACTCGGCTACCGAGGCCGCGGTAGGATTACATTTTCAGGTCGCACCAGTGGAGTATTCAAAACATATTTTTTGCCAACTTGAAATGAAGCACGCAGTGGCTACTCCTTTTGCTTATATTTATTAGTCGCACGACTATCCCATTCGCAAATAATGCAAGGATACTTGGTATATCCACCTTGCATTCCAAACAGTATTGTTAGAGCCTTTAAGTCGGCGACATACATATATCAGAATTTAACATATCAAGAATCCCACAAAAAGTTTTTAAATAAATCATACTCTTGCAAGATCCCTCAATAAACAAACGCTATTCATTCCGAGCGTGTTTGTGGTTGAAAACTGCAAACAGTTCCGTCACATCCGGGCAATACACCAGCTTTATGATAATATATATAAACGAAAAAGGTCAAAAAAACATTTTTAGAAAAAAAAAATTTTTTTTTTGTATTTTATTACGAATACTAAAAATTCGATAGTGCTTTTGTATTTCAGCCAATTGAAGTAAATGATAACTTGTTGAACGCAAAATTTAACAGGCTTTCAGAATCCTGCTAAAACTAATAGTGCCACAAAACAAAATTTGTTAACAAATCGTTGTTGAAGTTGAAAAAATTAAAAAAAAATGAGAAATTTTCAAATGATTTTACCTGTAACTTTGTCAATTCTTTTTGTAAAAAAACGGTCTATATATTATATTAAAGGTATATTTTTCTTCTTTTTATCAATGTTTAAATTTTTAAAATTGAGCTAGATATAACGGAGTTACATAACAAACTATACATGCACCTACCAAAAATCGTTTTTTTTTCCACAAATCCCGATTTTGAGGGTATATTAAAAAACTAAGTATGCAGTTATCTTATGTTCAACCAGGCCTACTACCTCTTCTATGTCTCGAGGCAAGTTTTTTGATTTGTTTTCATTTTGTAACACCGTGTTATTAGCTAGAGACAGTTTAATGAGCGGGGGACTCAGAATAGGCTGAGGGCTCAGGACTGGGTGTTTTACCCTTTTCGATACCGGTCCCTTACTATTTTGGAAGGTAAGAAACGGCAGAATTACAAACAATATGATAGATAATATTCACTATTTTCACAGATTAATGACATTAGAGTGGGTCGGCCTCCATACAAAAACAAAAAAGTTTGAAAAAACCACGCCCTATTTCAAAGGTGACCTCGAATGGATTCCAAAATAAAAAAAATTTTTTTTTTTGGACCATCGGAAAAACAGCCGAAATGGTCTTTTTTCTTTAACTTGAGCATAACATATCCGATCTTAAAAAATAATATGTCGTTTAAAAGTACTTTACGAGTACAGAAAAGTACTTTCTCTTCGGAACATTTTTACTTTCAAGGTCATATTTGACTAGTAAACCTCGTTAGCCCGATTTACCCCCCCTAAAATTGTTTCTTTTTTCTCATAAAATTAAAGTCCTAAAAATTTTTTTACATTTTGTCTAAAAAAATTATTCAATAACTTCAAAAACAAAGAAGTTATAATGGTTCAAATATTTCTTTGGCGTTTGGGAATAAGGTCTTAAGTCATAAACCATAGTTTTTCGTAATGTAAAATTGAAACTTATTTAATTGTTTGCAAATCAGGATAAAATTTGTTTGAAAATGAAATGATGGCAAACAAGCATGGATATGATTTCCTATAGGAATATTAAGAATTTTTTTAAAATTAATCAGTATTTACCGTTTTTTAGATGACTTAAGTCCTTAGGATCATCCAATTTTTAATCTTTTTAAAAATTTTGCTTTTTAGTAAGACTTAAGTCAGGAAATAAAACGTTCTTATTTAATTAAAAATAGGAATTGATTTATTCATTTATTCAATAGCTTCAAAAATAATTATATAATTGTTATAAAAAATTTAAGTTGTCTCAGGTTCCTCTTCTTCATCTACCAAATCAGGATCATCATTTACAGCGGTGTTGGTAGTTGGTAAATTTGTATAAAAGCTGTGGAAAACAGGTGGTATCAAGCTAAGAAGAGAGCACAAATCCCGTTTTTTCTCCTCAGATATTGGGACCAAAGTTTTATATTTTGCTTGGAGTGGATAATTTTTTAGATTTTTATTTTTTCCTCTTCTAAGGAAACTTAAAATCTTGAAATCTTCGGAATCGTTCAAACTGTTTTTGTAACTCACTAAACCATTCTTCTTGTATTGGAGCCATTGTGCACTATGCCAAGAGAATCGTTCATTTAAAATATTTTTTTCCTGCATACAAAAACTGTCTTCAACAAAGCAGCAAAATCAAAAAATTCTTCCTGCTTCATTTCGTGTACGTTGAATTTCTTTTTAAGACCTGTTGATCTTACCAACTGATACCAATCATGGGGGTGATAAACTGGTGTTTTTGTTTTTTTTTTTTGTTTTTCAATCATGGAATGATCCACGTCGCATTCCATATGCGTATGTCCCGGAACAAGGAACTTATGGTTAATGGTTAAGTTGGGGAACTTTAACTGAGCCATTAAAAACATTGCCGCCACGTGACTGTTTTTGTTTTGTCCCCCACATGTGTCTGAGTAAAATGTCACTTCAGAAACGCTAGCAGGTAGGTTCTTCAAATGAGCATACAAGCAGGACGCTATTTCGTTCCCCCCTCTAGCTGCTAGAGCTTCATGCCACATATAGTGTGTTGACTCTCCTGTAGCATTATCGTGAACTGTTAGGTTATAGGTCCACAACTGCCTTTTATAAAATGCTACCGACGATACAACAAATGGGGTTGGCAGGCATTGCTGTAGATCAAAACTGAAGCATTTTTTTAGAACGTTGTCTTGTGCCGCAAGCTTATCTGCTTTTTTGGCATCATACGCTGCAGTAGCCTGCTCTTGGTGGATTTGAAGGTCGTTTTCTGCTTCTTGTTTTTTTTCTTGGGTGGCAGCAACTTCAACGCGCATGTGAAGGGTGTCGCACTTAAAACAAGTGTCTACTTTTGGTTTTTTAAAGGAGAGTTTTAAGTTATGAAATTCCCTCTCATAAATTGAACGGCTAACAATATTCTCTCGTCCTTCTTTGTATAAGTCGTACATAATTCTTACGTATATCAAAATGAGATAGCAACATTTGTTTATTCTAATGACTTAAGTCATTAGAGGAATATTAAATGCTTCAAAAGCATTGCTCACAAAGACTTAAGTCAACTTAAGACCTTAATACCAAACGAATTATGAAATTTTTTGACTTAGTGCCTAAAGACCAAATGATTACGATTGGATGCAGTTGTACTAGATTTAAATTATTGATACCAAACGAAAGAGAAAAAAAAAATTGAGTTAAACCCAATCAAAAACTCAAAATGCATTTTTTTGACTTAAGACCTTATTCCCAAACGTGAAAGATTTGGTACAATTCTTTTTTCATTATGTATGAATTACGTTTTTTTAATTCAAACAAAATTGAAAATTAACTGAAGTATTTTTAAAAATTAAGTAATGAAATTAAAATAAAATATTTTTCTTAAGATATTTAGGTATAAAAACGAGTTAATACGTTATTCAAACAAAATTGCACACGAATCGTGACAATGTATTCAAGTTTCCCATAAAAAATTGTAAACTAAATAATTATAGTATCCAAAAGTTGAAAAATTCTTTATGAACTGTCGCAGCGTGCAAACATTCCGATTGTGGTAAAGTCTTATTTATTTAAAAGAAGGCATAAAAATCTGATAACTCCAAATGTGTGCTGTTTTAACCTATAGGGTAAAATAAGGTAATATCGTGATAACTTTTAAATTAGCTATAAAGTCCAAGACTTTTACCTGAAGGCTCCAAGTTTGGTAAAATACATGTGAATAACGATGAAGTGGAATATGGTAACATTGTTACACTTAATTCTGTCGAGAGTCAAGGACACTGTAACGTTCTCGGTTTTCGAGTTTGAAAAAAAAATACCCAGTCGCTTCTTATCCGTGACCGCAAGCGCACTCACTCACAACGCGAACGAAGCGTTCGGGTTTTGTGAATGGCATGGAAATTCTGTAAAAGTTTTTGAATAATATGATAAGTGAAAAAGAAAAAGTTTGCGCTAGGAAGATTTACCTGGAATGTTAATGATTTTTTTTCTGTCGAAAATTGTAGATCTATTAGATCTATTAGTCTGTATAGAATTGCAAGCAAGGAGGTTCCTTAATAGTGAATTTATCCCAAGCGATCATATTAAAGTATGACCGTTATCTTTAAAAAACAATAAATATTCAATAACACCGCGTTTAGTAGGCAATTTTGTTTTATTGATTTCTTTTTTTTTCGAAAAATATTTTTAACGCGCACTCAAGAACCAATTGCTATTGGTGTTATTCAGTTGGCATCCAATATCAGACCGTTTTATTATAATTATCAGTTATTGAGTAAAGGAGGGAGTTACGAGTTACTGATCTACAGAGTTGCCATGTAACGCATATAAAAACTATAAAGATTGAGTTGTATATATATTATATTGACAACTCATGCCCTGGTAACAAGCATCGATATTAATTGGTTTTAATTAATTATTTTTTTGGGAAATAGGGATTGTCACGATTCGTGGGCAATTTTGTTTAAATAACGTTATTAACTCGTTTTTATACCTAAATATCTTAAGAAAAATATTTTATTTTAATTTCATTACTTAATTACTTAAATAATTCAGTGTATTTTCAATTTTGTTTGAATTAAAAAAAAAAGTAATTCATACATAATTGACTGGTTTATTTACAAAGGTATTTTGAAGTCAGTCATGTTTCCCTATGCACAGCGAGAAATACCATTTAGGTAGGTATTTTAAAATAAAAGTTCTGAAAGATAATTGCGAATGGCTATTTTGGTTGCTATTGATATGCACAACACTGTATACGGCTTAATAAGAGAGACACAAATTAAACAAAATTTACCAATTTTCTATCTAAAAAACTAGACAAACCCTTACTTAGTATTATACATATTTCTCGATATTCCTAACGTCTAATGGGTTTAAAAACATTTGAAATTTAGGCGGGGCGGTAATTTTTTCTTGACTAACTGGTTTTTAGATTACCTGGTCATGATAATAGACCTACATTTTTTCAGGATTATTAGATTTAATCTGAGTACGGTTTTGTTTGAAGAGGATTTTATAGAGGATTTTTCTTAGATCAGATCTTTCGACTCTATTATCATTTGTGTTCAGTTTGGCTTGCCACTTTCTAATGAAAAGACTAACGCCATTACAACTCTTGTAAATTGAGCAAATTTTTTTATTTCGAAAATCGTGGTTCAGTTCGGGAATGTTACCGTGCAATACGTATACGTCCATCTAAGCGACTATTTGAATTCACCACTCATACTCTACTATAAATGAGTAAATAATACGAATCCGCAATGACGTCGTAATTGCGCGCCGAAGAAATAATCTCTGCTGTAGAGCGTAGTATTGAGAAGAACTCAAATGAGTCGATTCGCCAAAATTTTGACATTGAAATTTAAACTCCAATGGGCGCCACATCCGAGGCAACCGCAACGGCCATCTGCTCGGACAATGAAAGTAGCGAGGAATGTGTATTCAGGTAAGAGAATTTGGTGCAATTTTTGTCTCTCAATACGCTCTTGTTGTTCATAGCTAATAATAAAGTGAACAATTTGTTTGCATCTTTTGAAGTACCAAAGTTGTGACTTTTTTTTTGTACCATGGTCTGGTTGCGCCAATTTTTCAGAAAAATTGTTTATAGATTTATATGTCCTCTTGACTTATATGTCCCCTTTCATTGGCAAACAATTTAAAGTTTTTTTATGTTCTCTTTTGCCTTTGACGAGAGCTTTTACATCATCAATATTACAATCATTGACTTTGGTCAATATGGGAAATTGCGTCAATTTTTTAAGAAACTTTTATCCTTATAAAAAAAAGTTTGATGTAACAAAGATGATGTAACCTATGGTCACGTAGGTTTTGGCGTGACAGAGTATCGTTATCCCTATTCTTATCCTTATCCTTATCCTTATCCTTATCCTTATCCTTATCCTTATCCTTATCCTTATCCTTATCCTTATCCTTATCCTTATCCTTATCCTTATCCTTATCCTTATCCTTATCCTTATCCTTAATTTTAAATTCGGCCTAATATTTGTCCTACTTCTTGTCCAAATTGTTGTTTTAATTCATGTCCAAATTCCTGACCTTATCCTCGTTGAAATACCTTTCTAAATCCTTTTTGCCGCAATCTTTGTCCTAACCTGATCTTAAGTGTGTCCAAATCCAAGTTCTATCCCTTCTTCCAATCCTTGCCTAAATACTTCCTTATCTTTTATCACACTCTTGTCTGAATACTTGTCCAAATCCATGTTCTTTTACCAAATCTTTTTCCTAATATTTGTCCTAATCCTTGCCCTAATCCTTTTACTTATCATTATTTTTTTTATTGCTTTTGTTTTTACCTTTGCTTTTGCTTTTACTTTTGATTTTGCTTCTACTTTGTTTTTAGTTTTGTTTTTGCTTTTCATTTTAATTTTACTTGTTTTTGCTTTTGATTTTGCTTTTTATTTTGCTTTGTTTTTTCTTTTGATTTTGCTTTTGCTTCGGCTCTGCTTTTACTTTTGCTTTTGCTTATTTTCGCTTCCCTGAGGAGCATAATGGCATCATTAATTTTTTTTTTGTTTTCATTTTATGAAGATCTCACTTTTACTGTCGTTTCATAAAATGTACCGTAGCGTTTATAGGCATGGAGTCAAAATTCCATGAAACTTTTTTTCATTATCGCTTCATTTTCACTGCATTAAGGGGGGAAACGCACCCAAAGACTGAAAAAAGGTCATGTTTGTGAATTTTTTTAAGGAAACCTATAGGATATTTTTAAATGAGGGTTTTTATACCTAAAAATATACACAGTCAAGAGTATTTTTAGTTTTTTTTTTATTAAAAAAAAATTTAATATTAAGGCCGATATAGCAGTTTTTATAGAGCGCTCTGAAAAAAAGGTGAAATGCGGTGACCAAGATTTCTCCTCCTAAATTCATCTGAAACAGAAAAATTAAATATATTATTAAAGTAGATACTTAAAACTCAAAAACAATAAATACAAGATTATGCCATGCGCATGCCTGCCTACGTCATGATCGACAACTTGTCAAAATTAGCTGTTTTTCACTGAGAAAAACATAAAAAACAACTGTAGCTGAAAAAAAACATCGTACAGAACTATTTCGCACAATCTTCGTCTTTTCTTGCACGAACAGAAAATCAGTGAGAAGAACAGAGAAAGAGTCTTTTCCCATCTACGTCACGAAAGACCTAACGTCTTGCGCAGCACGGTGCAACTTTTTCTGCCTCTGATGGCATAATCTGATTTCTATTATTTTTGCTTAAAACTCGAACTCGTCATCGCCGGTTTTGAAAATATTGATTTTTCACAAAATGGCGGACTTTCGAACGTAAAAAACGATTTTCGACCAAAAATCGTCATAGTTTTGCCTATAAAAATGAACGAAGCTAAAACAAAAAAAAAATCCTATGACAAGTACGAGATTATTATGAATAAAATAAGCCTGCAAAAAAAATCAAAACGATCGGTTCACTGAGCTTCGAGAAATCTTGGTCATCGACTTTAAAAACATGGTTTCGAGAAAAACACGTTTGAAAATAAGCGCCAACACTGCGCGCTCTAGAAGGCGGTTCACTCACTAGGCTATAACTTTGTTATTTTTAGATATCGATGTAGAGATATCGACTTGAAATTTTCATTTAAGAAAATGCAAAAAAATTTTTGAATAAAAAAGGTCTGACTGCGTTTCCCCCTTAAGCAGTTTCCACCGTATTGACAAAGCGCCAAATTTTTTTTTTACTTTTGTTATGAGTTAAAAAAAATCCATTCTTTTCTGTCGTCTAAGAAAATTTACCATAGCGCTTCTACTGAACGAGTAATTATTTCATATTGAATTTTATTGCACTAGCTGCTACATCCGCTACCTGACGACGACATCAAATACGTTTATATTTTTAACGCAAGTCCAAGTTCAAGTCCTTTAATTTGTTTCATAACATTTGCCGTGGCTCATATATTCACCGCTTAAAAATTCCATGCAACGTCGTCGCATAGTTATTACATTTACAATCAAACGCAATGGCTAACCGAGAATTTCCACTGCCCGAAGGAACGAGGAATTAATCGCGAACAAATCGTAGCGATGAATTCTTCGTTCGGTCCAACCGTTTCCATCGCAGGAATTCAAGTAGGGAACATTGGTAAGGCGCCATCTTGTTCATCAATCATCCGTCGTTCGGCCAGTGGAATATGTTTGAACGTAGCACCTATACGCGATACAACTCCATATAACAAATTTGCAATTTCGTTGCTTAAGCAGTTTTCTCCGCCTGGCGATGACGTCTTAATTTTTTTTTTTTTTAAATAAAGTCAAATAATAAACAGTTGCCATACTTTTTCTCGTGACAACTTTACTTAGCGAGAAAGAATTACAGGCAACGCCGACACGTTTTAGAAAATATCTTTTTCGACTTTTTTGGTAACCTGCGTATGTCTAAAGTTTCAGTACTCTAGGTTCAGTATTTATTTTTATGGCCCAGTTTTTATGGAGACGCCACACTGTGCGGCGTTGTAGCGATAAACCGATTGTGTCTACATACATACATTCATAACATAAACAATAGGAACATCGGCAGCAGCGACAACCGTAGCTTTGTACCGCAGTGTAAATAATTTAACTTTTAAGTTACTCGTACTTTCAATTTTAGCTGGCAGTGCACTACAGGCAATACATCCATCCCTCTCTATTGAGTGTGTCTGTATGTGTTAGCCAATTGAAGTTATGTTTTTTTTATATTTTGCTCCCACCAGTTCCATGAAGCATGATGAATTCAATTTATTAGATCCTAGAAATTTTATACAAATGTATTTTCATAAGAAGATTAAAGTTCCTTGAAATATACAAAGTAGACCAAGAAATAATTGTATTAAAATAATATTTTCAAAACTGAGCTAACAATCCATTCCCAAGCCACTTTGACGATTTTAATAGAAACAAAAATAGATCCAAACTATACTTCACATACAATTTCTGGATTTTACAACCAATTTGTTCGAGATACTCCCTGGGTCTTGTCATGGGGGAATTTGCATTAAACTTAATAACCTTTAAATAATCAGAACTTCTTGTGAGACTATCTTGACTCTTCTTCGAAGGTTGAAGATATTCCCAAAATCATATTTTAAGTCTACTTTGTTTGTTTTTTCCGTATCAAAACAGCAGACACTACAAAGCTACGTTGTTCGCTTGTGTGTCAACTCTACGACTATTTACTCCAAGGAATACACGCATATCTTCATGAAGCTAAGTATTTCTACCTGATAAAAGAGCTATTTTTTAATGGTATGGCTTAACGTACGTGTGTATAGTTGTAGAATAACTATGCATGTTAATTCATCTATATTTACTATTCTATCTCATGATGTGAATTCAACTTTTTGCGCTGAAATGTATCCAGCAACAAAGCCTTTTAACTGCTTTATATTTGAAATATGAACAATGAAGGTACATATAATGATGTTGAACTTTATTTACAAATATAGAACCTAATGTCAAATTAGTTTGTTTATCCGCATATTAATTTTTGCCATTTTAGTTATGTGTACATTAATGTGAATTTGTATTTAGTCTATATATTATTGAATGTACATGAATGACAATTCAGTTTTCATCGGTACATTTCAGATATTGAATGTGATAACATGCTGCCACTTAAATCATTTATAATTAATCCGACTAATCTACTTTAACCCTTTGAGAGTTTCTTTTTACAAATAAAAATATGTTAGTTCTTTAATGATAATTAATTCATTTTTTATCATCGACCATTTTTATTTTCATATTTTAAATGAATAGTATTCGTCATAGTTCTGCAGTGGCGTCGATAGCTTTTTCCAATGGGAGGGGATAAAATGTATTTCGTGTCAAACATACATAAAAAAATTTTGTAAAAATCGTAATAAAAAAGGTTAAGATTTTTATATTTTTTGTTAATGTTTTTAAACCGAAAAATAAATTCGAGGACTTCTTCAGCCGATAAAACTATGACTCAATCAGAGCTGTAAAAGGATTGAATCATTTCGGAATTCACACACCCCTAATGCATTCAAAAGCAGCATCAACCAGATTGCAATCTTATTCTTCTATTGAGTTAATAAATTACAGACGAACAATTCAACATTTTTTAAAGATAAAAGAATGTACACCCAATGCTCTGTAAGGAATGGGACTTATGGAAATATCAATCCCATTCTTGTAGGCTTAAAAAATATGATGAATGCACTCAGTATTTCTATTTCTTTCAGGTCTGAAACACTGGAAATTTTATTAACTACCATGAAATAGTTACTATTAACTATAAAGCAACATTTCGAATTTATGTTGTCATTTGGTTTCGAAGGTCGATCTTGGTGACATGCTTTTGTCTTTCCTTTGACATTTCCTGAAATAATTAAGTATTAAGTACTAGCCTTTTCCCGGCGCGCGTTGCTGCACCCTGCAACTATATGGGAACATAATAGGTACTATATGGGAACCTGCAACTATATGGGAACATAATAGGTATATTTAAAAATTTTCTTAGACGCATAGTTTAACATCAGTGTCATTTTCCACTGCCCGTTACAGTTTCCCAGTAGCAGGCGATCACCAAATAAAAACTCCATTTTGAGTTTGTATGTAAGTACTGCTACTTTACTTTCAAAGCTATTCGATAATACAAATTTTAATTGTATGGGTGGAGCCACACCCCCTTTTATAATAACCATCCTAGTTTTCTAGTAGATGGACATTTCCCAGTTTTAGTATAGTTGCTGACAGTGAGCATTCAAACTAAATTACCAAAATGTAGCCAAATCGACGAAATTCTCTTCGTCGCTCTTTAGTCAAGAACTGTAGAAATTGCTTTAAATTTTTGACCGATGTAAAAGTGATAAAGGGAAAAGCTTTTGAGCATAACTTTTTGAGCAACATTTCTCTGATATAGAAAGCTTTCTTCAATTCGCATGTGGCATGTTAGCATGGTATAATAATACATGGTAGCATTGGCAGTTGCTTGGGAAATCATATACTGTCAAAAAATATACTCAAAAAGAGAGCGCTCACAATCCGCCATTGAAAACACAAGCAATGTTGAAAACGTTGAAGTGAAAAAAAACAACAACCACAGCAGCTGCTGATGTATTTCCACAAAAAGCTGTTTTTGACAATTTATGTTTTCCTGTTGAAGAGAAAATAAGCAGTTGTCAATGCTACCATGTATTATTATACCATGGCATGTTAGAATAACAGAGGTAGACGCATTTCGGACTGAGCTCTCTTCCTCATAGCCAAAATTGTCTTTCAACAGTAATTTGAAAATGAAAAATAAAAACAAAACATAAAAAAAATTATCGCTTTCGGATTTTCTATGGGCAGTCAATTTCCTTTTAACAGTTGCTGCAGTCTGTCTCTCTGAAATGCTTCTACCTTGTTTTCATTGTACCATGGCAGGTGGCAAACGAGTGCAACTATACACTCAAGAGACCAGCGCAGTGAGTTGTAGAATCTCACCTCTCTCTTCCAACAAAAAGCTTTAGCTATTGTTTGCTGTTATTGTTTGAAATTTTTTTTCTAGCATTCAAAGTGTGAACTCTTTAGGCTTAAGCCTTTAGGCTGATTAAAACTGTTTTCAAGTCATGAATTGCAAAACGTAAAGAATGCACACTGAATTGTAATTTTAACGAATGCAGCCACCGATAGCTTCAGCCGCGATGGCTGCAACCATCGATAGTTGCAGCCGAATTGAAATTTTAGTGAATGCAGCCGGCGATGGCTTCAGCCGCAAAGATTTGTCGTTGCCGAAATTGAGAATATACTCGAAATTGCTCAATTTCAGCTCAGTGCGAACGTACTATTACTTTAATTTGTAAAAATATAAAATTTATTATTTTCAAGATCTATAATAGGGAAAAATAAAGCTGCATTCCTACACAAAAAAGCACTATTTTTTAACTTCTTAAAGGTGGAAAGTCGTATAAAAAAATAGAAGAGCAGCTCAAGGGCTCAAAAAAAATTGTTTTTAATGCTTTGCAGCATATAAGCAAATATGATACCATTAGCTATGTTCCGCGAAAAAATGAGGTACTCAGAAAACAATCAGCGCATACCGTCGGAATTACAACTCGAATATCCAAAGCCAACCCAAATTGTCATCCACAGACAAAAACTTGATATGCAAGAAAAATTAAATATCAAGATATCGATGCGGAACATTTCACGCCGTTTTGTAGAAGCCGAGCAACATGGCAGAGCAGCACGCAAGAAGTAACTTCTGAATAAAATTGAAAGAAAACGTTGAATAACCTTTGCAATTTGGAATAGCTCATTGGAATTGGACTACAAATCAGTGGAAGAATGCGCTTTGGAGCGATGAAACAAAAATAAATCGCCTTGGTCTTGATGGGCAGATACATATCAGACGGCCTATCAATCAAGAATTTAATGCTCGCTATGTTTCTTGATTGAAGGGTTCTGAATTTTATGCCACCATATTTTATAAAGGGATTTCTTATTGTCAGTTAACCATGCATCGTTTGCTACGCGAAGGTTTTGGAAAAAATTCACGGAACATTGGACAAGAGGGCGTCGCACCTCCCATACAACCCAAATTTATGATAGCGAATAGCTTTGGAACTAAATGCCGTATAATAATGAAATTCAGTATGGAGTTGCCACTTGGTGATATATTTCTACTATAAAGCTGGGATGGGCTTTGGAAAAGGGGGTGTGGCTCCGCCCATACACTTTAAATTTTTGATATCAGATAGCTTTGGAACTAAATGTCGTATAACATCGAATTTCAGTATGTAATTACTATTGGGTGATATCCTTCTACTAGAAAACTGAGACGTCATTGAACAAGGGGGTGTGGCTCCGACCATACAAGCCAAATTTGCGATATCGAATAACTTTGGAATTACAGGTAGCATAGCCTTGACATTTGGTTACAATTTACACGAGTCGTTCCACTTAGAGATAGAGATAGAGATAGAGATAGAGATAGAGATAGAGATAGAGATAGAGATAGAGATCGAGATAGAGATAGAGATAGAGATAGAGATAGAGATAGAGATAGAGATAGAAATAGAAATAGAGATAGAGATAGAGATAGAGATCGAGATAGAGATAGAGATAGAGATAGAGATAGAGATAGAGATAGAGATAGAGATAGAGATAGAGATAGAGATAGAGATAGAGATAGAGATAGAGATAGAGATAGAGATAGAGATAGAGATAGAGATAGAGATAGAGATAGAGATAGAGATAGAGATAGAGATAGAGATAGAGATAGAGATAGAGATAGAGATAGAGATAGAGATAGAGATAGAGATAGAGATAGAGATAGAGATAGAGATAGAGATAGAGATAGAGATAGAGATAGAGATAGAGATAGAGATAGAGATAGAGATAGAGATAGAGATAGAGATAGAGATAGAGATAGAGATAGAGATAGAGATAGAGATAGAGATAGAGATAGAGATAGAGATAGAGATAGAGATAGAGATAGAGATAGAGATCGAGATCGAGATCGAGATCGAGATAGAGATAGAGATAGAGATAGAGATAGAGATAGAGATAGAGATAGAGATAGAAATAGAAATAGAAATAGAAATAGAGATTAAGATTGAGATTGAGATTGGGATTGAGATTGAGATTGAGATAGAGATAGAGATAGAGATAGAGATAGAGATAGAGATAGAGATAGAGATAGAGATAGAGATAGAGATAGAGATAGAGATAGAGATAGAAATAGAAATAGAAATAGAAATAGAAATAGAAATAGAAATAGAAATAGAAAAAGAAATAGAAATAGAAATAGAGATTAAGATTGAGATTGAGATTGGGATTGAGATTGAGATTGAGATTGAGATTGAGATTGAGACTGAGTTTGAGATTCAGATAGAGATAGAAATTATTTCCGCTACGACAGCAGCGCGTCGGGTACCAGCTAGTATCGTATATAAATCAGTTTACAGGTACAATTTCTGCCGATTGGCTGTGTACAGAGACGTGGTTAACTTTTATCGTGGTTACAGACGCCATAAAGGCAATCTACAAAGAAATGAGGAGCTATTCTGCTGAGTTTCACGCAGAATAACAACGAGAGTCTCAAACAAGTTATTTAAAAAATCTCTCAAATATCAGTGAGCGGTAGTGCAATCTTTGTTTAAGTTGCAACAAATGTAGCAGCATGGACTTTCAATGAAGGATCTTTTACTTTGTGGTCCTTTTTTAATGAAATAGGCATCTCTACAAGCCCAAGTGCTCACCAATGGGCGCGCACATCTGACGAACTATGATTAACCAGAGCCGACGATCGAGCTGCAAGTACAAGTAAAGAGGGTATAATTCAACGTAGGCAGCAGCAAAAAGATGCATTGGGCATCCTGAATGACAGTGATGATTCTGTGTAAGTATAAAAAATTATACCCTTTTATTGATACTTAATTTTGGAAGTTCAAGTGTAAAAAATTTTAAATCGATTTTCTCGCAAACTTAATTTTTGAAGTTCATGAACATTATAACTCAATATCTACTTGACCGATCCTTTTGAAAATTTAAACACTATTTCTACACATAAATCAACAGGTAATCGGAGGGAGTTTTCTCCCCATTTTTTCCATTTTATAATAAAACATTCACCGAAAATTCGCTGTCACGAACTTATTTATGGATGTTTTTAATTGAAATTTTTTCCAAAGATTCTTCAGATGTTATGCTATAACGTGTATATGAAATGAATAAACCAACATTATTCATATCTCAAAAAAAAAAATTATGAAAATATGTCTTTTTTCGCCTTGAAAGCCCTCCCCTCTTAAATAAAAGTTTCCGATTTGCACTAATCTAAGGAATCCGATTGAAAATGCCACATTTAATGGAAATCTGACTATATACAAAATTCCCAAGTATGGATACAGTTTTCAGTTTGTCTGACAGTTTTATTTTTAAAATTATAAATGATATAAAGAATATGAATGAAATTTACGTGAATTTCAAAAAATATCGTTTTGGTCTATTGAGTTTTAGTTTAAATGGCACTTTTTAAACAATTTAAGAGAAAAAGCGTAAAATGGTAAAATCACCTTATAAGAGAGAAAATTTGTGATGTTTCACGGTAAAAGGGACCTTGTTTTCCCACACCAAATTTTTCAGGAGACCTAAAGATAGACGTTTGGGTAAATTTTATCGGTTTTCAGGTTAAGGATGGCAATACTGTCCAGACATATTCCTTGCATTTAACAATGGGTTTTAAGGCGATTACTAAAAAAAGAAAAAGATTTTCCCCAACCTCTACTGCATTTAATAAAAAGAACTTTATCTTCCACCATGTATTTCAAATGGGAAAGTTAAGGTATCTTTTAATTGTCAAACTTTGAACATCAATATCTCAAAACTTTAATTAATGTAGCTAATTAAGTATGCTAATTTATCAAATTTTTTGGTGATTGAGGTGTCTTTTTGTTCAAAATAATATGTAATTTTTAGAAATGCAAAAAATTCAATTTTGATTCGGGAAAGATTACGGTAATTTTCCTGTGAAACATCACATTTTAAAATATATAAAAAAAAAATTGAAAACATTTTTCATGTTTGATTGAAAAATATGCAAAAATTAATCGCCCAACGTGGGGCTCGAACCCACGACCCTGAGATTAAGAGTCTCATGCTCTACCGACTGAGCTAGCCGGGCAGTTGCAGCACCATGAAACAGAACATTATAACAAACCACGTACTATACTAGCATTACACATTAATATTAAAACAAAACGTAACTTTATCTTATCTTAGATATAATCACATAAATTATTGATTTTCATAATAATATTAACACATTTCATATCCTTCACTTATACTAATCACGTATTTTAAGGCCTTTTTTCTTCAGATCTACGGTCGCTTCCCTGATTTGATCTCTTAGTTCCCGTTCTGCTTCCGGACAATCTTTGATGGTTAACGTTCGATATAGAACAACTACAACAGAGTAGATCTGCAGAGAATTAAAGTTTGAATAAAATGTTTTTAAAAAGGGTACACAACTTTTGCTTACCCCAAAAAGAACTATGAGAATAATCGGCAGAATTTTTATTACAAACATCCATTCGTTCAACACCGGCGACTGAATGCTGCCTGTTATGATGGCAAAGTATGGAGCCGCAAATAATGATATGTACATCAGCCAACGCATTAGATTCGTCATATTTTTGCTTAAAACTTATAAAATGTAATTAATTAAAGCTTATTTATTTTATTGGAATGCGAAAACTAAGGAAATCATATAAAAACAAACTTTTTTATGTTGTACGTGTCAAAAGATAATAAGCTGTCAAACAGATATTTTAGCAATTTTAGCAACTTGAAACACAGGGTGTTACATATGAGATTTATTGTAAGGTTTTATCAAATGATGATCGAATGTTGAAAATTTTAAACAATTACTTTAAACTATAATACACGATGTTGTTGAATTTACTCAACCTCATTAACTGTAATAAACATTAGCGAGGGTTGGTCTCTATACAAAAAAAAAAAAAAAAAATGTGTTCGATAAACTCGGTCTAAAATGTACATTGGCTCATTGTGCTACCATTCTCAAAACGATTTCGCGATGTGTTAACCCTTAGGCTTCCTGGAATTTTTTTAAAAAAGTGCCTTTTTTGGTAAAAAACCCACTTTTTGTATAGACAATTTTTTTGTTTCGCAGTGTTTTCAAAACAAAAAAAAAAAACAAAATTAAAGCTTAACAAATGATTACTATCTGCATAAAAAATTTTGAGAAATTTGCTCAAAAAAATCTCATTATGTTAGTTCTCAATGGGTTAACATTGTTCAAAAATGAACAAGTAAGCCCCTGATATGTTTAGGATATTTTATTACCTTTCCAACGTTGGTTAAAAGTCATCAATCGGACGAAGTATAGCGTAGTAAAGACTCAAAAAAAAAAAAAAAAGATACAGATCGAGCATTACGAGATAGTAATGATTTTGAAGTTTTTATTTTGTTTTTGAAAATACAGCGAAACAAAAATCTTGTCCATATCAAAATGGGTTTTTGACCAAAAAAGGCACTTTTTTAAAAAAAGTCAAGGAAGCTTAAGGATTAACACATTGCGAAATCGTTTTGTGGAGGGTACAACAATGACCCAAGGTAAATCTTAGACCGAGTTTATCGAACATTTTTTTTTAGCAACCCACCCTAATACACAAATGCATTTTTGACTTAAAACATCATTTTCTTGTGTAATATTTGTCAACTAAAAATTTAAAAAGCTTATTATGTTCACATTGTGTTATGTATATATAAATTATATTATATTATATATTATATATTATGTTCTCTTGAAATTTTACAAGGAATTATTTACTTTTTGAGGTTTGTCATTCTTCTGCGAAGAAGACCGATTTAACCGACCGATTTAAAAAATGCTTTTTATTTTTAAGAAACAATTCAACTGAAAGTTAATTTTTTTAAATGTATTGTTAACCTATCACTGTTTTACATTGTGGAGCAATAAATTCTTACTGCATTTCAACACAACACATTTCAATATTTCATACTGATTTAAAAAACGTGTACCAAAGTTCTGATAGATCTTCTCAAGTGAGTCCTTATCCGTCACATTAGATCGATTCAATATCCATTGTTTTAGCTAAATGTGGTTTAATACATTTTAGAAAAAAAAAATTCGGCTTATAATGTTAAAGGCTAAATCGCAAAGGCGCTTTAGGTCGGTCGCGCTTTGACCGTACTTTGGTCGTACTTTGGTCAACTTTACGGGATGAACTGTCAAAACGCGCGACCTTATAATTTTGAAATCATTATGTCGCGTTAGCATGTCGTGCGTTTGTCACTAAGATGATGCCACTGTGCGCAGTCAAACCAAAAAAATCCCACAAAGTCTGAAATCCCCAAATCACAATGCATGTGGTAGAAGTACATGATGGCTGTATTTCTTTATTCATTTTAGCTATCAATATTTAAATAGCCGTCGCTATTATTAAATAAATTATATGCTGTTATATGCTTTATTATTTATATAATAAAGAAAATAATTACAATTTATTATGTTTAATAAATAAATGTTTCTGCATATCTAACCAGCGTAGAAGTTATATTTTTTATATAATAAATAAACATCTGTGTTATATGTTGTATTACATTGCTGAAGTTTAACAAAAACAATAACAAACGAAAAAAACTAAAGCAACTGATTTCTATTTATATACATACAAATTTACATACATCTAAACAACAGCAGCATCAACAAAACACGTACAAATTTACATACATATAAACAACAACAACAGCATCAACAACAACACAAGCAGGTACTGAAAAATATTCGTTTCAAACAAAGAATGATTTATCTTGTAAAAAAGTCAAAATTAAATTACATTCAATACAATATATTTTCATGAAACAACAAATCCCATGCAAACATGTCTTTACTACTGCAACTCAACAATGCTCATATATTTAGCTAACTCAATGAAAATACAACCCTGCGCTATCGGCAAATGTCAAACGCGCGACCAAGATGAACAGTTCTCAACTTTTTTCAGCAGCTCGCGCTTTGATCGTACTTTACCCCTTGATACGAGATTCGACGATATTTACGATACAAAGCACGATCAAAGCTTGAGGTCGAATTATGGATTGCTTCATAAGAACTCGTTGTTTCTACTTTAGCTGTCAAAGCGCGACCGATCTAACGCGCCTTTGCGATTTGGGTATAATGATATACGTACACCATAAATAAAAAAAGTTTCAATATTATTTATTAAATTTTGTTGGAGTAGTATGTAAAGCATGGAACATTTAAATTAAAACAAATTGCTGTTTTTAATTATTTGTATGATCAATTTAGTTTATTTAGCAGGAACAATAAAAGAATTGAATTTAATTACGAAATACATACGTGCAGTGATTTTTGTGAGTTCTAAATTTGAAATAATATAATGACATTATAAAAATATTTAAAATTTTAATTTTTAACGTTTTGGGCTTCAACATAGCGAATAACAAGCTTGAGACTAGATGAAAACTTTATTCCAATTATTCTTTCTGGTCTTTACCTCTTTAACGCAATTCAATTTAAATTATTTGACACGTTAAATCTTTTTGATTGGAATGTGTTTTTCAAGATATTGTTGTATTTTGAGGCTTTGATGGGTTCATAAAAAAATTAAGATTTCATAATATATTGTCATATTTACTTTGGTAATATTGATTCTAACTCAAAAATTATATAATGTATATGAAACAACATTCTTTCATTAAGAGTCACTAATGTCAGAGAAGATGTGACACATACTGTGCTAAAAGTTTTTAAAATATTGTTACTAATAAAATACACATGAGCATAAATAAATCAAATCTATCTCATTTTTGTAAAAACTATTTACTGATGTTTTAATTTCTTTCATTATTAATTTAATAATCATTTGAGTAATACTCTCACCGGCCCACTCTTATGAATCATAGCCAAAACATTTTCATATATTATGTCTTATTGTCTTTTCCATACAATTTAGTCTCAAAACGATTTTTACCGTATCGAACCTCAGATATTTATTTACATCTCAAATCACAATCTTAATTATGGACGTCAAAGCATCTTGCTCCAACACTGCATTTGTTATTGCTTAACAGATCACTTGTTCGACATCCTACGATTTGGAATTTTATACCACCCGGCTTAACTTTGCCACCTATAAAGAGCTAAAAATAAACAGCTGTAAGTTATAGTAAAAAAAAAATAATCATTTTTTCTACTACCTTTGGATCGTTGCTAAGCATCCAAAGTTCATCTTGCTCCAACGAATTTCTATTAACTTTCAATCCGGTCACAAATTTCAATTGCTCTGGATTATAGGCCACCACTTGAAGCGTATCTGAGTTATAGTCAGTTTCCTGCGTCCAACTGATTAAAGCGTTAGAACTTATAAGGCTACAATATAAGTGTCCCGTGCTGTCCATTGCCTCGGATTCGCACTGAGTGCCCCGGTTACCAACAATATGAAATACATCTGTCACAGCTCCAGACTTTCCACTCCACACCGAGGCATTATTCACAATATTCAGAGCAATGCTAATTTCTTTAAAACTATTCAAAGCATGAAAATATAAACGACGTTCTGAAAAAGTGAATTAAAAAGAATATCATTTCATGTGGGTAACCAAGACTTACGTGAAAAATACCTTCTTTCGTAGGTCTTTTAGGACTAAGGCTGACTGTAAAAATGCCATCATTAGCAGAGTTTAGTTTTTGCAAACTCGTATCGGGTCTCATGAGTTCATGTTCCACCCGCCACGATTTCATGGTTAAGGCGTCATGAACTATAAGGCCATAGCCCCAAGGATCTGCAATATACACCATAGTGTCACGACACTCCAACTGCGGCTCTGCGTCGCCTACGTCTATAGCCAAAGCTGTGAAAACGGAAACAGCTGGAGTGTAGACAGTATTTGGCATTACATAGCGATGTACCAACTTATCAGTGACCAAATCAAAGGCTAAAATCTGTGGTGGACAATATTGCATGGTATTTATTTGACCAGAATCCACAATCCAAAGACGCCAACATTCATCAATCTACAATGAAATGAGAAATTTTTTCACCAGTTTTGAGGGCCTATTCGCGTTCTGTGAAGCAATCAAATAAAGAAACTTTATCACCGTATAAAACTTTTTCTTGTTATATCTTCATAGAACAGGAATGAACCCCGTGGTGTAGATTATAAAAACCATACAAATATTCTTATAGCTGATGTTATGTTGGAACAGTTAGAGCCATGACTTGAATGCCAATTGTAGTTTGGATAAGCAACTACTTTGGGATTTAATACTGTTGCATTGTCACTGTTGGCCACGACAGCCAAAGAATATGGTACTCCAAGTCCTAAACGCGGTATCGTTAGAAACGTGCGATGATAACCATCATCTATAAAAAAGACATGTTTTACTAAAGATACGTCTACACTGGCTGCAATATTAGCGAACTCACCTCCATACTCAATATCCAGGTCAACCGGAAGTGGGCTATTCCTATTATAATAACCATGCTTAATTGCCGCTCTAAGTTCAGTTTCAGTGGGAAAACTTAATTGTAAATTTGTCCACTTGTGCAGTGTCACCAATTGTTTTTTCTGTAGTTTTTGTGCGCTAACTGTAACAGCGCTGATACCCACCATGGCATATATAATACATTTAAGGATACACATTATTCCACTTAGTTCTTTTCACTTAGCTATGAAAAACTTTCTGCCCAATACGTCTGAGCTACAGCGTTCCAAAAGGTTGACTAAACCTCAGGTTACTTTATTCGACACTTTATTGAGATGCGTTGTGCCATGGAATGAAGATGATGTGCAGCATGTTCAATACAGCAAAATAACTTTACTCCTACTTGTTGACTTAATGCGTTAGCAGACTCTGAGTGTCGACCAACGACTAAGACGAATCCACATAGAAACCAAACCGAACGACAATAGCATAAGACTTAAGTATTTTTATTCACACAGCCCAACCAAAACCAAAGCCATGCTGGAAAGAAGATCAGAACAAACATTGGCCTGAAGATCTGTAAACATGCACCAAACAATGAAATAAAGACAGACAGATGGCTGCTTAACTGGGAATATATTAAATGGGCAGGTAAAAATAATGACAACAAGACGCAAAAAACTACTTCCAGCAGCAGTGCATGAATGAAAGTGGACTGGTAAAAAGAAAATATTAATGCTTGTGAATGAAGAATTGGTGTCCTCATTGGTGGGAATTAAGTATTCCACACTGAATGCATGAATTAATGATGATGTTGTTCTTTTTGTTTTGTCGTTGGTTGATATCTGAAAGGAGGTTATTTGAAAACCGGAACACTAAAAACTGCACTTGGGCTTATGCCTGAAAAAAAAAATAAATTGGCTCATTAATATAGTTTCATAGAATTCCGATTAATTTACATTATTTTTAACCGACTTCAAAAAGGAGGAGGTTCTCAAGTTCGTGGGTTTGTCCGCTTTTTTTTTTTTTTTTTAAATTTATGTACATCGATTACTTCTAAAGCACTTGCCCGATTTCCGTAATTTTTTGTCAACAGATAGATATCATGAACACGGAGGTCATTTTTTAAAAAAGTGGGCGATATTCGACAAAGGGGCGTGTCAATTTAAGAAAAACACTGTATTTCAGTTAATATTGACACTAGGATACTGAAGTTTACAGTAAAAATACTAGGATAGGCACAATTATTACAAATTACGGTCAATAAAGTGGGCGTTATTTGACAAAGGGGTGTGGTCATATTAAAAACACTGTATCTCAAATAGAATTGACACTAGGGTACTGAAATTTAATACAGGGATAGACACAATTTTTAAAAATTACTGTAGAGAAAGTGGGCGTTATTCGACAAAGGGGTGTGGCAATATTAGAAACACACTATATATCGAATAATATTGACACTAGGGTGCTGAAATTTAGTGCATGGGTAGGCATAGTTATTACAAATTACAGTCAATAAAGTGGGCGTTATTTGACAAAGGGGTGTGGCAATATTGGAAAAACACTGTATCTCGAATAGTATTGACACTAGAGTACTGAAATTTGGTACAGGGGTAGACACAATTTTTAAAAATGACTGTAAAGAAAGTGGGTGTTATTTGACAAATGGAAACACACTATATATAGAATATTATTGACATGTACTGAAATTTAGTACATGGGTAGGTACAGTTACTACAAATTACGGCCAAAAAGTGGGCGTTATTCAACAAAGGGGCGTGTCAATATTATAAAAATACTATATCTTAGTTAATATTGACACTAGCGTACTAATATTTGGTAAGCAGGTAGGTGGGTAGGTAGAATCATTAAAAAAGTGAGCGGGATTGTACACACTTGTGGCACTTTAAGGAAAGTACTATATTACGGTTAATATTGATACTTGGAAACTGAAATTTGGCACAGGGCTAGGTAGAATCGTACAGAATAAGGTACGGTAAATAAAGTGGGCGGGATTAGATAAAGGGCGTGACACTAAAAATTGTAAAGAAACAGAAATGGAAAATACCCAACAAACTTTCAGGAATTAATAAAACAAATTTTTTCAGAACAAAGTTTCTTGAAGTTGTTTGAAATTTTCCTCAAGAATACTTTTACATAAAATATTTCATATTCTCTAAAAAGGAAGAAATAAAAATTTTTTAACAAAAAAAAAAGACCGACTTCAAAATCACTACAAAGCAAAAAATAATTTTAAATAACTTTTCCCATTCATTTCTTGGTCATATTTTAAAAGCTATTTTTATGTATTATAATATTGGAAATCTTATCATTTTCATTTGTTTTATTTTGTTTTATTATCATCAATATATTAATTGCTTTATGAACACAAAAGCTTTGGAGTCGGCGCTCATCTTTGACACACAATCATGATCTTTTACCATCTGTGCACTATTTGGTGCCTTGGTGACACTGTAGTAATTTTAAAAGCTTTGTACGCATTAAAATTCTCACTAAACTGGTTTGGGTTAGCTTGTAAAGCTCATAATGAATATGACATAGTGTGTAACAGCTGCACAAATAATGCATGGAACACATTGGCTACATTCAGCCTACTCAAAAATTACCAACTGAAAGAAAAAAAAAATCGCTAAGAAGCTTTTATATTCATAAAGTTAA
The DNA here is from genome assembly GCA_943735915.1 of Pherbina coryleti. Taxonomy (NCBI): domain Eukaryota; kingdom Metazoa; phylum Arthropoda; class Insecta; order Diptera; family Sciomyzidae; genus Pherbina; species Pherbina coryleti. The sequence goes on along the minus strand of OX030949.1, from coordinate 96,373,505 downwards.
TAATATTTTTATGATAAAACAAATTAGAAAAAATTAAAATAAAAAGATTTCGACATAGTAAGATAAGCGCCGACTTCAAAGCTCTTATGTTCATAAAGCAATTAATATATTGATGATAATAAAACAAAATAAAAAAAATGAAAATGATAAGATTTCCAATATTATAATACATATAAATAGCTTTTAAAATATGACCAAGAAATGAATGGGAAAAGTTATTTAAAATTAGTTTTTACTTTGTAGTGATTTTGAAGTCGGTTTTTTTTTTGTTAAAAAGTTTTTATTTATTCATTAATTCATTGTATTTCATTAGATAACAAATCACAGATGAAAGATATTTTATGAAAAATCAACGAAAAAGTTTTGGATATTTATCATGACGTGGGTTATATTTTTTATTTTTACGCGGGTGGCTACTATTGATATATCTGGAAGAATAATATTCGATAAGAATTACTTAATTTTATTCAACTTTTTTCGATTATATGATATTTTTGGATATAACTTCTGTTCAAATTTTAACCGGACTGTGTAAAGAAAACACAACGGTTAATTATTCATCAATATTTCTCTCATCACCTTCAAAATAATTACCATCGGATGCGATACACTTACGCCAACGTTTTTTCTATTCTTGAAAGCATTTTTAGTAAACCGATTTCGGAATGGTCTTTAGCTCCCTCTGCGAATTATCTTTGATGATTTCAATAATCATTAAAAGTTTTCTATGAAGCGACAATTTGAGTTTGGGGAACAGGAAAAAGTCACAAGGAAAAGTCACATTGATATTGTTTTTGGTCAAATAATTGCGTACAATGCGTGATGTGTGATCTGGTCAGAGATGGGGGTAGTGGCAGTGCCGTAGATATGTACTTCATAAGGAGGTGGGGGGCTGATGAATTTTAAAATATAAGTATCACTATACATTTGTGATAGCGATGGTGAAAAATTTAATTAAATTTAAAATTAATTTAGTGCAACTTTTTTTTTGCACTAAAATCATAGTGAAAAAAAAAAATACCCGCACTAATGGCAGTGGAACACAGAAAGTTTTCACTCAATTGAAAGGAAAGATCAACAGTTTATTTTGAATAATTGCACTTATATAAATATAGGTATTTCCATGTAAATATGGACACGGTATAAGAATAATATATCATTGCTTTGCAACATGCAACTATATTCTCATTATAAGCAGCATTGCCACCAAATGTCAAATTTAAGATTTCAAATTTCAATTCGTTATAATAGCCTGTTCTAGTAACTGTGTGTATACGTGCTTTCAATGCAAGATAAAACTCATTTTTAAATCGTGAATTTTCTGTGTTTCATGGCATAAGTTGATAAGTAAAGTTTATGTATGTATATTATAGAACACTAGCCTTTTCCCGGCGCGCGTTGCTGCACCCTGCAACTATATGGGAACATAATAGGTGTATTCCAAACTTTTCTTAAACTCATAGTTTGACACCACTGTCATTTTCCACTGACCGTTACAGTTTCCCAGTAGCAGGAGATCACCAAATAGTAACTCCATTTTGAGTTTGTATGTAAGTATTGCTACTTTTACTTTCAAAGCTATTGGATAATACAAATTGTATGGGCGGAGCCACACTCCCTTACATAATGCCCATATCAGTTTTCTAGTAGATGGACATTACCCAGATTTAGTACAGTTGCCGACAGTGAGCATACAAACTTAATTACCAAAATGTAGCCAAATCGACGAAAACCGTAGGAAATATTGATTTGTGGGCGGTAAAAGGGGGTGTGACAGAAATTTAAGCCATCTCGTACCTGAAACAAATGTACTGCCAAAATTTCAGCTCTATTGGCTCAGTAATTTTGAAGTTTCCAACCATCACACAGACAGCGTTTTGCTTTTTGTATATTTTGGATAAAGATTGAACTATAACTTTTGATTGGTAAAAGATACTAAGATAATTTTTTCTAATAAATTAATTTTTTAGCATGTATATTTTTTCAAAAATATAAAAACACAATATTGGAAAAAAAATTTATGTTCAAATTAATCTAAGGGTAGGGCCTTGCTTTTTGAAGCACAAAAAATGGTTTTAAATTTTTGCGTAAAATTGAAACAATTTTTGCCAATAAATGTTTTAGCTTTTAAATAGAGTTAAAAATTTGCAAATTTGAATTTAAATTATTTTTATTTTTACAACAAAAACAATTTTTGAGCCTTTTTTGAGGGAAACTCCAATATTTCAGACCTTTTTTGAAAAAAACATTTAAAATATATGCTCTTAACTAACGATATTCTGTAGTAAGGTTTTCATACTACTTTGATGAAGCTTTAAGACAAAAAAAATTGAACAAAATGTATAAAAAAAGCAGCGGAGATATTTGAATCGAAAGCCACAAAATTAAATTTCTGATTGTTTTTTTCTTATTGTTGAGCAACGATGTTGCATTAAATATATCGTTGTAGTAAAATTTTTCATAGCTTTCAAGATATGTTCATGGTTTTTGATGTCAAAATAACGGAAATTTTTTTAAATTTTACTAAATATAAGAAAGATTTTATATTTTGTAAATATTTGCATATGTAACCAAATGTAAAGAAAACAACTAAAAATATGCGATTTTGTATAAAATTTGTACTATAGCACCATCTGGTGTCCAAGGTGGTTCAAAGAAGATACTGTCGAAAAAACATCAACTCATCGTACCTGAAAACTACTATATACCAATTTTTATTCTAATCGCATGAGCTGTTTCGGAGTTTTAGTTGGTTTTGCAAAAAATTTGTACTACAACGCCCTCTGGTGTTCAAGGTGGATCAAAATTGATAGTCCGGATGAGTAGTTTAGGAGTCTATTGCATAGTTACAAACATAAGTTCCTTTTTTATATATATAGATAACGTCATGTATGACGTATAAAATTAAACATTAAAACTAAAATTTCTCAAGTTACATGTTTGGAGATAAATATAATATTAAAATGTGATTTCGAATAAATCTTTTTTCGAAGAAATCAGAAATTTTGTAATGCATTTTGTTACTTTCTTTCCATTATGCAAGTTGCGATAATCGAGTATTTTTTTTTTTTAATTTGCTTTTACTGACTCAACAATGTAAACATTTTGAGCGTTGCAATACTAGCAATCTAGCCTTAAATGGCGTCCAATATTTTTAACCGTAGCACATTTACTTAGCCAGCAATAACATGTAAAGAATTTATCCATGGCGTTACATGAAGTTGTGGTAAGTGATAAGAGAAAAGTGATGTTACAACAGTAAAGGTTAATTATTTGACTTCGAAAGTTAGCAGCTTAAGCAATAATAATAAAATTTTGCATAAAATTATTACTCGCTCAGTATAGATGTAACAGTAAATTAATTTTATTATAACGGCAAAGATTGGTTCTTTGACCTCCTAACGAAATAAAAATAAATCATTATGTCATAACACCGCGAAGGCAACCGGTAAGTACGTCGAAAATTAATTTCATATCTCTTTCATATCGACTCGGGTGATGATGCTTATCCAGAATATATACTTTTCTATACACTTCTCAACTTTTCTTTACCAGCCCCTATATGCACAACAAACGGAGAACCAAAGTTATTATGCCGTTATCAAACAAAATATGCCGCGCAGTTTAAATAATTTTGTCCTTAGTCGGATACTTAAGTACATCTTTTAAGTAAATTTCTGAAAAAAAAATAATATATTAGAAGTTTTAACTACATAAATTAATTGTTGCTTAAAATAATTACTATTTCAAACATTAAATAAATTCTTAAGGGATAAAATCTTTCCCGACGAAAACATTCAACTTAATATCGTGCCCTTGAAAATGCCATGACGCTACTAATTTTAGTCTATATTCGAAATAATCTATGATAATACCTTTTCTGCACTTGCAACTGATTGCTTGTACGTGTAGCTGCAGTTGCCCTAGGGTTAGCATTAAGCATTGAAAAATATTCATTCCATGTTCACCTTGTGTTAGTTAGTCTTTCTGCGTTATTTGTAAACATACAAGCTGAACATATCAAGAAATATTAACAAAAAAATGTGGAACGCTTCACGATTTTGCGTGTCATCCTTGCGCAGGGGCCATGCTAATCTTCTCTGTATCGTTCCAATTTTAGTATATGTTCTGCCGAAGCAAGAACAACTATACATATTATTTTATTGTATATAAATTCGTATTTGACGAGAAAGTAACCGTGAATTGTTAAGACTAATCACAAGCATACTGTCGCCACCTGATGGCTATTTATAGAAACTTAGGTTCAAGTGAAGACACAAACCTTTAATTTTGCTACATTTGTACGGTTTTCAGAATAAGGTAAATACTGCAGTAATGGACAACATAACAAAAATATTAAGCTTAGAACTTTCTGAATATTGAAATCTGAATATTTTATTCAACTCACTTATTCAACTCACAAATGTTTATTTTTTGAGTTTTTTTAAGGCAGCCAATTTGATAAAGTCTAATTATAAATAGTGTCTAGCACCGAAATGTTATGTTAGGAAATAAACAATTGCACGAAATAAATCATAAACAATTACATATGCAATGCCAAATAACGAAAAATTTGCATAAAAATGGAGATCATTCGGCTTAGTTACTTCATTAAAGACCAAACTGTCAGTTTGTGTTTAGTTGGAGCGGACATCTTAAAGTTGAAATGATGTATTCTGCGTAGATTTAAGGGGAGCAACGCAGCCAGAGGCCGAAAAAAAAGGTCATGTTTGTGAATTTTTTTAAGGAAACCCATTGGATATTTTTAAATGAAGGCTTTTATACCTAAAAATATACACATTCAAGAGTATTTTTAGTTTTTTTTTTATTAAAAAAAATTTAATATTAAGGTCGATACAGCAGTTTTTGTAGAGCGCTCTGAAAAAAAGGTGAAATGCGGTGACCAAGATTGCTCCTTCTTAATTCATCTGAAACAAAAAAATGAAATATATTATTAAAGTAGATACTTAAAACTCGTACTTGTATATTTTCAAAAGCTTAAAAAAAAAAAATCCTATGACAAGTACGAGATTATTATGTGTACAATAAGCCTGCAAAAAAATCAAAACGATCGCTTCACTGAGCTTTGAGAAATCTTGGTCACCGACTTTGAAAACATGGTTTCGAGAAAAACGCGTTTGAAAAAAAGCGCCAGCACTGCGCGCTCTAGAAGGCGGTTCACTCAGTAGACTATAACTTTGTTATTTTTTGAGATATCGACTTGATATTTTCACCACATATTCTTGAGACTTAAGGCTTTAAGAAAATGCAAAATAAATTTTTGAAAAAAAAAAAAGTTCTGACTGCGTATCTCCCCTTAACAAAATAGCTTATGTATAAATATTACATTTTTCAGAAGAACGATAATGCTGTGTAAGGATTAAACAAAACTTTTTGCATACATATTTAATGACATATTGTATATAAAAAGTTTGCAAAATGATATAAAAATTGCATTTGTCTTGCTTTCGCATTTGTTATCAGTGTCAAGTGCTAAGTCAAGATAAGTTGTTTTTTCAAAAGTTATTTTATCAACTCAAATTTTACAAGAATACATCTTTCATCATATCTGACTCAATGTAATATAAATATACTGATAAGACCAACATAATCGCTATTATAGTTTATCTAGAGCTTTGAAGTGAACTTTAGTGCTTTCAAATTAACCTTGTTTTTTAACTTTTCTCGGGTTAAAATGTATTGTATAAGAAGACGGACAGACATAGAGTCAGAGAAAATAGGTAATATAACAATAAACGGGGAGGACGGACATACATATAAAAGAAGGAAATTCTATACAGAATTCAAAATATTTTTAAATTATTTAATATTAGCACAGAAAAATCACGAAATTATTGATAATTGAACATTATTATATAGAGAATAGAAGAGAAGGGGAAAATTATGTATAAGAAATCATATAATTATATAGCAAACTAGTAAGAAATGATCTTCGACTGGGCCGAAGTTAAAATACCCCCACGTCCGAACCGAAGTATGTTCAAAGTCTTAAGTCGTAAATTAAATGTTTATTTGTAAAAACATTTTCGTTATACATCATTTTAACAGAAAATATTCGCTTTCATTTTTTATACACTCACTTTGCATGGGAGGTGGGTGTGGTTTTCACTCGATTTGGTTGAATTTTATACACAAAGTGCATGTTATATATCAAAGTTAATATGCAAAATTTCAAGTCCATATATTATTTTTTGTGGAATTCTAAGAGATTTAACCGTTTTGATTAAGGCACTTTGTATGGGAGGTAGGCGTGGTTTTATCCGATTTGGCTCATTTTCGAACTTGACCTTTATTTTTTAGATAAAAGCTTAAATATTGAATTTCGTTAAAATTACGGCTGTAATCGTGACGACAGACGGACAGACAGACAAACATGGCTAAATTGACTCGGGTCAACACTTTTCTATACCTACCAGCCTCCTTTTGGGCGTTACAAACGGAGTGACAAAATTAATATACCCCCATTTACGTTTTTTAAACGTGGGGGTATAAAAATCATCGAATTTCTTATAAGTGTGATCATCAAATTACCAAATATATGAAAAATTATCACAAATAACTAAAATAAAGCATTACAAACGAAAATAATAATATACGAAATATATATACTAGGAGTTATTCCCAAAATAGGTCAAAATTTCGGTAAAAGTTCCCAAAAAGTCTATTATCTGGTCCTCTTTATTTGTTCCGGAGTATTGTTTGGCATCGAATGAAATACCAGATTTTTGGAAAATTTAAACTATTTCGTGACAATCTTGAATCAATAGTCGTAAAGAGGTGAAAGTACTACCATTGGAGAGGTTATTTGAATCAATAGTCGTAAAGAGGTGAAAGTACTACCATTGGAGAGGTTAAACTTTCATTGATGGCAAACATTACGCCCTAGCATTCGATTATTCGATTCGATTTTTTAACGAAATTTTGAACTATTTTGGAAATATCTCCTAAGCCAATAGTCATATATGTAGAAGTCAAAGTACAATAATTGCAAAGGATATTTTTTAAACTTTCATTGCTTAACTTTCAACATTGATTAAAAACAACGAGTTCTCATGAAGAAAATCAAAGTTCGATCTCAAACTTTTTGTTCGCGTACTGTCAACGAGAGAAAATAGTCGCATACATTTTTACTGTCGACGACCATTGGGACATATAGGCAGTGTTGCCAGATTCATGTAAATTTCCCGAGTTGAGATAATTTTTGACGAAAAGTGGTAAATTTTGCGAAAATAATGTTTTTAGTCTTGTTAATTTTTCGAGTTATTGGCAGCAGTGTTACCTCTTTGAACATACTCATAAGCAGTTTAATATTCTTGTGAATCATCCTGTGTAGCAAAAAAGAAATTGAATTATCCATCTCTAGTTGCTGAACAAAGGAACAAATGAATTAAATTCAACAATAGCAAAACAAAATAGCCGGTAAGTTCCAGTTTATACACGTCAAGAGTTGACGGTCAACTCTCGCATTTGTTGATGGGAGATAAATATAAGAGTACTAACAAAAAAATTATAACGGTTGTTAATCATATAAAAAATGCATGGGAAAATTGGAAAAAGGTAAATTTTCTCCGAAAGTGGTAAATTTTTTCCAAATAGTGGTAAATTTCAGTTCGTCTCTCTGGCAACACTGCATATAGGTCCCGTGATTTTTCACACCTTTGCAGGTAAAAAAATAGTTTTCGCAACACTTTTGTTTAGTCGCTGAATACGAATCCAGTGTCGGATTTGCGAATTTCTCAGTGGTTCAGGTGCGCTCGTCATATGGTTAAAACTATGTTTATTTGGAAAACAAATGTTTCAGTCATAATGTGGACATTTTTTATTAAAAAATGGATAAAGGGATATATATATGGAGTTATCATGGAAGGGCTCACTCTCATTCAGTCGTCTTTTTCTTCTAAAGAGTTTTTCAGACGAACTTTGTTGATGGTATTGGATGAGAGCAATGAGTTTTGATAAAAACTATGTAAAAATGTTTTCATTCGAACATCGGCTATACATACCTAACTCAAAAACCGGAAAAATTTAATAACCTCAATTTTCTCAACAGCTTGTTCACTAGGGCGTATCGAATTACAATTTTTTTTCGAATTTCCCATTCTAAGAGGTCTCAAAAGTTGCATGGGGTTGTCAAGATCACCCAAAAAAATTTTAAGGAAAAAAAGGATGTCTTCATGTCCCGCAAGGACAAAGTTGTTTTTTGAGGAAAACAGTAAAAATAACGATCTTAAAATATTTTGACTTTTATAAAAAAGTCTACGTATGTCTTAAAGCGAAAGTAAGTATAGGCTTAAACTAACAATATGTTGCTAAACACGGTGCCACTCACGATTTTTATCCACAGTGTCCTGTGTGAAGGATATTCGAAGCTAAAGTTCTAATCGAGAAAGCACATAACTTTTGATTGCTACCCAATAGTTTAAATTTTGGAGGTATTAATTATGGTGTTAACGTATTCCTTAAATTGGGCAAATTAATAATTGTAATAATTTTTGCAAATGCATTTTCCTATTTTTGAGAAATGTATACTTGAATGCAATGTTTTAACTTTTTCCAAAAAATTAATATAAGATTTTATATTTTGGGTATCAGAAATGGAACCAAAGAAACTTTTCTCAATTTGGATTCTTCGAATATTTCTGAACAACACCCTGTCTTAAAGTATTAATTTAAAATGCCAGCTTAAGGCCAGGATTTTATTTTCTACTTTCATATTTTTTGATGAAATTGTTAAATTTCGTGTTAAGAAGTATTTTTTTTGAAGTATCAAAATGATGATGGCATTGGCGATTACAAATGCAATCACAATACACAAATCATGTGTGCTCTTCGCAACAAGACGCTAAGCTATTGTTCTGAAGAACGCAAATTGTTTCACAGTATTCTGAGGAACACAACATGTTTTACTTCTCGGTGGCCCATCACGTTCGCTCACGAAGTTCTGTTAAATTAACATTTTTGAGGTCTTCTTTTTTATGTTTTTGTTTGTAGCATTTTTGTTAACATTCTAGCACTAGCACTTGCAGTTTTTAACACTTGATTTCACTCCCTATATTTTTTTCGTACAGCGGGATATATATGAAAATCGATTCTTAAGGACTTGACTCTAAAAACTTTCTTTTGTAACGCTCATTCGGGGAAACCCAACTTTTCCTATTTGTGAAAGCAGAATAAGATGTTAAAAAATCCTGTTCAGAAAGGGATAGTAAATACTGACGTTTCTCAATGAGCATAGTTTCAAGAGATACAAACGCATGGTTGAATTCATGGTATAATAATACAAGGTAGCATTGACAACTGCTTATTTTCTCTTCTACAAGAAAACATCTCCTGTCAAAAACAGCTTTTTGTGTACATGCATCTGCAGCTGCTGTGGATGATACAATTACAAGGTAGGCTCATTTTAAAATGGCTGCTCAATTGTGAAATTTTGCAACAACAAAGCTGTAGAAGCCACAAACGTCAAACGACAAAAGCAACAACAACAACAAAGAAAAACTAAAAGCTATCAGCTGATTTTGACAACTAGCGCACCCTGCTCTCCAATATAAGCCTTCCTTGTAATTGTATCATGCTGCTGTGGTTGTTGTTTTTTCTCACTCCAACGTTTTCAGCATTGTTTGTGTTTTCAATGGCCGATTGTAAGCGCTCTCATTTTGAGTATATTTTTTGACAGGAGATGGTTTCCCAAGCAATTGTCAATGCTACCTTGTATTATTATACCATGGGTTGAATTAATAAGGTTGTCTCAAGAGTGAGAGTGAGTGGCCATAAATGTCAAATCGAAGATGGCAGCTCATACGAAATCTGAAAGCGATAACATGTAAAGCCGATGAAGTTATTGTTGTTGCTTTTCATTGATTTTGACAATTGTATGTACTAAGAAGAGAGTACGATTAGCCCCGATACAACCTGATTAATTCAACCATGCATTGTTTGTTACGAAATTTCGCCGGTCACGCCAGTTGCCAGTGATTTTTCATACGTCAGTAGAATTGTGAAAATTAGGGCATGTCAGTCGCAAAGGGTTAAAGGTATGGGTGGTGTCCTATCGCCAATAGGTGTAGCATCTAAACTTCTTGAAAATATCTATGAAAGTTAAAATTACTATGGAGACAAAGTGGATAGTTTTTTTTTACCATATACTTGCATATATTTTTAATTTTAATTTGAATTTTTATCTTTTGAATATTAAAGAATTTTTGTTTTTATTCAAAACTTTGAATTAATTGAAAGTAACCGTAAAGAGGTTATTTTATCAAATAATGAAAATCAAAGCCGCTTCGTAGGACTATCTTCGATTGAAAAAAAGTGATGTAAAAATTGCACGTCGTGCTTATGAGATGCTGTTAACCTCAATCTTAATTTCGATCTAAAATTACGTACATTTATTAAACGATTACTTTATTTATTTACATAGTGACAGTCAATATTCTTAATTGGCAGATAAAATAGTCTATAATTGATTTCGTCAGGACTCACAGTGCCAGTGTTATGTTTCTGAAATTGACAATCAAAGTTAATAAATCATAACATATATATTTATAACTATAAGAATTTTATTTTACCTGATTTCTATTGGATAAACCTATTAAAACTTCGCCTTGTTTTGGATCCTTGCGAACTTTCAAACCAGCTACAAACTGTAAATTCTCAGAGTCGACGGTGACTGTTTTGAAATATTTCTTAGAATAGGGATTTGCAGGATTCCAACACACTATCGATAATGGATCTAACAAAGTGAACCATAAATTACCACGCGAATCGAAGGCCTCTGTAAGGGATTGTGTGGAACGTTTACCGATGGATTTAAAGTATTTATCGGTGTTCACAACTTGTGCAGAGGTCCAAAAATATTTTTTATTTATAACGCTCAAGGGTACAACTGATTCATTAACCGAGGCATAGGGGTGGAAATACATTAAATTGTTCTCTATATAAATAAGGATTATTCGTATTTAATTCACCTCTATGGATTGCTTGACTCACTGATATTAGGTGCCACTGTATATAAGCCATCGGTAAAATTAAACGTTTCACCAGCTATTGTTGTCTGATAGTAATTCGGATCTGCTTTGAAAAGAGGACTCTGCACTTTCCAAGATGTTCGCTGCATTAAGTCGAAAACAATCAGACCAGGTCCACGCGCATCGGTAATGTAAGCAAATTGATTGTTGCAATTCTGGCTTGGACTCAAAGTAATAGAATTAAAGATTGATATCTCCGGGAGATAGTGATCGGCTGGAAATTCATACTTGAAAATCATTTTATTGGTAGTTAGATCAAAAGTCACAATTTTAGGCGTGCATATTTGTGTTTTTGCACCAGCCGTAAAGTCACGCCCCGAATCAATGACCCATAAACGGTTGCATTGGTTGTCCACCTATAAGTGAATCAGGCAGTATTTAGCATTTATCCGTATTCATTCGATTTCTGAACACAGTTTATTTACCCAAATTCGAAAGACAGCAAATATTTTCTCACATTCTCGTTCCAGATGCCAGCTCATGTCGGGATATGCTCTTAACAATGGTCCATTGCTGGTTGTGCTTTGGTCATCGACCGTAGCCAAGGTGAATGGAATATTTTTGCTAACACGTGGCATGCTTACGAATTTTAACCAAGTTCCATTAGCTAAAATTTCGGAAATTATTTTGTACGCAATTTCAATCGACTTAATGTCTAAGACTACTTACGTAATATGGAGACATCACCATCATATGAACGCTTCTGTCCACTGGGACTATAGTAACCTTTTATAATGGCATATTCTTTTTGCTCCTGGCTGTCAAACCCAAACTCCAAATTCTTCCAAGAGTTGATAACCTTCACTTTATTTCCTTGATTGCCTGAATACTCCGCCTGCAAGAATGGCAGAAATATTGTCACGAACGAGCACCACAAAAACGTCTTCATAATTTTTTCCTTTCGAATATTTTCGAAAATTTTCTAAAAAGTATGTATTTATTTATCTACTATGCGTTTAATCGCGCTGAATACGTTTGAATATCTGTTTAATTCTTTCCTTTTTGTCAGTATTTAAACTTAACTGAAACCAGACACTTTTACAACACCCTATAAATATGGTAACGATAAGTTGACAAAAAGTTTCTTGACTTCAGTGCTTTCGTTTGTTTTATTTGCTTTATATGACTCCTATAAAATATGTTTTGAGATAAAATGAATCCGTGTCGTATTTTAATTGAACTCTAAAAACGTGCTTTACAATTTGTAATGAGTTTGATAATAAGATACCTGTTTTGTTATAGTAAAATCATATATTTTATTATGCACCAAGCCTAACGATTTATGCTTTTTATTTAGAAAATCACAAAAGAACGATTCGTTTTTTTTTTGCGGTCTTTAAGTTTTCCAAATAAAGCATCATCGTATAGTTTCCCACACCATGAACAGTCAAGAGATTTTAAATTGAACATTACCCAACTATCGATCAAAGAATTTTGTTTAAAAATCGTAATCGAATTGTCAAATATCTCCGTTTTTGAAGACAATTGATATTTCAAAATATACATACCTTTAAATTTAAATATCGAAATTTAAAATTTAATTTAATTCACTGTCTCTTGTCATCCTCTTGACGTCATTCATTTTTTATTATGCCATGGATAGGACATGAGCATCTTGTTTAAAATTTTAGAGCACATTTTGAGCGGGTTAGTAAGTCCAGCACCAGAGAGTGGAAAAAACCGTATCTTATATGAAGTGCTACAAAAGCCATCAAAAACGTTTTTTCTCTCCATTCCGTTTGTGGCTCTTCGATTCAAACAAAAGCCCTACCACCCATGATATAATTATACAAGGTAGGAGTGACAACTGGCTATTTTCACACCAGTGTCCTGTACCGACTGTGATTTGCCTGTATATTTTACTTTCTATCTTCTTTTTTACTGTTTTTGTTCTCTAATTTATACTATTTTTGACAGTTCGTGCAAGACGAAAAAACTTTCACTCCTACCTTGTATAATTGTATCATGCTACCATCCATGGTTGAATTAATAAGGTTGTCTCGGTGCTGATCGTATTCTCTTATCAGTACCCTCAATTGTCCAAATCAATGAATAGCAACAACAACAACAGCATCATTGGTTTACATGTTAAGAATTTGCACTTTCAGATTTTGTATAAGCTGGCGACTTCAATTTGACATTTATGGACACTCACTATCAGCCTTGCGACAACCTTATTATTTCAATCCATGGTAGAATTATAATAGGCCCCTATTAGGTACGACAACTCAACTTAAGTTGAGTGTGTAATTTGTAAATTTGTATTGTCTATTACACATTTGAGGTACATATGTGTCTATCGACTGACAAGTATGTATCTCAGAGATGTGTATGTATTTTTTGTGGTATTAGGTTTAACAATGCAACTATGTCTCGAGTGTAAAATCTGTCAAAAACTTACATCTGCTTTGAGCTAGTTGTATAGCGTCTTTAGAGGTGCCCAAGCCCTATGCACTTGGTGCACATTTGTTTTTGTAAAAGCACTTAGGCATAGGCTGTGTATTCTAATATACACACACAGCACTCCGCACTAAGCAATACAAAATACACAAATAAATTTGTCTCTTTTGTTTTTGATCTTTTTTCGTTGCTTATACCGAAGTGCAAGCAACAACACTTTCGTATGCTTTGTTGGTACATTTTGGTGACAGTGATCTTCTACGTAGATTTTGTTCTTGTCTAACATAGTATGCTTTCGTTTACGAAAGGTTGCAGGATTTTATATGTATTAGTGTTTGCACTTCCATAAGAAAGTTTTGGGCACTCCTGCTCTATACTATTATTTCCTTGCTTTATTCCTTGTGAACAAAATACATATACAAAAAAATTGAAATTAATGCGAACAGCTGATTCATTTCAACGAAAGTGTCAAAATTTCGGTGTAATCATGCTTCAATAGAAACAGCAATTTTACACCACAGCTCAACTGAAAATGTATGTTATGCGTAATATGGCAAAAAAGTTCAGTTGAGGTGTCTTAACTCACGTCAACTTAAGTTGAGTTGTCGTACCTAATAGGGGCCATAAGTAAGGGTCGACTCACTTACTGCCCTAACGCGTCAACGAAGAGTCGAAAATGAAAAAGTTGTCAAAATGACGAAGTTCGTAAAACGTCAAATGAAATAAAAATATTATATTTTCAAGATGTAAACAGAGCGAACACGTGTGTTAAGTTTGTCTTATTTTGTAATTTAAGTGAAAATATTAAAAAAACAGTGTAATTAAAAATATAAAATGTCGAGGAAATATTCAATTTGCAAAATAGCCTTTAACAAGTTTAACTAAAATCAACTGCGAAACATGAACATAAAGAAACTGGAGATGAACAGCTGATTTTGACAACTAGCTGGCTTTTCTCTGCTATCTACTTCATTCCTCTCCGAGTCGGCCCTACCTCATAATTCTGCCATGATTCAACCCATGGTACAATTATTACAAGGTAACACTGACAGTTGCTTGGGAAACCATCTCCTGTCAAAAAATATACTCCAAAAGGGATAGTTCACTATCGGCCATTGCAAACACAAACAATGTTGAAAACGTTGAAGTGAAAAAAAAACAACTTCAGCAGTTGCATATCCATTTTCACAAACAACTGTTTTTGACAGGAGATGTTTTCCTGTAGAAGAGAAAATAAGCAGTGGTCAATGCTACCTTGTGTCATTATACCATGGATTCAACCAAGAATGATAGAAACAAGATTATGCGTTCCGCAGTCTCGTCATCTAATGCTCTCTAATTGTATCATGTAATTGTATCATGGCTTTGTTGTGGTATTTGCTCGCCATCGTAAACCAAAACCGTTCCAAATGTATCGTTCGTTTCTGCAGTCGTGGTTCGTTGTTCTCTTATAGCATGTTCACATGGCCCCCTGAACAATGTAATTCAGCTCTCATTCGTAATTCGAGACTGAATTATGTTCCGAATTTAGTAATTCGATTTGCAAAATTTGACAAGCTGAATTATCTCATTCCAAGGTAATTCAGTTTGAATTAAAATCCGAATTAAGTAGAAATTGGTTTCATCTCTAAATTTTATGTGATGAAAATGCACCTCGTCAGAAAGTGTGATCTATCGCCCAAATCATCTTTTCAAATAACGCACTATTTGAGCTACACAGCCTTACTTTGAAAATAAGTTTCCACTATTTCCCAACGTTATTCAAGCCTAAATAGACTTATTTCGTTCCGCGGAGGTATGATACTATCTTTATGTCAAGATTTCGAGCGGGAAACAGCTGTCAGTGTCAAATTACATATAATTTAAAAAGAAGCCACTAGATGGCCCACCCTGTACATAACATGTATACCGAAATGAGGAGATGTTTATGGTTATTTTGCAGAAATTTATAAAGCCTTAAAATATATCCGAAGACATTGTTGAAATAGATTTTTAAAAAATGAAAATTTTTAAAACACAAAGAAATTTATTTAACCCTGGAAGTTCATGCTTCGTCGAATCGACTTTCTTGTTTTTGATTGTTTTGCTCACATTTTTCGTATAGCGCCAGTCTATGTCTAGTTGTTGATATGCGCAGAGGTGCAGCCAAATAAAAAGTGTGTAAGTATGATTTTTAAGAATTGACGTCGTTGAAACGACGAGGCATCGCCTTTGAGTAACTTTAAAATTTTCATGTTTTGTTTTTTATTGAATAGTTTTCTGTGTTAATATTTGATTTGTACTGCAAGAACGCAAAATGAGTAGCAAAAAAAAATTTATGAATTTTGAGGAAATTGAAAAATTTTTGTCGATATGCAACGGGGATAACGAATCCAACGATGAACTTGATTCCAACACCGGTCGATTTGGTACAGAGGAAGCTCAAAACAATCTGGATTACAACTTGGATGAAAATTCGTGTTGCAGCAATGATCAGATTGATGTAGAGGATGCTCTCAACGAAAGTTTGGAAGATCAAAACTAGTCAGAGGAGCCATCTGACTTGGAAGAAGACGATGCACCGCTTATTTTTTTAAAGGCAAGGTCGAATATAATTGAACCATCCAAAACAGTTTTGGTACCAAATGGTACTTAATATCGTGAGTCAAGTATGTGCAGAAACATTATTGACCCATTGCAATGCTTTCAAATGTTCATAACAAATGAAATAATCATTGATATAGAACAGTGAATAAATGTGGAAATTAAACAGCGCAAATTCGACTTTATTTCATCTAGTGATGAGGCACAAAGAAAACAGACTTCTTCGACTGAAATATTAGCCCAACCGGAATATTAGCAGCTTAACAGCTGTCAAAAAAATCAGCATCTCTCTTCAATTGAATTGTTTGATAGGTCCTATTGTGGAGCACAATACATAGCCGGCTAGCCACAATGACGAAATCGAGATTTAAGTTCCTTATATCATGTCTACGGTTCGACGATAAGTCTGTACGCCTTCATTTAGTAGAGGACAGATTTGCTCCTATAAAAAAAGTGTGGGAGATTTTTATTCAGAAATGCCGTGAAAATTATATACCTGGTCCATACTTGACAATTGACGAGCAACTACTGGCGTTCAGATTCAAATGCAGTTTTCGAATGTACATACCCAACAAACCAGCAACGTATGGATTAAAAATGATAATGAAGTGTGATGGCGGCACAAAGTACATGGTTGATGCTTCACCATATTTGCAAATCTTCCACAACAACAATCTTCCACTTGGTGAGTATTACGTGAAGGAATTAACAAAAATTACATATGGATCGAATAGAAACATAACAATGGACAACTGGTTCACGTCAGCCCCACTTGCCAAATCACTTTTACGTTAACCATATAAGTTAACCATATAAGTTGGCAGTAGTTGGAACTCTGCTTTCAAATAAAAAAGAAATATCGAAAGAACTAAAAAATACTAAGGGTTGTAAGTGCGGAACATCTATGTTTTGCTATGACAGTGAGTTAACACTTCTGTCATATAAACCAAAACCAAGCAAAATGGTATATTTAGTATCATCATGTAATGAACAAGGGACAGTTAATGCACAAACAAAAAACCCTCTATGGAAGAATTCTACAACCAAACAAAAGGGGGTGTCGATACATTCGACCAAATGTGCAGTGTTATGAGCTATTCACGCAAAACCAACAAATGACCAATGTACGAATTTTTTGGAATTCTCAATATGGCTTTCATAAATTCATATATAATTTACGTGCACAACATGTTTCAAGCAAATCAAAAGCCCCTTAATCGCGTCAACTTCATGAAAAAATTACACTTTGCATTAATCAAAGATCAATTAGCTGATAGACTAACGGTTCCGACTTTACTAGCAGCGAAGCGAAAAACATCAATAGTGTTATGCCAACTAAAGATCAGAACGCTCCAGATACCAATTCGGAAAGAAAGAGAAAGATTTGTGTGTTTGCACCTCTTCTAAACGACGCATGACCAAATCATCCTGCGCAAAATGCCATATAAGCTTATGTGGGGACCATAAAGTTGAACTTTGTGCCTCTTGCCTATAATGTTGCCTAATCCTAAAAAAAACCCGATCCGTTTAAAATTATAAACATTATTTTTAAGCCAAATTTCATATCAAATATGTGCTTAAAATTACACGGTGTAACAGTGAAAATAAACTCGGCTAGAGACAGAGGTTGTAGGTCTGGTTGAACATAAGATGACTGCATACTTAGTTTTTTTAATATACCCTCAAAATCGGGATTTGTGGTCAAAAACCGATTTTAGGTAGGTGCATGTATATTTTGTTATGTAACTCCGTTATATCTAGCTCAATTTTAAAAATTTAAACGTTGATAAAAAGAAAAAACACAGGTGCGTCACTGGACACACGAGAGAAGCGAAGCATTTTCGCAAATTCATAGATTTGATAATTTAATAGCGTTTTTTCGATTAAAATAGTTTTTATATTCAAAACTTTAAAATAACAAAGTATATATATCATATATATTAACCCTCTTTGGCCCTCCCTTGATGCCCCCTCTTCAGTTGTAGGGAATAAATATACAAAAATCATTAATTTTAGCTGCGTTCGATTCGCCAGCCTATACTCAATTCATGTCGCTTATTTCAAAATTTGTATGGGAAACCAACAACAAAGTCGACAGCTAGTTGAGTATAGAGTAGGTCAATTATCAGTTGAGTTGAGTAAAGTTGCGTTGCCAGTTTCTTATTTTTTAGTTGGTTTGTGTACGGAATAAGGTAAAAGTAATAGATTCTGTCAAAATGTGATGTGAGTACAAAAACAAAATGAATTTATTGGCAGACTTTATGTGGTCTGTAAAAACAAAAGTGTTGCCAACTATGCAGTAAGTAACAGCTAAGTGAGTAGCCGTTTTTTTCGTAGTTGAGTTGAGCACTGGCGAATCGAACGCAGCTTTTGTTACAATTTAATCAACTTACAGGTTGTTTATTTTAAACGATATTTATAACGACCTTTAGTAGGAAGTAGAAACAACATCTAATACACAATCCTTAGTGAATATTTCTTTTAGTTCGTTCGTTATTTTAGTTCGCATGGTGTGGCGGTTGTCTTTGGCCTCGGCGTGCTCTCGCTTGCTTTTCTTTTCGGTCGCCCTGGTCTTTATAATTTTTATTTTGTTTTGAGAGCGCCCTGTGAGGCGCTCCTGGTCTCTGTGCCAGACGAAAGACAAAACCAGGGCGGCCGACCCGCGTACGCGCACAACCGTACCTGTGGGATGCTACCGTCCAGGGCCCGCACGAGCTTGCGTACCACTGTGCTGCCAGTTCGGGAAGTGGGGGGGTTCGTTTCTGGGCCGGTAGCACCCCTTTGCCGCACACAAAAATTTCTCGTGCGGAATGAAAGTTTGGGGAGCTCGACCTGTGAACTCATGTATCTGTAAATAATAAAAAAAAGAAAAACAGAATTTTAATTTTTGAGTGAGAGGGGGGCCCTGCTCCTCCACTCAACCCCAACCGCGACGCTCATGGACCGGATGGTATGGCCCATGCCCCACGTATCCCACCCACCGTGAGGATCCGGGGCGGACATTTTGGGATCCTCCCTTGACAGAACTAATCTTCCATCCCTAACCCATTTTAATGAAAACTAGTTCATTTTATATTTTTTTTTTTTCTCTGGGTCATTTAATACACATTATAAATTTAAATATACTTTTGAAAAAAACTACAATTTATATCCCAAACGGTATTTGTTTCAAAATATGATATAAAAGTGGTTACATTGTCTTACTTAAGCGTAAATTTTGAGGCTCAAAGGAAATAAATGCTATATTACCGAGATTAAGTCATATCGCTTACTAAATAATTAAAGTTTTATTTATAATTTTAAGTTTTAATTTAATTTAATGTTAAGTTTTAGTTTATTTTAAGTTTTAGTTTAATTTAATTTTTAAGTTGTAGTTTATTTTAAGTTTTAGCTTAATTTAATATCAAGTTTTAGTTTATTTTAAGTTTTAGTTTTAATATGTAGTTTTAATTTTAGTTTAGTTTTAATAAAATTACATTTTTATTTTATTTTTCTTAAATCTTGTTTAAGTCTTTGCTTAGTTTAAGTTAATTTTGGTAGTTTAATTCTAGATCTAGGTTAAGATCTTTTTTTTTTTAGGTTTCTATTCTAGATCTAGGTTTTTTTTTTTTTTTTTTTTAGTTTATATTTAAATTATTAAATAAATATTAAACATATTTGCTTGTTAGTTTTATTTAATGTTCGTTGATTTAGTTTAATTTCTTAATTTAAGTTTTAGTATTAGGTTTAATTGTAATATTAGTTTAAACTTTGTTTAAGTTTAAATTTCATTTTTTTTTTATATTTAAATTATGAAATAAATATTAAATATATTTGCTTGTTATTTTTATTTAATGTTCGGTGATTTAGTTTAATTTCTTAATTTAAGTTTTAGTATTAGGTTAAATTGTAATATTAGTTTAAACTTTGTTTAAGTTTAAATTTCAGTTTTTGTAGTCTTTTAAATTTATATTTAAATTTAAATTAAGTTACGATTTTTATTTCCATATAAGTTTTAGTTTTAAGTTCAATTTTTAGTTTTGGTTTTAAAGTTTATAAAGTGTAGATTTAAATTTTAGTTTTCAGTTTAAGGTTAATTATTAGTTTCACTATATAGTTTTAGTTTTGTTTACCTTTACGTTTATGTTATATTTTCATTTTAAATTTAGTTTAGATTTTTATTTCAATTTAATTTTTTAGATTTAGTTTTAGCTTAGTTTTAGTATTAGTTTCAGTTTTTAGTTTTGGTTTTTTAAATCTTGATTTTATTGTTTTACATTATTAAAATTATTTGAGTTTTTATATTATTTTTAATTTCAATGTTAGTTTTAGTTTAGTGTAGATTTTTATTTCAATTTAAGTTTTAGTTTAAATTAAAATTTTATTTTGTTTCAAATTTTGTTTAAATTTTATATTTACGTTTTTGTAGTCTTTTGGTTTAAATTTAAGTTAGGATTTTTATGTCAATTTAATTTTTTTAGTTTTAGTTTGAGTTTTTATTTTAATTTAATTTTTAGTTTTAGTTTTAGCTTAGTTTTAGTATTAGTTTCAATATATAGTTTTAATTTTAGTTTAAGTTTAAGTTATTTTTAAATTTTGTCTTATGTTAAATTATTAAAAAAATATAAAATAATAAAAAATTTTAAATAATTTCTGTTTTTGTTTAAATTATGAAAAATATAAAATAATAAAAAATTTTAAATAATATCTGTTTTTGTTTAAATTATGAAAAATATAAAATAATAAAAAAAAATTTTAAAATAATATCTGTTTTTGTTTAAATTATGAAAAATATAAAATAATAAAAAAAATTTTAAAATAATATCTGTTTTTGTTTAAAAACCTGGCGACCTCATTCCCAGGTCGGGGTGGTCCTGTCCGGGGTGTGATGGTTGTCTCTAAGATGATGCTGCTGGTGTTGTTGTTGTAGCGCACAGCGGTAGCGCTAGGGCTCCGTTGGCTGTGGCTGACGATGAAGATGTTGGTGTTGTAGTTGTTGTTGTTGCAGCGCACAGCGGTAGCGCTAGGGCTCCGTTGGCTGTGGCTGACGATGAAGATGTTGGTGTTGTAGTTTTTGTTGTTGCAGCGCACAGCGGTAGCGCTAGGGCTCCGTTGGCTGTGGCTGACGATGAAGATGTTGGTGTTGTAGTTGTGGTTGTTGCAGCGCACAGCGGTAGCGCTAGGGCTCCGTTGGCTGTGGCTGACGATGAAGATGCTGGTGTTGTAGTTTTTGTTGTTGCAGCGCACAGCGGTAGCGCTAGGGCTCCGTTGGCTGTGGCTGATGATGAAGATGCTGGTGTTGTAGTTGTTGTTGTTGCAGCGCACAGCGGTAGCGCTAGGGCTCCGTTGGCTGTGGCTGACGATGATGATGCTGGTGTTGTAGTTGTTGTTGTTCGTTTATATGCTAAATTTCGTTTGGTTGTTTGGAGCTTTTGCTCCTTGGCTTTTTTTTTTTTAATTTCCTCTTGCGACCGTCCTCGCTGAGGGCTCGACAGGAAAAGAACGATCGCCGATCGCTGCGCTGCTTCGCCAACGTTGATCCGCCATCTTCGTTACCTCAGGGGTGCCAACCGAACGTCAAGTGGGTATGTTCACGTAGTGTACGTTAAGGACCATACCACACTTGACGCATGGTGTAAAAAACCATGAATAGGGTATTCATGATGCGTTTGTGCCATTACAATGGACAAACCGAAGATTCAAACCATAGCTCGGTAAATTTAATTATCTTTGCTCTAGTTCGTTTTGTTTGCTACTTTTGTCGGTTGGCTAGCCAATACACAGTCCTAGAATAGCCAACACACAATCCTTTCTTAAAGTAATAGATTATAGTGAGCTGCTGAAACATAGCTTTAGCTTATGTTTATCACTGAATCAACAAATTTATAAAATAAAGGGTTTTAGCGTAATGGTTAGAGGAAAGTACCAACAAACGTTAGAACTGTGAGTTGTGGGTTCAATTCCAGCAGCGGGCAAGAAATTATTTTTAATTTAACATTTTCTGGTTCAATTGATGCAAGCAAAAAACAATATCAATTCTAAGAAAAAAGGTGTCGGAAAAAAGATTCGTTTTTTCTGATTTCACTCTAGCAAATCGCAGAACGAGGCGTAAAAAGCTTCGCTTCAAAAAAAGAAACCTTTAATATAAGATACAGACCGTTTTTTTACAAAAAGAATTGACAAAGTTACAGGTAAAATCATTTGAAAATTTCTCATTTCTTCTTAACTTTTTCAACTTTAACAACGTTTTGTTAACAAATTTTGTTTTGTGGCATTAGTTTGGCACTATTAGTTTTAGCAGTATTCTGAAAGCCTGTTAAATTTTGCGTTCAATAAGCTATCATTGGGTGGCGTCCGTGGCGTAGTTGGTTAAAGTGCGTGGCCGCTATATCAAAGAACTTTGGAGACCCAGGTTCGAACCCCAGCAGCGACAGAAAATTATTTGAAATAAAATAATTTTTCTGTACGGCCGCCACCTCTCTGCAGACAATGGCAAACCTCAGAGAGTAATCAAAATGCCATGTAAAGCTTCTTGAGAACGAGAACATTCCGTTCATCGCCGTTCGGAGTCGGCGTTAAGCATGTAGGTCCGGTTCTCGGTCAATTGTGTACAAACTTTAATAACACGCACAACACAATTGATCATAAGAAGCTAGGTCAAAGTCCTTTCAAGGGCTGAAATGGCCAGTTATTTATTTTTTTTTTTTAAGCTATCATTTACTTCAATTGGCTGAAATACAAATGCACTATCGAATTTTTAGTATTCGTAATAAAATACAAAAAATTTCATTTTTCTTTTTTTTTTCTAAAAATGTTTATTTGACCTTTTTCGTTTATCTATACTATTATATAAAAGGGTTCTCTCGGATTTTTATCGTCCAAGCACGGGGTAACAGCTGAACCGATTTTAATAATTCTTTCACTATTCAACTGCTATAATAAACGACCCTGCTACTGGGTACTACGGTTTTGGTAAAACTTTGTATTTCATGATTTAAGAATTTATGCATTTTAATCCATGCTGCCATTGTATAAGCAGCAGAAAATAACATCAAACAATAGCTTAAGCTCTTTGTTGAGAGAGAGAGAGAGAGCTGAAAGTCTACAACTCACCGCGTTGCCATCTTAAGTGGATAGTTGCACTCAGTTAATTTCTGCTGCTTCGTTGCCATAAGGTCAATATATCGTATTTATTTTGATTTTACTAAGATGAAACTCTTTTCATTTCAATAAGAAGCCACTCTTTGTATTTCAATAAGAAATAATCTCAAATTAAATAAAATGAATTTAACATATTTGATTCTTGAGTCTTTATTTAAAATATGTTTTCATATCATATTTATGCTCCCAAGTAACGCTGGGAACGGGTATGCTAGTATATCATAAAGCTAGTGTATTGCCTATTTTAATTTTTATTTTGATATCAAATCTGGGTTTGAATTTTTCATATGGATAACTGCTGTCAAATTTTTTTTTTGGAGTGTTCCACGATTTCGCTCTCTTTTTAACCCTTAAACTGCTAAGACCGTCTACATAAGGTTATCACTAAAAAAACGGGAAAGTTAAAGTTTTCTTTTTCTGAATCAATGAATTCAATATGATTTTCTTGCATTTAAGAACCCAAAATATGAAATCACCTAGACTATTATTAAATTTTTCAATTGTGTGTTATTTGGATGACCATACATTTATAGATTTGCCGATATTCTGGCGATTTTTCTCAGCGCTTTTTCAATATTTATTTTTGTTGCACTGTCTGTCCCTTTTGTCGATGATATCTTTTGTCGAAGATTTTGTTCCAATGATATTATCTTTTAGAATTTTCATTAAATCCTTTACTTAGAGTTGTGTATTGGTGCCCTTTGTTTCATTTAAAAATAAATCCTTTTGCTATTCTGTTCAGGGTTGCCATTTTGAGGAATTTTATATAAACCTGCTTCTTTTTGTTCGATTCGAAAATGTGAGTATCTGGGAATAATTCGGGTTTCTGATAATTTTCGCTCAATGGCTTCAAATCATACTTTAAAAAAAAATATTCAACTGATGCAGATTGATTTTTTCTTCCTAGGACTTTTTCTTTCATCGAATTTCGAATTTAATTTTTGAAATTATGTATTCAAAAATCGGCACCAAAAATCGCTAGGTACAATGAGAATTTCAAAACCCTTAATTTCAGTCCTTGTTATATTGTTGTATTGTTATATTGTTATATTGTTATATTATTATATTGTTGTATTGTTATATTGTTATATTTTTATATTGTTATATTGTTATATTGTTATATTGTTATATTGTTATATTGCTATATTGTTATATTATTATATTGTTATATTGTTATATTGTTATATTGTTATATTGTTATATTGTTATATTGTTATATTGTTATATTTTTATATTGTTATATTGTTACATTGTTATATATTTTATATTTTTATATACATATATCCGTCAATTATTAACAAGTAAATTGCGTTTTTTAATGGCCTAAAACTAAGAATTTTTTTTTTTTGAAAAAGTCAATAAAATATACATTTGTATTGTATAAACGAAAAATTAAATAAAAAACTTAAAAATTAAAAAGCGTGCACAAAAATGTCCTTCTCTCCAATCGCAAATCAATGCCTTAATATCGTCACCTTATACCCCGCAGCAGCTCATCGACGCCAATGCGCTGAATGCGGTAGTTTATCTCTTTGAAGTTGGTGGTGCCTGTGAAAGACTTCTGCAAACGATTCGACAACATCCAAACTTCATCTTTGCAGTCACGATTTTTTTTCACCTTCATGCCGCTCACAAACTGCAACGTGATCGGATTCTCGATCAACAATTTGCGATTTTTTTCGTTATAGTCAGTTCGAATGTTCCAACCGAAAATCGCTATAGGATTCAAGTGACCACACATTAGAACACCTTCTGCAGTCATGGCTGCTATACCACATTGTACGCCACGTTTGCCAAGCGGTATGAATTGATCAAGTGCCGATGAGATACCAAGTCCCCACATGGTGGCATTATTCACAACATCCAACGGTATTGCTACCAGGAGATCACTTGTTAGAGAATGAAGATAAAGCATGCGACGTAGACCCAAACAAGGTGGTGTAACTGCTAAGCTAAAAGCGCCATCCAAAAGCTCGAAACTTTCACCAGCCACAGTGTGTGTGCCGAAGTCTGGATCCGGATAGGTATACTTATTTTCAATGCGCCATGATTTGCTGTTAGCTACATCATAGACGACGATGCCCGCTCCAGTAGGATCGGCCATGTAGACGAATGTGTGCATACAGTTACCATCGGGTGCAGGATCGGCAACGTCGATTAAAGGAGTAACGAAGCGGCTGATGTTTGGTTTGAAAGTGTCTTCGGGTAACCGATAACGATGTATCAATTGATCTGTAGCTAGGTCTATTACAACAATCTGTGGCGAACAGTGCTGCATAAATTCAATTTCACCACTATCGAGAATCCACATTTGGTTGCATGGATCAATCTGAAAAGAGAAGGAGTTGAAGTTAAAAAAATAAAAAAAAAAACCCGAATACTTACAGCAACACGATAGACGGATGTCAAACCATCACAATCTGCTCCATGCGAACTGTGCCAGTCATAGTTTGGATAGGGTTGTACCTGAGTGCCATTAGGTTTTTGCACATCGGTAAGCACTGCCAACGAATACGGCACCCCGCCTCCGAAACGTGGTATTGTCATAAAGACTTTCTCGCGCCCACCATTGGCTGTCAGTTCAAAAATAAGTTAAATTTTTTCAGCATAAATAAATTTGTAATAAACAATCATAAATTGGAAATTACCCGGATAATAAACATCAGTATCGATCGGTATGACACTGTCTGGATCATAACGTCCACTAGCTAAGGCAGCACGTCGTTCATTTTCTGTAGGGAAGGCAAACTCTACATTTTTAGCTTCATAAACCATGATTAATTTTTTGCTGGCGTTCGACTGTTGTGTGGGTTTATTTTTTGATGCTTTATTAAAGGGTGAATATGAGTATGGACCACTGTTATGTGCCAACGTCGAGCTGATTGTTATAAGCAGCGTCAGTAGTATTTTTGATGTGTTTGATGAAAGCCTGAAAAGGAAAATAATTTTTAAGTGACGGCATGCTATGTCTTCGCTGATTTTAACCATGAAGTAAACTAGATCATTTTCAAACTTTATTCAAAAATAATCAATTGAAATTTAGATAAGATCAATTCAATTCTTCAATTTAATTTAAAACTCAATAAATTTCAGCCGAAAAAGTTTGAAAATTGTGAAAAATCAAAATTGCATAATTTCAGGGGTTGTTTCTGTTCCACTCGAAGCATTTTTTGCATTGAGAATAACATACTTTCAGGAAATTATTATTAGAGTCGTTTGCGATCGATTACAGGCAGTACTGTACCAGCTGATGGCCTTGACATTTCGCAAACTGTCATGTCCATTCGCCGCTTTTTATTTGTTATTTTCGTCTGAGCGATACTGTATTGAACAGGTTATGCTATTTAATTCGATTTTTAATATTAATCGGTAATTTTCTGATATAAAATTTGAGTACAAATTAATAAGGTTGTCTCGGGGCTGATTGTCAAAATCAATGAAAACCAACAACAACAACTTCATCGGCTTTACATTTTAACAATTTTCGCTTTTAGATTTTGAATGAGCTGTCAACTTCGATTTGACATTTATGGGCACTCGATCTCACCCTTAAGGGGTCGTTCATAAATTACGTTACCAATTTAGGGAGGGGAGGTTTAGTTTAAAATGTACTACGATAAGGAACAGTAGGTGTGGGGGGAGGATCCAAGATATAGTAACGTGACCAAAAATTAAAAAAAAAACTCGAAAAAATTAAAATTAATACACCCCATAATTTCAAAACATTTTCATCCTTAACATAATACGTCTTTATGTTTGACCGTCTAAATTGTCAGTTAATTATTGACAAGTAGTAAGGGATTTCTATTTCGAAGAGTACCCAAAGTTTCCAGCTTCTTTAATTCCAATTATTGAGAGCATTGAGAGGAATAGTTTTTATCGATGAAAATAATTGATTTTTAAAATTTTTTCTTAAATTTATCTAGTCATGATAGCACACATACTAAGAGCTAGTCAAGATAATATTTTTTAAATATATTTTCAAATATTTTTTATCAATTTTTTTTTTTTTCATATACTACGTTACTTTATGGCGGAAAGGGGGGGGGGGTTTGAAATGCAGTACGAAGTGTAACGGAGGGGAGGGGGTGGGGGGGTAAAAAGTTGGAAATCGGTCACGTAATTCATGAACGACCCCTAACCTTATTAATTCAACCATGCTTCTGACCTGTTTTTCGAGTTAAGTTCAGTTTTTTCCGAGTTAGCTCAGTACTCCGTTCAACTTGCTTTAACCATGGCGGTCAACAGAGCTGCCAGATTTTTTGATCCCACCGTTCCCATTTGACATTTCCAAAATCCCAAAATCCCCATACTTCTTCGAAAATCCCCAAATTTGAACAAAACAAATTACAATTGGAGATCACTGGACCAAAACCTCCTAAATCAATAATACAAACATTAAAATTGACCCAAAAAAAAAAATCGCATATGCAACTTTTTTCTTTACCTCTTTTTATTATTTTTCATTTTCAATCATAAATGCCAAAAAGTTGTATTTAAAAAATACAGTAATGTTTCATATATTTCATATTTTTAGATATATCGCACCCTTATTATAAGCTCGCACAAAATTCTTAAATTTGCAAGATAAGCAAAAATTAATTTTGTTTTTCAAGTCCTTAAAAAACAAACAAACATACCAATTTGTTTTAATTAAATAGAAAGAAGATAAATACAAAATTTTGATTGTTGATGGAGATGATCACTACGAATAATTTTGCATTAAATATTAAAAATTTGTAAATTTTGAGTTGTAACTGTTTTGTAGTTGGGGTAGTTAGGGTTTGTAGGCAATTATGCGCAAAAGTGCCTCTAAAAGTTCATATTGCTTCTTTAGAGCCTGAAAAGAATCAAAGCGAATCAAAGCGATTCTGTTCGGGCTCTAAAGACATTTTCAAGAAATGTCGCCATTTTATGAAAATTTTTATTTTCAAGCAATAGAATGCATGAAAACGTATGAACACGTCCGAAATCAAATCGCTGGTCTTCAATAGCGACGGACATTCGCTAGATTGTAATCTATTCTACTTTTCTCTGGCGATCTGGCGATCCTCTCTTTGAGTGGTGTCAAACATGATAAGTGTTGCCGTATTTTTCCTAATTTTTCCTAGGGTACGTTCAGTGCTATTTTCTTAAGCTTTATTATCTTCTGACATTTGTTGTCTGTGTTTCTGTTTTCTTCAGTCAATTAGAATACACAAAACAAAACATTCTGACAATTCAGTCTGAATAGTTCGCCAATCGCTAATCGCTTTCATTCCGGACGTGTTCTGAGCGATTGGCAAGAAGAGAGAATCGCCGATCGCCAATCGCTTTGATTCTGTTCGGGCTCTGAAGTTCTTCTTCTGTGGACGCAGGAAGTCCTACAAATGCAGCACAATAGGCCGAAACACATAGGAGGCATGCATCTTTCAAGCATCTGACATTTTTTATTGAATAAATGTATTGTTATGAAGTAGCCCATATTAAAAGCATGCATGCTTGCATTGTGCTTGAAGCATGCCTGAAGTTGGCGAACTTCTAACTTTTTGCAGGCATCAAAGCATTCACAGAAGACATGTGTGAAATAAAAGCAATATCAACACAACCATTAACCATAAAATATCCTCCAATTCCATTTTTAATTGTTTTTGATTAAATTAAATGTATTTTCACTAATTTTCCTTTAAAATTCCTTTTTAGTTTAACATATTTGAAATTTATCACATATGCGATGCATGCTTTGTATGTGTTTTAACCACAGCCATGATGCATGCTTGAGGCACGCATGCTTTCTATGTGTTTTGGCCTTTCTGTATTAAGTTGGTCGACGGTTGACTGCATAGAAACCCGAGCGAAATCTATTGATTTCAACCATCATAAAGGAAAATTTACTTAATCATAACATTTAAAAATATAACATTTAAAAATATGTTATATATTTATCTTTAGCCCAAAATTCAGACTACTGTTCCTTCTTTTAAATTAATTTTTGCTATTTGCAAATTTTGTTATATTCGGTTTTTAGCTGCTTTCATCGTTATTTTTTTCAACTCTTTGAAAATTGACAACGTACGTTTTTCGTTTTACTCGTTTGTTTTTCTATAATATGGCCAGATATTCAAATTTGCAAATTAAGGGTATGGTTACATTTTTAATATTGTGAAAGAAACAAAGAACTTTGTCTCTCATAGACCGCTACATTGACCTAAAATTTGTTGAACCAAGTCTCTATGCGAATAAAACTCTTTAACTCTTTTCATTTGAATTTAATTCAATGTATTTTTTTTTTTTTTTTAATCGTTATTTCGAAAGAAAATGATAACGAGATCGAATGCGCAATTTGTGTAATGTGACGCCATCTGTTACTGATCTTCGTGATCAGCTTGAAATAATTAATTTTAGGCACAAAGCCAAGAGCAAAACAACGTCCATTATCCGAATTTGGGGCGATACGGAGTTCGCCGGGTCAACTAGTTTCATATAGAAAAACATCAATTGACAATCAACATACAAAAAAGTAATTGAAATTCATAACATCAGATGATATTCGGAAACTCCAAACTACATACATCAAATACAAGTATTGTACAACAATATAACCAAATATGAGTTTGTGGTCACAGGAGAAGTTCGTACAATATCAGTTTGGAAAATTTTTGTTTTGACGTTTTCTGAATTAATATGGGAAAATCTGAATTTCAAAAATTTTAATAGAATTGCCGAATTTCAATTGAAATTTTCTGAATTGTACTTGCAATATCTGATTTTTTAATATATTTATTAAGGTGATGCCTTATTAATAAAAATGCTAATATGATTCGGGACACCCCCAAAAAAGTTCCCATTACTCGAAAAGGTAATGAATCTCAAAATTCGATAGTAGAAGATAAAGAGGTGGCACAGCAAGGTTTTATTTTTCAAAGGAATTTATAATTTTTTTCATATAATTTAATTTTGATTTATTAGCAGATTATATGAGTACAATAAGAACATGCTATAGTTTTAATACATTCAATATAAGAATAATAACAACAATATCGTATAATGAAGAATTTATTATTTAGTTACTTTTGTTATTTAAACATCAATTAAATATAGAAGAATAAAGAATAAAGAAGAATAAATTTAAATATAGAAGTAATAATTAATAGAATCAAATTCTTTTTTAAGGATATTATATTTTAAAAATGCAGAAAGATTAGGAAAGAGAAAAGAATGAGTTAAAATAGTTTGCTTCTAGTACTTCTAGTAATTTCCCCTAGAGGGCGTGGCAAACCATTTCATAGTCTTATGGCATTAATGAAAAATAAATGGGAAGCGTTCAATGAGTCCTGCCTTGGGACTATAAGAACATGACTTCTCTTGATAAGCTAAATTTTAATTTCTCATAAGGGTAGGGCGGTATATTTTTCATGTATTAGTTCATGCAAATACATACAATTTCTTGCATTAAGATATGCAAATAAATCAAAAACAAGTATGGCATTTCTATAAACGGATAAATGATAAAAATTTTACAAACAATTTATGTGCATATCGTGTTGCATGATTTTATGCAACTTGCAGTTTCAACTGAGAGGAAGAATCGAGTTTACTCTTTACAATTTCAGAGATGTTAACACTGGCAAGACAAATTGAATTAATCATATTCTCATTCAAGGGCGTCCACAGGGGGGAGGAAGGGGTGGAGAGTGCCCTCCCCCTGAACCGGAGAAATTGTATATATTTTTATTTCCTATGTGTATATGTTACATTTTCATATCATCATTTTCATATAAGTGGAAAACAATGCATACCTTTTCCCCCTCGAAAAATTCCTGTGGACGCCTATGTTTTGATTATTTTTACAGGAGTAGCACTAGCTCATATCCTAAGATTTCTCAGGACATAAACTGTTTTAACTGCACTTTTAACGTGATCAATACAGGACAGAGAAAAATTCATATAAAAAGCTAAATTGACTATTTTCAACATTACATTTGCTTGTTTGTTAAAATAAACTGATGAGGGACATCGCTAATATAAGTTTTATTTTTGCAGATAGGTAGGACATGGGATTTGGCAGCATTTAGTTGAAGGCAATTGCTCCTAGCGCACTCATTGATGTTGTTGATGTCTTCATTCAAACGGTTTATGTAATGAGTCAACCATCTATGTCCTACGTACATCGAAACTGTACTTATTACATAAAATTATGTATAACAGTTTTGTGATGACTTTTTTAATTAAATAAAATATTTAAACAGAATTAATAAAAAATATATTAAAACTATGCACGAATATATTTAAATATCTTTCAAATATTTACTGTTTGAAAATAAAACTATCGCATTTAAGGAAAATTTATATAAAAATATTGAAATTGAAAAACAATTTATTTGAATATTTCCCACGAGCTGCGTCCATATCAAACGCCATTTAGTGGTATATTTTATTTTCTTTTTGTGAAAATATGATTTTTGAGTCCGGTGGTGAGTGCAATGCATGATGAAATCATGTAGAGTGGAGTGACATTCTTGAGAAAATACCGAGTTTTCACTCCACCTTACATGAATTCATCATGCATCGCACCACCGCACCACCGCACTCACAAATCATATTTGCCAAATATCCATGCTATATTACCCTTGCAACATTAACTAAATGAGAACTATAAGCAACCTGCAACTGCTGGTGCGAAGAAACTGGAGCAGCATCGCACAGGAACAGAGTGCGATGCTGCTGATGCTTGGCGGCTGCTTGGCAGCTGTATGGAATATGTGTGTCAGTGTGTGGCATAAATAAAATTTAAATACGGGAAAAAAAACGAGTTGTAAGGAAAATATTTGATTTATCCACGTAAATATTTAAATGAAATATATACTCAGGCGTGGATAATGTTAATATGCGTTATTTCCCCTAGTGTAGGAGCATAAATATGATATGAAAACATATTTTAAATACAGCCTCAAGAATCAAATATGTTTAATTCATTTTATTTAATTTGAGATTATTTCTTATTGAAATAAAAAGAGTGGCTTCTTATTGAAATGAAAAGAGTTTCATCTTATCAGTAAAATCAAAATAAATACGATATATTGACCTTATGGCAACCTTGCAGCAGAAATTAACTGAGTGCAACTATCCACTTAAGATGGCAGCGCGGTGAGTTGTAGACTTTCAGCTCTCTCTCTCAATAAAGAGCTTAAGCTATTGTTTGATGTTATTTTGTGCTGCTTATAGAATGGAAGCATGGATTAAAAAGCATAAATTCTTAAATCATTAAATACTTAGTTTCACCAAAAACATAGTACCCAGTAGCAGGGTCGCTTATTATAGCAATTGAATAGTGAAGGAATTATTAAAATCGGTTCAGCGGTTACCCCGTAATTGAACGATAAAAATCTGAGAGAACCCTTTTATATAATAGTATAGATATAGATAGCAATGCTTAAAAGCATTATGTACTCAATACAAATTTAAACATGTTCTCACTGACTATTATTATGACAATTGTTAAAACTTTTGCAAATAACGATTTCCAGTACGACAAACGAAGTTCGTTTGCGACAAACTGTCGATAAACGTTTCTTCTTTCTTTGCGTGTAAGTTTATCATTGACATTGCTATGAATACAAAACTCACTGAACGAAATTAAAGATATATCATGGAACAGAGATGGATAGTCGATATGTCACGACAGTGGCGGATCTACATACGGGCTGAAAGGGCTTTAGCCCCCTCCCCCCTTGGAGAATTGTTTGTAAAGAAAAAAATGAAAAAAGTTCAAAAAGACGCTTCAGCCTCCTCTTTGGCATACAAAAGTATAGTTTCAGCCCCCTCCCCCCCTTTGGTGAGTCCTAGATCCGCCACTGTGTCACGCCACCTGATTGAAAAAAGTGCTTTGCTAAAAAAATAAAATCCAATAATTGCTTCGTTCTCCAAATTATTTTTCGTTTTAATAAAGATAACAACTAGTGTTGTGGAGTAGAATTGTGATTTTTCACTTTTCGAAAACAAAATATTTTTTTTGTTGCTTAATAAAAAATCCCCAAAACATTCATATATCAATAGAATAGAATTGTGATTTTTCACTTTTCGAAAACAAAATATTTTTTGTTTGTTGCTTAATAAAAGAATCCCCAACATTCAAATATAACATTATTTCAATAAAATTGGGTGGAAATATTTTCTGAACTTATGACTAATATTGACATAAGAATGATGCGATTAAAACATAAGGCAACTCAATTAAATCAATTTTGCATGTTTCTCTGGTGCAACTATAAAGTATTAATTTTAGTACGGTAGGCACAATCCCTTATTTTTTATAACCATTTCATACGCCTCAGCATACTTTCCACCAAGTTCTCTTTAAGTTCACTTGGAATATTTTCAAATTCTATTTGTATACGGTTCCATAGCTTCTCTATGTTGGTAGGCGCTCGATTGTGTTGTCCCAATGGCCTCTTCAATATAGACTCTTCAAATTTTCTATTGGGTTAAGGTCTGGACTTTGCGCAGACCATTTCATAATCTGAAATTTTTGCCCAGACAACCAATTTTGGATAATCTTTACCATATGTTTAGGGTCTCCGTGCCTGAGATAGGCGCTTTGGTCTACAAAATCGGGCAAATGAGTTCGAAGAATTAGATGTAGTTCTCTTTCTTCATTATTCTATTAATTCTTACAAGCGGTCATGCCACCAAGTGAAACACCCCAAACCATCAAGCTACCTGCGCCATGTTTGACAGTTTGTTTCACATGATGCCTTTGAATAGCTTCATGAGGTCTGCTCCAGAAATATTCCTTTCCTTCAGATTAGAATCGGTTAATTTTTGTCTCATCGGACCATATAACCCGTTTCCAATCCTCTATGCTCCAATGTTCATGTTTTTTGCAGAATTTCAGACGCTTTTTCTTCTTAACATAGTAAAATAAAGAAAAAATGAGGAAAATCAACATAGAAACCGAAAATGGTATAGTATTTTTGACTTAAAGTGGATACTCGTCCAGAGTAATTGCTGACAAATTTAGAGTGAGCCAACGCACCGTGATTGCTATAGAAAAACGACGAAATGTAGCTTCTTTGCCGAACACTGGAGTCCGTTCTATATTGTTAAAAGATACAGATGCGTGCCAGATTTTCCAACATAAATCAAGTTTGAAAATCTAAATTTTGGTATTAAATTTTGGAATAAAATTTTGGGTTTTTATTTTTTAGCACACTATAGCTCTAGAGTCTAGACCATGTTCAAGCTATAAACTTATGTTAAATTTTGTATTTTTCGATTTTTGGGGACTTTTTTTTCGTAAAAATACCGATATCCAACCTAAAAAACCGCAATGGGAAGAAAACGGTATGGGCAGCTCTGGAATTACAAAATATTTTTGTATAAAAATCAAAAATATTTTTAAAGAATCAAGCCAGAAGAATCGAAGTGAGAAATATGTATAGATTTTAGATTAGAAAAAGCAAAAAAGATTTTTTTTTTGTTTTGTTGAAAAGATGCACTTCAAAGATGCACTAGTACGTGGAATATATGTACATCAAATCTGTTATTTTTACTTCATATATCACCCTTCAAAAGCCCATTAAACACTGTTGAGCTTCGAAATTATACATATCTCAATTCAATGAGTTTTTTACAGAACATGTCAAGTCATTTTGTTTCCCACGCTTGTGACTTAATTCAATTTAATTTTTCCCACAAATTTAGCTTATATTGTATAATCGCAAAAATAAGAATAAATTTCGAGAACAAGTTTTAGTTTCAATTGTGAAATTATTTATTTTTAAAAAGATGCAAATTCAATATGAATGCAAACAAAAAAACTTAAAATATGTGAAATTTATGTGAGGTGTGAGGACTGATATACAACTCAAGGCATAAGATGCCAAATAACAAAGGAAGCCATCGTGGTGTGGGTCACTGCTTCAAAAACTACTCAACAACATAGAAGATACAGTAGCTCGTGATTAGTGATCACGTAGCTAGTGATTTAAGAAATTTCATGACTTAAGAGGTATTCAGAATTTCATATATTGCGCAATTTTTTTTTTTTTAAAACCATACAATCAACCCTTCAATTAAGATTGTGAACGAAGAACATGTTTTTATTGATTGCAATAATTTCCTGTTTATTCGTCATAGTATGGAGGAGAAAAAAAAATCGTTAGTATGAAATTGTTCGATTGTTAATAAACATTAAACAGAGAAAGTCCGAAATTTATGCTTTCCATAGTAAGGACATACACAGAAAAAAAAGAGTAGAACTTTTACCTAAAAATGTAGTCAATTCAGCTAAAGTAATCCGGTGATTTTCAGTCAACGAATTTGATTAGGTGCGCTACCAATTTCTAAATGTTAATTATATGCAATTATATTGGGTAGTTTAACTGCGAGAGTAGCTAAAAAAACCTAAATATTTAGGTGTACCTTCAACCATAAAATAGATAAGACACATAATTTATTAGAAGAATAAGCTAATTTTTTTTAAACTATGACCACTTCAGATTAGGCAAGCCACCTATTAAGTGTAGAAAAATCATCTAATTATTTAGATAGCATTCCCACTTAAGAGTGGGAATGCCGTGCAAAAAATATGCAAAAAATATGTTTTTTGTTTTGCAATTTCTATTTTGAAGTGAAACTTTCCTTAGGTGACTTTACTTCATTTCGTCACATGATAGAGAAGAAAGATTTATTTTATAGTAGATAGAATGAGAGAGATATATACATTGAATAAATGACTGAAAAAGTTTCTTTGCCAATGCTTAGAGTCGAACCTGTGATCTCAAGATTTCAACAACCAACGCTTTATCTATTGAGCTTAATTTCCAATACAAGAATTTACTCTACATACCAATTAATCAAATTGCTGTAGATGCCCAGTGGAAAAATAATTTCAGAGTTGTGGACCTCATATTTTTATATACATTTTGTTCAGAAGTTATCAAACGGCGTAACAGCAGAGCGGTAAAGCGTTTGACTATAACGCCAACGGTCCGAGTTCAATTCTCGCATGAGACTTTACGTTTTGTAAAATTTTCTCACTTTGTTTTTATTTATGTTTTTTATAGGAGAGCGCTGTGCTCCTATACAATTCAAATACGGGAAAAAAACAAGTTGTAAGGAAAGCATTTGATTTATCCACGTAAATATTTATATAAAATTTATACTGAGGCGTGGATAATGCTAATATGCGTTATTTCCCTAGTGTACGAATAAATCGACAACTTGCATTAGGTAAAATAACTAGAAGAATTAGATGATTTAATAAGCAAAATTTTAGTTGAATTAACTAATTTTAATTAGGTGAATTACCTAATGCATGATTGTTAAATTAACTGTGTAAGTAGAAAAGTTGTTGAAAAGATTAGGTGAAATAGAAACTTTCACATTAGCTAAACTAGTTTAGGTAATAAATCAATTCTTTTATTTTCTGTGTAGTGTGCGAAAATAGGTTTTCGAGATAACAGCAGATAACAAACAACCAGTGTTTCTCTAGTTCCAAATGGTCGTTTGCTGTAGTTTTTTTAAACAGCTTGATTTAGTGAAAACTCAGTTATTAATGCGCATTATTGCAGGACAACATTTGGACCAAATTTTGGAACTGAATTGGACGATATCGACTTGCTTTATCACACCAAAGCTTCCAACGATGGTAATCTTCCTGAACCGGAGTCTGGTGGTGGCGAAAGAAGCTACGTGTTCTGTAAACGGTCACAGTACGACGAGGAAGATACGCAGACTCACGAAAATATGTACGGCAAGAGCATCCAATCTGAATGCGCCGTGAACTGCAATAAGTTGATTCCAGAGGATTCCGGGCAACCGAATCCCGGAACGCAAGGGTGAGCAATGGTGAATTTGTTTCACTTGAAAGCACACGGGCAGCATTTAAGTATAGAAAATTAAGTACGAACGCCAACGTGCAAAAAAATGTACCGAAAACGAAAAAAGGGAAGACTTCTGAACTTTCGACCCGCAAGAGAAAAAGTGAAAGTAAAAAGCGATTATTCTTTCTCTTTGTAACTGTTTCAGATTTGATTTATGTTTGTTCACAATCAAGCCATTCAGCCAAAGGAACAGCAAAACCGAGAAAAAAATTTATTCCAATTCCTTGCCCAGTGTGACTTATTTAATAATTAATATTAAACGCATATTTACTCACAGGATCATGGTCAAGTGATTGCAGGGTTTTTCTTCCTGTATAAGAATCATCGACAGTTATTCCCAAATTTTGTTTACAGGGCAGAAATGTGTGTATATCTACTTTAGAACTTTTGTATATAGCTAATATTGAGTTAAATTTTGAAGTTACGATGTTAAGATCTCCCTCCCCCCAGTCGATTTGGCATACTTTTCTAGTATGTCAGAAACGACTAAAACCTGAAAATCGAGTTTTTGACACAATTGGTCCCTTTCTTAATACCAGGTCACATATATACTCGTACTAGCTTTTTCCCGGTGCGCTTTGCTGCACCTTATTTAGATAAGTACCGGAAAATGTTGCAATGCCTTCAGCGTAATTATTTCTAAACCTTCTCGTACTCGAAACATAGGGGTCGTTCATAAATTACGTGACCGATTTTCAATTTTTTTTACCCCCCTCCGGTACTCTTCCTAGTGCATTTCAAAAACACTCCCCTCCACCCCCATAAAGTAACGTAGTATATGAAATAAAAAAATTAATTGATTACAAAATATTCGAAAATAGAAAAAATAACTGTCGAAAAGCAAGCAAAGAAAAATTATGCCCTTACTACACTTGCCAATAGTTAACATTCAATTTAGACCAGAGGTGCCCAAGCCCTATGCACTTGGTGCACATTTGTTTTTGTAAAAGCACTTAGGCATAGGCTGTGTATTCTAATATACACACACAGCACTCCGCACTAAGCAATACAAAATACACAAACAAATTTGTCGTTTTTGTTTTTGATCTTTTTTCGTTGCTTATACCGAAGTGCAAGCAACAACACTTTCGTATGCTTTGTTGGTACATTTTGGTGACAGTGATCTTCTACGTAGATTTTGTTGTTGTATAATGTAGTATGCTTTCGTTTACGAAAGTTTGTAGGATTTTATATGTATTAGTTTTTGCACTTCCATAAGAAAGTTTTGGGCACCCCTGATTTAGACGGTCAAACACGAAGATTTAAGGATGAAAATGGTTTGAAATGTTGGGTTGTATTAATTTCAATTTTTTCGAGTTTTTTTTATTTTTGGTCACATTACTATATCTGAAACCCCCTTCCTCATTTGTTACTTATCGTAGTACATTTTAAAAACTCTCTCTCTACTAAATTGGTAACGTAATTTATGAATGACCCCATAGTTACTGCGCAAATTTGAGCTCAATCGGCTCAGTAGTTTTGGAGTATATAGCAGCGTTCTCTATTGTAAATTTTTTGCATTTTTCATTTCCTAGTAGCAGGATATTACCAAGTAGTAACTTCATTCTTACCTCTATGTTCTTTGTCTCTTACTTCACAGCATTTCTGTTTTATAAATTTGGCTTGTATGGGTTGAGACACACCCCTTGTCCAATGCATGTCACCTTTTCTAGTAGAAGGACATCACCAAATGGTATCTACATTCTGAGTTTCAATGTTCTGTGACATTACTTCTATAGCTATTCTGTATCGTTAATTTGGCTTATATGGGTGGAGCCACGCCCCGTTTTCGAATGCCCGTGCGAGTTTTTCAGTAGAAAGACCTTCATGGGCCCATAGCATCTACATATCAAGTTTCACTATCAAAACATGTACAACTCAGGAATAATAATGATTTCTAAATAGTGGGCCTATATATATAGTTAGACCACGCCCAGTTTTAGCATAGTTGCCGACAGTAACCATAAGAACTTATTTACCAAAACTTAGTCTAATACGACCAAAACCATCTTAAATAGAGCATTTTAATTGATTTGTGGGCGGTAAAAGGGGGTATGGAAAAAAGGGGTATGGAAAATTTTTAATATGCCTATATTTTTCGCGCAAATGCAAACTAAAGGGAGATTTGCCAAATTATTCCAATATTCCATTTATTTGCAATTTCCCTTGCAAATATTTCCCCATATACACCATATGTGCGCACCTGTACTTGTTCACACCTGTATTGTTGTATAAGTTCACTAAAATGCCTATAATTCATTAACCAATACACATACAAAGACCGTTTAAACATAAAAACCTTCGTATTGACGTCACCTTTCAGGGAAAGTGAAACGAAATCGGTTCACGCATTACAGAGAACATCAATTTCATACACAATGCAACTTATTTTTATATATAGTATATACTCGTATATAAGGTGCGATTCATATTTATAAGAACTTGTAGAAGCAAAAAAGTATTCCTTAGTTTTTTTTTATTTCGACAATACTAATTTGTTTGAAAATCCACTTTTTTGTTGTGTGCTTTATTTACTATTTTTTACGTTGCAAAAGCAAACGCAAAATCAAAAGTAAAATCAAAATCAAAAGCAAAGGCAAAAGTAAAAGTAAAAGTAAAAGCAAAAGCAGAAGCAAAAGAAAAATTAAAAACAAAAGCAAAGCAAAACCGAAAAAGGACCATGACAAGAATTTGGATATGGATTAGGACAAAAATGAAGACACACCTAAGACATACATTTCAAAACTATGAGAGGCATTCGGAATCCTTGATTAAGTCAAGAATTTTGTTATGGATTAAAACAAGAGTTTGGACATGAAGTAGGAAAATTATTTGGATGAATAAAAAAATAACGGAACAATGAGGATAAGTTTCGGAACAAAAGAAAGGATATTGACAAAAATAAGGACGAGGATAAACACTGTCACGTTAAAACCTACGGGTGTGTCCACGACACAGTCAACTCTTTTTAAATTGAAATAAACTGCTCTTCGCATGTGTCATTGAGAGTGCCTTGAGAACGAAGCAAGATATGCCAAAAATAACACCAGATTTGTATTATTAAAAGGGGATTTCGAATCCTAAACGCACGTAAGAAGGTTCGAAGCAAGATGGGCAAAAAGATTGGTTTTTGTGACGTACATGTATTGGTGTCGGCTGATATTAAACAAATAGAAAAAAATTCAGAACCTAGAATGTGCATAGGTGTAGTGCATATTTATTTTTATAATCTGCTTCAGTTAGGATATACTTCAGTTTTCTTAGATACTTAATTCAAGTGCATATCAAATAATCTTCTCTCAAAAGTGCTTATTTTGAAATGTGATGACGACAGATACGAATTACAGTATACTCTCACAAATTAGAACTCTCACAAATTAGAACTCTCACAAATTAGAACTCTCACAAATTCGAACTGTCTAGAAATTAGAACCAGCTATTTCAATATTGAACGCTCTGAAACTTTTGGTTCTGATTTCTGGATGTATCTTTGTTTATGAAATTCATAAGTGATCTATGCTCATTGATATACATAAATATAAAAGGGCATTAAGCATTAATAAATAAAAATTCTTTTGCTTTAACATAATTTTTTTTTAACCAGTTTCATTCTTATTTTTTAAAT
The DNA here is from genome assembly GCA_943735915.1 of Pherbina coryleti. Classification (NCBI taxonomy): domain Eukaryota; kingdom Metazoa; phylum Arthropoda; class Insecta; order Diptera; family Sciomyzidae; genus Pherbina; species Pherbina coryleti. The sequence goes on along the minus strand of OX030949.1, from coordinate 96,332,844 downwards.
TTCTGTAAAAAAAAAGTGCAGAAATTAGAACCACCCGTGAAACATAGTGGTTTCTGTACTTGAATAATGGTAGATGGCTAGAAAGTAATTTTTCTTATGCTTGTGCGATCTGTAGTGTATATTTTATTGCTGCTATGTCGAAACAATAAACAAATTATTCACCAATGTAATACTGTAAAACAAACATGCCCACGTAGTGGCCCGTATGTCCCGCGTGGCCCTTCATACAAATTTTTTTCTATCTTAATTTTGTCTTTGCGATGAGCCAAAATCAAAGAACGCCTGCAAAAAACAACAACACAAACCGCACTCGTTCAGTGTTTAGCACATTTTTCAGCGAACTTTACAAAAACAAATGCATGCAAAATAAAAAAATTGCACACTCGATGATGTCGATGCTGAAGCTGATTGTCCCGTTACTTGTGTGTCGAGTAATTTTTCATGACATGTAATTTTATTGCATTGTAATTGTTTTTTGTTTTGCTTGATTTTTTGCCAAACGCAACGATGAGCAACATTTTGTTTTTTTTTTTGTTTTTTTTAAGCACTGGTCCCCGTTTAAAATTTCTTGGGCCCCACTGCGATAAAAATAATATGTGTGAATTCATTAATCCTCCCTGTGTCCGCTATAACTATATCGTCCTCCAACTTTTTGCGATGTTGCAAAAAATGCTCGTTTTTGACTGTTGTAATATTAATTGCGCAAAACTGTACAAATACTTTTGAACAAGACCTTCTTTATTCCTTCATTTAAACCTAAAACTAAACTCCCAAAAATTTAGGGTTAAAAGATGTATCTAAATGGGTGAACAAAATATCTTTGACAAAATCGTCATAGTGGACACATAACTTACGCAAAAATATAGTGGACTCAGCGAGTGATTATGATGTTGTGCCTTGCTTTTGTTTTAGTCTTGGCAAGAATAGATTAACATAACATAATACAGCAAAATGTTAAGTATAAAGTTAAGCTCACATTGAAAATGGAACTAATTCAATTCAATTCATGTTTACTCATTAGGAATTCATATTATGGCTACAAGATTTTGTTTGAAATACTTTCTTTTGACAGTTTCAAGTTTTTTTTCAAGTGTAACCTAATTTTTACAAAATAAGCTCCAATTTTTTTCAACCTTCTTCAGACAATTTTTTATTGATATTTTCGTTCACATAAAATTTGAACCACTGGGCCACTATCTCCGGAACCACTGGGCCACTTTCGTGCAAACTTCACACAAACCATCTACTGACCATTCCCAACGTACCCTGAATTTTGGTTGAAATCGGTCAACCCATTTCCGCAGTTAGTGGTGACATCAAAAGGTACACTTTTTTATATATGTCTATAGATTCGTCAAATTATTAAAAGAACTCTAATTTTGGATTTTATGAACCAAAACAGTTTTCATTATTTGGAAAAAAAATGTTGACCGACTGGGATCAGTGGTTGTATGGGATCAGTTTATTGGGAGTCGTCATGATTCCATCCGTAATTTTTAATGAAATCTAATATTTAAGCTTATTTTTAAAAAAGAAAATGAGCCAATTAGGACGAAAACCCTGCCTACATCCCATACAAATTGACGTCATCAAAATGGTAAAATCCCTTCAATTTCTACGAAAACTAATCTAAACACTTTAAAATCCTGCACTTGAGCTTTGATTCCAAATACGCACGCTAAGTTTGAAATATGACAAAATCTATTGAATAACACGCCTACCTCCCATACAAAATGACGTCATCAAAATAGTACATATAATCTTTAAAAAAAATTTAAAAAATTAATTCATAACCTTGTTATTTTCCACAAAAGCTTTAATTCTAGATACGCACTTCATGCTTTAAAGTTTTTTTTTAATTGAATGAAAACCACGCCCATCCCCAATACAAACTGACGTCATCGAAATTATAACTTCGGATATTATTTAAGAAACACGAGTGTTGAGGGTATTTTAACTTTGGATATGTCCTTATTAGTAGTTTATAAGAAAATATACAAAAATAAATAGAATATTTTTAAATAAAATACATGAAAAAAATGTTTTTACCCAGCAAACATTATGACTCTTAAAAGAGTCTTTTAAGACTCATATAAATGAGCTTGTATCGTCATAATGCGCTCAAAAAAGACTCTTTTATGAGTACATTTTCGTAGGTTTCGGGTCTCAAAATATGATTCATTATAATGACTGCTTTATGCCTCATTTAAGACTCAAAATTTAGACTCTTTTAAGACTCATATTTAATACTCTTTTAAGACTCATAATAAAGACTCTTTAAAGACTTATAATAAATACCCTTTTATAACTCATTTAAATGAGTCCTTTTGGACTCAAAATTAAGACTATTTTAAGACTCAATTTAAATACTTAAATACTAATAAAGACTTAAAAAAATTAAAGACTTAAAAGTCTTTTGGACTCAAAATTACGAAACTTTTAGTCATATTTGGTACTCTTTTAAGAATCATAGAATGGAATCTTTAAAGACTCATACTGAGGACTCTTTCAGAACTCATAGAAGTAATTATGATCCGTTTAGGCTGAAATAGATTTTTAGATTCAAATTTATGTAAAATATTTGATAGTTGAAAAATAAAAAAAAAATGACAACAATATCTTTTTTTAAACATTTCAAATAAAAAGTAATAGTAGAAAAACTTAAAGTCATTTTACAATCATATAAAAGACTCATAAAGAAGTCCTTTTATTGTGTACTCATAAAACACGCATAAAAAATACTTTTTTTAGAGTCTGATTTCTGAGTAATCATTTTACAATCATATCAAAGACTCCTTTATGAGTCTTTTTATTGTGTACTCACAAAACACGCACAAAAAATACTCTTTTTAGAGCCTTATTTCTGAGCAATCATTTTACAATCATATCAAAGACTCATTTATTAGTCTTTTTATTGCGTACTCATAAAACACGCATAAGAAATACTCTTTTTAGAGTCAGGTTTTTTGAGGCACTCAGAAAATGTTTGCAGGCATGGTATAATAATATAAGGTAGTATTGACAGTTGCTTGGGCAACGACCATTTGTCAAAAAAAATGTCTAGAAAGAGAGCGTTCAATTATTTCTTATGTTTTCGCCATTGTTTATGTTTCAGCGCTTGCAAATAACCAAACATTTTCTTACAAAATATTGCCTATTTTATTTAATCAATAGTGAATTATTATTACTACAACGAAGATAACTTGTGAACTTTGTGTTATTAAGTGCAAACATAAGAAAAAATGTTGAAAACGTTCAAATGTAGCAACCTCAGCAGCTGCAGATGCATATGGACGAAATTAAAGAAGTTTCCAATTATTATTAAAACACCACGGCTGGAAAACGTTAAACACATATCACACATAATTTTTTCACAACTTTCATTATTATAATTGTGTATTTAACGCACATATTTTGCGGAATTTATTTATTTTTACATTCGTTTAATTCTTGTTGCACGAACAACTGTTTTTGACAGATGGTCGTTGCCTTGTTGCTGAGAAAATCTATACTTGTCAATGCTACCTGTATAATTATATCATGGTTTGCAGGGTACTTAAAAGACTTATTTATGACAGCTAGCTTATTTAAAATAATTTTTTGTAAATTTTATTTCATGTTAAAAATCATACTCATATCGTATAAAGAATATCGGTTTCGAATTCGAAAACGATTTACAAACATGCTTAGAAGCAAAAACGAGCTTTTATGGGGAAGACTTTGTCATATGAAAATCTTGGAATAATTATGTGCCCAAATGATTGAATTTAAACGGTATCATGAATATTGGCGGGGTGCAATAAGGTCAACGGCAATAAGGCCGAATTCGGCTTTATTTCGCTTTAAGTTAAATGAATCCACAAATTCGGCCTTATTTCCATTTGAAAAAGAAATAAAGCCAATTTGGCCTTATTTCCCTTTAAAAGGAACCAATATTAAAACGCCATCAAATAAGTTTTTAAGTTTTATTTAATGGAAAATTAAAGATATTAAGTATTGGAATAATTGTACTTTAGGGCCCATGCTCCTTTTTTTTCTAAATGTGCATTTGGAGCTCCTAAATCTAATGCTGCAAAAAAAGGTCGGTCTCAAATGGCTTAGGAGATGAAAATAGTGAAAATTTGAAAAATGGACATATTTTGGAATAATTGCACTCTAGGTTCACGCTCCTTTTTTTTGTTTTGTTTTTTAAATGTGTATGGAACTTCTAAATCTAATGCTGTAAAAAAAAAGGTAGGTCTCAAAAGGTTTTGGAGATAAAAATCGTGAAAGTCTGAAAAATTTACATATTTTTTTATTTAGAAGAATAGGATATCTTATTCTAATAATAGAAATATATATTCGTTTAAAGCGAAAAATATGATCGTTTAAATGCTAAAGAACATGCATCTTTTTGTAAGTGATCGAGAAATATATGTCAAGTTAATAAAAGTTATGAATGAAAATTTATGAAATATACGTGATTTGTACTAAAATTTTTCATGAAGTTTTAATATTTCAAGGAATTAGTGCCGCAGGCCAAAAATTTTTATTAAAAATCGCCGCGATTTTCGGAATTATTTCCCTTTGAAAAGGAAATAAAGCCAATTCGGCCTTATTGCCGTTGGCCCTATTGCACCCCGCCTGAATATTCATAATTATAAACAAGGCGCCAAAAGAAATTTTAAAAGTTAAAATGATGCAACTTTATTGAAGTATTATCCCGGTGGAACCTTTTGGCCAAACAATTTTTAAAAGAGCCCACAGAACCCATATACATCCGAAGATTCTCTACAGAGCTTTATTATTCTCTACTATACCCTAATTTCATTCTTGTCCTTTATTGCCTTACGCATTTCAAGAAGTGTCTGAGCTGAACTTAGAACTGATGGACTGATGGGAACCAGTACATTTAAAACTTCTGTGTTGTTTCTGTGTTTGTCTTTTGCCTTTACTTTGTTACGTTTCGTGTTGCTACATAAGCCTTTGCTCTTAATTGCTCTCAATGGTCCGCAGCTGGCTCCGAAGCTTGCTCCGTGCCCATAGCTGCTCATGCGCCTTAAAGTGGTGGGGTACACGGAATGAGATCTCGTTTCTAAAAGTCTCACCAAAATATAAATTGCATGAAATAAGTCAATTGACGATAATAAATATTGACAAAACAAATGATTAAAATAATCCACAAGACATTAAAATCATTACACAAATAAAAAATGATTAAAGAATTCACCTTCAAAATGTAAAAAAACAAATACATACAAAATATAAATAAATTAGCTTTTTCGAAATTCAAGATGCATGAGCTGAATTATCTCTCAAAAAAGAACGAATCTTCATAAGAAGTGTCTTAAAAATTCTTAATTGTACTGTTCATTGATAACACCTGTTATTATCACTGTAATTCTACCATTGGCGATACAGATGCATGTTGTTGAGTATTTTTTAATTGCAACTTAATACCTAATAACACCAAAATCCAATTATTTAAAAATTGACCGGTTTAGAATTTGTATCACATAAAAATATACAAGAAATGAACATTCCAAGTTGAAATCTTGTTTGGATTGGACATTTATGATGTTGTTTCATAAAATAAGTAAAGGCAATACCGCAATGAATCGCTAATTGCTCAAAAGGAACAAGTTGGACAAGAAAATCGAGATCTTCTCCAATAAGTTCATCCGAAAATCTTGCAAAACGTTCATGCACTCTCATAATGTAGATGCGTTATGAGCGAAAAACCGTTTAATAACGGTATTTAAAAGTTACAAAATTACACTCCACACAAAAGTCATTGCAATTATACTCAGTATTAAAATAAGAATTATATCCACTGCATTCTTTTTAATTTTATTCTCCTTTGAAATAATAATTATTCTTGTATTGTTGAAACCGAAATCTTCTAAATATTCAGTAAAATATACTTTGGGCTAGATGCACTTTATTTATTTTAATCTTTAAGCACATTCACTCACATTTTTATTTTCATATCGTTAATGTTTAAAAGACTTCTTTGCTCGCCCGACAAAACCTAACTGAATTATTTAAATAAAAAATGTTTATTCTTATCGTATTTGACTTGATTTTATATCGAATACTTTATATCTTCTTCGAATTGCTTTTTAATTAATTTAATTAACTGGTTTTTTTGTTTATTATAACTATACGAGTGTTTAGCTTTTTGTTGTGATGAAGATATAAGACAAATTTATTGAACTTTAGCCGCAAGTTATCGGTTTCGAAACTAGTTTCAATTTTTAAACATTTCTGTAGTATTAACAAAACAGTTTTCACTTTTATGTTTTCAAGTTAATGCCGCAGCTTATTTGGTGAAATAATTTTCCGAAGTTTAAGTCGTAAAGTAGACACTACTTATGATGTAGTGTCGGCTTAATTTGCGGCAATTGAGTCATTCAGTTAATCAAAATGCAGATATCTTCGGCTATTATTTTTAATAAGTATGAACTCTAAAAAGTTCAAAAATTTATGAGTGAGACCTTGTTATATCTTAAATCTGGCAGGGCCGTAGCCAGGATTTTCCTTGAGGGGGTAGGAAGTTTTGATAACAAATTTATATAAATATTGATATAAATTGTAAAACATCCATATCGGACAGTATCAGCGTCAGAATTCCACCTGGTAATTAATTTTGCCAGGCTGTCTAAAGCCAGAAAATAAGAAGGAGGGTTGTAGGTCACGGTGTGCGGGAAGCCACTTTTATTCAACCTGAAATGTCGACGCAATTTGACTATGCAGATGTTTGAAGAACCATCTATAACTCGTTTAAGGGGGTAAATCGATTTTTTATAGTAAATCAAACGATTTTTTATCAGGATGTCCCAAAACTGAGCGCAACTATTTAAGGAGAGGTAAAAGGTGATGTCGAGTTGAGAAAAAAAATCGTATGGGAGGGAGGGGGGGGGGGGGGTGGCGGTTTATTTTCACACTCTTAGGAGCTACATGGTTAGTTAGTACACTGCTTTTCAAAGTTATAGTTACTCCCCTCTCGTTATGTGTTTCAAGAGAACTAAAGTGAAAGAAGACAAGCTGATATTACAGTAAGTTATAAATGTCAGCATCATTTAAAACTAGCAACAAAAATTTATTAAAGTAACGGTAAATTTCAAGAGAGGAAAAGATTAATTTGAATGGCACACTAAATGCTCATTTCAATCAAAGGTGAATCTTTTTTAGGAACTTTTAGTAATTTATTGGGCCACCAGAGTGTGTTATAATTTCTGTTAAACGATTATTCATAGAATCAACATAAGGTTTAAGGAAATCTGGGTTTAAAAGCGACCAGGACGTCAAAATTGCTGACTTCAGATCATTGGTAGCTTGGAACTGTCGTTTATATTCATAAATTTTACGTACAAGCCAACCCCAAATATTTTGAATACGGTTGACATCTGGCGAACGTGCTGGCCACTCCAGTCGAGCAACATTGTGTCTATCAAACCACTGTTTCGTCGACCGACTTACGTGAACGCTAGCATTGTCCTGTTGAAAATTTAGATTTTTGTCAGGATATTGCCGCAAATATGGGAGTAAATTTTTCTGGAGGACTTCTTGGTACTCAATGCTGGTCATTCGGCAGAAAGGAAACGCAAGGGAGAGGGTACCATTTGCGCAAAATGCTCCCCATACCATGAGCGAACCGCCACCAAAATTACGAGTCGAAAAAACACGTGGTTCTTTACGCAAATCCCTCCAGTATGAGTGCGTTCCATCCGGACCGTCAAGATTAAATTTTTTCTCATCAGAAAAAAATGATCTAATAAAAAATAAAAGTGATTCAAACCAAAAACAGCAACTTAAACGCGACCTAAAAGCGAGATGTATTTACACATTAATTCCTAACCTTATTCCAGTTTTGTGTGATGTGATTTCGAGCGAATGTCACTCGGAACGCTTTGTGTTCAGCTGTAAGATTTGGACCTCTCTGCATTTCTTGACGAACAATATTTGGAACTGCCCTCCATAACTGCCCTCCATATGATCGAAATAGAGGCTGTAGTGCCACATGCTCTTTGTGCCATTGATAGTGAAGTTGTGAAATTCGACAGAATTCGACAAATCCGCATGGTTTTTCGCTAAGAAGTAATTTTTTTCGTTCAGGATAGGTTCTGCTTCCATACTCTTCAGGATTACCCAAATAATGTCGCACAATAGTATCAGATCGGCCGATTTTACGAGCAATACGTTTTTTCGTCCAACCTTGTTCATAATAGGCTTCAATCATACCTTTTTCACGATCATTTAAAATGCGGCCACGTGGCATTGTAACGCTTTGAAAGTAAGAATTTATAAAAAAGCATAAAAACAGAATTTAACGTAAGAACAACTTAATTCATCAAAGGCAATTATAACAATGAAATAAGCATTAAGTCTGCTATTCAAACTAATATTTTTCTCTCTTAAAATTTACCGTTACTTTAATAAATTTTTGTTGCTAGTTTGTAATGATGTTGACACTTATATTGAAAACAAATTATTGAGCTTAAGGCCAAGCATGTTGATAACAAGACAACATGAAGAACCACAAGTAAACAACCAACAACAACAACAAAATATTAAGATTAATAGTTGAAATTTATAACTAAATGTAATATCAGTTTGTGCTCACCAGAGCTGTAAAAGATTGAATCATTTCGGAATGCACACACTCTTAAATCATTCAAAAGCTGCATCAACCAGATTGCAATCTTATGCTTCTGTAGAGTAAATACAAATGCACAATTCATCATTCTTTGAAGATAAAAGAATGCACACCCAATGCTTTATAAGGAATGGGACTTATGAAAAATATCAATCCCATTCTTGTAGGCTTAAGAAATACGATGAATGCACTCAGTTTTATCATTCTTTTCAACTCTGAAACACTGGACATTTTATTTACTACCATGAAATACTACTAAATATAAAGCAGCATTTTGCATTTTTGTTGTCATTTGTTTTCGACGGCCGATCTTAGTGACATGCTTTTGTCTCTCCTTTGACATTTTCTGGAATAATAAAGTGCTTATTAACAATAAATATTATTAACAAAATGTATAAAAAGTAACTTATGCTGGTTACTGAAGCCATCGGTGGCTGCACTCGTTAAAATTTCAATTCAGTGTGCATTCTTTACGTTTTGCAATTCATGACTTGAAAACAATTTTATTCAGCCTAAAGACTTAAGCCTAAAGAGTTCACACTTTGAATGCTACAAAAAAGGTAGGTTCAATGCCATGGTGAAAGAATAATATCTTCATGTATATTACCTATTGGTCAGCTCTCCGAAGAGGCTCAATAAGCCAGAAATAAAGACAATAGATGCTTCAGGGAATTTTTTACAAGAGAGACATCAAGAACAGAAACAAATGTTGACCATATTCAACAAGGCAACCACCTAAATATAAAAACACAAATATAACTCCAAGTGTTCTAGGTATTTTAAAATCCCCATGTCTGAGTTATAGTTCTGATTCAGAATAAACAGAATATAACACAATATTAAAACCTTTTTATCTTTTTTTTAAGCATGCATGAATGCACACATGAATTTTGGTGAAATATCATCAAGACAGCTTGGCTGTCTTGTTGTGTGGGAGGAAAATCTAAAAGTTGTCCGATCTTAATTATTTTTGGCATGGTGTTTATTTTGTTGTTAAAAAAATTTATTTTATTTTTCAAGTTCACATATGAGCAAAATTAGTGGGATTTTTGCTGTTGAAAAAAGTCACTTCGTATGGGAGGTAGGCGTTGTAGTTGGCCTAAAATTCTTATTTTTTGTCAAGAACTGTATTTTAACACAATAAGCATTGGAACAAAATTTCACTACTCTAGCTTTTATAGTTTTTAAAAATAGTCGAAATGTCATCCTAAAATCGAAAAAAGCGCACTGTGCGTAGTTACAAACATAACTATAACCTCTTATGATTGTAATTTCGAGGTTATAGTTATGTTTGTAACGACGCACAGTGCGCTTTTTTCGATTTTAGGATGAAATTTTATTATAAAATTTTAGGAGGTCATTTTTGAATGTAAAGGAAAACGAAGTATGTAAAAAAAAAAATTGATTTATTGAAAATTATTCATGAGAAAGTCCCCTTAACATCTTCGCAGAAAATATCTGTCTCAATATTTATAGCTCTTTTACATTTTATTAAATGTTTTACAGTGTAATTAATAAAAGTGGAAGTTAATGAATGCTGTTCCGAGTTAAGTTGTCAAGTTGAACTGAAAAGAAAAGAAATGACATAGGTTAAATAACAAACACGATTGTTTCAATAGGTTCAAATATTAGCTTCATTTCAAACAAAACGAAAAAATAATTTTCACTTTAAACAAATACTCTTGGCCTTAGTTGTTCAAGCGTGCCACTTTTCAGAAACATGAACTTATGAATATAACTCATGAAATTTTGAATTTGAAGGATTGTAAAATTAAATATTTTAAGTTTTTTTTTGCCGAATTAAATATGCAATAATTATATGAGAGACTATTTTTGGCATGATATAAATTATTACCATTGTGATAGTCGTTATAACAAATAAGGATCGACAAATAGAATATGTTGAACAGGCAAAGTTAGTCATCAATAGGTTAAATTAATTAAAAATAATTTAATGCAGCAGTCACCAGCTGCAAACTGAGTAAATTTCAAACGTAAATAGATCTATTGTTCATACAATTCAAAACAAAAGATAGTTCGTGAGAATTAAATAAAATTAACTAGTTTACTGTAACATTATTCTCAAGCACAAAGACAATAAAAAAACAGCAAAAGATTTATCGTTAAGGACTTATTTTATAAATTGACTAAAGTGCAAAAATAAAACCAAGTTGGTAATTTATGATGCAACAAATTTCACCAAGTTTATTGAATGATATAGTAATTTTTGCCAATCGATATCAATTCATCCGGATTATCTCAATTTTTAATTTATTGTTTTGACGTGACAACTTTACGTTTTACCGCGCAGAGTTCCAAAAAAGTTGAGCACAGCGTTTTTTTTTTTCAAAATGCATAGGCGTTGCATGGAATTGTTTCTCGTTGACTATAAGGTTAAATCTTTGACATAATGACTAACATATCTAATCTATCTACAGCCATGGACACATAAATAGCACAAATGTCAACTTATTTTTTAAACGTTTCGTTTGAATCTAATAATACATTCATTAACTTTGGTTATAATATTTTTAAACTCCAGTGTGACGTTCTTTAAAACTCCAAGAGAGGTACCGTTACTTACTTTTATTTGCTCAGGCCATCTCTTTCTTTATAGGCATGTACGATCTGCTGTGGTCATATAAATAGCACACATGTTAATTGGTGAATAAAAGTTAACAAGATCGGGTGTTTGTAAAAATTTTAGAGTAGCATTCAGTTAATTTCGCTCATTCTTAACAAAATGGGCCGTGGCAAACATCACACTCCGGAAAAAAGGTCTATAATTCACCAACTAAGTCGAAAAGTCAAAAAAACCATCTGAAATCGCAGATATTTTGAAAATTTCGCGAAAAATGGTCTATAATGCACTCAAGCTGGTTAAATCAAATGTTTCAAATAATTTCGAGAATAAACCGCGCAATCCTAGACCGCGTAAAATCACCGCTTCTACTGATAGACTTATAGTTCGCAAAAGTAAGGCTGATCCTTTCAAGTCAGCAAATCAAATTATGAGGGGAAATAAATGAAGAAAATAACCTTTATGTTTCAAGAAAACTAGTATCTAGGAGACTACAAGAAGCTAGTCTTTATGGACGCATTAGCCGAAGAAAGCCGCTCTTAACAAAAAAAAATTTAAAGAATCGTTTAGCGTTTGCAAGGGCCTATGTGAATAAAGAAGACCAATTTTGTAAGAACGTGATCTGGACTGACAAAACTAGATTTAATAGGGTTGGACCAGATGGAAAAACTTTTGTTCGGCGCCCCAAACGCCAAGAGTTGAATCCTAAGTATACAAAAAATTTTATTAAAGCATGGATAGGGAACTTAATGGCTTGGGGAGCTTTTTCCTGGCACGGGGTTGGGCCAATTTTTCGTATACCAGGAATAATCTTAATAACCAGATGGAACCATTTACATTTGAGAACATGCATATTAGGTGGACTTTTATGCACGATATTTATCTAAAATACACTGCAAAGGTTGTGATTGATTGGATAAAAAAGGAAGAAATAAATATTTTTAATTGGCCGGCTCAAAGCCCAGACCTCAATCCCATAAAAAATTTATGGAATGATGTGAAGGTCAGCATAAGTAACCAAAATTTTCGAAATTTAGATGAGTTATGGAGTGGAATTGAGAAGGCTTGGTACTCTATTCCGAAGGATAAGGTCAGGAAGCTTGTGGAGAGTATGGGACAAAGATGTCGGGCTGTTTTGGACAATTCGGGATACAGTACCAAGTACTAGTAAGCATATTCGTAAGCTCATTATAAAATAAATATAAATTACTATGTCTTTTTTTCAGAATCCAAATTGTGGTATTTATATGTCCACCTCAGCTAGGGAGCAATTTCAGATGTTTGATTAATTTTCTAATTTTTAATTCGTAATTAAAAAGTTACTGCTGATTGTAAGTTTTTAATGTTTAAACTCAAATACCATGAAATAAATTCTTGATTTCCTCTATGTATTTTATTTAGATTCATATGAAACACCCTACATGTATTTTTGTGCTATTTATGTGTCCACGGCTGTATATATATCCTATCAGCATGCAAATTGGTGTATAGAAGTTTTTTGGTATGGTGCGTGTTTTGGGGCTATCAAGTTTGATCCACCTTGAACACCAGAAGGCGCTGTAGCAGAAATTTTTTACAAAACCGCCTAAAACTCACAAACCGCTCATGCGATTGGAATGCAAATCGGTATATAGTGGTTTTCAAGCACGATGAGTGTTTTGGCTATCAATTAATTCATCTTTAACGCCAGAGGGCGTTATTTTGAAATGAAAATTGAATGAAAATTGATGTATAGTGGTCTTCAGGTCCGCTGAGTGTTTTGCCGCTATCTCTTTTGATCCATCTTGAACACCAGAGGCTGCTGTAGTACAAATCTTTTATAAAACCGCCTAAAACTCCCAAATCAAAGGGTCTAAAAAGTTTTGAATTTACTTATTATTTTTCAATATACTTGCTGGGTGCAGCAATGCGCGCCGGGAATCACTAGTTAGATATTTAATAAACTAGTAAGAAATGATCTTCGACTGGGCCGAGGTTAAAATACCCCACGACCGGATCAAAGTATATTCAAAGTCTTAAGCAGTCAATTTATTGTAAAAACAGAAAAATTCGCTTTTGTGTTTTAATAAAGTCACTTTTATTTATTTTATTTTATTTTATGTGGTTTTCACTCGATTTGGTTGAATTTCATACTCAGAGTACATATTATACATATATCAAAACTTACATGCAAAATTTCAAGTTCTTATATTATAGAGATTATATAAGATTATATAATATATAAGAGATTTTACCGTTTTGATAAAGTTACTTTGTATGGGAGGTAGGCGTGGTTTTCGACTATACCGACTCGGGTGGTGATACTGATCAAGAATATATATACTTTTATATACCCGCCACGCCTCGTTATGGGCGTTACAAACGGAGTGACAAAATCAAAATACCCCTTTTACGTTTCTTAAACGTGCACTCAGAAAAAAATCCGCATTTGAAATCAAGATTTTAGCATTTTGACATAAAAACTTTTGATTTTACCATAAAAATTTTGAAATTAAAGCAAAAACTTTTGTTTCAAGAAATAATAATTATGAAATAACAAATAAAAATGTTTTCTCAAAAACTGTAAAATGTTGATTCAAAATGTGAAAAATTGTTAAAATAAAACCTTTGAAAACAAGTTTTTAATGTCTTAAATGAAAAAAAAAATGCATTGAATTGCATGTAGATCCGTTATGTTTCACAGATTTTTAATTTTATCGATAAATTCTTCAATGCATATAGAGATGAAATAAATACGTCAATCAAAAGTTAAAAATTTTAAAATTATAAGAAAGTGTTGGTTTTGTTGCATCTTTTTTCTTCGATTCGTTCGTTCGTTGTATTTCTAGAATAACAGTTAGAGCAAAAGTAAAGTGGAAAATAAAAAAAAAATAAATGATGAAGTCACTGCAAGATCTGCTGCTGGAATGGGACTTGCAAGAAATCTACGAATTATTGTGTTGTAAGTATGGCGCTTACTTAAACCTTAACAATTTCGTTTTTACATTTGTATCATTTTATTTCAAAAAACTAAACGATATTAAATCAGCATTTTAAAATTTTAAAAAAAAATTTTGTAGTATATGATTATAATAATAATAACCCATTTGGTTTCAACATTTTTTTCAAAACTTTTACATATTGATTTAAAAGGGGAAATTTTTTAAAACAATAGCTTCAGCCATTTCAATACAAAAGAATAAACTTTTGAGCATGAAACAAAATGTAAAATTGGCAGATATACCAATGAAAAATTTTGATTTTACCAATGTTTTTTTCTGAGTGTGGGGGTATAAAAATAATGATAATAAGGACACGGCTTAACTGCTCAAGCAACAGACCTACAAAGTTTTTACATGAAATTATAACTCGCTGATTAAAGAGGCTCCGTGGCGTACTTGGTTAAAGTGCGTGGCCTCTACGTCAACGAACCTGGAGACCCGGGTTCGAATCCCAGCAGCGACAAAAAATTATTTGAATTAAAGTTATTTTCCTGTACGGCCGCCACCTCTCTGCAGACAATGACAAACCTCAGAGAGTAATCAAAATGCCATGTAAAGCTAGAAAGGCTGGTTTAGCCTTCACGACAAAATTAGACGAAAACCTTATGACATAAGGCCGTTGAGAAAGCCGCTCTAAGATCGAAAATGCAACAATCATGCAACAGCGTTGCATGGAATAACTACCCCCTTAGTGTAGATGCGACACGATTAATGTTATAAAATAGAAATTAAGGTTTTATACTTGGCCCTACGACAAAAATAAAAAAGCATTGTTGACTCCGTCAGGTAGTGGAGATAGCAGCTTGCGCAACAAAAATGCAGTATTGTTTAATGGAATTATTGCTCACTTATCAAAGGTGCTTATCAAAGGTATAAATTTTACTTCACGACAACAAATAATGGTTCTGATACCTCACAATGAAAATAAAAAATTTTTTTTAAGTTAAGACACCACAATGGCAACCACTTACTTGATGCAGTGAAAATGCAACGACAATAAAAAAATTTGCATGGAATTATAACTCGGCGACTATGGAAACTGCGGTCAATTTTATGTATTGAAAATGAAGGTGTGGTTTTTTAGTCATATAATAAGCACAAGAAAAAAATTATTGCAATAAAATATATGAAACTAGTGCAACATCACCATCGTTGCACGGATATATTATAGCAAAAGCAAAATCAAAGCAAACAAAGGCTCGGTGCGGTAATTTTTTTTCAAAAATGAGACTGGGAACAGCGTTTCGGTCAACGGTGGGCGTTAGAGCCATGTTAACCGGCTTGTTTTTTAACTGAAATTGGAGACATGAATTTGGACATGAGCTAGGTCATGCAGGATGGCGCGCCATGGCACACAGCACATGCCCCAATCGATCTTTTGGGCACCAAATTTCCAAATCGTTTTATCAGCCGTCTTGGCGATTTCAATTGGCCGCCTCGAAGCTGCGATTTGACCCCTTTGGATTTTTTTTTTGTAGGGAAGCGTGAAGGACCGATATTATGCCAACAATCCGGAAACGATTGAAGCACTTAAGGCCAAGATCATCCAAGCAATCCGTGAGCTAAAGCCCGAAGCCATCAACAAGGTCTTTGAAAATTTGTCACTCCAATTTTGTGCTATTGCGAAGCCATCCGAGGTAACCACTTGAACGACGTTGTGTTTCATAATTAATGGGAATGTTTACTCTTACTAAGAAAGCATTTCATTTGATTGCATTTTTTTTTTTTAAAAAACTTTTAGTTGGCCCACCCTGTAAACTTCTTCAAGACATTTGAGAAGCAGGCAACATTTTTTTTATTTCTTCTTTGCATTAATTTAACTCTGTTCACAACTAGATATTTCTGGATATTTCTCAGTCTCGTAATATATTTAAGAATGAACTTCTGAATTTGCTCAAAACAGTAAATGTTTTATTATTCTTAATCAGTATCGAATTCATTATAATTTAATTAATTTTTATTTACGAATTTTCCATAATTACTTTATTAATGATTAGTCTAAGAGGATTAAGCTCGATAGATCAATAAATAAGAAAATAAATAAATAAATAACTAAATAAGCAGGGTTATTTCTATTACTTTTATTTTAAGAGAAATGTCATGTTACTAAGAAGTAATCGATATGGAGTCATATATTTTCATATTTTAATTACACACTGGAGCTTTAGTTTTTTATCAATGTGTATGAAAATCGTTTCCTCTTATTCTCTCTCCGATTCTTTCGCAAAATTGCTAATATTTCACATAATATTTATAATTGGAAGTAGTTCCAAGTATCTACATATGAAAAATCAATTCTCGCCAAACTAGCCACCTTAATTTTTCATGTCACCATGGACAAAATGTATATATTTTAAGTAAATTTTTTTTTTTCTGGGAAAATCGTATTTTTGTTGTGGTAATACAAACAAAATACGAAACTCCAAAAATGAAATATACCTCCATTATTTTGTTTTTATTGATATTAAAAAATTATATAGTCGGATTGGCGTGAAATGGTCTTAAGCAATGCTTAATGAAATTGGAAAATTACATTTTTATTTTGAAAATTGTTCTTAACTATTTGATAAATTATTTTAAATAAATTGAATGCATAAAATTAAGTCTTTCAGGCTTAATCTAGTCAATGTATAGAACAACATCAACGTTTAGAAATTAATTATAAATAATTATGATAAAGTTATGAACCGAAGACCAAACGGTTACGTAAGTCGTTGCTCGACGCATACGCACTACCAACATCTAGTCCATTACGTGGTGTATCAATATTGATCTTTAATATACGGAAGTTCACCTCTTCTATATTCTGAGTGCCAGCAGCAAATTTCTGTAAAGAGTGAATAGAAAAGCATAGAAAAAAGAATGTAAGAATTAAGTAAAAAAAAAAAATAAACAACATTACCTGGAAACGATTAGAGAACATCCACAATTCCTCATTGCCAGCTGGATTTTTTACCACTTTCATGCCGCTGACAAACTGTAGTCTCTGCTGATCGGCAGAGATCTCACGGAAATTTTTCTGATTGTACGCTGACTTCGTATTGTAGCTGATCAAACGTATTGGATTGAATGTCACACAATAAAGATTGTCACGACTGTCCATTGCTTCAGCCGCACATTGGCTGCCACGGTTCCCTAACTGCTTGAACGAACTTGCCATGGCATTGACACCATTTGCCCAATTAGTACTGTCGTCCAGCACACTAAGTGGTACACCGTATTCCATTTTGCTGGCCAAGGGATGGAAGTATAAATTGCGCTTGTTTGTGGCCAAAGCAAATATACCGTCCAATAATTCGAAGCTGTCGCCGGCTATAGTGTGTACTGCCACATTCGGATCTGGATACATGAATTTATGTTCTGCGCGCCATGCTGTATTTTTCTCTTGATCGTAAATCACAAGACCATGATTGTTGACATCAGCAACATAGACCATGGTGCGTTGGCAGCTTCCAGCTGGTGGTGGATCACGCACATTAACAGCAGGCGTGATGAACAATGAAGCGGTTGGTGTGAATATACTGGTGGGGAAACGATAGCGATGCAGCAATTTGTCCGTTTTCAGATCGAACATCAGCAATTGGGGCGAACACAGCTGAGCACCTGCAATAACGCCCGAATCAATCACCCACATTTGATCGCACTCAGTAATCTAAGAGAAATAAAAAGAAAAGTTGAGAGAAAAAGTTCAAACAACTCTAAAAGCTCGCAAGAGATCTTAGTTTTATAAAGCTTACAAAGACGCGGAAAGCAGACGTGATACTATCGCAGTTTGCTCCATGACTGCTGTGCCAATCGTAATTAGGATACGGTTTCAATTTGGGGACACCATTGTCACTTTCTGTTACAGAAGCCAAGGTAAAAGGCACACCAGCTGAAAATCTCGGTACTGTAGTGAAGAGACGCACTTTTTCTCTATCTAAGAAGATTAGAAAAAGTTATCGATTTATCCTCGAATGAACTATGTTGTCTGGCCAAACGAAATGGTTTTTACTTTTTTTGAATAAATTTGATTCTACGGTCCGATTCGCAAATGTTGATCATATATAGACCATGTCGTCTGGCCAGACAAAACCAATCATAAATGGTTTATTAACCATAATTAAATCAACTATTAAATTAACCATTAATTTAACCCTTAATTAGCCCTTCAATTTACCATTAAATTCACCATAAATGCTACAAAGCCATTCAATAAAAAATAGAAATGCATAAATGATGATAAACTGTACACTATGGATAAAAAACTTGAAATGTTACATAGGTTATCACACACTATATATAGTATGTCGGGAATAAATATAAAGACCGAATTTTTTCTTTATGGTTTTTCGATACATTTTTGCATGTGTACGACCCATTTGTCATAACATTTATCCCATTCTGCTTGAGCCACGCAGTTTGTCCTTTATGTCCGGTATCAAAAAGAAGTCACTGGGTGCCAAATCAGAACTGTACGGCAGCTGACACATTAATTCGATGTTGTGAGTGACCCATTAATTCAATGAAGAATAATTCTTTGGCGCTTGTTTGTTTTCCTTATTTCACGGTTTATTTATTATTTTTCTACATGTCTCAAATTATACCATGACAAAATTGAGAGGATATTTTTTTTTTATATTTATTCCCGAAATATATGTAGTAACCCTCGTAAAATATAAAAACTTAAATCTTTTCATATTCTTCTGTTGTCCTTTGTTCGTCAGATAACAAGATAAATATTGCTCAAATATACATAGCATATATATCCTGTCATTATGCCTACCTGTCATTATGCTATACCTTTGTAAAAGGTTACACCTCTTATTTCGTCTGGCCAGACGACATACTCCAATTACTGCCCATCGGATCATTGCCCATCCGTGGGTTAAAGCAAATTCACGACATTGACTCAAACAAAACTCACCCGTATAAAAGGGCGCCACATCAATAGGTATACCGTTAGCAGGCACCAAATTGCCATTACTTTCAGCCACTTTCCGATCATTTTCTGTAGGAAATTCATATTCTAGTAGTTTCCATTCTACAACCGTATCCAAACCATGAGGTTGCGGTACGTATGCCAGCACAGTGGTGGCGGCCACAATAAGCCATATGACGGCCGATAGCGTTAATCTGTTCATGTTGTGAGATCTGTGACAACTGCGAAATAAAAATTATATTTTAAAGAATTTTGTTGTTTTTGTTTCAATGAAACTTAAATTAATCTCTCTCTAGCTATACTAAGCAAGAGTCAATGTCAGAATTGTCTCAATAACACAAATAAATAACAATAGACATAAAATTTAAATTATTACAACATGAAACTGAAAACTAAAATTGCTCACATGGCTTATCACAAAACCTACACTCTAAACTAATTTTGTTGAATTTTAAAACGAGAATCTCCGGCAACATATGTACAACTTGAAAAGCTAAATTATAATGATTTTACACATAGGCACGTACTCGTTTGAATAACTTTTTCTTTACTTTGAATGGAGGATTCCGTGAAAAATGCAATCTATAGAAATTACAATTGAAATCTGTTCATTGCATTTTGAATGAAAGTATTGAAACGCATTTACCCATGTTAACAATAATAATTTTAAAAACGTTTTCACCAATTAATTAAAGAACAACATATACTTAAATATACCAATAAAACCCAGGT
Organism: Pherbina coryleti; assembly: GCA_943735915.1. Lineage (NCBI taxonomy): Eukaryota > Metazoa > Arthropoda > Insecta > Diptera > Sciomyzidae > Pherbina > Pherbina coryleti. The sequence continues at coordinate 96,312,991 of OX030949.1, read as the reverse complement.
ATCTTTTTTGAATTTGTTTATGAACCGGTTGAAAAGAATTTTTTGGCACTAATAAATTAAAACCCATGTTTTAATCATTCGTGGGACTTAAATATCTCTTAAAAATTAACCTTTTAATGCAAAAGAGGGTATATTTAATGTTTAACGCCGTTTGAAACGCCATAAGTAGTCGTTTTATGCTATAAACGCCAAGTATATAAAAGAAAATTTTTTCTTAGTCAACATCATCATCGAAATCGGTTCAGCCATGCCAGTCTGTCTGATAATTTTGAAACTCTTATAATTCGTAATGTATGTATGACATAAAAGGTGTTTTTTTAGAGGTTCCATTTTTCGATAGGAGTTAAACCGTCATTAGTGATAAGATCTGGTCAAACTTTATATCTTTTGTGCTCAATTTGTTTTGCTATTTTGCGGAATATGTGCTATCGTTTGTTCCATACATTCAGTCAATAACCTGAAAATGATATGGAAGCGAATCCACTAACTATTTTATCGCAATATTCTGTTCAGTTATCCGGCTCATTTTTGACTCAATTGGCATGTTAATAAGGAAAATTTCCGTTTTTGAAGTGCAGAAAATCCACAAAAGATTCTTGAGACACCATTTATACACAACAAATCACTTTCTGGTGTGCTTTATGGGCCGGTGGAAAAATCTGTCCTTACTTTCTTAAAATTGAGGCCGGCGATAGAGTTACCGTCAACGACGAGTGCTATAGAACCATAATTACCGATTATTTAGTGCGATTATTTATATACAAAAGTGAGGAAAAAATACAAGGAGTCTTTCGATTATTATGAAATTTTGCATGTTTATGAATTTTTGGTTGCTGATTTCAAATATTGAATCAGATTTTACGTATATCAAGTATTTGGGCCAAAAATTTGGTTTTAATAAAAAAAACGAAATGTTCCTATATTAAATTTAATATTAAAGTTATTAGATAAAAAAAAAAAAAAAAATAAATAACTGGCCATTTCAGCCCTTGAAAGGACTTTGACCTAGCTTCTTATGATCAATTGTGTTGTGCGTGTTATTAAGTTTGTACACAATTGACCGAGAACCGGACCTACATGCTTAACGCCGACTCCGAACGGCGATGAACGGAATGTTCTCGTTCTCAAGAAGCTTTACATGGCATTTTGATTGCTCTCTGAGGTTTGCCATTGTCTGCAGAGAGGTGGCGGCCGTACAGAAAAATTATTTCAATTCAAATAATTTTCTGTCGCTGCTGGGGTTCGAACCTGGGTCTCCAAGGTTCTTTGACATAGCGGCCACGCACTTTAACCAACTACGCCACGGACGCCACTGTTATTAGAACTGGTAAAAAAAAAATTCATTTTAAACGACTAAGGCTTTAACTTTTCAATACTGAAAACCATTTGGCAATATCATTTTTTTAAAAAGATAGGCATATAGTTTCCTATGCACTTTTTTGACAAAAATGCTAATATACACTAAGGGAAATAATGCATATTAACATTATCCACGCCTGAGTATCAATTTTATTTAAATATTTACGTGGATGAATCAAATATTTTCCCTACAACTCGTTTTTTCCACGTATTTGAATTTTATTTATACCACACACGTACACACATATTCCATACAAGCAAGCAGCAACAGCATCGCACACGTACACACATATTCCGACAAGCAGCAACAGCATCGCGCTCTGTTCTCTTGCAGTTGCAACCTTAGTTCTTATAATTCTCATTTCGTTTTTGTTGCAAGGGTAGTATAACAGGGATATTTGGCCGTACGTATGAGCGATTGCGTGCTGAAATAATGCAATTATATGTAGGGTGGAGTGACAACTCGGCATTTTCCCACGAATGTGTCGCACCGATTGTCATTTGCCTGCATATTTTGCTTTATTAGTTTGCTTTATTATTGCCATTAGCATGGTTACTTTATTTTCTTTTTTCGTTTTTTAGTTTTATACTATTTTTGACATATGGTGTCATAATATTGCACCGACTGTCAAAAATAATATAATATTAAGGAACGAAAAAAGAAAATAAAGTAACCATGCTAATGGCATTAATGGACGCAGCTTGTGAGAAATATTTGAATATATTGTTTTTTAATTTCAATATTTTTTATATAAATTTCCTTTAGATATGATAGTTTTATTTTCAAATAGTAAATTTTTAAAAGATATTTAAAAAATTCGTGCATAATTTTAATATATTTTTTTATTATTTCTGTTTAAATATTTTAATACTTTATTTAATTAAAAAAGTTTTTAAATGAATTTTAAATATTTACGTAGTCGATTTATGCAAATGCGTTATTGGTGCAAAAATGACTCGCTTTTTGAATAAATTAAAAAAGTTTTTGGATAAATTTAATATTTTTTTCCCTTAGTGTACATGTAAAATAATATGTTTTGCAAAAAAACAAATAAAAACACAAATATTTGTATTGGTTTTTTTTTTAATCAAATTAATATGAGTAAATAAAACTAAACAAAAAAAATATTCTAAGGGGACATAAAGGTTAAAAATTTTAAAAAACTAATTTTTTTCGGTAGTATTTTTTTCATATCGTTTTCAAATTTTGCACATATATTTATTAACATTTAAAGAATACAAAAAATTTTTTTTCAGAATTTTTGACGTTATGTGATTTTTTTTAAAAAAATGCCAAAAAATTGACGGTGTGCAGGATATCACCAGTCTGGAACATCTGAGAAAAAAATAAAAAAAACAAATTAATCCTGTTTTAAGTGGCCACCGCCTGAACTAGGATAATTTTTATCCGCCGAAAAAAAACAAAATGGCGGCCATTTGAAAAAAAAAATCAATTTTCGAGGTTACAAAATCGGTCCATTTCATTTGGTGTAAATTTTTCCCTTATCATGTACAAAAAAGTATTTTAAGGAAACATAACCTTTATTTTATTTTATTTTTTTTTTTTTTTTGTCAAAAATAACATCAGAATTTTATTTTATGTGTAAAGAAATATTTTTTTTAAGAAATGCTTTAAAAATTATAAACAAACTCCGGCAGAATGTAAGAAATATGGCAACAAAAAAAAAAGAATAATTTTTGAGAAAACATCAATTTTAGACCATTTTTCAAAAAACGATCACTCAAAGAATCGGAAGAAGTCGGATAAAAAGAAAACAGTTTCTGAAAGAAAAAAAACAAAAAAAAAAAATTAAAATATAAAAATTAAACTGGAATTATGTGGAACTTTTTCTTTCTTGTCTGCTAAAAATAGAACATTTTTCAAAAATATTTTTTAAAGTTTTTGATAAATTTAAGTAATTTTTTAAAAATGATTTGACATTTTTCTTCATACTATACAAAAACCAAAATTTGTTCATAGTTTTTTTAAAATCTTAAAAAACAAAACACTTAAATTGATTAAAAAATGTGCTCAATATTTTTTTCTTTATATAGCTTTTGCGCTTTATCGCGCTTTACCGCAAAATAATTTTTGAAAAATATCAATTTTAGACTATTTTTCGAAGCGCGATCACTCAAAGAATCGGAAAAAGTCGGATAAAGTGAAAACAGTTTCTGAAAGACTAAAAAAAAAAAAAAAAAGTAAAATATAAAAATAAAACTGGAGGTATGCGGTGCTTTTTCTATCTTGTCTGTAAAAATAGAACATTTTTCAAAATATTTTTTAAATTTTTTGATAAATTGAAGTAATTTTTTCAAAATAATTTCCAATTTTTTTTAACAAAATATAAAAACCAAATTCGTTCATAGATTTTTTGAAAACTAAAAACAAAAACAAAAAAATTGTTTAAAAAATGTGCTCACAACATTTTTTTCTTTGAATGATGCGCAAAATCGAAAAGTCCACCAATATGAAAACCCAAAAAAAAACTTTCACTTTAAAAGGCTGTAAATTACTAAAAACTTCATGTATTGAAAAAAATTTTGTATTCATCATAATGAAAGTATTTCCTATCATTTAATATATGTATTGTTAGGTTTTGTAACTTAAAATTTTTTGATTTATTCCTACTGGTCAAAGTACTGCGCAGCGCCACATAACATATAGTGAGTCAAAAAATCGACTTGCTAAAAAAAACATTTGGCGAATGCATTATTTCTCAAAATGAACAAGTTAATTGAACACCAAGATCATCATGCGATTTACCGCCTTTGGATTATTTTCTTCGGAGTTATGTGAAGTAATTGGTTTATGCGAACAAACCAGCAACTTTGGACCTCTTGGAAGACAACATTGCGAGAACTATTGTCGAGATACGATCCGAAATGCTTGAAAAAGTGGTCGAAAAATGGACTTCCTGATGCGGCACATCCAAGCCAGGCTCGGCTGAATATTGGCACATACACGAAATCATATTTCAATACAAATGGCATTTATCTTTCTGGTATTACCTTTATAATAAAGGCATTGAGATTGAAGATATGTAATCTCACTATTTTATTTCAATTGAAAGTTCCACATCTATCATTTCTACACTCTATATAAGCTTATTTTTAAAAAATAACTATCAAGTTCGAAAACGAGCCACATCTGATGGAAACCACGCCCACTTCCCATGCAATGTGATAATATCAAATGTTAAAAATTTTGCAGATAAGCTTTTATTCCAAATACGTACTCTGCGTATGAAATTTGCCAAAATCTAAAAAAAACTACGTCAACCTTTCAGATCTCTAACTCCACCTCTATCTCTGGGACGTACCTTTCTATCTCTCAAAGCGGATATATTAAAATTATAAAACTTCTAAAAATTCCACAAAAAGTAATGTAAACGCTTAGAATTTTCGACATAAGCTTTGATTCCAAATATAAACTCTATGTTTGAAATTTGTCATAGTCGGATGAAAACCACAACTCTAAAAATTTCACACGAATCCATCAGAACTTTTGAAATTTTCGACTTCAACCAAGTCAAAGACCACACATTCCTTACTAGTTTTGAGCAAATTCATGCACTTTTTCGGGTCGAAAAATACTTTTTCGGACCAATTATCCAGACCAAAATTGGTCCTCTAAGATATAAATTTATTTTTTATAATTATTTTTATTTTTTTTTTTGTCACAAAAGTACTTTATGGGCGGGGTAAGGTTTGTCTCGTCTAAAAAAGACATTTTTTCATTAATTTTTTTAGAAAAAATTATTACAGTAGGTTTATTTTACATACTTTTATATTAAAGTATAACATTTGAAAAATATTTCAAAAAATTTTTATTAAAAAATAGAGAGAAATAACGGATTTATTGTAGATCTCCGCAGGCGCCTCGAAAAAAAGTTTTTGTGCGGTGACCAGCCTACAGCACCACTGGATCATCTGAAACCAAAAATCAAAATGCTTTCTTTAGTTAATTACTTTATCTCTCCAGTGACGTCGAGTTTTTTTCAATTTTTCAATTTTTGGCACCATTTCGAAGCCAAAATGACGATTTTTGACGAAAAAATCGACCTATTTGTTATTGTAAAATTGTTACTAATTAAAAAATTCGACGTCACTAGAGAGCTACTTATATGTAGAATATGTATGTATAAAAAATTTCAAAACGATCGGTTCAGTAGTTTTTTCTGTAGGCTGGTCACCGACTTTAAAAATTACATGTTTGGGAAAATCGATTTAAAGTTTTGTACACTAAGCAACACTTAGTTGGAGGTACGGTCATTCAACCTACTGTAACTTCGTTATTTTCCGAATGACCTAAAAATTTAATACAATATTCTTCAGATGTTGTACTTTCAGAAACAAAAATAAAAACAAAATGAAAAAAATAATTGTTGTCAAACCTTACCCCCCTTAATATCAGTATGTGAAATGGGCGAGATATGTAATTAATTTACCACAATTATTAAATTATTTAGATAAAGACAAGCTAAGTTTTTGTTTAATTGAAAAACACAATGTTGCTACCTATTTATTTTTTCCAGATACACGATCTTATATACGAGATCGTGTATAATCGCCCAAACCACTATTAATTCGTACAGCAAGCACTTTTATGCCAATGTAACATGTAAGGGTACATATTTTATTAAATAATATTGATAACACTATTAAATTTATACTTTTCTGAAAGTTTGTTTTATTGTCTTTAATTTCATAAACAAATATGTGCACATATCATGATAAAAAGTTTTGAAAACAGCAATGAACGGAAAGTCCATTTATTTTGATAACAAAAATTTGACCACTATTAATTCGTACAGTGTATAAATTCAGCTAAAAACAACTCTAAAAATTAAAATGTAAACAAATAATGAAAATTTACCGTTTTATTAGAGTAAAGAAATGCAATTGAACAATAACACGATTTTTTTCGTGTTGTTTCTTTTTATTTGTGATTAATTGTTCAACGATGGCACTTGGTAAGCCAGTTTGTGAAGAAATTCGATTATAAATTATTGACTAAGTCAAATCGGGAAAAAGTTATAACGAAATATCGGTTGAATGAAAGCTTCCCAGATCAACAGTATCAAGTATTGTTCAAAAATACAAAAAAAAAAATGAGAATTGTAGCAATAACGTTGCAAACAGAGGCCGGGTCTCCAAAATAACGATTCGCGACAAAAGAGCTTTAGAAGTTATACTTAAAAAAAATCGTCGAGGCACTATTAGAGACATAGCTTCAGAGTGGTCAGAAAGAATTGGAAAACCCATTAAACGTGAATGGACGCGTCGGCAAATGAAAGATATAGGCTATGGTGTTTATAAAGTAAGTTTAACACTCTACTACTGGTGATACGAAAAACATTTATTGAAACTTGAATTTTTTAGGCCAAAGAAAAGCCCTTACTTACTGTACTTCAAATGAAAAAACGTTTATTATGGGCAAAAGAAAGACGTTCTTGGGTACAAAGGCAATGGGACACCATTATATTTAGCGACGAATCGAAGTTTGACGTATGCGTCGGTGATGCCAGAAAAAGGGTGATTCGGAAAAGCACAGAGGCATATCATAAAGACTGCTTAAAGCGTACTGTAAAGTTTCCAGCTAGCATTATGGTGTGGGGATGTATGTGCTCAAAGGATGTCGGTCAGCTTCACTTTATTAAGGGAACAGTAAATGCAGAAAAATATATTAATATATTGGAAGAACATCTCATTCCGTCAGTACCAAAGCTAGCTGACTGTGGCGAATATGTATTTCAACAAGACGGTGCATCATCTCATACAGCCAAAAAAACAAAAAAAATGGCTACAAGAAAATGGTATTAGTGTTCTGTACTGGCCATCATCTAGCCCGGACTTTAACCCAATCGAAAACGTGTGGGCACTCATGAAAAGGAAGTTATGAAATGACCCACACCGCACTCTTAGCGGATTAAAAGCCAAAATTCAGGAAATTTGGGACTCTATAACCCCTGAAGAGTGTAAAAAATTAATAGATACAATGCCAAAGCGATTAGAAGCTGTTTTAAAAAGCAAAGGGGGCGTTACGCAGTATTAAATTAGAAAATGTTCCACTGTACGAATTAATAGTGGTCAAATTTTTTTTATCAAAATAAATGGACTTTCCGTTAATTTCTGTTTTCAAAACTTTTTATCATGATATGTGCACAAATTTGTTTATGCAATTAAAGATAATAAAACAAACTTTCAGAAAAGTATAAATTTAATAGTGTTGTCAATATTATTTAATAAAATATGTACCCTTACATGTTACATTGGCATAAAAGTGCTTGCTGTACGAATTAATAGTGGTTTGGGCTCGTATTTGGGAAAACTTTTTAATTTTCGGACAATTAATTACTTGGATCTATGAAATTCTTCTCTTTATAAGATAAAGAAAAATTAAAGCGTTCTTATATTGAGAAAATTGTTTATTCGAATGAAGCAAATTAATCTCAATTCTAGAAAAATAAATTTCTCAAATAAAGCAAATTATTCTAGTTTTCAGCAAATTGTTTACTTGAACCAAGCAAAATTTTCTCACTTCAAGCAAATATTAGACTTGAATACAGAAAAAATATTCTTGAGTTTTAAGGGAATGTTTCTTGAATTGAAACTGATGAAAACATTTTTTCTTAATATCATGTTTTTCAAATTTGTTCAATTGTAGATAATGTAGATAATGCTTGAATTGAGAAATTTACGCTTGAATGTAAACTGATAGCCAATTTGCTTCATTCAAGCATAGAATGCTTATTTTTTTTACTATCCATGAAAAAACATTCATCTTAAAAAATAATCTTTTGAGCTAATTTTATCCTGGAATAGAGTAAAATTTTGCTTATAAAATTGTTTCTGAAATTGCTCCAAAAAGTTTATTTCTTATATTTGAATATACAAAAATAAAGCTGTATAATTTTCTATACCAAGTTTATAGAAGAAAACGCTTCTTAGTCATTTTAGTCAATGAATACAATCATAAAATGTTTAAAAAATGTTATCATTTTTTATAAGAGTTTAATAATTTAATTATAACATGTTTCTGCTGTTAACATTATAACATGTTTCTCTAACACAAGGCTTATAAGTAGCCAATTTTTAAGTTCTGTTCACCTCATGGAATTTGTATTTGTAAAAAAACATCTTTTATTTGATTTCACATACATAAAACATACAAATCAGGTCTGTTTCCGTACAAGTTTCAAGTTAAGTTTACATTGTCTTAAATGAGAAAATTTGTCAAAAACACGGAAATTACTTCAAGCTGTTCACACATACAGTTTTGATACAATAAAATTTATTATGTGGTTGAAATTATATTAAAAAAAAAACAACTTTATGCACCACATTTGAAACTGTATCACCAAATTTAATAGAACAACAGAAAAATAAAACATTTTTATTTGTCAATTTGTTGAAGCTGTTCGATAAGTTGTGGGAAACGTGCTCGAAGAAATTTTTCAAGTAATGTTTAGGCTAGTTTCAATTTCGAGAGAGTAACATTTTGCCAATTCGTCTTCTCTCTCAAGCTTGAAAAATTTCAAAGAAACTCTTTCAAGCAACTTCAAGATACTTGAAGTGAGCACGGAAATAGTTCACAAATTGATAAATTGATCAAATTTTTAAATTCTCTAGAGTATTATTTTACAAAAGATCATAAAATAAAATGTTTGTAACAAGGTGACTAATGCTTACAATCATAAAATAAGCCAGACAGTTACTTATTAATTTAAGACAACAACTCCAATTTCTTCTAACATTTTCATTTATTTGATTATAATTCATATCAAATTATTTAGAGTGTACATAATTTCCTCTCAGCTAAAGCGATGAACTTTTGAACTTTACATATTAATGCGTAACATTCAATAGAACAAACCATTTCATAAATAAATTGAACAGTTTCGTCAAATAGAAATATTTTGCGACCTTTGTACACCTCATGCGTATGATACAAAAACAAATCATTCATGATAGTTATACCTACCCTTTATCTCCAATGGAATAACAAGAAAAAATAACTTATTATTTTAAAATTGCGAAAAATTATAATTTTACGTTTCCGATACTTCTAAGATTTTTTTTTACAATAATTTTTTTTTATTTTTTGTGTACCTAATATTTGTAGAACTAATATATTGCGGGGATTCTTGGGCCTAACAATAAATAAAGCTGTTGTTAATCAGTGAAAATGCTTCTTTTGTTTTTCAAAGTATTCTTCAAGATGATCAATACACTTTTGCATTAGTTTGAAACAATTTTTAGAAACAGTTTTGCCACTTAGAAGGTGGAACATTTGAAACCAGGTTTTTGAAGGTAGAAAAACGATCGCCACGCATTTTTTTCTTAATGTGAGGGAACAAGAAAAAGGGATTGGGTGCAAAGGGGTTTGGACACCTAATCCATAACCAAGGGATCCACCAAGGGATTGGTTAGGTGGATGACCCATCAATTCCACATTGTGAGAGCTCAAAACTGTTTTTTGTCCTTTTTTGTTTGAGAGGATGTGTAGGAACTCGCATTGTCTTGATGGACAATGATCTTCCTTCGGTGGTTGGTTTTCCTCAATTTTTCGAAGACTTCGGACAAACAAATGGTTACGTACAATTCAGCATTAACAGTTCTCCGTTGCTCAAGTGGTACAGTTGCGACATGTCCTGTTTTTCTGAAAAAACTGGCAACCATTTGCTTGAATGTTCTTCGTCAGCTGACAACTTTTATCGGGTTTTGTTCCCTTTGAAACACCCAAACAGTCGATTGCTGCTTTGTTTTGGGCTCGTAAGGTAGATACATGATTCGCCATCTATGGTAATGTCATAGAGGTGTGTCGAACCTCCCCCGCTGTATTTTTTCAGTATTTCCTTGCGCCAATCGAACCGATGATTTTTATGAGCAGATTATTGGGAAACAAATCTTCCTGACGCCTAAATGCTCATATAAAATCGAATTTATGATGGTCCGACTAATGCCCAAGAATGACTCCATCTAACGGTATTTCACATGCCGGTCTGCTTCCAACAGTTCACTCACAGCATCGATGTTTTCTGTCACAACAGCCGTTCTTGGACTACCTTCTCGAAATTCATCTTGAAGAGAACGACGACCACGCTCGAACTCATTGATCCAGGGTTTTACAGTAGCTGGGCGTGATTCTTCGTCACCAAAAGTCGAACTAAATTGATCGATGCATTCTTTTTTTATGAATGCACGTCGAAATCGTAAAAAATCATCACCTAATAGGTTTTAATTATTCTAACAGGTGTTTGTCTTCTATTTTATATTTTGTTTTTGAATCCAATACCTTTCTTCTACTTGATAGCGGCATCAAATTTAAAAAGCTGAGCCTGTGTTCATAGGGTGGAAGACTACAATAATCGCGGGGTTATAAGTTTCTCTCAGAGCGAATAGTAAGAATTGTTTTTAAATGGATTCGATTCTATCACAATGGGATTCAAAACTGTATTTCAAATAATGCAGCCATATTCGAGTCAGCAGCCAGGGATGTAGTTACCTTGAATTCATATGCTCGTCTTTTAATAAAACCGAGCTGTTTGCTGGCCCTGCACACAATCTTATCATAGTGTAGATTAAAGAGCAGTTTGTTGCCTAATACTACTCCAAGATCAACTATATAATTCACCCTGTTAAAAATTTATCACGTTACACTTATTAACATTGAGGTTAAGCTTGTTTTGGGTACAGCAGGTCTCAACAGATAAGAGGTTTATCTTCCTGTGATTTAATTACGTGATATATTTTTAAGTTGTCTGCATACACAACATGTGGAATATCCTTCAAGCTATGGACAAGTCGGATATGAAGCTATTGAAGAGAAGAGGGCCCAGTTTGCGGTACTCCAGAGGAAACTTCAATTTTCTTGGAAACAATTTCTTGGAATTTAACATATATCTACCATGGAGGTAAGTTGATAGCCAACTAAGTAAAGATCCAGAGAAACCAAATTTTTCTAATTTATATATCAAAACGTGGCGGCCGTGGCACAGTGGGTAGAGTGCGTGACCCATACGTCAGAGAACCCAGGTTAAATTTCCACCTGACACAGAAAGTTATTTTCAATTGAATTGATTTTTCTGTTCGGCCGTCACCTTTATGCAGACGATGGCAAACCTCAGAAAGTAAATAATGCCATGTAAAGCTTCTTTGGAAACGGCAAACTGGCAACCGTTAGTTTGACGGCTAATCTGAGCGGCGGGCTCCCTGCCTTTAAAGGGTTGTGCGTTGGGTTTGAAGCCCACCACGTAAAGAAACAATTTCAATGAAACGAAAAAGAAATAAGATAAAAATGATCCCCATATCTGATAACGACTACCGCAAACGAAAAACTGACAATGATTTACGGAGAAAAAGACGCCGCCTACAAAGCCACCCTGCAGTCGGTTGTAACGCGTCCTGCTAAGGAGCGATAGAAAGAGAAGAGGAGGGAAGAGAGACGCATTTTCAGGCGAAAGAAAAGGGAAGCGGAAATGCGTGAGTGCGAGAAAATTGAGATGCATGGTGACAGGAATGAGGTCCGAAAATTTTTCGAAAAAATAAGACGCCTGGCCGATGGTTTCAAGACCGGGGCCTCTTCCTGCAAGGATGAAAATGGGATTAAAGTGACAGATATCCAGAGTACACTGATGATGTGGAGGGAACACTTCTCTAAGCTTCTGAATGGCGGCGACGACAACAATCCCGCCAGTAGAGATGACATCCCGGAAACCCCAATTTTGCTATAGATCGCCTTAAAAACAACAAAGCCGCAGAAGCCGATGGCTTACCTGCTGAGCTCTTCAAGAATGGAAGCGAAGCTCTACTTAAATGCATTCATGAGCTTCTATGCAGAATATGGTCGGAAGAATGCATTCCAAACGATTGGAATCTCAGTGTGCTCTGCCCAATCCACAAGAAAGGCGATCCCACAATTTGTCCCAACTACCGTGGGATAAGCCTTCTTAATATCGCATATAAGGTCCTGTCGAGCGTATTATGTGAAAGACTGAAGCCCATCGTAAACCAGCTGATTGGACCTTATCAGTGTGGCTTCAGACCTGGTAAATCCACCATAGACCAGATATTTACGCTACGACAAATCTTGGAGAAGACCCTAGAAAAACAAATCGACACACACCATCTTTTTGTCGATTATAAAGCCGCCTTCGACAGTCCTATAAGGAATTAACAATACTCCACCACGTCTCAATTTGGTATTCCTGCAAAGCTCATTCGTCTTTGCAGAATGACACTGAGCAACACCAGCAGCACAGTTAAGATCGGGAAGGACCTCACTCCTCCATTCGATACCAAACGAGGTTTCAGACAAGGTGATTCCTTATCGTGCGACTTTTTCAACCTAATGATGAAGAAGATCATCCGAGCTGCTGATTTGAGACGCAGTGGCACGATATTCTACAAAACTCACGCTCTATAAGTCACTAATCATGCTCGTCCTATCATATGCAGCACAAACCTGGACGTTGAGCAGTTCTGATGAAAAGACTTTGGGAGTCTTCGAGAGAAAGATCCTTCGTAAAATGTACTGTCCAATCTGCGTCAATGCTGAGTACAGAATTCAATGGAACCACGAGCTGTATGAGCTGTACGCTGACATCGACATAGTTAAGCGTATTAAAATCGAGCGGCTCCGCTGGCTAGGTCATGTTGGGCGAATGGAAAACGACGCTTCAGCGAAAAAAATTGTCGAAACGGTGCCCAGTGGTGGTCAACGCAGAAGAGGACGCCCACATCTTCGTTGGAAGGATCAGGTGTTGGATAACCTGACCACGCTTGGTGTCTCCAACTGGCGCCAGCAAGCGCAAAACAGAAATGACTGGCGCAATTTCTTATACGAGGCCAAAACCGACTTACGGTTGAAAGCGCCAGATAAGTAAGTAAATAAAGCTTCTTTGGAATATGCATATTAGCCGTTCGGAGTTGGCATAAAACTAGTAGGTCCAGTTCTCGATCAATTGAGTATAAACATTTAATAACACGCTCAACACAATTTGATTATAAGAAGTTCGGTCAAAGTCCTTTCAAGGGCTGAAATAGCCAGTTTATTATATTATTATTGTCCTCAAAACCAAAAATAGTTCGTAAGAACCTTCAAAAGAATCACTTTTTATTTTTGCTATTCATTGCCACTGTATGCAACAAATTTTTTTTTACAATTCTCGTTCATGAGCAAAATACGATTCATTCTAAAATTCGGCTCCTGCATGGTGGTCGTGATACATAAAAGGTACACTAGCGTGAAGCAAAATGAGCTTTGAACGGGCTCGTATTCGTAGATGAGCGGACCTTACCGTACCTTGAACTATAGTATGTAGGACTTTTAATTGATTTCATATCACTGGAAACCGATTTTAACCGTTTGTTTGTATCAAATATTCAAATACAAAGTTATTTACGGGGTTTTAAAAAATCTTAATTTCTGTGTTATTCAAGAAACTGGTTTTTTATATTTTGTCAAATATTTGATCTGCTGAAAGTGCCCTCAAAATAAAGTTATTCAAGTATTTTAAGTGAAGAGAAATTTAAGTTAATAAAATTTAATTTAAACAACCTTATTCATAAAAGCATTTTAAAATAGCTTTAAAACGTTTAATAGTTATGCAGCTTTTTATTATCAAAATATTTTTCCAAATTTTATTATTCATAAACATGTTGTCTCTGCTTTGTAGTGAAAATAGGAACACTTTCGATTTGAAGTGAAAAGAGTGTTAATAATGGTTTCCGAATTTGATAAATTCAATGATTTCTTGTTTGTTTGTTACAATTTCGTAAATATTTAATAATAAATAAATAAAACTTTGATAAAGGGTGACCAAAGAAGAGCAATAAGAAAATATGTTAAAATTTAAAATATGTTAAAAAACAACAAATATGTTAAATAGCCGCATCGGCTTCGCTGGCAGTGTTTCAAGCGGTCGGTCAAATTTTTTAAGGCTCGTTCCAATATGTGCGGCATTATGCCGGCAATAGCGTCTCCAAGCGGATCCTAGCGGATTTGACGTACCCGGGAGATAGTAATCGAGGTGTGTTAAGTCCCATAATCGCGGCGGCCAATTGAGATGACCCAGTAGCTAAATTTCTCCTTCAGCATTTCGAGCGACGCATTGCTTGTAAGGCATGTAGCGCCGTCTTGTTGGAACCACAGCTCGAATATTACGATGATGTCGAGCTCTGTTCACAGAAAGTCGGTTAATATCACTCTATACTGAGGGCCATTGACGCTTACGGTGTCTCTTTCCTCATTTCCAAAGAAATAAGGTCCGATGATGCCACCCAGCCATAAACCGTACCTAACAGTCAATCTTTGTGGATGCATTGATGCTTGGTCGGACAGTTGTAAATTGTGGTCACTCCAATAATGGCAACTTTGCTTGTCGACATAGCCACTTCCGGCTATTTGAAACCGGATATTTGACCAAAATCCTGATCTCCGGCCAACATTTCTAGCGCCCAATAAGCGAACTCACGGCGTTGTTTATCGTCCGCTAATTGGGCTAGTTCAAAATTGTGAAATTCTCTCTGACAACGGATTCGGATTCAGCGATCCATTTTTACCTAGTGTTCGCCCCAGCACCAAATTCGTAAAAATAAAAAAATAGGTGGCAACCCTATTAGCCATCTTAAATTTTAAAATTCTGACATTAGATTCGAAATCAGCGATCCCCTGAAACTATATGATATCTAATGTTTAAAGCTCTTAAAAAATATCATAATTTTCAAATTCTGACATCAGATTCGGATTTAACGACCCATTTTTACCTAATGGTAAACAACAAATCATTGTATGCATGCATTTCTTAATTTAACTGCAATAAAATATTTTTCAACAAAAAATGGTTTTTGCATTGATGTTGAAAAAGTTAGTGAATTATGACTTTTCTTTAGACATGTATATACTTGAAATTTTTGTAACAAAATTCTCTATCACATAGAGGGCTAACTTTTTCTCTCCGATATAATTATTTCGAGATAAAGGGCTTCAAACATAAAATATGTTTATAAAAAAACGAAAAAAAGTGATTTTTTTCACCTGTTTGCGAACATAACAGCCATATCGCTGATGGCTATTGGCGCATTTATACCTTCAAATTTTAATCTGACTCTCCTCTACTACATGCAATTAAAATTCATTGGCTGAACATGTAAGTTTTTACAAGCATTTATGTGAAGTATGTGTTCCCAATAGTGGATTTTTTTAATTTTGCCATTAATATAAAAAATTGGGGCCAATCGAAAAAAATCATTACGATATTCGGATTATATGAAAATTTTTACTATAGAAAATGTTATCGCAATTCGTTGTGGAAAACCTTGTTGAGTAGTGTTATTACACTTTCGCGGAGTGTAAAACCATGCACGATAAAATTTCAAACCTTATTGAATATTTTGACAGCTGGATGTCATTGGTAACTTTTACAATTTCTAAAACATAACAATTGGAAAAACTATCATTACTATTTGGTCTCCCTTTCTTTTTGAAAGCAATTATTTTAAAATAAGAATCATAGGCAAATGTAATCAGAACAAATTAAAAAAAAATTTTTTTATATACAAGGCTTTTCAATTAAGGAGTCCAACAACTTTAACTTGCTGTATTTTCCAAGCCGGTTGATATACATGTGAGATATTTTATGAATTGATTTTTTGGTATGGCAACACTGCTTCTGCAAAAGCACTTTGACACAAGTTCAATCAGTCTGAAGCTAATCAACATGAAGCTTATTCGTAACGCCGTTATTGCGCATCATTTAGCAGGGAAACCAAACAACGCTTTTGTTACAGAGCTTAAGCATTTAAATTGAATAAAAAATTTGTTTATGCTACCATAAAGCGATACAGGGAGACTGGTAGTACACACAGGCGATTCGGAGGTGGAAAACGTAAAACTGCAGCTACTCCAGAAATTGTGAGAAAAGTAAAAAAGTTCATTTCCCGAAATCCACGCCGTAGTTTTCCGAAAATGGCTAGGGAAATGCACGTGTTATCCGCAAGAATGTATGTGTCAAATTTTTGAAAATGAGCTTAAATACAAGCCATACAAAATTCAAAAGTTTCATGGGCTTGTGTTTTGTCTGGTGAGTTACTGTTGAGCAGTTTGTAAACAAAAGTACGACCGAATTTGGCTTAAAAGCAAGACTCCTGAAAATGTTAATGGCAGATCTGCCACTAAAAAGCAAGCACCTACGTACGTTATGGTATGGGTCGCAGTTAGCGCAAATTTTCGTTCTCCATTGGTTTTCATTGAAAAAGGAGTCAAAATGAAAGCTGAACTATACCGTCAAAACTGGAAAACTTTAGGAACTGTCTTAAAACCATGGGCTGATAAAGCCTACAAAAAACTCCTTACACCTTTCAACAAGACTTGGTGCCGTCGCACAATCCTAACGTGAACCAAAATTGGCTGCTGGACAACGTTCCACATTATATCAACGCAAAACAATGGTAGCCGAATTGACCTGACTAAAATCCAATGGACTTCTCAGTGTGGGAATATTGAACTTTAAGGTCTCCACGAAAAAGTATGAAAGGCCGTAGTCTCTTAAGCGAGTGTTTACGTGAAAATGCGATGAAATACCACAAGATCAGCTTTGGTAAGCATGTAAATCTCCGTTTAACAGACTTAAAGATGTCATCAAAGCCAAAAAATTTTGTGTATTTTTAAATA
The DNA here is from genome assembly GCA_943735915.1 of Pherbina coryleti. Taxonomy (NCBI): domain Eukaryota; kingdom Metazoa; phylum Arthropoda; class Insecta; order Diptera; family Sciomyzidae; genus Pherbina; species Pherbina coryleti. The sequence goes on along the minus strand of OX030949.1, from coordinate 96,295,953 downwards.
ATCAGACATGTTTTGAAAACCACCTCGGAAGTGGATCGGAATCGAAAATGAATGAATACATTGAGCATTGTAGTTATCACTTCACTTTTGCTAGAGACGGAAAAAGATAAGGAAGAAAAGTTCAGAGGAGACAGACGCCTGTGCATTCGCCGTAATCCGCTGGAATTATCCTTATCTAATCCATATTATCTATATTGTCGGTATGAAAACTTTTTCTTTCATATTCACTCAAATTTCATTAAAACAATTAGAATCCTCCAGCAAAAATTTCAACGGATTTAAATTCACCTAAATTACGATAAATCGGATTACAGAACACCTACAATCCGCCAAAAAAACAAATATCTGATTCGAAGATCGGAACTGGATTGCAGACCACCTTTCGATCTAATATCATCGGAAGTAAATCCCATTCCGACCTGAATCGGAATCAGAACATACCTGAATAATTCAAAATTTGATAGAAAAATATGCATTTTACAATAGGTGTGTTTTTTGGCATCGCTATATACGCTTTAGGCTTGGGTAGTTCATGAACGAACTAGTTCAATTGAACGATTCCCACTCATGAACTATGTGAACTAGTTCAGTGTTTCTCGTCCTTTTAGTTCTTTTAGTTCATTTTAGTTCAATTGATATTACAGCGAGTAGGAACAAAACGAACGAGGGCAAGAATAACTAAATTTACCATGCTATGGTTTGAGTCGTTGGTTTGAGACACTTTTTGTTTATGCACTAATACAAATGGTGAATTTGATGGATATCACATATTCATACCAAGTTTGTTTCATTTTGTATACCTGTAGTGGAATTCTGTAACACATTTCGGCCGATATTCGGTGTCGCAAAGTTCTGTTTGCGATAATTTTCGGAAAGTGGTATTCAGTAAATACTTTTTCCGATTTTGTCGGTGAAAGTATCGGAAGTTTGTCGCAAACGAATCGCACAACTTTGCGACGAATATTTTCTTGTAGAAAAGTGAATCGAAAATATCTGAAAGTTTTTTGAAATTAAAATTATTTATAATAAATTAATTTGAAATGAACAAATTTAAATTTCTAGTATTTTTTGAAGCTTAAAATGGTTTTTAATTATTTGGCAATGGATGCTGCGCTCATGTTCGTGAAATGAATTTAGAACTATCATTTCTTCAAAGAGTTGATTCTCCTTTGATTTGCAGTTGATCAAATTAAAAAATTTGTATCGCATCACGCCAAATATAACTTATGAGTTTATTAACTTATAAGACGACCGTCTACAGCGAAATAGAATCACTGGTCTATTAGCTGAAAATCAAGTAAAAATCGTTTTATGATTAATAGACATATTTCCTATTTCTTGTAGGTTTTGCAGCATAGCGCTTTTATGCCACTGGCTGCTACAAACTCTAGCCGATTTGATTATTTTGAATTTAAATATTTATTTATCTATATTAATAAAATAAATTTTCTGTTTGTTTCACCAGAACACAAATCTTAACGGTTTTAAGGATTTTACTCAAATTCAACACACATATTACTTAATCCAAGGGTATTGCATACTTAGTTTTAACCACGCCTCTTCCGTCCCTTTACAAGAAACGAGCATACTTTTTCTAGCGAAAATTTTCGTCTAATAAATTTAAAAAAAATTCTGTTATTTTGACACCAAAAACATTCACATATTTTCAAAATTGCACAAACTTTTAGTACAACCTCTTTTTCTGATAACATCTTTTCCTTAGAATAACAAAAAACTTTCTTAAATTCGTATGTTTTACTTTTGATGCAAATAACTCTGTTGTTTTTGAATATATTTCATTAAATTTTTTTCGTTGATAAATTCAATTCTTAATAAAAACTATTTGAAAGGTACTGTTAGTTTAGCGTATATATATATTTTTAATATTTTTTTTTATTTTGCTCAACGTTTTTTTTGTTCCTAAAAATTTCCAATTTTTGCTAAAAAGCTGTTTTTGTTGTTAAAATAATAAAATCTCAAAATTGCATTTTGACTACCTTTAACATGAGCTTATTCTCATAATTTGGATTTTTAAATTATTACAAAAATAACTCAATATCAAAATTTTACATTTTTTCCCGAGTTAAACCGGGTCTATCAGCGAGTAACTGAATAAAAATGACATTTCTCACCGATAAATAAGTAGTGCTGCCACTTTTTCACTTAAATTCGTAAACTTTTTTCTACCGAAATTTGTCGCAAAGTAGAAGTTAGTGAATACCGTTTTCGGTATGACAACCGAAAAAAGTCGTAAATGACGATTCCGATCGGATGTTGCGAAAAAGTTACAGAATTCCACTACTGGACATGAACGAGTAAACGAAATGAACTAAAAGACCTAACGAACGAACTAAAAGAACTAAATGAACGAACTAGCGATGGCTTCAGCCGCAAGGATTTGTTGTTGTCTGAAGTTGTTTTGTGTGTATTTGTGTATGCGTGTGTGACTGTTGGGCATGACTGTGATGGGTTGCCATTATAAAAGTAAATAAAATGTCCAGTGTTTCAGAGTTGAAAATAATGATAAAACTGAGTGCATTCATCGTATTTCTTAAGCCTACAAGAATGGGATTGATATTTTTCATAAGTCCCATTCCTTACAGAGCATTGGGTGTGCATTCTTTTATCTTCAAAGAATGATGAATTGTGCATCTGTAATTCATTGACTCAAGAGAAGCATAAGATTGCAATCTGTTTGATGCAGCTTTTGAATGATTTAAGAGTGTGTGCATTCCGAAATGATTCAATCTTTTACAGCTCTGATGTCCAGGTATATGAAATGAAACAAACTTGGTGTGAATATGTGATAGCCATCAAATCCAACATTTATATTAGTGCAGACACAAAAAGTCTCAAACCAAGTACTTAAACCATAGCTTGGTGAATTTAGTAATTTTTGCTCTCGTTCGTTTTACTGCTACTCGCTGCAATATCAATTGAACTAAAATGAACTAAAAGAACTAAAAGAACGAGAAACACTGAACTAGTTCACATATTTCATGAGTGGGAATCGTTCAATTGAACTAGTTCGTTCATGAACTACCCAAGCCTAAAATGGATAGCTCGGAGGAAACACAAGTAGTAAGAAAAACAAACTTGGCTATAACGCTGGGAATGTAAAAGAAAATATCAAAGAGAAAATCTATAATAAGCACAAGGTTTTGTATTTCAGGTATTGGCTTTATTATTGGAGAACTCAATATACAACATTTAGGATGATATCATCGAAATAAGGCGGAATGCATGGAGACGCACCTGTCTGCCTTGCGTTGTCTTTCGCACTTTTGTATGCGGTTAAAAAGGGTTCGCATTTGCCCTTCCAGCGCAGTGGTTGAAGTCCTGAAATAGAAGAAAATCTATTGTAAACTAAGCAAAATACATGCAACAAACATATGATTGCTTCCCGTAACTCCTGCAGAAACCATACCTTTCAGAATATTGCTGTATGCAAATTTTTTTATTTCTGGCGTGCTGAAATTCATCCTTGCTTGCCATGTAGCATCTCAGGAGTAGAGACTTCGGTGAGCAGATAATTTCACGTTTTGGGCCGGTCGATTGGTATGTAAAGTAAAAAGTTTATGCGGATCGAATCCCGCTTCGATTCAGGCCTTGGAGCAAAACATCACGCGTGTCATTCACCAGTTACCAGTCAAAATGCTCGAACGAGTCATCGAAAATTAGTCTCAACGGATGGACCATCTGAGACGTAGCCGCGGCCATTATTTTATAGACATTATCTTAAAAAAATAAATGCCAAAGAATGTTCTTTCAAATGATAATAAACATTCCCCATTAAAATTGAATTTTCTGTGTTCTTTTCTTTACAAAGGTAGGGAACCTCAAAATGGATCACCCTTTATTTGTTTTTCTGATATAGACTTTTTTTTCTATCACCGGTCTGACGTAAACATGGTTGTTTTCCAAAAAGTGCTGCCAATAAATTATGTAAAATACCACTTTCTTGATCTGGCAATAGTGTTTCTATCGGCGACTATGAGCTAAGCGGCTAAAACTATCCTGTCTTAGCTAAGCATTTTTTGTATGAAAAAATATTGTTAAGCGTATATAGCGATGCCAAAAAAACGCACCTAATGTTTCTTTTTTAAAACACTGATTTACAATTAATAATTTTGAAAAAATAGCAAGAACAGCGAGTTAATTTTGACCTCCAGAACAAAAATATCATTATATTTTTGTTTTTTTTGTAGGGTTTTTAAGATAACAGTACTTTTGTGTTTCTGAAAAGTATTTAAGAATTTTTTCAAATTGTATTCTATTTCTTCAAATTAACTAGCAACTTAAATTACTTGTCCGATAGAAATAAATATGAGTATATGACTAAAAAGATATATTGATCGTATCGATCGGATATAAAATGTTCAAGAAATAGCTCTTCAAAATTCAAATTTCTTGCAATTTTCATGTTTTTTAAAAATATTTCATATTTAAGTAACTTTTTTTTTTAAAAAGTCAAAATCAGGAATATTTTATATTTTTAAAGTAACGTGTATTTAATTCACACATGTTAAGACTAATTTTGTAAAATAAATTTAATTTCAACTTCAGTGCACCGAGAAAAAAAGTAGCAAAATCACCTAAGCCGGCTTGGATGGAAATAATTTGTATGTAAATTAAAAACTTATGCTTATTCACCAAAGTAATGGCATCCTTGCACATTAATTCAATGCATTTGATTTTGCATGAACACTTATCTGTAAAAAAATTGCTCTCGTTGGATAACCCATAATTTATCAATCGCTCAAAAAAAGTCTCGCGTCGATTGGTGTAAGGAAATGATTAAAAAGTTCAATCGTGGTGCTTCAAAAGACGTGTATAAAATCTTGACAGGTGACAGGTGACATATATCATGGATATGTGCGTATGAGCCGGAAACAAAATAGCAATCGACCGTGTGGGTATTCCAAGACGAGGAAAATCCAACAAAAGTTGTTCGCGCACGAAGCACTGCGAAGCTAATGGTCGCCTGTTTATTCCAAGGAATGGGTCATGTGGCCACTGTTCCGCTTGAGCAACGTAGGACGGTCAATTCTGAATAGTACACGACCATTTGTTTGCCGGAAGTCTTCGGAGAATATCGCAAAACCAACCGCCAAACACGAATCATTCTCCATCATGACAATGCGAGCTCTCACACATCCTGTCAAACATGTGCATTTTTGAGCAGTAAAATGTCGAATTGATGACTCATCCTCCATACAGTCCTGATTTGGCACCCAATGACTTCTTCTTGTTCCCGAATATCAAAGGTAAATTGCGTGGTCAACTATTTACGAGCAGAAGCAGTTGAAGCGTTCAAAAACCATGTTTTGGAGGTGTCTCAAGAGGAATGGAAAAACTGCTATGGCAAATGGTTTGAAGGATTGCAAAAGTGTATTGATCATCAAGGGGAATATTTTGAAAAAAAAATAAAGTCATTTTCATTTAAAAATGTTTGTTATTATTTGCTATTCCCGAAATATAAATAGTACCCTTCGTATAAAAAAATATCCATATTTTTTTACTTTTATATTTTTACTTTACTTTTCCGCAAGAATTTATTTTCAATTTTGTCAATTTGCCTAAGCGATCGCACATTTGCATTCGTTTTTGTGAAGCAGAAGTACTGCGTGACGTCATGCACTCAATTGTGAAAAAGAGCATTAGATAACGGGACTGCGGAACGCATAATCTTGTTTCTAGCATTCTTGGGGTTTATAAATACAAGGTTTCAACCATTTTCCAACTTCTCTCATTTATGAAGCCTTTAAAATAGGCTTTATTCTGTATTGAACGTTTATGAATAACGTTTTTCGATATTTTTCTTATAAAGTCTCTATAAAAGAGATTTATAACTTTTTTATAATTATGGTCGTTAAAACGTATAGTTTTCAAAATTATCATATAGAAATTGCAGAGAATACTTTTAATTGCTTTATCAAAGGCATAGTATATTTCACAGGAGCTCCAGGTCCTTCACTAGCCCAAAAATACCTTGTGTTGGTGTAATAAAATTTAGAATAACTTTCTAAAAACAAAACTGAACAGCAAATAAAACACAAACCAATTTCATCACGTGGTTTTGTTTATATATGTTTTTGTAATATTTAAATACAATACATGAAAAAACCACAATATACGATATACAACAAAAATAGCTGGAGGAGCAATTTTTAAATAAAATTATTTCAGTCGTAATAACTCTACGCAGTAAAAAACTTTCACAGCTTTTACAGCTAAGAGCTGACAGTTACAGACCCTTATTTTATAATTAATACTTATTTCACAAAAGCGCTATACAGCTCCAAAAAGAAAGTTATTCTGAAAATTGGGTTTTTTCGGTTTATTTCAAGTTTAAATTGAACATAAGTCATTTTCTGACTATAGAGAAGAACAATAGCCATAATCTTTACTAATATGATCTTAAGCATCATATACTTACATCTTGTTTCACCGCAAAGTATTGCCAATATTTGCAAAGTGCGCACTTCTATAATTTTAATTTTTTTATTTTCTTATGGGCATTTATAAGTGTATATCGTGTGTATATTTTTGCCAAATTATGAACGTTTAAATGTGTATCGCATGTATTTTGGTTTTTTTTTTCCAATTTTATTTTGAATTTTGAATATTGAATATTAATTCATAAAGTTAAAATTTCACTTCTGGAACTCGTTTATATAACCAACACCAACTTTCGTCCACACAAAAAAAAAAACATAAATTAACATACAAATTAATAGCTTGTTGTTAAACAAAATTACGGTCCATTGTTAACTTGAATTAGCTCGAAATTCACAATCATTTAAGAATCGTTTAACTACAACCAATTCACAAATGTTAGTTTTTGTTATGCAAGATTGCTAACGTCAACTTACTGTCGTTAAATTTTCGTCGTTCGAAACGTCGATGTGGTTTCTACTTATTTGAAACTCCGTTTTTTTATTTTTAAAATTTCAACCAAAATTTCACTAGTTTTTTTTTTTTAATCTTGCGGTTCGACGTCTGCACACTTAAAGATACTACTAAAGAATGATATTTGCTAATAAGTAGCTGAGAGTTAAAAGCTCCAACTAAGCTAAGGATTATTTGAAAAGTTGTGGCGCGCAGATACTCTGAGATTGTATTTTGTTGTTGTTGTTGTTGTTGTTGTTATTGTTGTCGGCCGCTGTTAGGTAAACAGATTCTATTCAGTCATACTCAGTTGTTTATATAAGCAAGTATTCGACGTTGACTGCTTTAAACGACGTTGACGTCGTTTGGAGGCATACAAAAATCTGTGAATTAAGAAAGTTATTAGCATTGAAAGAATTCCCTTAGATGTCTATCATTTTAGTTATTTCAATAATGCAACAGTAGCGGATTCGGGTCAAGAGTGGTCAAGTGTAGCAGCTTAAGCTTAAGTCAATAATCTTAAACCCTCTTTCAGTCTATTTGCAATGCAAATATAAACACGCACTAAAACATTCAAAAAATTCCCAAACAAGAAATGACTAAAACTTGATTCCGTTAACTGATGAGCCACTATTTTGCATATATTTTGTTATTTTTGGAAAACCATATGGATCATTTGTTATGTTCATACTTGATATATTACCGTATGCATAGAATTATATTCGGCATTCTATTGCATTGTTTACTTAGACAAATGCGTCAATGCCGGGAATTTTGAAGTATTCGTTTTTGAAGATCCTTTACTTTTTTTGTTTTTGAAGCAGTTGGAAGATATGCATAATCTCGTAGTCGTGTTGTACCGAAATAAACAATTTAACTGATTATACAAGTTGGCTTATGTAAAGCTTTTACGGAATTCAATGTGACTATATTCGATTTGGTTGTAGTTCAATCCTGTACTATTTATGATATACGAGTATAATATCCGAAGTTTGAAAGGTTTTATTATTTTGATGACTTGAGTTTGTATAGGATAGGTGTAGTTTTTATTCCATTTTACCAAATTTCAACCTCATCGCACGTTTTAAATGTCAAAGCTTATGTGCAAAAAAATAACAAGTTAAAAGCTTAATTTGAGTGAAATTTATGAGGATTTTGCAATGTTGTTGACGTCACTTTGTATGAGAAATAGGCATGCTTTTTGTTCGATTTTAACAAAGACTAAGCGCAAAATGTCAAGTGTTTAAGGGGGAAATAGGTTTGGATGACATAGAACATTGAATTTTTTCATTCCATAAATTGTTAGTGAAACTATTCAACAATATGTTAGTTTCAAATATGAATTACAATTCATTCAAATGTTATGTACGCTTAAAAGAGCGTCCCTAGTTAAGTGCTCTAACGCGTGGTATGTCAAACGGAGAGGTCACTCAGATTTTCATCTATGTACTTGGGAGGCAGGCGCACGTTTACAAAAGTTATTTTAATTATTTTTACTATAGAGACCTTAGATAGAAGGGACTAGAAGTATTGGCGTCTTTTTAAAAAACGTCGGTTTTAACATAAGTTTACCACCGACCTTCGTAGTGTGAATATTTGGGTGCTTGCTTATTCGATGAAGGAAATTCAAACATTTTATAAGTGACTGGCTGATATACCCGGTTTTACTCGGGTGAAAAAATGTAAAATTTTGATATTTACCCCCCTTGTTTTAATTTTTTTAAAAATCCAAATATAGAAAAATAAGCTGAAATAAATTGATTATTAATAAAGCTCATATTAAAAGACCGAGGGACCGAGAAAATATATTTATAGCGATAACTTTTGATCCGAAAGAGATATTCTTTCACATAAATTAATCTTGGTGCTTAACTATTCTATTAAAAGAATAAAAAACATTTTGAAAAAAAATCAATTTCTTTTAAACATCATGGTTGGGTCCTGTTTTTTGATGACAGTAACAGTTAATAAAAGTTTTCGTTAAACTGAAACAGCGGCGGAACCTGAAAAAATCTTGGGGGGGGGGGGGGGGGTAAATTATCAAAGACACACAATTTCGATTTGAGAAAATTTTTTCTTTTTACAAATAGACAAATTGTACTTTTTTGAATTGAAATAACCAAATTGTTTAAAAGCATTTTTCCCAGACACATACACGCACATTTCCGTATTTATTTATTTATCCCTTTTTCTTAGCGAAAAGTAAATAAAAACTTTAAATTTAACTAATTTTGGAATTAAGGTTGATTTATTAAAATTTTTCACGTTTATTCCATAATAAAAACACTGCACAATTATATTTTCAAGTATGTGCAATGAAAAACATAGTACTTTTCAATAAAAAAAAAATTAAAGGAATTTGAAACTTATTGTTCTGATGTTACAAATATGATATGGTACACTTTGAAAAATAAATTAACAATACAAAATGTATACTGATTATAAGATAGTCATTACTACTTACTTACTTATCTGGCGCTTACAACCGTAAGTCGGTTTTGGCCTCGTATAAGAAATTGCGCCAGCCATTTCTGTTCTGCGCTTGCTGGCGCCAGTTGGAAACACCAAGCGTGGTCAGGTTATCCAACACCCGATCCTTCCAACGAAGATGTGGGCGTCCTCTTCTGCGTTGACCACCACCGGGCACCGAATCGAATATTTTTTTTTTCGCTGGAGCGTCGTTTTTCATTCGCTCAACATGACCTAGCCAGCGGAGCCGCTCGATTTTAATGCGCTTAACTATGTCTATGTCAGCGTACAGCTCATACAGCTCGTGGTTCCCTCGAATTCGGTACTCGCCATTGACGCAGATTGGACCGAAGATTTTACGAAGGATCTTTCGCTCGAAGGCTCCCAGAGTCTTTTCATCAGAACTGCTCAACGTCCAGGTTTGTGCTGCATATAATAGGACGGGCATGATTAGTGACTTATAGAGCGTGAGTTTTGTTCGTCGAGAGAGGGCTCTGCTTCTCAATTGCCTACTTAGCCCAAAGTAACACCTGTTGGCAAGAGTTATCCTTCGTTTTATCTCAATACTAACACCGTTGAAAGAGTTAATGCTGGATCCCAGGTAGACAAAGTCCTTAACAACCTCGAAGGAGATGTTGTCAACAGTGACGTGGTTTCCAAGACGCTGGGACTGTTTATTTGTTGACACTAGGTATTTCGTCTTATCTGCATTGACTGCTAGACCCATTCGACTCGACTCTTTCGCTAATCTGGAGAATGCTGCGCTGACTTCGCGCGTATTATGGCCAATGATATCGATATCATCAGCATACGCCAGCAGCATAATACTTTTGTAGAATATCGTGCCACTGCGTCTCAAATCAGCAGCTCGGATGATCTTCTCCATCATTAGGTTGAAAAAGTCGCACGATAAGGAATCACCTTGTCTGAAACCTCGTTTGGTATCAAATGGAGGAGTGAGGTCCTTCCCGATTTTAACTGTGCTGCTGGTGTTGCTCAGTGTCATTCTGCAAAGACGGATGAGCTTTGCAGGAATACCAAATTCAGACATGGTGGAGTATAGATAATTCCTTATAGGACTGTCGAAGGCGGCTTTATAATCGACAAAAAGATGGTGTGTGTCGATCTGTTTTTCTAGGGTCTTCTCCAAGATTTGTCGTAGCGTATATATCTGGTCTATGGTGGATTTACCAGGTCTGAAGCTACACTGATAAGGTCCAATCAGCTGGTTTACGATGGGCTTTAGTCTTTCACATAGTACGCTCGACAGGACCTTATATGCGATATTAAGAAGGCTTATCCCACGGTAGTTGGCGCAAATTGTGGGATCGCCTTTCTTGTGGATTGGGCAGAGCACACTGAGGTTCCAATCGTTTGGAATGCATTCTTCCGACCATATTCTGCATAGAAGCTCATGAATGCATTTAAATAGAGCTTCGCCTCCATTCTTGAAGAGCTCAGCCGGTAAGCCATCGGCTCCTGCGGCTTTGTTGTTTTTAAGCCGAGCTATAGCTTTCAAGACTTCACTATGGTCGGGCAGCGGAACTTCAACGCTGTCGTCCAAAACTGGGGATTCCGGGATATCATCTCTATTGGCGGGATTGTTGTCGTCGTCACCATTCAGAAGCCTAGAGAAGTGTTCCCTCCACATCATCAGTGTACTCTGGATATCTGTCACTAGATTCCCATTTTCATCCTTGCAGGAAGAGGCCCCGGTCTTGAAACCATCGGCCAGGCGTCTTATTTTTTCGAAAAACTTTCGGACCTCATTCCTGTCACCATGCATCTCAATTTTATCGCATTCACGCATTTCTGCTTCCCTTTTCTTTCGCCTGAAAATGCGTCTCTCTTCCCTCCTCTTCTCTTTGTATCGCTCTTTAGCAGCACGCGTTACAACCGACTGCAGGGTGGCTTTGTAGGCGGCGTCTTTTTCTGCAGTGGCGTAGCGACACTCTTGGTCGTGCCACTGGTTTCGGCGAGGGCGGTTATAGCCTATCACCTCTTCGGCAGCCGTACGCATAGAGTGGGAAATGTGATTCCACTGCGCGCATATATCGTCGATCGGAGGAGTGCTTTCTTGAAGCAGGAGTGAGAGTCGAGTAGCGAAGTCTTCGGCTGTTTGTTTTGATTGCAGCTTTTCGACGTCTAGCTTTCTCTGTGCTGGATTGCGCGCATTCTTCGTTGCGCACAGACGTGTACGGATCTTGGCTGCGACAAGATAATGATCCGAGTCTATATTGGCACCACGGATCGTGCGTACATCTAAAACACTGGAAGAGTGCCTTCCGTCAACCAAAACGTGATCAATTTGGTTACGCGTCTTTTGATCAGGAGACAGCCAAGTTGCTTTATGAATATCGAGATGCTTGAATCTAGTGCTACTAACGACCATGTTTCGCGCTGCGGCAAAGTCAATCAGCCTCATTCCGTTATCGGAGGTATTGTCGTGGAGGCTGAACTTTCCGACTGTTGGACCAAAGATATTTTCTTTTCCCACCTTGGCGTTGAAGTCACCAAGCACGATTTTTATGTCGTGGCGGGGGCTGCGCTCATAGGCCTCTTCAAGGCGCTCGTAGAAGCTGTCTTTGGTCTCATCGTCCTTCTCTTCTGTCGGAGCGTGCGTACAAATCAGGCTTATATTGAAGAATCTTGCATTGACACGGATTATGGCAAGTCGTTCGTTCACAGGTGTGAATCGCAGGACATGATGCCGTAGTCGCTTGCCAACCACGAATCCGCATCCAAATTCGTGCTTCTCCGCATGGCCGCTGTAGTAGATATCACAGGATGCTTGCCGTAAGCAACCCTGTCCCTTCCATCGCATTTCTTGGATTGCAGTGATATCAGCTTTGTATCTTTCTAAGATATCTATCAGTTGGATAGAGGCACCATCCCAATTAAGGGTTCGGAAGTTCCAGGTGCATATCCGTAAATCATTGTCAGTTTTTCGTTTGCGGTAGTCGTCATCAGATTTGGGGATCATTTTTATCTTATTTCTTATGCGTTTCATTGAAATTTTGTTTTTACGTGGTGGGCTTCAAACCCAACGCACAACCCTTTAAAGGCAGGGGGAGCCCGCCGCTCAGATTAGCCGTCAAACTAACGGTTGCCAGTTTGCCGTTTCTAGAAGACACCACGCAGAGGTTTGAGTCGACTTGAGACGAGTTCGACATGGATAATGCTGGCCTCACCAGGTTGAGGCAGTCAGACACGTTGCCATGTGAAGATCGCCCCCTTGACCCTCACGCGTTGCCTTGTGAGGATCGTCCTCATTAGATAGTCATTAGATAGAGAAAAAAACTACAAATACAAAAAATGACAAAATCATCGCAGGGCTTCTTTTTTTACAGCAAAGTTATGAATAAATTCGTTAATATTTATTTTAATGTCTCTATGTATATGCAATAATGCGAGTCCATTCAATCGTTCTTGTTGCATAGTTGAACGTAACCATGTTTTTAATCGTCGCAGTCTAGAAATACTTCGCTCAGCTGTTGCTATACTGATAGGAAGCTTGGCAAAGATAGCAAACGTTTTAGAAATTAGTGGAAAAATGTCATTATCACAAAGAGTAAAAACGGTGTTGATATCATTAACCTTAGTTTTGCTCGTCCATTTACACTGCCAAATTTGAAGTTCATGAAATTATTGAATTGGAATTAGTTCTTTATTACCGTCACAAAATGGAATGATTATCTTAGAATAGTTAACACTCAAATTGTTTAACTTTTCATTGTTGTGTTTATCAATTTTGTTTGGCAGAATTTCATTTACGAATAGTTTTTGGAAAAATTTTTCGCTAAAACGAGCCTCCATATCAGCAATGATATCATCTAGTAATGGTACAAATATGGAAATTCGAAAGTAGTCTTCTGGTGTGGAAGCGCTGACATTACTACGACAAACTTGTCTTCCAGCAATACGAGGTTTTTAATTGACATACCTAACCTCTCGTGTAATTCCTGCACATTTGCAAATATTGTCTTAAAATATAATTCTGCGTTTTCTCTTTTTTTTTTATCAAGCAGTGATCTTAAAGTTATTATTGAACGTTCTGCTGCATCTTTATAGAAGTTTGTTTTTGCAAGATGCTACTTCAAATTTTAAAAAAACTCGAAGTCACTACCTCGACGTAAGTGTTTGCTTTACATATAATTATATTTTGTTTTTTTCAGATGACTACAGATCATGTTATTCTACAAGCAAAATGGTCCTACTCTTCTCGCATCGCTTCATAAAAACGTCACCTACACGCAAATGACGTCACAAACTTTTTTTTATATAAATTAATAATTGTGGAAATCAATAAAAAAAAAACTTTATAGCAATATCTCTGACCATTTTTTTGTAGTATTCTTTCAAAAAACACCTTCAGAATCGCTTATGTATACATACATAAAAGTACCCTTAAGCTGTGGGCACAATTATTTACTTCAAATAAAGTATTAAAAAGGAAAGTATTTAAAAGTTCTTGGGGGGTAATTATCGCCTTTACTCTCCCCCCCCCCCCTTGTAACCTCGCTTGAATTGAAACCACTTTTGCTATTAAACACGGTGTCATGTTAAAGGTAGTCAAAATGAAATTTTAAGTTTTTATTATTTTAACCACAAAAACAGCTCTTGTGCCATTTTTTAAGTAAAGGTGAATTTTAAAAAAGATTAAAAATACATACGCTAAGCTAACGGTACTTTCCAAATGGTTTTTATTAAGTGCTTGAAATGAATTCATCAACGAAATAAAAATTGAGTGAAATACATTCATAAACTACCGAGTAATTTGCATCGAAAATTAAACATACGAATTTCTGATAGCTTTTTGTTATTCTAACGAAACGATGTTATTAGAAAAACAGACGTTGAACTAAAAGTTTGTGCAATTTTGAAAATACGGGATTGCTTTTGATGTCAAAATAACAAAATTCTTTTAAAATTAATTAAACGAACATTTTCGCTAAAAAAATGTTGCTAGAGGTAGATTTGCGTTTCTTGAAAAGGGCCGGAAAAGGCGTGGTCAAAACTAAATAGTCTACCTCTATACTCTTCCATGATAGAACAAAGCTTTAATGAGTAACTTAGTTTCCATAATAAGCTTATATAAATCATGCCACAGTCTTTATAGAATCTTATGTGCTATTTTGGTATAACCATAACCATAACAATAACCATAACCATAACCATAATCATAACCATTTCCAGAACCATAACCATAACCGTAACCATAACCATAACCATAACCATAACCATAACCATAACATAACCATACCCATAGCCATAACCATAACCATAACTATAACCATAACCATAACCATAACCATAACCATAACGTAACCGAAACCAAAACCATAATTATAATAATTTGAGCCTAATTTAACCTCCTAAAAATATCACACTTCGAACTCGAAAAGTACACCCATATCAAAAGTTTTTCATGCATTCCAGTTGTAATTTTCGTGATGATTATTGGAAATTATAATCCAGCTTATCTCAAATTAGTATCATAACTTATTATATTTTCGTAGTGGGATTAAAAATACTCCAAGAAAGTAAAAAAAAAAAATAAAAAACATTGCCACCTTTGTTCATCTTGGTCCATTTTTTATTGTCGAAACTGGTTTAACTAATTTTCTTTAACAGTTTGCATCTTTTTGTCCAATTTAACGATGAGGTTTATATATACACAGCGCTTGTAAATATTCATTATATATGTACGTATGTAAATTAGAATCAAGTTTGTAAACAATTTCTTGATACGACTTTGAAACTCTATCTTAAAAAAAAGAAAGTCTGCTCAAACACGTGAATTGAGTTGTTATTGTAGCTTAATATGAAATGCAAATACATAACGAACTTGAGTGTGTATTAAGATATGAATATTTCTTTCGGTCAGCCACTGCAATGAAACACCCTACATATATTTATTTATAAAGGACAATGTTCAACATTCAAAGTTAATCAAAAATTAACTAAAATTTCGATGACTGTGGCAATCCTTAATATTAAAAATTCTTATTCGTATGCACAATTCGAAAGATCTTAAACTGATTTGAAATTTGCAAAAATATTCTTGGTTTGATGGAGAGTATGACAACATGTTGTAATATATTTAACGAAGCGCCGACATCGGGCGAAGCTTCAATAATATTTGAAGTCCCTAAATTCTTTTCTTTAAATTATTAATTTCCGGAACGCGTTGTAGTTAAAGGTTGCACGTTCTTGTCGCATCTGATCTCTATTCGAATTTCTAAAATATTATCTCTGCTTATCTTAAATGTCGTTCATCAAAATTTTTCAATTTGATTTTAGTCAATGTGCAACCTATGATCACATCCAAACACTCTACGAATGATTGACGTTCCGTAGTTAAATATACACTCTGCGACACGGCCATTCTGACATGTCACATGTCTCAGTGTGACTTAAACAAATGTCACTAAAACTTCTCGGCCTTTTCTGTCTCATAACAAAGTTAATATTTTGATGGCTTTTTATTTTTAACAAGCGAATTACAATTAACATAAAAAAACAAACACAACATAAGAAATCAATACACAAATGGTAATAATCAAAGTTCAATACAAACATAATTGTTAATTAATTTTACGTAGAACTGAATATATGGCTGAAACTATTCTTTTCAGATGCATTTTTAGAACAAAGATTTTCATCAAAATTCGTAACTAATTTCCCTATCAAACATTCTATTGCTTCCATCTAGCAAACTCCGCCTGTTTTCACGAGCAGCCTGTCCAAAGCCAGGATAAAGGAGGATGGTTGCAGATATAAGGGGGTTTTCTAATCCTTTTGACCTTTATATCTGTGTAAAAAGAAAAAGGCCCACCTTGAGCCTGCTGTGTGTCACGGCTTAATCTTGCAGTAGGCTGGACTATTGCACATAGCAATAGTGGCGTTTATACCTATGAATGCAGTAGCAAAAGCAACAAATTATTTGTTAGCACGGGAATAGTCATCCACATAGAGTAGCCGTTGATATATCATCGACCTCAGTTGGAGCGTAAAATTAGTGTTTAACACTAGAAAATGCCTGTATCTTCGGATATTGGTGAACTTGTTGAGACGTTACCTTAGTTTTCACATTAAATTGTGCTAACGACGGTACGTTCGAAATTACGCAAACTAGTTACTTTGTTAATGAAATGCGTTACGGAGGAGGAGTAGTATAATAACAGTACGTTGTACTGGTTATTCTAAAGAGGTAAATTTATTTTGCCTAGTCATGTACAATTTAGTGACAGGACGTCACAATCAAATATAAGTATTAGAGGAATACTTAATTTACCAGCTGATAAGTTGGTGATGTTGATATGGTTATTCATTGTGCCAGGGTGACTATTGTGGGCTGGCCCTTCGGGGAGTTTCGTGCTGGCTGTGGTAGTTCAATGTCGCGAACAAGACCTATGGTGGTCTGGCGTGGAGTTTCGTTTGTTTACAACCGGGTGGCAATTCCTCAAATTGTCAGAGATTTTAGATGGGTCTCGTTTTTAACCGATAATTGTGGATGGTGATAACACTAGCCGTCCATGATTGGCACTGTTGCGTTCCAATACTGGTAACTATCTATACAGTATATTTATTAATTTAAATATACAACTTAAGTGTGGTGTGTATCCGGTATTGAAACTACTATAATGGGGCGTTGTGGCGTCCGTGGCGTAGTTGGTTAAAGTGCGTGGCCGCTATGTCAAAGAACTTTGGAGACCCAGGTTCGAACCCCAGCAGCGACAGAAAATTATTTGAATTAAAATAATTTTTCTGTACGGCCGCCACCTCTCTGCAGACAATGGCAAACCTCAGAGAGTAACCAAATTGCCATGTAAAGCTTCTTGAGAACGAGAACATTCCGTTCATCGCCGTTCGGAGTCGGCGTTAAGCATGTAGGTCCGGTTCTCGGTCAATTGTGTACAAACTTAATAACACGCACAACACAATTGATCATAAGAAGCTAGGTCAAAGTCCTTTCAAGGGCTGAAATGGCCAGTTATTTATTTTTTATTTTTTATAATGGGGCGTTGGTCGCGTCTGGAGTCATGGAGGTAAAACACAGGAAATTCATTTTCTGAGTATCATTTCCATGAACCACGACTCCTCGTGTCAAGGGGCACCGTGGAATTAAGCCCACACGGCAGGTGTATACGTAAACCACAGAAGGACCTCCATCTAGCAATGAAGATTAAAAGCGCTTCCATCCAGCACTCTTTACCACTTTCTTTAAGTGGTAGTTCACCATATACAATTGTTATACACAAAAAAATCTAGTTTCATTGTAAATTACATCATATATTCAGTCTTATAGCAAATATGTTACAGAGAAACATGTTATATATCAGCATATATATGTATATATATATATCAGCAGATATATCAACACTCTCATCACATTCGTTGAGACCATCTTCAGGTACTTTGCGCAAACGATCATTTGAATACTTGTAAGATCACTTCGAGTCCAAAGCTGCCAATTCATATCTAGCATTATCTAAAACATTAAAAATTTAAAATGGACCTTTAAACTTTGAATCTAATTTAGTCCTTATTAGTCTCCACAGCTGTAAATGTATCTCCCTTGAACACTTCCCATGGTAGTACCTGTACAAAAGGCTTAGGCAACAAACATTGCGTGGATGCCCAAGAGAGTTGAGAGAAGATGAAATGTTTTCATCCCCAATCAGATATATCGCACGTCGTTGCATTCGGTCCAGAAGCTCCAAATAAGATCTTGAAGCTCCTGCCCAAATGTTCGCATTGTACTCCATTTTCGGCCTAATATATGAGGTGTAGATCACGCGTAGGTCAGTTGGAGTAAAGTATTTCTTACACCGTTTTAAACCTAGGCACTTGGCCGCTTCTTTCGACACATCAAAAATGTGAAAAATCTTACCAACGAAGATCAGATCTGATTGATATGCCCAGAACGTCAAGAGCATCTAACTCCGATAGATCCACACCGTTCATATTGAGAGGCGCTAAGGCGCAATTCACTCATTTGTGGGTTTACAGGCAGCACTGAGTATTGCTAGCATTAAACTCAACTCTATTAGCAAGCCCCCGCTCGGAGATTTTTTCCAAGTCATGAAACAGTGTGTCATTCATATTTAGCCTCTTTCTCTCAATCTCCAAAAAGCTCGGATGTTTTTCAAAAGAATATGAATGACAAATGCTGCTGTCATCCACAAACGAATGAATTGGGTTATGAGCTAACGACAGAAGGTCGTTGATAAAAACCAGAAACAAATTTGACGATAGGACTGAACACTGCGGCACTCCAGCGACGATAGCATGTTCACTGGACGAAATGCCATCGACCACGACATGAATCGACCTGTCCTTAAGAAAACACGTGATCCATCGTGCAAAGTTACCACCAACACCATATGCAATTAGTTTTAACACGAGCGCTTTATACCACACTCGGCCAAATGTCTTAGTAATATCCAGAGTAACAACTCTGCTTTCACAAAAGAAGTGAACACATTGGTTCCATTTCACCATGAGAAACGCCATTAGGTCACCACTACAGCGAGCCTTTCGAAACCTGTATTGACGGTCACTGAGTAATTCGTTGCACTCCAGATAGTTCATAAGGTGGTTTATTACACTCTTCATGACTTTGTAGAGCATAAAGAATATCGCTATGGGTCGGTAGTTTTTAGGGTTCTTTGCATCGCAACTTCCCTTCTAAGGTACCGACTTCTTAGGTAGACGTGGTTTTCATCTGATTTGGCTCATTTTCGAACTTTATCCTTCTTTTTTTTTAAAAAAAGCTTAAATATCAATTTTCACTACTACAGTTCGATGACGGTCGTGATGACGTTCACACGGGCCGACAGACGCACATGGCTGAATCGACTTTTTATTTCCGATTTTTTCCCACTTCATATATGATGTCATAGAATTTGTGGCAACCGGTTTTAATCGGTTCAAAAAAATCGTCGTTATCGAAAAACCGCTTTCTACATTTTGTCGAATATTTGACAACACTGCTTATATTGCATACAAGTATTGCAAGTTTTGTGCATTATTATAAACCATTTAGAAAATTTCGAGATAACCTATTTAGTTTAAATTTAATCCGGATTTGTCATCGAATTGATGACATTTTTAGCTTAAAAATCCTTTTTTGATTTTTTTTTTTTTTTTTTTTTAGATTTTAGCTCAATGGGTAAATCGTCCTGAAATTTTGGTACCAGATATGTGCTGTATAAAAAATTTCCTTAAGGGGAGATACGCAGTCAGAACTTTTTTTTTTTTTCAAAAATTTTTTTTGCATTTTCTTAAAGCCTTAAGTCTCAAAAATATGTGGTGAAAATTTCAAGTCGATATCTCAAAAAATAACAAAGTTATAGCCTACTGAGTGAACCGCCTTCAAGAGCGCGCAGTGCTGGCGTTTATTTTCAAACGCGTTTTTCTCGAAACCATGTTTTCAAAGTCGGTGACCAAGATTACTCAAAGCTCAGTGAAGCGATCGTTTTGATTTTTTTGCAGGCTTATTGTACACATAATAATCTCGTACTTGTCATAGGATTTTTTTTTTTTAACTTCGTTCATTTTTTATACGCAAAACTATGACGAATTTTTGGTCCAAAATCGTTTTTCTACGTTCGAAAGTTCGCCATTTTGTGAAAAATCAATATTTTCAAAAACGGCTATGACAAGTACGAGTTTTAAGTATCTACTTTAATAATATATTTCATTTTTTTGTTTCAGATGAATTAAGAAGGAGCAATCTTGGTCACCGCATTTCACCTTTTTTTCAGAGCGCTCTACAAAAACTGCTGTATCGACCTTAATATTAAATTTTTTTTAATAAAAAAAAAACTAAAAATACTCTTGAATGTGTATATTTTTAGGTATAAAAACCCTCATTTAAAAATATCCCATAGGTTTCCTTAAAAAAATTCACAAACATGACCTTTTTTTTCGGCCTCTGGCTGCGTTGCTCCCCTTAAGAAGTATTTTATTCATCAAATTAATGACTCTATGTTCTAACAGGTGTCTTCTTTTTATGTATCATCTCTTCTTCATTCTTGTTTAGCATTCTTTATTTATTTTTTCTTTTGGCGTCGGTTTTCTTTTGTCGTGATTATTTTGTTGTTGTGTTAGCTTTTGTCTATCAACGTATGTTATATTCGGCTAATGATAAAAAAAAAATAAAAATTTAATAATAAAATACGCAAAACTGGATTCCTATTCATGGATCGATTCGGTGGCGTCCGTGGCGTAGTTGGTTAAAGTGCGTGGCCGCTATGTCAACGAACCTGGAGACCCAGGTTCGAACCCCAGCAGCGACAGAAAATTATTTGAATTAAAATAATTTTTCTGTACGGCCGTCACCTCTCTGCAGACAATGGCAAACCTCAGAGAGTAATCAAAATGCCATGTAAAGCTTCTTGAGAACGAGAACATTCTGTTCATCGCCGTTCGGAGTCGGCGTTAAAAATGTAGGTCCGGTTCTCGGTCAATTGTGTACAAACTTAATAACACGCACAACACAATTGATCATAAGAAGCAAGGTCAAAGTCCTTTCAAAGGCTGAAATGGCCAGTTATTTATTTTTTTATTCATGGATCGATAATACTGATACTCAAGATTGATAGAGAATAGATTGGGCATTGCGCAGGTCCGTTATTTTCTTTCAGCAACCAGCTGTTTTATATGCATCATTTGTTGCCCAACGATCTTTGTTTACATCCGGTTTGCAATCATTTTGCATTAAATTGAATAAATAAAGACATAAAGTTATTTGTAAAAATTAAGTGTACAAAGTGCATGATTGAGATACAGCAACACCGTAAAAAGTTGGAGGACTATATCGTCATAGTAGACCATTGATGGGCATTCTTACACAGCCGCAATCTTGGCGTTTATGTGTATTTATGTATTCAAAAGCTTTCCAATGTAAAAAAATATGTAAAAAGCTCTAACAGCGTACGTGTGAATCTCTAGCAGCGTGCGTGTGGCGGCAGAGAAAGCTATTTGCCCGCGAGCGACCGAATGCCCGACATTGTAGTAGACACAGGGAGGGTTAACAGACGATAAATGCCGACGCCCCTTAGTGCTTAATGTTGGGTCGTCTGTATTGTGAAATGAATTGAAAATATTCAATTTCAATCCGCTCCTCGTTGGGAAGCTAAGTTTTGATAGCATTTATACTTCGAGTTTTTATATTATATTACCACGGAGGTCACGGGCATGTGCTTGGAGACTTTAGCAATTGAGAGAAAAGATTTTTGCTCCCTACTGACTTTTTCGAGTATAATCCGATCAATTTTATTAAGATGGAAAAGTCAGGTAAATTAGAAAGCCAGGTAATTTTCGTAATGGAAGCATCGCTTTATTTTCTCGTCTACCATCAGTAGGCATAATATAAAGACCTTTTTGAGTCGTAACCCTGGGCAAGGCTACGGAGACCAAAAGTTACGAATATGTCTTACGTTTTTTGTAAACAATTTCCTCAAATCTCCTACATTGCGATAAAAAATTTTTGTGCATAGTCTGCAAACAAAAAGCAAAACGAAAATATGTTAAAAGCTAATGGTATTATCGTTGGAATAACGGAATAACAGAACTGTAGCATCCAAATGACAGAATTTCAAAAAAGTGGTATTTTTTAAGATCTACGATAGGTCCATCTCCGGTATTTTTGGAGCTACCCTAAAGGTTATAGTACCGACGAAAATGACTGGTGTTTAAAGTATGTGGTGCAAGAATTACTCAAATCGGACAATTGTTTCAAACGCGAAAAAATGGTATTTAAAGTTATTTAAAGTGTTTTCAAAATAATAAAATTTATTGACGATTGGTTTGAAAGATTTTTCGATGCATTTGGGTGTTTACTATCACAAAAAATATTTCATTCAAACCGGATGATTTATTTCTGAGAAATAAAGTGGCAAGTGACTGAAGACGTGGTTTTCAAAAACGTTCCTAGTGTATATCTATTGCAAAAAAAAAACCAAATTTTTAAAAAATGCTCAAAAAAAAAAAAAAACAAAGGTAAATGTGGTCTTAATACTTGATTTCTCTCATCTCTTTTCCGTACCGCGGGTTATAAATGAAAATCGATTCTTAAAGAGTAAACTAAAAAAAAAAAAAATATTTTTCTCATTTAATCAAGCAATTTATGATAATTCGGATAATTTTTTGCACTAAAACGAACATAGGCTTTTATATTTTTATCAGCAAGTTCAAAATATATTTTAAAGCAATAACACGATTGCGCTTCATTTAAAGAAAATGCACAAGTAACTTGGTTTTATTTTATGCAAATGTAAGTTTGCATTATAATATATATATATTTTAATTATAAATAAAGATACTTTTTCTCCCTCTTTTTAATAGACCAGATATGAAACAGTTCTATCCTAATAGATTTCAGTTTCCTTATAGGACTAAGTAACTAGCACTTACTTGGTTTTGTTATATCCCGAGAGAACTCTATCGGTTAAGAAAGTAGTGCGCTGAAATAATAGCTGCGTTCGATTCGCCAGTGCTCAACTCAACTACGAAAAAAAACTTTTTAACAAAAAAAAAACCCGACTTCAAAATCACTACAAAGTAAAAAATAATTTTAAATAACTTTTCCCATTCATTTCTTGGTCATATTTTAAAAGCTATTTATGCGTGTTATAATATTGGAAATCTTATCATTTTCATTTTTTCTATTTTGTTTTATTATCATCAATATACTAATAGCTTTATGTACATAAAAGCTTTGAAGTCGGCGCTTATCTTACTATGTCGAAATCTTTTTATTTTAATTTTTTCTAATTTGTTTTATCATAAAAATATTATTAACTTTATGAATATAAAGGCTTCTTAGCGATTTTTTTTCTTTCAATTGGCAATTTTAGAGTACGCTGAATGTAGCCAATGTGTTCCATGCATTATTTGTGCAGCTGTTACACACTATGTCATATTCAATATGAGCTTTACAAGCTCACCCAAACCAGTTTAGTGAGAATTTTAATGTGTACAAAGCTTTTAAAATTACTACAGTGTCACCAAAGCACCAAATAGTGCACGGATGGTAAAAGGTCATGATTGTGTGTCAAAGATGAGCGCCGCTTTCAAAGCTTTTATGTTCATAAAGCAATTAATATATTGATAATAAAACAAAATAAAAAAAATGAAAATGATAAGATTTCCAATATTATAACACGCATAAATAGCTTTTAAAATATGACCAAGAAATGAATGGGAAAAGTTATTTAAAATTATTTTTTACTTTGTAGTGATTTTGAAGTCGGGTTTTTTTTTTTGTTAAAAAGTTTTTATTTCTTCCTTTTTAGATAATATGAAATATTTTATGCAATAGTATTTATTCTTGAGGAAAATTTTAAACTTGAAACTTTGTTCTTAACAAATTTGATTTATTAATTCCTGAAAGTTTGTTGGGTATTTTCCATTTCTGCTTCTTTACAATTTGTAGTGCCACGCCCTTTCTCTAATCCCGCCTAATTTATTTACCGTACCATATAATGATTCTACCTACCCCTGTGCCAAATTTCAGTTTCCAAGTATCAATATTAACCGTAATATAGTACTTTCCTTAAAGTGACACATCCTGTGTACAATCCCGCTCAATTTTTTAATGATTCTACCTACCCACCTACCTGCATACCAAATATTAGTACGCTAGTGTCAATATTGACTAAGATATAGTATTTTTATAATTTTGACACGCCCTTTTGTTGAATAACGCCCACTTTTTTTGCCGTAATTTGTAGTAACTGTACCTACCCATGTACTGTATTTCAGCACCCTAGTGTCAATATTATTCGATATATGGTATGTTTCTAATATTGCCACACCCATTTTTCGAATAACGCCTACTTTCTTTACAGAAATTATTAAAAATTGTGTCTACACCTGTGCTAAATTTCAGTACCCTAGTGTCAATACTATTCGAGATACAGTGTTTTTTCAATATTGCCACACCCCTTTGTCAAATAACGCCCACTATATTGACTGTAATTTTCAATAACTATGCCTACCCATGCACTAAATTTCAGCACCCTAGTGTCAATATTATTCGATATATAGTGTGTTTCTAATATTGCCACACCCCTTTGTCGAATAACGCCCACTTTCTTTACAGTAATTTTCAAAAATTGTGTCTACCCCTGTACTAAATTTCAGTACCCTAGTGTCAATACTATTCGAGATACAGTGTTTTTCCAATAGTGCCACACCCCTTTGTCAAACAACGCCCACTTTATGGACTGTAATTTGTAATAGCTATGCCTACCCACGCACTAAGTTTCAGCACCCTAGTGTCAATATTATTCGATATATAGTGTGTTTCTAATATTGCCACACCCCTTTGTCGAATAACGCCCACTTTCTTTACAGTAGTTTTTTAAAATTGTGTCTACCCCATTACTAAATTTCAGTACCCTAGTGTCAATACTATTTGAGATACAGTGTTTTTTAATATGACCACACCCCTTTGTCAAATAACGCCCACTTTATTGATCGTAATTTGTAATAATTGTGTCTACCCCAGTGTTTTTACGGTAAATTTCAGTACCCTAGTGTCAATATTAACTGAAATACAGTGTTTTCCTTATATTGACACGCCCACGCCCCTTTGTCGAATATCGCCCACTTTTTTAAAAAAGGACCTCCGCGTTCATGATATCGATAAAACAAAAAAAAAAAAAGCGGGGACAAACCAACGAAATTGAGAACCTCCTCCTTTTTGAAGTCGGTTAAAAAACGGCTGCTCACTTAGCTGTTACTGACTGCATAGTTGGCAACACTTTTGTTTTTACAGATCACATAAAGTCTGCCAATAAATTAATTTTGTTTTTGTACTCACATTACATTTTGACAGAATCTATTACTTTTATCTTATTCCGTACACAAACCAACTAAAAAATAAGAAACTGGCAACGCAACTTTACTCAACTCAACTGATAATTGACCTACTCTATACTCAACTAGCTGTAGACTTTAGCTGCGTGCGATTCGCCAGTGCTCAACTCAACTACGAAAAAACGGCTACTCACTTAGCTGTTGCTTACTGCATAGTTGGCAACACTTTTGTTTTTACAGACCACATCATGGTATAATAATACAAGGTAGCAATGACAGTTGCTTGGGAAATCATCTACTGTCAAAAAATATACTCAAAAAGAGAGCGCTCACAATCCGCCATTGAAAACACAAGAAATGTTGAAAACGTTGAAGTGAAAAAAAAACAACAACCACAGCAGCTGCTGATGTATTTCCACAAAAAGCTGTTTTTGACAGCAGATGTTTTCTTGCAGAAGAGAAAATAAGCAGTTGTCAATGCTACCTTGTATTATTATACCATAGACCACATAAAGTCTGCCAATAAATTAATTTTGTTTTTGTACTCACATCACATTTTGACAGAATCTATTACTTTTACCTTATTCCGTACACAAACCAACTAAAAAATAAGAAACTGGCAACGCAACTTTACTCAACTCAACTGATAATTGACCTACTCTATACTCAACTAGCTGTCGACTTTGTTGTTGGTTTCCCATACAAATTTTGAAATAAGCGACATGAATTGAGTATAGGCTGGCGAATCGAACGCAGCTAATGTTTCAAGCTTATATAACTGAGTGTTTTGTACTTATCTCAGTATTACTAACATCTAATATCATACATTATACCAATTATAGCGTGTCGTAACGTTTTTAAACAAATTTCTGCTATTATTATATTTAAATTTAATGATATGTTTATTATTTATTAAAACAAAAAAAAAGAAACTATGTTCGTATAAACACGTCAATTCTGAAGTCAGATAAGTTGTCATTTTGATTATATTCAATAATAATTTAAGAAATAATTGTATTATGGAATTGCTGATATAATAAATATATACATTGAGTTGAGGATAATATATGCAGTAACATTCAGAAGCACAGCTTTATAATATCGCAATTAGTAGCCAGTAAACTTTTAAGGTATATTATATACCAGGGCGTTTGATAATTCCGTAAAAAAAATAAACAAGGAATGATTCTTACGTCAAAAAAACGTTATATTTCTCAATATAGTCTCCTTTTAGCTCGATACACTTCGTTCAACGTTTCTCCAATTTTTTTATCCCATTCAAAAAAAAAGTTTTCGGAAGGTCCTCAAAATAGGAATCTGTTTCGGTGATGAGTTCCTTTCTGGTGGTGAATCTCTTTCCTCCGAGCCATTTCTTCAGGTTTGGAAACAGAAAATAGTCTCCAGACTTGGCCCCCCCCAGGGCAGGATATGCAAGATGAGGAAGCACTTCGTACTTCAATTCATGGAATTTTACCATGGGAGCTGGGCATGTGTGAACGCGCGCGATGTCTTGATGGATGAGCAGTTTTTTCCTCGCCAAATGGGTATGTTTCTCTTTCAAAACGTTGCTGAAACGGTTCAATTCGGCTGCATTGTATTCGCCATTACCGATAGTACCGTCTTCGCCTTTTTCGAAGCACGTTTGGTCGGTGAAGTCTACTGTTTCGACTGTTCCTTTATCTCTGGGGTGTAGTGATGGATCCATGGCTCATCCAAGGTTACTAATCAACGGAAAAATCCTTCCTATCTTTGTTCAACATCGCCAAACACGTCTTAAATCAGTCACACGATCGCGTTTATGGTCGAGAGTAAGCAAACGCGGCACCCATCTTGCGGATAATTTTTTCATAACCAAATGATTTTGCAAAATGTTCCTCACGCGTTCGTCTGAGATGCCTACGGCCTCAACAATCTCGCGCACTTTAACTCTGCGATCGGCCAACACGATATCGTGAATTTTAGTGACCATTTCTTGTATGGTGACCTCATTTGGACGTCCAGTACGTTCGGCGTCACTTGTGCTTGCACGACCGCATCGGAATTCAATAACTTGTAAATCATTCCAGTAGATGGTGAAGAGTCCCCATGGTGCAGTATTTATCTAGCCTTTCGTTGGTTTGGCAGATGGTTTCTTTCCGCAAAAAATAATGCTTGGTGAGCACAAGAAATACATTTCTTTCCATTTTCGCCAAAATTCACAACATCGTCTGCTGTCAAGCTGAAATTTGACAGTAGTCTATTTACAGATGGTAGTTGACAGGATCAGTTTTGCATTTAAAGTTACTACTCAGGAAATTAAAAAATTCACTAACTTCCCAAATTGCCCTCTTATATATGAATATGATATTTACATATATGAACGAACTTTTATAAACTTCTGTTTTTTTTTTTAACAATTATTGCTTGCATTCTTCATGATACGGAACTCAGGGAGCAATTTCAGTTCATTGTAATACCTTCAAAGTAATACCCTTTATCTTTGAAAATTAATTGTTTTTAATTTTATATTACAATTATCCAATTTAAAACATTTAACCAAAGAACCTTACTGTTTTCTTTGAATGTTAAAAGTCTAAGAAATTAAACTTTTAAAATTAACTGAAATTATCCTTTGACCAATCTTGTCCTTATATTGTTTTATGACTTAATCTTCTTCAAGTTGAATGCTATCTCCGGATATTCTGTTTTTCGGAAAGCATGCTTACTAGCTCTTGAGCAGTAACCGAACGGGTGGCAGGATATCATATAATTATCTTCAATTCATTATAACAATATTAAATGTAATAATAGCAAAAGCAATCCAAAACCGAATGTAAATGCAAAGCAAAGCAAAAGCATATGTAAAATCAAAAGCAAAAGCAAAACAAGCAAGAGCAATAGCAAAATTGAAAGTAAAAACAAAAGTAAAAATAAAAGCACAAACAATAATAAAAAACAGAAAACAAAACAAAGAAAGAAGAAAACATGCACCTGGGTTCAGTCAAGGATTAAGGAAACTATTAGGACAAGGATTGACACAAAGACTCGAACAAGAAGTGGGTCAAGGATTAGGAAAAGGATTCAAATAAGGATAGGGTCAGGAATTTTGTCGTGGATTAAAACAAGAATTTGGGCAAGGAATAGGACAAGCATTAGGACAAATATGAGACAAAAATAAGGATAAATACAAGTTTGAGAACAAGGGAAAGGATAGGGACAAAAAATAAGGAAAAGAATAATGAAATGCTGTTACGTCTAAACCAACGAGTGTGTCTGTAACATGATGTATTTTCAAAAAGTTACGAGAATTTTGAAATTTCGCTGGCTGTATAGGTCCGATTGGCACGATTTATTTCTTGTTATGTTGACAAGAATTACTAGAAGTATCTATACATTTTCAACCATATTGGTTGTTTACTTTTATGTCAGCTGTTGAAAGAATTACACGTGTTTTAGTGAAAAAATTTAGCCAGTTGGACCAATACAGCCCCCGAAATTTTAAAATTCAGTTTAAATGTCAGCTGTTTGAACACATCGTACAGCCAACTTTTGGCCTTTACTTTTAAAAACTATTAAAAGCATATAATTGTGGCGTCCGTGGCGTAGTTGGTTAAAGTGCGTGGCCGCTATGTCAAAGAACCTGGAGACCCAGGTTCGAACCCCAGCAACGACAGAAAATTATTTGAATTAAAATAATTTTTCTGTACGGTCGCCACCTCTCTGCAGACAATGGTAAACCTCAGAGAGTAATCAAAATGCCATGTAAAGCTTCTTGAGAATAAGAACATTCCGTTCATCGCCGTTCGGAGTCGGCGTTAAGCCTGTAGGTCCATTTCTCGGTCAATTGTGTACAAACTTAATAACACGCACAACACAATTGATCATAAGAAGCTCGGTCAAAGTCCTTTCAAGGGCTGAAATGGCCAGTTATTTATTTTTTATTTTATTTTTAAAAGCATATAATTACTAGTGGCTCTTAGAAAGGATGATCAATTGTAATAGCCATGGTAGAATTATATAAATAGTGCGGACTGGTAGTCCGCACTACACATGGTAGTGCGGACACGTGTGTTAAGTTTGTGTTAATTTCAGTGGAAATATTGTAAAAACATTGTAAATCTAATATATAAAATTCTTCTGTCACGGGGTGCGTAATCGAACTCCTCCGAAACGGCTCGACCGATTTTCGTGATCCTTAGCGAGGATATTAGTCAGGGGTGAGAATCGAACAACATCTATTTTTCATCCCCCTAAAATAAGGGGGCGTGGCACCTCCCATACAACCCAAATCTACGGTAGCGAATAGCTCTGAAGTTATAGGTCGCATAGTATCGGAATTCGGTGTTCTATCTCAATTTACAAGAGCCGTTCCAAACGTAAAATTTTATGGGCGTTGAATGTGGGGCGTGGCAATTTTTCAGCCAAATTTTCAGTATAACTTTCAAGCTATAAGTCACACATTAATGAAACTCGGTTAGAACGTTCTATTTAGTCGTGTCTTTCGACTTGCAAAATTGAGCCAGTATAGGCCAAAGGGGTGTGGCACCACCCATACAATTAAAATTTATGATATCGAATAGCTTTGGAACTAAATGCCGTATAATAATGAAATTCAGTATGGAGTTGCCACTTGGTGATATATCTACTATAAAACTGGGATGGGTTTTGAAAAAAGGGGTGTGGCTCCGCCCATACACTTTAAATTTTTGATATCAGATAGCTTTGGAACTAAATGTCGTTTAACAACGAAATTCAGTATGGAATTGGAATTGGGTGATATTCTTCTACTAGAAAACTGAGACGTCATTGAACAAGGAGGTGTGGCTCCGCCCATATAAGCCAAGCTTGCGATATCGAATAACTTTGGAATTGTAAGTAGCACAGCCTCGAAATTTGGTTATCAATTTCCACGAGTCTTTCCAGTTAGAGATAGAGATAGAGATACAGATAGAGATAGAGATAGAGATAGAGATAGAGATAGAGATAGAGATAGAGATAGAGATAGAGATAGAGATAGAGATAGAGATAGAGATAGAGATAGAGATAGAGATAGAGATAGAGATAGAGATAGAGATAGAGATAGAGATAGAGATAGAGATAGAGATAGAGATAGAGATAGAGATAGAGATAGAGATAGAGATAGAGATAGAGATAGAGATAGAGATAGAGATAGAGATAGAGATAGAGATAGAGATAGAGATAGAGATAGAGATAGAGATAGAGATAGAGATAGAGATAGAGATAGAGATAGAAATAGAAATAGAGATAGAGATAGAGATAGAGATAGAGACAGAGATAGAGATAGAGATAGAGATAGAGATAGAGATAGAGATAGAGAAAGAGATAGAGATAGAGATAGAGATAGAGAAAGAGATAGAGATAGAGATAGAGATAGAGATAGAGATAGAGATAGAGATAGAGATAGAGATAGAGATAGAGATAGAGATAGAGATAGAGATAGAGATAGAGATAGAGATAGAGATAGAGATAGAGATAGAGATAGAGAAAGAGATAGAGATAGAGATAGAGATAGAGATAGAGATAGAGATAGAGATAGAGATAGAGATAGAGATAGAGATAGAGATAGAGATAGAGATAGAGATTGAAATAGAGATAGAGATAGAGATAGAGATAGAGATAGAGATAGAGATAGAGATAGAGATAGAGATAGAGATAGAGATAGAGATAGAGATAGAGATAGAGATAGAGATAGAGATAGAGATAGAGATAGAGATAGAGATAGAGATAGAGATAGAGATAGAGATAGAGATAGAGATAGAGATAGAGATAGAGATAGAGATAGAGATAGAGATAGAAATAGAGATAGAAATAGAGATAGAGATAGAGATAGAGATTGAAATTGAGATTGAAATTGAGGTTGAGGTTGAGATTGAGATTGAGATTGAGATTGAGACTGAGTTTGAGATTCAGATAGAGATAGAAATTATTTCCACTACGACAGCAACGCGTCGGGTACCAGCTAGTAAATCTATAAAATGCCGAGGAAGTGTTTAATTTGCAGAAAAGCTTGTAAAAAGTTTAACCTTAAATCATCTGCGAAAAATGAACATAAAGAATCTCGAGATGAACAGCTGTTTTTAACAACTAGAACGCTTTTCGCTGCTTTCTACTCCATTCTGCTCCGAGTCGGCCCTACCTTATAATTCTACCATGGTACAGTACACTCTCACAAATTAGAACTTTCACAAATTTGAATTGTTCAGAAATTAGAACCTGCCATTTCAATATTAAACGCTCAGAAATTAGAACATGGTTCTATATATAAATATAAAGATATAAATATAAAAAGGTGAATTATATGAGTTTTATGTTTAGAAAAAAAATTAAATATTAATAAATAAAAATTATTTTGTCTTAACATACATTTTTTTGAATCAGTTTCATTCTTTTCTTTTAAATTTCTGTGAAAAAAGAAAACGTCCAGAAATTAGAACCACCCGTGGAATGAAGTGGTTCTAATTTGTGAGAGTCTACTGTAATAGCGTTTTTGATGGACTTTGATAACCGATGTCTTTCGAGAGAACTGTTACTTGTTCGACAATTAAATATTTTACTAATTTTTTTGAACGCTATTGCACAGTTGTTGACTCAAACATGTTTAAAATTCTTTAATTTTTTAGCAACAAGTTTATTAAATATTCGCAAATTAACATGATATGACTGCTCTTAGGTTGTGCCTTTATCTGATCTTATATATAAGTAGATCTCAAAATTTCCGTCTATTTTACGGAATATAATCTGGCATTTAGAGAACGCTATCAAAATCTATAGAAATGATTCACAAAATAACTAGATATTTTTACGATTTAACGAATACTTGTTTTATCCAGAAAAGTAAATAAAAAACTATTGAATCCGTCACTGAGAATTCGGTACTACGAGTTCGACATACACTGTTAATTCAATTTCATTTATAAATATTGGATAATATGAAGTAAAAATTGATTGCTGTTAAGTAAATTATAATTTATTATTATTGATTATAGTTCATATATGAATAAATAAATATAATTCAATCATCTTCATTTTTTGTTGGAGAATAATTAAAATATATTGCATCGTTATTAGAGAGAACAACAAGTTTTTCAACTTCTGTTCGCGGTTGTTTCTATCTTAAGAATGCAAATACCATTTAATAAAAACTTACTTGTCATTGTTTTCGCTACTTACTCCGTTACAACTTGAACAGTTTAATGAATGTGGTAAAATCGCCATGCAATATTAATACTTCACGTGTTTGACTCAAGATTTAAAATCTATCAATGCCGATTATCATTAAGCATATGTATCATATAACAAACAAACTGATATATCTTAATATACATACAAGTTTCACTAAACGTTTTTGTATGCTGTGGCTAATTAACTAACAGCTCGCCATAGTAAATGGCTCATCAGATGAATAATGTCAGTGTCAATGTGACTTTGAAGTCCCTATCTAACGTCACTTTCGTTCGCACAAAACTTAACGACCTTATTGCCGGTCACTGACATCGAGAAATTCACCTCAGAATCTATTGATATTTCGTTACTTCAACATTCAAGATTACTCTCTTTTTTATTTTCAACACTCAGCAGACACCAGCCAGCAACAGCAACAACTATTTTAACTTTAAACTGTTAAGTTAACATTTTCTGTAAAGAACCTCCAGCAACATTATCGTTTAAATGAACTCGCCTAAAAGTATGCACGTATTTTTTCTAAATTGATTTTTCTTTCGTTTATTTTTACATCACTTATTTCACAGAATTTTTTTACACTTGTTACATAATTATTTATAATTTATTTATACAAAAAAAATACATATGTATGTATTTATATAATCAATATTTTATTTACATGCAGAAGAAGAAAGCAACAGCACTCAGGAAAGAGTTTCAAATTGGGCTTTAGTTCTGATATTTCGCTCTATTAGAAGATCAACTTGTTTAATCTTCTATTGTTTTGTCGTTGTTTCAACTTCCGATGGGAAACGCAACCCACGTTCGTAATGATAACCACTTCGGAACGGTGTCGAAGGATATACATTATGAAAAGGTATTGGAGTAGCTGTCTCATCAATCAGTGTATCTAGATATGATTTTTGATGTATGTCACGGTTTTGCTTGCTGGGCGGAAATGATTCGCCTTGATTGAGAGAGTTAAATGGATTTTTTAATGAGTAGTTAATAATGCCGACTGTCTCATAGCTATAGGGCTGATGCTGATGATGATGATGGTATTGATGATGCGTAGGAAACTGTTGTTGCACCACAGCCCCAGAACTAGTGAAGAAATTAGAGGCAGGCAGACGCTTTTCCAGCTCATTTATGTGATATAAGCTGCCGTAATTTGGTGCGACAGAGATCTGAGGCAAAGACGGAGCAGCATTAGGCAAGCCGCGTGACTTTGATGTACTAGCGCCAGGCAGCTCGACGCGCAGTATACGATTATTTAGCTCGTTAGGATTTAGATTCTTCAAGAAGAAACGATGAAATTTGGATGAGATGGCGAAAATGACACCCGGATCAAAGCGTGACGTTGTGATGTCGGCAACAAATTGCAGACGATCGCGATCTGCTGCTAGGACGGTCTGTTTATTTGTTGTCGGATTCCATGAGGCAATCGCTGTCTCCGACATCGGACTGAAGATTAAGCTTCCGTCGATGGGCGATACAGTGAGCCCGATACCTTGGGAGGATTTCTTACCAACTAGTTTTACTTGAAGTGCCCGATTCGGCGGTAGGGGACCAGCTCTCAGTTCTTGCTTTGTGATGGAAAAGACACTAAAGTGAAGTGAAATTCAATATTGATGCTTTTGAATTTTGAATACAAGTGCAAGGAACTCACCGATCTGTCGCCAATGGTTGGAAGTAAACTATGCCTGTTTTTTCATCAAATGTCAGACCAACGACACCATCCATAAGTATGAAACGATGACCTAGAATTTCCGACTGCGCAAAATCAGGATCAGGATACATAGCGGGATGTGACAAGCGCCAAGTTATATCACGTTCGCTGTCATAGACAACAATAGCTGAATAGAAAAGAGCAAAAACAAAATAAATCGTTGAAAAAATATTGCACACTTTTTAAAATTATTTTATTGTAACTTGAAAAACTGATACCATTTGCCATAATGTTATTGACACAAAATAGTTAATTTGAAAACTTATGGGGATATTTACAATCGCACTTGAAAAAAAATTATAATTAGAAAAATTCCTTTGCGACAAAAATCAGAAACAAAAAATAATCTTATCTAGAAGAAGCAACACCGCCAGAATGTATGCCTGGCTAATTATTATATTTAATTGTTGTATAGGGCGTTTTTTTAAGAGGTTCCATTTTTCGATAGGATTAAACTGTTATAGGGTGGTCAGATTTGGCAAATCTGCATCATTTGAGCTCAGTTGGGTTTGACATTTTATAATGAATAGACTAAGGCCAGAACAACGATTGCAAATTGTGCAAATTTTTTCCAAAAACGTGGTTTATCATTGACATTATCTTTGACATATATTCGAGCGGCTAAATGGTTAAACCATGGATCTTTTTCGCAGAAACCATACTCTAAATGGTAATACGCATTCTCAAAGATATCATACAGTGCGCACCGAAGAAACAATTGCGCGTTATTGAGAAGGACCCAAATGAGTTGATTCGCCGAAATTTTGACGAAATTTTTGACAAAGCTAATTTTCTGTTTAAAATAATAGGGGTATTCACGGGTTGAAGCGAATTGCAAGAATACGAAAATGCAACATATTTTTCGCACTAACGCGTGAACATCAATATTGTAACTTTGTGATAGCGGAAAGAAATATATGGCCACCTTATTTCAAAATAACAAAAACTTATTCAAATCAACGTACAAAGGCCGTGTGCTATTCGGAAACTTTTCTCTCGTGGTAGGAGAGAGTTTACTGAGTTGAATACAATTTCTGTCTGTTGAAATAAAATTGTAATTTTGGCTGTGCCAAAAGGACAATGAAATTTTGACAACTAGAAATGTTGACGTTTTAGATTTTGGTAGTGCATTAGTGCAGGTTTCCAAAAATATTGCATAAGACATTTTTCCAACATGCATCGGCGTTGCTTGGAATTGTTACCCAAATAAGTATTGGCGTAAATAGCACGACAGTAAGGGTAGTTATAACAAAAATAAAAATAGACAATGAAGCATCATAGGGCGGAGGGAGCTGCCTAAGCAACGAAATTTCAAATTTGTTACATGGAATTATAATGTTGTATGCATAGTAAGTTGCTATGGTAAAAAATATTACCGTGGACAAAAAATTCATGACGTTATGAGAGTAAGGAGAGACCGCTAAAAGATTGAAAATGCATAAATTATGCAACAGCGTTGCATGGAATTATTTCGCGGTGAGTATATTTTTTTTTTTTTTGTTTAGCTTTGAACCAAGGATTTCAGGTGGAATACCTATTCAGTCAAGTCTGCCTTGGTTCGAAATGGGGTGATAGTTTAGTTGGAAGGAAAGGGCAATCAAGTGAAACACGTGTAGGATGTTCTAAGCGTGGTGGAAAGCCAAAGAAACATGTGAATTTGAATCAGAGGTAAGTGTTATGCCATTACTTCAGCCAATTCAAGTTATAAGGCAATCTCATCCACAAACTTCTCTACCATCAACTACAACTTCAAGTCGTAAATATTGATGAATTTTAAATTTCAGTTGATTAGAAATGAGGAGAGAAAATTTAGAAAGGTTTTTTTTAAAGCGAAGGACCATGGCCTGGCCGGGAATCGAACCCGGGACCTCTGGGGTGGCAGTCGAGCACGCTAACAACTCGACTACCGAGGCGCCAAAGTGGTACGCTAAATGTTATAAAACGGAATTGAAGGTTTTATACTTGGCCTTACTACAAAAATAAAAAATATAAATTATACATCATACAACAACAAGGTAGGTTGGATAGGGAGACTCTTTGAACAGTACCCCTTATTTTTTGTTTTATCTTTTGGGTAATTTGGACAATACCTACAATTATGTCGAGAATACTTTTAACGAAAACAATTGAACTCACACCCAGAGTTGCCGAAAGTAGTACTATTCTAGTTATATTTTAATACTTAATGTTTCATGCTTTAGTTCAAAAATATTGGCCAGTAAAGAAATTGACCGGATTTGAACACCAGGTGTGGTATCTGCAATCTGTGATATCTCGACGCTTAATAAAGTTGTTAGCTTCAAATTCGAAAAATAAAAAACAAATCAATGAAATATTACCACTAGAAGTAGCTTTTAATCAAAATTACTTAAAAATCTGATGAAATATGTTATGGTAAAATTTTCAATAATTTGGTGTTTGATGGTGTAAATTTATGGTGTATTTGATTTTTGACATTTTCGTTCAAATACTTAATTCTATAGTTACTCCTACATTTCTAAAATAACAATTTTTTACTTATTTGAACTGAAACTGAGGAGCAGTTTAAACTACAGTTTAACCAAATAACACAAAAGAACTTATTGCATTTTTATACTAAGTTCACACTCATTAAGTTTTGGTTGAAAAAAAAAACCTAGTTACCACAGAAGTTTAAACATTTATTGATGTTTATATAGACAGCAATCCATAGTAAAAAAATGCATTAAAATAGTATTTTAAGAAAATACCGCACGAAGCCCTGGGGCCCTACTCCGTATTACGATGCGTTAATCAATGCGTTGCGAAAATGAAACGCGATGCGCATTCAAATTACACAAACTTAATTGGAAAAAAAATGTCCAGGACCCCAAAATATTTTTTGAATTTGTCAATTTGAAGCGAAAATCAGCCGGTTACCCTTCATTCATGTATAAAGATAATGATACCTCTTCCAACCCTCAGAAAATATGTAACCTCTTCGCAGATCATTTTTAGGAGGTATTTTGTCCTCCATCTACTCAGTCTGATGTTTTTCCCCCACTCCGTATTCACAACACAGGGTTGAAAAATTCAGCTTGACGAAAGGAGCCATATCAAGTGCAATAAAGGGTTTAGATGCAACCAAAGGACCTGGACCAGACCTTATTCCCCCCACGTTATTGGTGCGATGCTTGGACCAACTACTTTTGCCCTTATATAAAATATTTAACAAATCACTCTCTATTGAAGTGTTTCCCTCTTATTGGAAAACTTCCCACCTAATACCAATATACAAAAACGGTGAAAAAAGTTCTGTTGAAAATTATAGAGGCATAGCAATTTTGTCAGCCATCCCAAAGCTATTCGAAAAAATTATATGCGAAAAGCTAACACACCTTGCCAACCCTCGACTAAACGAGCAGCAGCACGGGTTTCGAAAAGGTCGATCCATCACCACTAACCTCATGATCATGGTTTCTGACGTTTTAAGCAAGATGGAGAAAAGAGACCAAATAGATGCTATTTATACTGATTTCAGTAAAGCCTTCGATCGTGTTGATCATGGCATCTTAATAAATAAATTAGAAACATTCGGTTTCTCCGGATCTTTACTTAGTTGGCTATCAACTTATCTCCATGGTATATCCCAATATGTTAAATTCCAAGGAATCTTGTCGAAGAAAATCGAAGTCTCCTCTGGAGTACCGTAAGGTAGCCACCTTGATCCTCTTACCTTCAATATCTTCATATCCGACTTGTCCATAGTGTTGAAGGATATTCCACTTCTTATGTATGCGAACGACCTAAAAATGTACCACGTAATTAAATCCCAGGAAGATTTCAACTTCTTACAGTTAAACCTCTTAACTCTTGAGACCTGGTGTACCCAAAACAAACTTTACCTCAATGTAAATAAGTGTAACGTGATAAGATTTTCCCGTAGAAACCAAGTTACGAATTACAACTATCGCCTCAATAATATCCAACTTAACAGGGTCAATTATATAGTTGATCTTGGAGTGGTCTTGGACAACAAACTGCGTTTTAATCTACACTGTGATAAGATTCCAGGGTCCAGGGCCAGCAAACAGCTCGGATTTATTAAAAGACGAGCACATGAATTCAAGAATGTATGGGTCACTACATCCCTGTACTGTGCACTAGTGCCCAATTATCGAATATGGCTGCATTATTTGGAATCCAGCTTTTGAATCCCATTGTCATAGAATCGAATTCATACAAAAGCAATTTGTCCTATTCGCTCTGAGAGAGACTTATAACCCCCGCGAATATTGTAACCTTCCATCGTATGAACACAGACTCAGCCTATTAAATTTGATGCCGCTATCAATAAGAAGAACGGTATTGGATTCATGCTTTACTTTCGATGTTCTGAACGGTGTAACTAATTGCGAATACATCTCTAGCAAGATTACCCTCAATGACCCTATAAGACGTACTAGACATATTCGGCTGTTAACTGAATATCAGCATCATACTGCATATGCAAGTAATGAACCCATCAGCCGTTGCTGTAGACAATTTAATTGTATATCCGACCACTACTTACCTTCCATGTCTAAATCATCATTCAAGCGATCTCTATCCAAGTCTCTTTCTCTTCCTAATCAACCCAATCCTTGAACTTTCATTATATTTACTTTCCCTCTCCTCTCTCCTTTTCCAATACTTAATATGTATAAAATATACTAGTATTTAAGTAAGTAGCTTTTACTTTTAATTGTTCTCTTCTTCTTGCCTTTCCTTTTGACGTGTTCGTAAATTCATGTCATTTAGGTGGGCGGATTACGCCCACATCGAATTGCATATCTTCGAACACGTATAAATAAATAAAAAGAAATTAAATTAAAAACCTGTTAGAATAAGTAAATTGCCTTGCTTGGCCAATAAATAAATAAATAAATAGCAAATCACAAGTTTATATCACATTACGGCAGGCCCGTAGCCAGGATTTACCTAAGGGGGGGGTTTTGGATTAAAAAAATATCGATAGTTTTTGATATCGATAAATGAAAAGGTATTTTTTATATAATTACCAGAAAGATGGGGAAAACAGTGGCTAGAAATGGACAATACTTTGAAAAATGAATTTGTAACCAATTTTTCACAATAAAGCGACAAACTTAAAAAAAAAACACTTTAAAACTTTTTTGTACACCAAATACATAAAACAAAAATTAATTTACTTTATGTTTGTTTATTTTATATATGTATACTAGAGGACCCGGCAAACTTCGTCCCGCCCTAAATTCGAGCAATCACGATTCCACCCGAAATTTATTTTTTACCGAACATTCATGATCGATAACACATGGTGCCAATCGAATTTCAATTATTGATTGAATGAAACACTCCAATATCCCATATTAACACGGAATGTAATAGGCTGCTGTTATTCGAATTCAAAAGATTGTGCTGTCATATCATTTTATTGCGAATTCTATTAGAATATTTTTTTAGTACATTTCAATTTGAATAAAAATAGTCAGCTCAACTGTTAGTTTTGAATCCATGAGGTGGTCTAAGGATCAATCCTCACAATGGGCAAACAAATAATTTTTTTTAAAGCTTTTTTTTATTTATTGTATAAAAACGCCAAGATGTTTAAACTTTTTAAAGATTTTATTTTGCACTTTAAAAATTAGGTCTTACCCTTACAACGATTGTCAGAAAAGTGTCTTTTCCGGAAGTCACAAATGGCAGATCGGCAGGGTTGCATTTCAGAGGTCGGCCAAAATTATGACAGGGATGTTAAAAGATATATGACAGGGATGCTAAAAGAATTATGATAGAGATGCCATATCTACAAAAGGGTTTACAATTAAAATGATAGCTTTTGTGATTTTTGGAGTAAAAAATTAATACGTTGGAGCTTTCTTCAAATATGGTTTATTAAGTGCTTAAATTGAATTTATCAACGAAAAGAAATTGGATGAAATATATTAAAAAAAAAACGGAGTTATTTTCATCGAAAGTAAGAAATACGAATTTCTGATAGTTTTTTGTTATTCTAAGGAAACGAAGTTATTAGAAAAAGACGCTGTATTTAAATTTTGTGCAATTTTGAAGATATGTGAATGTTTTTTGACAGAATTTTCTTTTAATTATTTAGACGCACAGTTTCGCTAATAAAAGTACGCCTGTAGGATAATTTACGTTTCTTGTAAAGGGGCAGAAGAAGGGGCGTGGTCAAAACCAAGTATGCTTTAACCTAATTTAGGATTCAAGTAATGTGTGTGCTGAATTTGAGTTAAATCCGTCCAGCCGTTAAGATTTGTTGGCTATTTAAAGTAGTCTGATGTGGCAATTCCCATACAAAATTACCAATTTCGATTTTTTCGATTTTTCCGCTGTTCCTTGAAGTTTTTGTAATTTTCTTTCTGAACCACATCTGTATTAAGGCAAACAATACAAAAAAGGAATTATTAAAATCGACCCAGCCGTTTCTGAGCCTTAGCAAGACTAACGCACACGCATTTGATTTTTATATATATAGAATTAAGTCTTCTTATTATTTTTTTTTTTTTTTGTTAATTCAACCTTTATGTATGCTTAAGGATGCACACCCATTTAACATAAAAAAACGTGTGTTCTATAATTTTAAAACTGTCGTTTGTTGAGTTCAATGTGTTTCGGCTATATATCTTGCTTATCGTTGCACTGTCATTTTGGAATACAGAAAGACGCTAAAAAAATAAAAATTTCAAGACAAACTTCTAAAATGACGATAATTAAGCATCTTTTATTATTATTTTCATAATTTACTTGCAAACTTATATCGGTTTAAAATTCTATATAAAAATAACCACGATTAGAATAACGACATTTTCTTGTATTTCCTGACTTTTGTAAAGGCCACAATGAAAAGATTAGAAAATTTTAAAAAGTTTTTTTTATCATTCGGTAAAATTACCAAAAGGTTGTGATCCTGCACCTCCAAAACCAGTGCTAAAAAATTCGCAAAACTTGCAATAAGCTGCATTTTCCAATTTGGAGTAAACCAACCAATGCCAACGGTTCAACCAAGAATGCTTAAATCGGAGTTTGCGAGAACCGCTGACAGGAAAATTAAAATTTGCGGAGGCACATAAATGTTTTGAAAACTTTCAAGGTGGTTCGAATCGGAAATATTGCTCATCAACTTGGAAATATCGTTATTTGGACATTGATATACTCTCGAAGTCAAAGGTAGTTCCGATGAATCAAATGATATTTCTGGAACAATTTCTACAATCATACACACAAACTTAGAGTTAAAAACATTAAAAGTAAAATATTAATACCACAACTTGTACTACCGCTTCCCACATAGCTGTCAACATTAAAGCTTTCTTCAACTGCAGGTTACAAAGGAAGTTCTGAAGACTTTTCAGATCCCAAAGTTTTCTGCAATACAGGTGAAATATAATATTATTCGGATTTTTTCGGTTCCGCATCAAGCAAAAAGTTAATCCATTAATATTCAATCAATGCAAACACACTACCAAAAAAAAAACACAGCTTTCAAACATTCAGAAATATTCGGCAACTTTTTAACGCATTTACGCATTGATAAAGGAAAAAAAAATCATTTAAATCAAGCACTTACTTTTCACCGTTCTAGCCTTTTTTACTTCTGGTTTCTGCAGCCAATTAAGTAGAATTATTTTTGTAGTTTTGGCACAGTAAAATTAACAATAGAAACTCTTAAACTTATCTAACGAAACTCAATCAAAATTTCACCACTTTCACGTAACACCTGTTAACGCAATAAATTCTTAAATTGCTGGTGGTAGACAAAGTTCAATTGAATGTATTGAACTTTTTTCGATACTTAAGCATCTTGATGTTTTCGCTGTTGCTGTTTACACTTGCAGTTTGCACTGTAAGAGAAAAAAGACGCACGAGCAGCAAGTATTCGCAAATTGGCAAAGTTTTATTAATGCTGATATATTATTTTTTTATACTTTTTGGACCATAAGGGGGGGTTTTAACCCTAAAAACCCCCCCTTGTCTACGGGCCTGCATTACGGCGTACCGATTACGCTATTTTACGATTTTTTTTTCGCATTGCAATACAGAGTAGGGCTCCTGATCTGCATTTTCTGCATTTCATTTAATTTTTCCCCGATCTGTGGCATGCGTGCTAATTAGCAATGAGAAGAAAAACAAGATTTTAAATTTTGTGAACCAGTCTTCTATCCGACCTACCTTGTTATTGCATAATGAAATTCGCGATCAGTTCGCGAAGGTACCAGATCGCGAAGGTACCAGATATGCAACAAAAATGCAAAAGTGCATTGAATTATTACCCGCTGAGTAGTAGCGTTACGAAAAATTTTATTTTACGACATCAAAAAATGGTTCTTTAACCTTATAACGAAATTAAAAAAGGAAAAATGTTTAACCCACGACAACACGGAGGCAACCGCTTAATGCAGTAAAAATTAAACGTGAAGGAAAAAACATTGCATGGAATTATAGCACTGTGACTATTGGCGCTACGGTAAATTTTATCGAATGACAGTAAAGTTTAAGTTCTCGTTCACATTATAGAAATAAAAAAAATTATTGGCATCATATAATATCTCTGGGTACCCCTTAAAGTAGTTTAAAAGCACCAAATTCAAAAACAATGGCAAGAATTTAAAAACAAAATAAAAATAAAGGATGCGAGCAAGAATTTGGACAAATATTGTGAATAAAATGGTGGCGTCCGTGGCGTAGTTGGTTAAAGAGCGTGTGGCCCCTATGTCAATGAACCTGGAGACCCGGGTTCGAACCCCAGCAGCGACAGAAAATTATTTGAAGTAAAAATGATTTTTCTGTACGGCCGCCACCTCTCTGCAGACAATGGCAAACCTCAGAGAGTAATCAAAATGCCATGTAAAGCTTCTTGAGAACGAGAACACTCCGTTCATCGCCGTTCGGAGTCGCGTTAAACCTGTAGGTTTGGTTCTCGGTCAATTGTGTACAAACTTAATAACACGCACAATACAATTGATCATAAAAAGATAGGTCAAAGTCCTTTCAAGGGCTGAAATGACCAGTTATTTCTTTTTTTATTTTTTTTTATTGTGAATAAAATAAGGAGTAGGAAAAACATTTGAACTGAGATTAAAGCATGAAATTGAGCAAGGATAAGGACAAAAATTCAGACAAGAATAGAGAAAAGAGCTATGACATGGATTGGAATAAGGATTTAGACAAAGACTTATATACACCACAAGAGCATGGTCAAGAAGTAGGATAATTGTTATGACGAATAAAGGACAGCATCAGAAATAAGGAATAGATAAAGACACTCTCACGTAAAAATCTACAGGTGTGTCAATGATTTCTTTTTTTTTTGTAAGGTTAGCTCTCCCAACATTAAGTGAGATGATGCTATTGTTTGTGATCATTCATGTGTCAATCTTGCGTCTTAAATTCCGTACATGAAGGTCGGACAGGCCTGGCGCACAGCAAATCGTTTATCGCCAAAAAATGTACATAATAACCATGAGAGTGTCAAGGCTTAAGCTCTGATTATAATAGACGGATTGGAACAGAGTGAAATGTCTTCGAAAAGTGACGGAACACCTGTAAACATACTAGCATGTATAATAGAAACTTAAGTAAACGTTGAATTTGTATGAAGAATTAATTTTTTAAGGTGACATTTCATGGAAAAACGTCAAAACGTAACGGAACGAAGCGGTGAAATCAAAAATCTATATATATCAACGTCGCGTGCCGCTCTGTTCCGTTTTATTATAAACGCTCGCATAAGAAACTCATGTAATACATTGGAAAATGACATTTCTCAGCGTTCTGTTACGTTCCGTTCTGTCTATTATAATCAGCCCTTTAGCCAAAATACTCATAACGAAACGTAACGAGTATGTAAGTTCGAGCAAATTGAAGCCAATGTTAACTGATCGAAATTGAATGCACCATTGCGACGTAATGTAAGAACCGAACTTTAAATGTTTGCGCTCTTCTCTTTAAAATTTCTTCATAATCTAAATATTTTATACTAGCAAATACCCGCTGCTTCGCCGGCGATAAAAATATTAAATATCATTAAAAACTTTAAATCTTAAAATTTAACAGCCGTATTCATATTGAAGTGGGAAGAGTGGAAATAATGGTTTGTGTATTAGATAAATTCAGTGACTTGTTATTTATTAGTCGCAATTTCGTCAAGATTTTGATATTTAAAAATCAATAGTTTTTCTAAGCCATCTGCACTGAAATAATTGTCATTTTATTATTTTTTTTTTTTTATAAATATTTTGAAATCTTTGACAAATTTTCTTGTTTTTATTTAGGTGTGCTTTATGAGAGGTGTGTTATAAACCTTAAAAAAAAATTAAATTTCAACCATATTTAAAAATCCTCTAATTTATAAACAAACATTTTCAAACACTTTTTGACATTTTGTTTGTTTTTGATACATTTTGAAATAATTTGATACATTTTGACAATATTTTTTGTGCTTAGATGAGAACAAACAAATTTTTAAAATGCTTTATCGAGGGTTTATTGAAGGTTTCAACCATTTTTAAAATTCTCTTATTTATCAAGCATTTAAAAGAGCTTTTGAAAGCTGTTGAAACGTTCAACATGAAAAATGTTTTTAAATTTTTTTTCGATTTTTTTCTTATGAAGGCTTTGTAAGAGGCTCATAATTTTTTATGAATACAGCCGTTTGAATTTCGGTAAAATTGTATATTTGTGTTGGAGCGACTTAGTAGTTCCATCCGAATAAAGTAACCAGCTAACTAATGTAATAAAAAATAACTAAAGTAATAAACTTTCTGTATCTTCCTGATCATTTTTTTTCATGCATTGG
The DNA here is from genome assembly GCA_943735915.1 of Pherbina coryleti. Taxonomy (NCBI): domain Eukaryota; kingdom Metazoa; phylum Arthropoda; class Insecta; order Diptera; family Sciomyzidae; genus Pherbina; species Pherbina coryleti. The sequence continues at coordinate 96,251,071 of OX030949.1, read as the reverse complement.
TTCACTTTTCCTAGCGCTGTGACTATTGGGGTACTCACAGTTTTGTTTTATCTAGTGTGTTAACTACACCGTCTGTTAACTCTAAAACATTTTGCCATGTGGTAACTATTTTTGATTTTGTTTTGCATGTAAAAAAGAGATAACACAAACTGGTAAAATTGCCTCGCTTTCCAACATGTTTGTTTTTCGTAGCAAACTGGCATTTCTGAAAGGTATTTTTATTTTATTGAAAAATCAATAAATCAAAGAAAGCTTCTCTTGTTATTTTTATTTTATTGAAAAATCAATAAATTAAAGAAAGCTTCTCTTTTCAAAAGGCGTGCCAATTTTAGAATGAACTACGTGTAGGGGTTCTCACAATTTGATTGAAGTATCGTTTTTAAGTTACTATATATCAACTTTAGAAGGGATCTGTAAATACCCTATATATAAAAATCTCGTTTATACGTAAAAATATCAGCTCAGAGGTAAGAAAAATATATGACGGCCTTAGAGAATTGTTATTTTAAAATAAAATATATCTTTCGTTTAAGCTGATAAATTTCATCAAAACATTTCAACAAAACATCGACACGGAATTTTTGTCGATGCTTTTATAAAAGTGGCAGTATTTTTACATTCAAAAAGGTGGCAGCATTGGTACCGCACTCAATACATGTTGCTGTCTTTTTTTTTCTTTTTTGTGGACCTTCCCACCGGGAAAAAAAATCAATTCTCTTCTCCAATATAGATTCTAGAATTGATTATTTTTAACACCCCATCGGGAAAAAGATGCAATCTATACTATTATATAAAAGAAGACTCACGTATGTTCGGCTGCGAAAAGCTTGAGAATGGCAGGCGCTATTTCAAAAATTCTTTTTCTCTAGGATAGCTATGGTGCCCAGTTGGGACATGGGATGTATAAATTTAATAACAATTGTTTATATAATTAATTAAAATTCAAAGAGAATAACCATACAATTTCTTTATTCTTATTCTCAGAGAGAAAAAATTTTCTCATTAAAGCTCTGTGCATCTCAAAAAGGGTTGTGCCCAAAGCTAATAAGGTAGAACATATGAATATGTAAGACTTCTGTATTCCAACTCTGAAATCGAAGAGAGACAGCCATAACAACATAAGATGTTGCTGTTTGTGTTGGTAAATTTGAATATATGAAAATTACTACACAAAAAATAAAAAGTCAAACCGTCACAGGGGCGGTTGTTCTGAAAACGTTTGCCCCAAACATATAAGAAAACAAATCATATTTGTTGTTCCTAAATCACAGGTACGCACCATTATAAAACAATTATAAGAACGCCTGAAATATGATTAAATTTAAACAAACGAAATTTTAATCAAAAAATTCCAACAACAAAAATTTCATATAAAAATTATTGACAATGGAAGCACCGCTCCTGAGTTTTTTTATTTTGAAATTTAATTTCCTCTATATATTTTCTCGCTCATATAACAATATATCAGCACTCTAATGTTGACGAATATATGAGATAGAACAATATGTCAAAACCGCTGTGAGACCATGATACAATTATACAGGTAGCATTGACAAGTATAGATTTTCTCAGCAACAAGGCAACGACCATCTGTCAAAAACAGTTGTTCGTGCAACAAGAATTAAACGAATGTAAAAATAAATAAATTCCGCAAAATATGTGCGTTAAATACACAATTATAATAATGAAAGTTGTGCAAAAATTATGTGTGATATGTGTTTAACGTTTTCCAGCCGTGGTGTTTTTAATAATAATTGGAAACTTCTTTAATTTCGTCCATATGCATCTGCAGCTGCTGAGGTTGCTACATTTGAACGTTTTCAACATTTTTTCTTATGTTTGCACTTAATAACACAAAGTTCACAAGTTATCTTCGTTGTAGTAATAATAATTCACTATTGATTAAATAAAATAGGCAATATTTTGTGAGAAAATGTTTGGTTATTTGCAAGCGCTGAAACATAAACAATGGCGAAAACATAAGAAATAATTGAACGCTCTCTTTCTAGACATTTTTTTTGACAGATGGTCGTTGCCCAAGCAACTGTCAATACTACCTTATATTATTATACCATGCTGTGAGACAAAAGCTCTATTTTCAAACTCTTTTTAAGCATCGTATATAAAAGTCAACAACCCAGCGGGAAAATGAGAATTGATTAAAAAAAAAAAAAAAATCGTAAATGGAATAGATTCTTTTGCTTACATTTTAGGACGTATTCCAAAGAATATATAAATTAAAGCAAAACATATGAATTGGAATATATCAATCAAAAGTTTATATCAACCAATATATCAACGAATATATCAACCAAACAAATTTTGGCATAAGTGAGAAAAGCAACAGTCTGTTTTGATTTGTTTTCTCATTTCCGAAAATGAATACTTTTTATTTAAAGGAATGCATTTAAAAAGTGAATAAAAGAATCGACTTCTGTAGCTATTCATATGGAAGCGAGAAAAGAATGTACTACTATTTGTAGGACGTCAGCGTCCCACCGGCAAAATGAAAATGGATTCTAGAAAAAAAAAATCGTAAATAGAATGAATTCTATTGCTAACATTTTAGAATGTATTCCAAAGAATATATACATTTATAGCAAAACCTATGAATTGGAATCTATCAAACAAAAGTTTACTGATTCGTTTCTATTCCAGCCATAATCGATTACGACCCATATAAATTTTTCTAATATATAAAATGTTTTTAGATTCCTTGCTTGCTTTTTTGATAAGTGAAAAACGAACTGATTCTAAAACAAATTCTGGTATAAGTGATAAAAGCATCAGTCTGTTTTGATTTGTTTTCTTATTTCCGAAAGTTAATACATTTTATTTAAAATAATCATATATGTAATACTTCTCTTTTGGCAGTACACTGTACTGTGAATGTACCCGAAATTATGGTGTCCGTGGCGTAGTTGGTTAAAAGTCCGTGGCCTCTATATCAACGAACCTGGAGACCCGGGTTCGAATTCCAGCAGCGACATAAAATTATTTGAATTAAAATGATTTTTCTGTACGGCCGCCACCTCTCTGCAGACAATGGCAAACCTCAGAGAGTAATCAAAATGCCATGTAAAGCCGTTCGGAGTCGGCGTTAAACCTGTAGGTCCGGTACTCGGTCAATTGTGTACAAACTTAATAACTCGCACAACACAATTGATCATAAGAAGCTAGGTCAAAGTCCTTTCAATGGCTAAAATGACCAGTTATTTATTTTTTTTTGGTTTTTTTTTATGTACTCGAAATTTAATTTTATAACAAAAAAACTCAGGAGCGGTGCTTTCATTGTCAAAAATTTCATTTAAAATTTCTGTTGTTTCAATTTTTATGGTTTAAATTTTGTTTGCTTGAATTTTTCTTTTTAAATTTTTATCATATTTCACGCGTTGGGTCTTATAATTGTTTTATAATGGTGCGTACCTATGATTTATGCAAAACAAATATGTATGCTTTGTTTTGTTTTATGTTTGGGTAGACATTTTTCTTAACAACCGCCCCGTTGACGTATAGTAGTAGTATATTTAAATATACTAATACAAACAACAAAATCTTATGTAGGCTATCTCTCTTTGATTTCGTAGTTGAAACTCATTAAAAATTTATTTTGCTGCCAATATTGAAGTATTACATACATGGTTTAATAAATAAGGTTGTCGCATGGGTGAGAGCGAGTTCCAATAAATGTCGAATCGAAGTTGACAACTCATACAAAATCTGAATGCGTAAATTGATAACATGCAAAGCCGATGAAGTTGTTGTAGATTTTCATTGATGTTGACAATTATGTGCACTGAGAAGAGAGTACAATCAGCCACGAGACAACCTAATTTATTCAACCATGATTACATATCTGAAAAGAATCTATTTAAAAAGTGAAAAAAAAAACGATTCTGTAGCGATTCCACTTGAAGCGAGAAAAGAATATACTATTCTTTGTAGGACATCAGCATGTTAAAAATAATCAATTCTAGAATCTATATTGGAGAAGAGAATTGATTTTTTTTTCCCGGTGGGAAGGTCCACAAAAAAGAAAAAAAAAGACAGCAACATGTATTGAGTGCGGTACCAATGCTGCCACCTTTTTGAATGTAAAAATACTGCCACTTTTATAAAAGCATCGACAAAAATTCCGTGTCGATGTTTTGTTGAAATGTTTTGATGAAATTTATCAGCTTAAACGAAAGATATATTTTATTTTAAAATAACAATTCTCTAAGGCCGTCATATATTTTTCTTACCTCTGAGCTGATATTTTTACGTATAAACGAGATTTTTATATATAGGGTATTTACAGATCCCTTCTAAAGTTGATATATAGTAACTTAAAAACGATACTTCAATCAAATTGTGAGAACCCCTACACGTAGTTCATTCTAAAATTGGCACGCCTTTTGAAAAGAGAAGCTTTCTTTAATTTATTGATTTTTCAATAAAATAAAAATAACAAGAGAAGCTTTCTTTGATTTATTGATTTTTCAATAAAATAAAAATACCTTTCAGAAATGCCAGTTTGCTACGAAAAACAAACATGTTGGAAAGCGAGGCAATTTTACCAGTTTGTGTTATCTCTTTTTTACATGCAAAACAAAATCAAAAATAGTTACCACATGGCAAAATGTTTTAGAGTTAACAGACGGTGTAGTTAACACACTAGATAAAACAAAACTGTGAGTACCCCAATAGTCACAGCGCTAGGAAAAGTGAACCAATGCATGAAAAAAAATGATCAGGAAGATACAGAAAGTTTATTACTTTAGTTATTTTTTATTACATTAGTTAGCTGGTTACTTTATTCGGATGGAACTACTAAGTCGCTCCAACACAAATATACAATTTTACCGAAATTCAAACGGCTGTATTCATAAAAAATTATGAGCCTCTTACAAAGCCTTCATAAGAAAAAAATCGAAAAAAAATTTAAAAACATTTTTCATGTTGAACGTTTCAACAGCTTTCAAAAGCTCTTTTAAATGCTTGATAAATAAGAGAATTTTAAAAATGGTTGAAACCTTCAATAAACCCTCGATAAAGCATTTTAAAAATTTGTTTGTTCTCATCTAAGCACAAAAAATATTGTCAAAATGTATCAAATTATTTCAAAATGTATCAAAAACAAACAAAATGTCAAAAAGTGTTTGAAAATGTTTGTTTATAAATTAGAGGATTTTTAAATATGGTTGAAATTTAATTTTTTTTTAAGGTTTATAACACACCTCTCATAAAGCACACCTAAATAAAAACAAGAAAATTTGTCAAAGATTTCAAAATATTTATAAAAAAAAAAAAAATAATAAAATGACAATTATTTCAGTGCAGATGGCTTAGAAAAACTATTGATTTTTAAATATCAAAATCTTGACGAAATTGCGACTAATAAATAACAAGTCACTGAATTTATCTAATACACAAACCATTATTTCCACTCTTCCCACTTCAATATGAATACGGCTGTTAAATTTTAAGATTTAAAGTTTTTAATGATATTTAATATTTTTATCGCCGGCGAAGCAGCGGGTATTTGCTAGTTTTATATAAAAAAAGAATCAATTCTCTTCTCCAGTATAGATTCTAGAATTGATTATTTTTAACATGCTGATGTCCTACAAAGAATAGTATATTCTTTTCTCGCTTCAAGTGGAATCGCTACAGAATCGTTTTTTTTTCACTTTTTAAATAGATTCTTTTCAGATATGTAATCATGGTTGAATAAATTAGGTTGTCTCGTGGCTGATTGTACTCTCTTCTCAGTGCACATAATTGTCAACATCAATGAAAATCTACAACAACTTCATCGGCTTTGCATGTTATCAATTTACGCATTCAGATTTTGTATGAGTTGTCAACTTCGATTCGACATTTATTGGAACTCGCTCTCACCCATGCGACAACCTTATTTATTAAACCATGTATGTAATACTTCAATATTGGCAGCAAAATAAATTTTTAATGAGTTTCAACTACGAAATCAAAGAGAGATAGCCTACATAAGATTTTGTTGTTTGTATTAGTATATTTAAATATACTACTACTATACGTCAACGGGGCGGTTGTTAAGAAAAATGTCTACCCAAACATAAAACAAAACAAAGCATACATATTTGTTTTGCATAAATCATAGGTACGCACCATTATAAAACAATTATAAGACCCAACGCGTGAAATATGATAAAAATTTAAAAAGAAAAATTCAAGCAAACAAAATTTAAACCATAAAAATTGAAACAACAGAAATTTTAAATGAAATTTTTGACAATGAAAGCACCGCTCCTGAGTTTTTTTGTTATAAAATTAAATTTCGAGTACATAAAAAAAAACCAAAAAAAAATAAATAACTGGTCATTTTAGCCATTGAAAGGACTTTGACCTAGCTTCTTATGATCAATTGTGTTGTGCGAGTTATTAAGTTTGTACACAATTGACCGAGTACCGGACCTACAGGTTTAACGCCGACTCCGAACGGCTTTACATGGCATTTTGATTACTCTCTGAGGTTTGCCATTGTCTGCAGAGAGGTGGCGGCCGTACAGAAAAATCATTTTAATTCAAATAATTTTATGTCGCTGCTGGAATTCGAACCCGGGTCTCCAGGTTCGTTGATATAGAGGCCACGGACTTTTAACCAACTACGCCACGGACACCATAATTTCGGGTACATTCACAGTACAGTGTACTGCCAAAAGAGAAGTATTACATATATGATTACTAGCTGATACCCGACACGTTGCTGTCGTAGCGGAAATGATTTCTATCTCTATCTCTATCTCTATCTCTATCTCTATCTCTATCTCTATATCTATCTCTATCTCTATCTCTATCTCTATTTCTATCTCTATCTCTATCTCTATCTCTATCTCTATCTCTATCTCTATCTCTATCTCTATCTCTATCTCTATCTCTATCTCTATCTCTATCTCTATCTCTATCTCTATCTCTATCTCTATCTCTATCTCTATCTCTATCTCTATCTCTATCTCTATCTCTATCTCTATCTCTATCTCTATCTCTATCTCTATCTCTATCTCTATCTCTATCTCTATCTCTATCTCTATCTCTATCTCTATCTCTATCTCTATCTCTATCTCTATCTCTATCTCTATCTCTATCTCTATCTCTATCTCTATCTCTATCTCTATCTCTATCTCTATCTCTATCTCTATCTCTATCTCTATCTCTATCTCTATCTCTATCTCTATCTCTATCTCTATCTCTATCTCTATCTCTATCTCTGTCTCTATCTCTATCTCTATCTCTATCTCTATCTCTATCTCTATCTCTATCTCTATCTCTATCTCTATCTCTATCTCTATCTCTATCTCTATCTCGATCTCTATCTCTATCTCTATCTCTATCCTCTATCTCTATCTCTAACTCTATCTCTATCTCTATCTCTAAGTGGAACGACTCGTGTAAATTGATAACCAAATTTCGAGGCTATGCTACTTATAATTCCAAAGTTATTCGATATCGCAAATTTAGCTTGTATGGGCGGAGCCACACCCCCTTGTTCAATGACGTCTCAGTTTTCTAGTAGAAGAATATCACACAATAGTAATTCCATACTGAATTTCGTTGTTAAACGACGTTTAGTTCCAAAGCTATCTGATATCAAAAATTTTAAGTGTATGGGCGTAGCCACACCCCCTTTTCCAAAGCCCATCCCAGTTTTATAGTATAAATATATCACCAAGTGGAAACTCCATACTGAATTTCATTATTATACGGCATTTAGTTCCAAAGCTATTCGATATCATAAATTTGAATTGTATGGGCGGTGCCACACCCCTTTGGCCTATACTTGATAAATTTTGCTAGTCGAAGGACGCGACTAAATAGTACGCTCCTACCAAGTTTCATTGATGTGTGACTTATAGCTTGAAAGTTATACCGAAAATTTGGTCTGCTGAAAAAGTGCCACGCCCCACATTCAACGCCCATAAAATTTTACCTGTGGAACGGCTCTTGTAAATTAAGGTAGAACACCGAATTCCGATGCTATGCGAACTATAACTTCAGAGCTATTCGCTACCGTAGATTTGGGTTGTATGGGAGGTGCCACGCCCCCTTGTCATTTTCAAACAATTTTTTTTTTAAAACCATCTAGAGAACGTACCCTACAAAATGCTATCGGCAGATTTTTTTTTTACCCAGCCGAACTCTCAAACACTCGTCACAAACAGATTTGACAACATTTTTTTATATATATAGATTTTAAATAAAATGTATTAACTTTCGGAAATAAGAAAACAAATCAAAACAGACTGATGCTTTTATCACTTATACCAGAATTTGTTTTAGAATCAGTTCGTTTTTCACTTATCAAAAAAGCAAGCAAGGAATCTAAAAACATTTTATATATTAGAAAAATTTATATGGGTCGTAATCGATTATGGCTGGAATAGAAACGAATCAGTAAACTTTTGTTTGATAGATTCCAATTCATAGGTTTTGCTATAAATGTATATATTCTTTGGAATACATTCTAAAATGTTAGCAATAGAATTCATTCTATTTACGATTTTTTTTTTCTAGAATCCATTTTCATTTTGCCGGTGGGACGCTGACGTCCTACAAATAGTAGTACATTCTTTTCTCGCTTCCATATGAATAGCTACAGAAGTCGATTCTTTTATTCACTTTTTAAATGCATTCCTTTAAATAAAAAGTATTCATTTTCGGAAATGAGAAAACAAATCAAAACAGACTGTTGCTTTTCTCACTTATGCCAAAATTTGTTTGGTTGATATATTCGTTGATATATTGGTTGATATAAACTTTTGATTGATATATTCCAATTCATATGTTTTGCTTTAATTTATATATTCTTTGGAATACGTCCTAAAATGTAAGCAAAAGAATCTATTCCATTTACGATTTTTTTTTTTTTTTTAATCAATTCTCATTTTCCCGCTGGGTTGTTGACTTTTATATACGATGCTTAAAAAGAGTTTGAAAATAGAGCTTTTGTCTCACAGCATGGTATAATAATATAAGGTAGTATTGACAGTTGCTTGGGCAACGACCATCTGTCAAAAAAAATGTCTAGAAAGAGAGCGTTCAATTATTTCTTATGTTTTCGCCATTGTTTATGTTTCAGCGCTTGCAAATAACCAAACATTTTCTCACAAAATATTGCCTATTTTATTTAATCAATAGTGAATTATTATTACTACAACGAAGATAACTTGTGAACTTTGTGTTATTAAGTGCAAACATAAGAAAAAATGTTGAAAACGTTCAAATGTAGCAACCTCAGCAGCTGCAGATGCATATGGACGAAATTAAAGAAGTTTCCAATTATTATTAAAAACACCACGGCTGGAAAACGTTAAACACATATCACACATAATTTTTGCACAACTTTCATTATTATAATTGTGTATTTAACGCACATATTTTGCGGAATTTATTTATTTTTACATTCGTTTAATTCTTGTTGCACGAACAACTGTTTTTGACAGATGGTCGTTGCCTTGTTGCTGAGAAAATCTATACTTGTCAATGCTACCTGTATAATTGTATCATGGTCTCACAGCGGTTTTGACATATTGTTCTATCTCATATATTCGTCAACATTAGAGTGCTGATATATTGTTATATGAGCGAGAAAATATATAGAGGAAATTAAATTTCAAAATAAAAAAACTCAGGAGCGGTGCTTCCATTGTCAATAATTTTTATATGGAATTTTTGTTGTTGGAATTTTTTGATTAAAATTTCGTTTGTTTAAATTTAATCATATTTCAGGCGTTCTTATAATTGTTTTATAATGGTGCGTACCTGTGATTTAGGAACAACAAATATGATTTGTTTTCTTATATGTTTGGGGCAAACGTTTTCAGAACAACCGCCCCTGTGACGGTTTGACTTTTTATTTTTTGTGTAGTAATTTTCATATATTCAAATTTACCAACACAAACAGCAACATCTTATGTTGTTATGGCTGTCTCTCTTCGATTTCAGAGTTGGAATACAGAAGTCTTACATATTCATATGTTCTACCTTATTAGCTTTGGGCACAACCCTTTTTGAGATGCACAGAGCTTTAATGAGAAAATTTTTTCTCTCTGAGAATAAGAATAAAGAAATTGTATGGTTATTCTCTTTGAATTTTAATTAATTATATAAACAATTGTTATTAAATTTATACATCCCATGTCCCAACTGGGCACCATAGCTATCCTAGAGAAAAAGAATTTTTGAAATAGCGCCTGCCATTCTCAAGCTTTTCGCAGCCGAACATACGTGAGTCTTCTTTTATATAATAGTATAGATAAGTCTCTGCTATTTCAGTTGAGTTAATTAAATGTTCTGCGATTCCACTCATTAACAAACAACTTTTAATAAAAAAAGTTTTATTTTAATATTTTCATTTCGCAAACAGCTGAACAGTTCCTTGTGTTCGATAACGTTCCATTTTGGGCTAAATTTGCTAACAGCCGTAACGAGTGGAGGCTTTTGTCAGGTTGCTATCGTCTCGTCTATTTTGGTTAAGCCTTCAAGGACTTGATGACTGAAGCTTATGCATACTTTAAAATCCCTACTAAGCCATAAATATATTTTTATTGAATTTTTTTAACTAACATTTCTTGATACAATAATTCATTAAATTTTTAATTCCAAAAATTATAAATATTGCACTCCAACTTCACTCACCCGGTTCCACTGTATCCGTAATGTACGCAAACACATCATCGCACGTGCCAGACTTTGATGTTGTCTCATCCACAACAAGATTTGTAAACAGCGATTCACCTCGCAGCACCTCACGTGGAAAATCAACACGTCGCACTACCTGATTTGTTTGCAAATCAATGATCAGAATCTTCGGCGGACACGTTATCTCATAGTCTTCAAGAGAACGCGAGATACCGGCATCCAAAACCCACAGACGGTTGCATGAATCAATGCGTATTCGATAAGACGAAATTAAAACTAGATCGCTGCAGTTGAAGTCTTTGCGACCTGTTGTCGAAAATGACCAATCCGGAAAAGCCTGAAAAAGAAAATTAAAAAGAAATCGCATGAAAAACTATTGTTCATCCGGTTAGTTTCTGTCACAAACCTGCAATACTGGCGAATCTCCAAATTCCGCTTTCGATACATAACTCACTGTCGACGACACACCAGAGAAAAGCTGAGGTGTCGCTATAAAAATACGATCCAATCCCACTGCAATTCCAGTTGCAAGAACATTCATTGGATTATAGAAATTGATATCGTTGATTGGAGCTTTTGGCTGGAAGTTATAGGTAAATAACTTCCACTGTTTGGCTGTTTGCAAATTATTGCTTGAATCAAGCGCACCATTGACGATCAAGTTCAAGATTGCCAAGATCAGCAGCGACAACATTAATTTGACTGCTGCGGTATTCATGTTGCAGCAAGACAGTTCCACTGTGTTAAGCGGTTGCAACTTAATAGGCCTGTAATTAATTAATAAAAAACATAAAATCAATTTTATGACACAAGTTGTACGGATGCATATTGTAGCTATGTGACACACCACGGCGGTTGATTAGTTAAATATAACTAAACATTATGGTGTTAATCACCAGGCGTATTCAGTTTGGCATCGCCGGTATCGCTTAGTTGGCAGCCTCTGTGGGCAGCCATAAGCAATAAGGAAGCTGGTTATAGCAAATTTCAAAACGGGTTCCTCAAATTTATCAAGATGACAGTTAAAAAAAAATCTATTTTAATGCCTGTTTTTATAATTGGAAAGCGTTATCAAAATTAAAAGAAATGTAATAAAAAGAACTGATGTTGTTTTACCCTCCCTGTGTCCACTATGACGATATCGTCCTCCAACTTTTTGCGGTGTTGCTGTACCTCAGACATGCACTTTGATCGCGACTTTGCAACCCCGCCTAAAAAAACAGTAAACAGCTGCCTAGCCGCATCAGTTTCTATCAAGCCGTTCATCCGCAGTGTACAGTCAAAGTTGGCCATATTACGAAATCTTAGCTTTTTTATGATTTAAGGTAAGTAAAAAATTACAAACAGTTACTGTTTTAATATTTTTGAACAAAATCTTTTTTAGTTTTTCATAAATAGCTAGCATATGATCTCTAAGACATTTAGGGTCATTGGATACTCTTAAGGCAATGTTTTTTTCTATAAATACTTGAACTTAAAATTTTTTTACTCGAAAAACTAAAGCCCCAAAAATATTGAGGGTTAAAAAGGGGTCTATACGGGTAGAAAATAGCTTAAACAAAATCGTCATAGTGTCATAACTATCGCTATAAATCATCATAAATATACGCACAAATATAGTGGACACAGGGAGGGTTAAAGGACCGACAAAGATTTTGTTAAACTCATCATTTCTCCAGAGTATGAAACAAAACTTTATCTTAAAAAGTGAATTTACAAATCTATTCATTTCGTGGCTCAAAACCGTAGTGTTGGCATCCCTGATATGTCAAACATACCTGTGATTGCAATTCGCATATAATTAGTTTATTGTCCAACATTTACAAAAATGGATTGTTTAAGCGGTAAACAATGCATTCCAATTTTTAAAACCTTTTACTGAAGTGGTTAAATACATTTTTTTTTTATGTACCTACTAGTTTTTTCCTGGTACGCTTTGCTGCACCTTATCTACGCAAGTACCGGAAAATGTTGCAATGCCTTCAGCGTTATTATTTCTAAACCATCTCGTATTCGAAACATATTTACTGCCCATATGTGAGCTCAATCGGCCCAGTAGTTTTGGAGTCTGTAGCAGCGTCCACTAACGTAATTTGCACTTTTCATTTCCAAACAGTAGGTTATTACCAAATAGTAACTCCATACTAACTTTCTATGTTCTGTGTCTTTTAGTTCCATAGCTATTATGTATCGTAAATTTGGCTTGTATGGGCGGAGCCACAACCCCTTGTCCAATGCCTGTCCCCATTTCTTGTAGAAAAACATCACCAAATGGTATCTACATTCTGAGTTTCAATGTTCTGTGACTTTTAATTCCTTAGCTATTCTGTATCATAAATTTGACTTGTATAGGCAGAGCCCGTTTTCGAATGCCTGTGCCTGTTTTTCAGTAGAAAGACATGATTTGGGACATTTAGTTCCATAGCAATTCGATTTATCATTTATCATAAATAATATTGTGCGGCACGAAAATCTTTATTTGATATCTTTAACGTTTTTCACTTATTTTTGGTATGAGGAATCTCGTGGTGACATTTGTCTTACCACTTTAACGAACACTTTAGAACAAAATTTTTTTTAAGATATATAGCTCAGAATAAAAAATTACTCAAGATATGCACACACTTTTATATCGATAATTCTTGAACCATTAGGATTTTCATTTTGGTTTCTTCAGAAAAGTTCTTTCTATTATGCTTGCCAACAACTTTGCTCAACAAATAAATTTAAAAAAATCGCTTATAGTGGGTCTTATCGAGTGGGTCTTACATAGAATCCCAAAAAGGAAGATTTTTTTGTTTTTCAATATGTAAAAGCCCAATAAATGTTAAGGAAATGGCTTTAAATATTAAATATCATTCACTAAAGTATAGTTTAGATACCAAACCTAATATTTTAAAATCTTGTTTCAATTTAAACGGTTTATTCGCTACAGGCGCCCATGAAATTTCCGACATCAGGAAATTAATGCGAAACGCTGAGTTCGAAGGTTGCCTGATTGATTTGGAGTTAGTTGCATGGGACAACTTGAAAGCCGTAATTGAACACTGCTTGGGAAAAGTTCGACAGGAAGATTGGCGTGTACTTATAGGTGAACTGCTCTCATCATGAAAACGAAAAAAATCCTCTTTTTTGCTATTCTGTGTAAGACCCACTCGATAAGACCCACTGTAAGCGATTTTTTAATTTATTTGTTTAGCAAAGTTGTTGGCAAGCATAATAGGAAGAACTTTTCTGAAGAAACCAAAATGAAAATTTAATGGTTCAAGAATTATTGATATAAAAATAAGTGCATATCTTGAGTAATTTTTCATTCTGAGCTATATATCTTAAAAAAATGTTTGTTCTAAAGTGTTCGGTAAAGTTGTAAAACAAATGTCACCACGAGATTCCTCATACCAAAAATAAGTGAAAAACGTTAAAATTCTCAAATACAGAGAAAAAATGTTAGAAAAAAGCGCACAGTGTAATTAATTTATCAGGCCGATTTATCACAAATGACTCTCCCTTGTCAAATGCTCGCTCAAATATATAGCGACCGCCTCTTGGGGCCATAGCATCTATGTTACATACCAAGTTTCACTATCAAAACATGTACAACTCACTAATTATAATGATTTCTAAAAAGTGGGCGTATATAAAGTTCGACCACGCCCATTTTTAGTATAGTTTCCAACAGTACTTAATGACCAAATTTTAGTCAAATACGACCAAAACCGTCTTAAATATAGCGTTTTTATTGATTTGTGGGCGATAAAAGGGGGTGGGCAAATTTTTACTATGCCCATATTTTTCGTGCAAGTGCAAACTCAAACCCATGCGACCTGTCAAAAATAACGAAAAACTTTAATTTTTTTAGCGATTTTATATGAGAAATCGTATGGGCGAAAGGGGCTCCACTATTTTTGCAATGTCTCAAGAACCGATGTTGTAAAAATAAATTCAAACCCGTGCCATGACATTCCGAATACACCCCAAAAATATGAACAACACTATTGGAAGGGGTCAGAAGTGATGGAGTAACAAACGACACCATTCGATTTTTATGTACACATATGGTCATTGAAATAGGTAAGACGACTTAGGACAACAGTTTTCGTGCAACATTTCCCAATTTTACAATAATTTTGCTTAATAAACGCTGTCTACTTAAGTATATCATTAAAAAAAACATTAGGATAAAGTACGCAGTCTCATTATTACTCACAACAAAGATTTTTGGTGGTCAATATTTTTTTATGGCTGTTAATATTTTTCATACGGGCCGTTGTAATGAAAAAAATAGGTTGCAAGGCAAGTTTTAGATAAATACAATTCATATACATTTGAAATTAATATAAATTTGAACATTAGATGGGTCGTGCGAGGCATTGTACACCGAAAGAAAGAGAATGATTCAATATCTTTTCAAGAAGAATAATTCGTACGCAGTCATTGCTATATCATTAGGAAGATCGAAAAATTTTGTGGCAAATGTTCTTAAACCCGAAAAAAACGAAAAACGTGGTGATGTAAGGAAAACAACTCCAGTTACAGACACTTACATTGCACGCTTGGCCAAACGAGACCCATTTAAATCTTCCAAAGCCATTGCTGCTGAAATTAACAACATAATATGTATCAGCTAGAACCGTACGACGACGACTATGTGATATGTATTTACCAGGCCGACTTGCTCGCAGTGTGCCATTGTTAAGAAAACAAAACGTCATATGAAATCAAAAAAGGCGTAAGTTACCAAAAATTCAAAATTGACTTTTTGATTGATTATGAAGCACCGTATCAAAATACATGTTCATGCAAAATTCTACACTCCTACTACTAAAAACGACGTTTTTATCTACAAAATTCAATAAGCTTTTCAGTGCAAGCGCAAAGCAAAGCCCAAGCATTTTTGCTTCTCCTGCAAAATTTTTCAAATGTAACTTACGGCTTTTTTGATTTCATATGACGAAAATATTGAAAAGAGGAAAATTTTTCCATATGTGCATAGAGCATGGTGTGGTCCTGATGGTAGAAAAAAATGGCGTAATGTACTCTGGAGTAACGAAACCAAGATTTATTTATTTGGGAATGACTCTGGACGAAATGATAGGCGACCAATAGGCAAGAATTCAATCCGCGATATACTACACAGAAAATAAAAGAATTGATTTATTACCTAAACTAGTTTAGCTAATGTGAAAGTTTCTATTTCACCTAATCTTTTCAACAACTTTTCTACTTACACAGTTAATTTAACAATCATGCATTAGGTAATTCACCTAATTCAAATTAGTTAATTCAACTAAAATTTTGCTTATTAAATCATCTAATTCTTCTAGTTATTTTACCTAATGCAAGTTGTCGATTTGTTCGTACACTAGGGAAATAACGCATATTAGCATTATCCACGCCTCAGTATAAATTTTATATAAATATTTACGTGGATAAATCAAATGCTTTCCTTACAACTTGTTTTTTTCCCGTATTTGAATTTTATAGGAGCACAGCGCTCTCCTATAAAAAACATAAATAAAAACAAAGTGAGAAAATTTTACAAAAATTAAAGTCTAACGCGAGAATTGAACTCGGGCCGCTTGCGTTATAGTCAAACGCTTTACCGCTGTGCTGTTACGCCGTTTGATAAATTGTGAACAAAATGTATATAAAAATATGAGGTCCACAGCTCTGAAATTATGGGCATCTACAGCAATTTGATTAATTGGTATGTAGCGTAAATTCCTATATTGGAAATTTAGCTCAATAGCTAAGGCGTTGGTTCTTGAAATCTTGAGATCACAGGTTCGAATCTCAGCGGTGGCAAAGAAATTTTTCAGTCATTTATACAATGTATATATCTCTCTCATTCTATCTACTACAAAACAAATCTTTCTTCTCTATCATGTGACGAAATGAAGTAAAGAGCCACCTAAGGAAAGTTTCACTTCAAAATAGAAATTGCAAAACAAAAAACATATTTTTTGCATATTTTTTGCACGGCATTCCCACTCTTAAGTGGGAATTCTATCTAAATAATTAGATGATTTTTCTACACTTAGTAGGTGGCTTGCCTAATCTGAAGTGGTCATAGTTTAAAAAAAATTAGCTTATTCTTCTAATAAATTATGTGTCTTATCTATTTTATGGTTGAAGGTACACCTAAATATTTAGGTTTTTTTAGCTACTCTCGCAGTTAAACTACCGAATATAATTGCATATAATTAACATTTAGAAATTGGTAGCGCACCTAATCAAATTCGTTGACTGAAAATCACCGGATTACTTTAGCTGAATTGACTACATTTTTAGGTAAAAGTTCTACTCTTTTTTTTCTGTGTAGCAGACTTTAAAGCATGATGGCGGATATATCATGGTCTGGGAAGACCCTACCCTATGGTCTGGGAACCCTACGCGGAAGAGGATATGCCTCGGCGATGGCTTTTCCAGCAGAATAATGACCCTAAACATGCGTCGAAGTTGGTAGGTGATTGGCTTCGGCACAATAAAATTAAAGTTATGAAATGGCCAAGTCAATCACCTGACCTCAATCCAATAGAAAACCTTTTGATTGAAAAAAAAGAATTGGAAAAGCAAAATATCATAATAAGGCGGCATTGTGGCCAAAAGTACAAAATATATTTTATGATACACCAGTAGAGATTTCCCGTAAAATTATCAACTCTATGCCCAAATGAATAGAAAAAGTTCAAAATAGGGGAATAACCACTATATCGGTTATTAAATTAATATTACATATTTTTCACTTTTCTTATGTGTTAATTTACTTTTTTCCTTAATATAATATTCATACATTTGTTGCACCTATTTTAATGACCAGGTGAGTTTTATACAGTCTTCCTTAATTTTCGTGTTCATAATTGTTTTTGAATTGATATTTTTGTTTTCTTATATATTCCAATAAATAATAAACAAATGCAATTGCTTTTTATACAGAGCAATAATAATACAGAGTTAAAAATAATTACTTGTTTTCTGAAAAAAGTGGCCGTACCTATTTCAATGACCATAAGTGTATATAGAAGATGTGTGAGCAAATTTTATAAAACACTTTATTCAATATTTTTCCAAATAATTCAACTTGCATTCTTGCAAATTCAAATTCCAAATTCTGAGTTATGTCTGGTCGACTAAAAAACGCTGTAACATAGCTTAATTAACTATTTGTACGCATGTAACGCGAAAAGCAACCATTAAGCAAGCATGCCGATTACATACGAGTACAACCGCCGGCAATAACAAAACTTAAAAAAAAAACACAATATTTGGAAAAACAAAACATTGCAACAAACAAACAAAAAAAAAAGAATAATAATCACATGTTGGTATTCATATATCATGCAGTGCGAACAACAGCATTCATCAGATTTGACGCCGATCGACAGCCAGCGACTACGTACGATTTATCACAACATTAGCTCGATCTGCTACAATAAAGCTGTTTTGCAAGACGGCGCTGCTCGCATATTTAATGAACATTTCGCAGTGCTTTTTAAAGTCAAATAAGGAAAAAATATATTCAATTTTTTCGCTGCGTTTCCGCAAGCAATTGAGCGATATCAAGCAATGCCACACTCATAATTTCAGTTTTTTTATATATGAATTTTTCAATTATTTTTTTCACTTTTTATTTGTTAACAGATATCCGAGGAAACTGCAAGATAATAAAAATATGTATGTTTTTTGTTATAACTATTATTTGTCTTGATTATACATGGAAATGCTGCTTGACTAAGCTGACATACCCTGAAGCATTGTTTGGCAATTGTTAAATCGATTGATATATGATCTAAAGGTTCATTTTGGAACATCGAGTTCAACGTTTTCCTTTGTGTTCTAATGATGATAAGATATTATTCACTTGATTGACAAACCGTTTGTATAGAGCTGTCTTGCTTTAAGCTTCTAAATAAAATTGATCTATACAACTTGTCAACTAAACAAGACAACATTGTTTAAATTTTGTTATTTCCGGAATAGAATGTATGCTACACATCCATACTGTAGCATTGTAACTTTGTAAGAAGTTTAGTTAATAAAAAACCAACATATTTTTAAAACTTTTGTGTTAATTTCATTGAATTTGGCTTAAAGTTCAATGCTTCTTTACGCTGACATTCAATTTATTAAAGCTCTTAAAAGCATTATAACTAAATCTTAGAAAATAGAGTTTTCTATTTCCTATTTTTTCTAAGTGATTCTTTTTTGTTAATTACCAAAAAAATATACAAACATAAAATGTTAAAAAATTATATGGGGCATATACTTACACGTCAAATATGATTCTCTGGGAATTATTTTTTTATGTGGCAATTTTTTTCCTTACAAACGCAAGAAATGAAACTTCATTTAAACTTTTTTAAGAAGTCTTCGATGTGGATATTTAGGAAGCTGCTAAATGACTTAAGGAGGGGGGGGGGGGGGTTGTAAGGTTTGTTTCGTATAAAAAAGACCTTTTTTCATGAATTTTTTTAGAAAAGACTATAACAGTAGGTTAATTTTACATATTATAATATAAAAGTACAACATTTTAAGAATATTTAAAAAAAGTTTTGTTAAAAAATAGAGAGAAATAACGGATTTATTGAAGATCTCCGCAGGTGCCTCGAAAAAAAGTCTTTGTGCGGTGACCAGCCTACAGCATCACTGGATCATCTGAAACCAAAAAATCAAATCGCTTTCTTTAGTTTATTACATTATCTCTCCAACGTCGAGTTCTTTCAATTTTTGAATTTTTGGCACCATTTCGAAGCCAAATTGATGATTTTTGACGAAAAAATCTACCTATTTGTTATTGTAAAATTGTTAGTAATTAAAAAATTAAAAAAAAGTCGACGTCACTAGAGAGCTACTTATATGTAGATTGTGTTTATAAAATTTCAAAATGATCGGTTCAGTAGTTTTTTCTGTAGGCTGGTCACCGACTTTAAAAATTACATGGTTGGGGAAATCGATTTAAAATTTTGTACACTAAGCAACACTAGTTGGAGGTACGGTCATTCAACCTACTGTAACTTCGTTAGTTTTGCTTCGAATGACCTAAAAATTTAATACAATATTCTTCAGATGTTGTTCTTTCAGAAACAAAAATAAAGAAAAATTAAAAATAAAAAAGTTGTCAAACCTTACCCCTCTTAATGGCTTAAGGGGGATTATGTATCCAGAGGCAAAAAAATAGGTGATGTTTGTTAATTTTTTAAGCAAATCTAAGGGATATTTTTAAATGGAGGTTTTTTATACCTAAAAATCTACACATTCAAGAGTACCTTTAGTTTTTTTTTTTTAATTAAAAAATTTAATATTAAGGTTTAATATTAAGGTAGATACAGCATTTTTTATAGAGCGCTGTGAACAAAAGGTGAAAAGATTATTATTAACCAAGATTGGTTTTCATAAATTCGTCTGAAACAAAAAAACGAAAAATATTATAAAACTAGTTACTTAAAACTCGTACTTGTCATAGCCGATTTTGAAAATATTGGTTTTTACAAAATGGCGGACTTCCGAACGTAAAGTAACGATTTTCGTCCAAAAATTCGTCATTATATTGTCTATAACTAATGAACGAAGCTACGAAAAAAAAATCCTATGACAAGTACGAGATTATTATGAATAAATATAAAAGAAAGTGTCCGAATGCGATGTAATCCCATAACTCGAGATCGGCCGAACCGATTTTGATGATTTATACTTTGTTGGAAAGGTATTTTTTCAGTTCGGGTTTTAAAAAAAAAAAAAGGAAAAAAAAATCGAAAAAAGTGTAAAAAAATTAAAATTTCAAAATGTTTTATTTTTATCAAGGGCCTTCTATGAGATTCTCATACTCGCAAGGCACCTGCCATTGTTTGGAATTTACAAAGGACAGCAAAGGGACCCGTTGAGTGTTCTGCTGCTATCGTTTTTGACCTATCTTGAACACCAGAGGGCGCTATAGTACAAATTTTTTACAAAACCACCTAAAACTCCCAAACCGCTCATGCGATTAGAATAAAAATTGGTATATAGTAGTTTTCAGGTACGATGAGTTTTTTAGCACTATCTTCTTTGACCGACCTTGGACACCAGATGGTGCTGTAGTACAAATTTTTTACAAAATCGCATATTTTTAGTTGTTTTCTTAGGTTACATGTGCAAATATTTACAAAATATAAAATATTTCTTAAATTTAGTAAAATTAAAAAAATTTCCGTTATTTTGATATCAAAAACATGAACATATCTTGAAAACTATGAAAAATTTTACTACAACGATATATTTAACGCAACATCGTTAAACAAAATTACGAAAAAAACAATCAGAAATTTAATTTTGCGACTTTCGAGTCAAATATCTCCGCTGCTTTTGTATACATTTTGTTAAATTTTTTTTGTCTTAAAGCTTCATCAAAGTACTATGAAAACCTTATTGCAAAAATACCGTTAGTTAAGTATATATATTTTAAATATTTTTTTTAAAAAAGGTCAAGGTCTGAAATTTTGGAGTTTTCCTCACAAAAAGGCTCAAAGTTTGGTTTTGTTGTAAAAATAATTTAAATTCAAATTCGAAAATTTTTAACTCTATTTAAAAGTTATAACATTTATAAGCAAAAGTTATGTAAATTTTACGCAAAAATTAAAAACCATTTTTGTGATTCAAAAAGCAAGGGTACCCCTAGAATTTTTCGAACAAAATTTTTTGTTTCCAATATTATGTTGTTATAATTTTGAAAAAATATACAAGCTAAAAACTTAATTTAATAGAAAAATGTATCTAAGTATCTCTTGCCAATCAAAAGTTATAGCCAATAACGTTTATCGAAAATATATATACAAAAAGCAAAACGCTGTCTGTGTGATGGCTGGAAACTTCTAAATTACTTAGCCGATAGAGCTGAAATTTTGGCAGTACATTTTTTTCAAGTACGAGATGGTTTAAATTTCTGTCACACCCCCTTTTACCGCCCACAAATCTATAAAAATGCTATAATTCCTACGGTTTTCGTCGATTGGGCTACATTTTGGTAATTTAGTCTGTATGCTTACTGTCGGCAACTGTACTAAAACAGGGTAATGTCCATCTACTAGAAAACTGGGATGAGCATTATATAAGAGCGTGTGGCTCCGCCCATACAGTTAAAATTTGTATTATCGAATAGCTTTGAAAGTAAAAGTAGCAATACTTACTTACAAACTCAAAATGGAGTTACTATTTGGTGATCTCCTGCTACTGGGAAACTGTAACGGGCAGTGGAAAATAACAGTGGTGTTAAACTATGAATCTAAGAAAAGTTTTGAATACACCTATTATGTTCCCATATAGTTGCAGGGTGCAGCAACGCGCGCCGGGAAAAGCTAGTTATGAATAAAATAAGCCTGCAAACAAATCAAAACGATCGGTTCACTGAGTTTCGAGAAATCTTGGTCACCGACTTTGAAAACGCGTTTGAAAATAAGGGCCAGTACGACGCGCTCTCGAAAGCGTTTCACTCACTAGGCTATAACTTTGTTCTTTTTTGAGATATTGACTTTAAACAATTTTTAAATTAATCCCGTAAATAATAAAGATTCTTGAGCACTTAAAACCCGTTGTGCCAGAGAACTTGTAAGAATTCAATTTTACTTAAGCCGCGTTCAAAACATACTTTTTCAAAACGGGCCTTTCTACTGCAAAAAATTAATCGACCAATTTTGATTTTTATTTTTTTTTATTCGATTTGTAATGTTAATCTACACATCTTTTACCAAAATGAGCGACTTTGGAATATTTTGCTGGATTTTAAACGGAATAGGGTCAAAAATAAGGTACATTTTTCAACATTTTTTTCCGCTTCATCATTTTCTTAATATTTCATAATATTTCATTCCATTTTTTTAAAAGATGTGCATTCAAGGATCTATTTTCGAAAGAATTATTATTTTTCTTACTCAGACGATCCGGAGCCGAGTTATGATTCGGCCTGATTTTCACATTTTTTACCACACAAACTTCAGCGCCATCTTTATATATTAAAAATATTTATAAAAAACAAAAAACAACAATTTTTTAAACATACTAATGATGTAAAATTAACATGCAAAAACAAAAATTATTGTTCTTTTTTCTTATAATAAACTTTTTTGAGCTTTAGGCCAAGTATGTTGGGATTCCCTTGGGAATTCAACTTGGGGACAAGACAACATGAAGACAATGAAGGCAACAACCAACAACAACAATAAAAACAACAACAATGGCTTTGTATAGAGCAAATCACACAGCCGACTAGACAAACTGTTTCGTTGGCCGCTACACCAACTCATCAGCAGTCTTGCATGACTTTTCACTCTGATCCACTCAAGCTACTAAGGCCCTACTTATACTGCCAACATGTAAAAAAGCCCGTAAAAAATAAGTTGACTGTATCGTGAACACACCTATACGTTTTGACGTGACAGCGTTTGTGTCAATATTAGTCATAGTTCCAGAAATATTTCCACTGCATTTTAACAAAATACTGTCATATTTGGGTTTTTCCGGTTTTTATTAAAACAACAAGAAAGAAATTGTTTTTTTTCGAAAAGTGAAAAATTACAACTCAAGTAGTTTTGTCCAATTTTCATGTTTTAATGAGCAATAAATAAAAACAAGATGCATGCCATTTTTTCCAGATTAACGCCTTAAAAAAAGTTATTTGGTTTCTTTTTTAAAGTGTAGGGTGCGATGGGGTGAAGCCTTCCGGATGGTGAAGCTTTTCACCTGTGAAATTTTGAAAGCGCGCTTCCATATAACCAAGTGTCATACCGTCACGTGTTGCTTCATTTCCGCACAGTTTTTCATGATACAGCGAAGCGTTCAGACGTACCTGTTGCTCTACCAAACCAGTGGTAAAATTTTTTTCCAAAAGTTTTTTGATCGACTGAATTTATCGTGTTTTATGCCAACTAATCAACACAAATTCAAGGTAAATATATTACTTGTGTTGGTTTAACGTTGTTCTTAAAAAAATGAAGTGTTTGTGAAGTATCTATCGAGTGGTTGTGTAATGCCAGCCGTGTTTTCAAAATTTAACGTTTCACCCACAAACTCTGTTTGAATGCGTATTTAGCGTTTTTGTGTGTATTTAATACTATACCTGTCGAAACTGCGACTCTGACCTCGATATTAGCGATGAATAATAAATTTGAATTCGATGCACTCTATTCAGTATTTTAGTTTCTTGCCTGCCCGAGGTCATTAAACCGATTTATGTTGATGTTTAAACATGAAAACGGAAAGATTCTTTTGGTGAAACGCTTCACACCAACATTTTTCAAAAATCGAAAACGAACATTTTCGAAGTATTATAAAGGTAGTATAAAGGGGATATATCGGCAAACAAAGTCATTCACATCGATTACCTACAAAAGGGTAAAACGAATACTGGCGAATATTATTCACAGCTGTTAAACAGGCAATGTGTATTCGCGAAGAAAAAAATGCTCTTCCACCATGAGAATGCACTAACGCGGTGCACACGTCTGTAGTCGCCATAGGAAAAATCTATAAATTGGGCTACGAACTGTTACACATCTACCATATTCTCCAGATTCAGCCCCCTGCGACTATTGCTATTTTCAAAACTGAAAAAATGGCTCGGCGTTTAGAGATTTGGGTCAAATGAATAGGTCATCACTGAAACCAATGCATATTTTTAGGGCCTTGATGAAACCTATCATTTCGAAGGAATGAAAAAATTGGAAAAACGCTGGACTAAATGTATTGATCCAAAAGGAGACTATGTTGAAAAATAAAACGTTTTTTTGGCCAAAAAATCCTTTTATTTAAAAGGTTACTGACTTATTTAATTGCCCTCGTAAATTGAACTTTAGTTACATCTGACGCTTGTTGCTTGAATAACATGTTCCACAGGTAAAAACTGGTTATTTTAATTTTAGACGGGTTAACTTGTCCGCGTCCGTGGCGTAGTTGGTTAAAGTGCGTGGCCGCTATGCCAACGAACCTGGAGACCCAGGTTCGAGACCCAGCAACGACAGAAAATTATTTGAATTAAAATAATTTTTCTGTACGGCCGTCACCTCTCTACAGACAATGGCAAACCTCAGAGAGTATCAAAATGCCATGTAAAGCTTCTTGCGAACAAGAACATTCCGTTCATCGCCGTTCGGAGTCGGTGTTAAATATGTAGACCCGGTCAATTGTGTACAAACTTAATAACACGCACAACACAATGGATCATAAGAAGCTAGGTCAAAGTCCTTTCAAGGGCTGAAATGGCCATTTATTTATTTTTTTTTATTTTTAACTTATTTTGTATTGAGTTTTTGTTTTTTTTGTATCTGAGACCAAATGCGTTTTTTTAACTAATATGTTGAATGAAACAGTGTGGATTTTCGAATTGAAACTTTAAATAAGCACATATATTTTGGAGCAAAGAAATAATTTGGGATAATTGCAGCCATGAAAGAAAGCTTGGGCTGTATATTAACTTTTACCTCAGACACACTTTTGAAACTTACTTAAAGTTAACTTTAGTTGGATATATTTGTTATTGGTTCCCATTCGAAAATTCGACAATTTCTCGAAAAATGTTATAGTTTTCGATTTCTGAGTTCATATTTACACACCGCACATTACATCTAAAATTATAGACTAATCTCTGTAAGGTTGTGCAATCAATTTCCACAAATCTAATTGAAAAATTTGATCTCAATTGACCAATTTATGTTGCTAATAATTAAACATTTGAATTAACACTTGTTGATCACAAACATGGTCATTTAAATTTTTCTTTACATGAAAACGCTGCAAAATAATTTTTTGACAACTAGTCTGACAATTTGATTAAGCATAGCTTTACCGTTTTAAATGACTTGGAAATCAGAATCGTGTCTTTTTTTTTAATTAACTTAAAAACAGTCAACGCTTTTGACGATCAAATGACAATGACATAAACACGATTTAAATTTAATAAAAACTGACAGAGTTTAGAATTGAGTAACATATAATTGGAATGTGTATTGTTTTAGTGAATAAATTTTCTTTGAAAAAAAACTTTTTAACAAAAAAAAAAAAAACCGACTTCAAAATCACTACAAAGTAAAAAATAATTTTAAATAACTTTTTCCATTCATTTCTTGGTCATATTTAAAAGCTATTTATATGTATTATAATATTCGAAATCTTATCATTTTCATTTTTTCTATTTTGTGTTATCATCATCAATATAATAATTGCTTTATGTACATAAAAGCTTTGAAGTCGGCGCTTATCTAACTATGTCGAAATCTTTTTATTTTAATTTTTTCTAATTTGTTTTATCATAAAAATATTATTAACTTTATGAATATAAAAGCTTCTTAGTGATTTTTTTTCTTTCAGTTGGCAATTTTTGAGTACGCTGAATGTAGCCAATGTGTTCCATGCATTATTTGTGCAGCTGTTACACACTATGTCATATTCAATATGAGCTTTGCAAGCTCACCCAAACCAGTTTAGTGAGAAATTTAATGTGTACAAAGCTTTTAAAATTACTACAGTGTAACCAAGGCACCGAATAGTGCACGGATGGTAAAAGGTCATGATTGTGTGTCAAAGAAGAGCGCCGACTTCAAAGCTTTTATATTCATAAAGCAATTAATATATTGATGATAATAAAACAAAATAGAAAAAATGAAAATGATAAGATTTGGAATTTTATAATACATATAAATAGCTTTTAAAATATGACCAAGAAATGAATGGGAAAAGTTAATTAAAATTATTTTTTACTTTGTAGTGATTTTGAAGTCGATTTTTTTATTTTTTGTTAAAAAATTTTTATTTCTTCCTTTTTAGAGAATATGAAATATTTTATGTAATCATATTCTTGAGGAAAATTTCGAACATGAAACTTTGTTCTTAAAAAATTTGTTTTAATAATTCTTGAAAGTTTGTTGGGTATTTTCCATTTCTGCTTCTTTACAATTTTTAGTGCCACGTCCTTTATATAATCCCGCCCACTTTATTTACCGTACCTTATAATGATTCTACCTAGCCCTGTGCCAAATTTCAGTTTCCAAGTATCAATATTAACCATAATATAGTACTTTCCTGTGTACAATCCCGCTCACTTTTTTAATGATTCTACCTACCCACCTACCTGCATACCAAATATTAGTACGCTAGTGTCAATATTAACTAAGAAATAGTATTTTCATAATATTTACACGCCCCTTTCTTTAATAACGCCCTCTTTTTCGGCCGTAATTTGTAGTAACTGTACCTACTCATGTACTAAATTTCAGCATTTCATCTAGATTGGACAACTACAAGGCGAAATAGATGTGCAATATTTAAGTGCAATATTTTTTCAAATTTTGTTGTTCAATGTGTAATTTGGTTTTGTTCGTTGTGGTTTTTTAATGTCTTATTTACTAAGATAATTTAAAAATTGTTATATAATTTCCTTGATAATGAACTCCGACGGAGTTCGAAATATTGGAATTAATAAATAATTTATTAAAAAATTTACCTCAAGCCCGCTCACTCATTTTTTATTTTATATGTCCTCAATAATAAAATGTGAATTAATTAAGGCATTTAATTTTTATGAAATTTTAAGAGATTCTACCAATTTCATATTTCATAATTTTCATACGAGATCGTTTGCAACATGATCTTTATATTTTAAATATAAGCTTATATATAGTATATCGAAATTCATAACGATGGCCCCAAAATCTATGCTGTAATCGTCATCACATACGGACATATAGACGGACATGGCTAGATGTACTCGAGTAGCGATGCTCATCAAGAATATAGTATGTAAATGACCGACAGTAAAATAGACCGATGTGATTTCACAGAGCCAAAAATCACCACATAAAATCAATAAGATCTCCAAATTGAGCTATTTTATTAGGTTTTCTTATTAATACTACCAAATGATAAGAATTTTGCATAGAGAAATCTTTTTAATTCCATAGAGAAAATCTTATTAAAAATTAACAACTACTATCAAATATTTTTTAATAAGATTTCTTATTGAATGAATGAAATTATGTAGAAATCTTATTAACACTAAACTTTAATAAGAAAAGTTTTTTTTATTCACTTACAAAGTTTAAGAAGATACCAGTTAAAACGAGTGAGAAAATCTTATTGATCTGCTTTTATAAAATTTTCTTATTTGACACCCTTTTAAGAAGATAATAATGGTGAAAATGCTACTTATTTTTGCTTTCTTTGCTTTAGCTTTCAGTCGTAGTTGTGAAGTGAATTCGGAATTTATTCGTGGATTTAAATAAAGTAAAATAAGAAAATGTTATAATGGAAAACTATACTAGTGTTCCAGAACTTGTTTTCGACAAGGCTAAAATTCTCGAAACTCAAGCCATATTTCAGCCGTGGGGCTTGAGTGACTCAATTTCGACTTTAATAAAAATGTATGGTGTGAACTCAAAAGAGGTTCTTGAAAAAATTGAATGTTGAGAATGTCGCCAGTTTGAGGCCTCGACAGCGCCGGACATTTTTGTGACAAAGTCAAATTTAATTTAATTTTAACATATGTATCTTATATTCATAAATAACAAATTTATTTGCTAATGCATAAATTCTAATAAAATCTTAAAAATGTCTTTTTATTTAATATTATAGGCAATTGAAAATATATTTCTAGGTTAAAGGTTTGATAAAATTTTAAAAGAAATTTTAAAATATTTAAAAAATTAAATAAAATTTTAAAAGAAATTTTATTAAATCAATAGAATTTCCTTCTTGAATTTACAAAAATCAAGAAGGTAACTTTTGAAATCAATAAGTAAGTCACATATTTTTGATAAGATTTCCTTATTGTTTTGAAATGTTTTCTCATAAAATATAAAAAGATTCTTCTTAAAATTATGTGGATTGCATAATAAAAAATTAGATGAAAACCATAGAGAGATTTTATTGATTTTCTTCTTTTTTATTAGGTTGTTTTGGCGCTGTATGACTACATTTAATTAAAAAGGAAAACTGCTTTGGCAGTCCGTGGACCCCATGTTTGATGGGGACTGGTTAAGAGTAACTTTTTTGTGTTTTTTTTTTTTACTTAATAACCATTACTAATTAAACTGGATCTTAATTTTTCGTTAAGATTCTTAAGTTTTGTAGAAAAATTCTTAAGTTTTGGGCAGCTCGAAATACTCGAAAATACCCGGGTAGCCGTGCTGAAAAGCTCGAAAATCGAGAGTTCTAATTTTAACTTCATATCATATTGAAGCTGCTGCGACAGCGGAACTTGACTTTACAGAGGAAAAACTGTGTGGTAGAACATGTATGCGTGTTAGAGCCCTGCATGAATATATTCGATAAACGAATATACACTACTTCACTTTTGTACACTGAAAAAAAAATGTTTTAAAATTGACAACAATTGTTATTAATTTGAAGAATTTTGTGTTTGAATTAATCAAAGTAAGAGCAAATGTGATTAAAATTTTTGAGAAACATATGAAAGAAAAAGCAAATTATGACACATTGTGTTCAATTTTAAGTTAATGTTTTATTTTTTTAATGTGTAGGAGTACACTGCAAGCGAATAAATGTAAACAAAAGATCGTGTAAAGAGAAAATCATTTCATTCGTTCTCTGTTCTCTCACAACACACTTCTTACGCTGATCTGAATTTGTGAGTTGTGTTGTTTTTGTTTCTTAATCGAAAGAATGCTAATATTCAGTAATGCACTATGATGCACTGAAAAAATGTTAGCGAAATGTGTTTAATTTGAGTTGGAGATTGATGAGTTGATGTTAAAAGCAAAATCATTCCGATTTTAAATTAAATTTAAATAAAAAATATATTTTTAAATCAAATTGGATATTGATAAAATGAAAAACATAAAAAATAGCATAATCATTTTTTGTTTTACCTTTTAATGAATTGTACTTTAGTTTTATTGTTAATAAAATAGTTATCAATTTTAATTTTAGGTTTTTCGATTTTATGTAATTCTTTTCAATAAAAAGACGAAATTTTTCACAAAATGCATAACTGTCTAGATTATTTAAAACATTGCCAAAACATACTACATGTATATGATGGTATATTGCTTGCATCCCATATTAAAATTCTCGCATACCAAGAGATGTTTGCGCATAAAGAAATATGCACAAAATATTCAGTGTATGAATACAGTATTTGCTAGTATAAGTACAGCAGTGTACTCTCTTCGTTTCCTACTTGCGCATAATACCAAAATAGAATACGTTCGTACGTACTTACATACGAAAATGTAAGTATGAAGATCAAATTAAAAAAAAATTATTAGTTGCAATGAATAAATAAAACAAATTTCATTAAATTAGCACTTCCAGCTACAATATCAAAACATGACATATTGTTATAAAAAATCGCGCTGTTTCCACACAACTTCAATTGTTCCTTTTTTTTCATATATTCTGTAAGGGGGTTTTTGCACTTTGCGTATTTTTTGCATTTCAAAATTGTACACTGAAAATGTAACTGCGTTGACAATTGTTTTTTCACGGTTTTGTTTCTGAGTACCGTTATTTTTCTCCCGAAACACCATTAACACCATAAAAACCTTTAAAATACAAAATATTTACATATGTAAATAGTGCCAAACTATCTTATAAAAATGAAAAATTTTCAAAAAGTATCAGAAAATTCTAAAATTAAAAACAACTTTTGACCTTTTCAGAAAGGAAACGAAAAAATAGCCACAGAGTCCAAGCCATTTTCAAATCGATTAAAAAAGAAAGGAGTTATGGCAAATTTAAAATTGGGATCTTTACAAATGTAAATAGTGCCAAAGTGAGGGTTAACAGAAAATATTCGCTAATGAAGTCACTTTGTATGGAAGGTGGGTGTTGTTTTCACTTGATTTCGTTGAATTTCATACACAGAGTACATGTTATATATCGTCACATAAAATGCAAAAAAACGTATGATCAAAAAATTCGAAATTGTGTTTTTTATTGATTACGATTCACTACATTATATTACATGTGTGTTATGAATTTTAAACTTCTGCCACCAAAAATAACGAAGTTATCTGATTTGAAAATTTCGTTTCAATATCTCAAGTTGTTTGAATTTTATATGGTTTTTTGCTTCTCCTGTAAACTTATCATAAGTGATGTTACGTTATTTTGCATTTAAGGTGACGATATCAAAGTTCACATGCAAAATTTCAAGTCCATATATTCATTTTTGTGGAATTTAAAGAGATTTTACATTTTTGATAAAATCACATTGTATGGGAAGTAGGCGTGGTTTCCATCCGATTTAGTTGAATTTCATACTCGAAGTGTATATTAAATATCAAAACTCATATGCAAACTTTCAAGTCCATGTATTATAAAGAGATATATGTTTATATATAAAGAGATTTTATCGTCTTGATAAAGTCAATTTGTATGGGAGGTAGGCGTGGCTTTTATACGATTTGGCTCATTTTCTAACTTGACCTTTATTTTTTAGATACAAGCTTAAATATCGAATGATAGCTTCAAAATTACGGCTGTAATTGTGATCACAGACAGACGGACAGACAGACAGACATGGCTAAATCGATTCGGGTGGTGATGCTGATCAAGAATATATGTACTTTTCTATACCTGCTCGCACAGAACCATTTAGAAACCCAAAAACAACGAATTGGACTGAATACACTAGATGGCTACAAACTCAGATCACTCACCCATGTAAGGCTGACCTTCTGACAATATAGCCATTGACAGTGCAGTCGATTTCATCTCAGGGAAAATGAATAAGGCTTTCTGCAAGTTCTGCCCAAACTCCAGGAGTCGCAAACCCAAACAAAATTGGTGGAACAGCGATCTCAAAGCAAGGAGAACTGAGGTTAGAAGTCTGCATAATAAGGCCAGGTTAAGCAAGGAAATTGGAGACTGGGACTATTATAGAAATGCTCTCAACTCCTATACTAGAGACCTAAGAAGAGCTAAAAGGCAATCGTGGAAATCTTTCTGTGAATCCATTGAGAACACTAGCGAGGCGGCCCGACTACGCAAAATCCTATCAAAGGATTCGGTAGCCCCGGGCTACCTTAAACGCTCAAACAACTCGTAGACGGAAACTTGCCAGGAGACAGTGACACTACTTATGGAAGCCCACTTCCCTGGCTGTACCGATCCCGCAATACATGCGAACCCGTACAGATCCAGAAGCATCTTCCCAGAAACCCACATTGATATACCCAATTTAATAACAGAGCACAAAATAGAGTGGGCGATTAAATCTTTCAAGCCGTATAAATCGGCTGGACCCGATGGTATCACCCCCGCTATGCTTCAGCACGCTCTACCGGCTATCTCAACCTGGCTTTTAAAAATTTTTAATAGTTGCCTAAGGCTGGGTTACGTGCCTGTAAATCGGAGAGATGTGAAAGTAGTCTTCATACCAAAAGCTGGGAAAGCTACTCACTCCACCGCAAAAGATTATAGACCCATTAGTCTTTCTTCTTTCTTACTGAAAACATTAGAAAGAATTGTGGATCAACACATAAGATCGCTCCTCAATGACCGAAACCTGTGTAGCAAACAACAGGCCTACCTTAAAGGTAAGTCGGTGGAAACAGCCCCATATGAGGTAGTTTCGGTAATTGAGAGAAATCTCCACTTCAAAGATTACACCCTAGCTGCCTTTCTTGATACCGAAGGGGCTTTCAACAACGTAAGCACAGACTCAATAAGGCCAGCTCTTGAAAATGTACAAGTGGAAGAAAAGATAGCCAAGTGAATTGTTGAAATGCTGAAAAGCAGAATCATCAACACACAAATCAGTAGCAGTAAAATAAGGAAAACAACTTCAAGAGGAACACCTCAATCCTAGTTGTAAACGAACTGGTGACTACCCTCAGCGAAAAAGGCTTTAAAGTGACAGCATACGCTGACGACGTCGTGCTTCTGGTGGGAGGGAAACATCTCCCAACCATCAGCAACATGATAGAAACAGCACTTAAAGAAACTGTCTCGTGGGCAGTACCAAACGGCCTAGGGGTCAACCCCGATAAAACCGAACTGGTGCTATTCACAAAAAGAAATAAAATTGAAAATTTTTGCATCCCAAAACTGAATAGGTATTCCACCTGAAATCCTTGGTTCAAAGCTAAAAAAAAAAAAAACCAGTGCCTTTTACGCCTGCAAGAAAACCTTTGGCACCAAATGGGGGATGAGACCCAATGTCATCCATTGGATGTACACGGCTATCGTCAGGCCCATATTAACCTATGGCTCGATTGTATGGTGGAAAGCCACTGAGAAGACAAGCTACCTCAACTCTCTCTCTAGAGTACAGAGATTGGCCTGTCTAGGAATAACAGGTGCGCAACGATCAACGCCTCAGGCAGGCCTGGAGGTCATATTAAACCTCCTCCCCCTGGACGAGTTCATGAAAACCACTGCAACTAAAGCGGCGTTTCGACTTAAGGAAGCTAAACTTTGGAGGCACTGGACGCATGGACACGCCTCTATACTCACAAAGTATAGTCCTGAGGATCTCGCCACCACCTCCGATTACATCACCCCGGAAATAGACATTTCGGCAGAACATGTCATTCTCCTTTCCAAAAAGAGAAGAATGGGATTCGAACCACCCTTTTAGTGAACACGATATCCAGATCTTCACTGATGGATCCAAAATGGAGAATGGCACGGGAGCCGGAGTCTACTGTAATACACTACAAATATCCCTGTCATACAGACTTCCAGATTACTGTAGTGTTTTTCAAGCAGAAATTTTTGCGATCGAGAAAGCAGCTACGACAATCCAATCAAGGAACATCAATCCATCAAGGATTACAATCTTTGTGGACAGCCAGGCTGCGATAAAAGCACACCGCAGCGAAACAACAAAATCGAAATCTGTACTGAGCTGCCGGCAAGCTCTCACCAGAATCAGTCCTCCCCACAAGATCAAGACTTCTGCAGAAGCTGTGGAGATGTCGAGGAAACAGAAACCATCAAGCATCTACTTTGCGAGTGTCCCAATCTCCAACAACGCCGGCTTCGCCACATGGGAAGCAGAGTGTACGGAGAACTGCAAGAGCTCGTGGACGTACCATTGATGGATCTTTTCAGATCTATACGGAGCACCGGTTGGTTCGACCAACCTTGCTCCAGTGACTAAGATTTGTATTTTGGTTTTGCCACAATTAGGTCCACAGACATAGGGAACCACAATGGACCAATAGGCCCCCGTGTAGGCAACATCGGGTTGCCTTTCCCTCTTAACCTAACTTAACCTAACATTCTATACCTGCCATGCCTCCTAATGGGCGTTACAAACGGAGTGATAAAATTAATATACCCCGTTTTCGATTTTAAACGTAGGGTTATAATAAAAATTAAGGTTTTGACGTGATAACGTTACATTTCAGCGCGGAGTCTTCAAAAAGATGAAAAATACATTTTTCCAAAATGCATTGGGCGTTGCGTGCAATTGTTACTCGCTGAGTAAAGGTGCTACGAAAAAAGTTTTGGTACGACAGGAAAGGTCACCTCTTTGAACTTCTGACAAAAAT
Source organism: Pherbina coryleti (assembly GCA_943735915.1). Lineage (NCBI taxonomy): Eukaryota > Metazoa > Arthropoda > Insecta > Diptera > Sciomyzidae > Pherbina > Pherbina coryleti. Next base: position 96,216,926 of record OX030949.1, on the reverse strand, counting down.
AAAAAATTGGGACATGAATGGATCTGATTATTCAAAGTAACTGCAAATTCGTTGCATGAAATTATTACTGACTAAGTAAATGTGCTACGATTAAAAATATTTAACGCCAGTAAAGCCTGGTTCTTAACCCTCATGACAAAAATAGACAAAATATTCATGACGTCGTGAGAGAACAGCTAGAAGATCGAAAATGCACCAATCATGCAACGGCGTTACATAGAATTATTACTTGGTGAGTGTATGCGACACGGTAAATATTTTGAAACAGAAATAAAGGTTTTATACTTGGCCTTACGACAAAAATAAAAAATTAAATTATGATGTCATCAGGCAGCGTATGCAACAAAAATATAATATTGTTGCATGGAATTATTACTCGCTGAGTAGAAGTGTTATGAAAAATTTTATAACACGACAGCAAAAAGTGGTTTTTTGACCTCAGAATGAAAAGAAAAAAAAAATTTTTATTTTGGAACCACGATACCACCGAGGCAACTGCTTAATGCAGTTAAAATGCAACAACTATGAAAAAACGTTGCATAGAATTATAACTCCGTGACTATTAGCTCTACGGTAAATATTATGGAACGACAGTAAAGCTGAGGATTCTAATTACATGATAATAATAAAAACAAAACTCAATGACCTCATGAGGTCTCTTAGGGAACCCCTAAAAGTAACTTTAATGCACCAAATGGAAAAGCCAAATGAAAATAAAACGAGAATAACAATGTATTAGAATAAAAATAAGGACAAGTTTTAGGACAAGTATTTGGATTAGAATTAAAACGAGGTTTAGAAAAAGGATTGGGACAGAAATTTGGACAAAATTAGGACCAACAAAAAGATAAAGAGTAGGACAAAGTTGTGAACACAACTTAGAGAATAGAATTGAATAAGAATTAGGACAAGAATTCAAACAAGGATTAGAAAAAGGATTACGACTAGTTTAGCTAATGTGAAAGTTTCTATTTCACCTAATCTTTTCAACAACTTTTCTACTTACACAGTTAATTTAACAATCATGCATTAGGTAATTCACCTAATTCAAATTAGTTAATTCAACTAAAATTTTGCTTATTAAATCATCTAATTCTTCTAGTTATTTTACCTAATGCAAGTTGTCGATTTCTTCGTACACTAGGGAAATAACGCATATTAGCATTATCCACGCCTCAGTTTTAATTTTATATAAATATTTACATGGATAAATCAAATGCTTTCCTTACAACTTGTTTTTTTCCCGTATTTGAATTTTATAGGAGCACAGCGCTCTCCTATAAAAAACATAAATAAAAACAAAGTGAGAAAATTTTACAAAAATTAAAGTCTCATGCGAGAATTGAACTCGGACCCCTGGCGTTATAGTCAAACGCTTTACCGCTGTGCTGTTACGCCGTTTGATAACTTGTGAACAAAATGTATATAAAAATATGAGGTCCACAACTCTGAAATTATTTTTCCACTGGGCATCTACAGCAATTTGATTAATTGGTATGTAGAGTAAATTCCTGTATTGGAAATTTAGCTCAATAGATAAGGCGTTGGTTGTTGAAATCTTGAGATCACAGGTTCGACTCTCAGCGGTGGCAAAGACCTTTTTTCAGTCATTTATACAATGTATATATCTCTCTCATTCCATCTACTATAAAACAAATCCTTCTTCTCTATCATGTGACGAAATGAAGTAAAGTCACCTAAGGAAAGTTTCACTTTAAAATAGAAATTGCAAAACAAAAAACATATTTTTTGCACGGCATTCCCACTCTTAAGTGGGAATGCTATCTAAATAATTAGATGATTTTTCTACACTTAGTAGGTGGCTTGCCTAATCTGAAGTGGTCATAGTTTAAAAAAAATTAGCTTATTCTTCTAATAAATTATGTGTCTTATCTATTTTATGGTTGAAGGTACACCTAAATATTTAGGTTTTTTTAGCTACTCTCGCAGTTAAACTACCCAATATAATTGCATATAATTAACATTTAGAAATTGGTAGCGCACCTAATCAAATTCGTTGACTGAAAATCACCGGATTACTTTAGCTGAATTCACTACATTTTTAGGTAAAAGTTCTACTCTTTTTTTTCTGTGTATATAGACGTATATAGACACGTATTCGCTCTGGCGTTTCAAGCAGTGAAAACTGCGTCTGTAAGTTTTTGCAATACACGCAAACAAATTTATGCATAAACTATGAAATGTGTTTTTAGTTAGGACAAAAAATATATTTTTCGTGTAGATTATTTTATTCAAAACGATATCTGCTAGAGATCAATTAAAATTATAATATAATTTATCAATTATAATGAATGCTTTTAATAAAGTGCAATGTTTGCTTTGCAAGACAAGAAAATTTTGCTAGAAAGGTATTAAAGAAAACCACATGATTCCTATTACTTGGAAGAGAGAACGAAATTGTTCGATAAATAAAAAAATCTTTTTTTGAAAAAATGAGAGTTGTTTAGATCTGCTCATAATGCAACCGATGTTGGTGATTTGAGTAGATGTTATAATAACAGAAGATTAATTTAAACGTATATTACCTTATGTTAACATAAGATTCATTAAACAACAACAAAACTAAATATGACTCATAAGCGGGTATGGGCACCACTTCATTTAAAGCCTCTGTGTTGCTTCTGTGTTTGTCTTTTGTCTTTGATTTGCTGTTGCGTTTTGTGTTGCTACATAAGCCTTTGCTCTCAATTCTTGCTCTGAACACTCCCAGAGCGCTCTCTGCCCATAGCTGCTCATAAGTAATCAGAAAAGCATATAATAAAAATAGGAGCCCAATTAACCGTAAGCGTGAACACCCTTAATAGTTTTGATCACTTCAAGGCTAAACCATTTAACAGTTTTACTTGTATTTAATAAGAAATTTAAGCATAGAAGAACTGTGCAATAGAAAGCTTACACAACAGATTTCTCTCAGTGAAGAAGCTAAAAGCTCTCTAACATAGACGCAAAAATGTCTATGTTGTTAAATGAGCAGAACTGATTTGGAAGCACAAAGGACAAGATTTGAAACAGAAATTGAGAAAACAAGTGGGATAAGAATAACGAAAGAGATTCGAACAAGCCCAAGGTTACGAATTTGAGCATGGATTAGATCAAGAGTTTGGACAATTATTGGGGCGAATATGAGTATAAGGATAAGATTGAGGACAAGATTGGAAACAAAGTATAAAACAGGGACAAGAACAAAGACAAGGCTAAACCCATGGGTACGACCATGATATCGACTCATAACCGCCAAAATATCTTAAGCGACATAATATCCGATTTATGTTTTTTGATGAAAATCGATAATTTGCGATGGTTTACATCGTCTGTCAAAATTTCATAGGTGTACGAAATTAGATTATGAATTTAAACCAAAAGCAATTTTAGCTTAAGTACACACTACATGTTTGTTTACATTTTTCATGACAGCGAAGTGTCGCTTAAGATGAAATTCTCTAAAAGAAATTAATCAATATAAGAGATAAAATTATTAAAATAAAATTAATAGCAAAGAGATAAGAGATAAAAGATAAAATGAATAGCAAAGAAAATTAAAAAAAACCTTCTCCTGTAAAATTTTCTTTTTGGCGCTTAAGATATTTTGGCGGTTATGAGTCGATATAATCAACTTCTTTTTCGATTAAAAAACTAACCATCTTATGAATATTAATTTTTTGGCTTTTATTACGAAATTTCGAACTCCAAACTACAATTTCGAAAACAAAAATTAATTGAAGAGATATATCAACCCGAAAACGTTCATAAAACTCGCACTATTCGACAAGTTTCTCTTGTGGTTCAGTCGGTACAAACAATAATACATACGAGTATCTGATCAATACCACATTTTATAACCACATAATTCGCAGACACCATTCATGAGCATTATAAAATCAAACTCAATTCGTAACGAACAACACTTTCAGTTATAATCGCTTCATTTTAACAGTTGTAAACGAAATTAAAAAACAAAAAAAAAAACATTAAAACAATGCATTTTTATAAATAAAAAGCCCTAATTTGTTGGCCTGAAGTGTTTTAACGATGTAAGCAATGTTTGAGTTGTTATGACTTGAGCAGCAGCAACAACAAAAACATTAGCAACAACAACATATGATGCTGCTGCTGCTCGCTTAAAACGGTAATTTGAACAAATTAATATTATTTTGAAGCTACATTCAGCCGCTAAGCTTAACGCAATCATTCCCCATTTAGGCCAATATGTGACTGTTTAAACGACTGACTGACTTATTGACTGAGCGAGCACGTGAGTGAGTGAGTGAATGAGTGATTTGATTGAAAGTATGAATTATCAAATCATAAGCTGTTGCAGGCGCCACGATATGATTGCAATTGGCCAATTTAGTGGTCGCGATGGTTGTGGAACTAAGTTGTTTCCGTCGCACGTGCGGTCTGCGACTCGTGCGACTGGTTTCTTTTGAAATTGATGTAATTTCAATTGAGCTCCTTTTTATTATTTACTGTCATTGTTGTATTTGTGAATATAAACAGATTAAAAAATTGTTAGCAGCAATCAGTTCCATCAGCAGCGGGGTTTTTTTTAGTTTAATTTATGGCTTCGTTGAGTGATCCAATAAACGTGAGTACTTTTTTCGAGCTATTTCTTAGCCACTAAACTGTGACATAGTGAAAATAATAGCGCTATTGAGTTAAAAATAACACATAAATATATATATATTTTTTCGTAAGTAGTGAGTGGTGTACCATAAGAACAAGTGAGACTAGCGCCTCAAGCCATGAAAATCTGAATTTTTTTAAATTTATTTCAATATAAATTGGCCAAATGTGTGTCGCATACATTGGCCAACTGACGACAAATAAATAATTGCCCCAAGTGAAGCCAGCACATACATTTTAATAACACAACCACCAACATCACCAGCACCTTCTTTTCGCCTGACCTGCACCGATCGGCACTCATACTAGCATCACTTGAAATTAGATCACAACAATAAGACGCGAACAAACACCAATGTTGTTAATAAAACTATGACCAACAACAACGACCAATCTGGTCACTATCGTTTGCGATCAAAAAACAAAAAAAAAAAAAAACATAACCTAACCGGACTCATTCAGCTCTGTGAACTGCAAACAGAATTTATACAGTAGTGAATGCTGTAATGCTCGATCTCGAATGGCCAACATGTTACGGATTCCAACACTTGACACTTTCGATCGCATGCCGCATGAATGGCCAATTCGAATCCATTGACAACCATGAGTTGCAATTCTTTTATATATATCTTGATTTTAGTAGAAATATGCTAGATGATTGATGAACGTAATCGAATTGGTAAAATGATAAAATCACATAAAATATATCTAAAACCTCACATAAGAGCTTTCGGAGTCTTGAATACTAAATGGCTAACAAGTTTTTTAGAACTCTTGGAAATGGTTTTAATTAATATTCATGAAGCTAAAAATCTGATAAGCAATTAATGTTTGGATTACTTGAAACGATTTTGACGTGCCAACGTTACGCCATACCTCGCAGGTTTCCCAAAAAATTGTAAAAGTAATTTTTCAAAATGCATCGACATTGCATGGAATTGTTACTCATTAAGTATAGACGCTAAGATAAAATCACGATACGTCTGTAAAGGTTAATACTTTACTTTCATTAAAGAAATAAATTTAAAATAATTCATGTCATTGGAATGTGAAATTTTGCAACAACAAGCTGTAGGAGCTACAAACGTCAAGCGAAAATTAATTTTGAATCCAAATAAATAGAGGGGCTAGTGAGTTATAAAATTGTGGCATTTTTAATAAGTTTATTTATTTTATAAATCTTAAAAAACATATTTTTTTAATTGATTTTAGGGGCTAATTGATTTGCTCTTTAATAAAGTCTCTCTGAGGAAGTCCCATTTCATATAAAGGCAAGAGTACATTTAATCTGTTTTAATACAATTTCGAAAAGTTTAATAAGGACACCGTCAGAGCAATACAATCACACCAAACCCATCATACCATACCATACCATACCATACCATCATTCCATTCTCTTCATAGCACCACACCATACCAGCATAACATACCATCATCCTATGCCGTCATACTGTATCATAAAACTATGTGATATGTGGAATCATTGTGTAATACGAGGGGTACTATTTATATTTCGGGAACTGGCAACACTAAAGTCAATAGCTAAAATCTGGCATCACCATAAGAAAGTTCGACATTTGTTAGCATTAATGTACTCACAACGTTTTGATGTCAATTTGTTAAAAAAATGGAAATATCAAGAGAAGGTTTTCGTTGGATTATTTTTCACAACTTTTGACGTGGATTATCTCAACAAGAATGTGTCGATGAACTCAGTTCTTTGTATAATTATAAAGCACCATCAAAAATCACAGTATATCGCTGGTAAAGTGAATTCGATCGTGGTCGTAGTCCGGTCGCCGACGAATTCCGTGAAGGTCGGCCTAAATCGGTTGTTGTGCCACAAAACATCGATGCAGTACGTGAACTAATAATGCAAGATCGTCATGTGACATATCGTGAGCTAGAGGCATCCTTGCACATTAGTTCCACTTCAATAGATTCGATTTTGCATGAACACTTATCTGTAAAAAAATTTGCTCTCATTGGATCCCTACAATTTATCAATCGCTCAAAAAAAGGCTCTCATCGATTGGTGTAAGGAAATGATTAAAAAGTTCAATCCTGGTGTTTCAAAAGACGTGTATAAAATCGTGACAGGTGACGAATCATGGATATATGCGTATGAGCCGAAAACAAAACAGCAATCGACCGTGTGGATATACCCAGACGAGGCAAATCCAACAAAGTTGTTCGTGCACTAAGCACTGCGAAGCAAATGGTCGCCTGTTTCTTAAACCAGATGGGTCATGTGGCCACTGTTCCGCTTGAGCAACGTAGGACGGTCAATTTTGAAGTTTTTGGAGTAGGCTTGTGCTAAACAGTTCCAGAGCCGGAACGGATATGGAACGATTCTTTTGTAGAACGGAACTAGTTCCTGGAAACATGTCCGCGGAACTATCTAGTTCCTTTTTTATTTGAACTATATGGCGACTATTTTAAGAGTTTATATGAACTGTTTGCTTGTTGAACTGTTTGAGTGTTGAACTGTTTGCTTGTTGAACTGTTTGCTTGTTGAACTGCAGAGAAAATTTGTAAAGGTTCATGCAGCATTTCAATGCAACGCTCTAACTAGTCTTAAACCAAATTGAACACAAGTTTTTTTTGTTTTTAGGTGTTTGTATGTATTAGATTAAATAATGAAAAATTTTTGTTATATACAAAAATAAAAAATGACGTATTTAATGACTAAAAAAGGAACTTATATGAAGTAAAAAATTTCATTGAGTCAAAATTAAAAATATGATTCAATATAAAAATTAAAAGTTTGTAATCAAAAACTATAAAAATTACTTATATAACTAAATAGGCACTTGTATAAGGCACAAAATTTCATTCAGTGAAATTCATATATGAGATCAAATAATAAAAAATGTTCGTTAGAAACAAAATTGAAAAATGTAATTTTGTAAAAATTATATGTAATGACTAAAAATGGAACTAATAGGAGGTAAAATTTCATTGAGTCAAAATTAAAAATATTATTATATATAAAAATTAAAAGTGTGTTATCAAAAACTTTAAAAATTACTTATATAACTAAATAGGCACTTGTATAAGGCATAAAATTCCATTCAGTGAAATTCATAAAAAAAATTCATTGAAATTCATATAAAAAATAATGATAAAATAATAAAAAATGTTTTTTAAAAACAAAATTAAAAAATGACTGGTATGTAATGACTATAAAGGAACTTATAGGAGGTAAAATTTCATAAAAAAAATATGATTAAATATAAAAATTAAAAGTTTGTTATAAAAAACTTTACTTATTTAATTACATTTAATTTGCTTATTAGTTATTTTTATAACTAAATAGGAACTTGAATAAGGCATAAAATTTCATTCAGTGAAATTTATATGAGATAAAATAATGAAAAATGTTTTTTAAAAACAAAATTAAAAAATGACTGGTATGTAATGACTAAATAAGAACTTAAAGGAGGCAAAATTTCATAAAAAAATTATTAAAAATAAAAATTAAAAGTTTGTTATAAAAAACTTTTAAAATGACTTATATAACTAAATAGGCACTTATGTAAGGCACAAACTTTCATTCAATTAAAGTAAAAAACTATAATTTAACTCCATTAAAAAAAATTGTTATGAGAAAAAAAAAATTAAAAAAGTTCTAAAAATGTTGAATGAAAGGCCAAAATTTCAAAGTTTCAATAACTTAAAAATACTTAGAAATTATTTAAATTTTTTCTAAATTACTATTTATAAAAATTAACTGCGACACTTTTCTTGTAGACAATCTTGAACGATTTTCGGTCTGAGTTAAATCCGCTTTGGAAAAAATGCGTTCACACGGAACAGATTTCACAGGCTACTAAATTTAACCTCCTTAGGACATGCTGATATAGAATGGGATATACACTCTTTCTTGCGCTCCACCAAAGAAGATGATCTTCACACCTACTTATTATTGGCTCGTGAATGTATTTTTCGAGCTCAACTATGCCAGCTGCTATAGAGTTTTCTGGCACTAAGCTTGCTAGCTCTCTGTCGAAGTCATCCCAAATAGATGCACTCCTGCTGGTTGACGCTTGATTTTGCTGATTGGCTTGTGCAATGATAGAGTTTGTTGCATCTGAAGGTGGAGCTTGACGTATTACACTACCAACTTTGAATTTCAATGCTTCGAACGCTACTTTGAAATTAGCGTCTTCTCTAAATCCTTTCGCTTTTCAGCGTGGATCCAAAATCGTTGCCTCTGCATAAAGAACGTTTTTTTCCAAATTATTAAATCTGGCATGAATTTGTTGTTGAAGAACATCTAAAAGCTTTTTAACTGGAACGGAGTTTGTTGAGCCATAGTAAAAGCGATCATTTATCTGACGTTTTAAAAGTCGATAGTAAACAATCACTTTTGATAAGCTCACATTCTTTTCCGATGAAATTTCAACACTTATGTCTGAAAAAACTTTCAAAATTGGAATCACCTCCTCAATTTCATCCCATTCCTCGGTTTTTAATGCCAGATCATCTTTTGTCAATGCAAGCATAGCGATAATTGCATCTTTTATCATGACAACTCTGTCTAACATTTCAAACGTAAAGTTCCACCTTGTAGAGACATCTTGCTTCAATTTCAGGAGAGGAACATTCATCTGTGCTTGTATTTCATGCAGTTTATACAGTCCCTGCGAGCTTCTTTTGAAAAACTCGACGATGTTCTTGACTTTTTGAATAGTTCCTGAAATCTGTTGAATTCCGGCTTGCACTACCAGATTCAAAAGATGAGCGAAGCATCCTATTGGCCGCCACCCACCTAATTGTATTGCCAAACGGATATTAGCAGCATTATCGCTGACAATAGCTACAACTTTGTTTTCAATTTTCCAATTGCGCAACTCAGTTTTTAAAAACGAGCATAAATTAATGCCGCTATGCCTCTCACCATATTCAATACATCCAAGTAAATTTCAACGCATTTCTGCACTCTCGGTGTCAATAAAATGGACTGTTACAGCAATGAAGCTTTCGTTGTTTCTTGAAGTCCAGCCATCTGTAGTTAAACAAACAGCGTATGCGTTTGTTATTTTGTTTTGAATTTCATGCTGGAGTTTTAAATAAAGTTGCGGCAAGAGTACTTGAGAAAGTGTCTTTCGGGTGGGCAAGCTGTAAGATGGACACAATAGGGAAGCCAATCTCTTGAATTCAGGTTCTTCAACAAGTCGAAAGGCATGATACTCTTTGGCAATCATAACCATGAGTTGCTCATCAATTCTTGATTTTTTTCTTTGAGGAATTGGTTTTGTGCTTTCTACGTAAGAGGATATTTTTTGCTGAGTCCCATATGCAGACCTGGATGTAGATGCTGTCGGCTGGAGAGTATCAGCTGCAGAATTGGATGCAGGTGTTGATTGCACGATTTCCACATCAACATCAACATCAACATCAACATCAACTTCAACATGGGTTACGCTATTGGCAACCGGCGATGCAAGTAACTGACGTTCTATGGGACCTGTTGAAATTGTTGGATGTTTCCTTTTTAAATGCCTACCTAAATTTCCTAAGCTGCCTGCTGTAACTAAAATTAGTTGATAGCAATATTTGCATTTTGCTTTTTTCGGCTCACTTTCAGTAAAGTGGTCCCACAAAATGCTTGTTTTCCTGCGCATTGCCATAATTGAATCTGCATTAAAAATTATTTTTAAATAATATCAACCATCAAAAAATACTTTATGCACCACCTTCACACTATATATCAAACAACAAAAACTTTAAAATCTTTTATTTATAAACCACAAGCACATTAAATAAAATACAATTGCTGCAGATAAAATTTTAAGAGTCGTTAAAAAAGAAACGTTTCAAAGTATTTGAGTTCCGTTTCCACGTTTACCAGTGCTACCACTTTCTATAAATGTGCATGAAAATAGCTTGAAAAGGAGTACATGTTTCAAAGTAAGGGAGTAAATGTACTTTGAGCTCTGAACATTGTTATGTTTATGTAGTAAATTTATAACGTTGCTGAAAAGGGAGTAAAATAATTTCCAACCAGTTCCTCATAAGCATGATTCTCATTTTCATCTCATAGTTCATTAATTTTTAGCATGTCCGTGGAACTATATAGTTTCGGTAGTTCTTTTTATAAGAATGAAAGTAACAAAAGCATTTCAAATCTCATTTTGTGCTGGTTCTGTTTCATATGTTAGAAGCAAAACTAAACCAAGCAATGAATGCAACAAGAATGATGATCGGCTATGGGCAGAGAGCGCTCTGAGAGCGGTGAGAGCAAGAATTGAGAGCCAAAGGCTTATGTAGCAACACAAAACGCAGCAACAAATCAAAGACAAAAGACAAACACAGAAACAACACAGAAGCTTTAATTGTAGTGGTGCCCATACCCGATAATGATATATCATTTTATCATTTCATTTATTATTGCTTTCGTTCACTCTCACAAGCATAATCGTTTTACTTGTCGTTGCCAAAGAACTAAGAGATATTTTTTATTTCTATGGTCGTCGCAAAAAGAAATCTTTTCAGCAGTAATGTGTAGTAAGTAAGAAAGAGATGTCGTATACGTTGCTCACTTAAAAAAAAAAATTTCATTCAAATCGGAACTTTTTGGACATGCTAAAACCGTACAGAAGGAACGATTGCAACTATGTCCGAGAGTGGACATAGTTCAATGAACTATGCAGGTCCGGAACATAGTTGCCAACTAATATTCCCATACAAATTCTCTTTTTCCCACAGCAATTAAAAAAAATTCCCACGTGGGATATTTTTGCTAAAAAATTCCCACAGCAATTAAATTTGCCACAAAAAAACCCACAGCCATTAAAAAATCCCACAAATGGGAAATTTTAGAAAAAGTTAAAAAACATATATTGAGAACTTCTCTAAAGATGTTTTTAAGGGAGATTAATTGTTTAAAAATTAAAGTAAATAAAAAACAGAAAATAAAATATACAAAATTTTATTTATAAGTAATAAACTAACTATTAACATTGAGATCAAACGTTTAAATTTTTAATGAACATTAAAAAAAAATTCAACGATTATTAAAAAAACAAAAATTCACTTTCTTTAAATTATTATTAATATTATGATTATAATATAATAATTAAAATTATTTATATTAAAATGTGAAATAAATAAGTAAATTGAAGGAAAAAACATTCATTTTGTTCTTAAATTTAAATTAAAAATATGTATCGAAAAGAATCATTTAAATTTTCTTAAATATACTAAAAATAATGGAAAACAAAAATTTTGCTGTTTTTTTCTTATAATAAAAGATTGCATAAAAAAAAAACTTAAAATAGTTCACTAGTATAATACACTAGTTATGAATAAAAAAAAAATAAATAAATTCTTTTAAAATATAGACTTTTGAAGCAACATTTTATTAATTCTATCCGTCTTGACTGTCTTGACTTTCATACATTTTTGTTGTAAACAAATTGTAATGCGTTTTGTTAAAAACAGCCTGATAGCTATTTTTATTTTCAGTAAGCCGCTTAGCATGCTGAATTCCTGAAAGCATTTCTGTAGAGAGTCTATTTCTAACTTTATTTTTATTTAAATTAAATTGAGAAAATATTCTCTCTACATTTGCAGATGAGTGTGGAAGACTTGCCACATAAATAACTAGTTTCCTCATTTCAGGGAAAACATATTTATTGTCGTCGTCATTTTGATTAAGAACCGAGTTCCAAAATTCTGAAAATGGCAAGTTAAAATCTATACCTAAATTCTTAATTTTTCTAAATTCCAAATGAATCTTATTAATTTTATCAAAAGTAATAATGTGCGGAACCAGCCGCACTAATGGTATTATTGACCCTGTTCTTACTTTTTCGGATCTAAAACAGTAATGTGTTTCAGTATTTCCATGTTCTCTACAGGAAATCTTTTTAGTAGCTCTTTGGCAGATTTTTTCAAAAAATTCAACATTCAACTCAATTGTTTCTAATTCTATTAAAATTAATGCTCTTAAATCTAGGTTCTCAAAATTATTACGTAAGCAATCCTCGTAGACTGTATTTACATAGTTATCAGAATATAAGGTATTATCATCTATTTCATTGGAGATATTTGAAAAATTTCCTATGAGAGATATATATATTTTCTTAATTTCAGAATATACCTTGTAAATTTTAATTTTGGAAGATTGCATTTCGATATTTATATCTGTAAAAATTGGAAGAATATAATCTAAAAACAGTAAATACAATTTTGTCGATGGATCGAAAAGTTGTTCGAATATTTCGAATGCGTGAATATTTTCGTCTTTCTCCGCAGCAAAAAACTCCATCAGAGGACTAAAATGTTTGATGACTCTCTGTACACATTTGTGTAATGATAGCTAACGAGTAGGTGCAGGATGAAGTATTTTTTCCGTGCTTAGTTCGAACATTTCTTGTAGTATTTTTAACTTTTCAATTCTTTTTGTAGAAGAAAAGTAGTTAGCCACATTTTTTAGAAATATTTCCAAAACATCTGGCAATTCTTGGCAGGCGTAGGATGCACAGAGATGAAACGAATGGCAAACACATTTCATAGCGAACAAGTCTTAGAAATTAACGTATTATATTAAGAAATACATATTAAAATATATGCATCTATATTTACTTGGTATATCGCTTTTTAATAGCGTGCAAAGTGAATTGCGAACTCCAAACATTACAGCCGCTCCATCAGAACCAAACCCAATCAAATTTTTCTTAAAATCAATTGAATTTTTTTCAAAAAAATCTAATAAGAATTTATAATTTTAGATTCACATTCATTTCAGAAGTTTTAAATTCTTACCAATGATTACATTGTATAAATCTATTGCTTGTCCTTTTTGAAGTTCAAATACTTCCAAGAAATCGTCATAGGCTTGAAAGTTTTCGTCCACATATCTGGCTACGATTGCTAACTGCTTTGTGCAGTCAATAGCGGTAGACTCATCACAAACTATTGAAAATTTATTAGTTTGGAGAGTCTTAACCAAATGCTCTTTTCTTTCTGCCCCAATAACATTTTTTATAAGACACCTGGCCTTAGTTCGTCCAAGTGTGGTTTTGTGTTCTGGACTTATTGTGTTGCAGAGGCCATTTAAATCATTTGCCAAATTCTCCGACAAATTGTTGTGAACAATAAATTGTGCCATTAAGAGCTCGTGTTTTTTTTTAATATTTATATCTTCCAAGGATATACTCGAAGTGGTAGATATATTTTTCATGTTTTTAATATGTTTTCTTCCCAACATATGCCTTTTGGCTTCTTTCTTACCAGCTGTTAGTTTTTTACCACCACAAGCACGGCAAATAAAATTATATTTTGAATTTGGATCCGCTTCCATCCAATTACAAAATAATTTATTGCGGAGCCATTCTTTTTGAAAGACTTTGACTCTTGAACTTGTTCTATAAAACATATTATTATAAGCAAAAAAAGATTTTAATAAAGTTTATTTTATTACTTCTTATTACTGTTAAACTGGTCTTTCGAGGAAACATCCGACAGTTCCTCGATGTCTGAGTTCTGTTCAGTAGCTTCGTTCTGCAAGACTTTAGAACTAAGAACATTAAGCTCGTTTCGTGCAAGGTCTAAAATACTGTCGTCAGAGCTGTCTGTCGTCGAAACTTTACTCATGTTTAATTCTAATAAAGCTTCAGCAGCTTCTACAGCTAAAGTTGCAGAAGCTGTCGCGGAAGTTGAAGACATACGCATGTATTCTTGCTTCTTGCCATGCACTCTACACAGGCCACATTTTCTTTGCTATAAATTATTTACATTTTGAAAACTGATTTACTCAAAGAATTCTATATTCTTACGTATGCTTCTTAAAAAAATGGAAATATTTTCCGTCAGCGGAGTTTTTGCGCAGTTTTTGGCAGCTTCCTCTTTCTTCCAGCCATTTTTCACAATTATTTTAAAAAGTTTATTATATAATAATAACTTGCTTATCTGCACTTTCAAATTTAAAGTTTATTATTTAATAATAACTTATGTATGTGCACTTTCAAAGTTTAAAGTTTATTTTTTAATAATAACACGGTGTTACAAAATGAAAACAAATCAAAAAACTTGCTTCGAGACATAGAAGAGGTAGTAGGCCTGGTTGAACATAAGATAACTGCATACTTAGTTTTTTGAATATACCCTCAAAATCGGGATTTGTGGTCAAAAAACCGATTTTAGGTAGGTGCATGTATAGTTTGTTATGTAACTCCGTTATATCTAGCTCAATTTTAAAAATTTAAACATTGATAAAAAGAAGAAAAATATACCCTTAATATAATATACAGACCGTTTTTTTACAAAAAGAATTGACAAAGTTACAGGCAAAATCATTTGAAAATTTCTCATTTTTTTTTAATTTTTTCAACTTCAACAACGTTTTGTTAACAAATTTTGTTTTGTGGCACTATTAGTTTTAGCAGGATTCTGAAAGCCTGTTAAATTTTGCGTTCAACAAGCTATCATTTACTTCAATTGGCTGAAATACAAAAGCACTATCGAATTTTTAGTATTCGTAATAAAATACAAAAAAATTTTTTTTTTTTTCTAAAAATGTTTTTTTGACCTTTTTCGTTTAAATATATTATCATAAAGCTGGTGTATTGCCCGGATGTGACGGAACTGTTTGCAGTTTTCAACCACAAACACGCTCCGAATGAATGGCGTTTGTTTATTGAGGGATCTTGCAAGAGTATGATTTATTTAAAAACTTTTTGTGTGATTCTTGATATGTTAAATTCTGATATATGTATGTCGCCGACTTAAAGGCTCTAACAATACTGTTTGGAATGCAAGGTGGATATACCAAGTATCCTTGCATTTTTTGCGAATGGGATAGTCGCGCGACTAATAAATATAAGGATGTTCCACCATGCTTAGAACATCCTACACGTGTTTCACTTGATTGCCCTTTTCTTCCCACTAATCTATCATCTCATTTTCGAACCAAGGCAGTCTTGACTGAATAGGTATTCCACCTGAAATCCTTGGTTCAAAGCTAAAAAAAAAAAAAAAATCTGATTGCAGCGTTTCCTAGGTTAAGTGAGGCCAAAATCAAAGAAAGTATCCTGCACGTTCAAATCTTTTATAAAAGTTATTTATTCATTTCGGTTATTCTAAGGTTTATTTGTGGGCCCACAAATTTGGAAAATTTTCTTGGACACTGATTTCGTTTCTAAATTAAATCCAGTTGAAAAAAAGAGCTTGGAATAGTTTTATTTCGTTATGCATTTATTTCCTCGGCAAGAAGAAGAGTCGAAATTATTTAGATGTTGTAAATGAATTTTTAAGTGCCTACGAAAAAATGGGCTGCAATATGTCAATCAAAATACATTTTTTGCACTCCCATATAAACTTTTTCCCGAATAGCCTTGGGCAGTTTAGTGATGAACAAGGAGAAAGGTTCCACCAGGAGATGGAAGCTATAGAAACCGGCTTTTAGGGAAAAAATTCCATAAACATGCTGGCAGGCTACTGCTGGTCCCTAAAACGTGAAATCGATTATAATATATATAAACGAAAAAGGTCAAATAAACATTTTTAGAAAAAAAAAAAAAAATTAAATTTTTTGTATTTTTTTACGAATACTAAAAATTCGATAGTGCTTTTGTATTTCAGCCAATTGAAGTAAATGATAGCTTGTTGAACGCAAAATTTAACAGGCTTTCAGAATCCTGCTAAAACTAATAGTGCCACAAAACAAAATTTGTTAACAAAACGTTGTTGAAGTTGAAAAAATTAAAAAAAAATGAGAAATTTTCAAATGATTTTGCCTGTAACTTTGTCAATTCTTTTTGTAAAAAAACGGTCTGTATATTATATTAAGGGTATATTTTTCTTCTTTTTATCAATGTTTAAATTTTTAAAATTGAGCTAGATATAACGGAGTTACATAACAAACTATACATGCACCTACCTAAAATCGGTTTTTTGACCACAAATCCCGATTTTGAGGGTATATTCAAAAAACTAAGTATGCAGTTATCTTATGTTCAACTAGACCTACAACCTCTACTATGTCTCGAGCCGAGTTTATTTTCACTGTTACACCGTGTAACTTGTTATTCACTTGTAAAACGCAATTAATAAAATAAAAAAACACGATTATACAATTCGAACACAAGGAATTAATTAAAGGTTAAATTTCAAACGGTTGCAATTTGAAATGCATTTTTTTTTTTTTTTTTTGTTTTGCTTAAGATGCGTTCGTTTTTCTTTTCTTTGGGTGTGTTAATTTGCGCGTTCGCAAAATTTGCATATTTAATACCGCTAAGAGTCAAAATCAGTTGCATTGTGTACCATCCCTAAATTAACAGATTGCATGCATTTCGCTTTTTAACCCTTCGTTACATGATTTTTTCTCCCTGTGTATAAAAATATTTTATGACTTTATTTGTGATTGGAGAGGTTTAGAGAATGTATAAACAAAATTCGGATGCTCTGCAATGAATAGGAGCGAAGTTACGCAACATTGCATATGTGCAATTTCATGCAGGCAAGCAATGAAAATTGGTATATGATGGTTTATATATTAATTTGTATTTTACATTTTTGAAATGGAATTATTTGCTTTTAATAACTTAAACTAAGATATATTTCCCAGTTTTTTATACAGTCAATTTAAATTGACAATTTTAAACAAAGGAAAATAAAAAACACACGGATTTATGGGACACAAGAATTTTGTGTAGTTTTGAGTTCGGAGTTCTGTTCCGACGGATTGTACCCAATAATACCCCTTTTGGCTAGTTCAATCATTAGTGGTAGTGTTCATATAATGATTATCACAAAAAAAACTTTGGAATTCATATGAGAAATACTTCCCGTAAAACTCTTTTATAACAATATTTCCACAAGCCAAAGATAGTTTTCTTCGTGGTGACGAGGATGGAGGCTGTTTTCTTGACCCAAGTTATTTATTTTTAAAATTAATTTATTTTTAATTTTAGCTTTAAATATAGTTAAGTGCATGGAATTGTACATCTGCAATATAACCTGCAATGTAACTTCAAAATGTCTCAAATGCATGATATTGCATATTTGCAATTAAGCCATTTATTTTATTAAATTAAAGTTATAATGTACAAAAAAATTAGTAAGCTTAAAGAAAATGAACTTATATTTTGGAACATAACTTACATTTGAACGTTTTTTTGATATTTCTTGTATAATTATTAAAAATATTCACTTATTTTTTCTACATATAAGACAAACCTTGGTCGAATCAATATTTTGGACAAATTAAAGCCCCAATTTGACAAAAGAAGATAACAACTAATAAAAAAATGTCTAAATTTATTTTTAAATAAAATTCCGTTAGGTATATTCACAGGGTGTGTATGCTATATCTCTTAGAAGTCAACATTGCATATGTGCAATCCCATGCAACGAAGGGTTAATATTGAAATCTAAAAATGCAAAAATCATTGAAACGGTATAATTAATTCATATTCATATGAGAAAACAAAAAAAAATGTATCGGAAAAAAAAATCCCACAAGACTTAAAAAATCCCTCATTGAATTAAAAAATCTCATGGGAATTCCCACATCCCACAGCAATTAAAATATCCCACAAATGGGAAATTTCCCACAAAACTGGCAACTATGGTCCGGAACGACCCAACTCTACTTTGAGAAGAGAAATTCGCAAAACCAACCGCCAAGGACGAATCATTCTCCATCATGACAATACGAGCTCTCACACATCTTGTCAAACATGTGCATTTTTGAGCAGTCAAAACGTCGAATTGATGACTCATCCTCCATACAGTCCTGATTTGGCACCCAATGACTTCTTCTTGTTCCCGAATATCAAAGGTAAGCTATGTGGTCAACGATTTACGAGCGCCGCAGAAGTAGTTGAAGTGTCCAAAAACCATGTTTTGGATGTGTCTCAAGAGGAATGGAAAAACTGCTATGGCAAATGGTTTGAAGGATTGCAAAAGTGTATTGATCATCAAGGGGAATATTTTGAAAAAAAATAAAGTCATTTTCATTTAAAAATGTTTGTTATTATTTGCTATTCCCGAAAAACAAATAGTACCCCTCGTAATAATAAGGTGATAGTGAGTTTTTGACAACACCATGAATAGCCTTCTTTCTGTCAAAAAATTGTGAGTGAAAGAGCGGAACTGTTGATAGTTACCAAATTGTATTATTTGTTTGAGTTGCTAGATGATGATGTGATATAGATTTTATAGGTTACTGTGCGAATTAAGTATAAATAAAGAATTAATGCAAATAATTGTATATAAAAATAACAAAACGTTATTGCAGTTGTCTTCGCCCATTTACCAAGTTCGCCATTTTATCAAAAACGTGCGCTGAAAGGTGTCACCGACATGAAGCTTTGGCCAGCATGCAAATTGTCTTGCATTCACATCGTCTGCTTCAAAAACATATCGAATGCCATGAAAGAATGTTCAATGCCTTAACGGATGGGAACATTATTCACTCGGGGATCTATTCCCTTCGACCACTTCTAAGGGGGGCTCCCATACAAATATTATGATTTTTGTGTATTTATTCCCTACACCTGAACAGGGGGATTTTAAGGAAGGGCCGGAAAGGTGTAATATGTATGACCGACCCCTAATACTTTTGCAAAAGGAACATTTTTCCCTTGTGGACCTATTCCCTCCGACCACTCCTTAGAGGGGATCCCATAAAAATGTAATGATTTTTGTGTATTTATTCCCTATACCTGAACAGAGGGTCTTTAAGGGAGGGCCGGAGAAGATTAATATGTATCATAAAACTATGTGATATGTAGAATTTTTTATCGAAAACATAAAGATATAAGGAAAATAAATGCTATAGAGAAATATACTCTGTGTACTCTTTTGTTACTTTCAAAAGTTTGAAATATACTTTAAAATGTTATACATTAGAACTCTGTTACTTAACATCAGTCAGTTTTAGTCTTTTTGTTTAAGGTTGATGTTTTCAATATGAATATCAAAGACATGCTCCATATGCTTCGAATTTTGATGGCAATAATATAATTACTCGATCAATGAACCATGCAGTTGAAAAGCTACTGTGTCCATACTATATTATAATTATGTATTTAATTTAGCGCAACACTATGTTAAAAACACGCCGAAGCGTTTCACGGTGAAGTGTTACATCGGCGAATAGATTCATCGGTTTTACTCGTCATCGCGGCTAAAGAAGTTTCAGTTCAAAATTGTTCTTGGGGGAGGGATGGCTAAAGCTCTTTCAATCCGTATATGGATCCACCACTGAGCCCCATAAATGAAAAATAAAAATGTTTACGGTAGCAGGCTTATCAGGAATAATATAAGACTTCGAAAAAGCTTGGCAAAGGATCTTATGAAATAAAGTGCAAAGACAATTTTGGAATTGCTGCAGTTCGTTGGTTGGACAACAAAGCGATTCAGTTGTTATCTACATTATTTGAAATGCAAAACAAAAGATTTTATTGGTGTCGGGAGACCAGCTATTGTATCAGAATACAACAAGCACATGAGAGGATTTGATCTCTCTGTCATGATGGAGCGCCATAATCAATCAATCAATCATTGCTCTGTTAAATGGTGCTTACGAACATTTTACTGGTGTTTGTGAACGGCAGTAACCAATTCTCGCTTTTTTATCCCAGGGGCCTCAAAATGGTCGAGCCGAAGGCAAAGATACCACTTATAAAATTCGAGATGGAAATAGCAAATGAGTTGCTAAACCAACTTTCACGAGCTAAGTCCAAAGGAAATATCCCAGTGGAAACATTTTGAAACAAGAATAAAAAGATTCAGAGCTGTTACCGCCTTCTTCTTTTGCATCCAGTTCCAAGCGCCGTAAAGTTACTTCTAATCCGCCAAATGGAAAAATGCAGAGAAAAAGATTGATGCCGCCTTTGCAAGACTGGAACACCCCTATCAAAATATGTGAAATGTGATATCTTCCTATGTTGAAACACACAAATAAAAATAGTTTTCTATTGTATCATACGTAAGGTAGGATTATACTGTCAAAAAAAGTTCTTGAAGAATAAATAAATAATCAAAAGTTATTTTACAATACCACGAAATAAATACTTCCTCAACAGCCCAAACTTGCTAATAAGCAACTTCCATTATCTAGTTATCCAATAACTCAAAATATCTGTATTCTCAATTTAGATCTAATAACCACGGGAATCATGAACAAATGTTCTGACAGTTTGCTTAGGAGTGTTAATTAAAGGGTTAATAAAGAAATTCGGATTGAAAATGTCTTCTTTCTTTGGTTGCTTGCGAACCCTAAAAAGCATGGGACCCTGCTCATGAGCACAAGTGGTCCAGCTTAATTTATTAGGTTTGGGATCGCGAGCAGAGTCCAGAGTCGTCTTTTAACAGATTTTAACTGTTTTACTTGATATTAGGTATTACTTTGGACTCTGCTTTGGGCTATTATTACCTGTTACACGGCTCCTTAGCAAACTCGAAAACAGTAATGCCTGTTAATTTTTACCCTATAACTTGGAGAAAAATAGGTTGGCGCAAATCCTCTGATCTGGTCAAAACCAACTTAAGTAAGTTAGTAAGTATAAATATTTTAAAGTAAAAAACAATTATTTAACCCTCAAACAGCTGACTGTTAACTTATTCCTATTCCGGCGGACTGGTTTACAGTTGTAAACCCATATATTATCCTGCAGCCTGCGCAGAATGATATGCGCAACACATGTTCATTCCATCGCAAAGCGACAACAGCGGAACGCTTACCGAAGCTACCCCTTATTCGCAGCGTTGCCAGATTTGTTAATAATAACATTAAAATTAACGTAAAAATGTTCAACTCTTAAATATTAAAAAACTGTTAATTACACTAAAAGTCATTTCAAAAACTATAACCCGTTTAAAAAACTGTAATTTACAATTATAAATGTAAATATGACAACGCTGGTTGTGCGCATCACAGTTCTTTCCACCGCAAGGAGACGCTGCACGCTTAGCGTTATGCGCAACACACGTTCTATCCATCGCAAAGCAACAATTTGAGCTCTGGTCGAAACATCACAATAGATAATTTTCTTACAGAATTAGATTTGACTCATCAGTTGGTGGACAAAAAGTTGACTGTCGTCGGCACAATGCGCAAGAACAAACGCTGTATTCCCCAGGAAATGCATTGGATACGTAACAGAAAAGTGGGCCTTTTACCAAGACGTCACATTGGTTTCTTACTTTCCTCGATGCATTCATATAACGACATTGATGCAAAAACTGGGAAACCAGGAATAGTTATAGAATATAACCATACGAAAGCTGGCGTTGACACCATGGACCAAATGCTTGGCAATTTTAAAACGCGTCGGTGGCCATTAGCTATGTTTTTCAACATGGTGAATTTGTCGGCATTATCTGCATACGTGCTGTATTCTGAAACACATGGGACCAATAATTCTCACCGCAGCTTTCTTATTGTCAATCGTTGGCCTCATGTTCGTAATGCGATGCTGGACATGCTGGGCACCACGAATCTTCGATGGAATTAGCCACCGCAACAATTGCAAGTGAATGCAGGAACAGTAGGATTCAAAGGAAAGTATGTGTTTTGCGCAACAGAGAAAAGATAGCGCGTTAGCCGAAAATGATGCTCCCTTTGCGCCAAGAATTACACTCCCTTTGTGTCACGATTACAAAGTGCTCGGAATTCAAATAAATTTTTAAAACTTTCCTCTGATTTAAAATAATTTATTAGAAATCTAATATAATATTCTTATTTATTTGAATTTCAAATAAAAAAGAAAAACAATGAGTTTTTGCTATTTTATACGTATCTCCATACACTATACATATGTATGTTTACAAATGTAAACCAGTCAGCCATTTACCAGGTAGTTTTGCAAAACAGGTAATATGAGGTACAAAAAAACCTTTTTTACACTTCTATATCCTTTTATTCGATTTAGAAATGAATTTGTAGTTTTCTTATGAAGTTTCAAGAAATTTGAAAAATTTAAATATAAAAATAAAATGCTTTTAAGTCGGAAAGTTTACATTTGTAAACTGTCAGCTGTTTGAGGGTTAAAGGTTAAATTGACCCCATATTTACCTTAAATCTATATATAAATAGGCGTAGGCAGAACAGTTAAAAACCATTTTATCCCGTGTTTCTCAACCGATTTTGATATTTTTTTTTTAATCATTAAGACCAGGGAGAAGGAGTGCACCGAATACCGATGTTGGGCGTGGCACATCCCATACTACGTGTAGTATTTGCACACCAATCAATGACTTTTGTTTTTTTGAACAACTTTCAAATAAGGGCTGTTAGCCTCAGAAATCGGTATTCGACCTCAAATTACACGTACCATTCCACTGGTACATTTTATGGGCATCAGAGGGGCGTGGCACTTTTCAGTAGCCCAAATTTTCGGTATAACTTTCGAACTATAAGTCACAATTCAATGAAATTCGGTGGGAACTTCCTATTAGTCGTGTTCTTCGACTGGATTTATTGAACGAGTATTAGACAGGGGGCGTGGCATCCCTCATACAATTCAAAGTTTTTATATCGAATAGCCTTGGAAGTATATGCCGTATAACGATGAAACTTAATATGAAGTTCTCACTTGGTGATATCCTTCTACTAGAAAGTAGAATATGGGAAGTAGGATACTGGGACGAGCATTGGACAAAGAATATGACTCCGCATATGCATATAAGTCAAATTTTTGATATCGAATAGCTTTGAAAGTAAAAGTCACGGAACATGGAAACTCAGAATGGAGTTGCACCTGCTGGTGGTGCGTATGGTGCGGTATGAGTTCGGTTACGTTTGCACATGAGTAAAGCAAGAAAAAAATGTTTATAATAAAAATACAAAAAAAAAAAAATCAAATTTTAACTGGTCGAATTTCGACCAAAGCCGTTACTGCATATATATATACCTTAAAATGTGTGCCATATCATGATATTAACTTAACACCCGGAAGCCCCAAAGAATATTTGTAGCAGGAGTTGAATCTCACCAGAATTCAAACTCTTAAATGATGCAATTAAAAGCAGTTGTTACAATATGTAATATTTTTTAAACATCTGAATTAAAATTCAACAATTCTTTTGTCAGTATAAAAAAAAACTGGATTTGATGTTGCATTAATTTTTGGCTTTTATTTATTTTTGCAAATTGTGACTTAATAGAAGCAAGCATTTGGCTAAGAACTGAAACGAAAACAAGATATATATGTATTAAAAATAAAGACATATAACTTGGTGGCAGAAACAAAAATTTGTATTTTTCGTGTTTTTTCATGGGAACTACACATACCGACTAATATGACCGAAGTTTAATACTATCCACTGTTCGTAGATATTTTTTTTAAGTTATGCATTTATGAAAAACTATGCAAGTGTGACATTTTAAATTCATTATCATTTATTCGCTAATATCTTTTGAACGTTAATTTATTTTGATTGAACATATCAGAAATTTTATGATTTTTTTAAAGCAAGTATTTAATAATAAAAAGTAAGCGATTTTAGACAGATTTCGCTCCAAAAAGAATAAAATATTAATTTGAATGTAGTATTTGCACACCAATAAACGACTTTTGTTTTTTTGAACAACTATCGAATACGGGTGACCGAAGTGTTCAGCATCATTGGTATTTTTAAGGCTGCAATCGTATTTTTAGCCTTTTCATTTCATTATAAGAAACTAGCTTTTTCCCGGTGCGCTTTGCTACACCTTATCTACACGCAAAGAAAAAAAACGTTTATCGCCAGTTTGCCGCAAACGAACTTCGTTTGTCGTGCTTGAAATCGTTTATTGCAAACGTTTCAACAGTTGTCATAAACGTTGAACGAAAAATAAACAAAATTTTCAGTTGTGAGAAACGAGTCATTTAGTTGCAGGAAATGAATTTCGTTTGTCATAAACGCGAGTGATTTTTAAATTGCAGCAATTGAAAACTTCGTTTTTCCCAACTGAAAATTTTGTTTATTTTTCCCTTCGTTGTATAAACAAAACGCTTATAGTTCAGAGTTACTTTTTGGACAAATTGTGACTATATAAGGAAATTGGTAGTTTGCTTAATACGCGGACGGAGATAGCAACGGTGGTGCGATGAGTGCAATCCATAAGAAGACGGACGGACATAATGAGAAAGATTATTAATTTTATAATAAATAATAATGACCGAAATAGCTTGCGGTATATATATATAAGATATATTTTTAAGTTGATGACAACTGAATTTTTCGTTTGCGGCAAATGCAGCTCGCAAACGAAGTATAGTTGGTGAATTTTTCAGTTGTGGTAAACGAAAAATTTCTTTGCGTGTAGATAAGTACCGGAAAATGTTGCAAAGCCTTCAGCGTTATTATTTCTAAACCATTCCGTGTTCGAAACATTAGGGTCGTTCAAAAATTACATGACCGATTTTCAATTTTTTTTTACCCCCCTCCGGTACTCTTTGTAGTGCATTTCAAAAACACTCCCTTCCACCTCCATAAAGTAACGTAGTATATGAAATAAAAAAATTAATTGATTACAAAATATTCGAAAATAGAAAAAAAAAGTATCGCAAAGCAAGAAAAGAAAAATGATGCCCTTACTACACTCAATTTAGACGGTCAAACATGAAGATGTAAGGATGAAAATGGTTTGAAATGTTGGGTTGTATTAATTTCCATTTTTTGAGTCCTTTTTTTTATTTTTGGTCACACTACTATATCTGAGACCCCCTCCCCCCATTCGTAACTTATCGTAGTACATTTTAAAACCTCTCTCTATTAAATTGGTAACGTAATTTATGAATGACCCCATAGTTACTGCGCAAATTTGAGCTCAATCGGTTCAGTAGTTTTGGAGTCTATAGCAGCGTTTTTTATTGTAAATTTTTTTAATTTTTCATTTCCCAGTAAGATATTACCAAGGATAAGCCAGGATATTACCAAGTAGTAACTTCATTCTAACTTCTATGTTCTTTGACTTTTACTTCCACAGCTTTTCTGTGTCATAAATTTGGCTTGTATGGGTTTAGACACACCCCTTTGTCCAATGCATGTCACCTTTTCTAGAAGAAGGACATCACCAAATGGTATCTACATTCTGAGTTTCAATGTTCTGTGACTTTTACTTCTATAGCTATTCTGTATCGTAAATTTGGCTTATATGAGTGGAACCACGCCCCGTTTTCGAATGCCCGTGCCAGTTTTTCATCAGAAAGACCTTCATTGTTATACAACATTTAGTTCTAAAGCAATTCGATATCATTAATTTGGCCTGTGTGGCCAAATTCCCCCTTGTCTAATGTTCGCTCAAATATATAGTAATGGCCTCTTGGGCTCATAGCATCTACATATCAAGTTTCACTATCAAAAAATGTACAACTCAGGAATGATAATGATTTCTAAAAAGTGGGCGTATGTATATAGTTAGACTACGTCCAGTTTTAGTATAGTTGCCGACAGTAAGCATACGAACTTAGTTACCAAATTTTAGTGTAATACGACCAAAACCGTCTTAAATAGAGCATTTTTATTGATTTGTGGGCGGTAAAAGGGGGTATGGAAACAAAGGGGTATGAAAAATTTTTACTATGCCTATATTTTTCGCGCAAATGGAAACTAAAGTGAGACTTGCCGATATTCCATTTATTTCCAATTTTCCTTGCAAATATTTCCCCATATACACCATATGTGCGCACATGTATTTGTTCACACCTGTATTGTTGTATAAGTTCACTAAAATGCCTATAATTCATGAACCAATACTCATAAAAAGACCGTTTGTACATAAAAACCTTCGTATTGACGTCACCTTTCATGGGAAATTCCAGAAACGAAATCGGTTCACGCATTACAGAGAACATCAATTTCATACACAATGCAACTTAGTTTTATATATATAGATTATGGGATCAGATTGTTAATAAATTTACATGAATTATTTGAAGGTTAATATTTCCTAAAAATCATCTAGACTTGTCAATAGTGGCGCCAACTATTGTCACCCTTCGAACTTATTAAGTGGTGTGTTGTTTAGATGCTCGTAGTTCACAAAACCAGCAACAATTTTTTGGAGTAAAAAGCATGTCATGGGCATATCGATAGGTATTTTGACGTTACAACGGATCTTTATCCTTGTTATTATTTTTTACCGTATCCTTCCTTTGTCCCTCAACTTGATATTATATATTTTCCTGAGGGGAAATCAAATTATTTTTGTTTTAAACTTGTGCCCGAAAACCTCAACTTTATTTTAGTTCCATGAAATATACCGTAACTCCTCTAGTCACCCAGTTTCTATCATTGAATAATTCGTGGTGTCATGGCACCAAAAGTTTTTTTTTTTTGTTTTCGAAGTCGAACCACCGAACTTTAATATTGCAAAATAAAATTAACCGTAGCAGCACTACCGAGCGAGTAAAAATTCCATGCAACATAAATTATTATTTTTTTTTTTTTATTTTTATTATAAGACCAAGACAAATACGTTTTTTCGTTGCATGACTTACTGTAGCACATATAGCATACTCAACAGTTATAACTCCACATAACGCTGGATGATTTTTTTTCGTTCTTGGAGCTGCTCCCTCCATAGCCTATTTAAGTCATCATTTTTTCTATTCTGCTTTTCTGGTGGAAACTAAGACCCAGTCTTTACTGACATATACAATTTTTTTTACCGTTGCACCTATCCTCAGCGAGTAACAATTCCATGCAACGCCGTTAAATTTTGAATAAATCTCTTTTTGAACTTTTTTGGTTGACTGCGAGATTAAAAAAAAAACCTTTAAATAGATAAAAAACTGTTGCAATTGCCCACAGCACAAATAAGAACTTTATAAATTATATATGAATAGCTCACCTAGATACAAAAGGTAATGATTTGGCATTTAGGTGGGGCTAGCAGAAAAAAACTTAAGTGCAACAAACAATAACCAGCTAAAGTTGAAGGTACCTTAAAATAACTATTGAAAAGCGAAAACAATGAACAAGCCAGAAGAATAAATAAGAGCTTTGAAGTAGCAGAAAACGAATCAGTTAACAACAGAGCAAATACAGTGAGTGGTTTAAAACGAAGTCAGAACATTGCGGATTTAAAGTTACGTGCTTTTGTTTATTGAACAATGCTAATTTAAGAAAAGCATAAATCATTATCAAGAGAAAAAAAAATAAAAAATCAAACAATTATTACATGAACCACAATTCGAACACCTACATGCAAACACCTAAACGAGTATAGAGCAAAATGTAGCCAAAGCAATGTTGCTATGTTGAAACTGCAATATATGCAACAAGGTAAGATGCAAGGTATTCCATTATTCTTTTTTCTCCAGGCATTCGAGTGTGGCGCAACGTAAGCTCCAAATTTGCTCAGCTGCTATGTTGGCTTCAAGTATAAAGCTACTTTTGTGGAACTCTTTTATTTTTTTAAAGAATTGGGCCTTGCCTACATTTATTCTTCTTGGATTTTTTGTCTTTTCTATTTGAAGTCAAGTCTTAACCATTTTTTTTTTTTCATCGAAATGCAAAATTGGTGATGCAAAAATATTATTTAAAAAACTTGCTTTTATTTCTCAACATAACATTATTTATACCATAAGATAAATACTGGCTGTATCGTCAATCCTCACGAATAAGTTGCAAGAAAAGTAAAAGTTGATAATTTTTGACCATACGAATAACATTATTTATAAGCCGACGACATTTTTCGATGCATTGTCGACCAACAATCTGCTATTTACGAGTAGAGGTAAAAATTCCTCGTCAATTACGTATAAATTTTTAAACGACAACATTGAAGTTTTTTTTATTGTTGTACAGTGTATCGATTTCAAACAAAAGACAACATTGACTCTTTGAATATCTGTTATTTTCAAGAGATCCACTTTAAAGATTAAAGATTTTTTCAAGAGATCCTCTTCCTCCTAAAGATAGGTGACGTGAAGAAATGTGTTCATGAAAATCAGAACAAATATGGCTGGTTTGAGTGGTGATGATAATGCTACAGGCAGTATCCAATTAGCTCAGTTGATGGCACTTGCTCTTATCCAGGGCTTTCATCACGTAACTTTCAAAACAATCATCGTTCAAACGATACCATCTGACGATATCGTCAACAGAATAATAAATTCAATAAATTCAAATAAAGGCCTAACCAAAATAGACGATTTGCTCCGTAACGAGTGAAGACGAAAATGTTCGCTTAAATGCATTTCAATGTTGTTACCCAAAATGAACAAACGTAAACTTATCGAAACTAAACGAAACGGTTTGACGAGACGTTTTGTTCCGTAACAACCGAACTTTTAGCGTCTCAACTCGTCAACAACATTGGAGGAACTCGCTTCATTTTGGGTTAAATGTCAAAACAGACGCAACGATTGCAAACGTTCGGCAAGTTGCAATCGTCTCGTTTCGTCTATTTTGGTTAGGGCTTAAAGCGGGAAGTTCATTCACTGCATATGCATATGCGTCCGTCTACTCGCTGGCACAATTTACGCAAGAAAAATATGGCAGAGTTCAATGATTGCGTTTTACGTTCAGACTAAGCAGAGCTACAAACTTGTCAAATATTTGGTATGTTCTTAATGGGGAATTTTTTATCGTATTTACACAAAAATACTTAAAATGTCTTCCTTTATTATTAAAAAAAATCTTAAATCCTGAGTATAAAAAAGTTATTTTGAAAAATTAACAGAGAAAAAATTATAGACATTTTTCATTTTCAAGATTTATTTACAAGAGCCATCCCTTAAAGTAATGAGCTTCTGACTCGTTTCTTTTATTTCTTCTCTCTGTTTGTTATAAGTAACGAGCTATCAAAAAACGCAAATTACGCAAGAAAAGTTGAAATATTTTCGACTTTGCTTGCGTTGCGAGTAGACGGACGCATATGCAAATGCAGTAAATGAACTTTCATCTGTATGTTAAGCTTTCACATATTTCTATTTCATTGCGTTCAGCGAGTAGACGGACGCATATGCAAATGCAGTGAATGAACTTCCCGCTTAAGACAATCGAAATCGTCTCGTTCATCGTTCAGTTTTTTTAGTTTAAAAGCCACTGGAAAACCGTAGAGCAGCGCAATTAGCGCATGTATAAGCCAGCCGGTTTGGGTCCGAACTTATAAAAAACACTGGAACATATAAAAAATAAACACTGCTCGGTTTACACGTGCAGCGTGCCCTGTTGCACACAATGTCCTCTATCTCGTAAACGAATGCAGATCAAATTTTAAAACTTTTCGCGTAACATCTACATAGTTTTAGCTTTATTGTACGAGCGAAATAAAAAAGGAATTTTTTTCTGTATTATTAAGACACTATTTATTCACGATGGCGTCCGTGGCGTAGTTGGTTAAAGTGCGTGGCCGCTATGTCAAAGAACTTTGGAAACCCAGGTTCGAATCCCAGCAGCGACAGAAAATTATTTGAATTAAAATAATTTTTCTGTACGGCCGTCACCTCTCTGCAGACAATGGCAAACCTCAGAGAGTAATCAAAATGCCATGTAAAGCTTCTTGAGAACGAGAACTTTCCGTTCATCGCCGTTCGGAGTCGGCGTTAAGCATGTAGGTCCGGTTCTCGGTCAATTGTGTACAAACTTAATAACACGCACAACACAATTGATCATAAGAAGCTAGGTCAAAGTCCTTTCAAGGGCTGAAATGGCCAGTTATTTATTTATTTATTTTTTTTTTTTATTTATTCACGATACATGCCAGAATAGTTTTTTACCGCAGCAATTCAATTTTTTATTCACACTCATCGTCACCCATAAAAAGAATCGAATTTCGGATCAATAAACGAAGACGATATCAAATTAACTATCGCTTCGAATCAATCGTTCAGACTATAGCATTGGACAGCTGTTAGCCGTACATGAAGAAAGCAAAACGATATCGTTAAGACGATACTACAATTTTAGAGTTACTTGAAGCTAAATTATCTTCAATACGATATCGTTTAACGGTTCTCATCATACGTATTGTTTTCTCATCATTCGTATTAATTGTTTCTAATACTTGAAACAGCAAATGAATCCATTCATGCAGATCTCTAGTGCACATGTCAAGGACCCATCCATCGCGATTGAGAAAAAACAGAGATCGCTATATACTCGGGATAAGCGAAGCTTTTTCGTAGTTTCATAGATTTGATAATTTAAGGGTTTTTTTTCAAGCGAAGCTTTTTACGCCTCGTTCTGCGATTTGCTGGAGTGAAATCTGAAAAAAGGTTTTCTTGGAATTGATATTGTTTTTTGCTTGCGTCTATTGCAACAAGAAAATGTTAAATTGAAAAAATTTCTTGTCCGCTGCAGGAATTGAACTCATGCCCGTCGACTGATAGTTTACCACTTTAACCATAGAACCAAAACCCTTCGTTGGCTAATATCGCTGATTCAATATTAAAAATTAACTAAAGCTAGGTTGCAGTAGATCAAAATAATCTATTTATAGGAATTGTATTGGCTACATATTCTTCATGTCCTACAATAACCATTAGCCTATAATAACCACTATAGATTGTGTTTTGGCTAACAAATGTTGCTTCTACTTACTACTAGATGTCGTTATGCTACAAACAAATTTAATGATTTTTATATATTTATTCCCTACAACTGAACAGGAGGGCCGGAGAGGGTTAATATGTATGATCAACCCCCATTATTTTTGCAAAAGGAACATTTTTCCCTATGGGACCTATCCCCTCCGACCACTCCTTACGGGTGCTCCCCATACAAAAACGCAAAACTTTGTTATTTTAAGGTTTTTAATTTAAAAATTATTTTAATCCAAAAAAGCCATTAAATTATCAAATCTATGAAATTGCGAAAATGCTTCGCTTTTCTCGTGTGTCCAGTGACGCACCTGTGTTTTTTTTTTTACTTTTGTTTTTTGGATAGCCAATACACAATCCTTGTATAAAGAATAGCCATTACACAATCCCTTTTATAAATCTTTTTCGATATGAAAAATAACCAATACATAATCCATAATCACAATAGATTATTGTGATCTACTGCAACATAGCTTAAGTTAATACTTAATATTGAAGTGGTGAAGTTGCGTAACGAAAGTTTAGATTTGGTAGTTAGTATATATGAACCATGTAGCGATGGGAGATGAGTTTAAGTCTCACGGCAAACAAATAAATATTTTAAATTTTACATTTTATTTTTGTAATAGACGCAAGCAAAAAGCTCTCTCTCTCTCTCTCTCATTTGCGGAACTCAATGCGTAATCTTGTTTCTATTATTCTTGGTTATTACCCAAGAATGATAGAAACAAGATTACGCGTTCCGCAGTCCCGTTATCTATTGCTCTCTTTCTCAATTGAGTGCATGACGTCACACAGTACTTTTTTTGACAGAAACGTATGCAAATGTGCGATCGCTTAGGCAAATAGACGAAATTTTAAATAAATTCTTTCGAAAAGTAAAGAAAAATATCTACTTTTCTGTATAAATATTTTCGTATACGAAAAATATGAAGTTTTTTAATTTTTCAGGATTTTTAGCTCCTAAACCATTCGAGACCGACAAAATTTTACTGTAAGAACAAATATATAGGCGTGGGCCCTAAAGTAAAATTATTCCAAAGCCTGACAATATCGCTTGTGACGTCATGCTCTCTCTCTCTCTCTGTCTCTCTCTCTCTCAGTTGCGAAACGCGTAATCTTGTTTCTATCATTATTGGGTAATAAACCTGGTTAAAAAACATTTATAGCGATTAAAATCATCTGAAAAGTTTTAAAAACATTCCGCAAGTCCCTGTTACGCTGAGTGGAATTATTCTCTATTTTTTTTGGCTTTACCTTCCCAACTTTAAATTTTTCCTCACTTATTTCTGCAGGTAATCTCGCATATAATTTACCTAATTTGATTATATTTAATTATTATGGTCAAATTAGATTTATATATATTTAAAATATTAACCGTATATGCCAAAAACAGCTGTTTTGGTCTTGTTAACTCTAAATTTGGATGTTGGAAAAATAGGTCATTATTTTTCTTTTACATCAGAGCTGTAAAAGATTGAATCATTTCGGAATGCACACACTCTTAAATCATTCAAAAGCTGCATCAACCAGATTGCAATCTTATGCTTCTGTAGAGTAAATGAATTACAAAAGCACAATTCATCATTCTTTGAAGATAAAAGAATGCACACCCAATGCTTTATAAGAAATGGGACTTATGAAAAATATCAATCCCATTCTTGTAGGCTTAAGAAATACGATGAATGCACTCAGTTTTATCATTCTTTTCAACTCTGAAACACTGGACATTTTATTTACTACCATGAAATACTACTAAATATAAAGCAGCCGATATTGTTTTCGACGGCCGATCTTATTGACATTCTTTTGTCTTTCATTTGACATTTTCTGGAATAATAAAGCGCTTATTAACAATAAATATTATTAACCAAATGTATAAAAATTAACTCCTACAATTTGTTGTATATAATACTTTTTCTATACATGATATCAGCCAATGGCAACCCATCACAGTCATGCCCAACAGTCACACACGCATACACAAATACACACAAAACAACTTCAGACAACAACAAATCCTTGCGGCTGAAGCCATCGCCGTCTGCATTCACCAAAATTTCAATTCGGCTGCAACTATCGATGGTACTCGTTAAAATTTCAATTCAGTGTGCATTCTTTACGTTTTGCAATTCATGACTTGAAAACAATTTTATTCAGCCTAAAGACTTAAGCCTAAAGAGTTCACACTTTGAATGCTACAAAAAAAGAGTTCAGCTTTTGAATTTTTTAACAAGAGAATGAAAACTGAAAATGATTCAATCTTTTACAGCTCTGTTTTACATAAAGGCTTCACAGGTTTGTGTCTAAACTAAATAGTAGCATGCGCTGTAATTAAATAAAATTGAAGGGAAATTGTGGCTTCTTTCAGTTTACTGTGATTAAAAACAGATATCAATGTGGTTTGTGTTTAAAACACAAGTTTATGGTTTGTGTAGCAGCTATTCGAGCCTAAAAGGCTACAATTAATTGTGTGATAAATTAAATGGAGCTTGCTTCCCCGACTTTCTGTGACGGATATCCGTAGCATTTCACGACATAGCTCCCACATGCTGGAAACCGATCGGTAAGATATTACATATAAAAAAAAATGTCATTGGGTGGGATATCAAGCTTGTACGGCGGATGACCCATCAATTAAATATCATTTGCTTCGATGTGCTTTTTTCGCGAACAGCTTTTACTGGATTGAGCTCGTCTTGGAAGACCCATACGGTCGATTGTTATTTTGTTTCGAGCTCATATGCATAAATCTATTATTGCCACTTGTGTAGATGTTATGCACAATCTTGAATGCATCTTTTTCGTATTTTTTCAACATTTCTTTGCACCAATCGACACGATCCTTTCTTTAGTAGTTTGTCAGATTAAGTGGGTTACAACGCGAACAAATCCTTTTTACGTTCAAATGATCATGCAATATCTTATTGATGCTTGTTATTTGATAACCCAAAGATGCCTCAATGTCTTACGCTGTGGCACATGACGATCTTGCTTTATTAGTTCGCACACAGCATCGATATTTTCTGGCACTGCAACCGATTTTAGACGACCTTCACAAAAAAGCGAACGGTGGTCACAATTAAATTAGTTATACCAGTAAAAATACAGCGCAATAGGATGGTGCTTTAACGGTGCATAAAGAATTGTTCATCGATACTTTCTTGTTATAAAAAAAAGTGGCACGAAAATGTTCACGAGCTTAGTCCATGTTTTAGTCCATGCTTAGTCCAAGTCAACAAGTAGGCCAAATTGCCTAAAAATATCGAATCAATCAATCACAATTGAAAAGTGGGCGGTCATGTAAAACTGATCATGGTTGCCAAGATTTCAAAATTATTCCACTATTAACAGCTGTTCATGTTGCAAGCTATGCTAATAAACAAATTGGCGTCTTAATAAACAACGTAGACACTGCCAAGAGGCTTTTAATTAATCAAATTTGCTTGCCAAACACTCAGCCAAGAAAACCATCGGTGAGTCGGGTTATAAAAAAAATGACTCGATTTTGCAAAATTTTAATTGGAAAAAAATTGTTCAAATAAATTTCCAAAATTTTTAATTGGACTCTGGAGCAATGTTCTAAGGTATTGCGGAGCGATAAAAGAAAATTTAATTTATTTGGTTCGCATGTATAATAAATTTTGTTCGCCGACAACTTAAACACCAATTTCCAACGATTAAATATGGTGGTGGTTCAATAATGTTGGTAGGTGGAAAACTTAATTGGAAATTCAAATTTTTTTAATCGTATTTTTATGCAAATTGCCTGGTCCCGTGATAGAATGGATACCTTTCCAAAATTGAAAATGAATGCCAATATGAATTACATATGTTCAAATCCATCTTCCGAGCAAAATGGCATCTGATTTTAATTTGCAACATGATAATGATCCCACATTACACATCAGTCGTTTGGTTCTTAGTTTTTCAATCATAACCCCAAAGAAAATCTTTATGAGCTTTTAGATCGAAAAGCGTTCAGCAATACTAGAAATGTTCTTTTTTCCATTATTTTCCAGCACCAGTTAGCTGATATCTCCACATACCTTAGGAATACAAATTAAAATTAATTATATTATTAGCTCATTACAAAGCTCTAAGTGATATTCCTAAAAAACAAATTATATGATATAAAAGTTATGTTTTTTTCCCAAAAACTATATATTTCTTAGCAAAAAAAAAAAATTTAACTGGAAAACTATAAATCTGCAGAGGGTTAAATGCTTAAGGGAAATAAGTAAATTGACTTTTAAGTCTTGAGATATGGCAACACTAATTTGAATAGGTCAAATTTGACATTATCATCGTAAATTTAAACATTTTTAATGGTGAACGTACTCAGAACGTTTTGTCATACTATTTGTTATTAGTGTTATTTACAGATACTTGAAACATTCGTCTTGGTAAAGAAATGGATTTAAATCGTGAACAATTTCGTGCGATGGTTTTCTATGACTTTCGATGTGGATTAAACCAACAGCAGTGTGCCGATAAACTCTCTTCGACTTTTGGTGATGAAGCATCATCAAAAACTTCTGTTTATCGGTGCTACACAGAATTTAAACGAGGCCGTACTTCGCTCACTGACGAATTTTGTGAAGAGCGTCTAAAACCTCTTGTTGTATCATAAAACATTGATGCTGTGCGCGAAGTGATAATGCTTGATCGTCATTTGACATACCCTGAGATTGAGGCATCCCTGAACATCACTTCCACCAGCATACCTTCATACCATTTTAGATGAACACAATGTTGTAAAAGAGATTTGTTCGTGTTGGGATCCACATAATTTGACAATCGTTCAAAAAGAGGCTCATGTCGATTGGTGCAAAGAAACGCTCAAGAAATACAATCGCGATACTTCAGAAACGTATATAAAATCGTGACTGGTGACTGGTGACGAATCATGGTTCCATACGTATGAGCCTGAAAGTAAACAGCAGTCGACTTTCAGCAGGTCTTTCAGGATGAAAAAAATGAAACAAAAGTTGTTCGATCTCAAAGCACTGCAAAGCAAATTGTCGTAGATATATTTCTTGCAAAAAATTGTTCATGTGACCACGGTACCACTTGAGACACGTGGAACAGTCAATTCGGAATGGTACACATACGCAATCATCAAGACATTTCGAGCTCCCACACATCAGCTGAAACAGAGGCGTTTTTGAGTACTTATCGAAATAATGACAGAATTGAAATCGACGACAGAAGCAGCTGTTGATGCGTTCAAAAACTATGTTTTGGAGGTATCTCTACCAGAATGGGACAAATGTTATGATAAATGGTTCAAATGCATGCAAAAATGTATTAATCATAAAGGAGAATATTTCAAAAAACTGTAAAAATATAATTCGGTCTTTATATTTATTCCCGAAATAAATGTAGCAACTCTCGTACCTGGATGCTGATGCGTGGTGCACTCTTTGCTTTTACTTCATTGTCGCTATCTTTTGATATTTAACTTAATAATAAAATTCAAGCACTTCTTCGACACGAACGAAAAAATTCCAAAATATGACACACTTATTTTGTTGGGTTGGTAGCACACTCTAGATTCAAGCATCTCAATATTCATAAAGCCACTTGGCTGTCTCCAGATCAAACGATGCGCAACCAAATTGATCACGTTTTGATTGACGGAAGGTACGATCCGTGGTGCCAATACAGACTCGGATCATTATCTTGTCGCAGCCAAGATCCGTACACGTCTGTGCGCAACCAAGATTGCGCGCAATCCAAACAAACAGCCGAAGACTTCGCTACTCGACTCTCTGTCCTGCTTCAAGAAAGCACTCCTCCGATCGACAATATATGCGCGTAATGGAATCATATTTCCCACTCTATGTGTACGGCTGTCGAAGAGGTGATTAGCTATCACCGCCAGTGATGTGATTTGATGGAATTTCGGGCTCAGTTTGGGATATTTGGCCAATTTGAGAACGTGTGGGATTTCGGATACTTGGGTGGGATTTTCTACTGTGCCATAATTTTTAAGTAATGTTTAAATGCTTTACAAAAGAACTGGTTGGCATCACTTTTATGTAATCTTTTATGATTGTTCGTTCAATTGGTGTGTCATTGATTCTAAATATGTAAGAAAGGGATATGTATATTTAATAGCCCATAGCTTGACTCTGATTAAATGCATCTGTCCAGTGTCGGATCTACATACCTGCTGAAAGGGCTTTAGCCCCCCCCCCCGCCTTGGAGAAGTTTTTGCATGGGAAAAAATGAAAAAAGCCCAAAAAGACGTTTCCCCCCGCCCCCTTTGGCGAATCCTAGATCCGCCACTGCATCTGTCATTCATCTGCACTGGTTTTAAAACTAGGATAAATGTGTTTGCCGGATTAAGAGATATAGAAATATAAGAATATGTCGGAAAAAAACTACTTTTTTTTGTTTGAAGCAAATTTTTCAGAGAGAAAAAAAAAACCAGATAGAATCCTAGAACTATTAAATAAGTCTGAAATAAAAGTATATTTTTATTTTTAAAAGAATTTATTGGTACACTTTAATAGATAGATTTAATGCTTTATTTCAAGCAGAAGTAATGTTTTATTCCTTGCAGTATTGTTTGCTTATTAGCATTTAGTTGTTTTAACGTGTTTTTGTTAAAAGTTCCCCACAACATTAGTTCCCCGTAGCTGTACTATCCAAGTTAATTCGACGTCTACAAAATAATGTTGAAGAATAGTAGTCGAGGAATGGGTTTTCATTAAAAAAAATATTGTTTTCCCATGCGAAACATAGTTACAAGCAATTCTTTTCTTTAACCCTCAAGGACCTAAAAAAAAATTTGGATTTAGAATCCAAAATTTCAACATCTTTTTATTAATGATGGTCTATTGTACGTACGCCAATAAAGTTTCATAATTATATGTTTAAAAATGAGAGAGATATGAATATTTCAAATTTAAGGTTTTTTCCACGATTTTCTTCAACTAAAACAGAAAACTGCTGGTAGCACTATTTAAAAATTAAAAACATTTTTTTTTTTAAATGTTGGTTTTTATATTTTCATGTAACCATCCCATTTTCCAACGAGCTCGGTTGAATTTCGAAAAAATGTTTTTTTTTATTTTTTTTCAATATACACACACAATTTGTTTTGTTTGGATTCGTTAATAAATAAACTTTTATAGAAAATAGTTTTTGACGCCGCCTACAAAGCCACCCTGCTGTCGGTTGTAACGCGTGCTGCTAAGGAGTGATACAAAAAGAAGAGGAGGGAAGAAAGACGCATATTCAGTCGAATGAAAAGAGAAGCAGAAAAGCGTAAGTGCGAGAAAATTGAGTTGTATGGTGATGAGTTGAAGTTCCGCTGCTCGACCATAATGAAGTCTTGAAAGCTATAGATCGCCTTAAAAACAACAAAGCCACAGGAGCCGATGGCTTACCTGCTGAGCTTTTTAAGAATGGAGGCAAAGCTCTATTTTAATGCATTCATGAGCTTCTATGCAGAATATGGTCGGATAATGCATTCCAAACGATTGGAATCTCAGTGTGCTCTGCCCAATCCACAAGAAAGGCGATCCCACAATTTGTCCCAACTAATATCGCATATAAGGTCCTGTCGAGCGTATTATGTAAAAGACTGAAGCTTACGATGAAGCCCTGATTGTACCTTATCACAGGCGCGGATTCAGGGGGGATGTTTGGGGGGTCAACCCCCCCCTCCCTCTCTAAAAGAACCTGTATTTAAATGTGATGTACTGATGTTTATTATGTGGGCTAAGAGTACAAAAAAGAAAAACATTGGTTTTATATAATTTACTTTAAATATTCACACCCTTATGATGTAAACGTTTGAAGCTGTTTCTACACGTATTGCTAAAATACTGAATTCTGTTCCAGTTTTTGTTTGTTTTTGCGATATCGCGCCTGTAGCTGTAAACAGTCACACATACAATCTTAACCTGAAATCACAAAAACACCGCATTTTTTGGATAAAATATATCCAAACACCGCACAGTTTTAATTTAAAAACCCACAGTTTCGATAGTATCGGAAGTGTAGACGTAAAATTCCTTTTTATACAGTAATGGAGAAAAATTCCGGTTTTTGTAGTTTTTATTTATTTAGATGTTAGTTTTATGTTGGCCTTTTAGATTTGTATTCGGGTCAAATAAACAGAGAAATAACGTTTATTATTATAATTATCTTCACCCCAGCGTCAGTTTGTGGTATTTAACACAAAAAAATAATCCTGAGCACCACACAATCATATGGAGTGAATATGGAGTGAAAGGTGGATGGCTATTTTGTTCGTAGCAAAGTTTTTTCCAATAAGTGGAATAATTTTTTCACATATTGCAGCAAAACACAAATTATAACCTTCTTTTGAAAAACCAGAGGCTCGAAATAGATTTTAGAATAACGGTTTCTTGAGCAAAGTTGAATTTGCTCCGTAGAACATTATCCACGCCTACGATTTTTTGAAAAAAAAATTAACCCACTCTAATGTATATAAAGGGTGGCTAAATTTTAAGGGCCGATGTTGAATATAAACCACACCTAAATGTCAAGTTTTTTTCTGCATTTCAGTTAACATTTCTCAATTTCAGACTAACTCAATTTGAACTCAGGCTTATTATGAAAATGAGCTTTCAAATCAAAATGCATATCGAGCACTTCGTGATTTTTTCGGTCAATTCAATCGTCCAAATGTGCGTACAATTGGAAAAATAGTGCAATAATTTGAACAAAGCAGGTCTGTAGGAGATGTGAAAACACCAGTGCATGCTCGTACAGCTCGTACTGCAGAAAATATTGCTGCTGTTCGCGATAGTGTAGCTGAAGAGCCGTCCACCTCAACTCGTCGTCGTGCCCAACAATTGCACCTCTCACGCTCGTCGTTGATGAACATTATGCATAAAGCCTTGCATTTACACGCTTACAAGGTGCAATTGACTCAAGAACTAAAGCCTCTTGACCATTTCAAGCGTCGTCAATGGTCAGAATGGTGGCCAGAAATGGCAACAGTGGATGATAAATTTTCGAAGAAAATCATCTTCAGTGATGAGGCACATTTGCACCTCAGTAGATTCGTCAATAAGCAGAATTGCCGCATTTGAGCGAATGATAATCCAAGAGTGATTGTCGAAAAACCAATGCACCCACAAAGAGTGACTGTTTGGTGCGGTTTATGGGCTGGCGGCATCATTGGGCCGTATTTTTTCCAAAATGAGGCTGTTCAAGCAGTAACTGTGAATGGTGTTCGCTATCGTGAGATGATAACGAACTTTGGCCCGAATTGAAAGATATGGATTTGGACGATATGTGGTTTCAACAGGACGGTGCCACTTGCCACACAGCTAACGAAACAATGGCTCTTTTGCGCGACAAATTCAATGGCCGTGTTATCTCACGTGGTGGCGATGTCAATTGGCCGCCAATCATGTGATTTGACACCGTTGGACTTCTTTCTTTGGGGTTATTTGAAATAAAAGATGTACGTCGATAAGCCAGCAACAATTCAAAAGATAAAGGATAATTCGAGATAATTCGGCACATTAACGGCATAGAACCTCACTTATGCCTCGGCGTCATCGAAAATTTGGACCATCAAATGGAGGTGTGCCGCCGAGGTCGCAGCGGGTATT
Organism: Pherbina coryleti; assembly: GCA_943735915.1. Taxonomy (NCBI): domain Eukaryota; kingdom Metazoa; phylum Arthropoda; class Insecta; order Diptera; family Sciomyzidae; genus Pherbina; species Pherbina coryleti. Next base: position 96,176,182 of record OX030949.1, on the reverse strand, counting down.
TGGCCGATATTTTGTTCCATGCCTAATTGAACCATACCAATATTATCATAATAAAAATAAATGACAATAATTTCCTTATTAATTTGTGTTTTATTCAAAATGAACATCGGCCTTTAAAATTTAATTACCCTTTATATATATAACGTACATAAATATTTTTGAAACAAAACCCCCCCCCGAAATATATCCTGGAACCGCCCCTGCCTTATCAGTGTGGCTTCAGACCTGCCAAATCCACCATAGACCAGATATTTACGCTACGACAAATCTTGGAGAAGACCCTAGAGAAACAAATCGATATACACCATCTATATATACAGCAAAAATGGCTGGCGCCTCGTATTTCTTATACGAAGCCAAAACCGACCTACTGTTGTAAGCGCCAGATAAGTAAATAAGTATTTTGTTTAGTTTGCTTCATACAGAACATTTTTATTTAATGTCAAGGTTACACTGAATTACACGCCACCCATCACAGTCAAGTCCTGTGAATATTTATTACCTACCCAGTCACTACACACTTAGAGTGTCCCTTATTTTGCGATTTTTGGAAATGTCAAGGGGCTGAAAGGTTTTTTTATGCGTTTTTTTATTCTAAGAACGAAACAAAAAAAATTTTTTTTTACGACAACGTTTACCCGTGCCAATCGGGCCCGAAAGTTTCGAAAAAATGCCCATATTAGACCATATTTGCACAAATTAAAAAAAAAAATCTTTTCTCTGCTTTTTATAAATGTTTTACATTTTTTGGAACACATACATAAGGAATATGATATCTACAAAGTTTTTTTATGGTGGGCGTGGTTACTGCCCCTGCTGCGTCGAAATTTCTCCCGCAGCCTTTTCCCACCTTTTCATGAAATTAGTGCAATTTAGGTATCAATATCAACAATAAATAAATACATTTTTATTATGCTAAAAGTATGATTACATTTCATTAAATTCACATTGGGCCCAATCGCGATACTGTCGGATTTTCCGCTCGTCGGGAAGCTTTCCGCCCGACGTGATAAAAATTTCAATCGTCCCGTCGGCTCCCGTCGGCGATCGTGATTGGGCCCATTATGTTCTTACAAAAATTAACAATAAATTAAAAAACTAGTATTTTAACCTGTGGCGGGCGCGCAACAAGCTAATACCTACAAGCAGTCTTATTGCGGCTTTTCAACCGAAATCATAGTTTTTTTTATAAATAAAAAATATCAAAAACCAAAAATATATGCCCCCTGAAGGGTTAATTTTGAATAAGAAATACAAATTAATTATAAGTTTTTTTTAAGAGCATGTATTTTTTTTTTTTTTTGACAGTTCGAGTATATTTTTCGAGTATTTTGGGCCACAAAAGTAGGTTTTGTAGCTGCGCTTCTGATTTTGTAAGCTCGAGAAATTCTTCAGCAAGTTGTACCCCACGCTCCGCAACATCATTTACAATACAAAGATCTTTAAAATAATTTTTTACTCTCTGGTATTCTTCATCTTTTTCCCATTCGTCAGAATCATATTTTAAAAAATTGCATGTCAAACTAAACCTACGAAATAGATTTGTTGTTCGACAAGATGCAAAATAATCTAAATCTTTTTTGTCCATTCATTTAAAGAATTTGGGTTTGCGATTGGATGATTACATGGAAACTTCTGAGCTTGCAATGCTGTCACCATACTGCGTTTTCTCTCAATAGAAACTGCATCATCGAAAAAAGCGAGTGCTACAAGTTCTTCGCCAAGGTACCAAAGATGCCGACCAAATTTTTGACTTGCAGCAATGGATATTTTTTGTTAATTGTCTTGTATGCGACCAAATCTTTTAAAAAAGACAGATCCTGATTTGGAGCTTTTATGCTATTAGTAGCTTCAAACCAGACTTTGATGTATAGTAGAACTACAAAAATACAGACTTGACGGATTCCGATAATAATGAATAGCATAAAAGCTCTAAATAAGGCTCTGTCTTTTTTAATTAATTTGTATTTCTTATTATAATTTAACCCTCCAGGGGCATACATTTTTGGTTTTTGATATCTTTTATTTATAAAAAAAAAAACTATGATTTCGGTTGAAAAGCCGCAATAAGACTGCTTGTAGGTATTAGCTTGTTGCGCGCCCGCCGCAGGTTAAAATACTAGTTTTTTAATTTATTGTTAATTTTTGTAAGTACATAATGTGAATTTAATGAAATGTTATCATACTTTTAGCATAATAAAAATGTATTTATTTATTGTTGATATTAATACCTAAATTGCACTAATTTCATGAAAAGGTGGGAAAAGGCTGCGGGAGAAATTTCGACGCAGCAGGGGCAGTAACCACGCCCACCATAAAAAAACTTTGTAGATATCATATTTCTTATGTATGTGTTCCAAAAAATGGAAAACATTTATAAAAAGCAGAGAAAAGATTTTTTTTTTAATTTGTGCAAATATGGTCTAATATGGGCATTTTTTCGAAACTTTCGGGCCCGATTGGCACGGGTTTTCGATAATTTTTTATTTTATTTTTTTTATTTATTTATTCATTTCAACATTCAAAAAAAGCTTAAAAGCCTATACAAATGTGTAGATTGATTGTTATATGGCGAAATCGATTCAATTTCAATTTTTAATTAGAAAAAAAAGTAATGATAAGTAAAAATATTTATGTATACAAATTAATTTAATTAATTCAATTATTTCATTCATATATCTGTAACCTAATAAACTTAATTAAATGATAACTTCAGTGGGTACAGAAAAGAAAAGACAGTTTAAAATCCAGCCCAGTTCGCAAGAAGAGTGTAATAGAAGATTTTAAATAACTTCATCAGATAAAAATATTTTTTTTTTTTTTTTTCTTTTTTTTTTATATATATTTTTATTTGGCTTTATTTCAATCAATACGATCTATGCAACATTTTCCAGAAACATTAACTTTAGCTGGTGCAGTGAGTGAGAAAAACTACGTAAGTGTACTGGGATTACATTATTCCAAACTCTACAAACCCGTACTTGAAATGAGTGTTCCATTATTGAACGATTAAAACGAGGCATAATAAGGGATCTTGTACGGCTGGAATTTGAAAATCTAAATCTATTAACCATATAAGTAGGTGTCATGTATTTGATTGATTTGTAAAAAAATAACAACATACGTAAAGATGCGTAATTGTAGAACGAACATCCAAGATAACTCAAAACCTGGTGAGAAGTATGATCTCTCAGGCGAAGTCTATACACAAAGCGAATTAATCTATTAAAACATTTTTTCAACCGATCAAAAATTAGGATACTAGTTCCAGAAACTATTTCCAACCCATAGTTAAAAAGTGGCATTAACAAGGCATTTGCAATTTTAACCCTGACATCGAAGGGTAAATAATAACCAATATTATATAATTTCCGCAATGTAAAGCAAACTCGCGATATCGTCAAATCAATTTGCGTTCTGAAATTTAAGCTGTTATCCAACCAGATTCCCAAGGATTTGCAATGTTCTACTAGACATATTGCAGTATCATCAATTTTAAGATCAAGATTTATATTGGCTGAGCCAGAAAAAAGAATAGCCTTAGTTTTGTATGGGTTTAAAGCAATTGCATTTGTCCTAGACCACAAGCATAATTCTTCAAGATCACTATTAACATGGGACTGAAAAGTAGATTGATTATTATATAAATCTGATGTAATGAGCTGCACATCGTCTGCGTATATATGCAGTTTGGAATATTTTACGGATTCAGTGATGTCATTAATATAACACATGAAAAGAAGCGGGCCCAAAATGGAGCCTTGCGGCACACCGCTACTAAGGTTGCGTATGCTAGACGTCTTGTCACCTATAGACACAAACTGTGATCTGTCTGAAAGGAAAGAAAGCAAAAGTTTACACGAGGAGTTAGAGAATCTATACTGAGATTTCATTTTCCAACATAACATGTTGTGGTCAATAGAATCAAACGCTTTTGAGAAATCAAGTAAAGTTAGAACTGTAGGAATTTTTTTGTCTAAATTAACACGTACATCCTCTGTCAAATCAAGCAGAAGTGATGTAGTGGAATGGTTTTTGCGGAAACCTGATTGGAAAGCAGATATTAAATTGTTAGAGTTTAAAAATTCAGTAATTTGGTTTCTAGAGAGGATCTCAAATAATTTAGACATAACTGGCAGAATGCTTATTGGTCTATAATCTGAGAAACTGACTGGATTTTTAACTTTGCTTACAGGTACAACTCGAGCAAGCTTCCAGGCCTTGGGAAATTTAGAAGTAGTAAAGATTGTATTTATAATATGAAGAAGGTGTGTTGAAATATAAGGGAAGACAATTCTTAAAAATTTAAGTGGTATATTATCCGAGCCTATTGCATTGGATTTTATCAAGGAAAAAGCAGTACAGAGTTCGATTTCATTTATACATCTAAATGAGAAACAACTCTCATGTTCAAGTAACGAAGAATAAATTTGCATGCCATTAGTGTTCCCGGCTTGTCTGATGAAACTATCATTTAGGCCATCAATTTCACTTAGAATTTCTGTACTGTTAGAAGAACCTGGAAGCGCTCCAATATCTCTCAGTTTATTCCATAGTTGCTTTGGATTACAATTTCCCAGGAAAAGCCTTGTGTGTTCGTTTCTGCATCTACGGATCACTCGTTTAGCTCTATTACGATATTTCTTGAATATAGCTAGGTTTTGATCAGAATGATTTTCATTTAGTGCTCTTAGGGCTAAGTTCCTCAATTCGCAAGCCCGAATAACCTCAGGCTTGTTCATAAATTTGTTACTATTTTTTTCGCTTAGCTTTATGGATTTAAGGGGAACATTCCTTACAAAAATATCTTCCAGTTTACTGCTAAAAGTTTCGATAAGCCTATCACAGTCCGAAGACATATAAAATTGCGCCAAATCCATACCCAAAACATCATCAATAATACGGTTGTAATTTGCTCTATCATAGCACCTAAAAGATATATATTTAACTGAAGGTTGTATTAAAATATCGTAGGAAAGAAAGATGAATGCATGCCGACAAATTCCAGGACTCTGAAATTGACTGCTCAATTCTACCTTGTTTATATCAGTCACGAAGAAAAAGTCAATCAATGACATAGAATTATGGAAATAGTCAATGTGCGTAGGTTTATCGTTATGCACCAATGAGAGATTGCTTCTTGTACAAAAATCAGATATATATTTTTGGTTTCGTTGAACAAATATATTATAATTGAAGTCCCCCATTACTAGCACAGAATTATATCTGGTTGCAATATCCTCAATAAAGGCTTCGCACAAAGTGAAATCACCATGTGGAAGGTACACAACACCAACTACACAGAAAATAAAAGAATGGATTTATTACCTAAACTAGTTTAGCTAATGTGAAAGTTTCTATTTCACCTAATCTTTTCAACAACTTTTCTACTTACACAGTTAATTTAACAACCATGCATTAGGTAATTCACCTAATTACAATTAGTTAATTCAACTAAAATGTTGCTTATTAAATCATCTAATTCTTCTAGTTATTTTACCTAATGCAAGTTGTCGATTTGTTCGTACACTAGGGAAATAACGCATATTAGCATTATCCACGCCTCAGTATAAATTTTATATAAATATTTACATGGATAAATCAAAAGCTTTCCTTACAACTTGTTTTTTTCCCGTATTTGAATTTTATAGGAGCACAGCGCTCTCCTATAAAAAACATAAATAAAAACAAAGTGAGAAAATTTTACAAAAATTAAAGCCTCATTGCGAGATTTGAACTCGGGCCGCTTGCGTTATAGTCAAACGCTTTACCGCTGTGCTGTTACGCCGTTTGATAACTTGTGAACAAAATGTATATAAAAATATGAGGTCCACAACTCTGATATTATGGGCATCTACAGCAATTTGATTAATTGGTATGTAGCGTAAATTTTTGTATTGGAAATTTAGCTCAATAGATAAGGCGTTGGTTGTTGAAATCTTGAGATCACAGGTTCGAATCTCAGCGGTGGCAAAGAAATTTTTCAGTCATTTATACAATGTATATATCTCTCTCATTCTATCTACTATAAAACAAATCTTTCTTCTCTATCATGTGACGAAATGAAGTAAAGTCACCTAAGGAAAGTTTCACTTCAAAATAGAAATTGCAAAACAAAAAACATATTTTTTGCATATTTTTTGCACGGCATAATCATCTAAATAATTAGATGATTTTTCTACACTTAGTAGGTGGCTTGCCTAATCTGAAGTGGTCATAGTTTAAAAAAAATTAGCTAATTCTTCTAATAAATTATGTGTCTTATCTATTTTATGGTTGAAGGTACACCTAAATATTTAGGTTTTTTTAGCTACTCTCGCAGTTAAACTACCCAATATAATTGCATATAATTAACATTTAGAAATTGGTAGCGCACCTAATCAAATTCGTTGACTGAAAATCACCGGATTACTTTAGCTGAATTGACTACATTTTTAGGTAAAAGTTCTACTCTTTTTTTTCTGTGTACAACAATAATTCCATCAACGTCCAATTCTAAAAATAAGGCCTCTACAGCACCTTCGTTACAAATTTGTAGAATAGTTTTAGCCTTAAAGTTATTTGAAATATATAAGGCAACACCACCACCCCTGATATGAACACGGTCATTCCTATATAAATTATATCCAGCTATATGCACAGCCTGATCAGAAACAAAAGGCTTTAGCCATGTTTCAGTTACACCAAAAACACTTAGTGGACATTCATCTAAAATGTTGCGAATTTCATCCATTTTTACCTCTCTATTCGAGGGCTTAATACTTTGAACATTCAAATGGCCTACATGAAAATTGTTGCTGCCAAGGTAATGTTTTAGAACTGAGTTATTACTTGCAACTGGACCCAATAAACTATCCGACACTTCAATTTTTCCACAAACATTTGATAAATTCGATCAACAAAATTCATCAAAAAGAGCTCCACTCCTTTCATGACCAGAAATAGCCAATTCTTTTATTTTTTTTTATTTTCTACTTTCTTTTAGTTTATTTTCGTACATGTTCGATGCACTGTGCTGCGTCATCTTTCCGATGCATTGACTGGTTCACTTACAAAATGGGTCAATTATCAAATTAAAATCTACTGTTTATTGGCAAAGAAAAGAAATGCCTCTTCAATTACGAAACAATTTTTTAACCAACAACATGGTCATGGACTGCACTTCAAGTTGGTGCTACTGAATAGACACTTGCATGTTGCTGCAGCTTTCAACAGCAACAACAACAACGTCACGTTATTGGCTCTTCACATCTTCACTAGCGTGATAAATGCAGGAAGTGAATTTGCATTGAAGCGGACACGCATTCAAGCGTCACAAACTCAGCCAGCTTTCTTTGATGTTATCACAATCTTCACATTGACTTTGATAGACCCGAAAATTCACAGTTGAACTCAGATGGTGCGTCCGTTACTAGCATGAGTGGCAGTTTATTTCACTTCATTTTACATAAAACCCTCTTAATCGTTATTGACTTTTATTGTCATATTTCTTGTAAAAGCTAATATAGTTCAGAGTTCAGTAAAAAGTACAAGAAAACTTTTAACCAAATTGTATAGATAAGGGTATAAACACGTAACTATTTATAACAATTTTTTGCTTTTGAATTTGGTGGCAACAACTCTGCTTCATTGAAGTTCAACTATACTTTATATAAGACTTTTCCTTGGGTCAACAATTACTTGGGTGAGGTTATTTAAACGAGTTTATCTAGTTTTACGCTCAAGTATGAAAACTTGCAATTTTATTGTGTAGCCAAGCGTTGGTGATAAATCAAATTTTTTTTTTGTTGTTATTGTTGCTGCTGTTATTGTTATTGTTGTTGTTGTTGTTAGTAGGCCATGAGGACCAAGCAGCCAAAAAACATTACTTAACATTTAACTTTTGATTTCAATTCAGTTTAAAAGTTTTTCTTCGCGTTACGTTGCAGCACTTGTTGTTGCACAAATCTCTAAAGAGCTTGAATAACTTTGTTTTTTTTTTTTTGCCTCCTCCTTCCTCACACTTATATCAATAAAAAAAATGTTCATACGACAATAATAAGCAGCAATTTGCACTTGAACAACACAACAATTGGCGTTCATTTAATGAATTTCATATAAGGAGACACATATTTTTTTTAATTATTTGGTGTTATAGACCGGGCCGTATTCATGTGTAGACGACATTAACTTAGAAAAATACTCACACATTCCAATTCCAAGTTTTTTTTTTTAACCAAACAGTTTTTGTCTCAATATTCCTGAGTGCAACGTTAAAGTTTAGTTGTGTTCACATATAAGGCGTCTTGGTTAGGTGGAGGAGAGGTGCGGCTGTTCCAAACCATAGTTTCGTATACTATGGTTATTGCCACTTGATTTGTGGTTTCTTAATTGTCTTGGAATCTACACGTAGTAACTATTTTAATGAATTTCTAAAAAAAGCAGATAGTAGGTGTTTTGTCACTATTTTACACCGCAAAAAAAAAATTCAAACATTTTTAAAATAATTTTAGATGAAGCATTGGTTCTTGTTCTCTTTTTTTTTTTGTTTTGTGAAAACTTGTCACAGATGAAGAAACTCACAAGCAGGACAGCCAGAAAAACGTTCGTTGGCAATACTTGAGAGCTTCAATGATAGTTATTTTCAAAGAATTGAAAAAATTACGAAGGAAGCATAGGAAAAAACAGAAATAACAACCAGATATTAGGGGTATTCACGATTCAGTGAACTTACCAATACAGCTGAGGACTTGAGGACTTGAGAACTTGTGCACTTTACAAAAACAAAATACACGTACAGCTACTCATACTCAAAGTGGGACACCGCATATAAATACCCTACTATTGGGTTAAGTTTAAAAAATAAAAATCCAAGATAACATTGAAAAAAATTTTCTTGCAGACTTAATGTAACTGAACAAAAATAAAAACAAAAACTTAAAAAACCTCAATTTAGGCACAACAACAACAAATTCAATGCTTGTTCTTGCACTCTTTTTATGCATATCTCACTCAAAATGGGATAGTTTAAAATTTCGTCAAGTCCCGCTATTTAAGTTCGCATACTCAAATTTCAGTAGCTGAAGTTAGTGTCTTATAATATGTTAATGTGGTTACATTAGTGTTTGCAATTATTATCATGTCAAAAGGTCAAACAACAGTTGAAGAAGAATTGTTGTTAATAATTATAAAAAGAGCATGTCGGTTAGAGAAATCGGTGATTTAGTTGGCAAAAAAAGTCTATCGTTTTTAATATAATAAAAAGATACCGCGCAACTGGCCGTGTTGAAAACAAAACAGAAATGCTGCAAATAGGAAAAAGATAGTGGACCGAGATGCGCGATTTCTTCCAAAAGAAATAAAAAACGATCCGCTACTCTCCGCCGTAGACCTTAAAAATAAATTGTAAGATTTAAAAAATCTTGACGTGAGCCCAGAAATAGTGCGCCGACTTTTAAGAAATAATGATTTGCATGGTAGAGCCGCTCGTCGTAAGCCTCTGATATCGGAAGTAAATCGTCAGCTCAGATATAAATTCGCCAAGGAGCATGAAAACAAATATGCCAGTTTTTGGTCAAACGTATGTTTGCTGGGTGTTTAAGCATTCATTATTTTAATCGTTATTTTTTCACCCATAGGTCATATTCACAGATGAGACCAAAATTTATATTTTCGGTGCGGATGGTAAGCGATTTGGCTTAGAGAAAGCCGTGTAAGGAATTTGAAGACAAAGCAATGAAGAAAACGGTTAAATATGGTGGAGGCTCTCTTATGATTTGGGGCTGCATGTCTGCGTCAGGCGTAGGCAAAATACATTTAGTAAAGGTATAATGGACGGAAAATATTATATTGATATTTTAAAAGAAAATGTTCGTGAGAGCGCGGACAAGCTTGGCATTAAAGACACTTTTGTATTTTACCAAGATACAGATCCTAAGCATAAGTTGTGGAATGCAAGAAACTGGTTACTTTATAATTGTCCTTAAGTACTTGCCATACCCCCACAGTCACTGGACCTTAACGTTATAGAACACTTGTGGGCGGAATTGAAGAAAAGAGTGGCTAAAAGGAACGTTAAAAGAATTACTACCTTAAAAGAAGCAGTAACAGAGGAATGGCAAACTATTGAGCCATCTTTCTGCAAAAAACTAGTTTGAAGCATGCCACGACGTCTTCCAGCAGTGATTAAAAGCAACGGCAAATCAACAAAGTATTAAAACTACTCCCTTTTCTCCAAAATTCGCGTACACTCTTTCAGGTGTCCCATTTTGATTCCATAAAAAGAATTACAAATATAAACACTGAAATTTTTCTGTTTGTCATTGCATTGAATTTTATTTATTGTGTCATCGTTATGATTTTTGCCTATTAAAAAAATGAATATAAGAAAAAAAATGTGTAACATGAGCTTGAACTTTTATTTTTGACGATAAACTCAGATATACGCGGTGTCCCACTTTGAGTGTGAATATTTTTACTAATCCTTTTAAGCTCTGTGTAGTTTCAACAAGATGGTGCAACTTGAATCAAACATTTCACAATAAGCTTTTAATTAACTCTACATTCCGTTGAACCCAAGGTTCCCTGACCTTACTGTACCTGATTTTTTTTTTTGTGGCATTATAACAAACAATGATTTAAAAAATGATTTAACCCTTAACCCAGTAAGCCGGCCTCAAAGCCGCCAACTTATTTTCGTCATTAAAAATTATGTAAACTACCGTTACTTGTGTTAAACAAGCTCAACGATACATGCATGAACATGATACGTTTAGTAGTATTTCGAAAATTATAACTGGTTTTGTGACAGCTAGCAGTGTGTTTTTGGTCATTTTATAAGACTGTGTTAATTTTTAAGTGAGTTAATAATCAATATTTTATAATTAAAAAATTTAATTTTATTCGATTTAAAAATAAGTTTTTGTGTTTTGATATTATATATAATGCCGGCCTGAAAGCCGCCTTACCGGTTTACCGTGAAAGTTTTCCGTGTTTCTACTTGTGAATAATATAAGCTACATACACTAAGAATCATAACTCTACGCTCCTATCGTAAAAAAAATTAAGGCTTAATAAATAAAAAAAAAACAGTTTTTCAAAAAAAATTTTTATATAATATTTTTCGATCTTAATAGGTTTTATATTCATACATTATTTTTATTGTTTATTAACGTTATTTTAAATTATAAAGCATTACTTAACCACAATACAAGAATTAAAGAGTCAAAAGTCTAAGCTCCTCAAACAAGTTCATACATAAAACTGAAAATTTATAAAAACAAAATGAAAATATATTCATGATAAAGAGTGATTTTTTAAGTGCCTGATAACTTTTTTTTTAAAAAAAACGCATAAAATTTGCAAAATCTCATCGGTTCTTTATTTGAAACGTTAGATTGGTCCATGACATTTACTTTTTGAAGATAATTTCATTTAAATGTTGACCGCGGCTGCGTCTTAGGTGGTCCATTCGGAAAGTCCAATTTTGGGCAACTTTTTCGAGCATTTCGGCCGGAATAGCCCGAATTTCTTCGGAAATGTTGTCTTCCAAAGCTGGAATAGTTGCTGGCTTATTTCTGTAGACTTTAGACTTGACGTAGCCCCACAAAAAATAGTCTAAAGGCGTCAAATCGCATGATCTTGGTGGCCAACTTACCGGTCCATTTCTTGAGATTAATTGTTCTCCGAAGTTTTCCCTCAAAATGGCCATAGAATCGCGAGATGTGTGGCATGTAGCGCCATCTTGTTGAAACCACATGTCAACCAAGTTCAGTTCTTCCATTTTTGGCAACAAAAAGTTTGTTAGCATCGAACGATAGCGATCACCATTCACCGTAACGTTGCGTCCAACAGCATCTTTGAAAAAATACGGTCCAATGATTCCACCAGCGTACAAACCACACCAAACAGTGCATTTTTCGGGATGCATGGCCAGTTCTTGAACGGCTTCTGGTTGCTCTTCACTCCAAATGCGGCAATTTTGCTTATTTACGTAGCCATTCAACCAGAAATGAGCCTCATCGCTGAACAAAATTTGTCGATAAAACACATTTCGAACCGAACACTGATTTTGGTAATAAAATTCAATGATTTGCAAGCGTTGCTCGTTAGTAAGTCTATTCATGATGAAATGTCAAAGCATACTGAGCATCTTTCTCTTTGACACCATGTCTGAAATCCCACGTGATCTGTCAAATACTAATGCATGAAAATCATAACCTCAAAAAAATCACCCGGTAGTAGCTTGTTCAATAACTACGACGTTTAAGGACTTCTCTAAGCCTCTTTTGCATTGAGTTGACAAGATTAGCTGTTTCTTCAGCAGTGATGTTTTGCCATTCTTCAGTAATTAACCTTTTTAGCAGTTTTTGCTTGTAATAGTTCGTTTTCGAATTTTCCGTTCTAGCAATGTCTGGTGACTGTGGAGGTGTTTTCAGCTGTTTTGGTACATTGTAAAGTAGCCAAGGCTTTATGATTTCAGCCGTGTGTTTTGGGTCATTGTCTTGTTGGAAGTAAAACTCACTGAACAACAGAAGTTTCTCTGCACTTTGTTTTACGTTTTCTTTCAAAATTTTTTTTAATAACCGAATTTGTCCATAATAGATTCAATAAACACAGAATTCCCAACTCCACTAGCTGCCATACACCCCCACATCATCACACCTCCACCACCATGCTTAACAGTTCGCAATAAGTTCTCTTTATTGAGGGCTTTACCCGGCTTTCTCCACACAATCTGCCGTCGTTTTATTCCGAAAATGCAGAACTTACTCTCATCCGTAAACATGACATTTCTCCAGAACTCAGATGGTTTGTATACATACTGATTTGCAGAGGCAATACGTACGCTTTGTCGGTTTACCAATGATATGAAGGGTTTCTTACGAACAACTCTTCTATGATATCCGGCCTTTCTCAAAATTCTTCTAGCAGTAGATACACTAATAGTCTTGCCAAACTTTTGATTGATATCAAGATATTTGCGAAGCAGTAATTTTACAATTTTTTTTTCACAAGTAATATTATACTGCGAGATTCTCGTTTTGATAGCTTAGGTGGGCGCCCTGGACGTGGCTTTGAAGTTATTATTCCGGTACTTTGAAAGTTCTGAACTATTGTTCGAACCGAGGTCCATGCTCTGACCACTGTTTTCCCAATTTGTCGATAGTTTTGGCCCTCTTCCCAAAGCTTTATAAATATGTTTCTTTCACCGACACTAATTTCTTTTCTTCTAGCTGCCACTATAAGAAACGATTAAAATATCAAGAAATAAAATATAAATTTTATTGAATTAAATACTTCTTATTATTTAAAACCAACAAAACACGAATTTGCCCACGTTAACGTGCGTACAACTTGCAATAATTTGTAGTGAGCGTACACTTTTTACACTTGCATTGCTTAAATGTGGCGCCATCAGTGCCGTTATTTCTAACGCTCTCTGAACGAATTCAAAAAAGTATGTACAGAGCATTATTAGTGAAGTGCACAGTAAATAATCGAAATAAATTGACGCAAGTTTTTAGTGCGATGGGAGCGTAGACTTATGATTCTTAGTGTATGTGTTTTTGTGATTTTAGAAATAGCTGAAAGAAGAATAACCAAGAATAAAAGTAAGTGGAATAGAAGGTTCACTTTTAATAAGATGAGTGACGAAGAGCTACAGGAGGTGATGGATTCCGTTGCTATTGAAAGTGATGATTGTGATGAAAGTTGAAGTGGTGGTGACTTTAATAATGCTGACGACTACCATGACCCTGACTATGTTGAAATAACGCCAGAAAATCAGGAAATTATCGATAACTGTGTACTACATATGGAAATTTCAGACACAACGGATGATTTATTCAAACGGTAAATTTATTCGTAAATATTAGTGTAATTGACGACGAGCTTTCTGAAGCTCCATCAACATCAACAGCAGCTCTATGATCAGTAGCATCATCCATACCACCAAAAATATCCAGGTCAACATTAGCACCTATGGACTCCACTGGTCCTAGAATTTTACCAGGTGCAGGTGGTTTTACTGGTACTTCTGAAATTGATATCGATATAAAATCAAAAGAGTTTGAAAAGATAATGGGGAAAACTACACCAATGCAATTACATGTAAATGAGGTTGCATATAGAGGAAATTTTGAACTACCAAATCAGGGGCGGTTCCAGGAATATATTTCGGGGGGCGTTTCAAAAATATTTATGTACGTTATATATATAAAGGGTAGTTAAATTTTAAAGGCCGATGTTGATTTTGATAAAATACAAATTATTAAGGAAATTATTGTCATTTCTTTTTATTATGATAATATTGGTATGGTTCAATTATGCATGGAACAAAATATCGGCTAAATGGCCGCCGCGACCTCGGCGACACACCTCCATCTGATGGTCCAAATTTTCGATGACGCCGAGGCATAAGTGAGGTTCTATGCCGTCAATGTGCCGAATTATCTCATCCTTTAGCTTTTGAATTGTTGCTGTCTTATCGACGTACACCTTTTCTTTCAAATAACCCCAAATAAAGAAGTCCAACGGTGTCAATTCACATGATTGGCGGCCAATTGACATCGCCACCACGTGAGATAACACGGCCATTGAATTTGTCGCGCAAAAGAGCCATTGTTTTGTTAGCTGTGTGGCAAGTGGAACCGCTCTGTTGAAACCACATATCGTCCACATCCATATCTTCCAATTCGGGCCATAAAAAGTTCGTTATCATCTCACGATACCGAACACCATTCACAGTAACTGCCTGACCAGCCTCATTTTGGGAAAAAATACGGCCCGATGATGTCGCCAGCCCATAAACCGCACCAAACAGTCACTCTTTGTGGGTGCATTGGTTTTTCGGCAATCACTCTTGGATTATCATTCGTCCAAATGCGGTAATTCTGCTTATTGACGAATCCACTGAGGTGAAAATCTGCCTCATCACTGAAGATGATTTTCTTCGAAAATTTATCATCCACTGTTGCCATTTCTTGCCACCATTCTGACCGTGTAAATGCAAGTCTTTTTGCATAATGTTCATCAATGACGAGCGTGAGAGGTGCAATTGTTGGGCACGACGACGAGTTGAGGTGGACGGCTCTTCAGCCACACTATCGCGAACAGCAGCAATATTTTCTGCAGTACGAGCTGTACGACCATGCACTGGTGTTTTCACATCTCCTACAGACCTGGTTTGTTCAAATTTTTGCACGATTTTTCCGATTGTACGCACATTTGGACGATTAAATTGACCGAAAAAATCACGAAGTGCTCGATATGCATTTTGATTTGAAAGCTCATTTTCATAATAAGCCTGAATAACTTTAACGGTTCAAATTGAGTTAGTCTGAAATTGAGAAATGTCAAATGAAATGCAGAAAAAAACTTGACATTTAGGTGTGGTTTATATTCAACATCGGCCCTTAAAATTTAACCACCCTTTATATACTTTAGAGCGGGATAATTTTTTTTTCAAAAAATCGTAGGTGTGGGAAGAAACCGTTAGTCTTAAATCTATTTCGAGCTTTTGGTTTTTCAAAAGAAGGTTATACTTTGTGTTTTGCTGCAATATGTGAAAAAATTATTCCACTTATTGGAAAAAACTTTGCTACGAAAAAAATAGCCATCCACATTTCACTCCATATGATTGTGTGGTGCTCAGGATTATTTTTTTGTGTTAAATACCACAAGCTGACGCTGGGGTGAAGATAATTATAATAATAAATGTTACTAGTAAACCCGTATGGCGTTAAAACGCCAAAATGAGAAAAAAATGTAGTTTAAGATTGTTTTCTTTTTATTATTAGAACTGTTATCATTTTTTAACATATTTCTGTGTAAACTACCATTTGATGTTGCGAAACTTTCACTGTTGCGTAAGATGAGCTGCATACTCTTTTATTTACTTAAAATTTTCACGACATCAAAAGAGCGGATTCGACTTAATGTCAAATATTATTAGCCGTGTGCGAATTCTGGGGCTTGCAACTTTGCAATTTTTCTCAACGACTCTCTTAGGCTCTTATTAATAGTCATAGAAAATAACAGGGACCGGAACTTGAAAACGTTGCATTTTAAATGGAAAAAAAATGTTTCCGATGGGCCGAGCTTGATTTGTGGTATAAGAATTCGCTGACCAATGCTTGCACCGGTTAGTAAAATGCATTCGACAGTATTATTGTAAGGATTAACAATCTGCAGTCGGATTCTTTTGATAAGTCATTTCACTGCATTAAGATTCCTCATCAGCATAACAATTGCATCTGTTTTGAGCGTTAAGTGGTGTCACGAAAGACCACTTACCTACTTTAGTGCTATTTAGGAACTCCGTTGGGAAGTTTATTTGTGCGGCACTTCATCAAAACGGTTGTGCAAATGCTTTTATACAAAACTTCAAGATAAGATAATAGCAGAACTACTAACAAATTCATTTTGAAACCATAATTCGTCCGTTGGTGCAAGAATAGCGTTTTCTTGAATGGTATCACTGTTTATGTCGTTTTGTAGATCGTCATTAATAAAATCAATTCACAATCCGTAATCTAAAAGGAGCTGATCAAGAATTAACTTGTCGCAAAAACTTAAAAATTCCTTTTCGCCTTTGTCTAATCGCATGTTTTTTCAAGCTTCATTGTTTTTACGTAAGATCACAATTTTCTATTGTTATAACGTGTCCAGAATAAGAGATTTCTGGAACTGTTTCCTTAAAATCACCAGAAAATACAACTTTTCAAAAAACAGTTTACGAATGTCTGGTAATATCGCGAAACACACAATCAATTACTGTCAGTGCTACTGCAGGAATCATACTTGCTTCATCAATAATGATAAGATGGGCATAATCAAAGTAGATTCCGTGCTCAAAATTGGGCTTCAGGCGTTAAGCTGATACAGATGTATCTCAAGCAGAGGTCTAGGAAGTTTGAATTGTCTGTGCAAGGTAGTAAAGGCTACTGGAATAGAGATTTTGCCTGAACTTCCTCTTTTGCAACTGGAACATAAATATAACATTTATTTGAATGTTATATTTATTTGAATGTAATGGCGTCCGTAGCGTAGTTGGTTAAAGTGCGTGGCCGCTATGTTAACGAACCTGGAGACCCAGGTTCAAACCCCAGCAGCGACAGAAAATTATTTGATTTAAAATAATTTTTCTTTTCGGCCGCCACCTCTCTGCAGACAATGACAAACCTCAGAAAGTAATCAAAATGCCATGTAAAGCTTCTTGAGAACGAGAACATTCCGTTCATTGCCGTTCGGAGTCGGCATGTAGGTCCGGTTCTCGGTCAATTGTGTACAAAAGTTAATAACACGCACAACACAATTGATCATAAGAAGCTATGTAGGTCAAAGTCCTTTCAAGGGCTGAAATGGCCAGTTATTTTTTTTTTTTTTATTTGAATGTTTTTCGCTTTGCTCAACTGCTTTAATTATACAAAAGAATGATTTTGAAAAATTTCAGAAAAAAAATATCACATACTTTTAGGCATCCCATAGAAAACTTACTTTCTTTGCAGAAGATTGTTTTGCTTTATTTGATTAAATACACAATACTTTCGAAAAAGTAAGACCCTATTGCACATCTGCAGACCAAGACCTTTCTATTGATACCTCATTTATGAAAATCGCATTTACGGTATAGATTTGATGGTCATCACAAAAAAGGCGCTTGCGTAATAATAATATAGATTTCTCTGTTTATTTGACCCGAATACAAATCTAAAAGGCCAACATAAAACCAACATCAAAATAATTAAAAATTACAAAAACCGGAATTTTTCTCCATTACTGTATAAAAAGGAAGTTTACGTCTACACTTCCGATACTATCGAAACTGTGGGTTTTTTAATTAAAACTGTGCGGTGTTTGGATATATTTTATCCAAAAAATGCGGTGTTTTTGTGATTTCAGGTTAAGATTGTATGTGTGACTGTTTACAGCTACAGGCGCAATATCGCAAAAACAAACAAAAACTGGAACAGAATTCAGTATTTTAGCAATACGTGTAGAAACAGCTACAAACGTTTACAGCATAGGGGTGTGAATATTTAAAATAAATTATAAAAAACCAATTTTTTTCTTTTTGGTACTCTTAGCCCACATAATAAACATCAGTACATCACATTTAAATACAGGTTCTTTTAGAATTTCGGGGGGGGGGGGGGGGTTTGAACCCCCAAAACCCCCCCTGGATCCGCGCCTGTACCAAATGCAATCAAAATCTTAAGTACAATTATATTGGAAATAATTGCAATATTTCCAATATTTTTTTACACCTAAATAATGGAATTGGTGCGTAATGAATCATGTAATGCAGCGCATAACAAAGATATTGCGACAAAATTCTCTATAAAAGTTGAAGATTTAAACAACTACATAGACATATGTGTACAAATATTCAAACCTCGAAAGCGATTGGGGAAAAAAATGCATTTCCTGTAATACAAAATACAATGCCTTTGAAGAAATTCGAGAGCAAAAAAGATATTTGTGTTTCCAAATGAAACGTATAGAGTTAAAAAAGCTCAACCTGGCTATGATCCTTTTTTTCAGATAAGAAAATTGCAAAACTTCCTTAATGATTGATTTGACTCAGTACGGAAAGCAGCTAGGTTACGTATTTGTTGACGAACAGATGTGTAGCACAAAGATCAAACATCATCTTTGTCAATAAATGCCACAGAAACCACATAAATGGGGTGTGAAATTATTTGTGCATTGTCACAGTTTTGGATTTTCTTATAAATTTGAAATTTATTGCGGTGCCGGAGATAATGTTGTAGTGCTATTATCCCAAACCATTTCAAATTTTTAGCACTATATATCCAAATACGTTTAGCGCTATATCAAAACCATTTCAAATTTTTAGCACTATACATTATATTTTGATAATTTATACACGTCCTAACTACTGCTAGTTTATCTACGTGCTCGTGGTATCTATTCACTGGGAACTACTCGGCATAATAGAATTCCAAAACACAAAACTACCATCAGAAAAAGATGAAGAATTTCAAAAAAAGGAGAGAGGAACTATTTTATGACGGAGTATGCTGGAAGAGCATATGTTATTGATATTTCCACAATTTTGGTGAAAGACACAAAAAACGTGCGTCTAGCTTCCACTTACGTTGCAGTTAAACCATTCTTAAGAGATAATCCAGCGACTCAACCATCGAAAGTAGCACGGTATGATAGAAAAAACAAGCATTTTTTCGAAGTGGATTGCCCAAACATAATACATAATTCGTGAATTCGTACGCACATAGGTGGAGTAGATTTGTAAGATGGTTTTATTGGTCGCTATCATATTCGATTGAGGACGCAAAATGTAATGACTCGTTTATTTGATCACCTTATTGAACGAGCTAATTTCGAACTGCAAAAAAAGGACAGTGTACTGTCTCATAAAAATTTTGCAAACTTTGCCTGAATTTCGTGAAGAAATAGCTACTTCTCTTTGCAGCATCAAAGAAAAATAACCAGTTGGAAGACCTGCTGTAAATGCTGAACCTACCAATTCTGCTGTTAGAAAGAAAATCAAATATCCAGTGGATGATGTCCGATTTAATAAATACGATCATTTTCCTTTATAGATAACAGACAAGAAGAAACAAACTTGCAAATATCGTGCAAAGATTGGTTTAAAAACCGAAACGAAATGTAAATGCACAAAATGCGACATAACATGCATTTATGCTTCTTCACGAAAAGAAATTGTTTTTATGAGTATCATAATAATAAATAATTCAGTTTGTTAAAAATACGAGTATGTAACTATTGTATTTTTTTTTCTTTTTGTACCTTCATATATAAAATACCTTATGAATGAATAAAAACCAACTTTATTTTATACTAAAAAAAACCAACCACTCTTTAACCACGTCTTTTTTAAATTGCACCTGGCGACTTTCGTATGTGAAATATTGCCATAAAAGCATTAAATTCGTGTTTCATAAATTTCAGAGTAACTAACTTCTTTATTTCTGATTTGGTGGATTGAGGGTTAAGGCAATCCAATCGAACAATAATTGAGGCATTTCCAGCTGCAACCCTTCAGGTAGCAATGAATAACTTTTTGATAAGATATCATAGAGGGTAGTGGCCATTTAAATTCACTTAATTAAATAACCAATTAGCAATTAAATTAAATAATAAAAACGTATTAGTTTTCAAATGAATTAAGAAAAAATAATTAACATGAATTTAACAAAAAGATTTTTGAGTTTATAATTTTTTACTTATTCTGAGCACTGGAATTGTGTATGATGGGGCCCAATATATGCCTAAAAGCGGCACTGTTTTATAAATACGATAACAATTCATAAAGTCTAATTAAAATAAACCTATTTATTTATTCAAAGCTAAGTCACGATTAATATTCTTAAGAGCTAAAGGGCCTCATAAAGAATATGTTTTTCACTTTTTCCCAATTGATTATTTTATACAAGTTATTTTTATCAGCTTTTTATTATTGCGAACCTCATTAAAAAAGCAACTTGGCAAAAACCCCTCCGAGTGCCATAAAAAGGGAAATAATGGGATGTTGTTATTGAAAATTATTTTCTACTCATGTAGATCTACGAATACGGAAAATGATTTTGTCATCGACTTGTTTATAGCTGAAAATACATTTTTGAATTAAGATTAGAAAATAGATGTAGCAAGATTACAACTTTATATTAATACAGAACAAAACAGATAAGTATAAAAAATAAACAAAAAAAAAATAAAATTCAGGAAAAACACATTCTGTTTTTGTTTTCAAATATACATATGTATGTCGTTTGTTTTTTCTGTTTATTAAGCTAAAATTCAGAAAACTATTTCATTCTTTTTTGTATTTTAAATTTAATTTTCCAATGGAAGACACATCTTTACACACACACACATTTCCAACTTGTTAAAATATTGAATGAGTTATAACACTAGTTACCTTGTCATTCTTTTCAATGTTAAAACTGATAAGTTTTGACGTGACAACGTTACGTTTTACCGCGCAGGTTTCCAAAAAAGTTGAAATAGGAATTTTTCTAAAATGCATCGGCGTTGCATAGAATTGTTACTAAATGAGTATAGGTGCTATGATAAAAATAATGTTCCGACAGTAAAGGCCAATTCTTTGACTCTATGACAAAAATAAAAAAAAAAAATTTAAGACATCATCAAAACGCGGAGGAAGGCTTAAGCAACGAAACTGCAAATTTGTTAAATGGAATTATAACGGACCATATATTAATAGATGCAAAAGAAAAAAATGATTATAAACTGGTAACTGGTAAAAGCCGAGAGATCCGCTCCAATATTAAAAACGAACCAATTATACAACAGCGTTGCATCGAATTATTACTCGATAATTATATGCGCTACGATATATGTTATAAAACAGAAATGAAGGTTTTATAATTGGCCTTACGACAAAAATATAAAAAAAAATATGACGTCGTCTTATTGCCAGGATAACATCTTATGCAACAAAAATGCAGTATTGTTGCATGGAATTATTACTCGGTTACTAGGGGTGCTGCGGGAAATTTATTTTACAACAGCAAAGATTGGTTCTTTAGCCTTATAAATGAGAATAAAAAAAAATGTTTAAATAAAATATCCTAAAATGCACCATTGTTGCATGGATATATTGACGTTAAGGTTAATGTAATGTAAATGTTATGTAAATGTAAAATGTAATGTAAATGTAATGTAAATGTAATGTAAATGTAATGTAAATGTAATGTAAATGTAATGTAAATGTAATGTAAATGTAATGTAAATGTAATGTAAATGTAATGTAAATGTAATGTAAAAGCAAAAATAAAATCAAAAGGAAAAGTAAAAGCAAAATCAAAAACAAAGTAAAAGCAAAATCAAAAATAGAAATAAAAATAAAATAAAAATCAGGACAATTTTTATTACAAGACTTTGGACATGGTCAAGGTCTAGAATTAGAAAAAAGAGAAGGACCAGGAATAAGACAAGGAATAGGACAAAGATTTGGAAAAAGTTTAGACAAAAAAATGAATAAAGGAGTTTGACAAAAATTAGAAATAGAATTAAAAAAATATTGGGGAAAAGGACTAGGACAAGGATTAGGGCAAAGATCTAGGTGCACTTAAAACAATTAGAACAAGATTGGAAAAAGGATAAGGACAAGGATTGAGATAAGGATTTGGACACACAAAGGACAAGATTTCGGACAAAGATTTCGGACAAAGGATATGGTCAGACATTGGACGTAGAACAAAATGGCAATTGAACAAGAAGTAGGACAGTTTAAGGTTAAATATTAGAATAAAGATAAGAATAAAGCCAAATTTTGGAACAAGGATAGCGACATTATGAGGTCATAGATATAGATACGCTGTCACGTTAAAACCTGCGGTTGTGTCCACGACACAGCCAACTTCTTTTTAAATTAATTCTTAACGCAGACCGTTTCCCAATAAAATTTTTAGAACGAAAATAAAAGTTAGTTATATTTGCTTAAGTTAAGTTTGCAAACAAACTCCCAATAGCAGAGTCCATTTAAAAAATTTTCTGCTATCGAAAAATTTAAATCGATTAAAATATTTGACAAAATAGTTTGTTTACAAAATATATAAATATTGATACAAACTGTACACTGAAAAAAAAACATGTTTTAAAATTGAACGCAATGTATTCATTAAATTTGTTCATCATTTCTCTTTTTTTTCATGTTAGCTTTTTTATTAAAAAAAAGTCTTAAACACAATTTGCTTTTACTTTGGGGAAATTTGTTTCAAGCTATATTCTTCGTTTGATGAAATTTTAAAAACAAAACTTAATTTTGTACACGCGTTTTATGAAGTGTACAGCAAATTTTTTTTTTTAACGAGCTTAGAGTTTTGAAAGCAAAATGCACCAACCTGAAAATACAGTTAAATTTAATTACAAACATTTTTTCATAACATATTTAGTAATTAGTTAAAACATAAACTCGTTAAAAATCCTATATTTAACAAAATATTACTAAAAATGTGACAAAATATCTATCTCTTCACTTTTTTACCATGCTTAAAAAACATCAGTGCTAATGCTGTCGTTTTTTAAAATGTATTAAAGTAAGAATTATGCAAAAAGCTATTATGTCTTTCTAGCATTTTTCCAAATAAAAGCCTGTTTTCAATAAAAAATTAATAAATGCTTAGTATTTCAATCAAGGCATACAACGAAAATAATTCAATTGATAATTTGGAATTTCAATCTTTATAATTTTGAGTGGAGTATTCTAAAATTAATTTATTTTTAATTTTAGTCATATTTAGAGTTTCAATTAATTTTTTTTAACGAATTCAGTTTTAAGAGTAATACTATTTTTCATGAGATCCTCGACTGTATATTCGCAGAAACCTGCTTTTATTTAAAGGTTGGTTGGCCTTTTCCATCTTGGCTTGTGTAGAGATAAATTTTCAAAAGGATTTTACATGCTCGAAGGAATTTTTCCAATTTCAAATTAAAAATAGTTGTTTCTTTTACGAAAGCAGTCTCAGAAGTACCTGACCTGGCCTATAAATGGCAGTTGTTGTTTGAAAAGAATGATTATAGCAAAGAAAGTACCAACCTTATAAAGCTTAAGTTTGAAGTTTGACGACATTACATTGTTCAGTATTTGTTTGGCAGCTTACAATAGTGAACGCTCTTAATGAATGAGTAAACATGGAAAAAAATTGGTCATCGTTATGTGATAGAATACTTTCATTTGTAAATATTGTATCACATATGTATGAAATTTGAAATCTATCCAATATCAAAGCCTCGATAGATTCTACACTGGGGGAGTCTGCTTCTTCGTTTACAACAGTAAGATAATTACAACAGCTGCCAAGACGAACATCGCAATTGTCGGCCAAATTAGGAGATCACGCCATAAATGAAAAATACACAAAATGATATTGGATGACCGTCGACTGCAAGATAGCAGACAAGAGAGACATTTCAAGACGTACTGTGCATCGCATATTGATTGAAAATTTGGGCATGAAAAAGCTGTTCGCAAGGTGGTTGCCGCGATTACTCGCAATAAAACAAAAAACAGCGTCGTGAGGATACAGTGGACCCAATTATTTCCTAATGTAAAGTTATTATTTTTTGTAAGTTCTATTGCATTAATGACGTTAATTTTATAATAAAACGTAAGCTCTCTGTGTGTTGTTTAATTTACTAAATTTGACATACATAATGAAGTACGATTTGTAATTCAGAGTATAACTTATAGAATCTTATCATTGGATCTGTAATTTTTCGGATTACAAGGTACACTTTTGTAAAAAATTTCGGACTATAGGGGGTCTTAGGCAGTACTCTATTATCCGAAAAATTGGATAGTTCGACACTGCCCTGTAAAACGTTTTTCGAATTACCGGGGGTCCACTGTATTTCAATCGAGTGTTAAGCGAAATGTCACAGCAATTAAGTAGAGTTTTTTCTTCGGTTCATAGCCATGGATAAAACATGAATCCCCATTACTTCACACCTAACACGAAGAAACAGTAAAAACAAAGGACTAAAAGGGGAAAATCGGCTCCGAAGAACGCGAATACAGTTCCAACTTAAAGTAAGGTCATGGTATCGGTTTTTTGGGCTGCTCTTGGGATTATTTCTATGGATTATCTATTTTCAGATAAGAAAAACAATCAACGGTGAGTTTAATGAGAACTCATTGAAGCGTTGGAGTAATGAAGTCAAGAAAAAACGGCCGCATTTGGCGAAAAAGAAAGTTTTGTTTTATCAAGACAACGCGCCAGTTCACACATCCGATTTCACGATGGGCAAAATTAATGATGGCCAAATTTAAAAAAAAATGGCTCTGTGGTAAAAGATTTGCCAACAATGAAGAGATGCAGTCTGCGATTGATGGCTATTTTGAGGATTTTGACGGTTCTTACTATAAACAGAGGCTCGAAGCTATTGACCATTGCTGGAAAAGGTGTATCGAGCTAAAAGAAGACTACGAAGAGAAATAGAGTAGACGTCCAATATAACGAATGGTTTTTTGCCCAGCCTTTTCGTTAAATCGAAAAATTCGTTATATCGAATGAATATTTTAAACAAAGAAATATAGTTTTTAGTAGTTTAGTTTTTTTTATATTAATAAAATATTTGCATATTTTGTCCTTTTTTTCAATTAATCTTTGAGAAAACTTAACAAACTCGTTCGGTTCTTGACACTTTCCATTGTTTTTTTTTGTGTGTTTCTTCTTGAAGCTCCTGTAAAATATTGATTTAAGTGCAGTTTACATTATTTTCTGAAGCCCATTGTTATGAAAGAAGCCCTTAAGGCAAACATGCACACGTAGTGAGCCATATGGCCCGCTTGGCCATTCATATACATTTTTTCTATCTTAATTTTGTCTTTGCGATCAAAGAACGACTGCAAAAAACAACAACACAAACCGCACTCGTTCAGTGTTCAGCACATTTTCCAGCGAACTTTGCAAAAACAAATGCATGCAAACAAAGCCAAAATAAAAAAACGCACACTCGATGATGTCGATTCTGAAGCTGATTGTCCCGTTACTTGTGTGTCGAGCTATTTTTCATGAGATATGATTTTATTGCATTGTAATTGCTTTTTTTTTTGTTTGATTTTTTTGCCAAACGCAACGATGAGGAACATTTTGTTTTTGTTTTTTTTTTTTAGTTTTTTAAGCATTGGTCCGAGCTTAAAATTTCTTGGGCTCCACTGCCATACGTGTAACAACCAAAAACAGGAGCTGTTTTCAAAAAATTTTTTTAGATATAAGAAGTTATTTTTTTTTAATTTATACAGTTTATTGTACATAAAAAATACTTATAAAAATATTTTTTTTCTTAAATACAGTTCTGGCTTTAATATAGAGGGCGCTGAAAATGGCATTGAAAATAAGACATCCAAAACGGTTCGATGGATATGACCTTTCCCATGTATCGGAAACAAAAAATCAAATAACATTTTAAAGCATAGACCATTTATTAAGCATCCCCCCTACGCAAGACCACCGGGGTATTGTTTTAATTATGGCCGAAGTTGAAGTAAGAAGTTCAAAAAATAGATACATTTTTCGAGCGCTTTTTTGTTTATAAAAAAAAAAATAGATACTTGAATTAAGGGGGATGCTTAAAGGACAAAATAACGAACAAAATGCAAAAAAATCAATGAAATTGAACCAATAGATTTCGAGTTATCTATCGAACCGTTTTAAAAAAACTAGTTTCGAGGAAATCGCGTTTAAAGTTCTTTATTTACGTTGTATGGAGTGTAGACATTGGTTAACGAAAACCGTTATAACTTTTGTTTGTTTTTTTCTTTGTTAGGTCGAGTACTTCTGGTACTACCATCGTAATATGAATTCTACTAAGCATTTATTTTGAGAAACTTTTGCACTTTTTTAACATTTTTTTTAATGAAATGCAAGATTTTGTTATTTTTGAATTTATGGCGGGTATAAGCTCCGAAACTCCCCATGGCTACGAACCTGATTCTTACAGAGCTTAACATATTTCATTTTTACTCTTATTTTGTTAATATTTTCAAATAAATAACTTGTAATTATTGCTATTAACAATTAAAAATTTATTGAATTTATTATTCTATAACTCTCACATAAAGTTATAACCTCTGATTAAATTTGATTTAATTGTATAGCTGTAATATTGTTAACTTTAACGTCAGCTTGATTTTTTTATACACTTGTTTTAAAAGTTTTTTTTTTCTTTTTTTTCGTTGTTTGCTGCTTTTTTTCACAGTTTACAATATTAGCCGCCCTGTTATTTAACGGTTACTTGAACTCTTGAAAGAAGTCGGAATAATTGCATTATCGTTGAATCACTCACAATTTCTAAATATTTTTGTCACTTCAAATGAACTTGGTATTTTACTACGTAATTATTTAAACACCGTCTATAAACATTATGAGTATATTAAATATTTTAAATAAATAATCTTTTTTAATATTATTTTTTAATATTTATGCACTGTATTTCACAGATATTTTTATTACCTTTAAATTACAAAAAGTATAGCGAATATCTCAATACTCTGCAATGGAACACTAAGTACACAACACACAGAAAATCAACACTGTAATCCTTGGCAAAAACCAAATCCAATGGTTAATTTTACAACCGACTCAAACGATTCTAACAAGCTTATTTGTAATTTTTTGTTTTTTTTATTTTTTTTTTGTTGTTTTTTTTTTTTTTTTTGTTTGTTTGTTTATGTTACTACCGCGAAAATAACTATCTGCTTGCAGCAGCTACCACGAATGAACTGTTTGGCCATAGACCGTGCCGCGTTACTTTATAAGAGTACCTTTAAAACTTCAAATAATCTTGGAGCATATTTTTGAGACGTTGGAACAAAATTTACGTACTCTCAGTTTTCAAAGAAATCTTCATGCGATCTACGTTGCTTTTGTGCATTAAAAAATTAATATTAAGAGTATGAATGTCTTAAAATATCTCTTAAGAGAGCGCAATTTTTGTGAGCTATGCAAATAATAGCTGACTTGTTGTCAAACAATGTCTTGCAGTGGATTTACTAAAAGATCTACTCTATTGACTTGCTTTGGTCCAGAGCGTATAAAGCGTGTTATCAGAGCTCACGATCAGTAAGAGATCGTGAAAAAAAGTAACTATCTACAGCCTCCCACCCTCCTGGCTGTGTGAAAACCGACTTAGATGAATGCAAATGATAGCGAACTTCTTCTTGTACACATTGCAATATATTCAACGTTTAGCAGAGCAAAACCAAGATCAGTTAATTATGAGGCAGAGCCAATTTTATGATGTAGCTGTGATTGAAAATGTTATTGATTTAAAATTGAATAGATTCATATTATTGTGGCACTTATTTCAGCGAACGATACGGGGAAATCTATCTTTCTTGTTAAAGTTACTTATTTCTTTAAAGACCGTCTTTTTTGTTCGGGCTGAAACAATTATACCCTGCGTTGTTTTAGGTTCTGATCCAGGTTAGGTAAGGTTAGATTTGGTTAAGGTGGCAGAGCCAACAAACGACTCGTACACTTAGGCCAGTGCAGGCCCGACGTGATACCACATAATCTCTTTTGAAAATATGAGAGATTTCCCTCCTAAGCAAACCAGTTCGCACGGATGATAAACTTTATTATATTCTTGATTTTCAGGCATGAGAATTCGGTAAGTCCATTTAGGAAGGGATGTCCCAGAGTTGCCAATCTCCTTTTACTTAGCGCCGGACATTCGCAGAGGAAGTGCTGGTCATTTTTTACCTCTTCTTCACATTTGCAGCTTCTGCACAAATCGTTAAATATATAGTAAGTCCCATGTATCATGGAGGGGGAAGGCTACAAAATTATTGCCAATGCCGATAATATTTCTCTCGTCTTTAACCGAAAATTTCCTCAAGCTCTCTTTCAACTTATGGAAAGAGCACCCTTAATCCTTTCGAGATGGATTAAGCGTAAACACAGAGAACAAATCTCATCCTTTTCACTAGGTAATATAAAATCCCCAACCTAGTACCACCGCGTCTGAATGGCACGAGGTTGCTCTTTAGTGATCGAAGTACTTAAGAGTTATTCTGCACGAAGCACTTAAGAGTTATTCTGGATAAGAAACTTTGCTGGAAAGGCAAATATAGCTCTATTTGCCTGTAAAAAATCTATGGATAAAAAATGGGGTATTTCACCCAGAATAGTACATTGGATTTATACGGCAATTGTCCGTCCCATACTTTTATACGGTTCATTGGTATGGTGGAGGTCCCTTGATAAGGCAACTGCACTTCAGAAATTCGCAAAGGTTCAAAGAAGTGCACGTCTCTGTATTACTGATGCATTATACTCAACCCCAACCAGTGCTCTGAATGTCATGCTTCACCTTCCTCCTCTTGATATCTTTGCCAGGAGTGTGCTAACACAGCAGCCCTCTGACTAAGAGAATCTGGAAATTGGATAGGTAACAGATGCGGTCACACAGTAATTCTGAACTCGTTGGTCCCCGACAAAACATATTACTGTGTACCTTGCTTAAATCTTGAAAAGAACTATGAACTTCTCATCCCTTCAAGGCTAGACTGGGCCTAACAAAACCCCCTTAAAATAACCGGAATTAAAATTTTTACAGACAGATCCATCTTCAAAAATACAAAGGGGGAGGAATTTACTACCAAGATCTGGAAATAGAAGCTTTCTTTAGAGAACTAAACTATTGTAGGGTCTACCAAGCGGAGATGATGGCTATATATGAAACCGCTAAGATTCTAGGTCAAAAAAGCTTTAGGGGAAAGAATATTGACATTTTCTCAGATAGCCAACCTGCGCTTAAAGCGCTGAACTCGCATATTGACAACTCCGAAACTCTCACTGAGTGCCGCAGATCTCTTAACGAGATGGTAAGGTTATTCAGGATCCACCTCATATGGGTACCCGGTCATAGGGATATCGAGGACAATAATTTGGCTGACAAATTGGCAATCCAATTGGCAATGACCTCGAACACCTTCTTAAATTATGACTTTATTGGTATACCCATGTCCTCCTATAAACTCCAGTGCAGGAAAAGAGAGTCCCAATTAAGCGCAATTAATCGAATATTTAAAAAAAAGGATCAATGTTTGGAAGCTAAGCTAAGATTTGGAAGCGTTTATGGTGTACATTTTTATAATTCTTTTTTTTTTTGTGGTCTTTATAGTTTGAGGAATATACATACACATAAAAAACCTATGACCTATGTCCTATAACCTATGTCTAAGCTCCATACAACAAATAAAAAACTTTAAACGCGAGTTTTTTTAAAACGGTTCGATAGATAACTCGAAATCGATTGGTTCGATTTCAATGATTATTTTTTTGCGTTTTGTTCCTTATTTTATCCTTTAAGCATCCCCTCTAAATTCAAGTATCTATTTGTTTTTGTTTTTTTTTTATATAAACAAAATAGCGAACGAAAATGTGTCCATTTTTCGAACATTTTACTTCAACTTCCGCCATAATTAAAAAAAAACCCGGAGGTCTTGGGTAGGGAGATGCTTAAAATATGGTCTATGCTTTAAAATGTTATTTGATTTTTTTGTTTCCGATGCATGGGAAAGGCCACATCCATCGAACCGTTTTGGATGTCTTTTTTTCAATGCCATTTTCAACGCCCTCTGTATAAAAGCCAGAACTGTGTTTAAAAAAAAAAAAAAATATTTTTGTAAAGTATTTTTTATGTACAATAACCCGTATGAATTTAAAAAAAAAATAATAACTTCTTATATCTAAAAAAAATTTTTGAAAACAGCTCCTGTTTTTGGTTGCTACACGTATTATACTTAAAAGATTTTGTTTTTCACACACAATGTCCATGTGTCTACTTTATAATGCAATTAAGGGGGGAAACGCAGTCAGACCTTTTTTTTTCAAAATTTTTTCTTAAAGCCTTAAGTCTCAAGAATATGTGATGAAAATTCCAAGTCGATATCTCAAAAAATAACAAAGTTATAGCCTAGTGAGTGAACTGCCTTCTAGAGCGCGCAGTGCTGCCGCTTATTTTCAAACTCGTTTTTCTCGAAACCATGTTTTCAAAGTCGGTGACCAAGAGGACCAAAAATCGTACTTGTCATAGGATTTTTTTTTTATAGTTTTGTTAATTTTTTATAGGCAAAATTATGACGAATTTTTGGTCGAAAATCGTTTTTTACGTTCGAAAGTCCGCCATTTTGTGAAAAATCAATATTTTTAAAAACGGCTATGACAAGTACGAGTTTTAAGTATCTAGTTTAATAATATATTTCATTTTTTTCTTTCTGATGAAATTAGGAGGAGCAATCTTGGTCACACCATTTCACCTTTTTTTCAGAGCGCTCTACAAAAAATGCTGTATCGACCTTAATATTATTTTTTTTTTTTAATAAAAAAAAAAAACTAAAAATATTCTTGAATGTGTATATTTTTAGGTATAAAAACCCTCATTTAAATATATCCCATAGGTTTCCTTAAAAAAATTCACAAACATGACCTTTTTTTTCGGCCTCTGGCTGCGTTTCCCCCCTTAAAATGCAAGACTCATTTTAACAATTGTTCGTTTTATACAAACAACAATTCTTACGCCTGCTGTTGATACTCCTGTTATACAATGGGCGCGCTTATAATAGTTCATAAAATATGGTGTCGTCTTCACAAAAAATGTATATTTAACTAAATTTACTTCCAATTAGCTTTCTATGGAACATCGAATATAATAACCTGAGACGATAATTTTATTTATTTATTTATTTATTATGTTCGCACAAAACATCCTAAATATAGGTTCCCTGCATCCATAGTCAGTACGATGAAAATCGAGGTGAAAGAGAGGTATAGACCTAAAATTGCGTAGGTTTGTATTAAGAGATATCATGTCGTAAATAACACCAAAGTCAAGGAATTTACTGAGGGAACTAGATTTCTCAGTAAGTAACAAGTTCTTGAAGGAAATTGTTGTCTCTTTCGAGCTTGAAATATGTGATAGCTTGGCATTTGTTGACATGAAGCACCAAAAATTGTTTTCGCAGCAAGTGGAAAAACTGTTTAAATCATCTTGAAGGCGGTTAGAGTCAGTCGATAAATTTTCATATCATCAGCATAGATGCCTTTGGGCAACTTTTGACTTTGAGACTCTGTTTTTAGTTTGGACCCCCCCGACTTTTTTAAAAATTAATTTTTAATTATAGATTGAAATGTGATGAATAAGAAGAAAAAATCAAAAATACGAAAATTATTTATTTATTTATTTATTACAAATTAGCTTATAATTAAAATTATAAAAACTAATAAGGAAAAAGAAAGCAGTAGCAACAATGGCCTTCAGCTTAGAGTTTTATAACTACAAATCATAAATATTCAAGTACATTAAAAGTATATAGTAATAAAATAATAATAGAGTAAATTAATACATATTCAAGCGTTAAATAAGTGAAAATATATTGGAACATTTGAGATAGTTGACAATTTTAGTTATGTTATCTAAAGTAGGAAAAGAGAGAAAAGACGTTGGAACATCATTATGGAATATGCTTAATCTGGGGCTATTGAAATGTGGACAATCATTGAGGATGTGCAGTAAGGATATTGGAGAACTTGTGTTGCAATATGGGCATAAAGAGGAGATTTGAGGATCGAATAGGTGTCTATGAGTTAGAGAGGTATGGCCTAGTCTTAGGCGTTCAAATTTTATTAGGTCTTTTCTGGATATCCGGTCTATGTGGTTATCTCTAAGAAATGTTTTGATGTTGTTTTTGTTCATGTTTATTTGTTGGTACCATTGTGAAGTATGCTGCCTAGATAAGGAGTGATTTGAATTGTAGTGTTCTCTTAAAAAGTTTCTTATATCTTTGGTATTGAGGTTTTCAGTCAAGGCAAGTGGGGCTTTGCATGCAAATTTAGCAGCCAAGTCCGCATATTCGTTGCCTGGTATACCAACGTGGCCAGGTATCCAAATTAATATTATTTTAGGAAAGTAATCGATAAGAATGTTTCTGATAAGAGAAGGATAGTATTCGTTATTGTTTAGGTTTTGTATGGCGTCCAATGATGATAGTGAATCGGTGCATATTGCAAATTTGGTGGATTGGCTTACAGCATACGTTATGGCTTCATGGATGGCTATTATTTCTGAGGAGAACGTAGTGGAATAATTCGGTAAAAGTGATATTTTTAGAATACTATTTTCTGTGGTTATACTGTAGCTGCAGTTATTGTCAGATTTAGAGCCGTCAGTGTATAAAAAAGTAACGTTGGGTAGTTTGTCTTTAATTTCACGGAATTTACATTGAAAAGTAATGGAAGGAGTAGCGGGTTTGTAGAATTTGCGAAGGGATGTATTTATAGTAGAAGCTGTAAGCAGCCAAGATGGGTGTTCGCTATTAGGGGGTTTTATGGTGCTAGAAGGAATTCCAAATTTTTTGCAGAGTTGAATTGTCTTATTAACCAAGGATGGGATTTTTTGTGGTCTTTTCGACATTTTTTCCGAAGCTATTATTTTGGTAAGGGGAGAGTGATAACCATTTAAGAGTGATTTGAATAGTTTAGCATTCATAAATTCGGTTCTATTCCGGATTGGTATCATATTGGATTCGAATAGCATGTTTGTGATGGGGGTGGTCCGAAAGGCCCCTAAGGCCATTCGTATCGCCGAATTAACAATTGCTTGCAGTTTGTTTATTAACGATTTAGGCGCATTTCCATAAAGGTAAAGTCCGTAATCAATTTTTGATATTAAAATAGAGTGAATAATGGAGATGAGGGTGTAAGTATTGCAATTGAATTTATTGCTTGAGAGGCATTTAATAATATTTAACTTTTTTGATAAAGATATTTGGATATGTTCGATGTGAGAGTTCCATCTAAATCTGTTATTAAATACGACTCCTAGTATTTTTAAGTTATTAACATTTTCAATGGTTATGTTATTGGAGTGGATCAAACATAGGCAATTCTGTTTCCTACAGATATGCAGGTGTTTGCATTTTGAAAGGGAGAGCTCAGCACCAGTGTGTTTGCACCAGGAGAGAATGTCGTTGATTACATTGTTAAAGTCTAGGTTTACGTTTTTATTTTTTCCTAGTTTCTTTATTAGGTAAAAGTCATCAGCGTAAGAACAAAAGTCAATATCTTTATGTAGTGAAATAATATTAGATAGGTTGTTAAATGCTATAAGAAAAAGTATGACGGAAAGAGGAGATCCCTGGGGGATACCGTTGGCTAAAGGAAGGGTGTTTGAGTAAGAGTTTGCAATACGAACTTTTATTTGTCTGTTCGACATAAAATTGCGGACGTAGTTAACTATGTTAGGGCCAAGATTCCAATTAATAAGCTGTTCTATTATTGTGTGAACGCCAACCTTATCGAAGGCTTTCGAGAAATCTAGAGAAATTATTGATAAGTGATTTTTCGCGGAAATGGATTTAGTAATCAAATAATCTAGGTATACTAAAATATCAGATACAGATTTTCCTTTTATAAATCCTAACTGCCTGTTATTGATAAGGTTGTTGGTAGTGACAAACCACCACAACCGATCTGCAATGATTTTATCTAGAACTTTGCCGCAGCATGGGTTTAAAGATATTGGCCTGTATGAATTTGTAAGTGTTCTGTCCGTTTGCGGTTTAATAATAGGTATAACTGTGCTAATTTTGTAAGATTGTGGTATGTAATTTTTTAATATAGTATTATAAGTCTGTAAAAGTCGTAGTTTGGTTGGATAGGAAAGGTTTTTTATCATAGGATATGACACTCTATCGGCTCCTGGGGTGCGGCCTTTGAGCTTTTTTAGAGCTGCGCTAAGTTCAATGTAGCTGATATCTCTCTCGATTTGCAATGCTTTGCTCGATGGGTTTAATTGGCTGGTCATTGCATTTACAGAAGCTTTCTTTTGACGAAATTCAGCCGAGAAGCTGTCGTCCGAAGCTTCTTTAGACCAGTATTTACAAAACTCGTTAGCTATTTCTTTGTTTTCTGTGAGAGAGAGGTTGGGAGTGGCAGTTGAAGCTATACAGTGTATATTTTGGCGTGGCCTTATACCACAAAAGGTTCTAATATTGGACCAAATTTTACTTGTTGGGGTTGTGGGATTTATATCAGATGTGAAGCTATGTATGGACGCCCTTTTGGCCAATTTTAGTTCACGCTTGAATTTGGAGTTGGCTCTTTTATAATTGAGGATGGTAACTGTTGTAATGTTACGCTTTAAAATATTCCATAGTCTTCTCTTTTCAGTTTTTAAATTACTTAAGTGCTGTGACCACCATGGAAGAGTAGGTTTTATTTGATGCGTTGATCGTTGCGGTATTGATACATTGGCACTTTCGAGGATTATGCGGTGAATGTTTGCGGCTTCTTTGTTAATATTTTTGCTTATTGGTCTACTATTTTGGTGTTTCTCAGTGAGTTTATGATACAGATCCCAGTTGGTTTTGTCAATTATAAAGCTAGGTCTTGATTTTTGGGTGTATTGAGGTGGAGTTGGAAATAATGTTAGGGAGATAGGGAAGTGATCGCTGCTAAAGGAGTCTTCTTCAATTTTCCAATCGCACTGAACAGCTAACAGTGGGGAACAGAAAGTGAGATCTATGTGAGTAAAGGAGTGATGGGTGCTATAATGGGTAGGGGAGCCATCATTTAGTAAAATGAATTGTGATCGGTTCAGAAATTTAGAAATGATGTTTCCTCTTTTGTTGTTTCGTGGAGAACCCCAGCTAGTATGCCAACTGTTAAAGTCTCCGGTGACGATGCAAGAGTGATAACTGTTGAATGCATTTTCAAGGTTATTTAATGAAAATTGTTTACTTGGGGGAATATATGTAGAAATTATTGTGAAGTCGATTTTTGATTTTACTGAGAGTGCGATTGCATCTATGCCATTGTTAAGAAAAATTTGAGTGTGTTGGATTGAATTGTGAATAAGCAATGAGACACCACCAAACGAGTTTGGTGAGGAATTTAAGGAGTATAAGGTGAAATTGATTGGAATGGGAATGTTTGAAATACTATGTAAATGAGTTTCTTGCAAAGAGACTATTTTTGGATTATGAAGTTTAATTAAATATTGTAGCTCATTGTAATTATTAAGATATCCTCGAATGTTCCATTGGATTATTTTAAGAGCCATTGTCGAAGAGATTTAAAGAAAAAAGAAGTAAAATAATTATATAATTGAAGAAATCTTATAATAATAGCTTGACTAGTATTAATGATATAATAATAATAAAAGAGCAATAATAAAAATTAAAATTAAAATGGAATAAAAGATATTTAAGTTGTGAGCATAGTTCATTCTAATATCATCAGTGATTCGTTTATACTTGTTTTGTCTGTGATTTCGGTATCGTAGTTGGAGCCATGGTGGTTTAAGATGCTGGAAGATGATTTAATTTTATTATTCAACTTAAGTTGATTTCTTGCACGTCTT
Source organism: Pherbina coryleti (assembly GCA_943735915.1). NCBI lineage: Eukaryota > Metazoa > Arthropoda > Insecta > Diptera > Sciomyzidae > Pherbina > Pherbina coryleti. The sequence continues at coordinate 96,140,299 of OX030949.1, read as the reverse complement.
GAAGTATTTTTCGGAAGAATTCTTAGTTTTGTGTCCGAGATTCTCTGGGATTTTAAGCTTGTGCCAAGCGATTTTTTGGGCATATCAGAATTGGAGCAGGTAGCAACGTCTTGCAACGAAAATGAGTCTTGATTGGAGATATTGGAATTAAGAGTTGAGAGTACTTTGGCTATGGAGGGTATGGACTTGTTAAGAGCTGTAGTTGGCGTGGTATGTGATTTTGTTATTGTTATTGATGATTGATGGCTGGTCGGAGTTGATTGAAGTCTGGATGAGTAAGAAGAATAATTGTGCTGGTGCCTCTCGTTATAGATTCGGACAGCATTTTTTGAATCAGTTTTCTCCAATATTCTTATTGCTTGCAGTTCTTTCTCTTTAATGAACACAGGGCATTTTTTGTCATACGCGTGGTGATTATATTCGATTAAGTTTTCTTTGCAATTAATGCATGAAACATTCTTGTTACATGATTCGTTTAAGTCAGGGTCAACGTGATCTTCATTGCCGCAGTTGTTACAAATTTTGTTATTTTCACAGAACTTGTTAAGATGTCCAAATCGGTGGCAATTTTTGCATCTTATTGGGAGAGGTATATAAGGGCGGGTGAATACTTTTTCGTATCCAATAAAGATATCACTTGGAAGATTAAGTGTTGCAAAAGTTACTATAATTAAACCAGTTTCAGTTAAATTGTCACCTACTTTTCTCAAAAGTTTTTTGATTTCAGTTATATTCTGATCTTTAAGCTCGTTCAGAATTTCTTCCTCCGGTATACCTCTCAAATCATTTGAGTATATGATACCTTTGGAGTAGTTTAGAGAAGAGTGTTCCGTTACCTCAATTTTAATTGTTTGAGTAAGTGCTGTTAGTTTTATGAGTTTGACGGCTTGGGAAAGACTTTTTGTTTTGACTAAAAGAGAGCCATTTCGTAGTTTTTTACATGTTTCGATTTCACCTCCGCACACGTTGTCTATAGTTTTTTTAATTAAGAATGGAGAAACATTTGCCAGGGTATCGTCACTTTCTTTTCTTGTAATTACAAGATATTTTGGACCGGGAGAAATTGTTTTTAATCTTTTAGAATTGTCCAGCTCAAACAGTGGTTGAGCGGCATTTTGCCGCTTGGCCACGTCGGGCGGTTCGCCCATTGTAAATTACAGTCACGAAGTCCACTTTTTATAAATCAAACACAATATTGTTTAACAATTGTACTAAAATATACTAAAATTAGTCTATCACTAATACACAGCTGGAATTCAAACTATTCCGCAATATTAATTCAATTTTCCGATAGAAAAATTATTGATTTTTCGTTTTTTTAATTTTTCAATATTTTTTTTATATATATGTATAAATCAATTTTTCAAAGAAAACACGACCGGTTTTATTGAAAATGAAATTCAAACAGGAATACGAAAATTAATTTTTATAAATGCTTTTCAAAGTTATTCCGAGTCAACTCATGTGCGCGACCACGCGACTACGCGACTTCAAAAAAGAGAAATTAAAAAATTATATATTTAAATTCTTCCGAAAATTTTCTAAAGCTAAGGTAATTAAATGTAAGTGCACGAATGTAAGAGACCTTATTAACATTTTTAGTTAGAATAAATATTTGATATTTAGAGCGCTAGAATTTGTAAAAAAATATTGAAAGCAATGCGGCTTTCAAACTTCGTTCTCAGCTTACTTAGGTCAAAAACTGATCCTCAACGAAGTTTGGAATGTTTAGCACCACCAGAGCTAATTTGGGACTGAAAGGGTTAAAGTCATTGATTATACTAAGACAAATAAAAAGGGACCAAGGTCTACCTTGTGGGGCATCAGAAGTTGGTGTAAAGAACTTTGAATTCGAAACTTTGATCTAATCTAGAGATGACATAATATTGATGATATTGAAGGTTAGATTTAATTCAAGCAATAAGCTGCGGTTGACCTTTTAAGAGCTTTGAGCTTAAGAAGGATGGATATTTTAATCTTATAAATTTTGTTTTTATAAAGAGAGTCCCTTAAATAATCTGCATGACTGGTCTCCATTTAACCGCTGAAAGTTTCTGATTGAAGACGATTATTTCTAAATATACGAGTTTTGCTAAAATATCCATTTCAAAGCTGTTGCCATTCGACTTTTTAAGGAGCTTTCCAATAAAGTGGAGAGTATTTTTTTAATCCAAAAAAAGTTGTCGCTATTTCAGCAAAACGGGACACTTGGGTAATTTTTAAAACCACATCAGTACAAATACAACGAAGAGTACGTTATCTCGTACTCACTAAACCTGTCATTTTTGTGTAGCTACAAATAAAATCGTTATATCAGTGCTAGTATCGATAAAAGCCAACTACGAGATAATTCGTAGATCCTTTTTCTCCTAAAAAAACATAATATTTTTCTTTTTGATGATACCTGTGATCTAGAAATAGAGTTTTTAGTAATATAATGTGAAATAATCAAATTGTCATTTTTCCCAGTTTTCTGAAAATTGCCGCGGCAGTCAACGTGTTAAATTCTGAAGTTTTCTATGAAAAAAACGAAAAAAAGAGTTAAGTTTTTCCTTGGACCTCATACTCATAATGTAAATGAACTTATAAAAATTCAAATTGACTTTTTATCGAAACTATCAAGAATCATGGAGAACAACAAGAAATCAATTGTATACACCCCAAAAACTCCCGATTCTTTTCTGTTTGCATTCGTACATTTAAAAGTAAAGGCAAAAAGGTGACGTCTCGTTAAATATGAGACATCTGGCTACACTTATCCGACATCAGCGATTTAATATTGAAAAAATTTAACTTTTAATTTTAAAAAAAATAATTCTTTGAAAGCGTTGATTCTTTGAGGTACCATCAGTCTTTTAAGTGCTAAGCACGAGCTTTATGAAAATACCAAATTATTAAAATAACAATCGACAACTTACAAACGATATTATTTAACATCGAATTTGTTGCATAAGTATTAATTTTATTGGTTCCCGGAATATAACAATAAATCTATAAATTTCGCTGAGAAAATTTATGAGAACGAAAATTTTCCATGGTCACATTGAATTAATGTGATTTTTTTTTCAAAAATAATTTATTCCTTGAATCGTTAATTGTAAATTCCCGAGCTAAAAATTATTCTGACTTATGTGCTTATCAAAAGTCAAAGGAGAAGCGAATTAATATACATTATAACAATGAGAGAACACATCTGCTCAAACAAAGACTTTTCAAAAACACCAAAAAATCGAATTGATGGATCATCCACCGTACAGCCCTGATTTGGCTCCCAAAGACTTTATTCATTCACAGAAATAAAAAAAAAACAAGAAACGGTTATTGCATGCATATGGAGTGGAAAAACTGGTTTCCAAATTAATTCAACGCGTGCAAGAGTATATCTTCATGGAGAATATTGATGGAGATTATATTTGAAAAAAAAAATCAATTTCGTTCATAAATATTTGTCTTTTCAGTAATAGGCCAGAAATATAAATAGCAACCTCGTTTATATGTAAATAAATATTGTTGTTTGATGTCTTTTACAATTTAAAATTAAAAAAAAATAAAGTGGCGATAAATTTTATAAAATTCGCGCTGTTTTAAAAACAAAACAAAAATTAAAAAAAAGTGGCAACAGTGGTTAAGGTACTAGTACAGGGTGGGCCAAATACAAGTTTATTTTTAAAAAAATGCATTAAAATGAACAACATTAATTTTTTTCCATGTATAATGGCTTTATTAGTAAGAGCAAACATTCCCATTTAATTATGGAACACAACGTTGTTCAAATGGTTGCCTCGGCTGGCTTCGCAGTAGCGCATTCTGTCACTTCAATATTCACTGCAAAAGACTTTGTTGATGGTTTCGGGCTGTAGCTCACGGATTGTTTAAATGATATTGGCCTTAAATGCTTGAATCGTTTCCGGATTGTTGGCATATCATCGGTCCTTCACGGTTCTCCACAAAAAAAAACAAACAGAAGGGTCAAATCGCAGCTCCGAGGCGGCCAATTGACATCGCCAAGACTGCCGATAACAAGATTTGGGAATTTGGTGCGCAAAAGATCGATTTTGGCATGCACTGTGTGGTATGGCGCGCTGTCCTGCATGAACTAGAAGCCATCCAAATTCATGTCTCCAATATCAGTAAAAAAAATTCGGTGAAATTTTCAGAATTATCTGAAGAATAATTTCTTAGTAATATTTTATCCTTATAGTCCAAACTGAAACCCAACCCTTATAGTCCAATTTGACCCCAAAAATAAAAAAAAGTGTTTTACTACAATTTGGAACTGCCTTAACTTTATTGTTTCAATGCCAAATAAAAAAACTTTTTGGTCAAGAAATTACAAATTTATAAATTTTTAAGTAATTTAATTTTATGCGAAAAAAAAATTAGTTCATGGGGGTAAATTGAGGTAACAGGGTTTGCCCAGTTGAATATGATTCAGAAGTTCAACAAATTCTGAGAGGAAAATGTAGTACAAGTTAAGCCCTCTTTACGGGTAATTGTGTATTATTTCCAATGAACGTAAATAAAATGCATAAGTTATGGAAAAAATACCATTTTGGGGGTTTTTCAGACGTCAAAAAAAATTATATTTTGTTTTTAGAGTTGTCCCGAGGTAATCTTTAAAATTAGAGGTGCACTTTTTGAATTTTTTTCGACCCACTCTTATATATAAACTGTATTTTCTCAATAGGTACAGCTGTTGACAACTAATTAAAAACACTCTCTTAATATTAGCACTTGAAAAACTATCATTGGTATTTATAAAAATTTATTGGTATTTTTATACCACCACGTTTAAAAAACGTAAATGGGGGTATATTAATTTTGTGTTTACGTTTGTAACGCCCATAAGGAGGCGTGGTAGGTAAAGAAAATATATATATATTCTTGATCAGCATCACCACCCGAGTTGATTTAGTCATGTCCGTCTCTGTCCGTTTGTCCGTCTGTCTGTGATCACTATTACAGTCGTAATCTTGAAGCTATCATCACGAAGTTCAATATTTAAGCTTTTATATAAAAAATAAAGGTCAAGTTCGAAAACTACCTCCCATACAAAGTGACTTTATAAAAACGGTAAAATCTCCCTAAAATCCACAAAAAAATCAATATATGGACTTGAAATTTTGCATATGAGTTTTTATATATAACATGTACTCTGTGTACGAAATTCAACCAAATTGATTGAAAACCACGCCTACCTCCCATGCAAAGTGACTTTATCCAAGAACAAAACCGAATATTTTCTGTTGAAACTATAACGAAAACGTTTTTACAGATAAACATTTTATTGATTGCTTAAGACTTTAAATATACTTTTGTTCGGGCGTGGGCGTATTTTAACTTCGGCCCAGTCGAAGATCATTTCTTACTAGTTTTTTCTCCAAAACAGTTTTATTTTATTTTGAACTCTATTTTATTCTCTCATACATTCATTTTACTCTTATGCTTTCAAACACCGTTATAGTTTTTAAGGTGTATTTACGTCCATATTACTTAGTAGAGCTGAAACGAAGCCCTACAACTAATTAGAAATGTTAAGTTGTGAGTTAAATTTTTTTTATTGAGTGCTATTTTGTGTTTCTGTTACGTCAATTATTTTCTTAATTTAATTTGTAAAAAATATAAAAACTATTATATTCAAGATTTATTATGCGGAAAAATAAAAGCTTCACTCCTACACAAAGAAGCTCCATTTATTGACTTCGTAAAGCTGGAAAGTCGTATAAAAAAAATAGCAAAGCAGCTCAAGTGTTAAAAAATGCCTTTTAATGCTTTACAGCACAAAAACGCATATGACACCATTAGCAATATTTCGCGAATAAGAGACCCAGAAAAACAACAGCGCACACCGACCAAATGATAACTCGAATATCTAAAGCCAAAAATTGCCATCCACAGACATACAATGTGATATTCAAGAAAAATTAAATATCAAAATATCCAAGCGGACCATTTCACGCCGTTTGGTAGAAGCCGAACTACATGGCCCAGCAGCACGCAAGTGCTAACTACTCACATCAGAGTTGGATTCAATGAAAACGTCGAATAACCTAAGCAAATTGAATTTGCTCATTGAAATTTAATTGCAAATCAGTTTAAGAATGAGCGATGACACAAAAATAAATCGATTTATTTATTTTTTGGAAGACATGTTAGACGGCCTTTCAATCAAGAATTTAATCCTCGCTATGTTCCCGCGTAGTCAAACATGATAGAGGGTCCATTATGGTTTGTGTTGCTTCTCCTGAAATAGTGTTGAGCCAATTCATGAAATTGATGGAATTTTAAATAAGGAGATGTACGTTAAGATTTTTAACAATATCATGCTGACGTGGGTTGAAGGAAATTTGCCTTTTATATGGAAATCTAAATAGGACATCGATCCGAAACATGGCTAGGCTCACACAGAAATTCTTTGCAGACAATTTCGTTAATGTTTTGGAATAGCCATCATCCAGTCCAGGGAAAACCCTATCGAGCGTCTGTGGGCTGACGTGAAAAGAGCCGTAAGCCTCAAAAATATAACAAATATGACAACTCTTTTTGAGAAAGTGAGGGAGGCCTCGGGGTCAATAACAATCGCGCGATGTCGGAGTCTCATAACATCAATGCGTAATTGATGTGAGGCAATAATAAAACAAAAGGGATTTGCAACAAAATATTTAAAAAAAAGTAAGAACATTACTTTAATACCACAGTTTTCTTCTAAAAATATATTATCTTATCTAATTAGGTCTATCTTATCGCAGTGAAACTTCAAAGATTGTAACTTTTGTTTATAAATGTGCAAGATGGAATAATTTCTTAAGTTATTTCTTGTTTGTTTGCTACTTCTTGAATATATTTAAACGAAACATGATGAAATAAGTGAAAAACATATGAAAAGTTAAGTGTTTAATATAACACATGGGCCAATAAGTTCCGAGGCTAAGTAATAAAATTACTTTTATTTGCAAATATTCTTCTTTATTCATCAACATAGGTTCCTTCAAGAGCAATACATTCATTCCATCGCTTTTCTAACTTTTCAATACCGGTTTGTAGAACGATTTGTGCTTCGCCTCAAAATACGCTTCAGTTTCAACCATCACCTTTTCATTGGAGCCAATTCTTCTTCAAATGGGGCCGATTTTTCGCGATTTCATCCTTCAAACGCTCCAACAACGCTATATAATAATCGCTGTTGATTGTTTTTCCCTTTTCGAGATAGTCGATAAACAAAATTCCATGCGCATCCCAAAATACAAATGCCATAAAATAAACTTTCCAGCCAAACGTTGTGTTTTTGGTCGCTTTGGCCTGTTTTCATCGGTTGCTCTCCTCTCAGCTGACTACCATTTTGATTCCGGTGTGTAATGGTGGATCCATGTTTCATCCATTGTCACATACCGATGCAAAAATTCATGTTTATTCTTTGTAAACAGTACCAAACAGCTCTCCGAATCATCGACATGTTGTTGTTTTTGGTCCGGTGTGAAAAAACGCGGCACCCATTTGGAAATTAGCTTTCTCATCGACAAATATTCCTGTAATATTGTTCCTACACTGCCTTTCGATATCTTCAGAGCCTCAGCTAGCTTGCGCATCTTCACTTTACGGTCGGCCAATTCCATTTTGTGTACTTTTTTTATGTTTTGTGAAACAATTGCATCATTTGGGCGTCCTGGACGTTCAGCATCATTTATGTCTGTACGACCAAGTTTAAACTCAGCATACCATCAGCAAATGGTTGCTTTTGACGGAGCAGAGTCCGAATAACACTTTCAAAGCCATTGTTCAGCTTGGACGGCATTTTTTCCCATCAAAAAACAGTGATAAATCAACACACGGAATTGCTTTGAATCCATTATTTTGAAAATATCAACAGTAGCGTCACTTAAATTACTGCAAATTCTGCACTAATCGTTAGATTGTCATGAAATTTTTACACGTATTGTTTGAAGGTTGGAACTATCGAAATATTATATCGATATTTCCTTAGAGCTGCCATCTAGTCTCGGGATTTATTGGGCCATGTGCTATACTGCAAGGCGTTTCGAACTAGTTGTCAACGGCTGTATAACAGCTGTACTTTGGAAATGGAAATACATTTAAATTAAAAAATATTTGTGGAATACTTTTTTTAATTTTTGTTTTTTTCAACAAAAGAACTGCTTATGTCTTTACCAAATTATTACCCCTTCATAATATAGGGTTTGTTCGAGGCACTCAATAAATGCGGCACCACTGCTGCTCTGTTCCACGCTTGTAGCACTGTTGCATATGCTTAACTGATACTTTGCAGATATCTTGTACGTATTTTGCACAATTTCCATAATTTTAAGCAAAAATGGAATTTTATACAAGTTAAATTTTCGATTGTATAGAAAATGACAAAAGTTTGGTATTGAATCTTGAAATTTGTTTTCCGTCCTATTCTGCAAAATTTTCGCTTACACCAACATGGCTTTTATTTTCTCCTTTTCAATTTCCCATTTTTCCTTTCCAATTCCAACACTTCTACATGCCGCTTTTGTTCTTTGCAAGCTTATTCTTTGAAAAACTAAAGCGTCTCGTTCGCATTACTTTTGCAGCGTCTCTTTGGCTTGGAACTTCTTTCGGTATCGCTATAGATATCGGAGCCACTATCGCTTGTCTCTAAAAGACTCACGTCACTTGCATTTGAACTTGGCACCGAGGATTCCATATTTTTCACGGCAGGACGAATGGAATGCCACCTGCCGTAAACTCTGTTAAATTCCTCAAAGAAGTTCCAAGTCGTGGCATCTCTTCCTGTGGCACTGTTCCTCTTCTTAATGCACTTGTAGGATCCCATCAAGTTTAGGAACTTCTTTTGAAGAACTTCTCCGGCACTTTACGCCACAGCACTGACTTCTTATTTTTGCCGGCTGCAAAATCTGCCTCAATGTCGAGCCGACATCTGACAGGTAGTTTGTTTAATGCACTACTTAGATTTTCACTGAAAATAAAGATTAAAACATAAATACATATCAGTAAATTTATGTATGTGGCCAATACTATTCGTATATTTACTTTTCGTCATCCATTTCTTTTCGTCATTCATTATTCTTCTGCAGACAAAAATTTTGTGTAGCCGCTTTTTAGCATTTCTCGCGCATCAAATGTGAAATTTGTGTCTGCTAGAATGTTTTGCTTTTGCCAATGTTCCCCGAAATTCGGATAGAACGTAATGCTCTGACAAATCATGCAACACTACCGCAGTGATTGCAATTCGAACGTACCCTATAGCTTTATAAACTTTAGAAGTCAGTTTAATGAAAAGATATCTTCTTTTTATCTCGTATGGCATCGGGACACAAATTGTAAGGCATTGGGACTCTTCCATTTTTTCATGAATAATTTCATATTACACCGGCATACAAATAAATAACTTTGAGTGCGAGAAGTCAGACCTACATATTCCAATATATTTTGACCCGCTGAACACGAATCTGGCATCCATTTTGACTACTTAGTTCTTGGTTATATTTTAAATAATTAGATTGTACCTATTTTACGAATGTGTGGGAAACTTTTTTTTAATGAGCGATACATAAACAAAAATAATAGTTAAAAAATTTTGTTTATTTAAAAAATGTTAGATGTTTTTACAAAGTACAATAAATGGTACAATAAAGAAAAAGTTTAGAAGCAATCTAACACATTTTAGACGTGTTCAATGTGTTTTTACGCCATTCAGTTGTTGCACAAACGGCTTTATATTGCAGCGATGCTTTTCAAACACGTTCCTAACGATGATAAAATCATTCTATAAAATGAGGAAGACGATGATAAAAAAAAACTTTCTCTCACAAACCGATTTGTATTAATAAAAATCAGAAAAAAATCACTGACCACACTAGACCTACATTTTTACTGTATAAAATAAGCCAAATCAATATAAACTGGCCAAAATGCTTGCATAAAAAATAAAAAAAAAATAAACTCTGTTCAAGAGTCATATAACAAAAACAGAAAAACTTGCTACAGTTTTTTTTTGCAAACATTTGGACGTTAAAGTTTAAAACGAGGAAAATTAAAACCAAAAACATCCTGCCCCAAAAATGCGCTTGTCACAGCTTCTCGATGTAATAAACTAGCTAAATGACTTCGGTAAGCTGGAATTCAAACTACACTTGAAGAAATTGGATGGAATTTGACAATTAATTCATACGGAAATGGCTACGCACGTGACAATCGTACGACTTTAATGAGTGGAAAAACAAGGAAAACTTTAAATTGAGCGCACTATACAAGCTGCAAAAACTAAGAGCTATTAAAAGTTCGGCTCTACACGCAAAGAAAAAAAACGTTTATCGCCAGTTTGCCGCAAACGAACTTCGTTTGTCGTGCTTGAAACCGTTTATTGCAAACGTTTCAACAGTTGTCATAAACGTTGAACGAAAAATAAACAAAATTTTCAGTTGTGAGAAACGAGTCATTTAGTTGCAGGAAATGAATTTCGTTTGTCATAAACGCGAGTGATTTTTAAATTGCAGCAATTGAAAACTTCGTTTTTCCCAACTGAAAATTTTGTTTATTTTTCCCTTCGTTGTATAAACAAAACGCTTATAGTTCAGAGTTACTTTTTGGACAAATTGTGACTATATAAGGAAATTGGTAGTTTGCTTAATACGCGGACGGAGATAGCAACGGCGGTGCGATGAGTGCAATCCATAAGAAGACGGACGGACATAATGAGAAAGATTATTAATATAATAAATAATAATGACCGAAATAGCTTGCGGTATATATATATATATATATATATATAAGATATATTTTTAAGTTAATGACAACTGAATATTCGTTTGCGGCAAATACATCTCGCAAACGAAGTATAGTTGGTGAATTTTTCAGTTGTGGTAAACGAAAAATGTCTTTGCGTGTAAGATAGAAGCCACCAAAAATGATACGTTACGTGAAAAAATATAGAAGTGGTTTTCAACTACATCTATAAAAATACAAAAATCTGCGAATTATGACCGAATTCTTTGATGAAAGCCTTTTTTTTATGTAAAAATAATACTTACACGCATAATTATGTCGATAAAAGATCTTCATTACTTTTTGATATATAGGTCATAATATGATACGTTACGTGACATGTAATAATATTCATGAGAAATTGTTGATATGTTTTTTTTATTAAATATATGTATATAAAGAACAAAAAAACTTTAAGTCATGACATTGAATATAGATTAAGTAAGAAAATAAGAAAAAGCACAATTTTTTTTTCGGACTTTGCTTAAAATTAAAATTTCTAACCAACAACCTTTATAAGGTGGACGTAATAACAACTAATCATGTTTTTCGCCTATGCACGTGATATAAGAATATCAATTAAAGCGAATTTCAAAAATTCCGTTAAATGGGCTTTGTTTGCCCCCGCTGCATTTTTTTTTTTCATAAATTGTTATTGTAAGCAGTGTTGCCAGAAATTTTTGGGGAAAAAGGTTAGATGGGCTTTAAAAAAGGGCTAGAAAAGGCTAGATGGCTTAAAAAAAAGGGATACAAAAAGGCTAGATTTGTTTACGTTATTTTTTACTCTGTGGATATACGTACGTATTTATATATTTACATACTATATGAATATGATATAAAACAACACCAAGAACAAAACATATTTGAAATTGATTAAAATTGAATTCAGTCTTTCAAGCTCAAATATATAATAAGTGTAAAAACCGTATTTTTTGAGTGTTTCAGATTAGAGGCTCAAAATTCCAGAGGCTCCTCAAATTCTATTAATCAGACGAAGCCCCATTGCTGGAGCTGGAAGTACTTTCAGTTTCATCATTAGATTAACCTATTTTCTAACTCATTTCTTGCAGGAATTTAAAAACTTTATTGAAATATCCAGTAAATTTGTTTTTTCCATTTCCAACTGAAACAACGTTTCATTTATGAAGTGCTGCCAAATATATTATTTTAAGAGCACAGGGTTGCACTGGGTCCATACCAGAGATCTGCAAAAAGTCAATTGAAAATAATGTAACTTGAAAAAAATCAAGTTTTGACTTGACTTGTAGAAACTTGATATGTTTCGAACCTACAAGCCACGACTAGCTTCGGAAAAACGAATCATAAGTCAGACTTGATTCTATTTTGTTTCTACCCTACATTAATTGATGGAAAAAATCAAGCCTTCTACTTTTCAAGTCTAAGCGACTGCGCTGCCGTAAAAAGATACTGACGAGCGTCTACTTATACTTTTCTATACAAAGTGACGAAATTAATTAACCCCTACGGAGTGGTCGGAGGGAATGGGTCCCCAAGAGAAAAATGTTTCTTTTGCAAAAGTAATGGGGGTCGGTCATACATATTAACCCTCCCCGGCCCTACTTAAAGCTCCCCTGTTAAGGTGCAGGAAATAAAAAAAACAGCAAAAAGAACACAAACATACAATGCCTTAAAGTTAAACTGTATTCTTAACTCGAGAAACGAAGTTTGCACTGACGACACGAAGTTATTTCCTCAAACTTTGAAAACAGACTTGAAAATAAACGAATTGTAGGCAAAATAATTACTTTTTCCCTACATTTCAAGTTTCTACATTTCCAGTTTTCTACATTTGGCGATTTTATTCTTGCTGCCTATGATTCGCCAAACTTTTGTGCAAAATTGCAGGGAGTTGAAAAATTAAAGGAACTTGAAACAACAAATGGATCCATTCATGCAGATTTCTGGTCCATACATCTTAAGGTAGTAGTCTGGTAACTTATGCCTATTTTCATGACTTCTTTGGAGTGTGGTTTTTTATAGGAAAATAAATATGAATTATCTTGAATATTTAGAGTGTTTTTATTTACATATTGAAAATATAAAAAAAAATGTATTTGAAAAAATTTAATAGTTTATTAATATTATTATTGTCACTCGAAGTTGGAACCTCAAAAAAAATGCACGTGGGTGGACCGGGTGATTTTGGCTCTTGATGTTATCTGAAATAAAATATTCTTGATTATTCTGAATCTATAGTCATGTCATTCTGGTCGGAACTACTGAAGTTAAATTTCAAGGGTAAATAACAAAATGGCGGACTTTGAAAAAAAAGTCCTTTTATTTAAGCAAAGAAAGGGTTGTAAAGGGAGATATTATCAAGACATTTTGAATATACAATATACTGATTTTTTGAACCCAAGTTACCAGACTTCTACCTTAAGCAGTATATCAAATAAGGCTAGAAAAGGCTAGAACGAATAAAAAAAAGGCTAAAAATAAGGCTAGAGGCTAGATGGTATTTTTCGAGGCTAGACGACAGAAAAAAAGGCTAGATCTAGCCTCAAAAAGGCTAGACTGGCAACACTGATTGTAAGGCAGGTTTCCAGCCGCGAGAGCAATCTAAACATATCTCTGAAAGCAGCAAATAATAAAGAGAAAATGCAATTCTAAAACATTACTAGCGAGAAAGACAACAGTTTAATTTTAATCTCACTTATCCTCTCATCTGGATTCAGCTGAAAATGAATAAAAATCTAAAAATTTGCTTATTTCTTAAGATTATACCAGAAATAATAGTGGTTTTTGATAACATTTTATTTTCGGACACGGTGGACCTTTCGGTAGATATACCAATATTTTACTTTGCAATGACGTTACGTGACATACTTCGAAACTAAAAATAATAATTTGTTTGGTAATTTTGTCCCAGTTTAATTTTGTTTTTATATTCTATGCATTAAACTTGCTTTAAATTCCACTTTTTAATCACTTGCATCTGGCAACTCAGAAGTAATGACAACAAATGATGTTTTCGAACTACGCACGTGACATTAGAATATTAATGAAAGCAAATTAAAAAATTACTGTCAACTGATCTTTGTTTGCTCTTATTGCATTTTTTTAGTTAATAGTTATTGTCATAGACACATTTTACGGTAGGAGTGTAATCGGAACATCTCTCTTAAAGAAGTAAATATTAAAGAAAAAAATGTATTAAAAGTTACCAAGAACGAAAAATATATAAATTCAAATTTGCAGTCAGTTTTCTTATATCGGCAACTGAGTTAATTTATTTATTCTTTTAAATTAATAAAATTTGTATATTTTCGCTTGTGGCGTCCGTGGCGTAGTTGGTTAAAGTGCGTGGCCGCTATGTCAAAGAACTTTGGAAACCCAGGTTCGAACCCCAGCAGCGACAGAAAATTATTTGAATTAAAATAATTTTTCTGTACGGCCGCCACCTCTCTGCAGACAATGGCAAACCTCAGAGAGTAATCAAAATGCCATGTAAAGCTTCTTGAGAACGAGAACTTTCCGTTCATCGCCGTTCGGAGTCGGCGTTAAGCATGTAGGTCCGGTTCTCGGTCAATTGTGTACAAACTTAATAATTGATCATAAGAAGCTAGGTCAAAGTCCTTTCAAGGGCTGAAATGGCCAGTTATTTATTTTTTTTTTATTTATATTTTCGCTTAGATAATATCATATAAGAATGTATTTTCTTAGCTTTTTATTTTTTGGTCTCGGTGGACCATTTCGCGGAAATGCCCATATTAAAATAACAAATTTTTATTTTTATACTATCTTCTTCGTTGGTTTTGTTTCTGTAACATTTGTTGTGAAATAAATGTTCAGCTCTTTTGTAATTTTATACCAAGTAACAGTGTAGAATGCCAGGGACTGTTTATGTCACAGCAAGCCATCTCAGATAGTTGTTAAGCCTGGCTGCTGCAATCCTATTGAATTCCATACAAAAACCTATTTGCATTTATTTTTGGAGTGTCATTTAATTTTGAACATAAGTTTTTGCTTCTCGCATAAGACTCCTAAAATAAAGCAAGTGAAAGTATTGCAATATTAAACAAATTGCTTGCTGGCAGTTTCATTTATTCTGAATTTTTGCTCTGCTTGAGCAATTTCGGTGACACTCGCTGAATGCATTTATTGCAGCAGGAAGTTATGTTATATAAAACATATGAGAAATGAAAAAGTAGTAACTGTCTGTCTGCTACTAACTACTACTGTATATTTTTTTGTGACAAATAAGCTGATACACGCTGAAAGTGCAAGCAACTGTAAAGTTACAACTGTAAAGTTGTGATGGCATCGATGAATATGTAAACAAGCAACTCGCAAGATAATAATTTGTTTAGGATGTGCATCATCGTTCATTACTCGTAATTTGAATTCGAAAATTAATTAAGTTTTATTGACAACAAGTTATCATTATGAGATGAATCATGAATCATGTCGCCTCATGGGTTAAAGATATGAATTTAATAAATCACAAGCAATAAAAGTAACTATAATTTTATGTCAAACGTCTATAAAATATAAATTGTGGAAAAAGTTGTGGTACTTTTTCAATAAAACTGGAAGGATATGGAAAGGTTCGCTCATGTACTAATAGAGCTCGTACATAGCTCATTTTGGTGCACGCTGGTGTACCTTTTAAAACGTCTCATGCTCAAGTGCGCTAGAGAAATTTTAATAGGAGTCGAACTTACTTATGTACGAGAACGTTGAAAATTATTTGTTGCGTATGCGCATTAAGGCGCCTCATAAAAAAAAGTTGTCCGGGTCTCCCCCCCCCCTCTCAAAATAAACTTTGGTCTATGTTAAGATGATTCCCCAAATATTTTAGCTCTAGTGATAGCCGTCAGCTAGCTAGAATGGTTCGAAAAAACCTCTAAAAATCACGTTATGCTTGGATAACTATTTTGCCATGATATTTTTAGTACAAAAAATTGTCACAAATAGTGTAATTCAAAGAGTTATAGAGTTCTGCATCAAAAATTTTGGGAATTTTGTCTTAAGGGGGGGTAAGGTTTGTTTCGTCTAAAAAATACCTTTTTTCATGAATTTTTTTAGAAAAAACTATAACAGTAGGTTTATTTTACATGTAATTACATAAAAGTACAACACTTTAAGAATATTTAAAAAAATTTTTGCTAAAAAATAGAGAGAAATAACGGATTTATTGAAGATCTCCGCAGGTGCCTCAAAAAAAAGTCTTTATACGGTGACCAGCCTACAGCATCACTGGATCATCTGAAACCAAAAAATCAAAATGCTTTCTTTAGTTTGTTACTTTATCTCTCCAGTGACGTCGAGTTGTTTTTAATTTTTCAGTTTTTCAATTTTTGGCACCATTTCGAAGCCAAAATGACGATTTTTGACGAAAAAATCTTCCTATTTGTTATTGTAAAATTGTTAGTAGCAGCAGTTAGCACCTTTAAAATGATACCTCGGAATTGAAAATCAGGCAAAAGATGGAGGAGTTATACATATTTTAATGAAAATTACAACTAAAAAAATATATAAACTAGTAAGATATGATCTTCGACTGGGCCGAAGTTAAAATACCCCCAGGCCGAACCAAATTATATTCAAAGTCTTAAGTAATCAATAAAATGTTTATCTGTAAAAACGTTTTCGTTATATTTTTAACAGAAAATATTCGCTTTTGTTTTTTGATAAAGTCGCTTTGTATGGGAGGTGGGCGTGATCTTCACTCAATTTGGTTGAATTCCATACACATAGTACACATTATATATAAAAGTTATTGTGCAAAATTTCAAGTCCATACATTAATTTTTGAGGATTTTAGAGAAATTTTACCGTTTTGATAAAGTCACTTTGTATGGGAGGTAGGCGTGGTTTTCATCCGATTTGGTTGAATTCCATACTTAGAGTGTGTTTTGAACATCAAAACTCCTACGAAATTGCAAGTCCATATATTCATTTTTGTAGAATTCTAAGAAATTTTACCGTTTTGATAAAGTCATTTTGTATGGGAAGTAGACGTGGTTTTCATCCGATTTGGCTCATTTACGAACTTGAACTTCATATTTTAGATAAAAGCTCAAATATTGAATTTCGTGATGATAGCTTTAAAATTACGGCTGTCATCGTGATCATAGACAGACGTACAGAAGGACATGGCTAAATTAACTCGGGTGGTGATGCTGATCAAGAATATATACTTTTCTATACCTACCACGCCTCCTTATGGGCGTTACAAACTAAGTGACAAAATTAATATACAACCATTTACGTTTTTTAAACGTAGGGGTATAAAAATACAGGTGCGTCCAGGGCCGAATTAACAAAATTTGCCGTTGTTGGCTAAACTAAAATGCCGCCCCTAAAAAAAAAAATATTAGACACAACCCCACCAGCAAAATTACATATTTTTTAAGGTTTTTTTTTTTTATAATATTTTTAAAGGTTTATCCGGCTAAAATCAAATCGGAATATTTTCAGATATAAGACATTTGAGTTACATATGAGTTCGTTTGAAAAATATGAATCCTTATTAAGAAAAGATTTCGAATTTTTGCTTCCAAAGACATCAGCTTATACCTTTATTTAGAATTTGTTTTGTTGCATAAGACTATTTTTTGGGATCTGAAAACAATTAGTACAAATGTTGAACATAGTTTAAGTACTTGTACTGAAAATGTGAGTAACTCTTTTGTAGTGTACTTACATATGTACATACATAGTTACCAAACTGACCACCCAAAAGACTTTCATGCGTAGCTACAATTTTCCAACACATGACAATAATAAAACCCAAAGATATCAACAAAAATATTGTGACAAATTCTAAACATTACATCCCCAAAAATGTTAACGTAAACAAAACATTGCACTCAAATTATTTTCGATGCACTTAGCACCTTTTACACTTCTGCCGCTAGATACCGCACAAGCATAAGCACGACAGCGGGTGTTGTGTTTCAAATGCATGAGCATGAGAAACTCTACGCAACAACAACAAGCTAATGAACTGAACAAGTGCCTATGACACTTTAGAATCAAGGCCGTAAGTTTAGTGAACTAATTATTGGTAGAGAATATCAATTTGAGGGGAAATATGAAGAATTTTACCAAACCAAGAGTGATTGGTTAATTGTCTATCTTGAAATTAAAATTATGAAATATTGGAATTCAAGGAGGAGTCTTGGAAATAATGGTAAAAATCATTTTAAAATAATAGTGTTAAAAATTGTATAAATATCTTTAATTTTATAAAATAAAGACAGAATCTATCTGATGGTAATTCTGAGCTCTACTAGCTTAAAACTATCTTTTTATTTTCTCAATAAGCGCGGCTCTTAAGCCATCATATCCTGAGCGTTGGTGCGCTCTAAAAACACCACAAGTTATTTTTGAACAGTGTTAAAAATAACTTGTAAAATAATAGAATATACAACCAACCCTACATGGCGATCCTGCCAACCTTACATGGCGATCCTGCCAACCTTACATGGCGATCCTACCAACCCTACACTTTAAGGCATGTTCCTACTTGGCGCGCTCGGTATTCGAGTGAAAATTTAAAATTTGTTTATAGAAAAACTGTAAGAAATAATGAAAATTTTTTTGGGGTGATTAAATACTTACAAAAAAGTTCTTACAAAAAAATTTTTATTAATTTTTAACATTATTTATGTTTAAAATTTTAATTTGAAGTTTTTATACCTGGTTACCATCGTTACACAAAATTGCCTTGTCCGATTATCTCCACATTTTAACTACATACTTTCCATATGTGTAGTTTCCGTGTGAACTAAAATATTGCAAAAATTTTTATTTTTTCTATATTTTTTTGCACAAAATCCAGAAAAAAAAATTGCGTTTTTTAAGTTTTTTTTTTTAAATCTTCATAATTTTTTTATATTTTTGTCAAACTTAAAAATTTTAGTTCACACCATAACCATACTCATATTATTTATGAATTATGTTTTTTTTTCTAGGTGCTGCCAAACTTTAGCTATTTGGTAATCATCAGCTCTTTCCGATATCGACACGTCAACTTCAAATTAAAGTTTCATACATAAATGTTACATATTAATAAAAAAAATTTTATTTGTAAATAATTTTTTAGTGTATTTATTCACCCCAAAATTTCCATTTTCCATTATCAGTTGAGTTTACTAAACGTCCTACAAGGAACAATACTACAAAGCAGTTCCCTTTTTTATTTGTCATGCTTGCTCTTAAGAAGTTTTTATGCACTTCATTACTGAACATGATTTTTATTTACTTATTTGTTTTCTAAGTCTTTTAGGCTTTATAGCATTTTAAAATAACAATTCATTATTCAATTATACTAATACTAATAATACTAATAATACTAATAATAATACTAATATAAAGAGTTCAAGTTTGTTTTAAATGAAAATACAAAACCAAAGTAAAATAAGTTCAGTTGTAATGTAATGTAAATTAAAGTATGAACGTTTAAAAATGTACAGACTAATAGATAATATGGATAAAGGTATTATAAAGCGAAAAAATAAATCTTATATATTAATACGCAAACATCGAATGTTGTCGTACACTTTTTCAATATTTATTTTAGAATAAGGACAATGAAACGTACATCAGTCGAAAGGTACTGCACCATAGATGTGCCGAATTATGTTAGATTTTTTGATGACCTTTGACCCGAAATATTAACGTTGAAAGTTTATATTAATTTTAGTAAGGGATCTCAGAACTGGGAAGAGGTAGAATGAAGAATGAGGTATCGGATGAAAGGTCTGGCTGCACAATATGATTGAATATTAGATTGGTGACCTTTGACCTCAAATATGAGCGGAAAAAGAGCATTTATTAAATAAAAGCTAAACTGTAAGAGATGGAAAAACATGATATAAGAGAAAAATTTAGACCTTCATAAGATGTGCAAAAAATGCTTTGATATTTTTCACCATCGTTTACGGTTACCCTACAATAAGCACTTTTTCATGTAACAAGTGTCAATATATATTGTGATGGTAAAATTGCTTACAAATAGTAAATTTCGAAAAATTTCCGTTATTTTGACATCAAAATTATTGTGATGTCTCGAAAACTATAGATGTTTTCAGTACAACGTTTTTTGTATGAAAATTCGTTGGTTGAGAAAAATAACGGTATACGAAAACTTTTTTGCTAATATTTTAAACGAATAGTATGTTAAAAAGATTTCCCGTTATTATGACATCAAAAGTATTCCGATATTTCGAAACCTGTAGATTTTTTCAAAGCAATGCATTTCTTAAAGCAATGTCATTCCCTCAGAATGAGAAAAAACAATTCATATTTCAAATTTTGATTTTGCATGTAAATATCTCAGACATTTTTCAATCGATTTTCCTTAAATTTTCTTTGTCTGAAAGCTTAATTAAATGACTTTGGAGAAATAAGAATATATTTACCGTTATCTCACCAATTCAATTTCTTCTGTTGTTTTCAAAAAAACTCTAAAATATTAAATTTTTGCTCAAAAATTAGACCAGACATTCTTTTTTTGTAATTTTATTTTTTTTTTTTCGATTTTCTTCTCTCACACTCTTTCATATAACATATCATTTGTTTGCAAAAATTAGTTCATATTGACACATAATTTAATTAAGTGTTTCTATCATCGAAAATCATGAGCTACCCCCTATGATTTTTTTGATGAAAATTACATTTTTTAAAATTTTGTTTTTGTATTTTTTACAAAGTTCTACAGCTTAAAAAAATTATTTCTGTGAAAAAATTTTTCAAATATTTCACACCACTCCAAAGTTATATACACAAATCTATGTTTTAAGCCATTTCCTTATCTACTTTATATATTATACATATTATTATTATATATCTATATATAAATAGGTGTACCCAGAACAGTTAAGAAACATTTTCTCCCGTGTTTCTCAACCAATTCTGATAATTTTTTTTTAAATCAATAAGAGTAGGGAAAAGCAGTGCACCCAATATCTATGGTGGGCAATTCGACCTCAAATCAGACGTTCCATTCCACTGGTTACATATGATGGGCGCTGAAATAGAGGCGAGGCACTTTTCATCAGCCCAAATTTTCGGTATAATTTCTGAACTATTAGTCACAAATCAATGAAACTTGGTAAGAGCTTCCTTCCTTGACAAAGGGGCGTGGAAACACTCATACTACTCAAAGTTGCTATAACAAATAGCTTTGGAAGCATTTCTACTAGAAAGTAGAATAAGGGAAGTAGGGTACTGTGACGGGCATTGGACAAAGGGGTGTGGCACCGCATATATAAGCCAACTTTTTTGATATCGAATAGCTTTGAAAGTAAAAATCACAGAACATACATCACGAATTCCACGAAAAAGTCAACCTCATAGGTCAAAAATCAAATTGTAAAGAGAGAAGAGAAACTATATAGAATATATTCTATCGAATTCGGACAACACGTTTTAAGTTGAATTTTTCAAGATAACGGTAGTTTTTCTGTGTTTTTTTTACTTTCGCGTGGTGAATAAGTTGAGCCCAAATTTTGCAGTTTTATTTTGATATTTGCCATGAGGGCGTGCGCTGTTTATTACAACAATTAAAAAAAAAAATATTTGCTTCAAATTTTTTAATATTTTCCTAATAATCATACATATATATGAATAAATAATTATCAACGATATACCGTGGTAAGAGCAGTTAAATAAATTAAGAAAATATGTAGCATGTGCGTGACAATATTGATATAAGTTTCAATGCAGACTCTAATATAAGAAATTTTTTGCGGAAAATGCTGTTATGTGTGGATATTGAGATGGCAAACCAGATTGAAAAACATTTTTTTTACTATTTCCATTGAAAAAAATTCCACGCGTTTCGCACATGTTACACTTTTTTCTATACAAAAATGTAGTTTTTACACACTACGGGGTCGTTCATAAATTACGTTACCAATTTAGATGGGAGGAGGGGCATTAAAATGTATTACGATTAGTAATGATATGGGGGGTCTCATATATAGCAAAGTGACCAAAAATAAAACAACTCGAAAAAATTGAAATTAATACACCCTTCATTTAAAAAAATGTCCATCCTTACATCTGCATTAGACGGTCAAACGTCTAAACTGACGGTTAACTATTGACAAGTGTCAATATGAATTCTCATAAGTGGGTTTTATTTAATTTAACCCTTAAATGCCCAGTGTATCTTTTTGGCTACAAACGAGAAAATAAGCTAATTATTTCAAAATATTGCAAAAATTAAAATGCTGGATATGTAGTTTCACTCAGAAAATTTCATATATAAAACAAAAATTTAATTATTGGCATAACTTTGTTGGTTTGGGAAATATTGACCGTCAAATTAAAAACAGTTTTTTTAATTTTTACGGAAAATTCGCTTTTTGACATGAAATACCTTTTAAACTATTAACAATTTTAGAGTATCATTTAACAAACAAATTAAGAGTTATCATAAAAAGAATCGTTTTCCACATTTTTGCCTTGAACTCCTTCAACCAAGCTGATTGATGGTATACGTCAGAATGCCCACTGTATCTTTTTGGATACAACCATGTTTTCTTTAAACAAAAATTTTTTCCAAAAAAAATAAAAACGGGATCGTGTTCAGGAGATCATTTAACACAACATAATTTTAATGATATCGGTGTTGTTGGGCATTTAAGGGTAAAAATATTCCGATTTATTTAAATAAATTATTATTCAAATAAATCCATTTTAAGAAATCATATTCACAAAACCACTGAACTTGGTGGTACGGGTGCAGCCTTTACGGGTACTCTCTCAAAGGCCAGGCGAATTTCTTTGCATAAGAAATGAGAATACACCTGAATAGGTCCACATGGAATCTGTTGAAGAATTTGAAGAGTCCCCAAAGTTCCAGCTCCTTCAATTCCAGTGATTGAGAGCATCTACTTTTGGATCGAATGGAATAGAATAGTTTTTATCGATTAAAACAATTGATTTTCAAATTTTTTTCTTAAATGTATCTAGTCATGACATAAAAAAGATTAAAAAAAAGAAAATAAGAAATTTTTAATCCTTTTGTTTTGTATTTCAGTTTTTAGTAAATATGGTCGAAGGTAACAGTAATATGAACGTACGGTGTAATTGTGCGTGACGAATGTAACATGTGCGTGACGGTGTTAAAGTTGAAAAAATTGTTTTATAATTTTTTTTTTCTCAAATAACTTAGCTACTAATATAATCTAGGATAACCTCTTATTGCTGTAAAAAAATATGAAAATTCTATCTGAAGTCAATTCGCAGAAATTTCAGATAGAAGCTGACATCAAATTTTTAAAGGGAAAATTTTGTAGCACGTGCGTACGCTACATTTTGCTTAATATCACCGAAATTCATAAGTGGATTCATTAATACTTTACACATTTTAAATAGACCGAAAAATTAATTAATAAAAATTGCAAACCAGTTTTCGCAAAAATTTCTTCTCATGTAAATCAGTTGCAATTATTCGCAAGCTGTAACAGTGCGTGACATGGAATTCATGATATATCAGAATTGAGTTACTGTTTTGTGATTTCCTGCTGGTGGTGCGTTTGGTGCGGTATGAGTACGGTTACGTTTGCATATGAGTGAAGAAAGAAAAATAATGCTTTCAATAAAAATACAAAAAAAAAATCAATATTTGAATGGTCGAATCTCGACCACAGGTGATACTAGGCTCATTCCACCAGTTTTCGCCCAATTTAAAAAAAAAAAGTCGCAACATGTTCTAGAAAAAAATTGACAAAATTATATGTTGTTTTTGTGTTAAAGTAGGTAATAAAAAACATTTTTTTAATTTTTTATTTTTAACCGTTAACCAGTGGTGGCGCTCGAAAAATTTTTGGCGGTCGCAAAAATCACGATTTAATAGTTTACGGTTTCATTTATATCTCCGCTCCTGTAATTGGTATTGACTTAATTTAAAAACTGTTTGATAGATAACAAATTGATGCAACTTCTTATATAAAATTTAAGGTCGTAAACTTATTTTTAACAAATAATAAAATTCACCAAACTTATGCTAAAAATTGATTTTTTTTCGATTTTCATCACCCTGTTTCAACAACTTACAGGGTTGCCAGACCTAAAATTTTTTTACAGTTTCTTCTTCTATTACCTTTTAACAAGATAAGTTGAAAAAATTAATGAAAATGTGTAAATATTTTTAGTTTGACTGCTTTGAAAGTGTGGATTTATGAGAAATGGTACAACTTCAGGACCCTGTATCGGCAAAAGTGCACATTTTAAAATTCAAATTTTTTTTTCTATTTTAATTTCATGTATTGACAACACACTGAAAAAAAATTGGGAGGGTGTTTTGCCTTGTTTTTGAAAAATTATCTTTTGAAAATTATGTCATAACTCAAATAATTCAAAAAAGCAAGATGTTTAGGTGCCTCCCTATCAAATAGTACACAAGCAAAAGTTTTATAAATCAACGTAGATATTGTTGAACTCACATTTAAAATAGTCCTCCAATTTGGAGAGACTACTTTAATTTTTGTTGGACTTATGAAGTTTTAAAAATTGGGTTTAAATTCAAATTGAAGAAAATGTCTTCCATTGTTGACCCCGTATCTCAAAAAATGCACATTTAATAGTAATGAAAATCAACACAAATATTGTATAGATGTATTGTTGTAATAATTTTACTAATTTCGAGAGGGTGTTCTAGTTTTTTTTCAGTAAAAATACGTTTACATAAACTCTGTTATAAATGAAATAAAAAATAATTTTAAGAAAATGCATGCTTACAAGTTTTTCCTTAGAAGTTGTTTATATTCGTTTTCCATCATTTTAGTTTATTTTATGATATTCCTTTTTTGCTAGGCGGGCTTAAAATGGATTCTACTTGCCATATATTTGAACCTGATATGAATCTAGTCTGAATTGTTGATGTTCTGACTGGTATAAAGCTATGTTTTTGGAACCGTTCGAGCGTCCATGAACCTTTGTGCTAAATCGGCTTCCGTGCTTCGTATTTCTTCGCCATCGACATAAATAAATGTGATTCCGGGAATATGGGTTATACAAAAATTTAACATTTTCGGGACAGTTTGAATGTCATTATATTGCAAACTTGCTTTAGCGACAAGTCTTTTTACTGTACCACCTACTCCATCGCATGGTCCCTTTCCATGGGATGTGGCAACAGTTTTATAGAATTTACAATCAGAATTTCCATATTTTTTTACAATTAATAAAATGAATGTATAGTAACGGGCGACTTTTCAGTAAATTTTACATTCGTTATACAGGATGAAATTCAAAGTTATCACTGGGTGAACAAACCATGGAAAGGGACCATGCGATGGAGTAGGTGGTACAGTAAAAAGACTTGTCGCTAAAGCAAGTTTGCAATATAATGACATTCAAACTGTCCCGCAAATGTTAAATTTTTGTATAACCCATATTCCCGGAATCACATTTATTTATGTCGATGGCGAAGAAATACAGTGGCGATCAAAACTGAGTGGATGCTTCGTAATTCTGTATGCATCAGCTCGCCAATTCTTTAATATTAAACAAAAATTAATAAAAACTTCACCAGTTATTCTTTGAAATGTTAACAACAATACCCTGTTTTCAGAACAAATCATGTAAAACATAAACAAAAATTACAATAACAAAACTTAAAAATGCGGCATTCACTCAGTTTTGCACTTTTTGAACAGCCTAAAAAAAACCTGTTTGTGTTCGTTGTGACAGTTATTCTAAAAAGTAGCTGCTGCTGGTATATGCAGTTATCGCTTGTAACACATTTAGTCAACTATTATTTTTGTAAAAAATTCTGTGAATAGTGAATTCAATTTTTGCCAAAAATGAGAAAAATTTCAAGTGATATCGAAAACAGTGTTGTTGTGATGATAAAGAATGGGTTTTCATCTCGGAAAATTTCACAAGAACTGAAAATAAGTCAAAGTACTGTTATTTCTGTGAAAAAAAGAAACCAAATTGCTTCTACACCTAACCTTGGTGGTCGGCCACAACTATTGTCGAATTCAGACGCACGTCTTATGGCACAACAAATGAAAAAAAAGAATGCGAAACACCTTAACAAAAAATATTTAGCGGCTAAATCACTAAACAAAGATGTTAGTGCATCAACAGCTCGCCGAGCTTTGCACAGAATTGGGCTTCAGTCTGCAATAAAAAAGAAGAAGCCTGCATTGTCTGAGAAAAATGTAAAGGCACGGTTGAAGTTCAGCAGAACCTATAGGAATTGGACAGTGGAGGACTGGAAACGTGTCGTATGGTCCGACGAAACAAAAATTAACCGCTTCCAATCTGATGGTAAGCAATATTACTGGGCACGTGAACATGAAAGAATAAAAAAACACCATGTGAAGCAAACCGTAAAGTATGACGGTGGCAGCTTGATGGTATGGGGCTGCTTTACGTGGTGGCATGTCGAGCCTCTTGTGAAAATTGATGGTATAATGAGAAAGGAAGAATACCTTCATATTTTAAAAACCCATTTACCGGAATTTGTGGACTTGTGCGCTTATCCAGAAGAGGAAATTGTATTCCAACAGGATGGAGACCCGAAACACACATCCAAAATTGTTAAAAAATGGTTATCAGAGCAGACTTTCCAGCAACTGGAGTGGCCAGCACAAAGTCCTGATCTGAACCCCATTGAAAATTTGTGGGCTATAGTGAAAAGGCGTTTGGGTATGTACAAAAGAGCTCCTGAAAATATGACGGAGTTATTGCGTCGGGTTCAGGTCGAATGGAGCAATATCCCCAGAGAAATAATTGAATATTTGGTCGAAAGCATGCCCAGGCGCATACAAGGAGTCATAAAAAACAAAGGGCTTTGGACAAAATACTGATCATCGTCTGTATGCAGATGTTCTTTTGAAGCTGGTCGAAAAGTGCAAAACTGAGTGAATGCCGCATTTTTAAGATTTGTTATTGTAATTT
Source organism: Pherbina coryleti (assembly GCA_943735915.1). Taxonomy (NCBI): domain Eukaryota; kingdom Metazoa; phylum Arthropoda; class Insecta; order Diptera; family Sciomyzidae; genus Pherbina; species Pherbina coryleti. Next base: position 96,113,638 of record OX030949.1, on the reverse strand, counting down.
TTGTTTTTGTTTTACCTGAATTGTTCTGAAAATAGATTTTTTTTTTTGTAAACACTTTAAAAAATAAATGGCGAAATTTGGATTAATTTTTGTTAATAATTGCAAAATTGGTAGGCTGCTGAATGCAGAATTACGAAACATCCACTCAGTTTTGATTGCCACTGTACGAAGCCCGGAAGCCGATTTAGCACAAAGGTTCATGGACGCTCGAACGGTTCCAAAAACATAGCTTTATACCAGTCAGAACATCAACAATTCAGACTAGATTCATATCAGGTTCAAATATATGGCAAGTAGAATCCATTTTAAGCCCGCCTAGCAAAAAAGGAATATCATAAAATAAACTAAAATGATGGAAAACGAATATAAACAACTTCTAAGGAAAAACTTGTAAGCATGCATTTTCTTAAAATTATTTTTTATTTCATTTATAACAGAGTTTATGTAAACGTATTTTTACTGAAAAAAAACTAGAACACCCTCTCGAAATTAGTAAAATTATTACAACAATACATCTATACAATATTTGTGTTGATTTTCATTACTATTAAATGTGCATTTTTTGAGATACGGGGTCAACAATGGAAGACATTTTCTTCAATTTGAATTTAAACCCAATTTTTAAAACTTCATAAGTCCAACAAAAATTAAAGCAGTCTCTCCAAATTGGAGGACTATTTTAAATGTGAGTTCAACAATATCTACGTTGATTTATAAAACTTTTGCTTGTGTACTATTTGATAGGGAGGCACCTAAACATCTTGCTTTTTTGAATTATTTGAGTTATGACATAATTTTCAAAAGATAATTTTTCAAAAACAAGGCAAAACACCCTCCCAATTTTTTTTCAGTGTGTTGTCAATACATGAAATTAAAATAGAAAAAAAAATTTGAATTTTAAAATGTGCACTTTTGCCGATACAGGGTCCTGAAGTTGTACCATTTCTCATAAATCCACACTTTCAAAGCAGTCAAACTAAAAATATTTACACATTTTCATTAATTTTTTCAACTTATCTTGTTAAAAGGTAATAGAAGAAGAAACTGTAAAAAAATTTTAGGTCTGGCAACCCTGTAAGTTGTTGAAACAGGGTGATGAAAATCGAAAAAAAATCAATTTTTAGCATAAGTTTGGTGAATTTTATTATTTATTAAAAATAAGTTTACGACCTTATATTTTACATAAGAAGTTGCATCAATTTGTTATCTGTCAAACAGTTTTTAAATTAAGTCAATACCAATTACAGGAGCGGAGATATAAATGAAACCGTAAACTATTAAATCGTGATTTTTGCGACCGCCAAAAATTTTTCGAGCGCCACCACTGGTTAACGGTTAAAAATAAAAAATTAAAAAAATGTTTTTTATTACCTACTTTAACACAAAAACAACATATAATTTTGTCAATTTTTTTCTAGAACATGTTGCGACTTTTTTTTTTTAAATTGGGCGAAAACTGGTGGAATGAGCCACTAGTTAATAATAAATCATCCAGAGGGTCCAAGGCGGTGGTATCGAGAATGAGAATATGTATAAAATATATATATCGTTCTGTCTTGAAGCCAATGAAGTCTTGACTTAGCAAGTTGGTAATCCGACGAGTTGAGTCGTATATACCACACCAATTTCCTTGTACGAAAATAAAATGGTTGCAGGCACTAAGACAAACTGGGTCTTATTGACCACTCATATTAATATACATATAACACCTCGAAGCGGAAATGTGGTACAAAGTATCGAGTGTCAGATTTAGAACAGTGGTAGGTATCAAGGCAAACAATTCCCGGCACGACATACTGATAGTTTATATAAAATATTATTCATTCTGTGATTCTAAAGCCGATGAAGTCTTGATTCATCTTTTATTTATCACACCAGGAACTAGCAAGCTAAGACAAAGGTAACGAACGCAGGTACATAGACAAACTTGGTCTAATAAGCCACTTACATATATTAATATATACACTATACAGATCGTTCTCACATTCTATATAGGAATAAGTCCGGCAAATTCAGGTCCATTCAGATGTAAATGTGTTGATTGATTACCTTCCAACAGTAAAAGTTCCGTATCCTTGGAAGAGTATGTTTAGAATCAGTGGCGGTGCTGCAGATAATCTATTATTTTAAGTTTAATGGAGTATATGGTTTCATTAAAAGATATAACATTTGAAACGGAATTGAAGTCTCCACAAGCGCTTCTTAGTGGTTCATTCTGCAAATAATTAGTTCTACAAAAGTTCATAATAAGTAGCTCAAAAGAGAGTTGAGTGTTGAATCTTTTGGATAAGCAATTTGTTGCCAAAAGGCATAAAAACATTCGAAATGCAATGTCCAAATTTGGTAAAATATTTTCAACTTGTTTATTTCGAATTATATTTGCCATCTGAATTATTATATTTTCTTGATTGTGGCTGCTGTTTTCACATAAGCAAAGCGACACTTCTTTTACGAATGGTGTTAACCAGACGCACAGTCGTTTTTTTCGGAAGCTTCAATGGGCTGAACAATTTTTGTAAAACGAGATGTATTTTTCAAAACATTGCATTGGTCTTTCATTTTTTTAATCTTTTTTAATCTTAGAGTATTGGCAGCCACTAAGCCGCTTCCGTCCATCCATTACACTGTACAACAATTTGCATCTTTTAAAAAACCCCGCCCACTTTGTTATCGGTTCTTTATATTTGCGTGTACGCTAATCACGAATATGCAATTATTTTTTTCGGGTCTCCTCTAGTTTGGTCCCTACAGGACTTTGAAATTTTAAAGGAAAACTATCTTTGAATAATTGTTTAGTATAGAAGTTTATGTCCTATCATAACAAATTTGGTATCAAATTAAAGAGAATAAAGTAAAGAATATTAAAAACATATTAATTTAAAAATTTGACGAAAAAAGGACATGCAAAATGTCCTTTATATTTTAAAATCCTTTATATCCTTTAAGTTTTTTGTCCAATTAAAACAAAAAAATTTTTTGATAAACTATAATATATTTACTATAGTTCTAAAGTTTATTTTAAACGGTCATAAACATAACAACAACGAAATTCAATTTATATAAAGTAACTCATACGGAATGTTGCACAATTGCTGGTTTCTAAACTACTTTAAAAATGTATTAAAAATAAACCAATGAAGCGACTTTAATGAAATTTTGCAAAACTATAGTAAATATATTATATTTTATCAAAAAATATGTTTTGTTTTAATTGGACAAAAAACTTCAAGGATATAAAGGATTTCATTTCATTTTCATTTATTTGAAGAATATTAGTACAATAAGATCCAATGAGATCTTTTAAGAGTACAACAGATAAAAGGAAATTATAATCAACAAATTACATATTCAATATATTTTTGAACTTAAAATAATAAAAAATATCTAAATAACAATAGAAACTTAATTACTTTGAGATTTAATTCAATTTGAGAATATATATAAGGAAAACAAGACATTAACATAAAAAAAAAAAACAATAGTGTGAAAAGTATAGTAAGATTAAAAATAAGAAGTGTAGAAGGTGATAGATAGTTAGATGTTTGAATAATAGGACATAAGAGCAGGCTTAAACTTATTCGAATTAATGATTGATTTTATTTCATATGGTAGTGAATTCCATAGTTTAATGGCGTTGACGAAAAATAACCGTTTTGAGTGCAAAGTTTTAAATTTAGGTATTATAAGGTTGCCAGTTCTATTTGAAACACAAAAACGTAATTTATTATAGAGGTAAGATGGAGCCTGGTTATGTATTAATTTATGTAAAAATAAACAATTTCTTGCGTTTAAATAGTTGATAATGCTACATCCGAGAATTTCTTTACTTTTTATTGACACGTGCTCAAAGCGTCTCAATCCAAATACATATCTTGCCACATCATTGAAAGCAACCTGAATTTTATGCGTAGACTGATAGTCAAGATTACTATAGACAAGCTCAGAGTAAGTTATTAGTGGCACTATTAATTGAACTGCAAGCCTTTTTTTAGTCTCAATGGGAACAAATTGTGAGGACAACCGCAGGCATCGTAGTGTATAATAAACGCGTTTTATAACATTATTTATATGGTCAGAACTGGAGAGTTTACAATTGACATAATAACCCAAGTTTTTAACCTTTACAACTATTTGAAGACTATTGTCGTTTAAAAATATTGGCGGGATTTCTAGGTGGTCAATTTTATCCTTATAAATTGGGAGAACATAAGATTTATTAGCATTCAGACAAAGATCATTATCAAATGCCCACTTGGATATAGCTCTAAGGTCATCATTTAGTCTGTAACATAAATCATCAACTAGTCCAATTCGGTTAGAGGAATATAATTGGATGTCATCTGCATAAGCATGCATAGTTACGTCATTGCAAACTGTAAAAATGTCATTAATAAAAATACTAAATAACAGAGGACCAAGAATCGATCCTTGTGGAACACCCATTTTAGTTTCCTTGTAGGTAGAAAACAAGTCCCCGATCTTAACCCTCTGCATCCTACCATTAAGATAATTTTCTATTAAGGATACTGCATTATCATTAAAACCAAACAATAGTTTAAGTTTTTGGACTAAGATCGAATGATTAACACGATCGAATGCTTTGGAAAAGTCTAATAGACAAAGAAGTGTAAGGTGTCCTTCATCGAATGATGTTCGAATGTCATCAATAACTTTCAGCATTGCAGTCGCGCAGCTATGTCCGATTCGAAATCCGGATTGGTGCGGTGACAAGAGCTTATGCGTTAAAAGATATTGATTAATTTGATTGGCCATAAGGGACTCACAAATCTTGGAAAAAGAGGAAAGAATACTAATTGGTCTATAATCACTCATCGTAGTTGCACGAGTAACCTTAGCAATAGGAATAACAGAAGCTAGTTTCCACGATTTAGGAAAACAAGAGGTAGTAAAGCAATGATTTACAATATGTGTCAATGGTGCTATTATATATGGTAAGATGATTTTAATAAATTTTAAAGAGATTCCGTCTTCGCCGATAGCATTTGACTTAATTTTCATGATGGCTTTTATCACATCATTTTCACCAACGTTAGAAAAAGAGAATTTATTAAAATCACAAAACTGACGACCACTACATTGAAAGTTATAATTACATACAGAATTACTAGAAAGAAAAAAGTCATTCAAAAGGTTAGGGTCAATATCACAGTTTTGCTCATTCTTACAACAAACACCAAGACTTCGAATATTTTTCCACAGTTGCTTGGCAGGAAGAGAGCAATTTAATTTTCGGTGGAAAAATCTTTTTTTTGACTGCCTAACTACTGATACAACGTGATTACGTGCAATCTTAAATTGCTTCCAATTTGCATCAATACGATGCTTCTTCCATTTATTGTATATTTTGTTTCTTTTTTTGATGGCTAATATGACATCTGCTGTATACCAGGGACAAGACTGATTATTAATAACAAGTGTACGAAGAGGTACAAAATTTTCAAAAGCACTGTTTACCTGAGTGACAAGAACATTTAGTTTTTCATCAACAGACTGAGTAAACCAGCAGTCATTCCAACAGACATGAGACAAATGCTCATACAACAGAGAATAATCAATGGACTTATAATCACGATACGATATCGACAACGGAACATGGTTACTAGATGGATTAAAACTGATTGTACAAAACAATAGATCATGGTCAGATATAAATGAAATTTGGTCAAAGAGTAAAACCAATGAAACATCAGACAGTATAAAGACATCGAGTAGACTAGGACAAACACCTGATGCAAAACGAGTCGGAGTCGTAGAATTAAGGAAAGACATACCAGCAGCATTAACTTTGTCTTTAAAACTGTCCGATACATTGTCATTTGACAGCAAGTTCACATTAAAGTCTCCACATATAGCATAAAAGTCAAAGTCAGTTAAACGATTATGTAGATCAGAAAAATAAGGATCAAGACTGCAATACCTATTAGGGTTGTAGACACAAGAAACAAGTAGTTTCACATTACTATTATTACATATCTCAACATTTAAAAATTCAATATCAGACCCACAAGATTTGTTTACAAGCTTTGAACTGAGAAAGGACTTACAATACACAGCAACTCCACCTCCTCTATTTCCAATCCTGTCATTCCTAAAAAGTGTGTAAGTAGGAATGTTTAAAAAGCAGTCGGGAATGTTAGGATTGAACCAGGTTTCTGAGACACATATTACATCCACAGTTGAGCCTTCAAAAACATTTTTAACATAGTCGAGCTTAAAAGAGTTCAAGCTTCTAGCATTAAAATGAACAACAGAAAGGCCAACATTTTGTTTACATAATATGTTAATTAACAGTTTATGATTAGCATCAACACCACTAGAGACATTAGAAGACGACATATAAGACACAGAAGAAACCATCAGACGAATAACCAAAAGCTTTTATTATAATAAACATAAAGCAGGAGATAATGTAACTATCAAACATCATAACTATATATAAACAGAGAAAATAGGCAAATGACAGAGTAAACAGAAATAGTAAAAGAAGCAGTAAAAATATATAAAAGAAAGGAGAAAAGAAAAAGAAGACAACTGCAAACAGATGAGATAATCTACTCGCTATCAGCACCAGCAACTGCATCACAGGTAATATTTTGGAGTTCATCTTCGTTGTTGATTTTAATAGTTTCGCTGCCTTTGCGCAGTCGGACGAACACTGCTCCTCGGATAGTAAACGCATTATAAATTTTTTTATTACGCTTACATGAAATGGCTGCTTGTAGCAATTTTCTGCACTCGACAGTAAGGCTTTCATGCATATACACATTAGCATCAGAGTCAAGTCCTGCATCCCTAAGGTTGATAGCCTTCTTTAGCCGTCTTCGATAGTCGCCGAAAGCCTTCAGTACACGGTTTCGGTCGAAAGGTATATAAAATTTAACAATAACCAACGAGCTCTGATTGTTTGCTTTAGGCTTAATGCGGAAAATGTCTCTTATCGGTGGCGACTGGAAATCGATGCACCGGCAGATAGAGTTAAAAATACCTTTGAGGTTTTCGTCAACCGCATATGGCAATCCAAATAAAACAGCATCTGAAGAAAAGTTAGAGCTGTTATTATTGTTGTTGTTGGTGTTGACGTTAAATTTGTTGTTGCTATCGTTGATTTTTTTCCCAAGTTCGTCGCACAATGATGTTAAAGAGTTGACTTTATTTTCCAAAAAGAGTATTTTCTGGTCATACTCTGAGAATTGATCAGCAAGTTGTTGCTTGATAGATGCTACCTCGCTATCCAAATTGCTGAATTTATTGGCAATTTCAGTTGAGAGACGCGTGAAAAGATTTTCAGCGTGCTTTCGAAGTCTGTTCTCTGAGTTGATTATGTCTTCCTTAAAATTCGCCCTAAGCCGATCTTCTAAAGCTGTTAGTTGAGAGCTTAGAGATGTTGGACTGCTGCTGCTACCCAGCTTTGGCGTACCTTCGCATTTATTGTTAGCGCGAGGTGCGAGGTGGTCACGTTGTTGACGCGTGAGCATAGGAGAGGGAGTCATTAATTCTGCAGAGACTCAAAAGCAAAACAAAAAAAAAAGCACAAAAGACGGAGTGCAGGAAAACACACGAAAAGGAGAACACAGCACAGAACAATGAGACCCCAATAACAGCGAAATCGACGAAGCAGTATTATTAAAGAGGCGCGATCGGGTGTTAGTGCATTTTTACTTTTGTTGTGAGATTTTCTGTTTTTGTTTTTTGTGGTTGAAGTTTTTTGTTTTTGTTTTAGTTGCGTGTCGCTTACCGATCACTAATATTTTTGTCCATTAATTTAACTTTTATATTGTTTATTATTTATAATATAATCCTTGACTTAAGATTTTGCAATATTTTTCTATGTGCACAATTTAGTTTGTTTTTTTATATATTTTTTTTTTACACAAGTTTAACCAAAATTCTTTTTTCTGTAGATCTGAAAAAGATATTTAAACGCGCAAGACGAGCACCGACGTGCGTTGCGACTGCTTGACGGAGAACGATTTTAGAATATAAAGGACATTTTTCATATTCTTTTTTCGTCAACTTTTTCAATTAATGTGTTTTTAATTTTCTTTACTTTATTATCTTTAATTTGGTACCGAATTTGTTATGATGGGACATAAACTTCTATACTAAACAATTATTCAAAGATAGTTTTCGTTAAAAATTTCAAAGTCATGTAGGGACCAAACTAGAGGTGACCCGAAAAAAATAATTGCATATTTGTGATCAGTGTACACGCAAATATAAAGAACCGATTGCAAAGTGGGCGGGGTTTTTTTCGTGTTGTACCGTGTTATTGTTACTTAACCCTTTTATGTCCGAATTAAAATGGGCGGGGCTATACGTTTTTTGAGGACAAATATGTGTTAGTCTTGACACAAATATGAACTGACAATTATTTCAAAGTCCTTGGTGGTTCGTTTGCTATAGGATGTTGTCTAAAGGCAACATTGGGGAGTGGTTGGACAAACTAAGCACTTTTATTTCATGTTTTTTTTTTTAATAATTATCTTACCTTTATTTATTATTTCGTTTAGTTGGTTTAACAATAAAAAAATTATTTTAATGTTTTTAAACATTTTTTGTAAAAAAACTTTTTTTCGCGGAACGATCTTGATCTTGATTTTGACAATTTCACTCTACAGAGAACGACTACTAAATGAACACGTTCACAGCTAACAATAGAACAAGTAGCGGTAGTTTGCAGAACTAACCGCAAAAAACCTTAATTTAACTAAAGCAATTCACTTCAAGCGACACGATGTAAATTTTGTAGAAAAAAATATTAATTCGTTTTTCACTTTTTAATTGATAGAAAAAGCAAAGTCTACTGTTTAAAAATAATTGCTGTTGCGCCATCTTTTCAGGCGTAGTAAAAAAATATAAAACACCATGACATATTTAGAATCACACAGAATAGTAACCCACTGGACAACATTTACATTATTTTTTTTATAATAACATAAACAAAATAAGTTTTTAAATACGTATTTATAATATAATGAAAAAAACAAATTGTTCTATTGTTTTTGCTAAAATTTGCCGCCCCTAAAAATCTGCCGCTGTGGGCTGGAGCCCACTCACTCCCTAAGGTTAATCCACCACTGGGTGCGTCATTGCTACGCTCTTCACGAGAGAAGCGAGGCGTTTTCGCAATTTCATAGATTTGATAATTTAATGGCTTTCTTTTTTTTTTTTTTTTTTTTGATTAAAACAATAATTTTTAAATTTAAGAATTTCAAATAACAAAGTAAATGAAAAAAACACACGTTCATCTTCACACCAGTAAATTTAATTACATTTCATTATTATTTTTTTTTTTCTTAGAAAACGCAATTGTCAACACACTTTTAGTCAATTGTTACTTTTCCGCTTATAACTTTTTTTTTCTATAGGCATGTCTGCAGCATTTCTTTTTTTTTTGCTACTCTTGTTTGAATAGCCAATGCACAATACTTTAATAATAATAATAATAAACTGGCAATTTCAGCCCTTGAAAGAATTTTGACTGAACTTTTCACTTTTACTATTGATCGAGAACTGAACCTACTAGTTTTATGCCGACTCCTCACGCCTAAATGTGCATATTCTCAAGAAGCTTTACATGGCAATATTTAATCTCTGAGGTTTGCCATTTTCTGCAGAGTCACCTCTCTGCCGAACAGAAAAACTAATTCAATTGAAAAAACTTTCTGTGTCGGATGGAATTGAACCGGGGTTCTCTGGCGTATGGGTCACACTCTACCCACTGCGCCACGGCCGCCACACACAATCATTTAACCTGCGCTGGGAAAAAAACCAATAGTAAAATCACCAAAGCCGGCTTGGGTGACACCAAGTTGTATGGAAATTAAAAACTTATACACAGAAAAAAAAAATGTTTTAAAATTGACGACAATTGTTATTAATTTGACGATATTTGTGTTTAAAAACAAAATTAAAAAGCAAATGTATTTAAAAAATTTGAAAAACATATGAAAAAAAAGTAAAATTATGAACACATTTTGTGAACTTTAAGCTAACTTTTTTTTCAGTGTACTTATTCACCAAAGAAATATATTGTTTAAGGAGGCATATAGGTTACAAATTTAAAACAAAAAAAAATTTTTCGGGAATTTTTTTTTCATAGAAAGAAAAAATATATCGTTTTCAAATTTTGCATATATAATAATTAACATTTAAAGAATACAAACAAATTTTTTTAAAAATTTTGAAGCGGTTTTTGATGTTAATTGAATATTTTTAAAAAAATGCCAAAAAATTGACGGTGTGCAGGATATCACCAGTCTGGAAATAAAAAAAAAACCAAATTAATCCTTGTTTAAGTGGCTATCGCCTGAACTAGAATAATTTTTTCCGCCGAAAGAAACAAAATTTTTTTTTAAATCTGTAACCTGTATGCTCCCTCAATAAAATCAATTGCTTTAAAAGCACATACCCTGCCAATAAAAAAATGTTTGATTCACCCAAGCCAAGTATATAACATTTTTACCAATAGTGTAGGTACACCACCGAAAACTTTAACACTTTGTCAAAACGGTATAAGAAAAATTTGTCGCTGGATACTCCCTGCTTATAGTTCTCGATTAGTTTTTGTAATGAAAATTATATAGCGTTGATGTGTAGCCAAGGTGCAATGCTTCATGAGTGCATTTTGTTGACATTAAATTATATGTATTTATAAGCGATCTAAACTTTGTAAATGTATGTCTATTTACAATAAATAGAACAGTTTTTCCTTAATAAAAATGAAAATTTTTGGTTAATTTTGTTTAGAAGTTTCACCTAAGTGCTTGGGTAATTTTGCACAACAACAATATACAAAATTTTACCTAAGTATATGTACATTTCATACTTGACTTTGGAAATTTTTTACAAAAAAAATATACAGTAATTTACCTAAGTAGTTGTATATTTTATACTTCTCCCTGTATATTTATTTATCTATTTAACTTTGCTAGTTCAACAAAGTTTTTTGTTGAAATTTTGAACACTATGTTCGGCAGAATAAGCAAGCACGATTCATATAAATTATAGAAGCTAGTGTGTAAATTACAAAATACTTCGCCAATTTATCATTTTGGAGGCTGAAAACTGCCAAAGCCATCGTATAAATTATACAATGTTTTTTATTAATTTTGCATAAGTTTTTTTCTCGGAGAATATATAATGGAGAGATTCACAACTGAACAAAGAACCAGAATAATATAATTTTATTATTTAAATCAGCGATCAATTATTTTAACGCAAAGAGCATATAGTCGACATTTTAACATCAGAAGCAATATGTTCGCCCTCTGAAGCAATGATGTGTTGCTTAGTTCATCGTCACCACCAACATGGCACAGTGAGAGATTTGCCTCAAACCGGTAGACCACGTTTAATTCGCACTGCGGAAAAGATTGAACGTGTAGAGCAAAGTGTTAACGAAACACCAGAAACATATACCAGAAGGCGTTCTGCTCAGCTAAGAATGGCTCGTACGTCACTACGGCGCATTTCAAAAAAACATTTACTGTTTTTTCCATATAAGGTGCAAATGGTGCAATAATTAAAACCAGCAGATTATCGGCAACGTCTAAATTTTGCAGTCTTAATTTTACAGTTGGCCAGAAATGAAATTAACTTTATTGAAAATCTGATTATGAGTGATGAAGCACATTTTCATTTGAATAGCTTTTGTTGTTAGAGGAAAACGCCTCGCTAGTGACACCCACGTGGATTTTGAATAAAAAAGCCCAATTTTAAACAAAATTATAATTTATTCTGATCGAACTTTATAATATTAAAATTCCTATAAAAATTCATACTTAGGAACATTTTTTTTTTTTTAATTTATAAATTAATCTTACTTTTTTGTGTGGGAAACCATCAGAATTCAATTAATAATAAGAAAATGATTTATAATAGTTTTCGCTGCCAAATATGATTCTGCGGAACTACACTAAGGGAAATAACGCATACTAACATTATCCACGCCTGAGTATATATTTCATTTAAATATTTTCGTAGATAAATCAAATATTTTTCTTACAACTCGTTTTTTTTCCCGTATTCAAATTTTATTTATGCCACACACTGACACACATATTCCATACAGCTGCCAAGCAGCCGCCAAGCAGCAGCAGCATCGCACAGGAACAGAGTTTCTTCGTACCAGCAATTGCAGGTCTTATAGTTCTCATTTAGTTAATGTTTCAAGGGTAATATATCATGGATATTTGGAAAATATGGTTTGTGAGTGCGGTGGTGGGTGCGATGCATGATGAATTCATGTAAGGTGGAGTGACAACTCTGTATTTTCTCAAGAATGTCACTCCACTCTACATGATTTCATCATGCACCGCACTAACCACCGGACTCACAAATCATATTTTAACAAAATGAAAATAAAATATACCACTATTTTATTTGATTGGACGCGTTTGATATGGACGCAGCTCGTGGGAAATATTCAAATAAATTGTTTTTCAATTTCAATATTTTTATATAAATTTTCCTTAAATGCGATAGTTTTATTTTTAAATAGTAAATATTTGAAAGTTATTGAAATATATTTGTGCATAATTTTAATATATTTTTTATTAATTCTGTTTAAATATTTTAATATTTTATTTAATTAAAAAAGTATTTAAATAAATTTTAAATATTTACGTAGTCGATTTAAATAAATGCGTTATTGGTGCAAAAATGACTCGCTTTTTGGATAAATTAAAAAAGTTTTTGGATAAATTTAATATTTTTTTCCCTTAGTGTAGAATAGTTACCACACCTAGCCAGATATGTAAGTTAAATGTTAATGAAAATGTAAATGTACTACAGATAGTAGTACATAGGATTTAAGAGCATTAAGATGGAAACTTTTATTCATAGCCCATAGGCTTATACTATGAAGGTCTTCATTAAGCTTATATAAACTAGATCTTCCATTAGGTTTGTTTGGCCAGACAAATAAATCTGAACGTCATCAGCATAAGCATGTATCAACGAATGGGTACAACAGCGAAAAATATCATTTACAAACATAGAGAAGATCATTGAACCAAGAACCGATCCCTGAGGCACACCGGAGCAAACAGCTTTGTATTGAGAAAAATTAGTGCCGATCCTTACTCTTTCTTTTCTATTTGTCAAATAGCTACCTAATAGACGAGTGGCATTGTCACAGAAACCATAGAGATGTTTTAACAGTATCGAATGCTTTCGAAAAATCAAGCAAACACAAAAGAGTTAATTGACCATCATCGTACGGATAACTTATATCAAACATGCCCACGTAGTGGCCCGTATGGCCCTTCTTACAAATTTTTTTTTTAGTGTACAAGTTATTAAATTTTTAAACTACTTTTTTAAATTTAAAAATTTAAACTGACTTTTGGCCCACCCGTAAATTATTAAGATCTGCTGAAACATAGCTCTAGTTAATACTTAATTTTGAATCAGCGACATTTCACAACGAAGGCTTGCGGCTTGTTGGTTAGGGTGTATAACCATCAATCAATGGAAGGTGGGTTTAATTCCCAAAAAATTTGTCTGTAAATCATATTTTTCTTTAAAACACACGCTTATAGTTCGCAGTTACTTGTTGGGCAACATGTCCTATATATAGTATAATAGGCAATTGATAGTATGTACCGGGTGGGCCAAATACAAGTTTTTATTAGAAATGCAATAAAATGAACAATATTAAATTTTTTCCATGTACTATAGCTTAATTGGTAAGAGCAAACTTTCCCATTAATTATGGAACACAAAGTCTTTATAGTGGCTTCCACGGCTATCTTCGCAGTAGCGCATTCTGTCACTACAATTTTCCAAGACCTTGTTGATGGTTTCGGGCTGAATTTTACAGATTGCTTGGAAGATATTGGCCTTAAGTGCTTGAATCGTTTCCGTTAGTAACCATTTTTACTTTTGTGTCTTGGTCTACATCGTCGTCAAATAAAGTCAAGACAGACACTTCATCTATCAAACACCATAAATGCATGCTGAACTTCTGCAAAGCTGCTTTCGAAATGGTTTTGTCGATTGCGTCATAAGCCTTCATAGCCTTCAAAAAGCACAAATCGTGGTAAGGTGCTTTTACCGCTAAAGTGCATTGCTGCCAAGGTTTTACGTAAGATGTCACGATGAACACGCAAACGTCTAAGAGAGCTGCCTTGTCCTCTTTTGAAATACTGAACTGAGAGCTAAGTAATGATATTTTTAAAAAATAAATTGATCATGCCATCCATCGAGCCTGGTGCATGGAACCTGGAGGCCGAATCTTCAATTTCTGCTGTTTATCTCCTCCAAAAAATATTATTGAAACTTCTATTAATTCTCGATAATCTTCTCTAGCAATTTTTTTAGTCAATTCATTTCGGTAAAATTGTAGCAGTTTGTCAATATCTGAAACATTCAGACAAGATAATTTTTCTGTATAGCTCTGTATTTTTTTTGGTATCGACATTTTTCCAGTTTTCTCTGATTTTTTTGAACAATGGAATATAAGGGCTTGTAGTTGTTTGGCTAATTTTTGCCTCAAACACTTCTTTTAATACCAACTCATAGACGTGATGGCGGCAAGCAAAAATAAGCATTTCTCTATCCAGTTTCTGTTCGACAAGCACACAGGCACCATTAATGCGACCTGTATTTGAAGCAGTAGTATCACAACAAAGAATTTGTACTTTCTCTTCAAGATGCCAGTCGATAATAGCATTGTTAACTGCATCTGCCTGTTCACTTCCTGAAGAGTTGTCTAATTTTGGCACCGCGATTAGTTGTTCTTTATTACCATATGAAATAACTATTGGTAGGCGTTCTTCTTTGGATTTGCGTGCATCTAAAGCTAGCAACAGTTTGCCATCCCAATGGACAGTTACAGTATCCGGTACCTCGCTTTGGAAATCGACTTTTATAGCTTTTGCGCGTTTTTTTCGCTTTTCCGTACGAATTCTTTGAATGGATGACTTACTAATGGGAAATTCGTCCGTGTTATGTCCAAGTGCCTCAATAGTTGCTTCAATAATAAACACAGAATTTCTTATACTTAAGTGACACCTATCTAATGCTGCCACTAATTTTGGGGTGACGAAATTTTTTCTCGTAGAAGTTCTATTAGTATCGGACTGTGTGCTCTCAGTTGGGAAGGGAACATTTTCTTGTAAATCCATTATTTTCGAATCAGAAGACGAATTTTCTTGTAGTGGTTCAAAAAGTGAGGTCGAAGCAGTTAAAGATGATAAATATTTAGCACGCCGGTTTTCTTCCTTAATGTTTCTAAGGCGCATATTTTCCTCTCTTTCGGTCAGTTTTTTGTCAACTCCAGCTAAATGACCAGGTCGGCCTGGCTCACTCTGGCGCTGCAAAAAAATTCTATCTTCATTTTTCTTTGTTAATTGAAGCGCAGCGGCATGTGCAATATCAAACAAATTGTTTAAGTTTGTAACAAACTCTTTTCGACACTGCTTATACGCGTCTTGTGTTTTTTTTTTTTGCATTTTTTTTTTTTGCAAATCTCTCCAGCTTGGTATAAGGTAACTAGTTTCTTAACACAGTTAGGAAAAGATTTAGTCGGTATACGTGCCTTTTCCCAATAAAAAGTGCACTCACTCATAGTAAGATTTGCACTTTCATTGACACTTAAATTCACTTCACGAATATTATAGAACAGAACTGCCAGTTAGAAGGAAGTTTTCCATTAGAAGGAAGTTTTGAACCGGTAATTTGATGTTTTACGTCCCCAATTAGAAATATACACTTTTTAGAGCTGCGTTACTCCACTGACATGTTGACTGATTGAAAACAACGCGTTAACTTCCAAAATATCAAAAAAAAAAAATTACAATCACATCGACTCGTTAGTTCACGTTCGCCGTTATTCGTATAAACAGACATAGTGTAATATGGGTATAAGTCAGCAAGTACTGACCAAGCAAGTTTCGATGCAAGTCGGCACGTGTTCCCGTGGTCCTACGTACACTGAATTTTATTTACAATTTTGATCACTACAAACAAATTAATTAAGAAGGTATGCGTTAAAAAGAAATGGCTTTGATTTTTTTGGGACACCCTAATACACATATATATTTATGTCCAATGCACATGTATTGCCTTTTGCTTTTATAGCAAAATTATGATTTTCGAATTAAAAAATTTATTTATTTTTCTAAAAAAGTGTATCATTTGCGATTTTAGTTGAAGTTGATTTTGATTATTAATGTTATTGGAAATGTGGTAGCGCAAAAATTCGCGGGATGCCAAGACTTTTTATTTAAAATTGGTACAGAACACCGTGAAGCAAGCGTTCTTCTGCTTCATATCTATATATATAAAAAAGGAGCTTATGTTTATAAGACCGCAATAGACTCCTAAACTACTCATCCGATTAGCATGAAAATTTGTGTATAGAAGTTTTTTGGTACGGTGCGTGTTTGTGGCTATCAATTTTGATCCACCTTGAACACCAGAGGGCGCTGTAGTACAAATTTTTTACAAAACTGCCTAAAACTCATAAACTACTAATGCGATTAGAATGAAAAGTGGTATACAGTGGGTTTCATGTACGTTGAGTGTTCTGCTACTATCGTTTTCGACCTATCTTAAATACCAGAGGGCGCTTTAGCACAAATTTTTTACAAAACCACCTAAAACTCCCAAACCGCTCATGCGATTAGAATAAAAACTGGTATATAGTAGTTTTCAGGTATGATGAGTTTTTTAGCACTATCTTCTTTGAACCACCTTGGACACCAGATGGTGCTGTAGTTTTTACACAAATTTTTTACAAAATCGCATATTTTTAGTTATTTTCTTAGGTTACATGTGCAAATATTTACAAAATATTAAATATTTCTTAAATTGAGTAAAATAAAAATAATTTCCGTTATTTTCACATCAAAAACATAAATATATCTTGAAAACTATGAAAAATTTTACTACAACGATATATTTAATGCAACATCGTTGCTCAAAAATGAGAAAAACACAATCAGAAATTTAATTTTGCGACTTTCGAGTCAAATATCTCCGCTGCTTTTGTATACATTTTGTTAAATTTTTTTTTGTCTTAAAGCTTCATCAAAGAACTATGAAAACCTTATTGCAAAAATACCGTTAGTTGAGTATATATATTTTAAATATTTTTTCAAAAAAGGTCTGAAATTTTGGAGTTTTCCTCACAAAAAGGTTAAAAATTTGTTTTTGTTGTAAAAATAATTTAAATTCAAATTCGTACATTTTCTACTCTATTTAAAAGTTATAACATTTATAAGCAAAAGTTATTTCCATTTTACGCAAAAATTATTAAAAATCGAAAAAATTATCTAAGTATCTCTTGCCATTCAAAAGTTATAGCCAATAATGTTTATCCAAAATATATGTATATATACAAAAAGCAAAACGCTGTCTGTGTGATGGCTGGAAACTTCAAAATTACTTAGCTGATAGAGCTGAAATTTTGGCAGTACATTTTTTTCAAGTACGAGATGGTTTAAATTTCGGTCACACCCCCTTTTACCGCCCACAAATCAATAAAAATGCTATATTTCCTACGGTTTTCGTCGATTGGGCTACATTTTGGTAATTTAGTCTGTATTCTTACTGTCGGCAACTGTACTAAAACAGGGTAATGTCCATCTACTAGAAAACTGGGATGAGGATTATATAAGAGGGTGTGGCTCCGCCCATACAATTAAAATTTGTATTATCGAATAGCTTTGAAAGTAAAAGTAGCAATACTTACATACAAACTCAAAATTTAGTTACTATTTGGTGATCTCCTGCTACTGGGAAACTGTAACGGGCAGTGGAAAATAACAGTGGTGTCAAACTATGAGTCTAAGAAAAGTTTTGAATACACCTTTTATGTTCACATATAGTTGCAGGGTGCAGCAACGCGCGCCGGGAAAAGCTAGTTCTTCATAACTTCTTTCCGTAGTCTCCAAGGTGCTGCGTCAATTTTGTCGGTCTAAACGTCGATTATCTATATATTGTGCATGTCTGAAGCTGCGGCTACCAACTACAATATTCTGCCCGTTCATCTCTTATAAAATACTTGAACTTCTTTCATTGCATAAGCATGCAGTCCAATATGCTGCGACCTAAACTTGTTTCTAAACTTGAAATGCACGTAGCAATGGTCAGTATTAAAGTTATGTTGAAACTGACGCTTATAATTAAAGAAGCCAATAGTTCTACAACTTGATATCAGAGGCGTTCCTAGGGAGGGCGGAGGGGGGGGCAGGCGGTGCGCCCCGGGTACCACCATTTTAGGGGTGACACCATTTCGATATTTTTCAAACAGAAAGAAAAAGGTACAAATACATTACGTGTCCCCTTCGAGCCACACTGGTGCTCTTCATCGCCCCATGCCTTAAAAAAACCTATTTTTATACCCCCACGTTTAAAAAACGTAAATGGGGGTATATTAATTTTGTCACTCCGTTTGTAACGCCCATAAGGAGGCGTGGTAGGTATAGAAAAGTATATATATTCTTGATCAGCATCACCACCCGAGTTAATTTAGCCATGTCCGTCTGTGCGTCTGTCTGTGATCACGATTACAGCCGTAATTTTAAAGCTATCATCACGAAATTCAATAGTTAAGCTTTTATCTAAAAAATGAAGTTCAAGTTCGTAAATGAGCCAAATCGGATGAAAACCACGTCTACTTCCCATACAAAATGACTTTATCAAAACGGTAAAATCACTTAGAATTCTACAAAAATGAATATATGGAATTGCAATTTTGCATATGAGTTTGGATGTTCAAGACACACTCTAAGTATAGAATTCAACCAAATCGGATGAAAACCACGCCTACCTCCCATACAAAGTGACTTTATCAAAACGGTAAAATTTTTCTATAATCCTCAAAAATTAATGTATGGACTTGAAATTTTGCATAATAACTTTGATATATAATGTGTACTATGTGTATGGAATTCAACCAAATTGAGTGAAAACCACGCCCACCTCCCATACAAACCGACTTTATCAAAAAACAAAAGCGAATATTTTCTTTTAAAAATATAACGAAAACGTTTTTACAGATAAACATTTTATTGATTGCTTAAGACTTTGAATATACTTTGGTTCGGCCGTGGGGGTATTTTAACTTCGGCCCAGTCGAAGATCATTTCTTACTAGTTTTAAATCAAAAACTTCTTATGCATGCTCTTTACGCCACAATTTAAGTTTGGGTGTTCACAATTTAACTAGCTTTCCTCTCAAGCCATTTATAAGGTCAGGGATGCGTTAGTGTGTCGTTGGCATTCGTTTAAAATCGACTGGTGCTCTCATATACCCCACGTGTGGCTTAGCGTATATTTTTAGAGATAACTGAAATATTTCATTTTATTGAATTTAATTATTTTTTTATTGTTTAAAGGTATGTATGAATATAAATTGATAAATTAAAATAAAAAATAAATGTATTTTTTGTGTAAAAATTTATAAGTTTATTTATAAGTTTTGAACTATTGAATTTGAATTTGACTGAATTTGATTACGTTACTACTTTTTTCTCTAAATATATTATTTCATTACTTAAAAAAAATATTTTCAGGTCTTAAAATCAACACTGAACGAGTTTATTTGAATGTTATTGGTAAAAAATCGTTTTTTACCGATAGTTTTTTTTTTCGTTTTTTGAAAAAGTGGGTGCAGTTTTTTGGCAGAATAAATATGTTTTTTGTAACTAACGCTATGACTAGCATTTTGTCTTTGTAGCAACGTATTTGATGCCCTCAAACATAAATTTTTTTTAAGGTCTTAAATTAAAAACTGTAAAAGTTATGAATTTTTTAGTAAAAGAGCTAATTTCACGTTTTTTTAACTTAACCGCACTCCTAAAGTCAGCCATTTTTAAAATATTAAAAAATAACTATACAAAAGACCAAAAATAGTATCCATGTAAAGTTTTAAGCTTATATATCCAAAATTCGGCGTTTACACCGATTTTTTGACGTGGGGCGATGACATACCACCATGTGGCTCTATGTCTCTGGAGGGAGGGTGTGGCTCGAAGGGTTAAAAATTGTGTGTCCCATTTTGTCGCATTGAAATTATTTCTAACAATTTGTCTATCAGTAGCTTCATGCGAAAGGAATTTTTCAAAGCTAAAATTAATTAAGAATTATTTAAGGTCTTCCATGGGACAGGCAAGGCTTTCCGATATTGCTATTTTATCCATTGAAAACGAGCTTGCAAGCAGTGTTGCCAGATTTTAGCGAAAAAATTCCCATTTTTGCATACAAATTAATGTTTTCCCCCGTTTTTTCCCCCGGTTTTTAGATTGTTTAATAAATAGCAATTTAAAGAAATAATAACTTCATGAATTCACTTTACTAAAACTTAAATAAATACAAATATGAAAAACGTACGTATCTATAATAAAAATAAAAAATGAAAATTTTAAGCGATATTGTATTTTGACTCGAACGTTACTTTCTTGAGATTATAAAAAATTGTTAGAAATTATTTGAAATATACATATTATCAAACCAAGTAAACTACCAAGTTTATATTATAAAAAGTCAAAAATTCTGAATTTATTTCAATTGCAAAGCAATTTTTATATTTCATTAAAGATTTATTGCGGAGAGTTCTGCATTCAAAGGTATCAAGAAAGTTCCTTATTTTTGTTTTATTTAAATAAATAGCTGAAAAGAACTTTCAGCACTTACCCCGCTATAGGGAAAGCAAAAAATAAACGACACTATTTTTTTTTTTTTAAATATCTGAATCAATGAAAACTATAACTTCTTTCCAGAATTCCTGGATAATTTCTGATTATATATTTGAAAAATTTATATTTCTTAACGATCTGTATTCTTGGTCGAAATCATTCCACTCGGATTTATCCAATAAAAAAAAAATAAATAACTGGTCATTTCAGACCTTGAAAGGACTTAGATCTAGATTCTTATGATCAATTATGTTGTGCGTGTTATTAAGTTTGCACACAATTGACAGAGAACCGGACCTACAGGTTTAACGCCGACTCCGAGCGAAGGTGAACGGAATATGTTCTCGTTCTCAAGAAGCTTTACATGGCATTTTGATTACTCTCTGAGGTTTGCCATTGTTTGCAGAGAGGTGGCGGCCGTACAGAAAAATCATTTTTAATTCAAATAATTTTCTGTCGCTGCTGGGATTCGAACCCGGGTCTCCAGATTCGTTGACATAGAGGCCACGCACTTTAACCAACTACGCCACGGACGCCACTTGATGATCCAATAACGTGTGAAAATATTTTTAAGCTTAAAGTTTTATTTCTCATTTTTACTATCTATGAATGGCCCTTTATATAGCTCCTTAAAAAAGTATCGAAATCGTTTAAGTCGACATCGAAAATACTATAATGACTATATTAATGTATTCCTTTCGCATGAAACAATCAGCAAAAGTCTTCAAAGTTAGTTCTATTTTTCCATATATGACACATTCAGCTTTGTTAAATGGCAAACAAAAAATGGATGTAATTAAAATCAGTGTTTAAAAAACTTGAAAACGTTCAATTGCTTTTGCTTTAACTTTGCTGTGCTTATTGAAAATCAAACAGCAACAGCCAAAGCAGAAAGCACTATCTCAAACAAAATTCTACTCATTATGCTTTGCTTTCTAAATCTTCGAAAGGCTAAGCAAAAGCAGCAGCACTAAAAAGAATTTGTTTTGCTGCGTAGTACTACGAAAGCATAAGAAATTATTTTAGTGCTTTGATTTTCATTTTGCTTTTCTAATTTGTCGCAGCACTACGAAAGCAACAATTATGCGCTTTGCTTCGTTTTGCTTTCGGAAGCATTTTATTTTCATTCGTTTGGCTTTCGGGATTTACTTGTCATCGTTTTTATGCTGTATTTCAGAGACGCATGTCTTTTTGTACGTTGTTGCTTGTATAATATGCGCACTTGTACGCAGTCGCGAATGCTTGGTGTTGTTTTTGTTGTGTGTAACGGTTTTATTATATATCTATCTGTAAAAGTTCTAGAACTATTTTATATGCGCATCCAAATTTATTTCTGCAATCTATTTAAAACTCATGCAATAAAAAAACCGTTACACACAACAAAAACAACACCAGGCATTCGCGACTGCCTACAAGTACGCATATTATACAAACAACAACGTACAAAAAGACATACATCTCTGATATATAGCATAAAAACGATGATATGTAAGCAAATCCCGAAAGCCAAACGAATGAAAATAAAATGCTTCCGAAAGCAAAACGAAGCAGAGCGCATAATTGTTGCTTTCGTAGTGCTGCGACAAATTAGAAAAGCAAAATGAAAATCAAAGCACTAAAATAATTTCTTATGCTTTCGTAGCACTACGCAGCAAACCAAATTCTTTTTAGTGCTGCTGCTTTTGCTTAGCCTTTCGAAGATTCAGAAAGCAAAGCAAAATGAGCAGCATATGCTTGTCTTTAAAAACTTTAGGTAGCACTACGCAGCAAAATTATCGTTGCTTTTGCTGTTTTGCTGAAAGCAATTTAAACCCTGATTAAAATAAAGAATTGTAGTTGGTTTTTTTAATAACCGATATATTTTTTCACTCGCTATTTTATTTTTAATTTTCCCCGTTTTTATCAATGTTTTCCCCGCCTCCCCGTTTTGTACGAAAAATCCCGAAAAAGGGGAAAAATCCGGTCACCAGGCAGCTCTGCTTGCAAGTTTTCGATGAGGTTATTTCAAATTTTTCAGCTCTTAAAGAAAGAAAAGTTAGTTTTTAAGACAACGCCATTAATAAGATTTCTTTGTTTAACCTTATACCTAAAAAAAATAAATAACTGGCCATTTCAGCCCTTGAAAGGACTTTGACCTAGCTTCTTATGATCAATTGTGTTGTGCGTGTTATTAAGTTTGTACACAATTGACCGAGAAACGGACCTATGTACATGCTTAACGCCGACTCCGAACGGCGATGAACGGAATGTTCTTATTCTCAAGAAGCTTTACATGGCATTTTGATTACTCTCTGAGGTTTGCCATTGTCTGCAGAGAGGTGGCGGCCGTACAGAAAAATTATTTTAATTCAAATAATTTTCTGTCGCTGGCTGGGGTTCGAACCTGCGTCTCCAAGGTTCTTTGACATAGCGGCCACGCACTTTAACCAACTACGCCACGGACGCCACCTATACCTACATATACAAATATGTACCTGAAAATGTAATGGTTTTGTTCCGTCAGTTTTTAAAACTGCGAAGATAATAAGTTTTCTTTTTTACCTTATGCCTACATATCTAAATATGTAATCACTTGAAAATATAATATTTTTGTTCTGTTTTTTGCAAATTCTTATTGTTTGTCATATGTTGTTTGTTTCCTTTTCGGAAAACATAAAGATAATAATAAAAACACTTAATCTCATCGAATTAGTTTCTTTTTGTATTTATAAACTTTTTATAGGGGTGACACCATGAGTATCCGCCGCGGGTGTCACCAAGCCTAGGAACGCCACTGCTTGATATACAAGGTTTTTCTATCCAAGGTCTCTTATAAAATTTAAAAATAGATAAAAGAACATCTTTCAACGTTCCTTTGTTTTGAAATGCATTTATAGCAAGTACACGTAAATGACTGCATGACTTACTCCGTTTTATAAACCATTAATTTTAAATACCGTTCATAACATTAGAACGAATTGAGATTTTTATTTGAAACTTTTGTGAACATATTTTTTAATGATTTTACTAACAATTTATCCGAATTACTTTTGACTTTATGGCAAAAATAAAAACAAAATAAAAAAAAAGATACAGTAGTTTCGACTATGTCGTAACACAAGACGTAGAATTATTCAATTCGCTTTTGATGACATCTTTTTTAAAAATATTTATTCCATACACCTGAGGATATGACCTTTAAGAGAGTGCCGGAGAGGGTTAATATGTATCACCAACCCCCATTACTTTTGCAAAAGGAACATTTTTGTCTTTGACACCTATTCCCTCCGACCACTCCTTAGGGGCGCTCCCATACAAATTTTATGCTTTTGTCGATAAAACCGGAAACTGTCCATAAATAGGTAGAAAACTTAAACAAGCAAACAAAATTTGTTCAATGCTATCAAGTTCAACAACCCATGTGTCAAAATTTCACTGTCGATAATATGCCCGGATATTTAATTGGCTGCGTTTGACATTTCAATAACAGATTCTGTTAAAAGAGCATGCCCCTCAAAATTACTCAGTATTACTGGGCTACGCGAGTCTGTTAAAAACAACATGCCCCCAAAAGTATGCTTTTTTTTAATTATAAGATTTATGTCTTCACGCTAGATGGCGCTGTCTTCGCCGTCAAAAAAAACCGGAAGCCGTCGATAAATAGGTAGTAAGTTCAAGCAAACAAAAACATCAAATGTTGGCTTTATATTTCATGTAATTGTGTAAAATTGATATAAGTTAGACAGCTCTAACATGAATTTTTGTCGCATTGAGGATCAAGCAGACCAACAAGTGCTAAGATCAACATTGTACGATTAGTACTTTAGGCCCACCAAAGGCTCAAAAAGTAATGTAAATACCGACACCTGCTCACTATCAACCACCCTACTTACCTCCGAGAACGACGTATTCTACGTCAAAACACCGTCGGGACGTGGAGGGAGCTGCTCAAGCAAAGCAACGGAAAATTTGTTAAATTATATTATAACACTCTACAGATGGGTGCTAAGGTAAAAATTGTTACACGTCAGTAGAGGCTGGCTCTTAGCCCTTACTAAAAAAATAGACTAAAAATTCATGACGCCATACGGCAGCGAAGAGAGCCGATTTAGGATTGAAAATGCAGCTATTATGCAACGGTGTTGCATGGAATTATTACTCGTCAAGCAAAAAAAAGCGTACAAAAGAAGAAGAAACTTAGTTTTACGATGAAAATAAAAACTAGTACGAAATGATTTTCGACTGGGTCGAAGTAAAAATACCCCCACGGCCGAACCAAAGTAAATATATTCAAAGTCTTGAGCAACCAATAAAATGTTTATCTGTAAAAACATTTTCGTAGGCTTGGTTTTCATCTGATTTGGATCATTTTAGAATTTGATCTTTATTTTTTAAATACAAGTTTAAATATCGAATTTCATAATGACAGCTTGAAAGTTACAGCTGTAATCGTGATCACAGACAGACAGACAGACAGACAGACAGTGATGCTGATGAAGAATATATATGCTTTTATATACCTACCACGCCTCCTTATGGGCGTTACAAAAAGAGTGACAAAATTAATATTCCCCTTTTACGGTTTTTAAACGTATGATAGAAAAAAATAAAATAGAAAAATTATTACGCCGTCAGGTCGCGGAGATGTGAACAAAAATGTGATATTTTTGCATGGAATTATTACTCGCTGAATAGATGAGCTACGAACTCCATGACTATAGGTGCTATGGTAAATTATATGGAACGACAGTAATGCTGAGGTTTTCGGCTACATGATAAAAATAAAACAAAAATTTTTGGCTTTATGCAACCTTTCAGAAAAACGTATAAAGTAACTTAAATGCACTATCGTTGCATGGATGTATTGCATGACGCTTAGGTAAATGTAAATGTAACACACAAAAACAAAAAGGATTTGGACAAAGATTAGGACCAAGAATAACATAAATATTAGCACAAAGATTTGGACATAGATTAGAGCAAAGAGTTAGACAATGATAAGGATAAGGATTCAGACAAGGATTGCGAAAAGGACTAGAGAAGAATTTATATAAAGACTAAGGCACACTTAAAGCCATATTTAGGATAAGATTGAAGAAAGGATGAGTTTAAGCAATACAACAAGGATTGGAAAAAAAGGACAAAGATTGGAAAAAAATGTTGGACAAGGACAAGGTAAGGGATTCAAACAAGGAATGGGTCAGAAATCAGGTTAAAAAACCTATTTAGATAAGTATAAGGACGATTATTAGGACACTTAAAAGAGCAAGAACAGGGATAAAAACAAGGATGAGGACAAGTTTGGAAACAAGGGATACGCTATGACGTCAAAATCTACGGATGTGTCCACGACATAGCCAACTCCTTTCTTAATACGTATAAGGATTAGTGTCATCTGTAAAAATGCAAAGTGTCATATATTTTTATGTTTTCATTAAATTTATCTTTATTCACGATTTTAATGAAAAAAAAATATAATTATTATTCTATATCCATAACTAAACATTAATGAAAAGGATATAAGAATTTTAAGTCAAAAATGTCATCAATTTAATAATAAAGCCGGATGAAGGTTAAGTCATTTAAACCTATCTAAATCCACCTTAAAAAGATAATGTTTTATCCAAACACGAAATTAAATTTTCAGTGTTGCAAAAATCACAAAAGTTCTTTACGTCAAATTAATGTCACTCACAAACTACTGCGTGAAAGTGGATCATATGTTCACAGTACAGTACAGTGTGAAAGATGCTAGATCTTAAAAATAATATCGATTTGAGCCTAGAGAAGCCATCTATATGTCAGAACAGCCTAGTATCAGGCGCGGATCCAGGGGGGGACTTTTGGGGGTTCAAACCCCCCCTTAAATTCTAAAAGAACCTGTATTTAAATGTTATGTACTGATGCTTATTATGTGGGCTAAGAGTACCAAAAGGAAAAAAATTGGTTTTTTATAATTTACTTTTAATATTCACACCCCTATGCTGTAAACGTTTGTAGCTGTTTCTACACGTACTGCTAAAATACTGAATTCTGTTCCAGCTTTTGTTTTTTTTTTTGCGATATTGCGCCTGTAGCTGTAAACAGTCACACATACAATCTTAACCTGAAATCACAAAAACACCGAATTTTTTGGATAAAATATATCCAAACACCGCACAGTTTTAATTTAAAAAGCCACAGTTTCGATAGTATCGGAAGTGTAGACGTAAAATTCCTTTTTATACAGTAATGGAGAAAAATTCCGGTTTTTGTAGTTTTTAATTATTTTGACGTTGGTTTTATGTTTTTTTTTTTTTTTTTTTTTTTTTTTGGATTCGCCCGGAGGTAAGAAATCTTCATAGATACGTATGACCCGCGCCATACGCATGCACGATTTACATTCTAAGAAGTTCCCGGATCAGCCGGACTGATAGAATGCACCTACGTGCTAAAACTTACCACCTGTTGGCAAATAATAGCCTCCACTAAGCACAATTGCTTGGCCTTTCAGCGGAAATTAAAATTAAATAAAATTTGAGAATTTTTTGTGCTTATGTAAACTTCATAAACATCATCGAATAAAAGCATATTCTTCATAATACGAAGCAATACAAGACAACATCCAAAGTTATTTATTAGACCATATATAACCGCATTTATAATTGTTGTCGTTCGGCTTGAGGCCACTGTCCAACCCAAGATCCTACGTGGAAAAGAGATGCAACTCTCAAACACCAAACCAATACCAAACATAGCACAGATATACAAGTATGTATTGTGCAGGCACAATATATTTATATATTCGGGTCACTAAAATAAGGGAACACCGAGCTAAAGTTATTATTTGGATATGCATTTGGGCCAACGCAGGTAAAAACTTGTATGGAAAAGAGATAAACTCTGACACACCAAGCCAAGAGACACGGTATACATGGTCAAATAAGGAAGAACTAAAGATCTAAAATAATTTCATGAAAAAATAAAGCAACGAAACTGAATAAAACGAAAACTTAAAGTATCTATCATATTCGATGATGCTTATTTGTTAAATCGTAAAATCTACACAATTATCGCGAGTTATATTTGTTATCACAAGGAATGCGTTAAGTATTCAAATGTAATATAATTTTGCGTTTTAAGACATCCACCGAGTCAGAAAAATTTATCAAGTTCAAGTTGCCATTAAAATCACTACACATACATCGCAAAGGGTCGTGAAGGGCATAATTAGAAGTGCAGTGACTCAACTTAAAAAGCTGGAAATGTCTGGCTCCGCTCCTGGGGATGTTGAAGTTTAATGAAGAAAGGAGGTATTGTGAGTCTATATCACCACTGAGTAATTTGTATAAAAAAGAGACATTGAGCATAATTCTTCTGCTTCTTAAGGAAGGCAGGGAAATAATTTTGAGGCGTGTTTCATAAGGGGGAAGAATAATATTGGGGTTCCAACGATAATGTAAAGCAAAAAGTAAGAATTGTTTTTGAACCGATTCTAATGCATCGATGTGGACATTGTATTGAGGGTTCCATATTACGGATGCATATTCAAGAATTGGTCTAACAAGAGAGGTAGAAAGTATTTTAGTAGTGAAAGGATCGTTGAATTCTTTAGCCCATCTTTTAATGAAACCAAGGACACCTCTAGCCTTATTTACCACCAAATTAACTTGAAGATTGAAACGAAGTTTAGGATCCATAATTACACCTAAATCAAGAAAACTGTGTACAATTTCTAAATTAGTATTATTTATAGTGTAATTTATACTATTAGCAATTCGACGTGAGAATGTCATTTGCTTACATTTTTTAAGTTTAATTTTAAAAGGTTAAAATTACACCACTCAACTAGATTGTTTAAATCCGATTGTAAGAGTTGTTGATCTTCAGGCGATTTGTAAGTTAGGAAAAGTTTCACGTCATCGGCGTACATTAAGACGTAAGAGTGTTTTATTACAGAAGGAAGGTCATTTATAAGCAGTAAAAATAAAACCGGACCAAGATGACTTCCCTGCGGAACACCAGATGTGACCAAAATATTTTTTGACATAGAATTCTTATATAAAACTTTTTGAGAACGATTCGACAAGTACGAGTTAATCCAGTGTAATAGTTTGACGGGAAACCCAATCAGATGAAGCTTTTTCAGAAGAAGATAATGATTGACACAATCGAAAGCTTTGCTAAAGTCTGTATAAATAACGTCAGTCTGTCGTCCTAAAGTAAAACCTTTGATGACACGCGAAGTAAACTCCAAGAGGTTAGTTGACGTAGATTTTCCCTTTAAGAAACCATGTTGAGAGGTGGAAATGAAGGAAGATACAACGTGGGTTATTTGATCAGTTATAATTTTCTCAAATAACTTAGGGATTGCGCTTAGTTTTGCGATACCTCGGTAATTGGAAACATCAATTTTTGAGCCGGATTTATGAAGAGGTATTATATAAGATTTTCTCCATATATAGGGAAAATGACCACTGTGCAAGGATATGTTAAAAATTTTTGATAGGGGAGAACACAAACTAATAGAACAATGTTTTAAAATGCAGCTCGGGATTTCGTCAGGACCAGTCGTAAAAGAAGATTTAACTTGTCGAAGGTAATGCATAACTATATTAGAATCTATTACGGGGGTTTCAAAAGAGTTAACTGGTGGTAGGTAAGGATATTCAAGACTCATGCTCAATGGTATATCGGAGTAGGTTGTTTTAAAGAAGTTTGCAAACATGTTGGAAACTTCGATGTCGCAAGATGCTTCTTCATGATTGAATTTCATAAGAGGTGGGAAGCTAGAGGTTTTTCGTTTTGAGTTGACAAAAGTGTAGAAAAGTTTCGGATTATCTTTGAATTGAATTTTTATTTTGGCTATATAGGCAGAGTAGCACTGTTTATTTAATAGTTGATATCTGTAACGACAAGAGGAATAGCAAGCGAAGTCTAAATTAGAGCCTGACTTTTTATATTTTTTAAATAAGCGATTTTTGGAATTTTTTAAAGACTTAAGTTCATTAGTTAACCAAGGGGGGTTTAAAGGTTTGAAATTACTATTTTTTTTTGGCACAGATAATGAGAAACATTTTTGCAATGTATCATTAAGAAACTGTACTGAAGATTCGACATCATAAAAAGAGTACGAAGACCTATTATTTAAAATTGGGGACCAGTCAATCCGCGCGAGAAGAGCATTAAGTTTAACATAGTCTGTTTTTTAAAGTTAAAAATTTTATTATTTCGCGTATCTGGAGCTAATTTATTTTCATTTATGTTGGCAAGTAATATTGTTATTTCATGTTGGCCTTTTAGATTTGTATTCGGGTCAAATAAGCAGAGAAATCTATATTATTATTACGCAAGCGTCTTTTTTGTGATGACCATCAAATCTATACCGTAAATGCGATTTTCATATATGAGGTATCAATAGAAAGGTTTTGGTCTGCAGATGTGCAATAGGGTCTTACTTTTTTTAAAGTATTGTGTATTTAAACAAATAAAGCAAAACAATCTTCTGCAAAGAAAGTAAGTTTTCTATGGGATGCCTAAAAGTATGTGATATTTTTTTTCTGAAATTTTTAATTCTGAAATTATAGCAGTTGAGCAAAGCGAAAAACATTCAAACAAATGTTATATTTATATTCCAGTCGCAAAATAGGAAGTTCATGCAAAATCGCTATTCCAGTAGCCTTTACTGGCATCGCCGCTAGCTTCGTTGAATGAGGACGTACCTTGCACAGACAATTCAAACTTCCTAGACCTCTGCTTGAGATACATCTGTATCAGCTTAACGCCTGAAGCCCAATTTTGAGCACGGAATCTACTTTGATTATGCCCATCTTATCATTATTGATGAAGCAAGTATGATTCCTGCAGTAGCACTGACAGTAATTGATTGTGTGTTTCGCGATATTACCAGACATTCGTAAACTGTTTTTTGAAAAGTTGTATTTTCTGGTGATTTTAAGGAAACACTTCCAGAAATCTCTTATTCTGGACACGTTGTAACAATAGAAAATTGTGATCTTACGTAAAAACAATGAAGCTTGAAAAAAACATGCGATTAGACAAAGGCGAAAAGGATTTTTTAAGTTATTTGCGACTAGTTAATTCTTGATCAGCTCCTTTTAGATTACGGATTGTGAATTGATTTTATTAATGACGATCTACAAAACGACATAAACAGTGATACCATTCAAGAAAACGCTATTCTTGCACCAACGGACGAATTATGGTTTCAAAATGAATTTGTTAGTAGTTCTGCTATTATCTTATCTTGAAGTTTTGTATAAAAGCATTTGCACAACCGTTTTGATGAAGTGCCGCACAAATAAACTTCCCAACGGAGTTCCTAAATAGCACTAAAGTAGGAAAGTGGTCTTTCGTGACACCACTTAACGCTCAAAACAGATGCAATTGTTATACTGATGAGGAATCTTAATGTCGAATGCATTTTACTAACCGGTGCAAGCATTGGTCAGAGAATTCTTATACCACAAATCAAGCTCGGCCCATCGGAAACATTTTTTTTCCATTTAAAATGCAACGTTTTCAAGTTCTGGTTCCTGTTATTTTCTATGACTATTAATAAGAGCCTAAGACAGTCGTTGAGAAAAATTGCAAAGTTGCAAGCCCCAGAATTCGCACACGGCTAATAATATTTGACATTAAGTCGAATCCGCTCTTTTGATGTCGTGAAAATTGTAAGTAAATAAAAGAGTATGCAGCTCATCTTACGCAACCGTGTAAGTTTCGCAACATCAAATGGTAGTTTACACAGAAATATGTTAAAAATTATAACAGTTCTAATAATAAAAAGAAAACAATCTTAAACTACATTTTTTTCTCATTTTGGCGTTTTAACGCCCTACGGGTTTACTAGTAACATTTATTATTATAATTATCTTCACCCCAGCGTCAGCTTGTAGTATTTAACACAAAAAAATAATCCTGAGCACCACACAATCATATGGAGTGAATATGGAGTGAATATGGAGTGAAATGTGGATGGCTATTTTTTTCGTAGCAAAGTTTTTTCCAATAAGTGGAATTATTTTTTCACATGTTGCTGCAAAACACAAATTATAACCTTCTTTTCAAAAACCAAAAGCTTGAAGTAGATTTTAGACTAACGGTTTCTTCCCACGCCTACGATTTTTTGAAAAAAAAATTATCCCGCTCTAATGTATATAAAGGATGGTTAAATTTTAAGGGCCGATGTTGAATATAAACCACACCTAAATGTTAAGTTTTTTCTGCATTTCATTTGACATTTCTCAATTTCAGACTAACTCAATTTGAACCGTTAAAGTTATTCAGGCTTATTATGAAAATGGGCTTTCAAATCAAAATGCATATCGAGCACTTCGTGATTTTTCGGTCAATTTAATCGTCCAAATGTGCGTAAAATCGGAAAAATCGTGCAAAAATTTGAACAAACCAGGTCCACCTCAACTCGTCATCGTGCCCAACAATTGCACCTCTCACGCTCGTCGTTGATGAACACTATACATAAAGACTTGCATTTACACGCTTACAAGGTGTAATTGACTCAAGAACTAAAGCCTGTTGACCATTTCAAGCGCCGTCAATGGTCAGAATGGTGGCAAGAAATGGCAACAGTGGATGATCAATTTTCGAAGAAAATCATCTTCAGTGACAAGGCACATTTTCACCTCAGTGGATTCGTCAATAAGCAGAATTACCGCATTTGGGCGAATGATAATCCAAGAGTGATTGCCGAAAAACCAATGCACCCCCAAAGAGTGACTGTTTGGTGCGGTTTATGGGCTGGCGGCATCATCGGGCCGTATTTTTGTCCAAAATGAGGCTGGTCAGGCAGTTACTGTGAATGGTGTTCGGTATCGTGAGATGATAACGAACTTTTTGTGGCCCGAATTGGAAGATGTGGACGATATGCCACACAGCTAACAAAACAATGGCTCTTTTGCGCGACAAATTCAATGGCCGTGTTATGTCACGTGGTGGCGATGTCAATTGGCTGCCAATCATGTGATTTGACACCGTTGGACTTCTTTCTTTGGGGTTATTTGAAAGAAAAGGTGTACGTCGATAAGCCAGCAACAATTCAAAAGCTAAAGGATGAGATAATTCGGCACATTGACGGCATAGAACCTCACTTATACCTCGGCCTCATCGAAAATTTGGACCATCGGATAGAGGTGTGCCGCCGAGGTCGCGGCGGCCATTTAGCCGATATTTTGTTCCATGCATAATTGAACCATACCAATATTATCATAATAAAAATAAATGACAATAATTTCCTTAATAATTTGTGTTTTATTCAAAATCAACATCGGCCTTTGAAATTCAACTACCCTTTATATATATAACGTACATAAATATTTTTGAAACCCCCCCGAAATATATTCCTGGAACCGCCCCTGCCTAGTATTACCCGAAAAGATTCATGAATAAAAAATTAATTCAATGCACATACTTTTTGACTTTTTCACTAGAAAAAATAAGAATACGAATACTTTTCCGTTGAACGAATTTTTTTTCTTAGACTCCCCAATATATTACATTAGAAAAAATAAGAATACGAATACTTTTCCGTTGAACGAATTTTTTTTCTTAGACTCCCCAATATATTAAATGGTCGCATTACAAGCATGCATCTGTTTCTCCCACATATTATCAGAACAATACCAAGGCGGTATGCATAGGGAAGACATTGGCTTGAAAACATTTGTGTACGAAATCGGTTATTACGCATGACTCATTTATTTTTTTGCAAATGAATGCATTGCATAAAGATAATATTCCGCTAAAACAAATTATGACCATCGTAAAATTAGTTTTTTTACAAATAATAAAAAAGTAAAGCAAAATTCGCTTGTTGACATGTGTAGTATAGCTATAATATTCAGACAACTTATTAAATGAATTGTCACTTAAAAACTCTCGTTACAAATTCGACACTAAATTCACTTAACTAGCACTTCTTAAAAACACAAAAAAAAAAACTAATAACCAACGCTTACTGTTCATTAAGTTCATAACTAAAAAATACAAAAAATAGTTGTTGTCTTAATTACAATATTTTTGCAAGACCGTTTTAAAATGGCCTTAAAAATTATCGACATTGCGAAAAGCGTATGGTCTGAATAGAGTAGAAACTCAATGTTTTGTGGATTAGAGTGGGTCGTTATCCACAACATAAGAACAGTTTCAAAAGTTTACTCAATATTTCAAAGAATACCTTAAGAGCTGTTCGACACAAACAAATTTTTAATTTTGGACTAAGGAAAAACATTTTTAATGGGACTAAGGAACGTCGACACAAGTGAAACTTCATAGACAATGGAAAATTTTTTCAATAAAGAGGATTCTTCGTAGTTTTTTTTTTATAATTATTTTAGCAAAAGCAATTATTGTATGTAATATTTTTGCATAGGTATTTAATTCAAAGAATCAATTACGCTTTGGAACAAAATGGGCTAAATTAAGACAATAGACATAAGACCTAGGTATGTCTTATTTAGGACATCGAGGGTATGTTAGAGCATATTATTATTGCATACTTGCATCTTTGAATTAACACTTAAAATCTGGATTTAGGGCTTAAAAATGGTTTTTTGTTAGATATAAATCGGCGGATATAAATTACTACATATTATATATCCTTTTACCGTTTGAATTTACAAAAACAAAATTTTATATTACATACGAAAAATTAACCCAAACAACGATATAACATCATTCGTACATATTTTCCCTATTAAAGTGTTTATCATTATCAAAGTTACAGGTGAGGAAATGAAGAATTTTCAGAATTTTTATATTTCGAGAATAGCAAATGATAACAAAAATTTTTAAATGAAAATGACTTTATTGTTTTTCAAAATATTCCCCTTGATGATCATGATACACTTTTGCATTCGTTCAAACCATTTGTCAAAGTTTTTCCATTCCACACAAAAACATGGTTTTTGAACGCTTCAACTGCTTCTGCGGCGCTCGTAAATCGTTGACCACGCAGTTTACCTTTGATATTCGGTAACGTAAAAAAAGCGAAAGAGAAGAAAGTAGCTACAAGTTTCTGCTAGCAAAATATCTACTTTTTGCAGGAACTTGCAACTACTGAAAAAAACTTTGTTAAAAAAAAAAAACACTGTCAGAGGTTATTTCTTGTGGAATTCCTATTAAAATGGATGGAAAAAGAAACATTTGTGATGCTGAGGAAATGTAAGCACAAATGTAAATGTTGGTGGGACACAAGCAATGATTTCAATAGTTAATAGTTCCAAGTACTCTAAAAAACTCGAATAACCACAATTTTTTTGGGGTTTCAAATAAGCTGTCAATTCGTTTGATCAGCTGTTTACTTGCAAGTTTCTACTAGTTTTCTGGTCACATACTTTCTCTGCTTTTTTTCTCAATTCTTCTTTTACTATCTCCCAAGTTTTAACAAGTAAAGTACGTGAACAAACCTACCGCCAGAACGTTTTTTAAGGATAGCTGAAAAGAGTTTGGAAAAACGATGAAAACGTTTTACAATCGATGCATTCTTTTTTTATCATTCCACGTCGAAAATCGTAAAAAATAATCACCCGAAAATGTTCACGTGTTTATTTCATTTTTTTGCTGAAATACAATTTTGAAATCATTATAATCAACACAATAAGCGCACTTACACCAAAATATTGTGAGTAAGTTTATGATAGAAAGCGTCAAATTTTTGAATGAAACTGTCAAAATTCATCTGACAATGCAACAATTGAAGACGCAACAATTAAAAAGCAGCCCTCGTATTTGCAAATGTGAGTATAACTTCGATAATATTCGTTGTTTTTTGGCATCCTGACTGCGTACAACCCCTCATTGGGAAATACCATTTCCAATGTGTTTAGAGTGTTTTCGAAATGCTTTCAAGATTAGTTTTTTAAATAGGCGGGACTTTCGAACTTTTTTCGACCTTTCTAGTCCACATACCGGAAATCAGGTGTAATTGTTCTGAATCATTATGTTCATACTATAAGTTATACTCTTTTAATACACCAACAGCTGCAGTTTATGAATGTTGACAACAATAACAATAAGTGCATGACATGGTTTCTTTACGAGTATTTATCATATTAAGATCTATACATTTTCCACGTTCAAGCCTATAAAGTGGGGCAAACTTGCTCCGAAGGTGTCATTGTACTTTAAAAAAAAATCCACCAAAAGTTCCCATCACATTATTACAATAACTTCACAGTTTGTTTCACTTATTATGGCACTTGATGTCGAAAAAGATCAAATAGTGAAAAATAAAAAAAATTATTGCAGTTGGTTTTATGGAACCCTGTTGAGCTTGTAGCCATGAAAGGTGTGCTTAATAAATGCGTTGCAGTCGAATATTACGGGATGTTGAAACAAGAGCAAAACTGAGCATTCTACTAGTTATGAATTTTGTCAAGCTGTCAAATCGTTTAAAATCACTAAAAATGAAAGTATTCGGTAATAAATTTAAATTTGTAGCGAAGCAGTCATAATTATACTTTCTGTAAAACATTAAACTTTTATTTATTTTTTTAGCCAGGCTGCAGCAACTCGTTCAAGCTATCAAAACTTTTTATCATTCAGCAAATTACAGCAAATAGTACTTGACTTAAATGTCAACTTAGCACAAATCATCTAATGTCAATGGCTGAAAATGGCGAAGTTGAATTTATAAAAAGGCGACTTTAGTGCACGATCTTTAATTTACTTGATCTGTGATAAATAAATATCAATATTTTACTAAAAAAAAGAGCGTTGGCTGTGTCGTGGACACACCCGTAAGTTTTGACGTGACGGTGTTTCTTTATACTCCTATTTCATGTCCAAACTCTTGTTCTAATCCATGACCAAATTTTTGACTTAATCAAATATACCGAATCCCTTTCCTAGTTTAAAAAGGTGTGTCTTGGTTTTTGTCCTAATCCATATCCAAATTCATGTCATTGTCCTTTTCCAGTTTCATTGTGTTATTTTGTTGTTTGTGAGCAGTGAAATCGTAACTAACTAGATTTTTGTTGTTGTTGTTGTTGTTGTTGTTGTTGTAGTTGTTGTTGTTTATGTTGATGTTGATGTTGATATTGATATTGATATTGATATTGATGTTGATGTTGATGTTGATGTTGATGTTGATGTTGATGTTGATGTTGATGTTGATGTTGATGTTGATGTTGATGTTGATGTTGATGTTGATGTTGATGTTGATGTTGATGTTGATGTTGATGTTGATGTTGATGTTGATGTTGATGTTGATGTTGATGTTGATGTTGATGTTGATGTTGATGTTGATGTTGATGTTGATGTTGATGTTGATGTTGATGTTGCTGTTGATGTTGATGTTGATGTTGATGTTGATGTTGATGTTGATGTTGATGTTGATGTTGATGTTGATGTTGATGTTGATGTTGATGTTGATGTTGATGTTGATGTTGATGTAGACGTTGATGTTGATGTTGATGTTGATGTTAATGTTGATGTTGATGTTGATGTTGAAGTTCATGTTGATGTTGATGTTGATGTTGATGTTGATGTTGATGTTGATGTTGATGTTGATGTTGATGTTGATGTTGATGTTGATGTTGATGTTGATGTTGATGTTGATGTTGATGTTGATGTTGATGTTGATGTTGATGTTGATGTTGATGTTGATGTTGATGTTGATGTTGATGTTGATGTTGATGTTGATGTTGATGTTGATGTTGATGTTGATGTTGATGTTGATGTTGATGTTGATGTTGATGTTGATGTTGATGTTGATGTTGATGTTGATGTTGATGTTGATGTAGACGTTGATGTTGATGTTGATGTTGATGTTGATGTTGATGTTGATGTTGATGTTGATGTTGATGTTGATGTTGATGTTGATGTTGATGTTGATGTTGATGTTGATGTTGATGTTGATGTTGATGTTGATGTTGATGTTGATGTTGATGTTGATGTTGATGTTGATGTTGATGTTGATGTTGATGTTGATGTTGATGTTGATGTTGATGTTGATGTTGATGTTGATGTTGATGTTGATGTTGATGTTGATGTTGATGTTGATGTTGATGTTGATGTTGATGTTGATGTTGATGTTGATGTTGATGTTGATGTTGATGTTGATGTTGATGTTGATGTTGATGTTGATGTTGATGTTGATGTTGATGTTGATGTAGACGTTGATGTTGATGTTGATGTTGATGTTGATGTTGATGTTGATGTTGATGTTGATGTTGATGTTGATGTTGATGTTGATGTTGATGTTGATGTTGATGTTGATGTTGATGTTGATGTTGATGTTGATGTTGATGTTGATGTTGATGTTGATGTTGATGTTGATGTTGATGTTGATGTTGATGTTGATGCTGAAGTTGATGTTGATGTTGATGTTGATGTTGATGTTGATGTTGATGTTGATGTTGATGTTGATGTTGATGTTGATGTTGATGTTGACGTTGATGTTGAAGTTCATGTTGATGTTGATGTTGATGTTGATGTTGATGTTGATGTTGATGTTGATGTTGATGTTGATGTTGATGTTGATGTTGATGTTGATGTTGATGTTGATGTTGATGTTGATGTTGATGTTGATGTTGATGTTGATGTTGATGTTGATGTTGATGTTGATGTTGATGTTGATGTTGATGTTGATGTTGATGTTGATGTTGATGTTGATGCTGAAGTTGATGTTGATGTTGATGTTGATGTTGATGTTGATGTTGATGTTGATGTTGATGTTGATGTTGATGTTGATGTTGATGTTGATGTTGATGTTGATGTTGATGTTGATGTTGACGTTGATGTTGAAGTTCATGTTGATGTTGATGTTGATGTTGATGTTGATGTTGATGTTGATGTTGATGTTGATGTTGATGTTGATGTTGATGTTGATGTTGATGTTGATGTTGATGTTGATGTTGATGTTGATGTTGATGTTGATGTTGATGTTGATGTTGATGTTGATGTTGATGTTGATGTTGATGTTGATGTTGATGTTGATGTTGATGTTGATGCTGAAGTTGATGTTGATGTTGATGTTGATGTTGATGTTGATGTTGATGTTGATGTTGATGTTGATGTTGATGTTGATGTTGATGTTGATGTTGATGTTGATGTTGATGTTGACGTTGATGTTGAAGTTCATGTTGATGTTGATGTTGATGTTGATGTTGATGTTGATGTTGATGTTGATGTTGATGTTGATGTTGATGTTGATGTTGATGTTGATGTTGATGTTGATGTTGATGTTGATGTTGATGTTGATGTTGATGTTGATGTTGATGTTGATGTTGATGTTGATGTTGATGTTGATGTTGATGTTGATGTTGATGTTGGTGTTGGTGTTGGTGTTGGTGTTGGTGTTGTTGTTGCTGTTGGTGTTGGTGTTGGTGTTGGTGTTGGTGTTGGTGTTGGTGTTGGTGTTGGTGTTGGTGTTGGTGTTGGTGTTGGTGTTGGTGTTGGTGTTGGTGTTGGTGTTGGTGTTGGTGTTGGTGTTGGTGTTGGTGTTGGTGTTGGTGTTGGTATTGGTGTTGGAGATGTTGTTGGATTTGGAGTTGGTGCTTTTCGTTTAGCTTTTTTTTTGCTTCCCCATTGGTTGAGCTCTAATTTCAATTAATCCAGCAAAAGTGATGCATATGCGTCACATTAGGCGGTTCCCTGGGGGTTTTTGACACGCCGTAAAATTTTTTTTTTATTTTTGTCATATGCCCGAAGACCTCACCTTTGTTTTCGTTCCTAAAAATTTACCGTTGCACCAGTAGTCACAGAGTTAAAAATCCATGCAACGTTTTTTCATGGCTGTAGCATTTTTACTACATTATGTGATTGCATCCCTGAAATCATGACAACAAAATTTTTTTTGTAATTTAGTTGTGAAGCGTAATAACACATCCCTGCTGTCGTTAAACAAAATTTACTGTAGCACTCTTCCTGAGTGAGTAATAATTCCATGTAAGGATATTACGTTTCTGTTACATAAGCTGCTATATTCACGACCTGACGACGCCGGAATTTTTTTTTTATTTTTGTCGTAAAGCCATGTATAAAAACTTTATTTTCCTTTTTACACTTTTATCGTAGGTTATACACTCATTGAGTAAAAATTCAATGCAACGCCGCTGCATGAATGTTGCGTTATCGATCTTTGAGCGGCTCTCTCAGCGTCCTTATGATGTCAGAAATTTTTTGTCTAATTTTGTTGTGAGGGCTTCTAATAGGCCTTTATTGGCGTATCGTATTTTTAATCCTAGCACTAATACTCAGCGAGTAATAATTCCATGTAACAAATTTTCAGTTGCGTTGCTTACGCAGCTCCCACTACGTCCCTATGCCGTATTAAATTTTTTTTTTGCTTTTTTAATATAGCCAAAGAATTAACCTTTACGGTCATACTATTTTTTTAATCATAGCTTTTATACCCAGCGAGTAACAATTCAATGAAACGCAGATGAATTTTTAAAAAATTCATTTTTTAACTTTTTTGGAAACTAGAGGAGTATAACGTAACTTCGTCACGTCAATATCAGTGTCTTAATCGAACTTGTGTAGCTCACCTTAATCTGAAAATTGAATATTATGATCAGTTTCTACATTTACGTGTTTAAGGTTTTGACGTGACGAAGTTACATTATACTGCTCTAGTTTCCAAAAAAGTTGAAAAATGAATTTTTTAAAAATTCATCTGCGTTTCATTGAATTGTTACTCGCTGGGTATAAGAGCTATGATTAAAAAAATAGTATGACCATAAAGGTTAATTGTTTGACTATATTAAAAAAACAAAAACAAAATTTAATACGGCATAGGGA
The DNA here is from genome assembly GCA_943735915.1 of Pherbina coryleti. Classification (NCBI taxonomy): domain Eukaryota; kingdom Metazoa; phylum Arthropoda; class Insecta; order Diptera; family Sciomyzidae; genus Pherbina; species Pherbina coryleti. Next base: position 96,073,227 of record OX030949.1, on the reverse strand, counting down.
CGTAGTGGGAGCTGCGTAAGCAACGCAACTGAAAATTTGTTACATGGAATTATTACTCGCTGAGTATTAGTGCTAGGATTAAAAATACGATACGCCAATAAAGGCCTACTGGAAACCCTCACAAAAAAGCAGACAAAAAATTTCTGACATCATGGGAACGCTGAGAGAGCCGCTCAAAGATCGATAACGCAACATTCATGCAGCGGCGTTGCATTGAATTTTTACTCAATGAGTATATAACCTACGATTAAAGTTTAAAAAGGAAAATAAAGTTTTTATACATGGCTTTACGACAAAAATAAAAAAAAAATCCGGCGTCGTCAGGTCGTGAATATAGCAGCTTATGTAACAGAAATGTAATATCGTTGCATGGAATTATTACTCACTCAGGAGGAGTGCTACAGTAAATTTTGTTTTTCGACAGCAGGGATGTGTTATTACGCTTCACAACTAAATTACCAAAAAAATTAAGTTGTCATGATTTCAGGGATGCAATCACATAATGCAGTAAAAATGCTACAGCCATGAAAAAACGTTGCATGGATTTTTAACTCTGTGACTACTGGTGCAACGGTAAATTTTAAGGTACGAAAACAAGGGTGAGGTCTTCGGGCATATGACAAAAATAAAAATTGACGGCATGTCAAAGTCCCTCAGGGAACCGCCTAATGTGACGCATATGCATCACTTTTGCTGGATTAATGGAAATTAGAGCACAACCAATGGGGAAGCAAAAAAAAAACTAAAAGAAAGCACCAACTCCAAATCCAACAACAACTCCAACTCTAACACCAACACCAACACCAACACCAACACCAACATCAACACCAACACCAACACCAACACCAACATCAACACCAACACCAACACCAACACCAACACCAATACCAACACCAACATCAACATCAACATCAACATCAACATCAACATCAACATCAACATCAACACCAACATCAACATCAACATCAACATAACCAATAACATCAATATCAATATCAACATCAACATCAACATAACCATCAGCATCAACATCAACGTTAACATCAACATCAACATCAACATCAACATCAACATCAACATCAACATCAACATCAACATCAACATCAACATCAACATCAACATCAACATCAACATCAACATCAACATCAACATCAACATCAACATCAACATCAACATCAACATCAACATCAACATCAACATCAACATCAACATCAACATCAACATCAACATCAACATCAACATCAACATCAACATCAACATCAACATCAACATCAACATCAACATCAACATCAACATCAACATCAACATCAACATCAACATCAACATCAACATCAACATCAACATCAACATCAACATCAACATCAACATCAACATCAACATCAACATCAACATCAACATCAACATCAACATCAACATCAACATCAACATCAACATCAACATCAACATCAACATCAACATCACCATCAACATCAACATGAACATCAACATCAACATCAACATCATCATCAACATCAATATCAACATCAACATCAACATCAACATCAACATCAACATCAATATCAACATCAACATAACCATTAACATCAACATCAACATCGACGTCAACATCGACGTCAACATCAACATCAACATCAACATCAACATCAACATCAACATCAACATCAACATCAACATCAACTTCAACATCAACATCAACATCAACATCAACATCAACATCAACAGCAACATCAACATCAACATCAACATCAACATCAACATCAACATCAACATCAACATCAACATTAACAACAACAGCAAGAAACTTCGTCACGTCAAAACCTACGGGTGTGTCCACGGCACAGCCAACACTTTTTTTCGCTTAAATTTTAGTCGGCTTATTTAAAAGATACATGCATAGAACTCCTTAGTTTTACTTTTAAGCATTGTTGGTTTTTAGCTTAGGAGAAAATGTGAAATAAAGTAAAGATATTTCTGAGAAATTTTTTAAAAGATTTATGGTTCAAGCACAGAAGACGGTCTTGAAAATTCGCTGACCAAAAATCATTTATCACATTTAATAATAATGATATAAAATAAAAAACTGGCCATTTCAGCCCTTGAAAGGACTTTGACCGAACTTCTTATGATCAAATTGGGTGTTGCGTGTTATTAAATATTTGGACACAATTGATCGAGAACTGGATCTACCAGCTTTAGCCGACTCCGAACGGCTACTGTGAATGTTCTTAAGAAGCTTTACATGGCATTATTTACTCGCTGAGGTTTATCATTGTCTGCAGAGAGGTGACGGCCGAACAAAAAAATTAATTCAATTGAAAAAACTTTCTGTGTCAGATGGTGTCAGAATTCAACCAGGGTTCTCTGGCGTATGGGTCACGCACTCTACCCACTTCGCCACGGCCGCCACTATCACATTTCACTGCATCAAAATTTTGCACAATTTTAAATGAAGATAGGTAAAATGCCTTTTCAAAGAGACACAGCCGTTTTTATGTCGTAACACAAAATGTAGAATTGTATAAAAATAATACTGACATTAATAACATTCATTGAGATTAAAACACAGAAAGGTTGGTAAAAGTTTTGAATTTATTGCATATCACACATTATTAATATTAATTTCTGAAATTTTGTTAGTTATTTTCAATTTCTGTCTTTTTACAATTTTTATTGAAGTTTCACAACCTGTTTCGAATCCCACCCACTTTATCGTACTTTATAATGATTCTACTTAGCCCTGTAACAAATTTCCGTTCCCGAGTATCCGATAATACCGATATTAACCTATATGCAGTAGTATGTCGCCCACTTTTGTAATGACTCTACCTACCCACCAGAGACCTACAATTATTCCCGTTTTTGAGTCTAACACAAGAAAGAGTTTTAGTGTATTTAAGTCAAAGAAGAACTTGTACTCATATCCACTCATACTCGTTCATAATAAGTTATTTGCTGATATGCACTGGTGCAGTACTCAAATCTCTCATTGAATCAATGTATTTATTTTGCATACCGTAATGACTCACAACACCAATAAACACCATGAGTTTAGTGGACTATCAGTGACTTACGTCCTTAGAATCATTTTTAGTTCAGCTTTCTTGTTATATGATTTTTTGGTATGTAATATCTTACCGTTCGGTCTCCAGCATGTGGGAGCTATGTCGTGAAATGAGACGGATATCCGTAACAGGAAGTTGAAGAAGCAAGCGCCATTTAATTTATCACACAATTAATTGCAGAGCTTCCTACATTGTTCAAACAGTGCCTTTTAGGCTCGCCTTCATGTAAAAGAAAAATAATAACCTTATTTTTTCCAACATCCAAAGTAAAAAATAACAAGACAGACTTTAACAGCTGTTTTTGGCATACATGGTTAATATTTTAAATATATATGAATCTAATTTGATTATAATAATTTTGTGATTTGCAGAGATGGGAAAATCCAGAGCAGAGTATATGTGAGATTACCGGCAGAAAAAAAGTGAGGAAAAATTTAAAGTTGGAAAGGTAAAGCCAAAAAAAAAATTGAGAATAATTCAATTCAGCTCAACAGGGACTTTCGGAATGTTTTTAAAACTTTTCAGATGATTTTAATCACTATAAATGTTTTTTAACCAGGGTTATTATCAAGGCAGATAATATTCCTCTGACATGAAGAAGTGAGTCACATCAGATTATTAACCCATAACCAATGAAGTAATAATTTGCCAACACAAATGCGTGTAGGAGTACTATGAGTATTTTTTGGTTTTAGTGGGAATGAGTTTACGTATTTTGTTGAGATGGTATGAGTACCAATTGTTGGTATGAGTACTATTGCACCAATAGTCATGGCCAGCTATGGGCAGATAGCTCTCTGGGAGCATTGAGAGTAAGAATTGAGAGTAAAGTACTCGGGTAGGTAGGTAGCATGGTACAATGAAAACAAGGTAGAAACATTTCAGAGAGACAGACTGCCGCAACTGTCAAAACGAAATTGACTGCCTATAGAAAATCTGAAAGCTATTTTTTTTCATTTTTTTTTTTTTTGTTTACTATTTACTTACTATTTAATTACTATTGAAAGACAATTTTGGCTATGAGGAAGAGAGCGCAGTCCAAAATGCGTCTACCTCTGTTATTCTACCATGGTAGGTAGAGGAGATCTGCAATGAGTACTAATAAAATTAGTATACTTAATGGCCTAGTTAGCCTCGCATGGCACAGCAGCGCATGGCTTAACAAGTAACACAACATGGCAACGCATGGCAATGCTCAGATAAAAACAGAAATTCATCTCTGATACAAAGATAAACAAAGTTTGACGTTTTGCCGCAACAGTTTTGCATAATCAGCACTTTTTTGCTATGTGCTAGCTGCTTATCTATGTACCATGCGCTGCTGTGCCATGCGAGGCTAACTACACCATAAGACATGAGCAGCTATGGGCACGGAGCAAGCTTCAGAGTCAGCTGAGAGCAATTGAGAGCAAAGGCTTAATAGCAACACAAAACGCAACAACAACACAATAGTCTTGTTGACTATTATGTCTTTAAATTATGTTTTTAAATTGTTGTACGCTAAAAGAACTTTATTGATCTTACTGTACTAATTCTTAAGTCCAATAAATACAAAATACAAAAACAAATCAAAGACAAAAGACAAACACAGAAACAACACAGAAGCTTGAAATGTAGTGGTGACCATACCCGTTCATGAGCCACTTCTTTTTCGGTCATGATTTCTTCATGTTAAAATTACCTATTTGCAAACTGATCGATCAAACTGAACTGCAAACTAAACGATTATTGAAATTATATTTCCCGAGTTTTGACACACAAAACGAGCTGATGATTTGTTTTTAATATCAGTAGATATTTACAAATCTATTAAATCTTGATTAATTATTACTTTAGACATCTTTTTCAACTGATAGTTTTACTTTTAGTTTACACACTATTTGTGAAAAGAAATGTTAACAAAATGAATCCTTTAATGCATATTTCTGATATTATTAATTAATCTAACAGCCAAAACGAATTTCAAACAAAATACTCAAAAAAGTAATATTAAAAGATTTTTTAACAAAATAAAACAAACACATTGAACAAAAATGTACTAATTTACAATATTTTACACGCCATGCAATAAAGGGTTAATCTTGTTTTTCAATATTTTTGATAAAACGGTTTCGCTTATTTGTTGACAAAAAAAGTTAGAATCAATTAGAATTTTAGACGCACTCAGGATTTTAGCCGTTTAGAAAAAACTACTTTATTCAATAAGGCGGAAAAAAGCGGAGGAGATTTTAATTGTTCTGAGTAGTTGAAAGTCAAAATTTAAAGTATTTAAAAAAAAAAATTTCACTAATTTTAATCATGTTTTTTAGTCTTTTTCTTTGCAAATTTACTATTTCATAGATTAATTCATAAAAAACTCCTACTTCAAAGTAACACAAAATTTGTAATATTTTCTATTTCATAAATTTAAAAATCGTAAATTGGATTGAAATATGAAATTACAATAAACAAATTTTTTTATTTTTGTCTATGGAACGATTCACTATGAAACGGCAAGTAAACTAAAAACTTTGAAAATAATATTTTACATTTTTTTTTAATAATATTTTAATATTTTTTCCACCTGATCAAAACACTTAAAAACCCACACTTGTGCACCATAGAACATGATTGAGTTCGCGGCAGTTTCAAAGATTCTTAATTTATTGGATTATTTAAATTTTCGGTTAGGGGTGTAGTCTAGCCAAGATGTAAATATTAATTGCTGATAACAGGTTAACATCTAGGTGCTTATTTTAAGACAAGTTATGGGTTATGCTTATATCAAGATACTTGTATTCGTTCACAATTAAAATTTTTTTCTTCGCCATACAATCTTAATATCGAAGTATAAGCTAAAAAACTACTTCACCAAACTTCATCGTAAACAAAATATTGCCAGAAAAGTTATGAAATTTCAATGAAAACACTTGCTGTATACTTTTTTTAAATCATACAGACAGCCTCCGCTTGCACGGCATGCAATGTGTTCTTTTTTGCATCGACCCAATGTAATCAGGCATGTTTTGAAATCCACCTCGGAAGTGAATCGGAATCGGAATTAATTTAATAGATAAGCATTTGGATAATAAGCAAATGTTAGAAATGCATTTGTCGGTATGGAAAATTTTTTTATTTCATATTCACTAAAATCTCATTAAAACATCAAGAATCCTCCACCAAAAATTTCAACCGATTTAAATTCACTTAAATTCCGATAAATCGGATTGCAAAACACCTACTGTACAATCCGCCAAAAAAAACAAATATCGGATTCGAAGATCGGAATCGGATTCCAGAACACCTTTCAATCAAATGTCATCGGAAGTAAATCCAATTCCGACCTCAATCGGATTTCAGAGCATACCTGAATATATAGTTGTTAAAATAATTTGCCAAATATTTACGTATATTAGGGATAACATGCGTTTCAAATAAAATACAATAAATTGAACTTAGTTATTTATATATGAGAAAAAATTATGAAAGTTAATCTTACTACTGAAAATAGCCATAATATAAGCCACTAATTGACACACTTCTAAATGCAACTTAGGGTTGCTTATGTAACGATGAGAAGAAAGTGAAGAACGTGCTGTTGTAGTAGATAATATCACAGAAGCAAATGACGATCCGACCAACGACAATGACATCTATCTTTGTAACCACTTTTCTTTGTAACCACATTGGCCCAAGTAAACATTCCGTCATAACTACAAATACATAAGTGACCATGTCTGTTTTTTAGGATGCCATGAACTTTCCGAACATTTTTCACCAATAGATGCAAGTTGTATATTTTATGACGTTCATTAGCGGTGGAATCCTTATTGATAAAAATGCTGGAATTTAAGACTATAGATTTTTCTCATACAGTAGGTACAAGAAACAATTCCATTATAACTACACAGTGTGACCACTAAAAACGCACAATCAAAATATATAAAAATTCTTAAAGAGGGACATGTAGTGAGTCCATCGCACTTGGTCTGACTTCTCAAAGTCGTCACGATTTTTTTAATTCGTTTTAAACTTCAAGTGTTCGAATTTTGTTGTGCCGTCATTAATTGAATTTTTACAGCTATTTGCCTTGTTGGAAATGAAAAACAAATTCCACTTCTTTTCAGTAGAATTTCACGTAGAATAAGGCTAATATGAAGCATTTTTTAAGACCGAAAGTTATGCTACAACGGAATCCTCGACCCCAATGACTTAATGGTACTTAATAGTAAGCAACGCAACTGAAAATTTGTTACATGGAATTATTACTCGCTAAGTATTAGTGCTAAGATTTAAAATATGATACAGCAATAAAGGCCTGTTCTAAGCCCTCACAACAAAATTAGACAAACAATTTCTGACGATCTCAAAGATCGACAATGCAACATTCATGCAACGGCGTTGCATTGAATTTTCACTCGTTGAGTATATAAGCTGCGATAAATGTTTGAAAAAATAAAAAAAAAATTGAAAAAAACAAAAAAAAATTCTGACGTCGCACAATGGGGTATTTTATGCCAAAAGTGACGATTAATTGAAAAAAAAAAGTTCAAGGTAAATAGTGATGTTAGGTACCCAATGAAAGAAGATAAAATTCTGCATCATAAGGTGAAAGAATAGTTGAAAAATATTCTACCGTTTACCCGCAATGTAGTTTGAAAGTCATCATTTTTTTTTCTCTTTGAGTGTGCACAGTGACAAACGTGTTTATTCGAAATTTTTGAAGTTTTTTTTTGTGTATTATTTTTTAAAAATTACAAAAAATTACGATGGAACCTTCTTGTTCAGGTATTTAAGCAATACAAAATTAAATTTTTTTTATGAAATAGTGTTTATATATATATTAATTTATTTATTTTAATTTAACCTTAAAAAGTTGCATTTTTCAATATGTTAATAGAGATATAGTTGTGTATTGAGTGGAATTAAAGAAAACTGTTTTGATTATCGTAAGCTATGAACATTCAAGCTATATTCTATAAAAAAAAAAGTTGCGTCAATGCTGCGCACTTTAGCGGTATTTCGATTTTGTTACTTTAACTTACATGCCACGAATTTACGATATTATTTCGAAAAATTAAAACAAACGAAATAAAGTACAAAATAATTGTAAATACTAAACAGATTTTGCTGTTTTTTGTTTTTTTTTGTTTTGTTTTTGTTGTTTACCAGTACTCTTCTTCACTTTGTTTTTTGTTATCCGCTATATTTTACCCTACATTATGGAAGGCGGCATTTGCAGTACACCTTTCCACAATTAAGGTAGATAGTTGATGTTTCTTTCAAACACCGGCTTTTTATATATAAAAAGAAGCAGCTGAATGTGCTAAGCTATTAAATTAAATTATATTTGTTCGATTTTAACACTTATTTTCTGATTTTGATATTAGTAAGATATAAATTGTTTGCCCTGCAGTTTGCAGGATACATGTGAAATCAACATCATTGTTTATGTTTATTAACTATTGTTATTGCAATCCTTTTTTTTGTATTAAATGTCGTTCAAAGTTTGTTTTGTGCAATTTGTAGTAATAACGAAAATGATGTTCTATACACTATGTAATTCGGTAAAAGGTACATAGCTAATGATTACATTTTGAAGCCGCCATTAAGAGTTTTAAATTTTTTACTTCGGAATCATGATCAGCGACCCCACAAACCCCAGTATACAAATTTATACCTCCAATAAACGTTTTTTGCAGAACATAGCTTGTTTATGGCCGCCATTTTGAAGCCGCCATTTTTAATTTCCAATTTTTGACTTGGCTAATCAGCGACCCCACAAAACCCTGTATACAACATTTTACCTCCTTTAAACGTTTTTTGTAGAAGTTAGCTTGTTCATGGCCGCCATTTTGAAGCCGCCATTTTGAATTTCAAGTTTTTGACTTCAGATTCGTAATCAGCGACCCCACAAGCCCCTGTATACAAAATTTTACTTCCATTAAACGTTTTTTGTAGAAGTTAGCTTGTTCATGGCCGCCATTTTGAAGCCGCCATTTTGAATTTCAGATTTTTGACTTCAGATTCGTGATCAGCGACCCCAAAAACCCCCAAAGTACAATTTTTGTCTCGATAAGTGGCCCCTGTCAATTAATCGTCACTTTTGACATAAAATACCCCACTGTGCGTCGTTAGGTCAGCAAACAATAACAAAAAATCTAGTTAGTTATGATTTCAACAGTTTTTTTCGTGGCAACCAACACTGCTCACAAACATCAAAATAACACAAGGAAACCGGACTACTAATCGGAAAAGGACTATGACAGGAATTAGAATATGGATTAGGACAAAAATTAAGTCACACCTAAAACACACCATTCCAACCTAGGAAAGAGATTCGGTATAATTGATTAAATCAAGAATTTGGTCATGAATTAAAACAAAAGTTTGGACATAAAATGGGAGTATAAAGAAACACCGTCACGTCAAAACTTACGGGTGTGTCCACGACACACGTAACTCTTTTTTTTAAAGGTTTATTTCATTGCAATAAAACTCTCTCAGTTATCAAGCAGCCAGTCCTTCACTATTGCAGCTATGCTTCAGATCATTGTCCTGGCAAAAGTGAAAAGTTCGATACCCCCTTTTAAGAATTCAAGCCTGGTGTTATGTTTGGCCTATCTTGCTTCGTTTTCGAGATATGGCAAGATATGGATTTTTAATTTTTCAAGTTTAAATTATGCTATTGACTGACCCTCTATACTTGTGAGCGAATGGTGCGCTCGGTATGCTTGCTATGATTTCCCGTTTCGTTTACTTCAGTGTCGGTCTATGATTTGATATTTGATTTCATATCAAAATTTTCAAAACAACCATACTAACGAAGAGCTTTCAAGACATGACCCCAGTGTTTAATTTGGCTTCGTTTCATTTTTGCTCGATGTCGTGGCTACACTGAAAAACACTGCACCTTCATAGTGTACAACATTCAAGTGCTATAGATAGAATACCTTTTAGTTACCTTTTTAAATTAGATAGACACCTGATATGAACTGAATGATTTTTTTATAGCATTGCCGTAACCAGGTGTGTTTCATTTACTGTAGTGTTCACATTTGCATATGTAAACGTATTAATCACCTCTTGTTATTGCCATAATTTTGCATAATCATACAATTTATAAATACCATCAAAGGTATCGCCGTATGAAGATATTTAATTAGGTAATATGTAGTAAGCTGTTTGTGCATATTTGTTCATACCTGTTTGTAGAAAACTTCTTGTTATTAACATTTTTATTAGTTAATACTTTCAGAAAATGCAAATTGTAGCATTTGATATATATAAATTGTTTCTCACAATGGTCGACGGCAAGGCCTCCCAGGTATTAAGTAACACGAAAGCCACCCGCACGTGCATTATTTACAGCGCTTATGAACGCAAATTGCAGCGAACCTTCAACTGATGAGTGTGAAAAACTGGGATATATAGTACATTTGGTCTTTCGCCGCTGCATGCCGAATTCACTTTATGGCACACATTTTGAAGGTCTTATATGACTCGGATTTTGGTAGAAACGACATAATTAAAAATTCTGCATGCAAAATTCTTTTAAAAGAAAAACAAATAACAACTGATCCCTAAACTACATTGAAAATCACTGGAAGTGATGAGATTTTCATATTAAGATTGCGACCCATATTGAAGGTTATTAACTGCAATGAGCATATACGAGCAGAGCGTTTTAAACAAGATACAAAAAGAACCACAAAACTATACAACAAGGCGTGCCATGTCTCCAACATTGCACAAGGTTTAAATGCATGGGAAGTAAGTAATTTATTTATTTATTTATTCAAATTAATAGTCTATACAACAATATTACTTACAGACTAAATGATATAAAAAGCATTATATGTTACATAATGAATAAAATTTTTAATTTCATTGCATTGAGAAGAATTGATCAGTAAAGCCTATTGGAAAAATTTAAACAAACAAAAACGTTACATAGTATTTTTAAGTTTTAAAAATTTGAATTTAAAATAGATCTGATTTGATTTTTTTAGACATAAAAATCTAAAGCATGAATAGAGTTTATGGAATTAAACAATACTTAAACTCTAATGATTGGTGCATTAGCTGCATAATAAGAACGATCCATTTCCAAGTAAAAAGGATAAAAATGTTTTAATATCCTAGAAGGTGCATTGAAATCAATCTTTTCCAATAGTGCTGGGCATTCCACCAAACCACTGATTCCACCAAACCAAGGACAAAAAAGAAGGACAAAACGCTTCTTCTATTCTCCAAAGTTTTCAATCCTATTAAGAGACACCGGGTATTATATGAGGGAGGTAAGCCAGAGGGAGGTAAGCCAAAAGCGCAAGACAAAGCTCCCCAGGGGTAAAAATGTCTTTAACAAGACCTACGATCTCTAACATACAATGTATGTAGGATACATCCTAAGCTTATGTTTAATTGTACTTTCCATTTACACAAGCTTGTTATAGGCAGGAGATACATCCTAAGTAGAAACGTTGTATGTGACGTTAGATTTATCTCATGTGGAAACATTGTATGTGACGTTGGATACAACCTAAGTAGAAACGTTGTATGTGACGTTAGATTTATCTCATGTGGAAACATCGTATGTGACATCGGATATATCTTATGTGGAAACATTGAATGTGACGTCAGATATATCAAAGGTGGAAACATTGTAAGGAGAATTTGGATGTATCCGATTTAGAAACATTGTACAGGGAAGTCCGATATATCCTATGTGAAAAGATTAAATAAAGATTAAAGATCAATGCTTGTTATATTTACATATGTATGCGCAGTTCAATTCTATTTATTAATCGTATATAAATATTACAAAATTAACAGATTAAGCTCTTATAAAAGTTTATATATATGTCTGTAACACCCTTTATAAAAAACAAGTTTATTATTACTGTGTTTTTCCAATTTTTTTCCATAGACGTTGCACATAAACGTTTACAAAAAAGTTTTTAAAAATTCCATTGAGATGGGTTAACGATAAAATCGTAAATAAATCCAAATTTTAAAGAGAAAATTAAAGGATGTATATGAAGAATAAAAAACAGGACTCTATATAAGCAGTGAAATAATACAAAATTATAATAATAATCTTCGCTCAAAACATCTGTAAAAACTATTATAGAAGTACATATATAAAACAAATTGACGGAATTCTATAGATTTCCCCTTCAATTCAATCAAATCAATTTAGCCCCTTGGTTTTCTTCCAAATTCGCAGGGTACCAAACTTGGCTAACGATTCTAACTTTTTTGATAAATAAAAAATAAATAAATAAGTGGTCATTTCAGCCCTTAAAAGGACTTTGACCTAGCTTCTTATGATCAATTGTGTTGTGCGTGTTATTAAGTTTGTACACAATTGACCGAGAACCGGACCTACATGCTTACGCCGACTCCGAACGGCGATGAACGGAATGTTCTCGTTCTCAAGAAGCTTTACATGGCATTTTGATTACTCTCTGAGGTTTGCCATTGTCTGCAGAGAGGTGGCGGCCGTACAGAAAAATTATTTTAATTCAAATAATTTTCTGTCGCTGCTGGGGTTCGAACCTGAGTCTCCAAGGTTCTTTGACATAGCGGCCACGCACTTTAACCAACTACGCCACGGACGCCACCAATCTAACTTTTTTGATATTATATCCAAATCATGATTTGTTAGCTTGGAATAAATATTTTTTTATTAACCAAGCAAGTCAAAATTTTCTTGCAGACACCTAAGTCAAATAAATGCATGGGCTCTATAGGAAACTGTGAGACCATTTTGATGCTATGTACTTCTTTGTGGTGTTTTCTGTATGAATTCCAATTTATTCACAGCCATGGAATGAATTGTGAACTACAATTCCACATAAAAACGATCGCAACGGTGCTTGTTGTTATTAATTCATTTTGCTTAATTAATCAGTTAGTCGAAGCAGGAACATCTAACTGTTCAGAATTAAGAATCTGCAATAATTCATCACAACATCTTCTCCCTGGCAGGTATTTACGATACTAAGAGGCGAGTTTAACTTTTAATGAAACATTGGGTATTTTAAATTCCGCTTCAGTTGGGACTGTTGGAAAGTCAAACTCGTCACTTGCACAAGGAAGTTCTGTTTCACTTTCTGCACAGGGATGTTCTGCTCCAGCGAGTGAAGTTGAGTTTTTAAAGCTATACTTAGTACTTGTGCCTGGACTCTCTACCTCAGCAGGTACATAAAAACTAGCTAAGGGAAGTTCTACATTACCAGATGAAGTTAAATTGGTGAAAATACGACTTTTTTTCTAAAAATTTCCTCTTCTTTTTCTGCCATCCGCTTTAAATTTCTGCTTCTGAATCCATCCATCCTGATGTAGATTCTTTTTATATTTGTTATTCTTTTGATAACTAATAACTCTAGTGACAGATATCCAGAGTACACTGATGATGTGGAGGGAACACTTCTCTAGGCTTCTGAATGGCGACGACGACAACAATCCCACCAATAGAGATGATATCCCGGAATCCCCAATTTTGGACGACAGCGTTGAAGTTCCGCTGCCCGACCATAGTGATGTCTTGAAAGCTATAGCTCGGCTTAAAAACAACAAAGCCGCAGGAGCCGATGGCTTACCTGCTGAGCTCTTCAAGAATGGAGGCGAAGCTCTATTTAAATGCATTCATGAGCTTCTATGCAGAATATGGTCGGAAGAATGCATTCCAAACGATTGGAACCTCAGTGTGCTCTGTCCAATCCACAAGAAAGACGATCCCACAATTTGCGCCAACTACCGTGGGATAAGCCTTCTGAATATCGCATATAAGGTCCTGTCGAGCGTACTATGTGAAAGACTGAAGCCCATCGTAAACCAGCTGACTGGACCTTATCAGTGTGGTTTCAGACCTGGTAAATCCACCATAGACCAGATATTTACGCTACGACAAATCTTGGAGAAGACCCTAGAAAAACAAATCGACACACACCATCTGTTTGTCGATTACAAAGCCGCCTTCGACAGTCCAATAAGGAATCATCTATATTCCACCATGTCTGAATTTGGTATTCCTGCAAAGCTCATCCGCCTTTGCAGAATGACACTGAGCAACACCAGCAGCACAGTTAAAATCGGGAAGGACCTCACTCCTCCATTCGATACCAAACGAGGTTTCAGACAAGGTGATTCCTTATCGTGCGACTTTTTCAACCTAATGATGGAGAAGATCATCCGAGTTGCTGATTTGAGACGCAGTGGCACGATATTCTACAAAAGTATTATGCTGCTGGCGTATGCTGATGATATCGATATCATTGGCCATAATACGCGCGAAGTCAGCGCAGCATTCTCCAGGTTAGCGAAAGAGTCGAGTCGAATGGGTCTTGTAGTGAACGCAGATAAGACGAAATACCTAGTGTCAACAAATAAACATTCCCAGCGTCTTGGAAACCACGTCACTGTTGACAACATCTCCTTCGAGGTTGTTAAGGACTTCGTCTACCTGGGATCCAGCGTAAACTCTTTCATCGATGTCAGTATTGAAATAAAGCGAAGGATAACTCTTGCCAACAGGTGTTATTTGGGCTGAGTAGGCAATTGAGAAGCAGAGCCCTCTCTCGACGAATAAAACTCACGCTCTATAAGTCACTAATCATGCCCGTCCTATTATATGCAGCACAAACCTGGACGTTGAGCAGTTCTGATGAAAAGACTTTGGGAGCCTTCGAGAGAAAGATCCTTCGTAAGATCTTCGGTCCAATCTGTGTCAATGGCGAGTACCGAATTCGATGGAACCACGAGCTGTAGGAGCTGTACGCTGACATCGACATAGTTAAGCGTATTAAAATCGAGCGGCTCCGCTGGCTTGGTCATGTTGAGCGAATGGAAAACGACGCTTCAGCGAAAAAAATATTCGATTCGGTGCCCGGTGGTGGTCAACGCAGAAGAGGACGCCCACATCTTCGTTGGAAGGATCAGGTGTTGGATGACCAGACCACGCTTGGTGTTTCCAACTGATGCCAGCACGCGCAGAACAGAAATGGCTGGCGCAATTTCTTATACGAGGCCAAAACCGACCTTCGGTTGTAAGCGCCAGATAAGTAAGAAAGTAGTATAACTAATAACTGATAACTTTTAAATAACACTTACTTTAAATTAATTTAATTGGCAAATTTGAAAAGGCTTAAAATATAAAAACTGGTTCACAAAACTTTTAACAACTTAACAAAAGCACATGTTGATGGAATTTAAAATTGTTGGAATTTAAAATTGTTGAAGTTTGTTTGTTTACATTCCTGTAAGCGTTTTCAGTCGGATTTTTCTTCATTCAGATTGAATTCTTGATTTCTTCATTTTGCTTAGTGCTTTTGTTCTTTGCTGCTCGCAATTCGCAACATTTTAACTTACAATCGGAACAAAGTTGTATGTTAGAAATCATATAAAACATATCGAATGTTATTCGGATATGTTTCAAAATTGCTACTGAATTTACCGCTGGGTCGTGAACGATTTCTGAATTCGTTCCAGCCGAATTTTATGAGATTCATAAAATAGATTCCAAATAATCTCTGCATATTCTAATCTATAACGCACGAGTAAATTGAAATCGCTCTTTCAATGTATATAGACAGCCAGCAGGGCATATGCTTTGGGAATAATATAGTCAATATGGGAAATAAAAGTTAATTTACGATTGAAAACTACACCCAAATCCTTGAATTGATCAACGGAAGTCAATGGGTATGAACAATATGAAAGGCCGACGGACGGAAAGTTGCAGATTTTGAAAAAATCATAAATACGCAATATTCAAATAAAGACCGTTATTAGAGCACCAATAAAATAACTTATCAACATCATTCTGCAAAAGTTCAATGTCATTCAAATTACTAATTTTTAGAAAAATTATTTAAAAATAAAATAAATAAATAACTGGCCATTTCAGCCCTTGAAAGGACTTTGACCTAGCTTCTTATGATCAATTGTGTTGTGCGTGTTATTAAGTTTGTACACAATTGACCGAGAAATGGACCTACATGCTTAACGCCGACTCCGAACGGCGATGAACGGAATGTTCTTATTCTCAAGAAGCTTTACATGGCATTTTGATTACTCTCTGAGGTTTGCCATTGTCTGCAGAGAGGTGGCGGCCGTACAGAAAAATTATTTTAATTCAAATAATTTTCTGTCGCTGCTGGGGTTCGAACCTGGGTCTCCAAGGTTCTTTGACATAGCGGCCACGCACTTTAACCAACTACGCCACGGACGCCATTTAAAAACATACTTGAAGGTATATTAGACGAACTCTTCTTGCATTTAAAGCTATTGGATTGTTTTTAATAGTTCTTTAAAATTTAGAAATATATTGTATATATAAGAATTTGTCCAAAAAATTAAGCTCCCTCGTGTTTAATTTAAATTAATAAATAATGATAATATAGTATGGGCACAGTAGCTTTTCAACTGCATGGTTCATATATCGAGTAATTATAAAATATTGCCATAATAATATTGCCATAAAAATTCGAAGCATATGAAGCATGTCTTAATTATTCAAAACATCAACCTTAAACAAAAAGACAAACACTGACTACTGCTAAGTAACAGAGTTCGAATGTACAAAATTTTAAAGTATATTTCTAACTTGTGGGAGTAGCAAAAGAATACACAGATTATATTTCTGTATTGCACTTATTTTCCTTATATTTTTATGTTTTTGATACAAAATTCTACATATCACATAGTTTTATGATACAAATTAACCCTCTCCAGCCCTCCCTTAAAGCCACCATGTTCAGGTGTTGGGAATAAATATACAAAAACCACAAAATTTGTATTAGAACTCCAATAAGGAGTGGTCGGGGGGAATAGAACCCCAAGGCAAAAATGTTCCTTTTGCAAAAGTAATGGGGGTCGGTCATACATATTAACCTTTTCCGGCCCACCATTAAAGCTCCCCTGTTCAGGTGTAGGGAATAAAAATTGTCAGGTGGTAGCAACAAAGCTGTGTAATGTTTTGAGTTTTATGTTTGAGGAAAAAAAATTAAACTGGACAAATGATTTTTATTTTTTAGCTTAAAGTAAAAATTGAGAAAAAACTATTATTTCTGAGCGAAAAAATAAAAATTGAAAAAATAAATTGAAAAATTAAACTAGTAAAATAAAATAATGATCTTCGACTGGGTCGAAGTTAAAATATCCCCACGTCCGAACCAAAGTATATTCAAAGTCTTAAGCAGTAAAAAAAATGTTTATTTGTAAAAACATTTTTGTAATAGTTTTAACAGAAAATATTCTCTTTTGTTTTTTGATAAAGTCACTTTGTATGGGAGGTGGGTGTGGTTTTCACTCGATTTGGTTGAATTTCGTACACAGAGTACAGGTTATATATCAAAGTTTATATGCAAAATTCCAAGTCCATATATTAAGTTTTGGGGAATTTAAAGAAATTTTACGTTTTTGGTAAAGTCACTTTGTATGGGAGGTAGGCGTGGTTTTCACTCGATTTGGTTAAATTTCATACTCAGAGTGTATATTATATATCAAAGCTTATTTGCAAAATTTCAATTTCATATATTAATTTTTGTGGTATTCTAAGAGATTTTACCGTTTTGATAAAGTCACTTTGCATGGGAGGTAGGCGTGGTTATGATCCGATTTGGCTCATTTTCAAACTTGACCTTTATTTTTTCAATAAAAGCTTAAATATCGAACTTCGTGATGATAGCTTTTAAGTTACGGCTGTAATCGTGATCACATACGAACAGACGGACAGACAGACGGACATGGCTAAATCGACTCGGGTGGTGATGCTGATCAAGAATATATATACTTTTCTATACCTACCACGCCTCCTTATGTGCGTTACAAACGGAGTGACAAAATTAATATACCCCGTTTACGTTTTTTAAACGTAGGGGTATAAAAATATATTGAGCAAAATAATAAAATGATTCTTATCTTGAAAAGAAAAATAAAAATCAAAAAATAACTTTTACTTCTGATCAAAAAAATAAAAATCGTAAGATCAGTTTTATTGTTGAGCAATAAAATAAAAATCTAAAAATAATAATTAAACTTTTAGTTTTTGGATATCGCTTAAGAATTACGATCTCTGATTAAAACAAATTTAATTTACTCTTGTCATTATACGAAATGAGACTTCTTAGTAAGACTATATTAAAGATTAAATTAATTAACCACTTAAAAATCAACTTTTCTGGGTTAAAGTTTCACTTCTACCTTGCATGGTGGCCACACTCATGTTTTTTTTTTTTTTTTGTTGCAACATTATATTTGTAATTTTGTATTTTTGTGCGGAGCTTAAGTTTTCTTGCGGTATAACATATAGCACATTTTTTGGAATATAACAAGAAAAAAAAATAAATCACATACATTTATTTTTCCTGACATTTATTTTACAAAAACATGATTAAATAATGTGATACTTTTGGAAAAAAAAAACAATTTTGGCTTAGGAGTTAAATTGCATGTTCAAACTGCAGACCAAAATAATTCAGATGCATATTTTGAAATATGTAAAAAAAATAAAAACAGGTTAGATTATTATAAATGATTTTTCATCAAAATAGATTTATTACATACAGTGGTGGTCATATAATTAGAGACACTCCAAAATAAAAGTAGACTTCAAAAGTAGTGCTTTAATTAATTTTTAGTTGTTTCATTTTACAATGACGCCACTGTACAATGTAACAGTAAACACAAATATGACACGTGTTTTAAAGAGGAAAAAACTGTCACTTCAATTACTTGCTTGTCTTTATTAACAGAGTTGCGAGTTGAATGTGCTTTCGGTTGGTCACGTAACTAGGGATATATAAAGCTTTTTTTTTAATTAAGTACGAAAATCAAGGTAAGTTCTACATTAGTGTTATTCCTCTTAAATAGGAAATTTTTCTATTCAATTTGTTTTTAGATATGGGTCGTAAGAAACGTTGTACTCCAGAATTAAGGAAAATAATAGTTCATAAGTACGTCAAGGAGAAAAGGTCGATTCGCGTAATTGCAAAATAACTTTTGTATTAAAAATCAATGGTTCACATAATGAACAATTGTTCATTATGGAAGCAATGGGACCACTGAAAATAAAAAAAGGAAGCCGCGGTAAAAAAAAACGAGTTCTGCAGAAGATAGAATAATTTGCAAAACAAACAAAGCTGATCCTTATCTGACTTCAATGCAAATCCACAGCCGAATAAAGGAACAACTAAGCAATAGCAGGTCAACAAGAACCGATTACTTGATGGTGGACTTCGCGGTTTTATTGCAAAGAAAAAGCCACATGTTTCAAAAAAGAATTTAAAACGTCGAATACAGTTTGCAAAGTAATATTCCGAAAAGCCCTTATAGTTTTGAAAGGGCATCAGATGGAAAAAAGTATGTGCTTCGTCCCCCAAACAAAGAACTCAATTATCGCTATATTTAAAAGACCATTAAGCATGGCGGAGGGAATATTATGGTTTGGGGAGCTTTTTCGTGGTTTGGAGTGGGCTCTATTCGTCGGATAACTGAACGAATGGACCAAAATGTGTATAAAGTTATACTGATAAACACAATGAAGCTATTTGCCGGCGCAACCTGCTTCATTCGTTTTTATGCAGGATAACGATCCAAAACACACTGCTAAGAGCGTTAAAGCATGATTTTCTTAAGAAAATGTAAACGTATTGGATTGGCCCGCTCAAAGCCCTGACTTAAACCCGACCGAAAATATCTGGGCAGACGTTGAGAGGGCTTTAAAAAAGAAAGCAACAAAAAATGCAGATGAACTGTTTCAAAACATAAATGAAATATGGCAGAACATTTCAATTGAACGATGTCAGCATAGTAGCTTAGTAGCTAGTCCTTAAAAAAGTTGCAATGCAGTCTTAAAATCCAAGGGATATCCGACAAAGTATAAGATTTAAGTTAAATGAAATTAAAAAATTTTGTATGATATTAAAAAACTCTGGTATATTGGGAAAAAGTTTAAGTGTCCTTAATTAGTTGTCTAAAAAATATGGTGAACATTTATTAATTTTATTTTTAACGTTGCTACGAATGTTTTCGTGGCGTCCGTGGCGTCCGTGGCGTAGTTGGTTAAAGTGCGTGGCCTCTATGTCAACGAACTTTGGAGACCCAGGTTCGAACCCCAGCAGCGACAGAAAATTATTTGAATTAAAATAATTTTTCTGTACGGCCGACACCTCTCTGCAGACAATGGCAAACCTCAGAGAGTAATCAAAATGCCATGCAAAGCTTCTTGAGAACGAGAACATTCCGTTCATCGCCGTTCGGAGTCGGCGTTAAGCATGTAGGTCCGGTTCTCGGTCAATTGTGTACACACTTAATAACACGCACAACACAATTAATCATAAGAAGCTAGGTCAAAGTCCTTTCAAGGGCTGAAATGGCCAGTTATTTATTTATTTATTTACGAATGTTTTCATTTTCTTTTTTTTTTTGTTTTTGCAAATTATCTACATAAATAGATATAAGTTACTTGTAAATTAATAAATAAATAAATAAAAAACTTCCTATAAAAGAATGAAGTTTTTTTACTTATTGATAAAGGTAAACAAAGCTCATAATAAAGGGCTTTGTTTTCTCCTTCAATTGCAAACAACTTCATCTATTAGTTTTACGTTCAGAAAACAAAGTCGCTACATTTCTTGCTTAAAATTTTAAAATTGTAATTGTAACCGTTGTTTTTTCAATATTTCAATAAAAGAAAGTTAATAAATTCAACGCAGTTTTGTAACTATTGATAACAATACTTGCATATTTTTTTGAAAAATATTGGAACTTAATTATTCAATTAAGTTTTAGTCGCGGTAGTGTTGTCGTATCATCTTTGATTCTACAGTTGCAAACTTAAAGTTATTAACGAAAATACAAGTTTATTAATTATAAGCTAAACTAAAATAAATATAAACAGCAAATACCTACGCATCTATAAGAAAACTAAAAAAATAAACATTTGAATAGATTTTGTATTTTGACTAGAATGTTACGTTTTGAGATAATAAAAAATGTTAGAAATTATTTGAACTATACACATTATCAAACCAAGTCTATCTATTATTTGTATTACAAAACCTTGAAAATTGTTCATTTATTTCAATTTTAAAGCAATTTTGATATTTCATTAACCTTCCTATACTCGCGTCAAATAGTGTAATTCGTATGTATATCCGCGTACGATCTGTGATACCGAGATTCCTAGGTCCAATTTAGCATGTTTTTAATAACATATCATTATTAGTTAATTACATAATATTGGCTAATAACAGTCTTTTAACGTCATTTGTTATGAAAATAATAAGTCAAACGTAAATCGTCGGTCTGAGAGACCGTATGCGCGAGTATAGGAAGGTTAAACATTTACATTTACCGTAAAGCGTGGTTTTGCCAATAGAGTTCCTAATTTTTATTTTTTTTTTTTAATTAATTAATAGCTGAAAAAGCCCTTTCAGTGAAACTTCTTTAGCCGCGATGGGGAGTAAAACCGATGAATCAATTCGCCGATGAAACACTTCGCCGTGAAACGCTTTGGCGTTTTTTTCACATAGTCTTATGCAGAATTTAATAATTATAATATAAAGGGTTTTTTTCTAAGAGCCTGCGAACTTTAAATAATAATACAAGACAGAAATACTGTTGGAATAAGTTTTTTTATTATTATAATCTGATACAGGCCCGTAGACAAGGTGGGGGTTTTTAGGGTTAAAACCCCCCCCTTATGGTCCAAAAAGTATAAAAAAATAATATATTAGCATTAATATAATTTTGCCAATTTGCGAATACTTGCTGCACGTGCGTCTTTTTTTATCAACATGCTTAAGTATCGAAAAAAGTTCGATACATTCAATTGAACTTTGTCTACCACCAGCAATTTAAGAATTTATTCCGTTAACAGGTGTTACGTGAAAGTGGTGAAATTTTGATTGAGTTTCGTTAGATAAGTTTAAGAGTTTCTTTTGTTAATTTTACTATGCCTAAACTACAAAAATGATTCTACTTAATTGGTTAAAGTAGGCAACGTATACTCGTCTCTTAGAGCTGTTGAGACTGGGATTCCTCAAGGGTCCATTCTGGGTCCACTCCTCTTCTCTATCTTTATTAATGACATTTTTTCGGTTTGTAAATATGCTTCTGTACATGCTTACGCCAACGACATTCAACTCTATCTCTCTCGACCTACCGGACTCCTTGAAGACTTGACCTATAGACTAAACTATGACTTGACTTGAATAGTTGGGCTAATACTAACTTACTTCTTATCAATCCCTTAAAATCAAAAGTTCTACCCATTGCCAGGAGCGACTCTTGCTTTATTGATATTCCTCCCCTCTTTATTGGAGCACAGCAACTTGAACTTGTGTTCAAAGCTAAAAACCTAGGATTTATATTCAATTCTAACTTGACTTGTATTGATCATATTAATGATACAATTAGGAAAATTTACGGAATTTTACGTTATTTACGCACTTCTTCTAACTTCACCCCTCTTGAAACTCGTCGCAGACTAGTTGTACAATTAATAATGCCTCATATCACATTCTTTGACGTTGTATATAGTCAGTTGGACTCACAATCCCAACACAAACTCCTTGTGGCATTTAATAGCTCTGCTAGATGTGTGTATGGAGTCAACCGCTACGATCACATCTCTTTAAGAAGTAAAAATATTCTAGGCTGTGGTTTGCTTGAATACCTAAATTTCCGCAACGCAACATTTCTACACAAACTTATACATACCCAAAGCCCAGAATATCTTTTTGCTAAACTGCAGTGCTTCCAGTCAGAACGTGCGACAAACCTTATTGTTCCTAGGCATAACTATCTAAACAGTAGCAGATTCTTATTCATCAGCACCATTAGACTTTGGAATTCACTACCTAACTCTCTAAGACAAATAACTTCTCGGACCAGCTTCAAACATGCTATCTTCAGCTATTATAAATCTTTAAATCAATAAATCTATTCTTTTATTTCTGTGCTATTCTCTGATTTTATCTGTGCTCAAACCTTAGTTCTCTCTCTTTAATATGAACTTTTATCAGATAGGTCTTGTATTACTTAATAGTTAATAAGATTTTTATTTATTCAATCAATGTTAGGTTAGTTTTAAGTTAATCAATGTTAGTTTTAAGTTAATTTTCTTTTTAAAAAAAATTCAACCAGTGTTCAAGTGTTCATGTCTATTGCAGTACTATAAAAGACTAAGTCTTAATGTACACCATTATAAATGAATGAATAAAATGAAATGAACAAAAAACTATCAGAAATTCGTATTTATTACTTTCGATGAAAATAACTCCGTTCATATATTTCATCCAATTTATTTTCGTTGATAAATTAAATTCAAGCACTTAATAAACCATATTTGAAGAAAGCTCCAACATATTCATTTTTTACTCCAAAAATCACAAAAGCTGTCATTTCAATAAATAAAAAATAACTTTAAAAAAAAATTATTTGTTTGCCCATTGTGAGGATCGATCCTTGGACCACCTCATGGCTTCAAAACAAACAGTTGAGCTGACTATTTTTATTCAAATTGAAATGTACTAAAAAATTTTCTAATAGAATTCGCAATAAAATGATATGACAGCACAATCTTTTGAATTCGAATAATAGCAGCCTATTACATTCCGTGTTAATATGGGATATTGGAGTGTTTCATTCAATCAATAATTGAAATTCGATTGGCAGCATTTGTTATCGATCATAAATGTTCGATAAGAAATTAATTTCGGGTGGAATCGTGATTGCTCGAATTTAGGGCGGGACGAAGTTTGCCGGGTCCTCTAGTATAAATAAATAAAATAAACAAAAATAATGTAAATTAATTTTTGTTTTATGTATTTGGTGTAGAAAAAAGTTTTAAAGTGTTTTTTTTCAAGTTTGTCGCTTTATGGTGAAAAATTTGTTACTAATTGATTTTTCAAAGTATTGTCCATTTCTAGACACTGATTTTTCCCATCTTTCTGGTAATTATATAAAAAATATCTTTTCATTTATCGATATCAAAAACTATCGATATTTTTTTTAATCCAAACCCCCCCCTTAGGTAAATCCTGGCTACGGGCCTGATCTGATACACCATTTCATGGCATTTATTTTTTAAATATGATTTCCAGCATATGTCCGCCGCTGCTACGAGTTACATTGTCTATTCGATCAGTCCAATTTTTCACTACTCTTTCTAGTAAATCTGGACGTATGGCGTCAATGTTGGCTTGAATATTAGCTTCCAATTCTTCAAGAGTTGCTGGTTTGTTGACATAAACCAATGACTTAACATAGTCCTATAAAAAGTAATCGAGAGGCGTTAAGTTGAACGAGGAGGCCAGTTACCAGGACCACTTCTCGAAATAAAGTTGTCACCAAATTGATTTTGCAATAAATTGATGATTAAGCGCGCTGCACAGTGTTTTGTTTGGCCTATTTAGACGGAGATAAGCCCGTAACTCGGGTTTAAGGGCACGAAATGATTTGAAATTTCAAACCGATAGTCCTTGTGGAACCAAAGTTACAAAAATTTGTATGGGAAAAGTTCTCTTCCCTACATAACGATTTCCCCAGTTTCTTTAAAATGTCATAACTCTTAAACGAAGAGTTCCACAAAAACCGTAGACCACTTTTTATTAGTTTTTTAGTACACCTAAAAATAATTTATCCATTATTTATGCATGTTTATCTCTAAATTTAAACAAGTATAAATTTTTTATCAAAATTTCTTTTTATTTTTTTATAAAATGGAAAATCTAAAAGTGTCTGTACTTTGTCTAGGTTTTGAAATTTTTACTAACATAAGCTCATTATATCTGTTTGTAAAATCAAAAGTGATTAGTTTGTTCATGACGGTACATCATATTTATTTTAAATTTTTTTGTGTAGTACCAAATTGTAACCTCTATGCCGTCCCACATAGGGGTATTTCATCGGTTTAGGCGGCCAAAATTATTTTATTGGGTAAACAGTTTCTAATCATGTATGTTTTTCGATTTTTGATATCCTTAACCCAGTACGACTATTGGGTCATATTGACCCACCCCAAATTTTTTTGTAGGTGAACATTAAAACCGTTTGGTTGCAACAATATTATTATTTGATGTTTGTTTACTGATTTTTTTAACCTTAACCCTGTGAGAACAATGGGTCATATATGACCTACCTATTTTTTTTTTCAAGTAAATCTTAAACTATTTTTTGTATAGCAGAAGTGATGTCTGTTTTCAGTTTTTTACTTTTCTTAACCTTCTATCGGTCCTGGGTCAAATATGACCCAAGTGATATTTATTTTTAGTGGCATTCTGTTTTTTGAAAAAAAAATTATTTAGACGCTTTGAAATTCGCAAAAATTGCTTGTTTTTAACTGTAAAATTAAAATAAATTGCTTGAAAGATATATTCAAAGTAAGTAAGTAAGTAAGTAAGATATAAAATCGAAGGTACTATAGCAAACAGACCTGTTGTTTGCAAATACATAGCTAAAGGGTAACTTATCGGATATTTAAACTAACCTGATTCTTGAGATTCCAAGGACAATATGTAATTTAAAGAAATAATTGAATTTTATAACGTTTAATAAAAAAACACAAATAAAAACGTTAGTTTTTCCTAGTGTAGGGCAAGAAAAGGGTAAGGGTAAGTAAGAAATATTACTAACTCTGTTAAGTTAGCATATATTTGACGTCTACTTTTGTATTTGATTCGATTATAGCTTATTTCGTTTCTAAGATATAGCTCAAAATATAATTAAGTTGTATGGGAGCTACCACGCCCACTTGTCCGATTGCGCCTTACTTTTGAGGATTGTTTAAAAATTACATAACTGACGTCTACTATTGATTTCAATATTGTAACTTATTTCGTTTTTAAGATATAGCGTAAAATGGTTTTACTTTGTATGGGAGCTGCCACGCCTACTTGTCTAAAGTTTCTTGAATAGTTTTTTTGTTCTTTCCTATACCCTAAACATCGAAAACTATCAAAAAAATCTAAAAAATAATTTTCTCCGTCTAACTTGTATGAAACGAAACACTGTGCGCTGTATGGCAAATTGCACCGCCTTGTTGGAACGAAATTTCGTGAATGTTTAGCTGATTAATTTTTTGAAACAAAACATATACGGCAATTTTGCTTATGGACGAAGTCATCTAGAAATGAGCTATATCACTTATAACAAGTTTTCGGTAAAAATGCTCTTCTTCGGCCAGTTTCTAATTAACCCAATCACCAAGAATGCGACGTAAACGATTGTCACTTAGCTTTAATTCTTTCACGAGCTGTATTTTATAGGCACGTAAGCCAAGATCCTTACGTAAAATTCGCCTCGTAGTCGAAGGACAAATACCAACAAGTTGAGACCGGCGACGGATCGACATTTCGGCGTCTTTTTTAACACTTGGCGGTTAAGCAGCAATATACTCTTCGGTACGCACATTTTTTGTCTTGTTGATGGTTTTGAAACGAAAAGAGTAAAATTAGTGCGAAAACGATCAATAACTGCACGAATTGCTTGCTCACTAGGCCGATTATGTTGACCATAAAATAGACGAAGTACTCTATGAACTTCGCGAACAGATTTAATTTTTTTTCAAAGTAAATTTTCACAATTTGGAAGCGTTGTTCTGACGTTAAACGATTCATGAATTACCAAACCTTTCTGAACAGAAATGTCAACACAGTTTGACAATCTCAACTGTCAAACCATAGACAACAACAATCGAAATTTCTCATGCAGCTAAAAAACATCCTGTAGTATGTACACAGTAGCTTTTCAACTACATGGTCAATACATTAGCTGCATTCCCGTGGGATTGGATCAGATCAAATCTCAGTGGAACAACTTTAGTTCAACTTTATAACAATTTGGCACCACTGTCTTGAAACAGCTGTTTGATAACAATAGAAATCAATACAAAACAGCATACTTTAGATTTGCCAACTATGTTCGTTTTTGACAAAAAATACATTAAACTTGGCAGCATTTTCAGATCAGAAATAGAGCCAGGAAAAGAGCTGGTTCTAAATTTTGTTTTTGCTTTGTGAATAAAATAGAGCCGCGCTCTAGATCAACGACCACGGGAATGCAGCTATTGAGTACTTATAATATTGCCAAAAAAATTCGCCGTCTTTGATATTCATATTGAAAACTTCAATCTTAAACAAAAAGACAAACACTGAATACTGCTAAGTAACAGAGTTGTAATGCACAACATTTTAAAATATACTAGCCTTTTCCCGGCGCGCGTTGCTGCACCCTGCAACTATATGGGAACATAATAGGTGTATTCAAAACTTTTCTCAGACTCATAGTTTGACACCACTGTTATTTTCCACTACCCGTTACAGTTTCCCAGTAGCAGGAGATCACCAAATAGTAACTCCATTTTGAGTTTGTATGTAAGTATTGCTACTTTTACTTTCAAAGCTATTCGATAATACAAATTTTAACTGTATGGGCGGAGCCACACCCTCTTATATAATGCTCATCCCAGTTTTCTAGTAGATGGACATTACCCTGTTTTAGTACAGTTGCCGACAGTAAGCATACAGACTAAATTACCAAAATGTAGCCCAATCGACGAAAACCGTAGGAAATATAGCATTTTTATTGATTTGTGGGCGGTAAAAGGGGGTGTGACAGAAATTTAAGCCATCTCGTACTTGAAAAAAATGTACTGCCAAAATTTCAGCTCTATCGGCTAAGTAATTTTGAAGTTTCCAGCCATCACACACAGCGTTTTGCTTTTTGTATATATATTTTGGATAAACATTATTGGCTATAACTTTCGATTGGCAAGAGGTAGGCCTTGTTTTTTGAATCACAGAAATGGTTTTTAATTTTTGCGTAAAATTGAAACAACTTTTACTTACAAATGTTATAACATTTAAATAGAGTTAAAAGTTTGTGAATTTGAGTTTAAATTATTTTTACAACAAAAATAATTTTTCAGTCTGTTTTTGAGGAAAACTCCAATATTTCAGACCTTTTTTGAAAAAAATATTTAAAATATATTTACTCCACTAACGGTATTTTTGCAATAAGGTTTTCATAGTATTTTGATGAAGCTTTAAGACAAAAAAAAATTTAACACAATATATAAAAAAGCAGCGGAGATATTTGAATCGAAAGTCACAAAATTAAATTTCTGATTGTTTTTTTCTCATTTTTGAGCAACGATGTTGCATTAAATATATCGTTGTAGTAAAATTTTTCATAGTTTTCAAGATATGTTCATGTTTTTGGTGTCAAAATAACGGAAATTTTTTTAGTTTTACTAAATTTGAGAAATATTTTATATTTTGTAAATATTTGCACATGTTACATAAGAAAACAACTAAAAATATGCGATTTTGTAAAAAATTTGTACTACAGCACCATCTAGTGTCCAAGGTGGGTCAAAGAAGATAGTGCTAAAAAACTCATCGTACCTGAAAACTACTATATACCAACTTTTATTCTAATCGCATTAGCGGTTTGGGAGTTTTAGGTGGTTTTGTAAAAAATTTGTACTATAGCGCCCTCTGGTGTTCAAGATAGGTCAAAAACGATAGCAGCAGAACACTCAACGTACATAAAACCCACTGTATACCATTTTTCATTCTAATCGCATTAGCAGTTTATGAGTTTTAGGCAGTTTTGTAAAAAATTTGTACTACAGCGCCCTCTGGTGTTCAAGGTGGAACAAAATTAATAGCCCACGAACACGCACCGTACCAAAAAACTTTTATACACAAATTTTCATGCTAATCGGATGAGTAGTTTAGGAGTCTATTGCGGCCTTACAAACATAATTTCCTTTTTTATATACATATATAGATTTCAAACTTTTGTGCACTAATTTCAGAAAATCGAAACGAGTACTGTACAACGTTCGGCTGGTTGCACACTCTTTCCCAGCCATGGTAAAATAATACAAGGTAGCATTGACAGTTGCTTGGGAAATCATATACTGTCAAAAAATATACTCAAAAAGAGAGCGCTCACAATCCGCCATTGAAAACACAAGCAATGTTGAAAACGTTGAAGTGAAAAAAACAACAACCACAGCAGCTGCTGATGTATTTCCACAAAAAGCTTTTTTTGACAGTTTATGTTTTCCTGTTGAAGAGTATTGCTTTTATTTTCCTTATATTTATTTTTATATTTTTGATACAAAATTCTACGTATCACATAGTTTTATGAAACAGTATGACGGCATAGGATTATAGTATGGTATGATGGTATGGTACGGTGGTATGATGATCATGGAATGATGGTATGGTAATGAATGGTATCGTATGGTACGATATGGTATGGTATGGTATGGTGTGGTATGATGGGTTTGGTGTGCTTGTATAACTCTGAAGTTGTTCTAATTTGTCTTATTAGCATTAAACTTTTCGAAATTGTATTAAAACAGATGTAGTTTACTCTAGTCATTATATGAAATAGGACTTTTTTATTAAGACTATATTAAAGAAGAAATCAATTAACCGCTTAAAAATCAACTTTTTTGGGTTAAAGTTTCCCTTCTACCGTGCGTGGTGGCCACACATATTTTTTTTATTGATTTCATCCGAATCAATGGAAAATATAACTTCTTTCCGGATACCTGGATGATTTCTGATAGTATATTTCTTAACGATCTACATTCTTTGTCAAGATCATTCCACTCGGATTGAGAAATAACGTGTGGAAAAAAAGGCATAAGGGAACCAATAATGAAAATGTTTTTAATTTTTTTTTTAACTGTATGTTTAAATTTTTATTTTTCATTTTACAATCTGTGAATGGCCCTAAATAAAGCTCCTCAAGCTCCAAAAAATTATCTATATCAAAAATACTATTATGATTATTAATGTATTCCTTTCGCACGAAATAATCAGCAATAGTCTTCAAAATTAGTTCTATTTTTCCATATGTGATATGAATTTTAGCGTCTTCCAACTGCATTTGCACATTCTGCTTTGTAAAAAATGTCAAAAAAAAAGTAGGAAATCAAAATAAAGAATTGTAGTAGGTTTTTCTAACAGAGATGGGGTAGTGCACTAAATTTTCAGCTTCAGCTGACATGTACTGATATTGTTAAATTATGGCATAATTTTATAAATCACCGTGATGAAACGCAACGCTAACGCGGCGCATCACTTGGATTAAAAATTTGCATTTTATTAATCACTACGTTATTGCGTTAGCTATGTTACGTTACCACGGTGAACTGTCAGTCAACAACAGTTTAGGGTTGTCACATGTAAAATAAAACTAGCATCATTATTGCAAATCTTTGAAATATTTAAGATTCACCAAATTCTGACTTGTTGGCAACCATATCAGCTGTTCTTTTCAGCCATCATTAAATTGAAATTGCAATATAAACGCCAAACACTGGCGTACACATTTGCTACCTGCGATAGTTTTTTTATTTCTTTTAGCAACATTTCGAACTGTTTGTTCGTTGTTGCTGTCTTCAAGCTATATTGAAACGATATATGTAAACATTTAAGAATATATGAGTGAAACAAACAGTTATTACCCTTTCAATACCAACTTATTCGTTCTAACGGCAGCTCAAGACCAAGTGATGAAAGTGACAGTTCAAGTGAACGAATTTTAAGTGCAGCGTTTTATAAAATGCGAACTTTGTATTGTTTTCACTACGCTATCGCGTTACTCAACGCTGAAGATCACGGTGTGCAGTGTTGCGTTTTATAAATTGCGAATTTCAACAACGCAGCGTGAAGTGATGTGCAGGGTTTTATAAAATGATGTTCTTATTCACTACTTCCAAGTGGTGTTGAGTGATGAATTCAAAAATATAAGCCTCACATTCATATAGTGCACTAAAATTAATACTGCAAAAAAAATACCCGCACTAATGGACTGGAACACAGAACGTTTTCACTCAATTATAAGAAAAGGTCAACAGTTTATTTTGAATAATTGCACTTATATAAATTTAAAATTTCAAAATTGTTAGCCCATTTAGAAAATTTTATGTTATTA
Source organism: Pherbina coryleti (assembly GCA_943735915.1). Lineage (NCBI taxonomy): Eukaryota > Metazoa > Arthropoda > Insecta > Diptera > Sciomyzidae > Pherbina > Pherbina coryleti. The sequence continues at coordinate 96,042,214 of OX030949.1, read as the reverse complement.
TTATAGAATTTACTTTTATTCGAGTCTGGCTTAAATAATTTCAAAACCAGTAAGATATGAAAGCTGAGTGGAAACATTTTTAATTGCAGCTTTCATGTAGTGACTGCTCAAATTTTGCACTATTTGAGTGTAGTGCAGATTTAGTCACTACCACTAAATTTAGTTGTAGTGCAACAAAATAACACTATCACTAAAATCTTTAGTGATAGTGAAGAGATGTTTCACTATCACTAAGCTGGCAAAAAAATAGTGAAAAATATAATTTCTTTCAATATATTTAGCGGTAGTCAAATGCTGAGTGCACTCACCATTTAGTGTAAAACCCCCATCTCTGTTTTCTAATAACCGATTTATTTTTCACTTGCTATTTTATTTTTCATTTTCCCGTTTTTTATCAATGTTTTCCCCATTTCCTCATTTTTTATGTAGAATTCCGAAAAAGGGGAAAATCCCGCCACCTGACAGCTCTATACTGATCATTTTTTTTTTTTTTATTAAACCATCGCTCAGGGGATGCCCCCTATAAATGCGTAAGCATTGAGTTGATTCGGAAGAAGGGTGGTAGTTTAGTTGGAGGGTGGAAAGATTAAGTAATGTCGGTTGAACCTACACAGCTGGAAGCCATCGGGGAGATTGTTCCACAATCTTACTGTGCGACCGAAGAACGAATTATCTCTGTAATGTGATGTTCTATTGGACATCAAGGCAATGGTATAGGGATGGGCTTGGAGTGCTGACCGAGTGCACCTGGGAAATACTCGAGCTGGTGGTGTCAGGTCTTGGACCTTCCTTGAACACTTCTCATGGGCCCTATATTAAGGGCTAAGGCACCCATCATTGCGTCGATGCCCGAGAGAGTTGAGAGAAGATGAAATATTTTCATCCCCTATCAAATATATCGCACGCCGTTGAATTCGGTCCAGAAGCTCCAAATGAGATCTAGAAGCCCCTGCCCCAATATGCGAATTTTACTCCATTTTCGGCCTGATGTATAAAGTGTAGATCATGCGGAGATCAGATGGGGTAAAATATCTTTTGCACCTTTTGCAAGAAACCTAGGCACCGCTTCTTTCGACGCATTGAAAATATCATCATTTCAGCGAAGATCAGATCTTATCGAAATGCTCAGATCGTCAAGAGCATCTGACTCCACAAGATCCACATTGTTCATTTTAAGGGGAGCTAAGGGGCAATTCATTCGTTTGTGGGTTATCAGACAACACTGGGTCTTGCTTGCATTAAACTCAACTCTATTAGCATGACCACACTCAGAGATTTTTCTTAAGTCGTTAAGAAGTGTGTCATTCATATTTTGCCTGTTTCTCTCAATCTCCAAAGAGCTCGGGCGTTTTTTGAACGAATATGAATGACAAATGCTGCTGTCATCCGCAAAGGAATGAATTGGGTTATGTGTCAACGACAGAAGGTCGTTGATAAAACCAGAAACAAAGTTGGCGATAGGACTGAACGCTGCGGTACTCCTGCATTGATGGTGAGCTCTCTGGACGAAACGCCGTCAATAACAACACGGATAGATCTCCTATTAAGAAAGCACGAAATCCATCGAGCAAATGTACTACCGACACCTATGCGATTAGTTTAGACACGAGCGCTTTATGCCACACTCGGTCAAACGCCTCATAAATATCCAGAGCAACAACTCTACTTCTCACCGAACGCATTGGTTCCATTTCTCTGTGAGGAAAACCATAAGGTCATCAGTAGAGCGAGCCCCTCGGAAACCATATTGGCGATCACTGAGAAGTTCGTTACAATCCAGATAGTTCGTCAGGTGGAAATTTATTACACTTTCCATGACCTTGGAAAGTGTAAAGCATATAGCAATGGGCCGATAGTTGGCAGGGTTCGCGGCATCGCCCTTATTTGGTACCAGCTGGACATTTGCGATCTTCCAACAAGATGGAAATACGCCTGTCCTGTAGGACAAGATGTTGAAAAGATTGCGCAAAGGCCGAGCTAATGTAGAAGCACACTACAATTGGTGGTATGCCATCAGAACCAGAAGCTTTTGTGGTGTTGAGATTTGCAAGGACCTTTTTAACTGATCTCGTTTGAAAATATATATCCTGCATTGCAGAAGATTTACTTTCAACAAGAGACAATGGCTGATTGCTTCCCGTGATTGTGGATCTATTTATATCTAGTTTAAGAAATTTTAAGAAAGTTTAACATTAGACCACTTCACATTTCAGAAATGTTAAAATACTTCGGTGCACGTCCATTTCCTGAAAGTTCCATTCCTAATGACAACAAAAATACCTTAAGACCAAAAAAATTTGACCTCTAGATATTGCGGAAATCGTTTGAAAGTCATTCTGGAGCTATTTACGACTTAAGCCATTTTGAATAATGTGTAAAAATCTAAGCTTTTTAAAATTTTTTTATTTATATTTTTAAAATATGCATCTGATATTTTTGGGCGGAGCTTTAAACATGCAATTTAACTCCTAAGCCAAAATTATCGGTTGTCCACACATTTTTTTTCTGGTTTTGTTGCAACGACATTCTGTGTGTAATTTTGTATTTTTGTGCGGAGCTTAAGTTTTCTTGCGATATAACATATTGCACATATTTTGGACTATAACAAGAAAAAAAAATGAAACCACAGACATTTATTTTTCCTGAAATTTATTTTACAAAAACATGATTTATTGTTGTAATAATTTTGGAAAAAAACCAATTTTGGCTTAGGAGTTAAAATGCATATTCAAAGCTGCAGACCGAAATATATCAGATGCATATTTTAAAAAAATTTAAATCAAAATAAAACTTTAATTATTATAAATGATTTTTCATCAAAATATGCGTATTACATACAGTGGTGGTCATATAGTTACGGAAGCTCAAAAATACAAGTAGACTTAAATAAAACTGGCAACTCTGTACTGAACATATTGCAAACAAAAGAAGTTAGTTTTAACCATTATGCAATTATGCAAAGTAGGAGTGACAGTTTCTTCGTCTTGTACCAACTGTAAAAAATAGTATAAGGCCCCTATTAGGTACGACAACTCAACTTAAGTTGACATGACTTAAGACACCTCAACTCGACTTTTTTGCCGTATTACATATAACATACATTTTCAGTTGAGCTGTGGTGTAAAATGGCTTTTTCTATTGGAGCATGATAACACCGAAATTTTGACACTTTCATTGAAATGAAGCATTAATTTCAATTTTTGTTTATATGTATTTTATTCACAAGTATTCAAGGAAGAAAATAGCGGAGCGGTAAGACATTTGGCTGTAATGGCAGCAGTCCGAGTTCAAACCTCGCATGCGACAAAGAATACAATTTTCTTGCCATGTTTTTGTGTATTTTTTTTTTTTTTTTAACACAGCTCCTTGGACTAACACATAAAAGAGCTTTTTTAACTATTTGTTGAAGCACTTTTTAAACGATTTTTTTAGCTGCATTTAAGAAGCGCTTCCATCCTAGGATATCCAATGTAAATTTTAATATGAATTTGGTTTACTTAAAATGCGCTCCAAGTGTGTGAAACGCTATGGCACCCAGCGGTAATCGAAGCGCTTCATTAGCACTAAACAAGCGCTTCTGCCATGTCTTACCGCTCTGCTATTTCCTTGCTTGATTACTTGTGAACAAAATGTAAACAAAAATATGAGCTCTACAACTCTGAACTCTGAAAAAAGCATCCTCAAAATAAATGCATAAAATACGATATTTCTAGGAGCGCTTTTTATTTTCCCGCTGGGTAATAATATAATATATACACTATATAGAAATTAATTATCCATTTTCACTCAATTAACAAAAAACAATAAACAAATATAAAGTTCGTATGAAAAAGACGTTATACAACTAGCTCAAAGCAGATGTAAGTTTTTGACAGTCTTTACACTCGACACGGAGTTGCATTGTTAAACCTAATACCACAAAAAATACATACACATCTCTGAAATACATACTTGTCAGACGACAGACACGTATGTACCTCAAATGTGTAGTAGACAATACAAATTTACAAAATACACACTCAACTTAAGTTGAGTTGTCGTACCTAATAGGGGCCTAAATTAGAGAATGAAAATAGTAAAAAAGAAGATAGAAAGTAAAATAACAGGCAAGTGACAGTCGGTGCAAGACACTCGTGAGAAAATAGTCAGTTGTCACTCTTACCTTGTATACACTTGGGTCTCTCTTTATGCGGTATATGCGTTCCTCGGAAACCCGCATAAAAAAAAACCGCATAAAAAATACACTACTTCCATACAAAAACTTGGGATGCGTTCCAACATCTTCAAAAACCGCATAAATTCAAATAATCCTTGGTAAAAAAAGGTCAAAATCGCATAAAAAAATACCAACGAGCTAGAATTAAACAAAACAAAACAATTTATTTTTTGATTTCAATACATATTAATATTTTAATAAAATCTTGTCCATATTTTAGGAAAAAAAAAATTCACGAATTTTCAAATGTTTTCTGATCCAAGTTAACTATCATCGGAATCACTACTAACATGTGGTCTTTTGCGTCTTTCAGTTACTGGGGAAGTGCTGTCATCGCTTATAGATTGTGCTACATCCACGTCAGCAGAATTGTCAATTCTTTTAAAAAATGAAGTGATTGTTTTTTGAGTTGCTGCAGTTTTTAATTGTTTCTGCTGCTCTCGACTAAAAAAACTGAAAGACTGTAACAGTGTTGCCAAAATAAGCATTTTAGCAAAATCACCAAAAAAAATCAATTTTAGAAACCGCATAAATTCAAATCCGCATTAAAAAAAACCGCATAAAAAGAGACCCAAGTGTAATTGTATCATGGTGTTAATCAGCACCCGGCGCAAACAGTGGCGCTCGGATCAAGTAACATTTTGAGAGTTACAGAGAGAAATTTTAAAAAAATCCATTAAACGATGTTTCAATTTTAGTCGGTTAGTTCCTAGCGGTACCAGTGCGACATTAAGGGTTAAACACCGCAGTGGGGTATGGCCAAACCAAACATAATTCCTTACTTGTTAACTCTTACTGAAACGCTCCTAATAAAAACTCAGCAGGATGTTTTCTATTTACCTTATAGCGACATTTCCTTTTCCGACGTTTGTAAAAGTTAACAAAAAAACAAAAAAAAAAAAAAAAAGAAACAAAATTATAGCAATTCATTACATTTCCAAGCTCCTATTAGTTGCATTTGAATTGAATTCAAGCAGCGTGCTTGAATTGAAATTCTTTGATCGGCTACACCACGCGCCTTCCAAGGTAATTTAGCATTTTTATTCTTGCGTTTTTCAATTATTTTTTTAATTTTTTTTTTTTTTTTTTTGTTGATCATATTACGTAAATGGTTAACTTCATTTCACATTTGATCTACATCGGCTATACGATTAATTGAATAGCTCTTGTTGGCTATTGTTGGCCATTGAGCTTTAGGCCAGAGCGAAAGGTTGTTGGTGGTGGTGGTGGCGTTGATAGTTGCGGTTGCGGTTTGTTGCATGCTGCGCGTATGCAGTTACTGCTATAAATAATGCTACTTATTAAACAAAAATAGTAACAAGATAAAAAAAAAACAACAAAAATATCAAGTTACTACTACAATTGCCACGAAATTTTAGAAGCATTGCAAAGTGACCCTGTGTCTTTGTGCTCATATGCCGTTAAAATGAAAATATGTAATCTTACAAAGATATACTAAATGTATGAGGCTTCAGCGTTTTTTCTGACATAATTGTTGGGAGTTTGTCTTCAATTCGTTTTCATCAACCAGTAAAGGCTGGTTTTTAGGCCTCATGAAAAAAAGTAGATAAAAAATTCATGACGTCATGAGGCTACGGAATGAGCCGCTCCAGGATCGAAAATGCATCAATCATGCAATGGCGTTGCATGAAACTATTACTCGGTTGGTTTATGCGGCACTGTAAATTATGTAAAAGATAAGTTAAGGAGTTGTACTTGGTCTTACGACAAACATAAAAAAATAAATTATTACGTCGTCAGGTCACGTATGTAGCTTATGTAGCTTATGCAACAAAAATAAATATTGTTGCATGAAATGTATCCTCGCTTAGTATTTAGAAGTGCTACGAAAAGTTTTATTTTACAACAACACAAAATTTTTTTCTGTCAACGAAATCAAAATAAATTTTTGGAGTGACAACACCCGCTAATTTCATTAAAAATGCAACAGCAATGAAAAAATGTTGCATGGCATTTTTATGGAACGACAGTAAAGCTAAAGTTTTCGGCCACATGATCTATGGGAACCTCTCAAAGTAATCTAAATGCACCATATTCAAAAACAAAAGCAGAAATAATAATAATAAAAAAATTAAATTTAAATTAAAATAAAGACACAATTAGGTCAAAGATTTGGATAAGGATTAGACAAGGATTAGAAAAAGGATGAGGGCAAAGATTTGGACAAAGATTAAGACCAGGAATAAGATAAGGAGTAGTAATAAAGTTAGGAACTTTATTCAGACAAGGTTTGAAAAAAGAGCTATGACAAGAATTAAGACAAGAATTAAGAATAAAATTTAGACACACCTAAAACAATATCTAGGACAAGATAAGGAAAAGGTTAAGGACACCAAATGCGGAATGGAAAGGAATACAACAAGGATTTAGACATACTAAGGACAAAATTTAGGACAAAGATTGGAAAAAGAGGGACAAGGGTTAGAAAAGGGATAGCGCCAGGAATTTGGGCATGGAATAAAATAAGAGTTTAGATAAGAAAGTAAGACAATTATTATGGCTAAAATAAGTATAAAGATAAGAATGAGAACAAAGGAAAGGATAGGGACAAGAATAAGGACAAGTACGAGGGTTGCCTTTAAAGTCTTCCCCTAACAATGAAAAACCTGTAGTTAATCAGGGAAAATAGTTTTAGTCGCATTATTTTTCAGGGGATTTTTCAAGACGATCAATATACTTTTGCATTAGTTTGAACCAATTTTTGATATAATTCTGCCACTCTGAAGTTGGTATCTCTGAAACCAAGTTTTTAAGGCCTCAACGGACTGTTCGGACGTAGAAAAACGCTCACCTCGCATTTTTTTCTTAATGTCAGGGAAAAAGAAGAAGTCATTGGGTTCCAAATTGCGACTGTAGGGTGGTTGATCCATCCATTCCACGTTTTGAGTGCTTAAAAACTCTTTTGCTTGAGCTGATGTGTAGGAACTCGCATTGTCATCATGGAGGATGATCTTCCTTCGGTGGTTGATTTTTCTCATTACTCCGAAGGTTTCCGACAAACTAATGGTTGTGTACCATTTAGCATTAACAGTTCTTCGTTGCTCAAGTAGTACAGTTGCGACATGACCGGTTTTTTTAAAAAAAACTAGTAACCATTTGCTTGGATGTGCTCCATCTGCGAACAACTTTTGTCGGGTTTTGCTCTCTTTGAAAGAACCCAAACAGTTGATTGCTGCTTTGTTTCGGGCTCATAATCATAAACTCATGATTCATCAACTGTGGTGATGTCGTCAACCCCCTGTATTTTTTCAGCATTTTCTCGCACCTATCAACAAGAGCCGTTTTTTTTTTTGAGTAAGCGTCAAATTTTGTTCATGTAAAATCGAATGTATGTATAGGGCACCCCAAACGATACTATAAATAAATAAAAATAATAAATAAATAACTGGCCATTTCAGCCCTTGAAAGGAATTTGATCTAGCTTCTTAGGATCAATTGTGTTGTGCGTGCCTTTTTTGGTCAAAAACCCACTTTTTGCATGGACAAGTTTTTTGTTTCGGTGTATTTTCAAAAACGAAAAAAAACAAAATCAAAGCTTAAAAAATGATTACTATCTGCATACAAAATTGTTGTTGCTAAAACGACATCAATCGGACAGGATATAGCGTGATTATGAAGATTTAAGTCGAAGTCGCATCGAAATGTATTCAAAAAAGACTCAAAAAACAATACAGAACAAGCAAATTCTCAAAATTTTGTATGCATGCCTTAATCATTTTTGAAGCTATAATTTGGTTCTTTTTTTTTTTTGTTTTTGAAAATACAGCGAAACAAAAAACTTCTCCATACAAAAAGTGGATTTTGTATGTGACCAAAAACGTCACTTTTTAAAAAATTCCAAGAAGCCTAAGGGTTAACACATTGCAAAATCATTTTGTGGAGAGTATAACAATGACCCAAGGTACATTTTAGACCGAATATATCGAACATTTTTTTAGCGGCTCAAAAAAATTTAATTTGAGTTTTTCCACATGTTCACAACTGTACCGATTGTATTTTATACTTTCAGGACCATTTCGCGCAAAACTAAAGAGAATTATGGATATTCGAATAGATTTATGGTATTATCTGATCCAATCTCTTATCTGAATTAATAAAACTAATTTTTTATTCATTTCAATTTACATTTTATGTTTATTTTATTGATTGGAATTTTAAATTAAACATTTGTATTAAAAAAATTGAATTAAGGTAAATTATTTTACATTGTATTTACATGTATTAATTAAATTAAATAAAAAATAAGTTTTTCAAAAATAATCAAAAATAATAGTTGAACAAATTTATTTTTATTTTATATTATATATATATATATTTATATTATAAATTAAATTCATTTATTAATTAAATCAAATATAACAGTTTTTCAAAAATAATACTTGAAAATTTAAACTATTATGAAAGTTCATAAAAAATAGAAATGTCAACTTTTAAAACTTAATTTTTTACCGAAAAAATAAAAGTAAAATTTATATTTCATATTGAAAAAATTAAAGTCAAACTTAACTGTTATTTTTGATCAAAATAAAAAATTACAAAAAATAACGATTATTTGGTTACTTTTTTGAGAAAAAAAAAACAGCTTCGGTCCCTGGTTATACATATGTAATTGGGATCAGAAAAAAAATCTTGCATGCTATTATATTCACATCTTGACTGCTCAATGCTTTGCGATGAAACATATGCTGCAGATTCTACACTATCGGAAAGATTTTCATCTTGATCATAAGAGGCTTCAAAGTCTTCCGGATCTAGTTGAGAATGATATTTCTAAGAATGTCGTATACTTTTAAAAGTAACTCCATGACTGTTTGCTGTATGATGGTTGAATGTGCTTTCATCTGCAGAATTTGGTGATGGAGTGTTGGATGGTACTGAAGTATAAGACATTCTCGGCATCTTATTCTGCACTTGGGAAAAGTACGCGTTTGTAGGAACTATTTTTGTAAATGCGACTCTCTTATTGGTATTCTGAAGGTATTCTGAAGAGCTTCTATTAAGCAAAGTCGTGACATTCTCGATCACTGGAAACTTCTAGGCACTTCTTGATTTTCGAAAAGTTTATAAGAGAATTCATTTAGGTTTCCTAGTTCCCCCTGATAAAGAATCTCCAAAATTGACTTGTTTGCAAAACTTTGTTGACGAGTCTCTAATTTTCGGAACATGGAAAGAACGAAGACCACGCTCGCATCCGACCTACCTAATTATTGTACGAGTGAGTATCATGGTGTGAACGTAAGATGGACGATATCAAAATAAGAAAGCCACTATTGCAACTTTAGTATTTAATATTTTTGCAATCAATACTCGTATTAACGCAGCTTTAATATTCTTATGGATATGGTTTCCGCAAAATATTCAATTGCTATCTAATCTGCTTTTAACTTACTATGTAAGCATTGTATCATCAGTGTATTAGCGTCCATGCCTCAACAGATAACAAATTTTTTGCTTTGGAGGTCTCGCAACTGCATTATAATTACAAATTAGTTGACAACGTCATCTGTTCATTTAAAACTGAGGGAATTCCGCTAAAATGTATCTTTTTTTTTTTGTTCTTTTGCGTCATATTCAGAAAATCTAGTCCGGTGCCTACTTACTTTATAAGTAGGTATCAGTATCACTTTTAGTGGGCAATTCTAAAAAAAAGTAATAAGGAATTGTATGCAGACATAAGACGCCACATAGTTGAAGTATTTAAATAAAAATTCGGCCAAGTCATGTGTCCATTCATCACTGGTTATGCTTAATGTTTGCAAATTCTGCCGTTGTCATAATTCTTGTGTCAACCTTCTCATATTTTTATTTATACTCGTTCGATTTTTTATAACGTTTGTATGGATCTAAAACACTGTGCCGTATAAAAAAAAATACATATATATTGAACGCTAGTGGGTTCGGTGACTTTGGAATTTTTAAATGTTGTTTTTTTCTAGTTGCTGAATGGCAGCAGGGTTTGACAATGAAATATCGAATTTTAAATTTGCTCGCCCGGTTTATACATATAACGTGTCGTGTAAATGGATATAAAAAGCAACTTTGTAGAACATGTCACAAATGATAACGGAAAAAATTGTTCAACCTCTTTTAGACAATAATAAAATAAATCAATATCTTCGGTATATTTTAATTGGATAAAACATTTTTCAACCTTCCACACACCTCCCTCGCTTCCTTTGAATATTTACTTATATGATTGTGGAACATGTCCGTAGAATTTTTAGTAGTGGGGACCAAATGTTAACATGAAAGATCATGTATTTAAAAATATGCTTTAATTAAAATATTAAGATAAAAGAACCCATATTGAAGTGAAACTTCTTAGCCGGCGCTTCGAAATTTGAATGAGAATATTGAGGAGTGAAATTTCAAGGTCAGTTTACTTCATTTCGTTACATGATAGAGAAGAAAGATATGTTGTACAGTAGATAGAATGAGAGAGATATACATTGTATAAAAGACTGAAAAAACTTTTTTGTTAGCGCTGAGTATCGAACCTGCAATCTCAGTTTTATGAAGCCAACGTGCTATATGCTGGGCTAAGGTCTTTATATGAAAATGTTGTCTACATACCAATTAATCAAACTACTTTTGCTGTAGATGCCAGCGGGAAAATAAACAGCGCTCCTAGCGGGAAAATATAACAGCCTTATTCATAAACATTTTCGCAACCATGTTTTTTGTTTGTCTTTTCGTTTAATATCAAAGACATGCTCCATATGCGCCCTTTGCAGCATTTTTTTTATGTGGCGGCCATTGCAAATCCATTGGAATTCTTAATTTTTGTAGAGATTTTCTTTAGTTCAGACACAAACCTTACAAACATGAGCAGCGAATGAAAAAATGTTTATGATTAAAGCCCAAGAATGATAAAAAAATAGATTGCGCAGATAGTAAAAATAGTTTTCTACGATCTGCGCATCTACGTTACGATAGACTTACGATATGAGCTTACGATATGGCTTTCTGTCAAGTCTTGTTAAAAATGTGAACAAATATGAAACAATGGCAAAAGATTCAAGAAACAAACTTGGTCTAGCGTGACGTCATGATCGTAAAAAATACTTTGTTCGTAGCTAGAAATGTCAAAATGAAAAGTAAACAACATAACGGACCTGCGCAATGCGTAATCTATTTTTCTATCATTCTTGAATAAAGCGTAGTATGCTGTAGAAACGAAAATTTCTTAGCATTTAATTCTACACCCGAACTATTAGTGTAGAGTCAAAAATGTTTGTATGGAAAAAAAAGTAACTACAGTACGACCTTGCTCAATGCAACTAATAGAAATTCGGGCAATTGACATAGTTAACGTTGAAGAAACGCAATTAAACATCTAAACATAAAGCTTTATGTCTCTGAATCTTAGATATTGTGGGTTAATGCACTTTGTATCCTTAAATATTGTTTGAATAGATTTTTCATTAAAAATGTATTTTACAAGCAAAGAAGAACTGAAAGAATATAAGATGAAAGTTTATGCGAGTTTACGCAAATGCAAGTTGCGATAATTGTGCAATTCCATGACGCCAACTTGACACTGTGCGCAAGAAAAGTTGGAATAAGTTCTTTCAATAGATAACTATTTTATACATATCTTAGTTATATAATTTTATATCGAACTATTTACTATTAATAATAGTAAGTATAATGTGTGTGTGAAAGTTTTAGTTATCTCTTCACATTTAAAGTTTTGAACAAAAAAGTATTTATAAGGCTTAATTTTTTTAAAGCAAAAATAATAACTAAAATTTGTCCCATAGTTTTTGAGTACAAAATAACCGGTAATTTTTGATTTTTAGTTTTTAAGGCAGAAATAAAAATGAAAGTTAAGATCAAGTTTACAGTTGAGGTAGATTTATTGTTGTGACATTGTTCTGTGAAACTCCTTATTAATATGCCAAAAAAAAATTTTTGAAAAACAAATTTATAAATCCACCTGAAGCTCCCATTGGCAAAAAAATCGCTCATTGTAGTTATGTAAAATAAAAAAATCCCTTTTTAAGAAATTATTCCCTTAATATGCGGAATATGCAACACTTGATTTTCTCACGATCATACTCTCGCTCTCAAACTTTCAATAAAGCTACGCTCTGAGTTTTCTCCCTAGTGCAGCGATGGGTTCTATTCCAGATAGCATAATCGAGCCTTTACACTAAAATCGTTCTTATTCTAGAAAAGAAAGAGTGTATACATAGAAGAAGTTTCACTTCTTTACTGTATACACGGTATACTGTATCTTTTTTTTTAACCTATTTCCTCCTACTGACCCATGCCACAAAGTCAAATTTTTGACATGTTTTGGTTTATCTCTAAATCGCCAGGATTTTTGTTTTAAAAAACATTGATTTTTCAGGCAAAGATTTTAATAAAAAATTGTTCTTTATTTTATTAGAACCATTATTCGTCTAATAATAAAATAATCTAATAAAATAAAGAAGACAGGCTTTTCTAATTACAAATAAAAGTAAATTAAGTTAAGTGAAAGTCATATGTGTAAAAAAATTTTACATCGATATATTTATTCGTTCGGGTAGAACCGAATTAATGAATTTGAAGTTTCTCTAATAAATTGCCTTCTGATCACCGTCTTTCTTAATTGCCGTGGTGTGGTCCACTCCGAATTTCTTCTGCCAGGCCAAATAGAAAAAAGGGAATATAACATGAAGGTATTAGGGCGTTTGAGTTAAAATGTTCGTCGCAAGAGGCCAGAATTGTGGAGAAACAACTAACTCATTGTGTCTTCACCATGACAACTCATCGACTCACACATAACATTTTGTACGCGACTATATGGCCAAAACCAACGTTCATTTTGTTCCGCAAGTTCCATATTCACCTGACATGATTCCTTGTAACTTTGTCACCCATGTAACCTATTCCCCGACTGAAGATACCACTTCGCGAAAAGCGATTTGAGGCGATAAAGGAAAATTAACCGAAGTCGATTCCTGAAGGATATTCTGAAGGCGATTCCAAAATAAACCTACGAAAACTGCTTTCAGGATTGGAGGAAGCATTGGAATATGTGTATTGGTTCCAATGAAGATTACTTTGAATTAATAAATCAACTGTTTTTTTTTTATCAAAAGGTATAAAATGAATACGATGAAAGGCTTAGAATTTATATTTGCCTAAACCAATTAAGATTTTAAAATGAAATTAAAAACTATCTTATTTAGACTATACAGTTCTCCTAACATTTTCTTTTCTTAAATCAATTGTTACAAATCGTATTTAAAAATTTAAATAAAAAAATATTATGACCACTTTACTAAAAATTATAACAAGTAATTAAATAACACAGTGCGACAAAATGGAACGAAGTTGAAATACCTGGGAGATAATGCTATTTTTCTGGTAGGTCTTATTGAGTTAAAGAATGTTCTATACTTGAAATTTGCCGGACACCCCCAAAATCTGGACTTATGGTCTAAAAATCGATTTGGCCTACCTTTGCCCACTTATTGGCTTATAACTTACCTGAATGCCAACCGATTTTAAAAATTTAACCGGATCCTCTTTCCAAATGTATTTTTAGAAAAAATCTCTTTTCATAAAAAGTTAAATAACTTTGTCAATTACTGACCAATTTTCAAAGACTGAATGGCGTTACAATTCCTAATAAATGTTTTATATGAATCCGTACAGGACTAGTGTGGTATCAATATAATTTAGTGTATAGAAAAATCGTCAAAGTTGAAAAAAGTAAAAAAAATTTAAAAAAGTTGTTTTTGCAGAGTAAATATACACAGCTTTCTCAAGTTGTACCAAACAGTATATATATCGTTGGAAAGGTTCAAGTATCGTCTTTCAGGATCTGGTTAAATTTTTAAAATCGGTTGGCAATCAGGTAAGTTATGAGCCAATAAGTGGGCAAAGGTTGGCAAAATCAGTTTTTTGACCGTAAGTCCAGATTTTGGGGGTGTCCGGCAAATTTCAAGTATAGAAAGTTCTTTAACTCAGCAAGACCTACAAGGAAAATTACATTATCTCCCAGGTATTTTGGACTGTCGCACAGTGTAATATGAAGGAAAGAGTTTTTGAAGGCTTTGAAGTAAAATATATGAAAAATAATTTGAAACAGTTTAACTATTTAATAATTCTAAGTCCTTTTGAAATGAATTTTACTATATAGTACAGGAACTATCAGAGAATAAGCGAGCATATCAACGATGGCAATAAAGATAAAGATAAAGATAAAGATAAAGATAAAGATAAAGATAAAGATAAAGATAAAGATAAAGATAAAGATAAAGATAAAGATAAAGATAAAGATAAAGATAAAGATAAAGATAAAGATAAAGATAAAGATAAAGATAAAGATAAAGATAAAGATAAAGATAAAGATAAAGATAAAGATAAAGATAAAGATAAAGATAAAGATAAAGATAAAGATAAAGATAAAGATAAAGATAAAGATAAAGATAAAGATAAAGATAAAGATAAAGATAAAGATAAAGATAAAGATAAAGATAAAGATAAAGATAAAGATAAAGATAAAGATAAAGATAAAGATAAAGATAAAGATAAAGATAAAGATAAAGATAAAGATAAAGATAAAGATAAAGATAAAGATAAAGATAAAGATAAAGATAAAGATAAAGATAAAGATAAAGATAAAGATAAAGATAAAGATAAAGATAAAGATAAAGATAAAGATAAAGATAAAGATAAAGATAAAGATAAAGATAAAGATAAAGATAAAGATAAAGATAAAGATAAAGATAAAGATAAAGATAAAGATAAAGATAAAGATAAAGATAAAGATAAAGATAAAGATAAAGATAAAGATAAAGATAAAGATAAAGATAAAGATAAAGATAAAGATAAAGATAAAGATAAAGATAAAGATAAAGATAAAGATAAAGATAAAGATAAAGATAAAGATAAAGATAAAGATAAAGATAAAGATAAAGATAAAGATAAAGATAAAGATAAAGATAAAGATAAAGATAAAGATAAAGATAAAGATAAAGATAAAGATAAAGATAAAGATAAAGATAAAGATAAAGATAAAGATAAAGATAAAGATAAAGATAAAGATAAAGATAAAGATAAAGATAAAGATAAAGATAAAGATAAAGATAAAGATAAAGATAAAGATAAAGATAAAGATAAAGATAAAGATAAAGATAAAGATAAAGATAAAGATAAAGATAAAGATAAAGATAAAGATAAAGATAAAGATAAAGATAAAGATAAAGATAAAGATAAAGATAAAGATAAAGATAAAGATAAAGATAAAGATAAAGATAAAGATAAAGATAAAGATAAAGATAAAGATAAAGATAAAGATAAAGATAAAGATAAAGATAAAGATAAAGATAAAGATAAAGATAAAGATAAAGATAAAGATAAAGATAAAGATAAAGATAAAGATAAAGATAAAGATAAAGATAAAGATAAAGATAAAGATAAAGATAAAGATAAAGATAAAGATAAAGATAAAGATAAAGATAAAGATAAAGATAAAGATAAAGATAAAGATAAAGATAAAGATAAAGATAAAGATAAAGATAAAGATAAAGATAAAGATAAAGATAAAGATAAAGATAAAGATAAAGATAAAGATAAAGATAAAGATAAAGATAAAGATAAAGATAAAGATAAAGATAAAGATAAAGATAAAGATAAAGATAAAGATAAAGATAAAGATAAAGATAAAGATAAAGATAAAGATAAAGATAAAGATAAAGATAAAGATAAAGATAAAGATAAAGATAAAGATAAAGATAAAGATAAAGATAAAGATAAAGATAAAGATAAAGATAAAGATAAAGATAAAGATAAAGATAAAGATAAAGATAAAGATAAAGATAAAGATAAAGATAAAGATAAAGATAAAGATAAAGATAAAGATAAAGATAAAGATAAAGATAAAGATAAAGATAAAGATAAAGATAAAGATAAAGATAAAGATAAAGATAAAGATAAAGATAAAGATAAAGATAAAGATAAAGATAAAGATAAAGATAAAGATAAAGATAAAGATAAAGATAAAGATAAAGATAAAGATAAAGATAAAGATAAAGATAAAGATAAAGATAAAGATAAAGATAAAGATAAAGATAAAGATAAAGATAAAGATAAAGATAAAGATAAAGATAAAGATAAAGATAAAGATAAAGATAAAGATAAAGATAAAGATAAAGATAAAGATAAAGATAAAGATAAAGATAAAGATAAAGATAAAGATAAAGATAAAGATAAAGATAAAGATAAAGATAAAGATAAAGATAAAGATAAAGATAAAGATAAAGATAAAGATAAAGATAAAGATAAAGATAAAGATAAAGATAAAGATAAAGATAAAGATAAAGATAAAGATAAAGATAAAGATAAAGATAAAGATAAAGATAAAGATAAAGATAAAGATAAAGATAAAGATAAAGATAAAGATAAAGATAAAGATAAAGATAAAGATAAAGATAAAGATAAAGATAAAGATAAAGATAAAGATAAAGATAAAGATAAAGATAAAGATAAAGATAAAGATAAAGATAAAGATAAAGATAAAGATAAAGATAAAGATAAAGATAAAGATAAAGATAAAGATAAAGATAAAGATAAAGATAAAGATAAAGATAAAGATAAAGATAAAGATAAAGATAAAGATAAAGATAAAGATAAAGATAAAGATAAAGATAAAGATAAAGATAAAGATAAAGATAAAGATAAAGATAAAGATAAAGATAAAGATAAAGATAAAGATAAAGATAAAGATAAAGATAAAGATAAAGATAAAGATAAAGATAAAGATAAAGATAAAGATAAAGATAAAGATAAAGATAAAGATAAAGATAAAGATAAAGATAAAGATAAAGATAAAGATAAAGATAAAGATAAAGATAAAGATAAAGATAAAGATAAAGATAAAGATATAGATAAAGATAAAGATAAAGATAAAGATAAAGATAAAGATAAAGATAAAGATAAAGATAAAGATAGAGATAAAGATAAAGATAGAGATAAAGATAAAGATAAAGATAAAGATAAAGATAAAGATAAAGATAAAGATAAAGATAAAGATAAAGATAAAGATAAAGATAAAGATGAATATGGGGGCAAGTGTATCTTACTATGGACGCCCATATTGTAGAGTTAACGATGTGTGGCATATGCAAAAGTATCAAACAAAGGTTATTAAACGATCACATTTACTTTTTTATTGTCTCTAATGCACGAAATTTTATTTGCCTTGCAATTGACCTGAATTTATTTCTTAACAAGCATTTATTTTGGCTTAGCATTTTCTTTAAATGCTCTCTGTGCGCTCTTGTGCAATGCTTTGCCACGCTTAACACGCCATAAACAGCCAGCCGCCTGAGACATAGGAACCTTGTCTGTTAGTTGTTTAGCTTCTATGGTTTTTCCAGCTGATTTCCGCACCTAAAATTTTTTCCTCCATGTTTTACCTTCTATCTTAAAAGAGCTAAGAAACCGTTTGTGACTGGACTCGCGTGTAGATTGAGATTGATTCAATTTCAAACGTTTAATCAATAAAATAGAGCTATAGAAACAGACAGACAAGCACTCTTACTTTTCGAGACTTGCTTTAATATCATGGTGAAAATCTTAGTAGTAAAAATAGAATGAAACCAAGAAACACATAAACGAACATGCAAAAATAAAGTCACTCCACTTGTTGAAAGTTAAAAGAGTTACATATGCATGACGCAAGCATTTTGTTGTAATTTTGTAGTTGGCAATGCTTTAGAGAAACTTTTCCAGAAAAAAAAAACTAGTCAAACCGCGAAAAGTCAATAAGTCGGTTTATCACTCAAAATTATAAAAATTAACATCCGCACGAAAAATCACAGAAGCACGCATGCACCCAAGATTAATTGATTTTAAATAAATCGCTTCTACGTGGTGCAATAATTTATAAAAATTTAACATGAAGCCACATTTACCGCTTTAGAAGTTGTAAGCAACTTAATGTCACGCTACAGTCACGTTTGTCTTTTAATCGAATTCGATTTAACTTGAAAAATAAAAAAAAATAGAAATAGATAGTTGACATTTTATCGATTTTCAGTGGTGTCACTCAAAAGTTGTTAAAATTAGTAAAAACTACCAATTTTATATCAATCTGCAAAAAACTTAATCAATTTATTACAAAACAAGCAGGTTGATTGATGTTGAGTTACACCAAATAGACAAGAAAGGGTAAGCTGAATAGTGGCAATAGTAAATGGTCTTTAAATTGGACACATCTAGTTAGAATAAAATTAAATTGGATTTTCTTAAGGATTTGCTTGGATAAATTTCGAAAATGGAAACGATATTAATAACTGTCTTGCTCCAACAGCAGCAATTAGACCCACTCTACTGTCCACCAGAACATTTACTAAACTAAACCATATATTAACTTAGCAGGAGATAACATCGAAATTGGCTTTTAATTGGTTAAAACATACATAAAGGAATTTATTGCATGTAAGAAACCTCACCTCTAGGCATTTGATACAATTAACACACACATTTTTTAATTATCTCAACAAGTATTTTATTCGCCACAAAAATCAAAATGGCATACGCTGGCAATCCTATTAAAAACATTGTTTTTAGTACTGGCAACTTGTACATATTTTCCGCTACTTAAGCAAATTAATTTATCATGAGTTTATTTTTTGAAAGTTCGATTATATAAAATTATTAATGCGTTAAATTTCCTTTATTATGTTGACCTTCTAAGTGTTTATGTATTAAGAATATTTGATTCGGCTACAGGTCAGTGTGAGACAAAATAATTGAAAAAAACCCCTTTTTTTGTGTGATTTTTTATATTATTTTTATTATTTTCTCGATATTTCGAACCATCATCGACAGTTCATCATCAGGAGACTAAAATGACAACACAAAATATATACAGCATTAAAAACAAAATAAACACAAAACACTTTTATAACACGAATTCAACAGATTTTAACAAAGATAAAAACGTAGTGACAGTAATAAGTTGACCAAAAAAACATGTATTAATATAATTAATTTAATATTAACTTAAAAACTAACTTAGCAGCGACCGCTTTCGATGTTCTCTGCTAGCACTCTAAAATTATTTGAGCTATTGTTTATGTTTTCTTTGATTTCTCTTTTGTCCATATTTCGTTATTAGGTGTCTGTATGATTGAGCGCATTTTTCGGTGTCCACTTTGTAGTTGAGTCTCTTCTCTAACGGAACGTTGATAATGTGTAGCATTTCCAAAGTCATTCGTTTGTGGTAGTTACTCTCTTGTTGTAGTATCTCCACGTCGTCCAAGTTTGCTATGTGCTGAGCTTTTGCACAGTGGGCCGCAAGTGCTGTTTTTTGTTCAATTGATTTTGATGTAATTTTTTGATCAGATTTGTGTGCCGCCATTCTTGTCTTAAGTTTCAATTTTGTTGTTCCAACGTAAACTTTGTCACATTTTTGGGTACCGTCACCTTTACATCCAATTTTATATATTAAATCATGTTTGTCCTGTTTGTCAATTTTACTTTTTGTCTTGCTGTAAAGCTGCCCAAGGGTATTGTTATTTTTCATTGCTAGTTGGAAGAGTTCTTCGTTGTAAATGTCAGATTGGGCGATATTTTCGGTGAGTTTTGGTATATAAATGACAGATTTGTAAATTTTCGTAGAGTTTTCTTTATTTTCATTGTTAGATGATGTTTTATACCTTTTTCTGTTACGTATCAAATTGTCGATGGTTTTATTTGGGAAATCATTTTGTCTTAGTATATTTCTTATCTTGTTGATATTGTTATTATGAAATTCTTCGTCACTAATGTTAAGTACTCTATTAATAAAGTTATTGGCTGTGTTTATTTTCATTCGTCTGTGATGTTTTGAATAATAATTAATAATTCTTCCAGATGCTGTGGGCTTTTGATACCAATCTACTTTGACAATTTGGTTTTCTCTTATTACGAGCGCGTCAAGATAAGGTATTTTATTGTCCATTTCTTCTTCTTTGGTAAATTGTATTTGTTTATGAAATTTGTTCAGCCCGTCTAGAGTCTTTTGAATAGCGTCCCGTTTGATAATGGCAAATAGATCGTCTACATATTTCGTTTTTATCTTTGTTAAAATCTGTTGAATTCGTGTTATAAAAGTGTTTTGTGTTTATTTTGTTTTTAATGCTGTATATATTTTGTGTTGTCATTTTAGTCTCCTGATGATGAACTGTCGATGATGGTTCGAAATATCGAGAAAATAATAAAAATAATATAAAAAATCACACAAAAAAAGGGGTTTTTTTCAATTATTTTGTCTCACACTGACCTGTAGCCGAATCAAATATTCTTAAAATTATTAATTTTTTGGCTGTATTTGCAGGAAATCAGCTGTAAAGCTTGTCCAATAAACGTAACTGCTTTACGATTTCGGAAGACACATTATGTGCAAACTTAACGAAATCTTCCTCAATGCCATAGAAACAAAAAAAAAATACAATTGATCACTATGAAGCTTAATCACAGGCACGTTCCGTTTTCTTAAAGCTTCCACTCATTTCAAAGTCTGCTCAATTAAAGCCTTGCTCATATTAAGCGCTCGCATGACAAGCTGTTAAGTGCAATTAATGTCTATTTCAATTTTCTGTCAGAATGCATTTCCCCAAAGTTTTGAATAAGTAGTGACAGAGCCACAATTAATGATTCAAGCTGAGACAAATTAAAGCTCCTTTTAATGTTACATAAACGAAATAGATGTTAAAATGACCTAGGAGTATAATTATTTCAACAGACTGAGAGGAGTTTCGTCCGTCTTATCCAAATTAAACTTCTTGAACTGACCATAATAGAGTGACCATAATAAAAACTTACACACTTGCAAGTTCAAAACAACTCGTCATCACTTTTGTTTTGTTATGTTGGGAAAACCAAGATTTACCAAGGTTAGAATGCATCGAAAATCTAACACCCAATTCCGGTACCAAAATGAAATAGTTTATAAAACAAATCCTTTAGATTGGTATATTTTGTTTTGGTCTGAACTAGGGTATGCAACTATTCGACATTATAAAAACCTGTCTCGAATAGTACAATTTTTACAAAACCGGTTTTCGAATTTTTCGACTGGGAAAACCGGTTTTTTTTTCAAATTAAATAAATTTTTGACTTTTTTTACCTACCTGTTTTTATTTAACAAAAAAAGCAACTATTTTTTAACAAAATAAATAAGGGTACTTATGCAGTACTACCCACTGAACCATAAACGAAGGTTTTGCATAAGGTGAGAGTTTTGCGAAAGTGTTTGGGCAAACATTTTTTTTTTCATTTTTGATTTTTCATTTTGTTGCTTAAAAGTGCTTGCTATAGAAGATTAAATTCGTGAAAACTTTTGCCATACATAAAAACTGACCTTCTTTTTCGAAATGCATAAAAAACTTATTTAGAGTCGAAAAAGACATTTAAGTAGGTATCAAAAATTAACCATTTTTGTTCATAAATGAGTTCAGAAATTAATAATAAATATTTCTTTTTTGCATTCCTAAATGAGTTCTATCATAATAATATCTTTTTAAACAAATCATCGATATGAAATAACAAATAATATTGTGCAATAATAAAATTTATAATTCAGAAATTTTAATTTTTTAACTCATTTCTGAACAAAAAAGGTTAGTTTTCTAAAGGCAATTGAGTCCGGCGATTGATCCAAAAAGGGTTCATTTCCTAGTGCCAAAAAATAACTTTTCTATGGTTCTTTTCTTAAGTAATGTCCGATTAAAAATGTAAAATTTCTGGTTCTTATTTAAGGTACAATATACGTGTAACAACCAAAAACAGGATCTGTTTTCAAAAAATTTTTTAGATATAAGAAGGTATTATTTTTTTAAATTTATACAGGTTATTGTACATAAAAAATACTTTATAAAAATATTGTTTTTTTTTTAAATACAGTTCTGCCTTTTATATAGAGGGCGCTGAAAAGGGCATTGAAAACAAGACATCCAAAACGGTTCGATGGATATGGCCTTTCCCCTGTATCGGAAACAAAAAAATCAAATGACATTTTAAAGCATAGACCATATATTAAGCATCCCCCCTACGCAAGACCCCCGGGTGTTTTTTTTTTTAATTATGGCGGAATTTGAAGTAAAAAGTTAAAAAATAGATACATTTTCGCGAGCTTTTTTGTTTATATAAAAAAAAACAAAAAAAAATAGAAAGGACAAAATAAGGAACAAAATGCAAAAAAAAATCATTGAAATTGAACCAATAGATTTCGAGTTATCTATCGAACCGTTTTAAAAAAAAACTAGTTTCGAGGAAATCGCGTTTAAATTTTTTTATTTCTTTGTATGGAGCTTAGACGAAAACCGTTATAACTTCCGTTTTTTTTTTTTAATATCGATTTAAAAATGTGTATGTATATTCTAAAAACTATAAAGAATGCATTAAACAAAAAAAAATTTTTTTTTCGAAAAATTTACACGTATATCAACTCCTTGCCGAACAAAAAACGGTTCATTGTTTAGAGACATTTTAGTCCGACGAATGATACAAGGTTCATTTATGAGTGCCGAAAATGAACGTTTCTACCCGAAATGTTTCATTAATGAATTAAAAAAACGGTAGTTTTGGTTCATTGGATAGAATTATGTTTCGAGTTTTTCTTTTAGTCTTTTTAAGACATGTTTTATATATCTTAATGATTATTTCTTTATTTGTATTTACTTAATGCTTTTAGATTTTTTTTGGGCATTTCGCGCAGGAAGCATTGTTGAATTTCCCATCTTTTTTAAAATACTTCCAGACTTCGGAGTTCATGTCAAGTTGTTGACAATTCAATATATTTTGTAAAAAAGAATGCATTGTTAAATAAAAATCATGTTTAACTTACATTAAATACGCCAGCCGCTTGTAAATGCTGTTTTAACAAAAGAACGCAAAAAGAAATAGAAGCCAGCGATAAGAAATGTTAGTGATGTTAGTAAAAAACAAATATTAGTAAAAACATAAGTAGAAAAAAAACAGGGTAGCTCAAATGCAATAAAAAAGTGGTTTGAAGATTTATACAATTTTAAATCGGATATTTATATATTTCTTAACTATTCGAGCAGTCGAATTATTCGAGCCAAAAAAAACCGGGTTACGAATTATTCGAAAATTGCGATTTTCAAAAAAAAACCGGTTCGAATAATAAAAAAAAACCGAAACGCCGAATAATTCGAATCTGTTTTGCATACCCTAGTCTGAACCAATTTTGGTGTTCAGTGCTAAGACACGAACACTGGAGGCAATTCCGTAAAACAAGCTAGAGCAGAAATTTGAATCACTATTGAATTTCTGTAAGAAGTGTGTAGAATTGAATCGGGAGGAGAATATTCTGAATAAAACCACCGATAAACAGAAGTTGTGTTTTAGCTTTGTTTTCTAGAGGCTATGTGGGACGCATTATTAGGCTTGCCATAATTTTTTGAAAACAAGTCCGGACACTTTTTGAGTTTTTTTTTTTGTGGAGGGGGCGGGGGTATGAGTTAATGCCATCCACAATTTTACTTCACTTGTACAATTCATGTTTTTTTACGATAAAGCTTGCAGCAAGAATTCTTAACTTAATTATATAAGAAGCTGTTGATTTTTACTTATCTTCTTTGAAACCTTTGATGCTTTTAAATTAGTAGGAATATAAAACAATTAGGAAATATGTAATTCATTTATATTAAATGAAATATTTAAAAATTAAAAAGTTCTTTAAAAAATAAAAAACTTAGAATGAATATAAAAACGTAACAATAACTCCACAATAAATAATTATATGAAAATAAAAATAAAACAAAAATTAAAATGAATTTTGCACTAAATTTTTTATAAAATATCATTAATATCATTAATGTTGAAAAAAAACTCGATTTAACTATCCTGAAGAACCAGATATTTATAACCATCCAAACCCTAGTCAGTGAATTTTTGATAAATTACTGTAAGTCGTTTATCTCAGAATATTTAAATATGTAGATGCCGCACTCTTCCTTATGACGGCAGTATAGCATTCACGTCACTTTGCATCACTATGAAAATGAATGCTATAGAATTCACGACCGCGAACATGTTAAATAAAAGAATCAATCAACTTATGTTATCTTCATGTGAAACAACTTTTGAACTATTCATCTGTTGCCTGCTTAACCAACATTTAAGACAGCAGACACGCACGCCAAAACCGTTAGTTATAAAAATATTAATTGTATAATCGAAATACTAATTGCTAACCTATCAACATCGAGGCAGAAACAAGATCACTGAACACGACTTCAACAACCTATCAAGAACAGAACATCATGTGAACAACATATACCACATTCAATACTGGTACTAATGAAGCCATTACTGAACATTAACGAGCATTTTTAAACATATTTGAATGTTGCACTCATATTACCAATAAAATTGCCCAAAAGCACTTGAAATTGATTGGCAGCCAGCAACATTTGGTTTTGATTTCTGTTTTTTTTTTTTTTTTTTTTTTTTTGTTTGGTGATATTGACTTTTATGCGATCAATCTGAGTAAGTTTTGCGTGTTCGTGGCAAATCTATTAATATTAATAACCAGCAGCAACAAATTAAAGGTTGCTATGAATAATTTAATTCTACCATCGAAGCAACAGCCGCAGTATTAGCAACAGCAGCAGCAAAAGCAACATGCAGGCATCATTTGTTGCTTAAGGCAATAAAATTGCTAGACAATTAAACTAATACACACGCCATGTTTAGAAGCGGACGGACAGACGGATAGACGGACAGACGGTATTATTTAAATACTTATATAGTGCAAACTTGAAATAATTTTAAAACTCTAAACAATAAACGCCATTTTAGCCATTACCAAGTGTTTTATTTTTGTTTATAGCCACTATTAGCTTAAACATAGAAAGGTATTCGTTGGTGGGTGTGGTAGCTGAAGTGGTAGAACCACCGTGAGTGCCATTTAGAGGTACCTACAAGATGCCAGCTCTTGTTTTTCGTTCATTGCATATCGGTTAACGGCTCTCATTGTTTTTGTAAATATTGTTTGTTAAACTATAAAAGTTACACGCTGCATTGGAAGTAATTGCATGGTGTTCATATTTGGACTTCATGGTCTCCGGTCTACTGAGTAACTTACTCGTAGCTCTGGTTTGATTTTTTCTCTTCGAAGGTTTGTCTTTGATATTGTACATATATTGTACATACATACATTTGATATTGTACATAATAAATGCATATATTTTTATCACAATCTTTTAAATTAGTTTTTAATGATGTAGTCGCGGACGTTCTGTACGTATTACTTTTAGGCGTGCCTTTGCTAGAGAGAAAACGCTTATTGAAATTTTATCAACAGCTATTATATGAAGTACTGGACATAAAAGTTCGTCAAACACAATTAACAGATCGGATATCGCTCTAATTAGAAACATACTGGTCGAAAGCATAGCCAAATTTTCCTTGGTGGGAGGGGGGGTTTGATTACATTGAAAACATATGCGTACTTATGTAGAATTCAAAGCATATTGTGAACTTTCAAAATTGGTTTTAATGTTGTTGTTTTTTTTTTTGCTGTGGTCATATCTAAAGGATGCATCAACAAGAGATGTAAGATTTATTTTTTGAATAAAACGAACAACTGTTTTGAAGTCTCTTAAATTTTTAAGGGATTATATAGTGGATTATATAATGGATTATTATTTATATTATATATATAGTAGACACACAGTTATTATATATGAAATACAAAACCTTGGCCGCATCGGCTTAGCTTTCAGACTGAAAATGTGAGGATATTCGTTGCTAGTAGAAGTATGCCAGTGAAAATAGGTGAAGCAGCAGAATCTATTAGAACTTCAAATCAATATATTATTTGATTTAGTTAACAAGGAGAAAGAAAATGCGGTTTAAATTTGCCTATAAAAAAGCAAGGATTTATTAAGATGTTCTTACCAAGGAGGTGGTTGAAAATAAAGTGGACGAGAAATCGTCCAGCTACAGACCGGAACCTGTAACTTTTTTAATATTTACTATTTAGTACATACAAATTAAGAAAATACAAAGTGTGGTGAGAAGCGAAAGCGCCCTCTTACATTTCAAAAGGGATTAAGCTGTTTATGCAGCTGAGAAGCATATTGACATAAACACAGACCTTAATCCTTTTTTCGAAATTTTCGATTACTTTTTCGCATAACTGGGGCTCTATTTCGGCTATGGCGACTTAAATTTCGCTTTAAGAGTTGAAATTGTTTGCGGTTGGTTAGCAAAGAAAGAAGTTTTCCGTTGTAAAATCATAAGATCTTGATGGCCAATTGGTGTCTCCAAATCGTGAAATAATGCGACCAGGGAACTTCATGGGCAAAAACTCGATTGTTTAGCGACTTGTATGGCACGTAGCACCATCAAATTGAAAGAAAAGGTCGTCAGTGTCCGCATGCAAAGAAATATTTCGCTTACAGCAAATGATAAATTCACCAAGTACACTTCGTTTGCTCTTGCCAACAGGTGTTACTTTGGGCTGAGTAGGCAATTGGGAAGCAGAGCCCTCTCTCGACGAATAAAACTCACGCTCCATAAGTCACTAATCATGCCCGTCCTATTATATGCATCACAAACCTGGACGTTGAGCAGTACTGATGAAAAGATTTTGGGAGCCTTCGAGAGAAAGATCCTTCGTAAATCTTCGGTCCAATCTGCGTCAATGGCGAGTTTCGAATTCGATGGAACCACGAGCTGTATGAACTGTACGCTGACATCGACATAGTTAAGCGCATTAAAATCGAGCGGCTCCGCTGGGTAGATCATGTTGAGGGAATGGAAAACGACGCTCCAGCGAAAAAAATATTCGATTCGGTGCCCGGTGGTGGTCAATGCAGAGGACGTCCACATCTTCGTTGGAAGGATCAAGTGTTGGATAACCTGACTACGCTTGGTGTTTCCAACTGGCGCCAGCAAGCAAAAAACAGAAATGGCTGGCGCAATTTCTTATACGAGGCCAAAACTGACCAATAAC
Organism: Pherbina coryleti; assembly: GCA_943735915.1. NCBI lineage: Eukaryota > Metazoa > Arthropoda > Insecta > Diptera > Sciomyzidae > Pherbina > Pherbina coryleti. The sequence goes on along the minus strand of OX030949.1, from coordinate 96,015,002 downwards.
TAACGGTTGTAAGCGCCAGATAAGTAAGTAAGTGACACTTCGTTTGCGAGTTTATTTGCTGCAAACGAATTTTCAGTTGTCATAAACTTAAAAATATATCTAATATATATATATATATATATACAGTCACACAGAAAACTATACGTACCCCCCTAAATATGAAATTTTAAATAAACTATTAATTTCTTATCTAAGCAAACATGCATTTGCAAGTGCAATAACAAATCTGTTCAAACAAACAAAAATGGTCCCGTTAATTTCGCGTTTGTTTTGTACAAACAAATAAAACGCAAATTGCAGCATAGATAATTATACGTACGATGCAATCGAAATAGCGGTATTTTTTCAAATTTCGCTGGATTTAAAAAAAAACGGATTTGATTCTGCTTCAGTCTTCATTTCTGTTTTGAAAAAAAAAGTTCGTGGTCATCAGTAAAAAAAAATATTTTTAGTGAAAATTAGCCCAAAAACGAAGAAAGTTGTCTTGAAATACGAGAGCAAATTATATGATTAAAAAAATAGGGAAATTCTTGAACTCTATTGAAAAAAAAATTGGTCGTGCCAAGTCAACAGTGCAAGCAGTTATAAAAACTATAACGTGTCACAATCTTTAGCTAGCATAGGTAGAAGTGGTCATCCACCTAAAATTTCTCCAAGAGTTCATCGGTATATTGCAAGAGTTCAGCGGTCAAAGTGTTGTGCATAAAAATCCGAAAATAACAGCTGGAGGAATTCGAAATCCTTGGAAACCGACCACAATATTAATGTACATTCCGAAACAGTTGAAAGTGTTTTGAGAGAAAACGGATATCATAGCCGAGTGTGGCGTCCGTGGCGTAGTTGGTTAAAGTGCTTGGACGCTATGTCAACAAACCTGGAGACGCGGGTCAAACCCCATTTGAAATAAATAATTTTTCTGTACGGCCGCCACCTCTGTGCAGACAATGGCAAACCTCAGAGAGTAATCATAATGCCATGTAAAGCTTCTTGAGAACAAGAACATACTGTTCATCACCGTTCGGAGTCGGCGTTAAGCATGTAGGTCCGGTTCTCGCTAAATTGTGTACAAACTTAATAACACGCACAACACAATTGATCATAAGAAGATAGGTCAAAGTCCTTTGAAGGGCTGAAATGGCCAGCTATTTATATTTTTTTTTTTAGCCGAGTGTCCAGAAAAAACCATTCATCAGCCAAATTAACAAAAAGAAGCAACTAGACTTTCCCTTACAGTATGCCGACAGATCAACAGATTTCTGGACGAACGTGTTGTTCAGCGATGAGAGTAAGTTAAATTTATTCGGTTGTGATGGCAAACAAAAAATATGGCGCAAAAAGAACGAAGAACTACAACCAAAAAATCTCATCCCAACTGTGAAGTATGGCGGAGGTTCGGTCATGGTATGGGACTGTATGTCGGGGAATGGAGTTGGAAAACTAAAGTTTGTGGGAAAAAAATATGGACCGGTTTGTTTATTTCAACATTTTGAAAAGTGGTTCGAAAGAATTCGCAAGCAAGTTGAGTCTATGTAGCACCTGGTATTTCCAACAGGGCAATGACTCAAAGCACACATTCCATATAGCCAAGGAATGGTTGCCTTACAACGTGCCAAAAGAACTCCATTCGCCACCCCAGTCCCCGACCTCAACCCAATAGAGCATACGTAAAAAAACATTTCACAATAAACAGGAATTGAAAGATGCCTTGGAGCGTGAGTGGAACCAAATAACGGCTGAAACAACAAAAAACTCGGATTTTCAATGAAAAATCGATTAATGCCAGTATCGATTAATGCCAGGGAAAGGGAGGTCCGAATTAATATTAAATGAACAATCCATATACTGTAAATATTTATTTAAACTAAATTTAAGCACATTTTCTTTAAGAGAACGTATACTTTATAGTGCTGTGAAATTGAATTTTTGTGTTTTATATAATATCAAAATATTTAATTTTGCATTTGAACCATGGATTAAATATTTCTGATAATTACGGGTTTTTTCGGTATATTCACTTTTTTAAAATAAAACCTCTTTTCATTTGTACGCGGTATTCGTGAGAGGTACGTATTAGGGCGGGTCAATTTGTATGGATGAAAAAAAATAAAAAATCGTAGGCGCGGAAAATGTTCTACGGAAAATTCTGAGTAACTTTGCCTAAGAAACCCTTAGTCTAAAATCTTTTTCGAGCCTCCGGTTTTACAAGAGAAGGTTTGAATTGGTGTTTTGCTGCAATATGTGAAAAAATGGGCAGACCATGGGTAAAACTTTTGGGTTTTTTTGGAAGGAAATCTTCATCCTATTTCCTTATTAAATTAAAATTTCGAAATATTTTAATATTTGATCAAAATTCGAAATGGGTTATTTTATAAAACTACTCAATAAGATATTATAGACTTTCTGAGCAATCGTTTTCACCAAAAAAAAAAATTGTCAGAAGTTTTCACCATCGTTTTTATTTTTAACACGTTGACTGCCCAACACGACATGACTCGTATTAGTTCTCTTCCTCAGGAAGCCCAATACGAGTTATCTCGTAGTTTCTTGACTTGCCACTTTTGCGCCGCTACGAGTGAGTCGTAGTTTATCAGTGTAAATATGAATAAATGCCTCCTGGAAGAAAATAAACAATCAAGTTTGGCTTATACGAATAGAAATTTTATTTAAAATTAACCAAAAATATGCATTCAATGTTTATTCATTAGTTAACAGAAAAAATATGATGATCGATTTCGCTTTTCGGATCAGAAAAGTGCCGTGGCATTAAACGTGTTTAGCACTACTCGAAAGCAATAAAATCAAAAACCTAAAAAATGCATAAGAAAGAAAAATATTTCTTCTAAATATATCTTCGACATTCTGCGATCACAGCTATAACAGCCTCGCGATTTTTTCAAACAACTTTTCGAGAAGTACTTGTCAAAAGTTGAACAAATCTTTCAGTTCCTTGAATATGGCATGGAATTTGTGAATCGGGAAGTGGTTGACTGTGGTGGTGGTGATTCAATATCTAAGAATTCCTTTAAGTGTTCATACGGAATGCTTCTTGGGAACGGTGGTTTCGAGAAAATGTTGTCATTATCCAAGTCCATTATATTTTCATAATCTAAATACTGAAAATTAATTTAATATTTTTTATTGTAAACTCTTAGTTTTGTTGGGTTTCAAAGGTTTTCACGGTAATATACAATTTTTTATTGCACTATCTCAAACAAAACATTTTCTGAGGATGCAAAATATGAATTATGCTGAATTGTGTGGTTGATTACTTCACATAATGGGATGGTACGTATTGTGTGAAGCGTATAAGTTTAGCTAGGAGTGGACTGCCATAAACAACAGAACCGTAGTATTTTATGTTCAAGTACATAGGCACATAAACTTTTATAACTTACTCTGATCTACTTTTATTTTTCGATTCTTTTTGATATCTATCAATTAAATTGTTAAGTTTCACTAGAACACTCTTTTTATTTATTATTTCAATATTGAAACGATTCTAAATTTCAGTTAACTTTGTTGAGACTTCAGAAGTAAAAGTTTTGTAAGCAAATATTTTGTTTTCTTTTTTGGTGCGTTCACAAAGTAAAGAGTAACATCTTAATATGTCACGAATGCTTGGTAAATTGGGACCACTGATATCTTGTGAGGGTCCAAGAGAACTAATATATTGAGATGGCTTATGTGACGTATTGGAACTGAATAAAGATGATGACTTTATGTCCATTTCTGATAACGGTGACTAAATTGAAGCGTTTTCTGTTTCACTTTTAACAAAAATAAATCTATATATATAAAAAAGGAAATTATGTTTGTAAGGCCGCAATAGACTCCTAAACTACTCATCCGATTAGCATGAAAATTTGTGTACATAAGTTTTTTGGTACGGTGCGTGTTCGTGGGCTATCAATTTTGATCCACCTTGAACACCAGAGGGCGCTGTAGTACAAATTTTTTACAAAACTGCCTAAAACTCATAAACTGCTAATGCGATTAGAATGAAAAGTGGTATACAGTAGGTTTTAAGTACGTTGAGTGTTCTGCTGCTATCATTTTTGACCTATCTTGAACACCAGAGGGCGCTATAGTACAAATTTTTTACAAAACCACCTAAAACTCCCAAACCGCTAATGCGATTAGAATAAAAAATGGTATATAGTAGTTTTCAGGTACGATGAGTTTTTTAGCACTATCTTCTTTGACCCACCTTGGACACCAGATGGTGCTGTAGTACAAATTTTTTACAAAATCGCATATTTTTAGTTGTTTTCTTATGTAACATGTGCAAATATTTACAAAATATAAAATATTTCTTAAATTTAGTAAAACTAAAAAAATTTCCGTTATTTTGACACCAAAAACATGAACATATCTTGAAAACTATGAAAAATTTTACTACAACGATATATTTAATGCAACATCGTTGCTCAAAAATGAGAAAAAAACAATCAGAAATTTAATTTTGTGACTTTCGATTCAAATATCTCCGCTGCTTTTTTATATATTGTGTTAAATTTTTTTTTGTCTTAAAGCTTCATCAAAATACTATGAAAACCTTACTGCAAAAATACCGTTAGTGGAGTAAATATATTTTAAATGTTTTTTTCAAAAAAGGTCTGAAATATTGGAGTTTTCCTCAAAAACAGACTGAAAAATTATTTTTGTTGTAAAAATAATTTAAACTCAAATTCACAAACTTTTCACTCTATTTAAAAGTTATAACATTTGTAAGTAAAAGTTGTTTCAATTTTACGCAAAAATTAAAAACCATTTTTGTGATTCAAAAAACAAGGCCAACCCCTTGATTTTTTTGAAGAAATTTTTTTTTTTCCAATATTGTGGTTTCATATTTTTGAATAAATTTAAAAGCTAAAATAATAATTTATTAAAAAAAATTATCTCAGTATCTCTTACCAATCAAAAGTTATAGCCAATAATCTATATCCATATCATTTCCGGTCTGCTTGCTTATCTATCTATTCTTATATATGTATATCTATTCTATCTATATATATAAAAAAGGAGTTTATGTTTGTAAGGCCGCAATAGACTCCTAAACTATTTATCCGATTAGCATGAAAATTTGTATATAGAAGTTTTTTGGTACGGTGCGTGTTCGTGGGCTATCAATTTTGATCCACCTTGAACACCAGAGGGCGCTGTAGTACACATTTTTTACAAAACTGCCTAAAACTCATAAACTGCTAATGCGATTAGAATGAAAAGTGGTATACAGTGGGTTTCATATACGTTGAGTGTTCTGCTGCTATCGTTTTTGACCTATCTTGAACACCAGAGGGCGCTATAGTACAAATTTTTTACAAAACTACCTAAAACTCCCAAACCGCTTATGCGATTAGAATAAAAATTGGTACATAGTAGTTTTCAAGTACGATGAGTTGTTTAACACTATCTTCTTTGACCCACCTTGGACACCAGATGGTGCTGTAGTACAAATTTTTTACAAAATCGCATATTTTTAGTTGTTTTCTCAGATTACATATGCAAATATTTACAAAATATAAAATATTTCTTAAATTTAGTAAAACTAAAAAAATTTCCGTTATTTTGACACCAAAAACATGAACATATCTTGAAAACTATGAAAAATTTTACTACAACGATATATTTAATGCAACATCGTTGCTCAAAAATGAGAAAAAAACAATCAGAAATTTAATTTTGTGACTTTCGATTCAAATATCTCCGCTGCTTTTTTATATATTGTGTTAAATTTTTTTTTGTCTTAAAGCTTCATCAAAATAATATGAAAACCTTATTGCAAAAATATCTCTAGTGGAGTAAATATATTTTAAATATTTTTTTCAAAAAAGGTCTGATATATTGGAGTTTTCCTCAAAAACAGACTGAAAAATTATTTTTGTTGTAAAAATAATTTAAACTCAAATTCAAAAACGTTTAACTCTATTTAAAAGTTATAACATTTGTAAGTAAAAAATGCTTCAATTTTACGCAAAAATTAAAAACCATTTTTGTGATTCAAAAAACAAGGCCTACCCCTTGATTTTTTTGAAGAAATTTTTTTTTTTCAATATTGTGGTTTCATATTTTTGAATAAATTTAAAAGCTAAAATAATAATTTATTAAAAAAAATTATCTCAGTATCTCTTACCAATCAAAAGTTATAGCCAATAATCTTTATTCAAAATATATATACAAAAAGCAAAATGATGTCTGTGTGTTGGCTGGAAACTTCAAAATTGCTGAGTCGATAGAACTGAAATTTTGGCAGTACATTTTTTTCAAGCACAAGATGGTTTTAATTTCTGTCACACCCCTTTTACCGCCCACAAATCAATAAAAATGCTATATTTCCTATGGTTTTCGTCGATTTGGCTACATTTTGGTAATTTAGTTTGTATGCTCACTGTCGGCAACTGTACTAAAACTGGATAATGTCCATCTACTAGAAAACTGGGACGGGCATTATATAAGGGGGTGTGGCTCCGCCCATACAATTAAAATTTGTATTATCGAATAGCTTTGAAAGTAAAAGTAGCAGTATTTACATACAAACTCAAAATGGAGTTACTATTTAAACTGTAACTGTAACTGGGAAACTGTAACGGGCAGTGGAAAATGACAGTGGTGTTAAACTATGCGTCTAAGAAAAGTTTCGAATATAATTATTATGTTCCGATATAATTGCTGGGTGCAGCAACGCGCGCCGGGAAAAAGCTAGTAAATAATAAATGAAATAAAGCATGGGTTCTAAAAAACTTAAAACGAAGTTTTTCGAAAGTTTTTTCCAACAAGTGGAGTAATTTTTTCAGATATTGCAGTGAAATACAAATTAATACCTTTTTTTGAAAAACCGGAGGCTCGAAATAGATTTCAGGCTAAGGGTTTCTTGAGCAAAGTTGATTAGAATTCTCCGTAGAACATTATCCGCGCCTACGATTTCTTAAAAAAAAAATTAACCCGCTCTAGTACGTATACTTTTCTGTGTGACTGTATATATCGCAAGCTATTTCGGTTATTATTATTATTATTATTTTTTATATTAATTATCTTTCTCCCTATGTCTGTCTGCCTCCTTATGGATTGCACCTCTGTTGCTTTCTCCATCCGCATATTAGGCAAATTACCAATTTGCTTATATAGTAACAATTTTTCCAAAAAAGAACTCTGAACTATAAGCGTTTTGTTTATACAACGAAGGGGAAAACAAACGAAGTTTTCAGTTGGGAAAAAAAAATCTTTCAATTCAATGACAAACGAAATTTATGTCTTCCAGCTAATCCGAAACTTTTCTACACTTTTGTCAACTCAAAACGAAGAACCTCCAGCTTCCCACCTCTTATGAAATTCAATCCTGAAGAAGCATCTTTCGTCATCGAAGTTTCCAACATGTTTGCAAACTTCTTAAAACAACCTACTCCGATATACTATTGAGCACGAGTCTTGAATATCCTTACCTACCACCAGTTAACTCTTTTGAAACCCCCGTAATAGATTCTAAAATAGTTATGCATTACCTTCGACAAGTTAAATCTACTTTTACGACTGGTCCTGACGAAATCCCGAGCTGCATTTTAAAACATTGTTCTATTATTTTGTGTTCTTCTCTATCAAAAATTTTTAACACATCCTTGCACAGTGTTCATTTTCGCTATATATGGAGAAAATCTTATATAATACCTCTTCATAAAACCGCCTCAAAAATTTATGTTTCCAATTACCGAGGTATCGCAAAACTAAGCGCAATCCCTAAGTTATTTGAGAGAATTATAACTGATCAAATAACCCACGTTGTATCTTCCTCCATTTCTATCTCTCAACATGGTTTCTTAAAGGGAAAATCTACGTCAACTAACCTCTTGGAGTTTACTTCGCGTGTCATCAAAGGTTTTACTTTATGACGACAGACTTTAGCAAAGCTTTCGATTGTGTCAATCATTATCTTCTTCTGAAAAAGCTTCATCTTATTGGGTTTCCCGTCAAACTATTACACTGGATTAACTCGTACTTGTCGAATCGTTCTCATAAAGTTTTATATAAGAATTCTATGTCAAAAAATATTTTTGTCATCTTTCCGCCTCAAAATTATTTCCCTGCCTTCCTTAAGAAGCAGAAGAATTAAGCTCAATGTCTCCTTTTTATACAAATTACTCAGTGGCGATATAGAATCACAATACCTCCTTTCTTCATTAAACTTCAACATCCCTAGGAGCTAATTATGCCCTTCATGACCCTTTGCGATGTATGTGTAGTGATTTCAATGGCAACTTGAACTTCATAAATTATTCCAACTCGGTGGATGTCTTTAAACGCAAAATGATATTACATTTGAATACTTAACGCATTCCTTGTGATAACAAATATAACTCGCGATAATTGTGTAGATTTTACGATTTAACAAATAAACATCATCGAATATGATAGATACTTTAAGTTTTCGTTTTATTCAGTTTCGTTGCTTTATTTTTTCATGAAATTATTTTAGATCTTTAGTTCTATAGCTTCCCAAGTTTGAAATTGAAACAATGTATACCGTGTCTCTCGGCTTGGTGTGTCAGAGTTTATCTCTTTTCCATACAAGTTTTTACCTGCGTTGGCCCAAATGCATATCCAAATGATAACTTTAGCTCGGTGTTCCCTTATTTTAGTGACCCGAATATATAAATATATTGTGCCTGCACAATATATACTTGTATATCTGTGCTATGTTTGGTATTGGTTTGGTGTTTGAGAGTTGCATCTCTTTTCCACGTAGGATCTTGGGTTGGACAGTGGCCCCAAGCCGAATGACAACAATTATAAATGCGGTTATATAAATAAATAAAATAAATAACTGGCCATTTCAGCCCTTGAAAGGACTTTGACCTAGCTTCTTATGATCAATTGTGTTGTGCGTGTTATTAAGTTTGTACACAATTGACCGAGAACCGGACCTACATGCTTAACGCAGACTCCGAACGGCGATGAACGGAATGTTCTCGTTCTCAAGAAGCTTCACATGGCATTTTGATTGCTCCCTGAGGTTTGCCATTGTCTGCAGAGAGGTGGCGACCGTACAGAAAAATTATTTTAATTCAAATAATTTTCTGTCGCTGCTGCGGTTCGAACCTGGGTCTCCAAAGTTCGTTGACATAGCGGCCACGCACTTTAACTAACTACGCCACGGACGCCACGAATGCGGTTATAAATGGTCTAATAAACTACTTTGGATGTTGTCTTGTATTGCTTCGTATTATGAAGAATGTGCTTTTATTCGATGATGTTTATGATATTTACATAAGCACAAAAATTCTCAAATTTCAAATGTTTCTTTATTTAATTTTAATTTCCGCTGAAAGGCCAAGCAATTGTGCTTGGTGGAGGCTTTTATTTGCCAACAGGTGGAAAGTTTTAGCACGTAGGTGCATTCTAAAGAGTGATTTTTTAAGTGCCTGATAACTTTTTTTTAAAAAAAAACGCATAAAATTTGCAAAATCTCATCGGTTCTTTATTTGAAACGTTAGATTGGTCCATGACATTTACTTTTTGAAGATAACTTCATTTAAATGTTGACCGCGGCTGCGTCTTAGGTGGTCCATTCGGAAAGTCCAATTTTGGGCAACTTTTTCGAGCATTTCGGCCGGAATAGCCCGAATTTCTTCGGAAATGTTGTCTTCCAAAGCTGGAATAGTTGCTGGCTTATTTCTGTAGACTTTAGACTTGACGTAGCCCCACAAAAAATAGTCTAAAGGCGTCAAATCGCATGATCTTGGTGGCCAACTTACCGGTCCATTTCTTGAGATTAATTGTTCTCCGAAGTTTTCCCTCAAAATGGCCATAGAATCGCGAGATGTGTGGCATGTAGCGCCATCTTGTTGAAACCACATGTCAACCAAGTTCAGTTCTTCCATTTTTGGCAACAAAAAGTTTGTTAGCATCGAACGATAGCGATCACCATTCACCGTAACGTTGCGTCCAACAGCATCTTTGAAAAAATACGGTCCAATGATTCCACCAGCGTACAAACCACACCAAACAGTGCATTTTTCGGGATGCATGGCCAGTTCTTGAACGGCTTCTGGTTGCTCTTCACTCCAAATGCGGCAATTTTGCTTATTTACGTAGCCATTCAACCAGAAATGAGCCTCATCGCTGAACAAAATTTGTCGATAAAAAAGCGGATTTTCTGCCAACTTTTCTAGGGCCCATTCACTGAAAATTCGACGTTGTGGCAGATCGTTCGGCTTCAGTTCTTGCACGAGCTGTATTTTATACGGTTTTACACCAAGATCTTTGCGTAAAACCTTCCATGTGGTCGAATAACACAAACCCAATTGCTGCGAACGGCGACGAATCGACATTTCACGGTCTTCAGCAACACTCTCAGAAACAGACGCAATATTCTCTTCTGTACGCACTGTACGCATTCGTGTGGTTGGTTTAATGTCCAATAAAGTAAACTGAGTGCGAAACTTGGTCACAATCGCATTAATTGTTTGCTCACTTGGTCGATTATGTAGACCATAAATCGGACGTAAAGCGCGAAACACATTTCGAACCGAACACTGATTTTGGTAATAAAATTCAATGATTTGCAAGCGTTGCTCGTTAGTAAGTCTATTCATGATGAAATGTCAAAGCATACTGAGCATCTTTCTCTTTGACACCATGTCTGAAATCCCACGTGATCTGTCAAATACTAATGCATGAAAATCATAACCTCAAAAAAATCACCCTTTATCAGTCCGGCTGATCCGGGAACTTCTTAGAATGTAAATCGTGCATGCATATGGCGCGGGTCATACGTATTTATGAAGATTTCTTACCTCCGGGCGAATCCAAAAAAAAAAAACTAAATGACGCGTTTCTCGCAACTGACTGTTATTATGACAACTGTTGAAACATTTGCAAATAACGATTTCAAGCAAGACAAATGAAGTTCGTTTGCGGCAAACTATACTCCATCTCCAACAACAAATAACGGCTCTTCCATCGTCAAAAAATACGTGCCTATGACGCCTCCGGCCCACAATCCGCAGAAACAGTCACTCGTTGTGAGCGCATCGGCATCTCCTCAATCACTCGCAGGTTTTTGAAGCCCCAAAAGAGGCAATTTTGCTTAATAACGTAGCTGCAAATGCGAAAATGAGCTTCGGCGAAAATGATGAAAATCTCAGTAGTATAGCGTCACATCTGAAAGAGTTAAAGTCATCATTATTATTTTTCAAAAGAGTTTAACGACAAGAGGTGTAAAGTTGCAAGCACGTATTATTTAACAGCTGGTCGCTTGGCAGTTATCAAATGTTGACATAAACGCAGAAAATTTGCCATGGAATGCTTCATAGTGAGAGAAAGAGCCAATTTTTAAATTATCGTTATATCTCAAGTATAAACTATTTTCTAAAAATAATGATCAAATCTGAAAATGAGCTTGACTGAAGTGACTTAAATAAAACGGTAATATCTCGAAAAATTTCACTCTAATTTATCGTTGAAATTGTACGCACACGCTTTGATCCCAAATTCGCAATTGAATAATTCGTCCATTTTTAGCTTGAAATCAAGTGTGTGTGTGTTGAATCATCCGCTGTATTCACCTGATTTAGCATCGTGCGACTTTTCTTTGTTCCCGAAATTAAAAATGAAGTTGAAAGGATGGTTTTTTAATGACATTCTTATTATCCAAGCCGCTACGACACGAACACAGGAGGCAATCCCATAAAATTACCTAGAGCAGACATTTGAATCGCTGTAACAAGTGTATTGAATGGGCAGAAGAATATTTTAAATAAAAACAATTAAAAAAATTAGCAAAAATCGTGCTCTAATTATGTCTCCAAAAAATCCTGTCTCGGATATTATTTGACACACCGTGTATGCACGTGCAGAGCTCCCGAAGCTCTTAAGAAGCTAAAAAAGAATAAGAAATTGGTGAAGAAGTAAGCCAAGTATTATGATGCCTTTTTAGCCTCAGAGTCATTGATTAAACAAATTCCACATTTGCTTGATTCTGGTTTAAACAAAGCTGGCAAGTTCCCAGATCTTTTGTCGCATCAGGAATCCATTATAAGCACACTAAAAGAGATCAGTACAGAGATATCGAGAGCTATATACGTGTATATATCGGTGATTCCATGTCAAATCGGACGCTTTTCTCCAAAAATAGATTTTGATGACGCCGATTTTTTTAAAATTTTGCACATCGATAGTACTTTAAAAAATAAGAATATTTGCATATTTCTTTTTTACAAATTTTTTTATTTTGCAAGTTATACACAGTGTAAAATTAAAAAAATTATCAAAAATTGTGAATAGGACATGTAGTCAAATAACTATATCTGCAAAACCGTTAGTCCTACAAAAAAATCATTACTTATTTCAAATATCTTGAATTGGTCTTCCTTTTGGTGTACTCTTTTGTTAACACATTCATAAAAAATTTTAATTTTTTTGGCTACTAAAAATTTCATTCACATTTTTCATGGTCAGCACCACTACTTTTTTGGCGTTTTGAAAACATTGTCGTACTGAAGCACTCATTCTTAATGCACTCCCAACATTTTATGTTGGAGAATCGATGCGTTCTATTTTAAACGAACTTTTCAAAAACTGTCTACACATCTTTTAAGTACAAAATACTTTTATTTCTTATTAAAAATTGCGTTTTAAGCTTGGCGACCATTGTGAAATTCAATCTGAAGAGTTGACCATTCTTACTTGTTACAAATTAAATTTACAATGAATATTAAAAGCACTAGCAGCTTGGGCTATCGGGTTATCACAATTATAAAAAAAAGTTGAAACCTGGTTTTGAAATGAAAATAAATAGCATTTTTATGACCATCAAACAGGTTATAAAACACGGAATCCGGCCATTTGCGCACCTTGGCACTTTTAGAGCTTAAATTAGACATAAAAATTACTATAAAAAAGTATATTTTTGTATATATAAAATGGTCCTTTTTTTAATATTACCAAATATTTTACCAATTTTTTTTTTTTTTTTTTAAATGCTCAGCTAAAATATTTTTTTTTATTTGATATGTATTACAATATTTTTTTTTAGTGTAAAAATATTTTGTAATGTGTTGAGTATATTTAAACACCACATACAGTCTAGTCGACCGCAAATGCAATACATTTCATACAAAACGGTCAGGACCTACTTTATACATGCATTTTTAGGACCATCAAACAGGTTAAAAAACAAGGCAACCGGCAGTTTGCGCACTTTAAGAGCTTGGAGTACACATAATAATGGTTAAATAAACAATACATTTTTGTAAATACAAAATGGTCCCTTTTTTATTTTCCAAAATATTTTATCAAATGTTCATTTTTTACGCAATTATATCGATAAATGACGTTTTATAGCGCGAACATTTTAAAAAATATATTATGTAACATATTTTATTTTAGAAGACCTTATCTTAGTCTATGTATGCCAATTTCAACTCTTTAGAATATTGGGAAATTTTAAATATATAATTAAGTATAACTCATAAGCAAAAATGTCAAGAAATCACCTTTTGGGCCAACTTTCAAGAATTTTTGCATTTTTTGTAGAAAGCGCAGGTAAATAAATTCCTGAGACCAATGGATATTATTTAACAGTTTTAAATATTCAGAATATAAAAATTCGAATTCAAATTTTTTTCGTCTACCATGCCCTTTCGCATCACTGTGCGTCGCCAAGCAAGCAAGCACGCAAAATTATTCTCTCTCAGGAGTACAGGCTATGCAGCAGTGCATTTATACTCGTAGTTTAATAGTTACTTAATTTCTAAATTGGTAGCATTATATTAATTTAGTATATTTTAAGCATCAGGAAAAGGTGTCGGAGATATATTACAAGCTGAAAAACTATAAATACTGTGAGAAGTAAAAAAAATTACTAAAAATCTTATTTTTAATGAAAAATTAAAGTATTTTATATGATAATATTCTGACGACAGTTTTTGAAAAATTCGTTTAAGATAGTATGCATTGATTCTCCTTGAAATGAGTGCTTCAGTACGACAATGTTTTCAAAATGCCAAAAAAATAGTGGTGCTGACCATGAAAAATGTGAATGAAATTTTTAGTAGCCAAAAAAATTAAAATTTTTTATGAAAGTGTCAACAAAAGAGTACACCAAAAGGAGGACCAATTCAAGATGTTTGACATAAGTAATAATTTTTTTGTAGGACTAACGGTTTTGCAGATATAGTTATTTGACTACATGTCCTATTTACAATTTTTTGATGATTTTTTTAATTTTCCACTGTGTATAACTTGCAAAAAAAAATTTTAAAAAGAATATGCAAATATTTTTATTTTTTAAAGTACTATCGACGTGCAAAGTACCAAATTCTTACAAATATGTTAGTATCGAAAAGCGTCCGATTTAACATGGAATCACCGATATATATGTGTGATAACGGAACGAGAGCTATATTAAAGTGTGCGTTTACTGGTTATGTACTTATAAATTTATTAAACTTATAAAATGAATTTGAAATGTATTCAGTACAGGGAATTATGTGTTGAATACATTGCAGAATTCAATAAATACAAGCAACGTGTACTCAATCAATATTCCTTGTAACGTTTTACAAGAAATGTACTCAATACATTAAATATTGACTCAGTACATTTCTCACTTGCACAACGGCATGATACACGTGCTATTCACTACTTCAGAACGCCTGTACACATCGATGGAAGCGATACATTTATTCAATAAATAAAATGTGGACTCAGTACACGTCTTACTTATGCGATTAAAGTCAGACATTTATTCAATACATAAAATATAGACTCTGTGTACGTCTCGCTTGGATCGGATCAACCATTGCACTCTCGAAAAAATGCGATACATGGATTGGAGAGAAATTCCGTAGAATGTAGGAAGCATTCCCTTTCGTTTTACATTCCATTTTACACACCACGTCATTGGTAGGAAACATTACTCTCTGCTGTGTTCAATATGAATATGGAAACATTCCTCTACATTGTCTTAAAAATTAATGTCAAAAAACAACGTATAAATAACCACTTAAAATGGTTAGCCTGGCCGGGATTCGAACCCGGGACCTCTGGGGGTGGCAGTCAAGCACACTATCTACTCGACTACAGAGGTTATCCTTATTATTCGAGATTTTATTTTTGGAAATAAATTTAAATTGAAATTGCCTCAAAACAAACAATCGTTTCCACATTCATTCCTTTAGAAAGCGGTTTGAAAGCAATACCAATTTAAAACTTCCCATAAGTTTCCAATGCATACGATGAGGAATATTTCCAAATGACTTCCTTATGGAAGCCTTCCAACTTTTCCCAGAGGGTACAAGTAATTTCGATTATTTTGTGGAATCATAGCCTTCCATTATGAATTTATTCATTGTATTTGATTGAGAGGGTGATTCAGGCACAGACATAAACCGAGTTTGTACTCATTACATGAAATTATTTACTAAAATATGCAATGAGTAAATAATGTATGTACTAAGTACATGGAAATAGTTCTTAGATATTGTACTCATCACAAATATGTTGTATATAATTTTATCTAATAGGCCAATAATCTATGTACTACGTACATCGAAACTGTAATCAATACATAAAATTATTCAATACAGTTTTCAACATGTACTCAACACAAGAGAATCATTCTGTGTGCAGAAATTTTTTTAATGAGTAAATTAATTAATGTAGTAAGTCTGTAGGTTATTCCCTCTGTGCATGGTCGAAGAAATCAAGTCTACCATTTAGTTCCACATGAAGAAAGTTCTGTGCTTGTCCGTTGCTGTTGGTCACGTTGATATTATGGAAATTAATCCACCTGAATTTATGGTTTCGAATAATTTCTACTACTTTTTGACTACTTTGTGACTCAAAAAATATTATCCAAATATTTCGTTTTTGAAAAATCACTTTTTTCGCAAAAACTCCTTTTATTACATTTTTTTTTTTTTTGTCTCATGACGGAAATGAAATTTTGACCCCGGAAATCGCAAGATTACGTTCGCTCAAATCTAGTGAAATAGGAATTAAGAATTATTTGTTTGTACCCATCCAAGAACCTAGCACAAAAATCCAGAATTTGTGCCTCCTTAGACGCCAAACATAATCACAAAATTGTTCATTTTAAAAACTTATCAGACCCTTTCAGTCCTAAAATATACTGTGACGAATCCCTTATTTTTATTGTTGTATTGATCAAATATGGCGGATGCGACAACCCAGCTAATATATTGAAAATTATAAAATTTAAACTGATTAAACAGTCATACGTGATTAATATTTTGATCTATACGCTAAGGAAACCGTTGTTTTTTTTTCCGGTGTTGAACATACATACTTTCTTGGAGTGAAGTGAATATTTAATGTGACAGACAATTTTTCGACGAATAATATTAATGTTGACTTAACGAACGTGTTATGAACAAAATTTTCCACAAATTGGTTCAAAACACTGTTACGCTTACTTCCTCAAACGCTCAAAAAAACAACGCAATGAATTATTTGGGGCTTGGTTCCGCATCTCATCCTAATAAGTTTAAAAAAGTTGTTCATGTATTTTAAATACATGATTTTAAGCAATTAAAAAAACTAAGAAGCAAGCTATTGATGCAGCCATGGTGTAAATATTTGGAGCATTTTTAATTTTGAAAGCGGAAATAAGCTCATTTGCAAGTACTTAATTCCTACATGCTATGATGTTTGGAGTCAACGTCAGCAACTCTCAGTGGACTGGAATATTTTGGTTTATTTGTTCTGCTATGTTTGTTATGCATCTGATAAAATATTTCTAAAATAATCACAAATCACGCTGCTTGCCACAACAAGCATTCAACGGGAGTAAACTAAGGATAAAACTAACTGTTATTTAGAAATTCCTTTAGTTTTGTTAGGGACTCGTAGACATCATGTTCTCTAGAAAAAGTATACTTTTGCATAGCCTCATTGCCATTATGACCACGAATCTAGTTAAAGGTTTTGGCATGAACATCATGGTTGTACCGGAAGATGATCCTTCTCAAGTCATCTGCACCTTGGCGTTACTTAATAAATATTTTCGATCCGGAGAGTCTCTATCCGGTTCGGTCCTATCAATGAGCATTACGTCTGCTTCCATTAATGTACAACAGAGTATATTGCGTGCCATTCATACGGATAGAACGCATCCTTGGACAGTGGTTATAAATGATGCACGTAAAGAGAAGCCAACTACCTCAGCGGCAATAGCACTACATGAGAAACCTCAATGTTATTTGGTTATTGTGGAGAATTTGGAAAATGAAGATTTGGATGATATATTTGAGGACTGGAAGTCGACAATGAACTGGAATCCGATGGCACAGTTTGTGGTTTACTTGGCTTCGGTGGAAGAGACCGATGATGAAATGACGGAGCTAATGATTGAAATACTACTGAACTTTCTGAATAAAAAGATTTACAATATAAATGTTATTGGACAAAACGATGAGAATGGCTTCTTTTATGGTAAGACGGTGTTTCCATATCATCCGGATAATAATTGTGGAAATCGGGTGATTGCGATTGAAACTTTGGACTTATGCGACTATCAGGAAGCGGAGCAGGAGCATGCTGATGAGGATGAAGAATATGCGTATGATGAAGGGGAAGATCGGAATGAAGTTGGAGGAGGGAATGTTGTAAGGGATGATGGAGATGAAGGAATTGTAGATGAGGAAGGTGATCAAGATTTTGCGGAGGAAGGCGGTGGTGAAGATGTTGCGGAAGAAGGAGATGGCCAGGAGGAAGGAGATGGCCAAGAGGAAGAAGATGGCCAGGAGGAAGGAGATGGCCAGGAGGAAGGAGATGGCCAGGAGGAAGGAGATGGCCAGGAGGAAGGAGATGGCCAGGAAGAAGGAGATGGCCAAGAGGAAGAAGATGGCCAGGAGAAAGGAGATGGGCAGGAGGAAGGAGATGGCCAGGAGGGAGGAGATGGCCTGGAGGAAGGAGATGGCCAGGAGGAAGGAGATGGGCAGGAGGAAGGAGATGGGCAGGAGGAAGGAGATGGCCAGGAGGAAGGGGCTAAGGGAGAGGACAATGATGATGAGGAGGAGAAGAAGGAAGATGATGAGGAGGAGAAGGAAAATGAGGAGGAGGAGAAGGAGAAGGATGTTGAGGTAGATATTATAGGGGAGGAAGAAAAAGATGTTATCATAGGAAAAGAGGAAGAAAAGGAGGATGATATTATCGACCAGGATGTTGGTATGGAAGAAGTAAGTAGTAAAGAGGAGGAAGAAGTCACAGAACAGGGAGAACTAGAGAAGGAAGAAGGGGAAGGAAATATTGGGATGGAGGAAGAAGAGGAAACGATGAAAAGAGATGAGGAAATGGATAAGTTAGAAGAAGGAGTCGAGGAAATAGGGGTGGAAGGAGAAAAAGATGTTATCATAGTAGAAGAGGAAGAAGGAGAGGATGTTGTGGACGAGGATGTTGGTAAAGAGGATGTTAATAAGGAGGAAGGAGAGGAAGAAGACACAAAACAGGGAATAGGAGAGAATGAAGAAGAGGAAGAAAATATTCGGATGAAAGAAGAAGAGATAACGAGAAAAGAAGATGAGAAAATGGGAGAAAGAGAAGTAGGCGAGGAGGAAGGAGTAGAGAAAGCAGGGATAGAAAAAGTAGGTGTGGAGAATGTTAGTATGTATGATGAAGAAAATAAGGAAGTTATTAAGGGTGAAGTAACAGGGGAGACACTCATGCGAGAAGACGAAAAGAGTGAGGAGGAAGAAAAAGATAAATTTGCAGAGGAGAGTGTTATGAACAAAGAAGTAGGGAGTAAAGAAGAAGGGGCTAAGGAAATTGGAAAGGAGGATGTTTCAGAGGAGCATGCTATGAAGGAAGAAATACTTAATGAGGATGTAGGGGATGAGGATGTTGGGGATGAGAAAGATGGTAGTGAGGATGATGTGGATAAAAAAGAAGGAGAAGAAGAGTCTGATGTTGGGATGACTGCAGGGAAGGAGGAAGAACAACAATTGAAAAACGGCAAAGAAGAAGCATTACAGCAGAAAACAGGAAAAAAGAAAGTGAAAATGCAGGAATCCGGAGAGAGAAGTACAGGTTGTCTCGACTTTAGTAAAGAAACACTAACGGATATGAACGTTAACGAACAGGAAAACATCGAAAACAAAGTCGATGTTGATGATGTAGTAGAAAAGAAAAATATTGTTGTAAAAGAAAAGGTCAAGAAGAAAGGAAAGAGACAAAAACCGGAGGTTGATGAGAAGAAAAAGGATAAGAAAAAAAACCAGAAAGATATACTAAATGGGCAAACTTTGGAGGTGAAAGATGAATATAATGACGGCATAATGAAAGAATATGATGAAAGTGTCGAAGTAAATGAACCCAACAATGATGAATCCAGAGAAACTGATGTTGAGAAAAAGAACTCTTCTACAATAGTGAAAGGTAATTTCATAGGGAAAGCAGCTTCAGAAAACAATAAAAAAAAATATGATGGAAAACAACATGACCAAAAAAACAGAATGAATAAATTACTCGATACAACAACAGCACCCAAAAGACTTAAAAAATCAATCAAATCTTCGATAACAACACGTTATCCACAAAACCAAGGAAGAAACATCCACAGAAAACGTCAAGCTGACATGAATTTTGAGGAAGAAGACAGAGATTCGGAACCTAGCTCAAAGGACGACGAAGCTGCTTCCCAGGGTACAATGTACATGGAAGAACATTTTCGTGCATTATTTCTCGACAAATTTCCAAGAGATTTAAGTGGTTGTACATTAGTAGCTGCTTTTAGGTCTTGGGAACCATACATCTTTTCCCTCGAAAAAGCTAAGGAAAAGAAGAAAGAAAATCCAGAGGATGGAGCTGACGGTGAGGGTAGTGGCAATAGGGGTGATCCGGGTGATGACTTTGAAAATGGACCTGGTGTAGATGTGTTAAGTGAAGCTGGTGATGTGGCTGGTGGTGTCGACATATTTGGTGATACAGAAATTTTTGGGAATACCGATGTTGATGGAGAAGGTGGAGGTGATGGGGATGGTCCAAGCTATGGTGGAGTTGATGCAAATGGCATTGGTAATAATGACGATTTTGAACCTGATACAAGTCAAATAGAAGGTGATCTGAAGCTAAGTGGAATTGAGTACAAAATGGTACAAACCATAGCGGAACGCCTGCACATTAATATTGATATACAAGTGGAGAATAACAATTTGTACCAATTGTTTCAGCAACTTATCGATGGGTAGGTTTAAAACTACTGCTTTGATGTTTGAATCCAAAAAAATATAAATTAAAAAATTTGTTCAAATTATAAAGTATAAAGTATAAAGTATAAAGTATAAAGTATAAAGTATAAAGTATAAAGTATAAAGTATAAAGTATAAAGTATAAAGTATAAAGTATAAAGTATAAAGTATAAAGTATAAAGTATAAAGTATAAAGTATAAAGTATAAAGTATAAAGTATAAAGTATAAAGTATAAAGTATAAAGTATAAAGTATAAAGTATAAAGTATAAAGTATAAAGTATAAAGTATAAAGTATAAAGTATAAAGTATAAAGTATAAAGTATAAAGTATAAAGTATAAAGTATAAAGTATAAAGTATAAAGTATAAAGTATAAAGTATAAAGTATAAAGTATAAAGTATAAAGTATAAAGTATAAAGTATAAAGTATAAAGTATAAAGTATAAAGTATAAAGTATAAAGTATAAAGTATAATGTATAAAGTATAAAGTATAAAGTATAAAGTATAATATATATATTTGAAAGAGAAACTTGAACTGCAAATTCGTAAACAATGCCCTGTAAAGGGTAAATTATTCTTTAGTCGTTTGAGCAGTATTTTAAAATTGGAAATTGTACTTTAAATTTATTTTTTAACTCTTATAAACACGACAAATTTTTTTATGAATATTCAACTATTCATTATATACATTTTTTCATAATATTTTCAATATTTAATATAACTTTATATTCAATAAAATATTTAATATAATAAACTTTTTAATATTTTTGATTTTGAATTGAATATTTTTTTTTTTATTAATTTATTTTAAAATTCCAATAAAAATTTATTTTTAGCGATATCGAAATGGTCGTTGGCGGCATCGATGAGGATCCCAGCATTAGTCAGTTTGTTTCCAGCACTATCCCCTACTATCAGGACGATCTAACGTGGTGCGTGGCCAAGGCTAAGCGGCAGCACAATTTATTCAACTTTCTGGCCAGTTTTCGTGTTGACACGTGGTTGCTTACGCAGTCATGTGTTCTGCTCTTATCTTTGACCGTATTCTTTACCCAGCGAGCTTTAAAAATACAGCTAGCAGAAATGCAAGGATATTTTAGAATAGTCCTACGAATGTTTGGCGTAGTAATCACGACTCAGTCTATGCAGCTGAAATCTATACCATCCGCTCTGAAGATAACACTGGGAAGTGCCTTCTTCATGTCGCTCATGTTCAGCAACATTTATCAGTCCTTTCTGGTCAGCACTTTGACAAATCCAAAGAGTATGTTTCAGATCAGTCACATCACGGAAATCTATCATCATCGTATGGCCATCATGGGTAGCGTTGAGAATGTGCGACATATGAACAAAGACGGTGAAGTATGATATTATTGCGATATCTAAGAAATTACCCAACCATTCAAATAATATTTCCTCTCTCTTTCCATCCTCGACAGATTTTTAAATATATACGCGAAAAATTCGAAATGTGCTATAACATCGAAGAGTGTCTTAACCGGGCTGCCACCGATGACCGTGTAGCTGTCGCTGTTTCCCGTCTGCATACTTTTTACAATCCACGCATACCACGCGATCTTCTTTACTGCTTCGATCGTGATGAGAATCTCTACGCTTACCTTGTCACAATGTTGCTACCGAAAAAATTTCATTTGTTACACATGATCAATCCGGTTATACAGCATGTCATCGAATCAGGTCACATGCAGAAATGGTCACGTGACTTGGACAATAAGCGCCAAATAGAACAGGAAACGCATCAAGTACGCGAAGCGGCAGTGAAGAGTTTGAATCTTGCCGAGGTTGGTGGCAGCTTTGCTTTTTCCGGATTTTTGCTGCTTTTTGCTTTTTTTGTGTTTGTTACCGAATGCTGGGTACATCGAATAGTGACTCAGCGAAGAACTCGTCTGATTTTAGTGAAAATATTACACAAGCAGTTTTCTTAGTGGCGCGGGCTTGTGTCGATAAAGCAGTTTAGCTGGCATTCTGCATAATGCACTGCATATTTTTAGGATCAATCTACAGTACAGATCGCGCTCTATAACGTGAATTCTTTATTTACTCAATCAATTAAACAAAATATATAAATGTTATTGTATATTGTAAACATTTAAAAATATAGTGATCAAGCTTAATGGATTGTTTATCTCAGCGCAAAAATTTTGGAAAATTAAGTTTTGTTAGTTTCCTAAGATTTAGTAAAATTGGTTCTAGCCATTAAAAGCAAACCAGCTATTATGATAATGCGACTATTAGTCACTATTCTATCACAAATAAATTAAGTTCATTAAATTTTTAAACATTACTCGCGAATACATGTCAACTTCTGAAAAAAAATCGTTAAAATCGTGAAAAATATGTTGTTTTCAAAAACTCTATCTCATCCATTTCTTATTCAATTTCAATCGAAGGCCTTTCTTTCAGGAAAGAAAATTTAATATATGCACAAAGCAAACTGATGTGTTCAATTCAAAGTATAATATTTATTATTCAATGTTATTTAATGTCCTAACTAATTATAATGTGTATGTTCTAACCAGAGAGCAATCACGATCCAACTGACTCTCTAATCAAAATGTGAGCACGATAGACCCAGATAACATCAATGGCTCATATATAACACCCCTTAACGAATATGTGAAAATTGTATCTCCAGATTTCGCTATGTACGCGCCAGCCACGGCGGTCACATGGCCGAAATCATATTCAAACATTAAAGCCGGGAGTAGAATGATTGCGTATGCGTTTTTCATCCGTTTACTCGCTAGAGCAATTTACGCAAGAAAATGGTGGTAGAGTTCAATGATTGCGTTTTACGTTCGGATTAAGCAGGGCTACAAAATTATAAAACATTTGGTATGTTCTTAATGTTGAGTTTTTATTGTATTTACACAAAAATACTTAAATTGTCTTCATTTATAAGTAAAAAAAATCTTAAATCCTGAGTATAAAAAAGTTCTTTTGAGAAATTAATAATGAGAAAATTATAGGCATTCTTAATTCTTAAGATTTATTCACAAGAGCCATCCCTAAAAGTAATGAGTTTCTGACTCGTTTCTTTTATTTCTTCTATCTGTTCGTTATAAGTAACGAGCTGCCAAAAAACGCTAGTTACGCAAGAAAAGTTGAAGTATTTTCAACTTTCTTGCGTAACTAGCGTTTTGCCAGCGTAACGTTCACAACCATTGAACTCGCTCCCATAAGCTTTCACATACTTCTATTTTATAACGCCAGCGAGTAAACGGATGAAAAACGCATACGCAATCATTCTACTCCCGGCTTAATGTAAAAAAATTATCTTTTACCCTCTAACCAGTAAGAGAGCCTCCGGGCAAGCATCACGAAAATCATGTACTGAACACATTGACGACGACAACGACATTACTAGTGTCGTCAAATTTTTTTGACATGCTTTTGTTATGGAGGTGATGTGGTGAAAATTTCGCAGCGACATAACAATGTCGGCAAAGAATTATTTCTAATTTTACGAGCGACCATGATACAATACAAAGTAGGCTCATATTGGAGAGTAGGGTGCGCTAGTTGTCAAAATCAGCTGGTCATTTTTAGTTTAAATAATTGTTGTTGTTGCTTTTGTCGTTTGACGTTTGTAGCTTCTACAGCTTTGTTGTTGGAAAATTTCTCAATTGAGCAGCCATCTTAATATGAGCTTACCTTGTAATTGTATCATGCTAGCGACAACAGTGTATTCGTAAATGAAACAATCGTATGATATTTCTAGATTCTTGACTCTTTCTTCACGTCACACAGTGATGCGATTGGTATAAGTTAGACAGAAAATAATATTTTTTTTTCGGATTTCTTTTGAAGTTTTCGGTGTTTTATAAATAAAATAAATAAATAACTGGCCATTTCAGCCCTTAAAAGGACTTTGACCTAGCTTCTAATGATCAATTGTGTTGTACGTGGTATTAAGTTTGTACACCAGGCCTAATCTCGCGTTCTGCTACGCATGCTTGTCGCGTATGTATTTTGTTTTTGGGATTTTTTTATCAACATATTCTATGCACTTGCAAAAAGCAACAAATTAGGTTGCCGTCGATGGTGGTGAGCTAAAATGTTCGCTTTTGTTGTTGTTAATGTATTTTGTTTTTTATTTTAATCAGGCGATTATCTTTCTTAATTAGGCTTTGGCCCTTTTATTCATTTCGCTGATTAGGCCTGTTGTACACAATTGACCGAGAACCGGACCTACATGCTTAACGCCGACTCCGAACGGCGATGAACGGAATGTTCTCGTTCTCAAGAAGCTTTACATGGCATTTTGATTACTCTCTGAGGTTTGCCATTGTCTGCAGAGAGGTGGCGGCCGTACAGAAAAATTATTTTAATTCAAATAATTTTCTGTCGCTGCTGGGGTTTGAACCTGGGTCTCCAAGGTTCTTTGACATAGCGGCCACGCGCTTTAACCAACTACGCCACGGACGCCACGTAGTTTCGGTGTTTTAGGTATAGGAAAATACAAAAAAACCTATTTCAGAAATTTTGGGGGTGTGGCAGCTGCCATACAACTGAAACATAATTTGCGCTATATCTTAGAAAGTAGGTAAGCTACGACAACAAAATCAACATAGATTTTTTGTATGTGATTTCCAAAAAGTGAAGAAAATTATGCCGCGATTGGAGAAGTGGGCGTGGTAGCTGCCATACAACTTTATCACATTTTTCGCTATATATTAGAAATGAGTTGAGCTACAGTAACAAAATTGAACGTGGACGTCTTGTATGTAATTTGAAAAAAGTGGGAACAATTTCGGAGCGATTGAGTGAGTGGGCGTGGCAGCTGCCATACAACTGAAACACATTTCACGCTATATCATAGAAATGAGATAAGCTACGATAACAAAATTAAACGTAGACGTTTTGTATATAATGTGCCAAAAGTGAAGAAAATTTCGGTGCGATTGAACAAGTGGGTGTGGCAGTTGGCATACAACTTAACCACATTTTTCGCTATATCTTAGAAATTAGATAAGCTAAGATAACAAAATTAAACGCAGACGTTTTGTATATAATTTTCAAAAAGTGAAAAAAATGTCGTTGCGATTGAAGAAGTGGGCGTGGCAAATGCCATACAAATTAATCACATCTTTCGCTATATCTTAGAAATGAGTTAAGCTACAGTAGCAAAATTAAACGTAGACGTCTTGTATGTAATTTGAAAAAAGTGGAAAAAATTTCGGCGTGATTGAACAAGTGGGCGTGGCAGCTACCTAACATATGGACTATATTTTGGTCCATAACTAAGAAATGAGAAAAGCTATGAAATATTTCGATATATAAGCTTTTCTCTGAAAACTAAAGGTAAATTTGGAAAATGAATCAAATCGGATGAAAACCACGGCTGCCCATACAAAGTGACTTTATTAAAAAGGTAAAATGTCTTAGAATTCCACAAAAATTAATAAATGGACTTGAAATTTTACGAAATGAATTGAGCTTCGATATTTGATATGCACTCTGAGTATGAAATTCAACGAAATTGGGGAAAACCACGTCTACCTCCCATACAAAGTGACTTTGAATATACTTTGGTTCGGTCGTGGAACTATCTTAATTTCGGCCTAATCGAAGATCATTTCTTACTAGCTATAAATTAAATTTACAATGAATATTAAAAGCACTAGCAGCTTGGGCTATCGGGTTATCACAACTATAAAAACAGTTGAAACCTGGTTTTGAAATGAAAATAAATAGCATTTTTATGACCATCAAACAGGTCATAAAACACGCAAACCAGCAACTTGCGCACCTTGGCACTTTTAGAGGTTAAATAAAAAATATATTTTTGCAAATATAAAATGGTCTTTTTTTAATTTTACAAAACATTTTACCAATTTTAGCGTTTTTTTTTTTTTAAAGAAACCTCAGCTAATATATTTTTTTATTTAATATATATTACAATATTTTTTTTTTTTGTAGTTTAAAAATATTTTGTAATGTGTTGAGTATATTTAAACACCACATACAGTCTAGTCGACCTCAAATTCAATACATTTCAAATTCAATACATTTCATACAAAACGGTAAGGGCCTGGTTTATACATGCATTTTTAGGCCCATCAAACAGGTTAAAAAACAAGGCAACCGGCAGTTTGCGCACCTTGGCACTTTTAGAGCTTAGAGTAGACATAATAATGGTTAAATAATAAATACATTTTTGTAAATCAAAAATGGTCCTTTTTTTATTATAAAAAATATTTTACCAAATGTTGATTTTTTACGCAGTTATATCGATAAATGCCGTTTTATAGCGCAAACATTTTAAAAGATTATGGAACATATTTTATTTTAAAAGATCTTATCTTAGTCATACAGTATGCCAATTTTCAACTCTTTGAATATTGGGAAATATTTAAAAAAAATATTTAAGCATAACTAGAAAACTCATAAGCAAAAATGTTAAGAAATCACCTTTTGGGCCAACTTTCAAGAACTTTGCATTTTTGTAGAAAGCGCAGGTAAATAAAAAATTAATTCCTGAGATCAATGGATATTATTTAACAGTTTTAAATATTCAGAATGTAAAAATTCGATTTCGAATTTTTTCCGTCTACCATGCCCTTTCGCATCACTGTGGGTAGCGTCGTAAAGTCATGTAATCGACAATGCGTTCAGTGCATCACATTTTGAATATGAAGACGTCATTTACCGTTATGCAAGTAAGTTCAATGCCCTCTGTCATACCGTTAATAACATTTCTTTTTCAAATTAGAATGCAACCGTTCGTCTTCTGTTATCAGTTTTTTTGCGAACACGTGATGAAAAATATCGTGTTTTTGTTTTAAAAAAATTCAAATTTTCTGTATTAAATATTTTTATTTTAGAAAAAGGGTTTTAGAATTTTTTTTTTCTCTTAAAGGTACGTTCATAAACTTCATAATTTCTTATATGGAAAAATATTTATTCTTGTGTTTTAGAACAAAAAAAGTAAAAGTGCCTCAAGGCACTCTTGTCGTTCGGCGCGAATTTTTTTTACTCTTCGCATTTTTTTATTGGTTTTTTTTTTTGGTTTGATGCTTTTTCCACTTGTGCACTTATTTTTATAAATTTTTTTTTTCTATAGAATACCTAATTAAAAATCAGTCCAGATCTAGCCAGCTAGTCAAACGTTTTCGTTCGTTTGACCCAAACTGTTGATGACTATACACCATATCATTTACTTTGACAATTTCTATACCCCGTTGCCGTTGCTGGTCTACTTGCGATCACGTGGTATTTTTTGTCTTGGCACAGTTCGAGTGAATCGCATTCCTTATTGCAAGCTATCGCTGGATAGTGCTGTAGCAAAAGAAGAGCGAGGATTCTCAAAAGATTATGTGGGCTCGGTATATTGCCATCGAATTAGTACTGTTTTGTGGAAGGACAAGAAAGTGGTCACTCTGGCTTTGTAGGCGTCGAACCATTCACTTAACACAACTTGAATGAACAAGTATGCAAGACTAAACGGTACGATACAAAGATAATGCAACACATTGAAGTCGATTGCCCACAAATCAGTCGGGAATATAACAGTCATATGGACGGACTGGATTTAATGGACGGTTTAATGGGACGATACCATATGAGAGCCAAGACACGTGACATAGCATCACGCCTTTTTTATCATTTCATTGATATGACTGCAACAAACTTAGTGGGCTATTTTCTGGATTTGCCCATATGTCTCTTTGTTCATATATATACACGTTCAGTAGAGTTTGCATATTGAATATGTATTCTTATTCTCGTAATCTCCAAATAAAATTTGATTGGGGCTTATTTCATTGGGCTTTATTTCATAGTGAAATAAGACCCAAGAAAAAAGTAAAATATCATCCAAAATTTGTGAAATAGTCCCCATGATTGTGTCTGGGGACTGGGGAAATTTGTGAAATAGCAAAAATTTTGTGTCTGGTGGAGGATTTGAACCTCGGACCTCGCGGCACGAACATTTGCACCGAGTAGTTCACGCATTTCAGCGTACTCGGCCACGCGCCATGCATTTTTATTTTACTTTACGATTAATACATTTTTGCGTGCGTCCAAACCATTTGTCACAACATGTGTCCCATTCCAAGCAGACATTGTGTTGATGAAGAATAATTCTTCGGCACTTGTTTGTTTTCCTTATTTCACGCAATATTCTATTTTTTTTTATGTCTCTGTGACAAAGGGGTACTGTGACAAAAATTGAAGAAAAAATTTTTGTATTTTTTTAAATGAAAAAAATGAAAAATTGCCGATATATACTATGTTGTAACCCTCGTATCTGGCTAAAAATATTTCATCGATTTTTGTGAGTTCACCGTCATGTAATGATGCAATAACAAGGCAGAGTCACCTGTTCACAATGACAGCTGTTTACAATAGCTCTAGTGTAAATTATCTTTTTGGTGCCATTGTTCCGGAGAAATCTGATTCCCTTAAACACCATCAGTTGTTTATTCTACAGCTTAAAAATGTTGAAGTCATAGCTTAAAACATATTCAAATTTCATACAGTTCATATGAATTTTGAAATCTTATTTTTATTTTCTTGAACGATTTCCAAAAATGGAAATACAACAATAGCGCACTATAGCGAGGATACACAACTTTACGTTTTTTTAAGAATCTTAACACAAACCCGATTTTCTCTGCAGTTCAACATTAAGTCTTTCTAATACAAGTTTTTTTTTTTTTTGTCAAAAGATTTGTCTGAACTACTTCAAATTTGATAGTTTTACTCTTGGAAGTCCAAAAAAAATTGTTTTTTATTTGGATATATTAAGGAATTTACGAAACTCCTTGTATACGTTTGATTTCCTCGTATTTGGCTTATTCAAAAAATAAAATTTGGCGCTATTTTGTTAAATATTTAAAAAAAATATAAAATTTTACGCTTTCAACAATTTTTGTTTGTATCTAATCAGAGTTCCGAGAACAAATAAGTTTCTTTTCGCATGCAGAAAACAAAAAAGTATCTACCGCGAAGAGACGGAAAAAATTGAGAAGAAAAGCGTAGGTGTTGTTTAACCTACTAAGTGAAATAACATTTCATACATTTTGCAAGTCGAATAAAAGAGTTTGCAGCACACCACAAACACATTAACACTTTCAAAATTTAAATACATAGTAAAAATTCGAATTCCAAAAATACAAAGTAATGAGAACTATGAATGAATGTATGCGTTTTGTGGTTGTGACTGCGATTGTAGGTGTAGCGTCTACTCATAGACGACGCATCATTGTGCCGAGTTGCATGTCAGATACGATTTTGGATGTGAGGAATGACCGGAATTTCTCTCGATCGACAACCTGAAATGGTCTCTCACACGGAACCAAAAAAGAAAAAAATTAACTCAAACAAATTTCAATACAACTTTGAGGAAATTTCTTGTGGAATACTGTTATTTCTTCAATTAGTTTCTAAGCTAAAAATACAAAATACTGCATTTGTAGCTGAAAGATACAATGTTCGGAATATATGTATGTAGGTTTGTAAAGATTTGATATGAATGTATGTTTGACGTTTTAATTTTTCGTGTATTTAATGCTGTTCTATTTCTAACAGCGCAGTCGAAACACCTTACGTTTTAAATATTCGATATTTCGAAAATATTTATATTCGAAAATCGATTTTTTTGTTGGTTTTGGAAAAATGCCGAGATTTGAATTTGAATATATTTTGATATGCGTAATGCTTGTGGTAGGTGCAAAAACATCTCTATTCATTATAGATTCTGTATATCTTTGAGGTACATGCGCAGACACAATTATCAACTATGTGGTACTTACGTACTCATAGTTTTTTTCAATACGATTTGCCGTTTGTTTGGAATTATTTTTAGATTAAGATATTGAATGGTGTTCAGAAGAATTAATTGCAACTCTGACCATTATTATTTTTTTATGCTTAACTTGGATAATTGAAGGAAAAAATTATAAATACATTATATGTTAAAAATAAAATTTATTGAGTCAGTAAGTTATTGGAGCGAAGTATTTTAAGTATTTTATAGTTTCCAACATACATATGTATGTTAATTTTTTTGCACTAATTAATTAACCTGTTGTTTGGTATTTTTATAATAATGTCACTTATGTCACTTATAAATCAACGCTTATATGCTATCCTTAACCATAAATTTTTTTATTGAAAATTCTTGTTGTATATTTATTTATAATAAAAAAACTATATTTTTAATATAGCATTTTTAATATATGATCAACGAAAATGAGATGAAAATTAGAACTCAAGTTTAGCAAGTCTTGATATTGTGTTTTTCTCCAGAACTTCAGTTTTTATTATAAAAGGACCAAGTGTTTTCAAGCACTTAAATTTTTCAAAAGTATTTGTGATAGATTAGAGTCATTCAGTTATGATAAAATGAGGTCAAATCAAATCAAATGAAAGAGCACAGTTTCTTTTTAGAGAAAAGTAAAAATATTCTATCAATTAATCTGGTCGAATAATGGTCAAAAATGTACCACTGAACTTTAATCCTTGAATATCATTGATGACTAGCATATACTCGTGTACAGGGCGTACATTACCCTTACACAGTTTTGCAAGTAGTTCCCATACATACCTACATAAAGAAAGGTCCAAGAAAGTTGAGAGAAGACGAAACTCCCTTATCAAATATATCGCACAACATTCTTTCTGTCTTTCTAATGTACAAGTATGTTCATAAAAAAAGCAGATTTATATTTTTATAAAAAACTGTTAATACAAACCAAATCTGTGGCGTCCGTGGCGTAGTTGGTTAAAGTGCGTGGCCGCTATGTCAAAGAACTTTTGAAACCCAGGTTCGAACCCCAGCAGCGACAGAAAATTATTTGAATTAAAATAAAAGCTTATGTAAAATTAACAAAAACCTAGTATAATTTATAAGATGTCTTTGACAGTTTTTAGCCTCCTAAATTCTTCTTCAAAATATCTAAGTTTTACATGTTTAACTAACCGATATTGATTTCGAACAATTAACTAAGTATTTTGTGTCGGCCGTGGCGCAGTGGGTTGAGTGCGTGACCCATACGCCAGAGAACCCTGGTTCAATTCCATCTGACACAGAAAGTTTTTCAATTGAATTAATTTTTCTGTTCGGCCGTCACCTCTCTGCAGACAAAGGCAAACCTCAGAGAGTAAATAATGCCATGTGAAGCTTCTTGAGAACATGCACATTAGCCGTTCGGAGTCGGCATAAAACTAGTAGGTCCAGTTCTCGATTAATTGTGTCCAAACTTTAAAGAACACGCACAACACAATTTGATCATAAGAAGTTCGGTCAAAGTCCTTTCAAGGGCTGAAATGGCCAATATTATTATATTTTTTAATTTATACATTATGGCTTCGCCAGTTTATATTAGCGTGCTTGCTTTATCTGACGAACATAGTGTTCATTTAATAAAGTTTCAAAGTTTTCGATGGTTTACCTACACTATTGGTTAATATGTTATATACTTGACTTGGGTGAATCAAACATTTTTTTTTTGGTAAGGTATCATTGCTTTCAAAGCAATGTATAAAACAGTATACATACATACTTATATACAAATTCTTTCCACCCAAGCTGGCTTAGGTGATTTTACTATTGCTATTTTTCTCGGTGTACAATAAACGATAAACTTCTATATTTTTATTAGAAATAATTTTACTACCAAAAAATCAAAATGGATGTTTTTCACAAAATATCCACGCTTATTAATCAAAAAAAAAATTGAGAAACTATAGAAAAACCTAATATTTTTGAATTGTGAACTTTATTTGTAATTTAACAATTAATATTTAGTAGCAGGGCCTCCATTTTGAATGACTGCGACACATCTGCCTTGCATATAATTGACTAAGTTCTGACATCTCTCAATCGGTATTGCATACCAGGATTCACTCACTATTTCCCAGAGCACCATGCTATTTTGAGAATCACTGCACTTACTGCATTATTTATGTCTCCCCAAAGGTTTTCTATTAGGTTTAGGTCCGGAGATTGAGTTGGCGAATCGATTAAGCCGACATCTTTTCTCTCTAAAGTATTTTTGGGCCCACTTAATTGTGTGCGGCACAATGTCCTATTTCATCGGCATATTGTAATCAGCAAACGGAAGCATAGTTTATTCAAGTATTTGAAGTATTTGGATCATAAGTAGTATTAACTGATGGTCTCACTTATTGCCGACGATCTTTCGATCCATGAAGAACTATTTTCATACATAACTATCACTCCACGTATACGTGATATACGTGGCATACGTCCCAGACGTACTTTAGTGAAAGATTACCTCTTTTTTTTTTTTAAACGTGGTTTTTGACAGTAATGGTACTTTTCGGGGGCTTCATACGGCCAGCTTAGCTTCCAGTAAGCGCCTTCTTATTTTCACTGAACTAATAGACAGCTTGAGATCCTCTTATATTTTCTAAGAATTGATTTGCGGATCTTTCTTTACCATTTGCACTATTTTTCGATCTGTGCGGATGCTCGTTGCACGTTTTATCCCACCTATTTCGCATTTGTTTTGTCATTTTTAGGCATTTGAAATTATTTTGGAAGAGCAACTGGATATTTTTTTTTCAATTTCCTACACTGAAAAAAAAAATTTTTAATTGACGACAATTGTTATTAATTTGACGAATTTTGTGTTTAAAAAATAGCTTGGAATTTTGTCGAAATAAGAGCAAATGTGTCTAAAACTTTTGAAAAACATAAAAACATTTTTTGGACACATTGTGTTCAATTTTAAGCTCATTTTTTTCAGTGTAGTCAATAATATTTCATTTTTCTTCAAAACAGTACTTAGATCGGCCCATTTTGCTAAATAATTGTATGAAATGAATTAAATGAATAACTTTGTAGTCAATATTATTTCTAATAAATAATAAATTACCTGTCGTTAGTAAAAAAATAAACAAATTTTGCAACAGAGAGGAAAATTGAATATTGCTGCTATTATTATGAACAGCTCTTCTTGCAAGTCCGTGATCGAATGATCTCATAAAAGATAATGAACTTATATTTTAAGCGTTCACGATATACTGTTATAACGGGATTTTTATGCAGTTAAGTAACAGGTTCCTTTGTTGTAGAGGTCGTTTTGTAGAGGTCGTATATTTAACCGTGATCCAATATATTTTGTGCGTCGATTAGTGGTGTGTGATAAAACACAAAATCACCGCTAACACCAGAATCGGTACAGCAAGCAAAACAATGAGTTGAGTCAAGTGAAGTGCTCCGAAGTGACCACATATTCAACACTCGGCCGGCACCTTTCCGGAAGTGTTTTTTCGAATCGACCTTCTTGAAGCAGCATTATTGGACCGTTTTAACGACACACTCACGACGAAACGATCACATTTAAAAAAGAAAAATATTATCTTTTGCAGGACGATGCACCATCTCACAAGTCATTGAAAACAATAGCCAAATTCTACGAATTCTAGTATTGAATTGCTTTCCCATTCATCGTATTCTCTAGATATGGCCAATCCCAAAAGATGGCTAACTGGAGAAAGATTTACATCAAATGAAGAAGTTAAATTGGAAATCCATACACATTCTAAAATTTTGAACAAATCGTCCTAGTATTGAAATGTCAAAAGATCGCTGGACTTTGTGAATCGAGCCAAAAGGTGATAATATTGAATAATCCTAGCACTTATTACACAGCCTAGTATAATGTGCTTAGTATATTTTGGCATAGAGTTGGATAAAAATACTTTTGCACCTTTTGAACATAGTTTCATTTCTAACATTCCGTATGTAAATTTTATTTGTATTTATTTTTAATATTGTGATGTCACGAAATTTCAAAAATAATATTTATTTGCATTTAATTTGCATCTCATAATTTATGTGCAGATGAATGAATGAGAGAGCCAACAAGATTAGCTTGTGGAAGCATTAGTACTTTAAGGTGAGTGCATCCTAAAAAGGTGCGCTCGCTGAGTACCGTGGAAATGTACAACGAATTTATTTTTAAACGTTACCATTTAGGAAGAATTGTTCTTATATTGTCTTAGGTACAGGTTGTGGAAAATGTTTAGTGACTACCTTATTGCATTGATGACGATAATCAATCAACCCTATGAGCAACGATACGCCTATTTGATGACCTAAAGATTTTAAGGTTATTTTTTCTGTAATATCAAGTTTTCTCAAAGTTTCGCAAAATTAAAAATAAGATTAAAAATAATTTATAGCAAATTAGTATAAGAAATGAAGAAACTATATTTATATCGATAGATTTTTTTTTATTTATTCATTTTAACTTTGATACAGCTTATTACAGCATTATTAATAATTTGATGCAATTGAGTAAACGGTACACCCTGTTATTATCCTTTAAGCATGCGTAGAAAAGAGATGAATAGCAGCATTAAATGCAATTTATGCAAATTAAATTCCTATAAATAATATTTGAATAAAAATTTTACAGCATCTACACACCTAGACACAGCATTTTATTCTCAAGTGAACAACTATTCAAATGCATTTTGTATGCCTCAAAGAATTATGAAAATCATAATTGTTCAGAAATTTCCACTAAATGGTCTACACATTCACAAATAATGAGCAACATTTTTTATTTGTTGCTCTAGCTGCCAGAGAACATTTCTACGTCTGTCTAATTATTGTTTAAAATTACCTTTAAGGTAGTGGCTGTGACAATATTACAATGTTTAAATGGGACACTTGCCAAAATTATTTTTAATAGGTACTGCTGCGGTACGATTATGGTAACGTTGTAGAGGAAAATACTTGTATTATTTTAATGAATGATATGTGTAGAACATTTGTATAAGGGTGACACTTATGAATGTTATTTTTATAAAATTGTTTTGAGTAAATTTTATTACTCGAATAAATACTTGTCATCAAATGAAAACTTTATGTGAAAATTATTGCATATGGGGATATACTGTTGTTGAATTTGTATGAGATTTATCTAATGTCTAATGTGTTTTTTTTTTAATATATACACATGTCCTTACATGATTTAGAGATTGTCTTCTTAGCTTTACTTATTTGCTCCGCTGCTCCTACCCAACAAACCAAACTAATTTGTAACGAAATCAAACCGAATTCGTTTAGATGATGTTTAGTTTGCAAACTTTACACCCCTATTATGAATTCATACGATACAAGATAAACGCTTGCATTCTGTTGTGTGGTATTACGAAATTACGTTTATCGTATTAAATCCGATAGTTAGCGTTTATTGTTTATCGTAAAAATATGTTATGAAACGATACGTATCCGATCAGCTGTTCAATTCCATACGTTTGCAAGCGGCTCACTTTTCTCGGCCGAAAGTTGAAACTAAATATAAATTTTTTTTTTATTTTTTAAATATGTAAGTGAAGTGATTGAAGTGATAAAAAGATATTTTAAACAGGATTTGACCAAAATTATTTTGATTTTTTCAGGCTAAGAGTTTTGACCTGAAATCTCAACTGGAGCGTTTTGCCAAATTAATGGAAGAAAATGTGGACCTGGCAAGAGGTGTATGTCCCAAAGCCTTGGTTTAAGCCAGATGGGAAACAATCGCCCGTGCATTAAATTCATGTGGGCCACCAGTTCATTCAGCAGACGTTTGGGGGCGGTCCAAGCAATACTGTTCCTCTCTCAAGCTTGGAAGAGACTATGAACAGAATACTGAGATACACAGCGTAAAACAACCTGCCTGGAGAGGAATTCGGAAATGAAAATTGCAATCAATACGTGACTGGTGCTGAAGACGAAGTGTTGTCCGACTATCAGGTCCGGGAGGTGCGGGAGAGACACAAAAAAAGTTGCGCTGCTGGAGCGACAAACAAATCAACAGTCGGTCTTCCAAGGAGAAACTGAAAGTATTCTGAAAAAGATGCAGAATAGTCTTACCAACATTAAGGCTTACAACAAGAAAATTTATTATGTTTATGTATTTTAGTTCTAAACTTTTTAAAATGTTGAAATAAATTTAGTTTGAGAATTCCAGCTGTTTTCTCTGAAATCACAGTAAAATGTAAACAAAAGTCACTGTCATTCACAATATCTATCGATCGTATGTAAACGATAATACGAAAGATAGATTTTTACGATACGCTTGCAAGCGTCTATGAAAATCCATAATAGGGGTGTTACTTTGATAACAATTTGTAAATAAGATCATATTTTTTAAGTTACCACGAATTCGTTAAATAGTTCGAAAGTGAATATCTTCGATTCGTCAGGAATAATTTTTCGTCATAATGATATTCACTTACTCATAAAAATATGTCACATACAATGAGTAATAAATTGTGTCCTTATTATTATCACCATCCTTTCCGTTTCCTAAACTTGTCCTTATCCTCATCCTTATTCCTTAATTTGCACAACATCTTCTAGTAATCTTTGTCCAAAGTCTTATTTCAATCCATGTCCAAATTCCTAACCTAATCCTTTTGCGAATCCCTTTCTTAATCCTCGTACCACTTCTTGTCCCAGTCTGTCCCAATCTTTGTTATAAATATTGTCCTAAGAGTGTTGAAAACATTGTTTTATTCATTCTCCCAATTCTTGTCCTAATCTATCTCTTAATCCTTTGAGGATTATTACATATATTTCGGGAATAAATAAAAAGACCGATTTTTTTTTGCATTTAAAAAAAATTGACAACAAACTTTTTCATACCAGTACAACAAAGCCGCAGGAGCTGATGGCCTACCTATTTAACTTTTTAAAAATGAAAGTAAAGCTCTATCTAAATGTATTTATGAACTTATATAAAGAATATACTCGGAAAAATGGACACCAAACGATTGGAACATCAGTGTCCTATGCCTAATCCACAAGAAAGGCGATCCCTCCATTTGCACCAAATACCGCGGAATAAGTATCGAGTGTAGATATTATGTGATTGGGTCTTATCAGTGTGTCTTCAGACATGACAAATATACTCTCGAAGAAGGCCCTAGAGAAATAAATTGACAACACTCCATCTTTTCGTCGATTACAAAGCCACTTCGTCAGTCTTATAAGGAATCACCATGTCTGAATTTGTTAATCCTGTTGATGTTAAAGTTCATCTGCCTTTGTAAAATGAAACTGAGCAACACAAGGACCTCTCCCCTCCATTCGACATCAAACAAAGTTTCGGAAAAGGTGATTTCGAATCGTTCGACTTTTTCAACCTAATGATAGAGAAGATCACTACTATTCTGCTACTAGCTACTAGCGTATGCTAATGATATCTATATCATTGGCCATAATACGCGCAGCATTCTCCAAATTAGCGAAAAAGTCGAGTCGACTGGGTCTTGCAGTGAATGCAGATAACACGAAATACAAGGTGGCGCAAAGTTAATCATCCAATTTTGTTTTTTAATAACTTTTTTACTAAATAAAAAAAATATATTGAGTGATGGAAATCTCTATTTGGACCTTTACAATTTTTTCTGTTAAGTGAAAAAGATGATATCCGTCAAGTGGCTGCCGCCAGTGTTCATACACATTTGTGCCTGTCTTATTGCATTTTTCATGACTTTCCGCAAGATTTCCGGTGATAACTGTTCGCATTCCTGTCGTATATTCTCCTTAAGGTCTGCGATTGCCTGAAGCCTGTTGGCATAAACCCGCGACTTCAAGTAGCCCCAAAGAAAGAAGCCTGGTATGGTTAAATCGGGCGATCTTGCTGACTATGCCAAATCGCCAAAACAGGAGACAATGCGACCAAGAAACGCTTCCTTCACAATATCCACTGTGGCTCGAGCTGTATGTGTATTTGCACCGCCTTGTTGAAGCCACATGTTTACCAAAACCCGCTCATCCAATTCCGGCAGTAAGAAGTCGTTTATCATGGCCCTGTAGCGTTCGCCAGTAACAGTAACAGTAAGCGTATTGCCGATGGTGTGCTCAAAAAAATACGACCCAATCACTCCTCCCGCGTGAACGCCACGTACAGTGGCTTTGGGTGGATATAATGGCTCTTCGTGCATCACACGCGGATTTTCAGTGCCACAGAAATTAAGATTTTACTTATTGACTGTACCGCTTAGGTGGAAATGCGCCTCGTTGCTCATGATGATTTTCGACACAAAATCGTCCTCATCGTTGTTAAGATTGAGGATGGCTTGACAGTCATTCACACGCGACTGATGACCAGCAGGCATTAACTGATGCACTGTTTGTACTAGGCACGGGAACATGTGTAAGTCTTTCACTAAAATTCGCTGTATGATCCTTCTGGTGATACCCTATTGCGTGGCCCGTCGTCTGGTTGATGTTTCATGGTTCTCAGCGACATCGGCAGATATTCTCGACCGAACAACCATCCCGGTAGCGGCCTCGGTTTGCAAGGTCTTGTGTGGTACCAGTCTGTTCGAGTCGAGCAGCTAAGCGTCGGAATGTTTGCCCAGTTGGCACGACACGATTAGGAAATCGACGCCGAAGTTCACGCTACGCCAACACCACCGACCGAATATTGGTAAAAAAATCGACACAATTATTCCACGCTCTTGTGGAGTATAGCACTCCATTGCTTGTCTGTTTGTATACTGCAGCTGTCCAGTTCACAAATGTTAAATATGATTGATGTACGACGCCATTTGCAAAATTTATAACATCTTTCGAAAGGGTGAATAACTTTGCTCCACCTTGCACCTAGTGTGACCAAACAGTCCACAAGTCTTGGAAACTACGTCACTGTTGACAACACCTCCTTAGAGGTTGTTAAGGACTTCATCGACCTGGTATCTAGCGTAAACTCCTCCAATGAGATCAGCATTGAGATAAAATTAAGGTTAACTCTTGCCATCACGTGTTACTTTGGGCTGTGTAGGCAATTAAGAAGCAGAGCCCTTCTCAATTCTATGCGTCACTCGAACAAAACTCACGCTCTATGAATCACTAATCATAGCACAAACCTGAACGTTGAGCAGTTCTAATATAAAGACTTTGGAAGCCTTCGAGAGAAAGATCCTTTGTAAGATATTCGGTCCAATCTATGTCAATGGCGAGTACTGAATTCGATGGAACGCTGCACGCCAAAGCGGTATGAGCTGTACAACGAATTTGACATAGTAGTTAAGCGCATAAAAATTGAGCGACTCCACTGGCTAGGTCTTGTTGACAGAATGGAAACGATGCTCCAGCAAAAAAATATTAGATTTGATGCCCGGTGGCGGTCAGATAAGTAAGTAGTTAAAGATGGTACTTCACAAATGGGATTTATGATTCTGTTGCCCTACCTGTTTTAGTGTTCAGGCACTTTTCACCTTGGCCTCGAAGTTCATCCCAAAAACCAACCCGCAGATTTGCTAAAGCCACGCCTAATCTTGATTTGGCATGGAATATAAGAAATTAAAAAAAAAAAACCAAAAAATTAAAAAAAAACCGGGATGCTACTTAAAAAAATTACATTTTAACGGAAAGGTAAAAGCCTCTTCGCACTTTATGGGAACTTATAAGTGAACAACTTTTCACAGTTTTAATTATCCGGTCGCATTTTTCTAATTTTTCCGACTTTTTGCAAAACAAAGGTAAAAATTAATTAGGTTTTAATAAAAATAAAAAAAAAATTTTCACTTAAACAGAAAATATTTTTAGCTCATATATATTTTATTGCTCTATGAATAAAATAAACTCTTTCGCATTCATTGAGATATTTTCTGCATATTTTGCCAAATTTGCATGCCAGCAGGAGAAATTGTTGTTGTTTTTATTGTTTCTCTTGCTACTTTTTGCAAAAAAAAATACAACAAAACGTGAGATTTCCGACCCAATCCATGTATGGGATGGGAAACCACGGCAATTTTTTTATTGATGTTGTCGACGGCAGGCAAAGACTGAGACGTTGATGAAAAAAATTTTGTTTGCTCCACGCAATCTAACGAAGCGGCCAAAAAGCGCGTCGCCCAATCTCCACCACGCGATTGTGCCGCTTGCCCTAGGTCGCTGGCAAATATTAAAAATATACATGTATTTGTGGATAGTTTGGAGGATGTTTTCTATTTTCAAAATTCAAAATTTTAATAACTTCCTAAGTATGGGTGCTGCAAGCTGCGGGTGTATGAGCGCTACTGTGTGTGAGCATAAATGTGAATATATGAATATGTATCTTGTAGATATTTCTGCTTGTACGCTTTTCTTTTTACTCATTTTCATGCTCATAAAGCGCAAGATATGAAAAATTCCTGTGTCGACCGCCTGCGCGCGCTGTGGAGCACATCCATGTGTGTGTGTGCTAGAGTGTAATGCACGCGTGTGTGCGTGCTTCTGCGGGGGGAAAGTGCGCACGTGTGAGTGGTTTCGAGATTTTCGAATATTAAATTTTGCTTATGGTATAAATATTAGGACATGGACGTCCAGCAGCCACTCGCAGTTCTACAGCGAAAGTGTTGATTAGTCTCTTAGTTTTCTTATTTTGTTGAAACGGTTAGTAAAATTCTATTATATTGGCTAAAATTGTGTACAATGTGATGTAATTTGAGAAGTTAGTTGATTGCTAATAAAAAAAAAAACGGTGTAACTTCATGGCAGTTATAGAATTGTGACAAAAAACAAAAACATAAAATATTTAAACAATTATGCAAAAAATTTAAAACGAATACACAAGGATTAATGGATCTACCAGATACTACTCCATGGATTATATAAATAACTTTTTTCTTTACTTGAAAGAACTATTTTCTTGCGCCTTTAGTGGATATGTGCATTTTCAATAACGGAATTCAATTATTTTAAATTAAAAATCTTCTATGAAAAAGATTCTGAATTTTTTTTGGTTTTATGAAATTTCAAAATTTTTCAAATTTAAAAAGATTTAGCAAAAAGCCATTTCATATTTTTCATAAAATAAACACAAAAAAACAAAAAAAAAACACATTTTCTGATGCAAAATATTGAATGGAAATTCTGTTGAGGCCATTGCGGCTTTATGTGTATCCAGAAGATGTTGTTAAAAATAGACTTAATTGTAGATAGTTACGGCGTAGAGAGTAATATCTACCACACCCTCTACCAAAAACAAAAAAAAAACAAAATGTTATATAAAGTTCACCCTATAAAAATAATGCATTTAAAATTAGTTGAAAATATATTGAAAGAAGTGAAGACCAATCTAATTGAAATATGATTTGAACAAAACTTTAACTTAAAATAAATTCTTAAATGAACAATTGATGGAGAACTATTTGACTTTCTTCTGGAACACTGACTTCTATTAAACAAAAAATTCATTAAACTCCCACCTAACCAATTAAAGCACCTCATTGAGAGATTTGGCCCTTCGAAACACTAGTTCCAATTTTGCGCTTTTGGTCCTTTAGGTTTTCTGACCGCGAACAACTTCAACTCTCAACAAAAGCTGAGAGGAAGTATCCACTTTGCTGGTTTTATTCCTTCGGGCTATCATAATAATCAGTTTTTATGAAAGACTGGGAAAATTGACTTTATTTAACTCAAAACCGACTTGAACTTTCACCAGAAGTTGAGTTGAAGTACCAGGCTTCCTTATGATTACTTTCTTATGGAAGACTGACTTAAATGTACCCAGAATCGACTTCATCTCACACCTAGAATTGAAGAACAACATTAATACTTTTTATGACTGGCTTCTATTAAACCACAAACAACTTCAACACTCACTAAAAGTTAAGTTGAAGTACCAATTTGATAGTTTTGCTCCTGCAGGTTTTCATTTTGCAAAGAATGACTTAAATTAAACCAAAATCGTCTTCAACTCTTACAAAAAATTTATTTGAAATACAATCTTGGCACAAGACTGACTGATAGCACAACAAAAGTCTTCAACACTCACCAAAAATTTTGTTAAAATGAAATTTTGATAATTTTGTACCTGCATGATTTAATTAAGATTTGTATTTTATAGAAAACTTTAAAAGAATCCTTTAATTTTAACCAAAAACGACTTCAACTCTTCCCAAAACGTTTAGTTGAAGTGGCTTTTTGTTTATTTTCTTTCATTTAGTAAAGGATCCTCATCTTCTATAGCTCCTTCTAAATTTCATAATAATTTTTTTTATAAATAGAAAATCCTTCTTCAACTCTCACCAAAAGTTTATTCGAAGTAACATTTTGATACATTTGCTCCTTCAGTTTTGCATTTTGTAGAGTTCTAAAGTGAAAACTGACTTCAATTAAATCAAAGCCGATTACAGCTCTCTCTTCAAAAGCTTGGTTGAAGTACCACTTTGATAAGTTTAGCTATTAAAGCTTTCCTTGCGACCAGTTTTTATAAAAATAATCTCATGTTTTTTTTTTGCAATCAAAAAATTCTCTCTTGCATCCAATGTCTCCAGTTATCTTTTGTGTTGAAATTCGTTGTGAAACGAACTCACCGCTATTTTTTTTTTTTAATTTAATCGTTTAATTTTTTTTTCTCTTTTCTCCTGTACAGTAACAACACAAAAAACAATTCAAAATGTGTGACGATGAGGTTGCTGCTTTGGTCGTTGACAACGGTTCCGGTATGTGCAAGGCCGGTTTCGCTGGTGATGATGCACCACGCGCTGTCTTCCCCTCCATTGTCGGTCGTCCACGCCATCAAGGTGTGATGGTCGGTATGGGCCAAAAGGACTCCTATGTCGGTGATGAGGCACAATCCAAGAGAGGTATCCTCACCCTGAAGTACCCCATTGAGCACGGTATCATCACCAACTGGG
Organism: Pherbina coryleti; assembly: GCA_943735915.1. Taxonomy (NCBI): domain Eukaryota; kingdom Metazoa; phylum Arthropoda; class Insecta; order Diptera; family Sciomyzidae; genus Pherbina; species Pherbina coryleti. Next base: position 95,972,174 of record OX030949.1, on the reverse strand, counting down.
ATGATATGGAAAAGATCTGGCATCACACTTTCTACAATGAATTGCGCGTCGCCCCAGAAGAGCACCCAGTTCTGTTGACTGAAGCTCCATTGAACCCAAAGGCTAACCGCGAGAAGATGACCCAAATCATGTTTGAAACCTTCAACGCCCCAGCCATGTATGTTGCCATCCAAGCTGTGCTCTCCCTGTACGCTTCCGGTCGTACCACCGGTATTGTTTTGGACTCCGGTGATGGTGTTTCCCACACCGTGCCCATCTATGAAGGTTATGCTCTGCCCCATGCCATCCTTCGTTTGGATTTGGCTGGTCGTGATTTGACCGACTACCTCATGAAGATCCTGACTGAACGTGGCTACTCTTTCACCACCACTGCTGAGCGTGAAATCGTTCGTGACATCAAGGAGAAATTGTGCTATGTTGCTTTGGACTTTGAGCAAGAAATGGCCACCGCCGCTGCCTCCACCTCCCTGGAGAAGTCCTATGAACTTCCCGACGGTCAGGTGATCACCATCGGTAACGAGCGTTTCCGTTGCCCAGAATCCCTCTTCCAACCCTCATTCTTGGGAATGGAATCTTGCGGCATCCACGAGACCGTCTACAACTCCATCATGAAGTGCGATGTTGATATCCGTAAGGACTTGTATGCCAACATTGTCATGTCCGGTGGCACCACCATGTATCCAGGTATTGCCGATCGTATGCAAAAGGAAATCACTGCCCTGGCTCCATCCACCATTAAGATTAAGATCATTGCCCCACCAGAGCGTAAATACTCCGTATGGATCGGTGGCTCCATCTTGGCCTCTCTCTCCACCTTCCAGCAGATGTGGATCTCCAAGCAGGAATACGACGAATCCGGCCCAGGCATTGTTCACCGCAAGTGCTTCTAAGCGTTCAATTGCCACGCCCACACCCACACATACTGCTTGTGAACTCTATTTCTTTAATAATTTTTACAATTCTATTATAACTTTAATTATTATTTTTTTTAATAATTTTTTTAATAATGTTAATAATTATAACGATGATGATGATGATAATATTATTATGAAAACAACAACATCAACAACAACAAGAACAAAACATCAACACAAAAACAAAAACATCGACACGATCAACACACTAGCAAAGAAGAGAAAAAATGCAAACATGAATATTTTCTTATTTTTAAGTTTAAATTAAAACTTCGAACACATTAGATGGGAGAACATTTTTTAAAACGAAAACAAAAACAAAATAAACAAAAAAATCAACACCTTATTAAAATAGAAAAAAAATACCTTTAAATAATTTATTTCATTTCTTGTTATTTATATATAATATATATATACCAAGTGCGAAGGAACGGACATTTAAATATCTATGAAATATATTTTTGTGAGATAAATTATCAGACGAAACACATTTTAATTGAAGGAGAAGAAAAGTTAATTGGCTTCTCAATACACCCATTATTATGGAATTCAAATTATGGAAATCTTTATCTACTGTCAAGTCGATGTTCCACCACCTTGGGAAAAGCATATCCCAGAGTACAGCTTTAACATTTAAGATCAAATAAGAAAAACGTTCTTTAGAAAATTGTTCATGTCCATCAGGAAGTCAATTAATTATCGTCGTCTTATCCAACTTTTCATATTCTTCGCTCATGTTTTTCTTCAACACAGTCAGTCTAAATATAAACTTCCAATAAACAGATACAGCTGCCTATCCCACAGATAAATATGCTCTCTAGTTTAGGTATTCCAAAGAATCCATCCGTTGCGGGTGCACGATCATCTGCAGATCTGCACAAACGATTTTCCGCTCATAATTCCAAAATTAGAATTTTACTCCCTTGAAGATTAGTAAACTCAGCCTGCGTCTCTCACCAACGGTTCATTTTGACAAATACATTTTCTGTTTTTGCTTTTCTATTCTACGTAAGATCGAGTTATTTTAATGCTTGAATTTTAAAATTGTAGCTTGTTATGGTTGGGCATAAGTTTGCATCATGAAGCAGCCGCCACTAAAGAGAATGGATCTGACATCAGAAGCTGAAATCACATCTGCTACGTCAGCCTCGCCTCATCCGAGAGCCACTTGAGATTGTTTTTAAAACAGTGAAAATAACAAGCAGTTGGTCCATTAAATTGCTTTATTAGGGGAGGTCAGGATTGTTTTTACTATCCAAATATATTGCAAATGGTTTTTTAGGAATTATAAATATACTTTTGTAATGAAAATATCTACAAAAAATTAATTCCATCATTCGAGTACCTACTTTAAATAATTCAATTTTTAAACAGTCAAATTTTCAATAACTTTGCAAAGCATGATGCATAACTAAATTTTTTTCTCAATTTTTCAATCTGATTTCAATCTCAATCAGAAAAAGCTTATTTTTCCATCCTTAAATTGAGTTTTATGGCATTACTTTTATACTCTATTTCAAAATTAATAATTTTTGCCAATGGTGATAAATATTTGAGCCTATTCCACCAGATATGTTATTCTGTTATGAATTATAAAAGATACTGTCCATAAAAGATCTATTACTCATCCTATTTTGTGTTCCAAACTTTTATTGTAGTCTATTATGAGCAGCTATGGGCACGGAGCAAGCTTCGAAGCCAATTGAGAGCAATTGAGTGCAAAGGCTTATGTAGCAACACAAACGCAACAACAAAGCAAAGACAAACACAGAAACAAAATAGAAGCTTGAAATGTAGTGGTGCCCATACCCGATTATGAGTCCTCGAATAAAAGCCAATCTTTTATAAATCTGTTAATATGTTAATTATATTTTATTTAAACATAGCTTAGACATCCACTTAGACAGTCAAGCGGTCATCAAGTCACTGAAATCCCACCAGGTAACCTCAAAACTGGTGATGGAGTGTCTTGACAAACTTAACACGCTTTGGCCATAAAATCGGGTCTGGATCCTTTGGGTATTGGGACACAAAGGTATAGAAGGAAACGAAATTGCTGACGAATTGGCAAAGAAAGAAGCATCAACTTCCCTTTGTCGGTCCGGAACCATTATGTGGGATAGGTAAAGAAATCATCTCTCTTTCAATAAAGGAAGAAGAAGAAAAACAAAAAGACAAATACAGGAGAAACTTACCAGGGTTAAAGCACTCTAAGCCATGATACAATTATACAAGGTAGGAGTGACAACTGGCTATTTTCTCACGAGTGTCTTGCATCGACTATCATTTGCCTGTATATTTAACTTTCTATTTTTTTTTGTTCTCTAATTTATACTATTTTTGACAGTTGGTGCAAGACGAAAAAACTGTCACTCCTATCTTGTATAATTGTATCATGCTCTTAACTATTCTAAGGGGCATACAACCTAAAGAGATTCAAAGAATGCATGAAGCTAACAAAGAATGATCTAAGAATGATCACAGGACTGCTAACAGGTCATTGTAGGTTGAATTATCAGCTTACAAAACTGAGAATTCTAAGTGATGACACATTTATGTTTTGCATGGAGGGCGAAGAATCTGCGATGCTCGTCCTAGGACAGTGTCCTGCACGCGACAGAAATATCTGGGTTACCACATAATGCCAGATAATTCATTAAAATGAAGAGATATAGGACATATACTAGCATTTATCTCAGAGATTGGACTAAAAGAGGTTCTTTAAGTCCATGAAGGGTCATAATAGATCTTAAGGTCGCAGTGCAAATCCCAACAATAAAAACAATAATAATAATAATCTGTCAATTTTCACTGTTTATTTCAAATTTTTCGTTCAAGTTAAACATTCACCTTTCGCAAAAAGCACGTCCATCATTTTTTTTATGTTGTAATTTTTGTACGTTTTTTTTTTTCATTTTAGTTTAGAAATGTTTCAATAGCATATTTCCATAAAATTTCTAAAATAAATCTTTTAATTTCTGTGGACGAAGAGCTCTCAAAACAAGCTATAATTTAAGTCGTTTTCCGGTAGATACTGCTTTGACCAAATGTTAAATTCTATTTGAATACAATTTTGTGATGTATAAGGACAATTCCACAGCCCCGGGCGTTACATGCGTACAATTTCAAACACAGATATTTTCGCAATGAAAATAGCTAGTGGATAAGTTTCTATAAAAAATAATAGCACTCCAGCTGGTCCATGCACACATGGAAAGAAAAATCAAATCCATGGTCTATTCTGGTGGTAATTAAAAAATGATGACAGGGACGGGCGTTACGATCACACGAAACCATTTCTGTAATACTATAGAAAATTGCAAAGTTCAGCCAAACTAGAGTATTTAAAATGAAGTTTTTGATTTTATTCGTTTGAAAAATGATTGATTGATAAATCTATGACAAAAGAAAAATGTTCGAATAAAAATTAACTTTATTAAAAATTTAGTACTTGGCCGGGCGTTACATAAATTAGGACGGGCGTTACGAGTACAAAATAATATTTAAGAAATCAAAGACAATTTTGTACTAAGTACCTATTTTTCTTAGGTGAAATAAAAGGATTACATGATAGTATTTGGTTGCTTTTAAAACAGTGTTTCAGTGTTTTGTTGAAATAATGTAGTTTGCTTCAGTTTGGAGTATGCTGTTATTCCGTAAGCGATGGTTTTCCCATATAAGTACATAAAACAATGATTTTTTTGTACACTTGGAATCGGACTCAAATGTTCCCATCTATTTATGAGATTTTCTTTTATTAAATTGATACTTTCATTGTTTACGTATATATATTTTGTATCTTTAGGATTTTTGACAAGGTATTCAAAGCAATCAAGAGCATTTTTCAAAGTCACCTTACGAGCTTTAGTGGCACACCATAATCTGCGTTTTGCTGTTGCGCCTATACCATCTATTGGACCTTTTCCGTGGGTCGTCGCGAAAAATACCCACTCAGTGTCCACACCCCAATCTTATTGTCTGAAACATGTTCGATAAAGTATATTTGCTTTTGAATTGGCTTGCGAAACCGTCAGTGAATATAAAAATTTTATTAATTTCGGGATAACTCAATTTTAAATTTTCGATAATCAGTTTTAGAAATAGCCAAATACAAAATTAACTCAGTTCTTACTTGATTGTGTTTAAGTTTTTTGTTTTCCCTGAACCTAAAATTTCACAAAAAAAAAAATAATTCTTTGAAAGCGTTGATTCTTTGAGGTACCATCAGTCTTTTAAGTGCTAAGCACGAGCTTTATGAAAAAACCAAATTATTGAAATAACAATCGACAGCTGACAAACGATATTAATTTACATCGAATTTGTTGCATAAGTATTAATTTTATTGGTTCCCAGAATATAACAATAAATCTATAAATTTCGCGGAGAAAATCTATATCTATGAAAACGAAAATTTTCCATGATCACATTGAATTAATGTGATTTTTTTTTTCAAAAATAATTTATTCCTTGAATCGTTAATTGTAAATTCCCGAGCTAAAAATTATTCTGACTTATGTGCTTAAAAGTCAAAGGAGAAGCGAATTATTATACATCATGACAATTAAACCCCCACGTTTAAAAAACGTAAATGGGGGTATATTAATTTTGTCACTCCGTTTGTAACGCACATAAGGAGGCGTGGTAGGTATAGAAAAGTATATATATTCTTGTTCAGCATCACCACTCGAGTTGATTTAGCCATGTCCGTCTCTCTGTCCGTCTGTCCGTCTGTCTGTGATCACTATTACAGCAGTAGTCTTGAAGCTTTCATCACGAAATTCAATATTTAAGCTTTTATATAAAAAATAAAGGTCAAGTTCGAAAACTACCTCTCATACAAAGTGACTTTATCAAAACGGTAAAATCTCCCTAAAATCCACAAAAATTAATATATGTGACCCGGTCTACGAAAAGGGACCTTCGGTGTAAAAACAAGTTTTCGAGAAAACAGCTGTTTGTAAACGTTTAATTGTCGCACACTGAATGGCGTCTTTTCATTTATTTTAGCTTATCCTCTATTCTTACAGAGTTGTATTTCTTAGTCTATTAATACAGACTATGATGAAATGATGTTATTATGTTATAATTCAATGTCCAATTTTTTTTCATTTTCACTCATTTCTGCTCTTTTTTTGGAAAATTCCTGACAAACTTCTTTACGAGTTGGAAACTTCTGCTTTGCGCCATTAGAAAGAGCACACATTAGTCTATCCGAATCGCCAAAAAAGTGAAAAATGATATTTTCACACCGAAGGTCCCTTTTCGTAGACCGGGTCACATATGGACTGGAAATTTTGCATATGAGTTTTTATATATAACATGTACTCTGTGTACGAAATTCAACCAAATTGAGTGAAAACCACGCCTACCTCCCATGCAAAGTGACTTTATCAAAAAACAAAAGCGAATATTTTCTGTTGAAACTATAACGAAAACGTTTTTACAGATAAACATTTTATTGATTGCTTAAGTCTTTGAATATACTTTGGTTCGGGCGTGGGGGTATTTTAACTTCGGCCCAGTCGAAAATCATTCTTACTAGTCTTACTAGTTTTTTCTCCAAAACAGTTTTATTTTATTTTGAACTCTATTTTATGCTCTCATACATTCATTTTACTCTTATGCTTTCACCGTTATAATTTTTAAGGTGTATTTGCGTCCATATTACTTAGTAGAGCTGAAACGAAGCGCGACAACTAATTAGAAATGTTAAGTTATGAGTTAATTTTATTTTATTTAGTGCTATTTTGTGTTTCTGTTACGTTAATTATTTTCTTAGTTTAATTTGTAAAAAATATTAAAAACTATTATATTCAAGATTTATAATGCGGAAAAACAAAAGCTTCACTTCTATACAAAGAAGATCCATTTATTGACTTCGTAAAGCTGGAAAGTCGTATAAAAAAATAGCAAAGCAGCTCAAGTGTTAAAAAATGGGTTTTAATGCTTTACTGCACAAAAACACATACGACACCATTAGCAATATTTCGCGAATAAAGAGACCCAGAAAAACAACAGCGCACACCGACCAAATGATAACTCGAATATCTAAAGCCAAAAATTGCCATCCACAGACATACAATGTGATACTGAAGAAAAATTATATATCAATATATCCAAGCGGATCATTTCACGCCGTTTCCGGTAGAAGCTGGACTACATGGCAGAGCAGCACGCAAGTGTTAATAGCTTCTGGGTAGGATTGAAAGAAAACGTCGAATAATCTTTGCAAATTGGACTTACTCATTGAAATTGAACTAGAAATCAGTGGAAGAATGTACTTTTGACCGATGATACAAAAATAAATTGCCTTGGTCATGATGGTCGGAGACATGTTAGACGGCCTGTCAATTAAGAATTAAATCCTCGCGTAGTGAAACATGGTGGAGATCAATTATGGTATGTGTTGCTTCTCCTGAAATGGTGTTGGGCCAATTCATGAAATTGATGGAATTTTAAATAAGAAGATGACATTTTAAACAATATAATGCTGACGTGGGTTGAAGGAAATTTGCCTGATATAATATAACACATAATATATTATGGAAATTAGAATAGGACATCGATCCGAAACACATGGCTAAGCTCACACAGAAATCATTTGCAGCCAATTTCCGAAGGAGACCGCGGAGTCAATAACAATCAAATGATGTCGGAGTCTCATAACATCAATGCGTAATTGATGTGAGGCAGAAATAAAACAAAAGGAGTTTGCAACAAAGTATTAAAAATAAAGTAAGAACATTACTTTAATACCATAATTTTCTTCAAAAAACTAATTTATTATCTAATTAGGCCTATCTTATCGCTGTGAAATTTTAAAGATTGTAAACTTTTTTTTTATAAATGTGCAAGATGGAATAATTTCTTAAGTTATTTTTTTTGCTTTGTTTGTTTGCTACTTCTTGAATATATTTAAACGAAGCATGATGAAATAAGTGAAAAACATATGAAAAGTTAAGTGTTTAATATACACATGGGCCAATAAGTCACGAGACTAAGTAATGAAAAAACTTTTATTTGCAAATATTCTTCTTTATTCATCAACATAGGTTCCTTCAAGAGCAATACATTCATTCCATCGCTTTTCTAACTTTTCAATACCGGTTTGTAGAACGATTTGTGCTTCGCCTCAAAATACGCTTCAGTTTCAACCATCACCTCTTCATTGGAGCCAAATCCCTTGCCGGCAAGCATTTTTTTGAGGTCAGCAAAAAAGCAGTAGTCGCTGGGGGCCAAATCTGGCGAATACGGTGGATGACGAAGCAATTCGAAGCCCAATTCGTGGATTTTCACCATCGTTTTCATCGATTTGTGATACATTGTCTTGGTGAAAAATAATTTTTTTTTCTTCTTCAAATGGGGCTGATTTTTCAAGATTTCATCCTTCAAACGCCCCAACAACGCTATATAATAATCGCTGTTGATTGTTTTTCCCCTCTTCGAGATAGTCGATGAACAAAATTCCATGCGCATCCCAAAATACAGATGTCATAACCTTTCCAGCTGACTATTGCGTTTTTGGTCGCTTTGGCCTGCTTTCATCGGTTGCTCTCCACTCAGCTGATGACCGTTTTGATTCCGGTGTGTAATGGTGGATCCATGTTTCATTCATTGTCACATACCGACGCAAAAATGCATGCTTATTCTTTGTAAACATTGCCAAACAGCTGTCCGAATCATCGACACGTTGTTGTTTTTGGTCCGGTGTGAGAAAACGCAGCACCCATTTGGAAAGCAGCTTTCTCATCGACAAATGTTCCTGTAATATTGTTCCCACTCTGCCTTTCGATATCTTCAGCTAGCTCGCGCACCTTCACTTTACGGTCGGCCAATACCATTTTGTCTACTTTTTTTTTGTTTTGTGGAACAAGTGCCTCATTTGGGCGTCCTAAACGTTCAGCATCATTTGTGTCTGTACGACCAAGTTTAAACTTAGCATACCATCAGCAAATGGTTGCTTTTGACGGAGAAGAGTCCGAATAACACTTTCGAAGTCATTGCTCAGCTTGGACGGTATTTTTTCCCATAAAAAACAGTGATAAATCAACACACGGAATTGCTTTGAATCCATTATTTTGAAAATATCAACAGTAGCGTTTTGTTTGAAGGTTGGAACTATCGAAATATTATATCGATATTTCGTTAGAGGTGCCACCTAGTAGTTAGACTCGGGACTTATTGGGCCATGTGTTATTGATCGTTTAAAAAATTACCTATTTTTTTGCGCTGCAAGTGGGGGTGACCCCTTAAACATAAAGCGGTAACTTAACGCAATTAACACAAAGATTTATTTTAAAATACTGCATCGGGCTTGTTATTTGTTGGTGGTTTAGAAAAGGCTTCCAACTATGCAATCTTTGTAAAATATCGAAATGTTGGTTTAGAAAATTCAGTTTTTATCAAAAAATTCTGTAATGCAGATGCAGAATAATAGTACAGTAAGTATGTAAATCTGTTTTTAACAGTGAGAAATTATTTTATGAATATGCATTCTCATCTCAATGCCACATTTCTTAAATCATTTGTGATAAAAGGATCAAAAATTTGCCTGTTATTCTGTTATGGGTTTTAACAGATTTCATAACAGATGTTGTCAGACAGAATACGAAATATTGAGCCAAAAGATTACTTGGCACTTCGAATTTGTATACAGAGATCCATAACAAAATGCCATAATAACAGAATAACAGACCGGACAGAATAGTCCCAATTTTCTACGGACCTCGCGGTTCATAAAATTAACATCGAACAATTCAGGCACGCAGTCGGACACAGCCACCACACAAATTAACGATTATCAGTATAAATACCTTGAATTAAATTTACCCAACTATTCTTCACTAGATTTAAGTTCGAAAAAATGTCGCCAATTCGAAAACTTCAACCAAAATTAATTAAAATTATTAAATTTAACGCTTTTTAATTGAATTTTACTGTGTGAATGCACTATCCTGTTAAAAAAAACTATATTTGTTACTTTTGTTGATGAAATATACAAAACTACTACGATAAACAGTTATTTATTGACCGATACAGGAAGTTGATTGAATTTCCAGTTTCGTTTGAACAAAAAAATCCTAAAACTATGCAACTGACGCCGGAAAAATTTCCTACCAATAATCGTACCAGATCTTACGAATAATCATTTAACCCTTCTGAGTCATCGAACAAATTCCATCCAAATTCAATTTTATTAAATATAAGTGAAACGAATTTTTTAAGCTCGGTTGTAAATATTGTATAAGTTCATACAAATATGTATATTTATAAAGTTTAATTTTATGTATAAATACTTTTTTAGTAATTTTTATTTTATAATATACAACAATAATTAATACTAACAATAATACTTATATAATCGATGTTTTCTAACTATATTTAATACATTAAAATAAATGTTGGAATTATTTGATTGTTTTACTTTTTCGATATTAATCATTTTTACGAAATTATTTAAGTAAAATAGTTGCCTTGGAACTTTATGTTTTGAGAACGGTAGGAGTCATGGTATAATAATATAAGGTAGTATTGACAGTTGCTTGGGCAACGACTATCTGTCAAAAAAAATGTCTAGAAAGAGAGCGTTCAATTATTTCTTATGTTTTCGCCATTGTTTATGTTTCAGCGCTTGCAAATAACCAAACATTTTCTTACAAAATATTGCCTATTTTATTTCATCAATAGTGAATTATTATTACTACAACGAAGATAACTTGTGAACTTTGTGTTATTAAGTGCAAACATAAGAAAAAATGTTGAAAACGTTCAAATGTAGCAACCTCAGCAGCTGCAGATGCATATGGACGAAATTAAAGAAGTTTCCAATTATTATTAAAACAACACGGCTGGAAAACGTTAAACACATATCACACATAATTTTTTCACAACTTTCATTATTATAATTGTGTATTTAACGCACATATTTTGCGGAATTTATTTATTTTTACATTCGTTTAATTCTTGTTGCACGAACAACTGTTTTTGACAGATGGTCGTTGCCTTGTTGCTGAGAAAATCTATACTTGTCAATGCTACCTGTATAATTGTATCATGGGTAGGAGTCAATAAATTATTTGTTCGTCAGGAGAAAAGTAAGTTAAGTTTGTTAATGTCAAGTACTATGCATTGCTGTACGAAGTGTTATAATAATAATATTTGACCATCAAATCACTAGGTCATATTTTCCAAAGATTTAAACTTTGAGTTGAAATTGAGTTATCTATGCTGGCAGTAGCTCGAGTTCGAACCGATGGAAGCAATTTAGAAAATCTATAGTATGTATTAATAAATATAAGTTAGACAAATCTACATATCATTGGCTAGGTTTGGATAAGTTTCTGGAAGATTAATTATAATTTGATTGTTGCAAGGATATTGATTGTTGAAGTTTGAAAAGTAATTTGAATTGGAAATAGTTTTTGTAAAGTGTTGGTCAGATAATTAGCACGCCATTGTAAAATCTTTGAAAGTTCAGTTATGGCTATATTATAATGACGGTCAAATGGTCCTTGGCCATATCAATTTATTACTGTTTACTAGAATTTACTATCATATTTATAATTGATAAGTTTTATAATTACACAACTCAGCATTGTTTTGGTGATCCTGATTTGTTATCAACAGCTGAATCATTTGGTGAACGTGACTTTTTAAATTTCTGTCAATTTTTTAATTAACATTGAAACAAAAACAATTCGTACTCACAACAAGCGTACAACCGTTATCATAGCACATCGCTAAGCTTCACATTTTGCAAAACGAAATAGAAAACTTTAAATCTTGGTTTCAGAAAAACAGAAAAACCAAAACCATGTTCCCTTTTTTTTTATTTAGTTTAAGATATATAATCCCATGTTGGTTCGTTTTTGGGTGGTAGTAAGTAGTTCACTTATTTCGTACTAGTTGAAATGAAACAAATTTTAAAGAAAATTGAATGTATTTGATTTTTTTTTATTTTTTTTTATTTTTTTTATTTTTTTTTATTTACTATTTATGTATTTTAATAGTCATATTCAGTTTTTGACATTCAGTCTGATATTCTTGCCAAAATCAAATCAAAATATTAGCCCCGTTTAGTATTCGGTTTCAGATCTAGATGTAAATCTTGATTTCCTTTAAAAACACTAACAACAAATGATTCAGAACGAAAATTGGATCATTTCTGAAATCTAAATTCGAAGTCTTCAGAATATATATTTTAGTTCACCTACTCTCTTACAGATGTCTGTGATCAAGCTAATTTGCAATACTATTAAATGACTTTTGCCAAACAATAAATAAATTTGTTTCAGTTTATGAATAATTAGAAAAATCAAAATAAATTTCAATTTGCCCTCACTTATGCCGGACAACAAATCTTGTGCTTTTTCACGAAAGGACTGAAGGGTACTTATAAAAAGTGGCCAAGGAATAAACGACTACCCAGCAACAAACAGCTCAGAGAAAAATCTCAACACCCCACGCCTACACCCCAACGACAATTTTTTAAATTTTTGGCACGGTACCACTTGAGACACGTAGAAAAATAAGAAATATTCCGTAAAATAAGGAAAACAAATAAGCGCCGAAGAATTATTCTTAATCAAGATAAAGGCGTTTTGAGCACCCAGAACATTGAATTAGTGGGTCATACGGCATACAGTTCTGAGTTGGCACCCAAAGACTTCTTATTATTCCCGCACATCAAGGACAAACTGCGTGGACAACGATTTTTGACGCCAGAAGAAGCCGTTCATGCGTGCAAAAATTATGGTTTGGAAGTGTCTCTATCGGAATGGTATCGAACCCATGCAAAAATGTATTAATCTTAAAAAAGGTTATTTATATTTCTTCCCCAAATATATGTAGCAACCCTCGTATTGGGTTAAGATGAGAATTTAGCCAGCTCAGAATGTTATTTTTACTGGCGCCAATATTCTTGACGAACTGTTCTGCATTCTGCAAAGAGTGGAAATCAAATGATTCACTCATTTAATTCTGCAGTATATTAAAGTATGCATTTGAGTTTATGCTGCAATCAAATCATCAGTGGACACATTTGACCCAAATAAAACTAGCCCAATTCCATAACACTTCCTGCGCCTAGATGTTCTCTAGATTCCATTTATGTTCGATCTGATTATATTTCACTTTATAATTGCGAAGTACTTTATTCTAAATTCAAGGTCGTCTTAGGCTGGGCCCTGCAGAATTCAGCCATGCCAAGAAATTTTTTTTTTAACCTTCGTATACTCGCAGTATTTGTTTCTATTCTTCTACTTGAAACTTTGTACCAGATTCTTAATTTAGTGCTAAAATTATAATGCATGGGGCTTTAAAAAAGTACACTAAGAACTTTGTAACATTGGTTCTAATGACTCGGTTCGTGGCATGTTAAGGAGCAGCTACACTATTTATTATTTTTATTTATTACACTACACTATCGAGGTTCCACTTTATCAAATTAATTACTTTTAAGTGAATTTTCTTAGAAAAATTCCAAGCTTAAGCAAATTTTTAACCTTTTCAAATAAATTTTTTCCTATTTCCAAAAAAGTAAATACTGCACCCTTTTTAAGGGGTGCAAATAGAAACCTCAACCTATGTTCGCAAAAGTTCAATTTCATAGTTTATAAAAATAACAGTTAAACTACTATTTTCAGCTGAAATAATCATTTTAAGAATCGGCAGTAATCATTAATCAAGAGTATCGAAGCGTGCTATTTATGCGACTAACTAAAAACATACCTCAATTGGCTAAAAAAGCTTAAACAAAACAACAAAAAAGACAAATTAGTAAGTAGGAGTGTTTCGTTTGTCTGGGCCTATAAATCTAAAATGTGTTTTTTAATGTCATAAACCAATTAAAAAACACATTTTACAATTTATGAAATTTTTTGTGTTTTTGTTGGATTAGTCAATTTTGTGCTACTTCAATGACCAACACCTTATGTTGTTGAGAATAAATTATATGCACACTAAATTAATACAGAGTTAATCAAATTAATTTTAACCAAATTATAGGAAGAATTTGTGTTTTATCTATTTTTTTTTTTTTTTCAAAAAGATCCTCATTTTTCATTAAGTGAACTAAACAATGTTTAGAGTTTTTCTTAGAATTTTTTAATATAAAGAGTTTAAGTGTTATTGATATGCCACTTGTTTAGCTTATTTAGTTATTGTTTAAGGCACTTTATTTCTTGCATTCAATTTCATAGTTAAACTCTTTAGTCAAATTTTTAAATACATATTCGATGCTTGCTTTCGTTACATTGTGTTCTTATTTTTTGATTCAGTTAGAAAGGACATATTTCTGATATATTACATATGTATGTAAAAATTGTTTATGCTAAATTTAAGTAAACAGCAAATTGGTTCGTTCATTACTTAAAACTAAATAAATAAATATTTCACTTTTTTTATATACTAATAAGATAACAGACATATATAAATGTATATGAATATAAAATATTGCCAAAAAGTTATCATCTAAGCTTTCGGCTGGAATCATTGACTTTTTTAAGTCACAAAAATAGAACTAATAAATTTAAGTGGTTTCATATTATCATTTTTTTTTTTTTATTATTACACTAAGATTGAGCCTTAATAATTACAATTGCGTTGTAATAACAGATTTCCGTATAATCGTTGGCTCCTTACCTTTAGGTGCCGAAACTACTTCGGAAGAGACCAACCAAGGTGAAACCATTTCATTGTTGGAAGGTGTATGATTGACATGATTATTGGAGTGCTGGAAAGAAAACAAAAATAGGGTTTAAAATAATTTTAAATTTTAAATTTTTTGTGAAGTGGAAATTAAATCGACTCGTAGTTATATTCCATTTTTAGCGCTTTCTTATTATTTCCTGAATTTTTTTTTCAAATTAATATATTAATGACTGAATAAAAAACAACAAATAAAATTCGTTTTAAAATATTCTATAAAATATTTTTATTTTGTGTGATACACCAAGTTCATTAGCGGTGTTACAAAGAAGATGTTCATTGACGGCGGACCTTTTGTATGATAGAACTTGGTTGTTCAGACTATCTTTATGGCAGATATGTTTCAAAAACCAAACAAATTAAATTTGTCATTACTAGGTACAAACAACAGTGTTCAACACTAATAACAAAATAACTGCTTTCAAAATAAAAGTAGATTTTTTGCATTACTCAGTGAGTTCGTTAGCAACTCAGAATGGTATCAAGATGATATGTTTGAAGAATTGGTTCAAGATCTCAATGCTGGGTGAGACTTATTTTCCCGAAGAAAAAAACTTCAAATGAATTCATGGATTCAAAATGCTTTTGTACGCAACTTGCAAAAGCCCAAAAGTATTCTTGCCACAAAGGCCCTGAATGTTCTTCTCCCGTTCACAGCAAAACTTACTTGTGCGAAACAGGATTCTTTACCTATGCAGCTGTTAAAATAAAATACTGCAATAGACTGGATACCGAACCTGTATGAGAATTCAAATCTCTTCTATCAAGACTGATATCAAACAATTGATGAAAATAAAAAACAGTCTCATTGATATTTGTGATGTTTCACAGAAAAATTTACCTATCTTCTCGAAATCTAAGTTCGTTTTTTTACATTTCTTAAAATTACATATTTTTTTGAACAAAAAGACACATCAATCACCAAAAAATTTCAAAAATTAGCGTACTTTTAGCAATTTGAAGTTCTAGCATGTAAACCTCAAGTTTTGAGTTCAAAGTTTGACAATTAAAAGGAACCTTCCGGAAACTTCCCGATTTAAAATATATGGTGGAAGATAAGGTTTTCTTTCTTTAAGGAGGTAGAGGTTGGGAAAAATCTCTTTTTTGGTATTTCTGATTTAATAATCGACTTAAAACCAATTGTAAAATACTCAGAAGATGTCTGTATTCCCAACCTTAACCTGAAAATCTATAAAATCTACCCAAACAACTATTTTTAGTTCTCCAGAAAAATTTGGTCTGAGAAGATAAGGTCCATTTTCCTGTGAAACATCGCATTTCATTTCTTAGTATGTAAAATGATTATTAATAAAGAATATACATAAATCAGTTTTTGATTGTTTTAGGGTCCGTCAAATATATTGCTTTCCAAAAGGGTTCCATCACCAAAAAAGTTTGAGAACCCCTGCTGTAGACAATGGCAAAATTCTGAGAATAAATAATGACAGCTTATTGAGAACATGCACATTAGCAATTTGGAGTCGGCATAAAACTAATAGATCCAGTTCTCGATAATTCGGGTACAAACATTTAATAACACGCATAACCCAACTAGAACGTAAGGAGCTCAATATTCAATTCAAGCGCTAATGTCAATCAAAAGCAATGTCTAAGGGCTTCCCAAACTTCTTAGGATTGAACACAGGCAGGCAATCGGATGGGCTTAGTATGCTAAATGATCTTCCTATCTGAAGAACCTGTTCAGATATACATACGGCTCATATAAAAATATTTCATTATTATAATGCACTTTTTTTAAGCTAATTTTTAATCTGAGTGCTTTTAAAGTGCTTAACTTAAATTTTAACCTAAGCATTCAATATTTTCTCGATGAATTTAAGAATTACTACTTGACTTAAAACGCAAAATCTTGTGAATCTCTGTACATTTGAGAAATTAACACTCTCTTTGCTGGTGACTGTATGTTTTAATAATTTACAATAAAATTAAAAAGTAACACAATAAAATACATTTCAACAAAACGGTTAAATAACAAAACGTCATATAAACAAACAACAAATGAAAGGAAAGCAAGACTTCGAACAAAGAAGCAAACATAAAACAAACATAAACAAACAAACCTTTCTATCGCGATTATTTTCAATCAATCTTTCCTTTTTGTGCTCCTTGTTATAATCCTGTTGCTTTTGCTGCTGGCGTTCCTGCTCGTTTAACGTCGAGAAAAGCAATGTGCCCACAGATGGCGCTACTGTTGTGCCGGTGCGCTCCGGTGTCGCTAGCAACATCGTTTCCATTTCCTGCTTTTCCACGTTTCCGGGCCTAGGCTTTTTCGTATTATTATTATTATTGATAATGTTGTTTATGAATATTTCATTGATTAACATTTCCGCAGCCGATGTGCTCAATGTAGGCCTGGATTTTGTGTGTGTAGGTGTTGGCGGCGGTGAATAAATAGGTCTAGTTGTTGTTGTTGTTTGTAAAGTTACCGACGGTGTGTTGCCTATGGTTGTAAGCGTGGCTGAAGCAGTGTTCGTTGTATTGTTGTTGTTGGAAGAGGAGTAAGGAATTGCTGATGATGATGACAATGATTGTGGTGTTGATGTAACAGACGGCAAGGAAGACAAACCGGAGGAGGATGTGGATGCAATGTTGGTAACAGTATTAAAGGGTGAAATTGTGACCGAATTTGTATTTGTGCTTGTATTGAAATCTGATATGAATGTATAAGTGTTGTTCGTTGTTGTTGTGGCTGTTGGTGATGTAGGTGAAGATGCACTACCAGCATGGTGCGATGAAATAGCTGGCTTTTGTTCGGTGATGCTTAAAGTGAGTTTATCGCCGCCCTTTTGCCATGATGTGTGGTTGTTGTTGATAGCAACATAACACAAATTAATTTTAAATAAAAAAATATAAAAATAAAAACAAAAACAAAACAAAATATATATTATAAATTCAACTACGAAATGAAAGAAATTAAACTAGCGTAAATAAAAAAGACTTGAAATAAAACTAAATCAAATCAAAAATATTTTTAGACTTATACGGAACATACCACAGATATATAAGTAGCGTTCAAGGAATCTGGACCCGATTCGGCGTGATTTAGCGAATGTTGTTGATGATTGTTGCTATTGTTGATTGAACTAGCTGCTGGCACAAACATTTGATTTGTTAACTTGGCAGCATTGTTGGCACCCAGTTCCTCCTCAACACGTGCTGTAAGTAAAGAAGCGAAAACAAATTCAGTAGAGTAGGGAATATATTAGTAATGTCATGGTCATAACTGTACCTTTTAATATATTGCATTTTATATGACCCGGTGGTAGTGCTGCTCCAGCAACATTTGCTAACTTAACTTGATTGTTCGGTTTCTCGGTCACATTGGACAGTCTCTTTAAAGTCTCGGTGTTGTGTTCCATATCAGAGGTCTTGTTAATAGTTACTCTGTTTTTTAAATAAGTTATTTTTAAAAATGTTGAAACTTTAAAATCAACCAAAGTATAAAAAAACACACACATTTTTATAATATAATAAACAGTATGATTTGACACTAAATACACGTAAATAATTTGTTAAAATTAATTTAAATACAAATGTTTTCTCTACCTGATACTGTTAGCATCGTTAATAGCTTCAGTTGCTAAAATGGATGGGGATGGATCTTTAACAATAGACTTAAGCAGTGAATCTAGCTCTTTATCTTTATCCGAAAAGCCACTCTTAATGCTGCACAACGAGTAGGAGTTAAGTAATTTACATAAAATTAAACAAAAAACAAGGAAAATTAAATTAGTTTTATGACTTAATTTCTTATTACAAATGTAAGCAACTAATTAGCATGAATAAATATTATTAATTGAACTAATTACAAATACATAATTTGACACTTCAAACAATACAACTACAATAAATCATTAGATAAAGAACGCTAATCAAAGAACGCTGCTGTCGTCCTACAAACAGTTGTATTCATGTCGTCTTAAGATTTTCTTATTGGATTGCTGCCAAAAATTGCCGCAAAGAAACAAAGTGCAAATCCTTATATTCTCATTTTAAAACAATGCGAATATTCAAGATCTTTGCATTAGCACTTTAATTGATATATTCGTAGCACAGTTTTTTTATCACTTGGCTATTCAAGATTTGTCATTAATTAAAAAATTACTACTAAAAAGTCATGAAAGGAAAGTTCCTCGGGTATGGAAAAAAGTATGAGGCGTTTTTCTGATCGCTTGACTTCGAATAACAGAAAAGATATCAGCTGGTTTTTTGTGAAAATTTTATTGAGATGGATGCATCATGTTAAAAAAGTCATTGCAAAGCAGGAATGAGTGAAGTTTCATAAAAAATACACTATATTTTACAATTTTGTTACGACAAAGCGAAGAATGCGTCACAAACTAATTAAGAGATTTGTTATATTTATGCTGAAGGTAGTCTATCCCAATCAACTGCCAGAAAATAGTTCGATCTCTATGGTTCCGGAAATTTTGAAGAGAAATTTGATCCTCGCGCTAGTCAACATATCACCGAAAAAGTCGGTGGAATTATGGATTAGCTTCAAGAAATCCATCATGTGTGCAGTCACATCGGTAAGGAACTGAAGATCGACCACAAAGCAATTTTTACCTATTTAATATATTTGCATAAAGGTAGTTTGAAGTTAGTGATGAAAAGTGAATCACATACGATAATGTTGTTCAAAAACGCACTTGGTCGATAAAAGGTGAAGCTCCAAGAACGGTGCCTAAGCCGGTATTTACGAAAAGGAAGGTGATGGTGTGTGTTTGGTGGGACGACAAGGGTATCATCTATTAAATCAAAAAGGAGCCCAGAATTGATCAACAGGAAAGGTGTTACATATTATCATGACAACGCTAGCCTACACACATCTTTGTTGACCCAGCGAAAATCTGTCTACAGGTCCGTATAGTCAGATAATCATTTTTGCAGATTTGAGTATCTCCAACACTCTATTGCTGGGAAAAAGTTGGCATCAAAAGACGACTCCGAAAATCACATGCGTCAGTTCTTCAAAGATAAAACCCCGGAATTCCACAATAAAAAAAAAATCATGGTTCTAGTCGAAAATGGCAGAAGGTATTTCAAAATAATAGTCAATATTGGGATTAATAAAATATTTTTGAATAAAAAAAATTTGTTTATTTAAAACCAATTAACATTACATACATTTAAGAAGGTTAACAACTTCTTGAATGTAACTCATATACTACCTACCTACAGAGAAGAAATTAATTCAAAGCTCAATAAAATCGGTTAAGAGTTAAAATACTTTAAGAGAACTTTAACACTGCAATTTTCACCGTTTCAAAAGTACAAGGTCGATAGCTATTAAGCTATTATTTAAGAAAGACGTTATTTTTGGCAACATTTTTATTAATTATTCAATTTAATTCTTATTTATTTATTAATAGACTTGTAACAGTTAGCGACCTATCAATATTTCGAAATTTTTTTATACTACGGTTTATTCAACACTTTAAAATATGCATCGGTTTTCAATTCAACTTCCTAATTGAAAAACATGGTACATACCATTTTTTGCAAATTACAGCCTTAAAAAAGTTACTGGGTTTTTTAAAAGATAGCACTTTTTTTCCATATACAACCAAAACTTGTTGCGGCACCTTTAAATCTTCTTCGATCGAACTCATATCTGAAACTTATTACTTTTTCGAGTAAAGGAAACTTTTTAGCTTCATACAACTTAGAACCAACATATGTATATCAAAAAAATATCTTCAAATAAACCACTGCGAATATTTACTATTATATTAAGGGATTAAGACTCATAAAAAAACACATAAAAATTTGTATTTGAAAGGTATTTTATTCCTTTTTCAACAATCTCAAAACGTAGCCAGTTTCTCTTTAGAAAACCGAATTTTTAAAACTGATCCAGATTTGTGGTATGATCCAAAGTATAATTCAAGTTTTCTAAAAACAGGGCGGCCTTGGTAGTCGAGTAGGTGGCGTCGGTCAGGCCATGGTCCTACGTCTTAACCTTTCGCATTTGCAATTTTCTTTCCTCATTTCTAATCAACTGAAATTGAAAACTCATCAATATTTACGACTTGAAGTCG
The DNA here is from genome assembly GCA_943735915.1 of Pherbina coryleti. Lineage (NCBI taxonomy): Eukaryota > Metazoa > Arthropoda > Insecta > Diptera > Sciomyzidae > Pherbina > Pherbina coryleti. The sequence continues at coordinate 95,951,488 of OX030949.1, read as the reverse complement.
TAGTTGGTGGTAGAGAAGTTTATGGATGAGACTACCTTAAAACTTGTATTGACTGAGGTAAAGGCATAACACTTGCCTCAGCTTCAAATTCACATGTTTCAATTGATTGACCCTTCCCTCCCACTAATCAATCACCCTATTTCGAACCAAGGCAAACTTGACTGAATAGGTATTACACCTGAAATCCTTAGTTCAAAGCTAAAAAAGCTTACCCTCTTACTTAAATGCAATTATGTGGAATCCTCTCTTTTGAAAGATTATTTCATAGATAGCATGAATAGCATCAAGGTATAGATGAAGAGAAAGTGACTCAGAGGAGCTCACTTAATCTATCAAAAATGTTTCCAAAACTGTACGTCAAATTGATTATCGGTATTAAAAAAAAAAAAAAACAACAATAATATTGTGTATATTTTATATCGTCCTTTGAAGCAATAAATGTACTTCTCAAACAGAAATAATTTTTAGAAAAGAGAAATTTTTAGGAAACGATTTGTAAGTACTAAGTGTGTTTCATTTGGTAAGAATGAAATATTCCATCTTTTTTTTCATTGGGTAAGAATGAATCGATTAAAGGGATTCCTAGCTTTCAACCAATTAGTTTCAAGCAAATTCATATTTACAAAATTTTTCTTTGGATCTGCTATTAATGTATTTATAAATTTCTATTTCAACCATATTTTTCTGTTTAAGCTTGAAAAAATAAAAAACTATCGTCGCTTTCATAGGAATAGGATTAAAATTAAATACATTTTAGTTAAGAGCAAGCGGAAAAAATTTTGGATAAAACTTAACGAGACACTATGGCAAACACTTCAGCATAGTAACACAGTCTCTAAAAGTAATTCTAAGTCAAAGCAGATGACTGTAACTTTTGGCCGAGGAAATGAAGGAAGGAAGTAGACTTGCTTTAAAATAGAGAATATTAAACTATCGTTGCTGGGATCTGTTCCAAATTCATTGCCAAGGATGACAAGCGTACCTTTTTTACTTCATTGAAAATATTCAAATATATCTTATTAAACTTATTACAAAAATACATTACAATGGTCTTGCAAATAGTCTTGCAAAATCAATTTATTTTTATTAACATCGAGTTTAGTCTTTATTAAAATTTAGTTTAAATTGTCTCAACTCATTGTGTATTATATTGTATTTATTTCTACCCTTACTACATTCATAGATTTTCATCTAAAGCCTTTTCTAATTAAACAATTTATATTTGAAAAATAATCACGTTCTTCATCATCACGTTCAACAAATAATTTGCAAACAGTCAGTGAAAGATGTCAGTGCCTGTCATGTAATGTATTTAGCAGCGTTAAATGGTAAAATATGAATAATTTTAAAGCGACACACAAATTTCTAGAAATATACACATATATTGCAGACAATTTCACAGATGAAATAGTATTTGAAACGCTTATGGTGTACAATAAATTATTAGAAAGAAATGTGATAAAAAAGATTTTAGCATAGATCGAGAAAATTTCTTAGCAAGAAGAACATATTTCTTACCTGTAGCCTGAACTAATTGATGCCTTGCCAAATGAGCCATGATGCGAGTTGGTTGTATTTCTAAATGGATTGGTTTCCTCAAAGTTCTTGGTTGTGTTTGTGGCATAAGAGGTTGAGCCGCAAGCTATGGCAACATCAGGTTCCATCCTAAAAAAAAATATTTGTGAATGCTATAAAAGATGTAAACTTAGATCTACACAAACGTACTTAACAGTCAACCCGCTCTTGTCGAATGAACCAATTTTTGTGTAGCCGGGATCTTCAGCACTGGAATTCGATTTCATAGAATTACGTCCTAAGGAAGAGCATGCATTCATATTTGAGCCGGAAGTGACGGAGGTTGTACATGATGAATCGTCGACTGCTGCCGGATTGTGAATGACAGTTTGTACGGACGGTGAAGGTGTAATTGTGTTAATGGAAGAATGATAACCACCGACTGGCGACGATAGCATAGAATCTATCGTAGCATTTGCTGAATTCGACTCATTCGCTGCTGCAGCAGCAGCAGCAGCGGCCGCTCGAGCATTAACAGAGGCCACTGCCGAAGCGGCTGCTTCTTGAGATGCTTTCTGGCGTTCGCGCAACAAATGCGACTGTCTGCTTGCAAAACGCTGAGATGGACGCCGTTCAAACTGCACAGTGCGTCTGGCACGACTCTGTTGTGTGGTCTGGAATTCAGTGCGACCTGAATAACGAAAACGCGAGCCCATTCGAAAGAAGTTTTGTCGGGCAGAAGGCCCCTTGACTGGAGCGCGAAGTCGAAAGAAGGTATGATGTTCTACAGCGCATTTCCACAAATGCTTGCAAGCCTTCTCATTGTAGAGACGAAAGACGAATGTGTGTTCTTGCTCGCGACCTTCGTCGTCATCTTCTATGACAATGAGTGTTAGTTTCTTCTTTTTAAAGTCAAGTTTACTTATTTTTGGCCAAAAGAAAAGACCAATCTTTTGATCACGTTCAAAAACTAAAATTCCGGTTGGTGTCAGACCCAAATGGTATTCGCATCCATCTTTACCCTTTGAAAAAGTATTTAATAAATGTTAACCAAGTGTTCAAAAGAAAAAATGTGGAAAATCAGGTGTGTAAAGTGAGATTCGTCGTTTTTGATTTGTTAATAAAAATGTATATGCTCCGATGTGCCCGATGTGTGCTATGATGTGCCGCATTAAAAATTATATTTATATTATTTGTTTAATTTCAAGTTATTTAATTCATATATTTTGGTCAAAATTTCGGAAAATTTGGGATGATGTGCTTAAGGGGGGTATATACGCAGAACTTTTTTTTCAAACAATTTTTTATATTTTCCTGAAGGTGAAAATTTCAAGTCGATATCTCAAAAAATAACAAAAGTTATAGCCTAGTCAGTGAACCGCCTTCTAGAGCGCGCAGTGCTGGTCCTTATTTTCAAACGCGTTTTTCTCGAAACCATATTTTCAAAGTCGGTGACCAAGATTTCTCGAAACTCTGCGAACCGATCGTTTTGATTTTTTTGCAGGCTTATTTTACACATAATAATCTCGTACTTGTCATAGGTTTTTTTTCGTAACTTCGTTCATTTTTTATAGGCAAAATAATGACGAATTTTTGGTCGAAAATCGTTCATTTACGTTTGGAAGTCCGCCATGTAGTGAAAAATCAATATTTTCAAAATTGGCTATGTACGAGTTTGAAGTATCTAGTTTAATATATTTCATTTTTTTGTTTCAGTTGAATTTAAAAGGAGCAATCTTGGTCATTTTCAGAGCGTTCTACAAAAAACGCTGTATCTACCATAATATTAAATTTTTTTAATAAAAAAATACTTAACATACTCTTGAATGTGTATATTTTAAGGTGTAAGAACCATCATTTAAAAATATCCCTTAGGTTTCCTTAAAAAAATGCACAAACATGACCATTTTTTCCGACCTCTGGGTATATTTCCCCCTTAAATTGCTCTGAAATATGTCATCGACAAATTAAGAGTTCGAAAATTTACTTATTATAAGAGAGTTAATTCTTTTTATATAAGACATAAATGCACAATATCGTGGGTTTTACGGAAGTTCTACTGTTTTGTTTATGTATTTGTACTGTTTTGTTTATGTAGAAGGTTTAAAATTAATTAAATTAATATAACAAGTATTAAGACTTAATTTAATCCTATCATTTTTTTTTTCAGAGGTTAAAATTTGCTTTTACGTCAAAATTCAGGGGCTGGCACTTTGAAATATATATCCGCTGCTAAAATGTAAAAATATGCGAAATATTAAAATCTCAAAACTCGGACACAACAGACTAACACAACAGATATAACTTTTATCGGACACATCGCAGCACACATTTTGTAAATAAATAAAAAATGACGGAGTTCACTTTTATTTAGCAGATCCTGCATTAACTTATTATTACCAAGACTGTGTGCATATCCACACCATACATATCCAACCACTTGGCTTTATTTAAGTAGGCTGTCTCCGCCTGCGCAGGCGTCAAACCACGGCATGTCCGATACTCATCCAATATGGCAATTTCCAATTCTTCCGTTTGCTCCGGAACGAAACGAAATTCTGAAACCGTGGCCGCTGTGTGAACTTGCTCATCATAGTCTCCAAGTTCAGCTGAAATCACACAAGTTTCTCAGTAAAAATTTTTTATTAAAAATGTGATGTGCATAAAGCTTACTAAAGCCAATTTTAAGTACATAATTTAAAAAAAAAAAATTAAATGCTACTTATTCTCATGACATGATTTTTAAAATTATGTGTATTTATAATTCGAAGTTAGCTCCGCCATTTATTTTTTTAGAAGTTCAGAAACTTTGCTGTGATGTACTTGAAAATTGCTGAAATTTACCCAAGTGAGATTTATTCAAGTTCGCATATGCTATCTAACATTAAATCAATCTCGCTACGGCACATTGCAGCCCAACAGAAGCACATCACAACACAATTTTCAAAGTTGTTAATTAAAATGGTGGACCTACACCACATTTAATATTAACCACTTAATGGAAATCATATCATTAGAATTATTTCTTAAATTTTGCACTCAACAGCGCACATCGGGTACATTGCAGTACATACTATATTTTTATTGATAAATAAAAAAATGGCAGAGTTAACTTCACGCTCATAAAAATTAGCGCTCAACTTACACTGTAGAGCAAGAGCACATAGCTCAGTCGCTTTATCATCAGGACACTCCAATCGCCCCTCTAATAAATCTTGTTTCAATTGCAAAAAGAACAAGTAGCGTGTCAACTCTTCGCGCAGCGTATTTGGTTCAGACGAGTAGAATTTCACTTTTAGACGGAAAGTGTATGGCGGACCAACTAAAAAAATCACACAACAGTTAATAATTAGCCAAAATGCAAGAATACTAGTAATTTTCTGCTTTTTACTTACTCTTAACTTGTTTCTTAATCGGCTTTGTTGGATCCAACCAATGCTTAACATGATTAGCGTCTGTAAACTGCAAGCCAAAGTAATCCTTCTCAATAATATCCAAAGCATAGAAAACCTGTTCGTATAGAAAACTTCCCATGGCTTTTTTCTGCAAATAAAGACAAACAAATTTATTAGCCATTGATTTATGGGCTGTATCGAGGTGTTAGTTGAAAATATATATATAAACAATCACTAAACAAAAGCACAAATTTCAACACAAAGACATACAAAGTTTGTTTAGTTTTCAAATTTGGACTTCTTTGACTTCAAATGTATACGACTTATTCCCAGCTTACTTTTAACACCCAATAATTTCAATTTCGCACAGAACTTCAAAAGAGTTTCTTACTAATTATAATTAATAACTTATGTTTAAAACTTTAATTTTCACGCAACAGTGTGTAACACTTTTGTAGCATTGTAAAGATGTTTGTTATGTACGTAATAACCACAGGCATACCCCAAACACGAGCTCCACTCATTGTCGGTCACTGCTCACTGAAGTCCACTGAAGTCAACTTGTTCATGTTTACGTTGCTGATCTAAGCATTAATTTTTTTTTTTTTTTTTCTTTAATAAAGTTTCGTTTTCGTGTTTATTTTTATTTCTGTTTTCATTTAGTGTCTGCGCTATTTTTCACGAACAACAATAATGATAACAACAACTTCCAATTTCAATGTCAATTCATAAAAAATTTCATAACAGCTTAAAAAAAATGAACAAAATATGATTAAGTAAATAAGTAAAAAATTTTAAAATTCGATCAATAAAATTGGGTGCTGTAATGAAAGAATAATAATATCGTGTTAATGTTAAAGACATTATTTAATGTTGGCGGCTTGTTACGTTTTTAGCTTTTGGGTGATGCATTGGTTTCTGAAATCATTGCGCTACTCAAGTTGGTAAAATTAAGAAACGCGCCTGAAGTGCGAAATTGAAAAAAAAATATCTTAAGCAATATCTGTAATGAAGGTTTGTAATCACAAAATGTCAGCGTAAAAAAACTTTTCGAAATTAATTTAGCAGCATATCGACATGATGACAGCTGTTGTAATTTCGTCCGTTAAAAAGTTGTATTATTATTAAGCAAAAACAATTCGTTTGGCATAAAAATTTGTGTTGTAACACATTTTTCATTTGTCCAAATACAATAGATGCATAGAAAATACCTAGCATATGCCGTTGCATTTCGCAAGAATAGGCAATATACAATCCGCCATTGTTGTTTCGTCATTGCACAGATTGTACATTTCCTATTATTGCATCGTGCAACGGCATATGCTAGACATAGAGAATACCCCTAATATATAATTGTTATGTCAGATTATCATATAAAATGGAATAATTGTTTCAAATGTACGACAAATTTTAGCTATTGGAAAAACCCACGAAAGCTATTGGAAAAACGAATCATGGGGTTCAGTTCCTCCATAGGGATTAGGGATTTCGGTATATTAAATTAAATATTTAAAAATATAGCAATTTGAACGTTTTTTATATCATGAACATTATTATTTATACGTAGATTCGATAAATTGTAATCAGGTTTACTAAAAACATGGAAAAATAAAAATTTTCTGACATTTTAACATTTTGATATGCTTACCGATCATTTGAAAACTACTTTTTATATTGCAAATAAATATCGATACGTCTAACGTATAAGTTGGTAACTCGAAAATCGTAATTTTTCAGTATGACCATTTTAGTGTTGTTTTTATTATAAAAAGAAAACCAAAAACAAAATCGAGTACTGGTTTCTGTATATTGTAGATGAAAAGAATGTCTATCGACTATTAAATCACTGTAGTTTGGACAAAATAAATGCATGTAAGTTGTTCCTTAAGGGGGGAAATATACCCAGAGGCCGAAAAAAAGGTCATGTTTGTGCATTTTTTTAAGGAAACCTAAGGGATATTTTTAAATGAGGGTTTTTATACCTTAAAATATACACATTCAAGAGTATGTTTAGTTTTTTTTTATTAAAAAAAATTAATATTAAAGTAGATACAGCATTTTTTGTAGAGTGATCTGAAAATACGGTGACCAATGCTCCTCCTTAATTCAACTGAAACAAAAAAATTAAATATATTATTAAACTAGATACTTAAAACTCGTATTTGTCATAGCCGATTTTGAAAATATTGATTTTTCACAAAATGACGGAATTCCGAACGTAAATTAAGGATTTTCGACCAAAAATTCGTCATTATTTTGCCTATAAAAAATGAACGAAGCTACAAAAAATATCCTATGACAAGAACAGGATTATTATAAATAAAATAAGCCAGCAAACAAATCAAAACGATCGGTTCACTGAGCTTCGAGAAATCTTGGTCACCGACATTGAAAACATAGCTTCGAGAAAAACGCGTTTGAAAATAAGGGCCAGCACTGCGCGCTCTTGAAGGTGATTCACTCACTCAGCTCAATCAGCTTTGTTACTTTTTGAGATATCGACTTGAAATTTTCTTAAAGCTTTCTTAAAGAGACTTAAACTTTTAAGAAAATGCATAAAAATTTTTTGAAAAAAAAAGTTCTGGGTATATTTTCCCCCTTAAGTTACCAATTTGTCTTCTGCAACATTATTTTTTATTTTTTTTTTTTAGTTGTATGTTAAGGTACAAACATTTCGAGGTACAAATATTTAAGCATTAGGTTGGTATTTATGACTTATAATCATAGTTTTTTTCAGAAAAAATAGCTAATAACTATATACATGAAGTTGTCAACACAAACTGGTTTTTTGGCCTATGCATAAGTTGGATAATGAAATAATAAACAGAAAAAAATAACAGTTTTTGCAATATATTTTTAACCTGAGGTGCTAAGTTTTTGCAAGGAGTCTTTCGCCTAAATATACCAAGTTGAAACTTTAGAAATATCTGTCAATGCCTAAAATTTTTAGCTATAGGTTCAAAACATGAAATGCTATTAATAAAACTTGAGAAACTGGGTCTTTACTGTCAGCTCTTAAAATGGATAAGATCCAAAAATAATAAATACAAGATTATGCCATGCGCATGTCTGCCTACGTCATGATCGACACATTGTCAAAATCAGCTGTTTTTCACGGAGCAAAATATAAAAAAACAGCTGTAGCTGAAAAAAAAATCGCACAGAACTATTTCGCACTATATTTCGTCTTTTCTTGTACGAACAGAAAATCAGTGAGAAGAACAGAGAAAGTGTCTTTTCCTATCTACGTCACGAAAGACCTAACGTCTTGCGCAGAACGGTGCAACTTTTTCTGCCTCTGATGGCGTAATCTGATTTCTATTATTTTTGGATAAGATCATACTTGACGGACAGAGTTCTGCTCGTCAAGGTAGGCGATTACTCTTCTAACCACCCAATAACTGCCAAATCGGGTGTTCCACAGGGTAGTCATTTGGGTCCACTTCTCTTTATTTTATTTGTCAACGATTTGCCGCAAGAACTAAAATATTGTAATAGCTTGTTATACGCGGATGACTTAAAAATGTATCATAAAGTTAACAGTTACAATGATTGCCTAAACCTACAAGAGGACATAAATAAACTTCTAAGTTGGTGTAAGACAACCACTTAGACTTCAATTTCTCTAAGTGTAAAATGCTCACGTTTTCTCGGAAAAGTGTTCCTATTGCATATGATTACAGTTATAGTTCTATTGAAAATTTTACAAGAGTATGTCAGTTTAAGGATCTGGGTGTCTTTTTCGATTCAAACTTTTCATTTAAAGTGCATTTAGAGTATCTTGTTTCCAAAGCTAACTCTCAATTTGGGTTCTTAAAAAGAAACTCGAAAGAATTTCTTTATCCATTTACACCAAAGTTAATCTTTCTAAGTTTAGTAAGTTTACTTTTAGAGTATAGTAGTGTAAATTGGGATCTATGCTATAACAACGCGGTGATTAGAATCGAAAACATTCAAAGATGTACAAGGCTTGCTCTACGTCAACTTAAAGACAACATAAATCAAAACTAAATCTAAAAAACAAATCCAAAAGAATTTATAATAAAAATTTATATAAATTTCACACAAGATATGATCCGAAATACACATTCTTACATTCAGAAAAAAATTCGCATTTGAAATCAACATTTTAGCATTTTGACATAAAAACTTTTGATTTTACCATAAAAATTTTGAAATTGTTGAATTGTTGTTTGAAATTTGAATTTTGTATCAAAAAATAAAAATTTTGAAATGTTTTCTCAAAAACTGTAAAATGTTGATTCAAAATGTTAAAAATTGTTGAAACAAAACCTTTGAAAACAAGCTTTTTATGTCTTAAATGAAAAAAGAATACATTGAATTGAATGTAGCTCCGTTATATTTCACAGATTTTTAATTTTATCGATAAATTATTCAATGAATAAAACAAAAATTAAAACATAAAATTATAAGCAAGTTAAAAATTTTAAAATTTTAAGCACGACAACACGAATTATTGTGTTGTAAACATTTTTCATATTTCAACTCAAACCTGAACAATTTTGCTTTTACATTTGATGAATTTCATTTAAAAATCTAGATAAAACTGAAATTTTGAACCCGACCACCTCAGATATCGATGAAATTTTGTTCATAGCTAAATTTGATCAATACAAAAAAACCCTCATTTTTAGAAATGACTGTTTTGCGATTTTTTGGGCGTGGCACAGTGGGAAAGTTTTCGAAAAAACGCGAAAATTGTCGAAAAGAGCTCCATTTAAACTGCAATAACTCAGAATCGGCTGAACCGATTTCCATGATCTTGGTATCATTAAAAAGATATTTTAACAGGCTTTATGACACGTTTAAAAAATAAATCATCAGGTGCATTTATATAGCAATATTGAAGGCAATTTTAAAATCAATTCTTTAATTAGGGGTACCTGCAGTGTGTTTATTTTGCTAATCCTAGAAACACAGTTACAGTAAGCATTTTATGCGCTTACCTGTATACTTATTGGTTTGGGCTGGTACGGCCGCAAGAACTTTTTGGGGTTAAAACATATTCATAATTTTTCTGGGACAATGTTTATTTTTTTTACCTGTATACATACATAATTTTCTTTTATGCATATTATATCAATAATCTTTGCACATTATAAGTATATTTTGAATATAACTGAAATTTGAACACTTCTTAGTAATATAACAGATGTTTGGCTATTTTTCGTGGCTTCAATATAAAAATATATGGGCAATTACTAGAAGTGCCACTACTTAAAAAATTATATAAAAAAAACTAAAAAAGAACCCATTTTTATTTTTTGATATGTTATAGGTGAAGGATAAACCTTTCTAAAAAAGTAATACACTGTAAAAAAACCCTTGATCTTTTTGGTTTTTTCGTTAGGTAAAATTTTCTTTTTGTTATAAAATTTTTTACAGTGTATTTTTTTTTATTTTTTAAACGTGTCATAAAGCCTGTTAAAATATCTTTTTAATGATACCAAGATCATGGAAATCGGTTCAGCCGATTCTGAGTTATTGCAGTTTAAATGGAGCTCTTTTCGACAATTTTCGCGTTTTTTCGAAAACTTTCCCACTGTGCCACGCCCAAAAAATCGCAAAACAGTCATTTCTAAAAATGAGGGTTTGTTTGTATTAATCAAATTTAGCTATGAACAAAATTTCATCGATATCTGAGGTGGTCGGGTTCAATGCATCTCGATTTTTACATGAAATTCATCATTTGTAACATTTTATTTCAAAAAGCTACGCGATATTAAATCAACATTTAAAAATTTAAAAAAAACATTTTGTAGTATTGGATTATACAATAACCCATTTTGTTTCAACATTTCTTTTCAAAACTTTTACATATTGATTTAAAAGGGGAAATTTTTTAAAACAACAGCTTCAGCCATTTCAATACAAAAGAATAAACTTTTGAGCATGAAACAAAATGTAAAATTGACAGATATACCAACGAAAAATTTTTATTTTACCAATTTTTTTTTCTGAGTGTAGTTTTAAATTTCGCAAAATCTAATAAAAACCAATCACTTGAAATAGTGATTGATATTTTGGGGTTTTTATGAGATAAAAACCATGCCTACTTCCTAAATAGATATTATGGAAAACAAACATTATAACATTGGTATTTTACACATAAAATTTGAGATTCAAATGAGCCAAATGTGTTTCAAATTATGAAAACTTAGATGAAAACAAGGTCCATACAAAGTAACGTCAACAAAATAATGCAACCTTCATAATCAAGGCTGTGGAGGTATTTTAACTTGGACCAAGCCGAAGATAGTACTTTCTTGATATTTTTTTTCTTATTTATAACTAAATATTTTATTTTCTTTATTCCACTTATTTTTATTTTGGAGCGAAGCTTTTTACACCTCCTTTTATGAATTGCTTGAGTGAAATCTCAAGAACTACACGTTTTTCCGACACAGTTTTTTTTAGAATTTATGTTGTTTTTTACAACAAGAAAATGTAAAATTAAAAATTATTTCTTGTCCGCCGTGGGAATTCAACATATATCCTATCGGGTTTATGGTTCTGTACTCTAATCACCAAACCAAAGTCCTTCGTTACGCAGTGTCGCTGATTCAATATTAGAAATTAACTTAAGCTATGTGGCAACAGATCAGAATAATCTATTAAAAGGATTGTGATTGGCTATAAAAATATTGCTTCTACTTAATAAACGATCGTTTAGTGTGTATTTTTTTTTATGGAATGCGTTTGAGTTGTTGTTTTTGCAAGGAGTGAAGGAAAAATGAACAATTGACCACAAAAGCGTTGACAAGTGCGTTTTCTAACTAACAAAAAAGATAATAATGAAATGTATAAAATTAGCTGCAAAAAAAGAAGCAAAGCAAAAAATATTAAATGATGAAATCTATAAAACTGCGAAAAAGCTTCGCTTCACCCGTGATTTTTTTTTTTTTTTTTATTTGTCTATTTTATCTTTTTTTCAATTATTTATTTGTTTCTATGAACTTTTTATTTATTTTTTTATTCTTGTTTTATTTATTGTCTGTGTATTTTTATTGTCTTTATTTTTTAATGAATTCATAATTTATTTTTTATAGTTTTTATTATTTTATATTTATTATTTTCTTATTTATATTTGGTTATTTTATTTAAATTTATTTTTTATCAATTTTTTTATATATTTTTTATCTATTTTCTAATTTTTTACTGTGTTCTAATGTTGTGTCACTTTTAAAAAAAAAATTGCATTCATTTTTTTATGAATGTTTTCTTGTTATACTTTGCAAAAAGTTAAGTTTTAACTTCGTACGGATAAGAAATATTGGTTTGTGTCTTTGGTAAGCTATCTTCGGATTTACGGATTAAACTTCAAGCAGTTTGCATATTATACCAAGGGACGAATTGTTCACCTCTGGATATCTTTAACCAGCGAATATATCCAACATTACCAGTTGTTTCGTACTGTTAACCTCTGGAAAGCGTATTTATCCCGAGCTTATGTCCAAATATAACCAGCTGATAAAGATATCAGCGGCCGTGACCCAATGGGTAGAGTGCGTGACCCATACGTCAGAGAACCCTGGTTCAATGCCATATGACACAGAAAGTTTTTTCAATTGAATTAATTTTTCTGTTCGGCAGTCACCTTTCTGCAGACAATGGCAAACCTCAGAGAGAAATGCCATGTAAAGCTTCTTGAGAACATGCACATAAGCCGAGTCGGCATAAAACTAGTAGGTCCAGTTCTCGATCAATTGTGTTCAAACATTTTAATAACACGCACAACACAATGGGGTCATAAGAAGTTCGGTCAAAGTCCTTTCAAGGGCTGATATGGCCAGTTTATTATATATTATGTATTTAGATAAAGATATCCAGATAAAAATCAACTTATTAACTGAGATATCCAGCGATTTATCATGCGTTTTGACATGTTTGACATGAACATTTTTTGTGTTTGGTATTTTTTAGTGTGCGTGTGAATTTTATATGGTTGTTACAAAAAATATATAAATTACCTCGCAGCTGCTTACCTTCTGATTTTTAATAAAATCGCAAAAAATCGCAAATTATTGTGATCTGCTGCAAAGTAGCTTAAGTTAATAATTAATATTAAATCAGCGAAACTCCACAACGAAGGATTTTGGTTTGGTGATTAGAGTGTAGAACCATCAATCGATGGGATAACAGTCCAATTCCGCGGCGTACAAGAATTATTTTTAATTTTACATTTTCACGCAAGCTTTTTGAGATTTCATTCAAGCAAGCAAAACGCTATAAATTAACAACGGTAGCAGTAAAATTATCTTTTGACACATGTCGCGAGTTAAAATTTTTCGGATGGCACAGAGCCTAATTAAAAAATATAAGAGACTGTCAATATCTCGGGATAACTTTGACGTTTAAGCGATAAATATCCAAAGGTGAACAATACGGCCCCAAGTCTGCTTTTCAGGTATGGGAATTTTGTCATTGAAAAGTAGTACCTTGAATCTAACACTTACAACTTTTTAAAAATTCCCAATGACCAAATCTTAACTGTGCCACAAAGTGTTACATATCGTTGCTTCAAAGGTGCTTCAATGATCTGTCGAGTGGTATCCATTACACTCTAGGTTTGTATTTCGGATATTGGAATTTTTTCATACAAATTAGTACTATGGACCTACAACAAAAAATGACGAATTTATCTTCGTAGTTTCGTTAATTAAATTCTTATCCAAAGTTAAATTCGTGCTTTGCTAAAGGTTAAATTCGTACTCTGCTAAAATAGACCTATCTGCAAACTAGCCGCTATTCCGAAACTATTCGAAAAAATAGTAAACTGTAAATTAATTTTTCTCGTCAAAAATATAATGTCCCCCTTCCAACATGGTTTTATGAATGGGAGATCCACAACCACCAACATGGTTCTTTTTTTAAATAGTATAATCCATAATATGGAAAATCACTTGCAAACGGACGTAATCTTTACAGATTTTGCCAAAGCCTTCGATAAGGTAAACCATAATATTATAATATCTAAGCTCTCAGCTATTGGCTTCCATTCCAATGTGCTCAACTGGATTAAATCTTATTTACTTAATCGCCGTCAACGCGTTCAAATTAATGACATTACATCTTACCTCATCAACGTAACCTCTGGTGTGCCGCAGGGGAGCCACCTTGGCCCTTTACTATTTCTGTTATTTATTAATGATCTCCCGCTAGTAGTTAAACACTCCTGTTGTCTTATCTTTGCTGACGATCTAAAACTATTTCGTCAAATTAGATCGCTGTCCGACCGCTCTCTCCTCCAAGATGATCTAAACACCATATTTGCTTGGTGTGAAGCTAACCAACTGCCTCTCAACATCCCTAAATGTGACTATTTAATTTTCGCGATAATATTGACTCCTCTTGTGGGTGGCTACCACATTAACACTATACCGCTAGATAGAATTTTCACTAAAAAAGACTTAGGAATTATTTTAGATCCGCATCTTGACTTCGGTGATCATATTGCATATATTGTAAATAAGGCTAATGCTATGCTCGGATTCCTTATGAGGAATAGCAAGGAGTTCAGTGACCCGTACACTTTAAAATCACTTTACACTTCACTTGTAAGGCCGCACTTGGAATATTGCTCCATTATCTGGAACCCTTCAACAAATATGCACTCTGATCGTATCGAAAAAGTTCAACGTAAATTCACTAGATTTATGTTCAACCAACTAAGATGGAATCTCCCTGTTTCCCCTCCTTACAGTACAAGATGTGCCTTGATTGGATTAAGCACGCTTAACTGCAGAAGAAAAGCTTCATCAATAATCTTTCTCAGAGACATACTTCACCATAACATAGATTGCACGGAACTATTGTATAAGCTTAACCTTCACATTCCCTCGAGATCTCTTCGTAGTCATTTCCACTTTTATGAAAGATTTCATAGAACTGTTTATGCTCAAAATGAACCCCTGTCACGTTGTATCAGAGAAGTTAATAAGGTCATAAACTTAATTGATATATTTGTTGGTATTCCTAAAGAAACTTTTAAGATTTCCTTGTATAATATTTTCATGTGCCAAGTCACGTAATCTTATTACTTGTGTATTGTATACTTAACTAAGAAATGGATTGTATACTCATCTTATACTATCCTTGCCATGTATTATTTGAACTATAAACAGTTTTCTTCTCAGCTTGAGAGTTATTTTTATTACTAATTGAATTATATTGTAAATGGAATTCTACCTTGCTGTGAGTTATTTTTAAACAAAACAGTTTAAACTGCTTTATTTTCACCTATCTTTAATTATATTTAAATTCTAGTGTTAATTGTATATATTACAGTAGCCTATAAGAGCTTGTTCTCTGCTTGATGAAATGAAATGAATAAATAAATAAATATATATTCATATACATACTTAAAGATAAATAGAAATGGGGTTTTCTCTGTTTTCAATGATCTGAGTTTTAAAAATAAACCAAGCATAAAAGGGGCAACTACGATGTTTGCTTCACAGTTTTGGCGTAATTTACAAGAAATTTAAAACTCTTGACCAACCAACACCAAAATAATAGAATTATTGATAAGTTATTAAAAGATGTTTTACTCTTTCTTATGAAGGTAGTCTAGCAGCCATATAGTTCGATCTGTTGAGTCTTTCTTTTTATATTTTTTAACCAAGTTGTCTATTCTCTCAAGTCTGCCTTGGTTGGAAATGGGTTCATAGTTTAGTAGGAAAATAGGGACAATAAAGTGACACATGAGTCGGATGTTCTAAGGAGAGAATCTGAGATCTGAGGCGTTTTCCTCAGTCAATTCTAGATACTTGAAAAACAAATTTACAAACTGCTCTTTTACCAACTACAAGTTTTAAGTCATATTGGTGAATTTTTAATTTCAGTTAATTAGAAATGAGAAAAGAAATGAAGAAAGACCAAACCGTAAGACCATAACCTGGCCGGAATGCGAACCCGGGTCCACTGTGACAGTCAAGTGCGCTACCTACTCAACTACCAAGGCTGCCCAAAATTTAAATTTGGCTATTACAATATTAAACGGAAGAAAATCTACAGAATAAAATAGATTAATTTTGATTTTAAATACTAGTGTTATAGATATATTAATAGACTCGAGTTAGTCAATAAGGAGAGAATGACGTCAATGGATAATGAGTTGCAATTAATTCTAATTGCATTGACTATGTCAATGTTTTATTTTATTTCCAGGCTAGTGTTCGATTACGTTAGAACGCTTAAACTCGATTAAAATTGTTCTGCTTTGAAGAACAAATTAATTTGTTGTCAAACAAACAAATTTTTTGATATGAGCTAATGGCTCGGATATAAAAAACTTTACATTTCCAATTTGTAAAATAAAATAAATTTTACTTATGAATAAACTCCAAGTATTGCTGATATTGTTGTTTTCAGTTTTTTATGGAAATATGATTTAGCTATGCAATTAATAAGTTACAAAATTAATTCCAAGGTGGGTGGATTTGAGGAACAGTATGACTGACTTACATATTTATACTTATATGTAAAAAAAAAGAATCAACACAGCAGCAAGTTGCCAGTTCACCAAGTTCCAAGGAACTCAACTATGAACTGAGTTATTTTAATTAAGCCAAACAAGCAATAAATGAATGAACATCATGAAAGGTACACAGAAAGAGATAAGTGCTATAGTCTCAACGGAATACACAGATGCCAACCCAAAAACGTCTGTCAACGAATGGGGTTTTGTTTTATGCCATGCCAGAGCAACCATAAGCAGCAAGCTTTTTTAATGTATAAAGCCGCTTTCCAAATAGAATTGCAGAAAATGAAGAAAGAAACAATTAATTAAATTTCTAAACTACTTTAGAGCAAAAACCAAAAACCAAAAAAAACTAAGTGTGCACACAACAAACAGTAGAATATATCAAGTTTACAAGACATAAAAACACATTAACAGAAGTTTTAAAACAGGTAGATTGGTAAAAAGCAGATTGTCACTGAAGTTAACTGAATTACGAATGAAACTTCATGAAGAATGAGATGAAGTAAGTGTTTACGTTACAATCTGAACTAGTAGCAAACTTTTTTTTTTATTTTTGGAATAAATTAATGCGTACGTTTAATTGAGATGGAATGCAGCGAGTCAGACACTTGAAGCTTGTTGGCTATATGTATGGAATGTTACAAGTAGAATGTGTTTAACACATTATGGAAATGTTTAATCTTCCAATTAAAGTTTCATTTTAACAACCTCTTACTGCATTTTTAGAGTTTCTGAATGTCAAAGTGAGTACTTGCACCCTTTTACGCCCACTCCGTTTAATCCTACTTTTTAAAAGCACACATACACACTCAAACTTACCGATAATTCGATGGAGAGGTCAGTATTGTCCAAGAGAATGACGCGACAATCGATTTTGTTCTTGTTGATTGCTATTCTTTGCGGTTTAATGTGTGAGCTGCCGCCAGCACTGTTAGTGACACCAGTACCAGTACCACTGACGCCAACACCACCACTTGCACCGCTGCCACCGTCCGCATAATTGTTACGCACCTTGCGCCGACTTAGAAATCGCAACATTTTCTATTTCTAGCCGCTTTTCTGTGTAGTTCTTTTTCCTTTTGTCTGCGCTGCACTTGCATGCAGTTAATAGCTTCCTCCCTCCCTCTTGAGTTTACTTACTATCCTTGTTGCAGCCTAGAGAATCAGTTTTTCAATGTTCCACTGCTAATCCAGTTCTTCCGCGATTGTGTCGTTTTTCCTCTATAATGCTTCGCGCAGGTTTTTGGCACTCCCGCAGCTCCCAAAGTTGTAGTTTAAGCTTCACCACAGCGTGATGCTTCTGCTTCTGCCGACTCACTTCAGCACACCCTTCCTAAAGAAACGCGTTTCAAGAAGGCGGAGGTGCTGCGCTCATAAATAAGTTTTTCTTCGGCTGCAGCTTCTTTGTGTCCCAACAATTGTTTCATAAATTTCACTTTAAAACTCGCGTTTTCATAATCATTTCTCAAGCAATGTGATTTCGTTTTAAGTAAATAATTAGTTTTTATTATTTTTATAGACGAAAAATTAAGCTAAATTATTAAATTATTAAAGAAAATAAAGAAAAATCACATAAAACTAAAAAGCCAACAGCGCACAGCGAAACAATCAAACTATTTGACACAACTGCGGCGAATTCCTAATAGAGACAACAACCAGCGAGTAGCGATTAGAAAGAAAACTTGTTTTTTCAAGGGCTGCAAAGTTTTCTTAAAGTATATGAGAACTATGATGCAATTAACAAGGTGAATGTGACGTTAACAAATTTACCTATGATTGTCACAAAATTTAAACAAAGAAAACAAGAGAAAAGCTGTAGAAAAGTGTCAAATCACTTGAACTTAATAAAAAATTGTGACAGACTGTTTGGCAACGTTTGCTTAGAATTTAACATCAGCTGTATATGACATGTGTAGGTGAAATTTTTTTTTTCAGAGGTGAAAAATTCACGATCACCTTAATTACATACAATAGATACAAATATTTGATACAATAACCAGGTAATCTCTTATTCGAGAAAAAGGTGAACTAGATGTCAAAGTCGGCTGTTTGTTATGAGTTTCTAATTATTATTGTTGCTTTTGTCGTTGTGGAACTTACAGCTTTGTTGTTGTAAAATTTCACATTTTACCAGGCATTTTCAAATGAGCCTACCTATAAACATACATGTAATACTTTTAAATATATTAGTAGATCACTCAAGACACAATTCCATTCATTAGTACAAAATATTGTTATATAAGCGAGAATATATATAAACGAATATACAATTTCCAAAAATACGATTTCTAAATATAAAAAATCAGGAGTGAATTTAAGAAATTCCATTTTTTAAAAATTGGTTAAGTTCATTAAGGCGCTTTGTATGATTGACTTATAGATCATCTAGATTTTATTATTGGAATAGGAGCGTGTGAAACATAAATAAAAAACGTAGTTTATTTTCAATTATGAAATGTTGTTTTTATCTTTACTGCGCAAATTATATTTGCGCATTGAAAATGCGGGTAGTTTTCAGCGGAAGTGAGGTTTTTATTTATTAAATAAAACTTAAAAACATAAACTTGGCAATTATGGTTAATTTTGCCTTCACAATTCTTAGTTTCTTAATTTGTATTGATCCGGTCCGAACTAGTCGTACTCGTATGCAATCCAGTTTAAGCGCTAAGAGTGAATGATCAATCTATGCGAGCTTGAGCTCGTTTTATACAAAAATTCATACAGGGTTGCATTTATAACATGGTTAAATTATTACAGCATTGTAGTTTTGACAGTGATGTAGTTTTTAGACAGGGTTGCAGATTTTAGCAGGGTTGTAGTTTGACAAAGCTTATAAGGGTGAAAACACAGGGTAAAATAGTACTAGAGGTGCTTCAATTATGTTTTTATAAAAAAGAAGCTAAATTGAGAGTTTTATTAAATTTCATATATATATCTTCTTAAAAGTAATAAATTTGTACTTGATTAATCAAGAAAAGCGGACTCTTTCAGATAAAATTTCGTTTAGATCTAAACTTAATTTAAAGAATTTGACACAGTTTAAAAGTTTTATTTTATTAATTTTATTTATTTTATTTATATTATTAATTTTATTTATTTTATTTATTTTATTTATTTTATTTATTTTATTTATTTTATTTATTTTATTTATTTTATTTATTTTATTTATTTTATTTATTTTATTTATTTTATTTATTTTATTTATTTTATTTATTTTATTTATTTTATTTATTTTATTTATTTTATTTATTTTATTTATTTTATTTATTTTATTTATTTTATTTATTTTATTTATTTTATTTATTTTATTTATTTTATTTATTTTATTTATTTTATTTATTTTATTTATTTTATTTATTTTATTTATTTTATTTATTTTATTTATTTTATTTATTTTATTTATTTTATTTATTTTATTTATTTTATTTATTTTATTTATTTTATTTATTTTATTTATTTTATTTATTTTATTTATTTTATTTATTTCATTTATTTTATTTATTTTATTTATTTTATTTATTTTATTTATTTTATTTATTTTATTTATTTTATTTATTTTATTTATTTTATTTATTTTATTTATTTTATTTAATTTTAAAATTTATAAAAAGGAGTGTATTCTAGGTATAAAGGAATAAATGTTGACTCCATTAAATACCAAATATGACCGCTATTTTTTATTTCAGCACTCAAACACAAACCTTTTTTTCTCTTTGAAGACAATCAACAAAAACTATTCACACCTCATAAAATTAGCAACATGACTTTACTTGCGGATGGATATGTTTTCAGGTTCATTGGAGCAGATTCTCCATTCTTAGTCCATTGATTGGGCTATTACTTTGTTTTTGCTATAAGGTGATGAACCCCTGTTCTTTAGTTGTTTATGGATCAATGCGGTATTCTGGCGACAAATTTAAATTTTCTGTGGGGACACAAGAATTCTTCTCTCTGAGGGGCAAAATTCCTTTATATTTTAATCTGTGCACAGAGAATGTTGATTTGTTTTTAGCTGAGAAAAATTTCTTCTGTGTTGTTGTGTTGGTTGCCCTGTTGTTCGTTTGGAAAAATGTCTCTAAAATTTAATTGAGTCGCACTAAAATTAATTAATTTGAAGAATATCAAATACTTTTTTATTTGAGAAAAGAAATCTTTTCATATTAAGAGTTAAGCATTTCCTAGTACAACATGGGGGTAAATGCTGAATTGTAAAAGAGAGCAAAGAAAATGTAGAATTTTTCAACTACTCAAATTCAATGAGCATTAATCCTAAATTTTTTCAAGTGAATTGTTTATATAATATTAATGGGTACTCTTGTCTATTTAAAATTGTCTGTTTGTCTGTTTAAAATTGTGTATAATTGGGCTTTGTCCGTCGATTTGGAGCATGATACAATTATACAGGTAGCATTGACAAGTATAGATTTTCTCAGCAACAAGGCAACGACTATCTGTCAAAAACAGTTGTTCGTGCAACAAGAATTAAACGAATGTAAAAATAAATAAATTCCCTAAAATATGTGCGTTAAATACACAATTATAATAATGAAAGTTGTGAAAAAATTATGTGTGATATGTGTTTAATGTTTTCCAGCCGTGGTGTTTTAATTATAATTGGAAACTTCTTTAATTTCGTCCATATGCATCTGCAGCTGCTGAGGTTGCTACATTTGAACGTTTTCAACATTTTTTCTTATGTTTTCACTTAATAACACAAAGTTCACAAGTTATCTTCGTTGTAGTAATAATAATTCACTATTGATTAAATAAAATAGGCAATATTTTGTAAGAAAATGTTTGGTTATTTGCAAGCGCTGAAACATAAACAATGGTGAAAACATAAGAAATAATTGAACGCTCTCTTTCTAGACATTTTTTTGACAGATGGTCGTTGCCCAAGCAACTGTCAATACTACCTTATATTATTATACCATGGATTTGGAGCTTTTGTTTATTTGTAGCGTACCGACTACAATAATTGGCACCCATAAGGAAATTTTGCCTTCAAAGCTGTAGCATACATTCAGTTTTTAAGTGAATGTTCTCTTTGAAATTTTATTTTATATTTTGGGAAATTCTGTATTAGAATTAATTTTGAACATATTTATACGATCTCTCTGCGTATAGTGATAATCAAAATAAGAAAAGTCTTTCTAAAACCACAATTATTGGCACGTCAGTACAATTATTGCCATATTAATTACTACAGTCGTTGGCACTTGAGTACAATAATTGGCAGTTTAAAAACTATAATTATTGGCATATTACCACAATCATTAGCACTCACAAAAACGTAATAATTGGCACCCAACATTTTAAACAAGTAAATAAGAGCTGGTTGTTTATTAATATTTTTAATTCATAAAAACAAATTCTTTATTTTTCAAAGTAAAAATTCATAAAAAGTTTGCTTCGTCACCCAACCGTTGTCACTTATTCCGTAACCCCAATCTACCGACATCGTTTTCCTTATTTTCGCATGCATTCGTTTGTACGGATATATGATCATTGGTGGTGTTATTATTCCTGACGCAGAAAACGAAAACATAACGGTAAGATTAGATTTGGCTAAAACTATGTCGACTTCATATATGTTTTTCGATCCTTTTGCTGCTAAATTAGTCTCATCCCCGTTGAAAATTCTGGTTGGATTGGACAGTAATGAAAACTAAACATTTTCAACCAGGTATTTCTCTATATTGCCAAACCAGTCAAAAATATCAGCTACATTGGCGCTAGCAGATGAGACAGCATCTTACTTTCTTACTTACTTATCTGGCGCTTACAACCGTAAGTCGGTTTTGGCCTCGTATAAGAAATTGCGCCAGCCATTTCTGTTTTGTGCTTGCTGGCACCAGTTGGAAACACCAAACGTGGTCAGGTTATCCAACACCTGATCCTTCCAACGAAGATGTGGGCGTCCTCTTCTGCGTTGACCGAATCGAATATTTTTTTCGCTGGAGCGTCGTTTTTCATTCGCTCAACATGACCTAGCCAACGGACCCGCTCGATTTTAATGCGCTTGACTATGTCAATGTCAGCGTACAGCTCTTACAGCTCGTGGTTCCATCGAATTCGGTACTCGGCATTGACGTAGATTGGACCGAAGATTTTACGAAGGATCTTTCTCTCGAAGGCTCCCAAAGTCTTTTCACTAGAACTGCTCAACGTCCAGGTTTGTGCTGCATATAATAGGACGGGCATGATTAGTGACTTATAGAGCGTGAGTTTCGGACGCGTGGCGTCCGTGGCGTAGTTGGTTAAAGTGCGTGGCCGCTATGTCAACGAACTTTGGAGACCCAGGTTCGAACCCCAGCAGCGACAGAAAATTATTTGAATTAAAATAATTTTTCTGTACGGCCGCCACCTCTCTGCAGACAATGGCAAACCTCAGAGAGTAATCAAAATGCCATGTAAAGCTTCTTGAGAACGAGAACATTCCGTTCCTCGCCGTTCGGAGTCGGCGTTAAGCATGTAGGTCCGGTTCTCGGTCAATTGTGTACAAACTTAATAACACGCACAACACAAATTGATCATAAGAAGCTAGGTCAAACTCCTTTCAAGGGCTGAAATGGCCAGTTATTTATTTTATTTATAGAGCGTGAGTTTTGTTCGTCGAGAGAGGGCTCTGCTTCTCAATTGCCTACTCAGCCCAAAGTAACACCTGTTGGCAAGAGTTATGCTTCGTTTTATCTCAATACTGACATCGTTGAAAGATTTTATGCTGGATTATCTGCGTTCACTGCAAGACCCATTCGACTCGACTCTTTCGCCATTCTGGAGAATGCTGCACTGACTTCGCGCGTATTATGGCTAACGACATCGATATCATCAGCATACGCCAGCAGCATAATACTTTTGTAGAATATAGTGGCACTGCGTCTCAAACCAGCAGCTCGGATGATCTTCTCCATCATTAGGTTGAAAAAGTCGCACAATAAGGAATCACCTTGTCTGAAACCTTGGACCCAGACGAAACTGAAGTAAGGAACGTGGTGTCCCATATTTTTTTGCTGCAGATTTTTTAAAAATTTTGCCATTTCTAATTGATGACAGGGCTTTTTGTAAAATACTTTCATCGTACTTTCTCGTTTTTTTTTTGCATTTTAAATTACTATTCTGAAAAAAGAAAATATTCAGTTATTGGCATTAAAAAAAGTATAATGAATGGCAGTGCCAGTTATTGTAGTAACATCAAATTCAGTTATTGGCACCCCGTGCTAATAATTCAATTTTTGTTTTTTTGGAAGCAATTGTTGGCACCCTCGTTTAATTACATTAATGCGGTTTAAACTAAGATATTAAGACGAAAATAAACTATTTAATGTTTAATCAATCAAAAAAATCAAACGCGTCTACATAAAAAATCCATTAATATATAAGAAACAGTACTCACCAAATTTCGGTTTGCTATTGATATCAACACTGTAAAACTTGTTTTTCACTGACGATGAAAACACCCTTGCAGCTCCGAAGTTTACAAACAAATGAGCTTCTTAATGTTATTACACAATTGAGAACAAAGAGAGGAAAACAACTACAGAATTAGAAAAGTAGAATTCATAAACAACGAGACTTTAACGATATTTCATAAATGCTATTGAAATAAAGGGTGCCAATAATTGATGCCAAATTTTTGAGTGCCAATAATTGTAGTCGGTACGCTAATTGTTTATTTAAGATTTGTAAGGCACCCTGTGCTATCGAGCCATTCTATTACAATTTCCCGTCATATTTCTCGTTATTACTCTTACTTCACTCATTCGTTACTTTCTCATATTTTGAGAAAATTTCAATTCTTGAAGTGAATATTTTTCATTGCACTACAAAATATATCCGAACTTGTATTTATTTAACCAAATTATTTTTGATTGAATAAAGATTGAAATACACATGCCAATTTAGACATATTTGTGGTACATTAAAATAAAATATATCTATCTTCCGATCTTGTTTGTAAATTAATTAAATTGAACAGGACATAGTATAAAGAAGCAAAACAAGCAAAAAACGCGATAAGAGATTGAAAAACATCCAAATAACTGATGATCACAACAACGGGGTCAAATCAACAAATCCCTACAATCAAACATCAACTCTTGTGGATTTACATTTAGAGGGCTCTGAGTAGTCAGAAGCTATTGAGGAAATATAAACAATGAATTTAACAGAACTAAATGCTTATGGAAATGGACTGCTATATGCTGGCTTTAATCAGGACCAGGGTGATGAGTGCTCTATAGATTATTATCTGAATTGATTTAATGTTGTTCCCTTATTGTAGGTTGTTTCGCGTGCGCCACTGATACAGGGTTTCGTGTCTACAACTGCGACCCTTTGAAAGAAAAAGAACGCCAACACTTTCCAGAGGGCGGTCTCAGCCATGTTGAGATGTTATTCAGATGTAACTATTTGGCTTTAGTAGGTGGTGGCATACGTCCTTTGTATCCACCCAATAAAGTTATTGTCTGGGACGATTTGAAGAAGGCTCCGGCAATATCTTTGGACTTTAATCAACCTGTTAAAGCAGTGCGTTTGCGTCGTGATCGTATTGTTGTTGTGCTCGAGGGTGTCATTAAAGTCTTTACATTTACGCAACAACCACAGCAGTTGCACGTGTTCGAGACGAGCACAAATCGTCTGGGTCTTTGCGTCTTATGTCCACATAGCAACAAGAGTTTATTAGCCTTCCCCGGAAGGCGCACAGGACACGTTCAGGTATTTATACCAAATTCAGAAACACATTAAAACAAGCTCATGACTCTTAACTTCTTGATCTTAATGAATAGATTGTTGACTTGGCTAATACGGAACGCGCCCCATTAGAAGTTGTCGCTCACGAAGCAGCCATCAGTTGCATTGCGCTTAATCTACAAGGTACACGTGTGGCAACAGCCAGCGAGAAAGGAACACTAATACGAATCTTTGATACTGACAACGGCAAAAAAGTTGCTGAACTACGACGTGGTAGTAATCAGGCAACAATCTATTGCATCAACTTTAACCATCAGTCCACCATGTTGGTTGTTTCTTCCGACCATGGCACTATTCACGTTTTCAATCTAGATGATCCGAAGCCCAAAGAATCAACTCTGGGCATTATACCAAAATATTTCTCTTCGCAATGGAGTTTCGTCAAGTTTTCCATACCACAAGGACCGCCTTGTATATGTGCATTCGGATCCGATTCCAATTCGGTTATAGGTATGTGTTAATCAATTATTCTCAACACCTAATTACATATTTTCACTTTCTTCAGCTATATGCGCCGATGGTCATTACTATAAGTTCGTCTTTAATAGTAAAGGTGATTGCAGTCGCGATGTCTGCACACAATTTTTAGAATTAGCTGATGATCTTTAATTTATCGATCGTTACAAGTTTATAGATCTTCTATGTGAATTACTATATAAGTTAAGTAATTTCCTATGTATCCATGGGCAAAGTTTAAAAAGAAAGAAGAAAATGTGATCGTGTGCTTTTGATTCTATGCTGGATTTATGTCAAGCCTTTTAGTTTTTTTAACTTATTTGACAAATGACATAACCCCCTTAAGTTATCTGGAAATGGTTAAATCCTCTATTTTTACATATTTTTACCAGGTTAATCAACAATCTTAGAACAAAGCTATATATATCAGAACTGAAGTTTTGAAATTTATTAAATTATAAATTTATTTTGTGTTATTTACTCGTTGTGAAATGTATTTCATTTATTACACAAACGCAGTTAAAATATGACTTACTTTAAAATAAAGATAATGTTACTACAGTAAATAAATAAATGTATGCTTGGAATTAAACGTAACAGTAATTTTTATTTGTCCATCATTACTTGGATTGATTACAAAATCTGTGGTCATATCTTCATGAATTTGCTTCGACAATTAATCTAAACTTGAATTTCAGGTTCATATATTAAAATGATCAGATCCAATAAATTTTGTTACCATCGCGGGAATTTCATAAAAATTTACTGTATCGGTTTTTAATGAATGTAATGTTTTGGTTCACAGAAAAATGGATTTGCAGTGATCTGGTTACACCAATTAGTAAAGAAAATGTGGTATGCCGACCTCAAAATAAATTTAAACTATATGAATAAACAAAAAAGATTTAAAAATTTTTCCCCAAAAAAAAAAAAATAAAGAACATCAACTATTAAAATTAATAAAAATTTTCATAAAACTCATATTTCAGAATCAGAATCAATATTTAACCCTTTACTGCATTTTGTTGCAGATCTGCAATAAATTTAATTTTTAAATTTTATTTAAATTAAATTTAAATTTAATTTTTAAATTTATTGCAGATCTGAAATTTTTAAGAAAATTTTTAATTTTTAAAAAAATTTTTAAGAACATAGGCGAAGAAAGTGAGGATGGAATAGATTTTTCTTATGAAGAAGATGATGAAAACCAACCTCGGGTAGATGTGTATTGAACAAGTAGGTGATCACAATGGAATCAATATCGCTGTTCTTGCATGGAAAGATAATAAAATTGTCACTTTAGCTTCTAACTTTGCAGGAAAAATGCCATTTTCTTCGGTTCGCAGATATGACAAGTCCCAAAAAAAATCAATATCGATAGATCGCCCATTTGTGGTTAAGGAATATAATGAGCACATGGGAGGCGTCGACTTATTAGATAGCATAATGGAGTTGAACAAGTTGTGGCGTCCGTGGCGTTGTTGGTTAAAGTGCGTGGCCGCTATGTCAACGAACCTGGAGACCCGGGTTCGAATCCCAGCAGCGACAGAAAATTATTTGAATTAAAAATGATTTTTCTGTACGGCCGCCACCTCTCGGCAGACAATGGCAAACCTCAGAGAGTAATCAAAAATGCCATTTAAAGCTTCTTGAGAATAAGAACATTCCGTTCATCGCCGTTCGGAGTCGGTGTTAAGCCTGTAGGTCCATTTCTCGGTCAATTGTGTACAAACTTAATAACACGCACAACACAATTGATCATAAGAAGCTAGGTCAAAGTCCTTTCAAGGCCTGAAATTGGCCAGTTATTTATTTTTTTTTTATTTTTTTTAATGGAGTTGAACAAAATAAAATTGCGCAGCAAAATTTGGTATATTCGCCTATTCTACCATTTTCTGCATATGACAATGTCCAATTCTTGGCTTTTATTTCGACGCATCAAAAGAGAACGTGGTGAAGCAGATGATGTGCCAACTTCTGCTAATTTTAGGATCGAAGTAGCCGAAACTTTATGCAAATATAATACTAAGAAAGTGATTAAACGCAAAAGTGATACGCAAAATTCAATCGAAGAAAAAATAATGGACCGGCCCAGTACATTCCTCCGGAAGATGTCCGACAAGATCAAGTTTGTCACTGGCCCATTTGGACAGAATAGAGAATTCGATGAAAACTACCCAAAATGTTCAGGATACACGCAAACAATTTGCGAAAAATGTAATGTAGGGTTGTGCTACAATAAAGTTAATAACTGCTTCAAGGAATTTCATTTGACATAACATGATATAAATTTTTGCGCTATAGCGTAATGTTGCAGAAATGCAACATACATGCCTTTTTTGTTAATAAGTTAACTAAAACCAAACACAAATTTTTTTATTATTTAATTTTTATCGTAAATAGGTTAAATGAGATCGTTTCAAAAACATTTTACTGAAAATGAAGAACTTGCACAGTAAAGGGTTCATAATTTTGGACATCCAACAATGTTTGGGTTAATTTTTTTGTCTTTGATATTGTGTAAAACGAATAAAGAACGCATATTTTTTTAGCTTTGAATCTAAAATTTCAGGTATTCAGTCAAATCTGCCTTGGTTCGAAATTGTGATAGATAAGAGGGAAGGAAAAGAAAAGGTAATTAAGTGAAATATGTGAAGGATATTCTAAGCGTGGTGGAAAGCCGTACAAAACGTGTGAATTTGAATTTGAGGCAGGTATTATGTATTTACCTCAGTCAATTCAAGTTATAAGGCCATCTCATCCACTAACTTCTCTACCACCAACTTACAACTTCAAGTTGTAAATATTGATGAATTTTCAATTTTAGTTGATTAGAAATGAGGATACAAAATGCAGAAAGGTTAAAGCGTTGGATCATGGCCGAGTCGGGATTCGAACCCGGGATCTCTGGCGTGGCAGTCGACCAAGCTACCTGCCTGACAACCGAGTCCGTGATGAACCCTTCGTTCAAAATCCGAGAATGTTAAATTTTTTGGTAGATCTGTCAAACTTATGAATCGGTGAATGCATGGTTGAATTAATAAGGTTGTCTCGAGGCTGATCGTACTCTCTTCTCATTACCCATTATTGTCAAAATCAATGAAAAGCTACAACAACAACAATTTCATCGGCTTTACATGTTATCAATGTTCGCTTTCAGATTTTTTATGAGCTGTCAACTTCGATTTAACATTTATGGGAACTCGCTCTCACCCATGAGACAACCTTATTTATTCAACCATGGAACGTAGTCTCGCGCATTGTAGAATAAACAAGGGAAGGTATATTTAACGAGGTAGTCTCGTAACGAAGTGATGGGCACAGCAGCTGTCAAACATAAGATAAGCATAAAAAAGAAAAAAAAAACAGTGAATAGAAAACAATTTGCTTTTGTTTGTAAACAGCTGACTTTGACAGGTGCTGTACCTATCACAAGAGAGAATTTCAACTACAACACTACATTGTTTTGATGATTTTGACAGTGTCGACTCAGAGTGCGAGAGGATTTTCAGCTGCGAGACTACCTTTTTTATTCTACCATGCTTTCGCGACTTAAGGCCCCTATTACGCTGCGGCCACACGTGCAAGTAATCACTTGCAAGTAGAGAATACATATTAACTTCGAAAAAATTCGAAAATTGCTGCAAGTTGGTTTAGCGACCACATGTGCAAGTGCAAGTTCATTTACAAAATGTCATCGAACGCAAAGGTTCGCGCTACAATTGTAGTATTGCGAGAGCTGGAAAAGCTACAAAATGAAAAAAATGAAGAAAACAAGTTACCAGTGTGCTTGTTGTATTAAATTGTGAAAAATCTGAGTAAAATCTCCAAAAGATTAACAAAAACAACACTCTTGTCCCCTTTTTTGACATTTACTTGCAGCAAGTGTCAAAATCCACTGTCTCTGAAAATTCGTTGATAGTAGCGCTGCAAGTCGGCTGCAAGTGCGAAATTGCGAGTGTGTTAGTAAAATTATTTGAATGTATATAGTTTTTCGAACTTGCACTTGCAGGTGTGGCCGCCGTGTTAGGTACGACAACTCAACTTAAGTTGACGTGAGTTAAGGCCCCTATTAGGTACGACAACTCAACTTAAGTTGAGTGTGTACTTTGTAAATTTGTATTGTCTATTACACATTTGAGGTACATACGTGTCTGTCGTCTGACAAGTATGTATCTCAGAGATGTGTGTGTACTTTTTTTGTATTATGTTTAACAATGCAACTCTATGTCGAGTGTAAGGATTGTCAAAAACCTACATCTGCTTTGAGCTAGTTGTATAGCGTCTTTTTCATACGAACTTTTTATCTGTTTATTGTTTTTTGTTAATTGAGTGAAAATGGATAAAAATACGTAACTAAAATAAAAAAAATATGTTATGTATATGCATATATTATTATCCATATCATGTATATATTATATTATTATAATAATAATATATGCCATAGCGTTTCACACATCTGGAGCGCTTTTTAAGTAAACCAAATTCATATTAAAATTTACATTGGATGCGCTAGGATAGAAACGCTTCTTAAATGCAGCTAAAAATCGTTTAAAAAGCGCTTCAACAAATAGTTAAAAAAACTCTTTTATGTGTTAGTCCAAGGAACGCTGTGTTCTCCTTGGACTATACATAAAAACAAAGCGAGAAAATTTTATTCTTTTTTACATGCGAGGATTGAACTCTACAACTCTGCATTACAGTTAAATGTCTTATCGCTCTGCTATTTCCTTGCTAAGGCCCCTATTAGGTACGACAACTCAACTTAAGGCCCCTATTAGGTACGACAACTCAACTTAAGTTGAGTGTGTAATTTGTAAATTTGTATTGTCTATTACACATTTGAGGTACATATGTGTCTATCGACTGACAAGTATGTATCTCAGAGATGTGTATGTATTTTTTGTGGTATTAGGTTTAACAATGCAACTATGTCTCGAGTGTAAAAACTGTCAAAAACTTACATCTGCTTTGAGCTAGTTGTATAGCGTCTTTAGAGGTGCCCAAGCCCTATGCACTTGGTGCACATTTGTTTTTGTAAAAGCACTTGGGCATAGGCTGTGTATTCTAATATACACACACAGCACTCCGCACTAAGCAATACAAAATACACAAACAAATTTGTCTTTTTTGTTTATGATCTTTTTTCGTTGCTTATACCGAAGTGCAAGCAACAACACTTTCGTATGCTTTGTTGGTACATTTTGGTGACAGTGATCTTCTACGTATATTTTGTTGTTGTCTAACATAGTATGCTTTCGTTTACGAAAGGTTGCAGGATTTTATATGTATTAGTGTTTGCACTTCCATAAGAAAGTTTTGGGCACTGCTGCTCTATACCAAGGGTGCCCAAGCCCTATGCACTTGGTGCACATTTGTTTTTGTAAAAGCACTTAGGCATAGGCTGTGCATTCTTATACATACACACAGCACTCTGCATTGAGCAATACTAAATACACAAACAATTTTGTGTTTTTTGTTTTTGATCTTTTTTCTGCCTATGCCAAAGTGTAAGCAACTACACTTTCGTATGCTTTGTTGGTACATTTTGGTGACAGTGATCTTCTACGAAGACTTTGTTGTTGTCTAACGTAGCATGCTTTCGTTCACGAAAGTTTGTAGGATTTTAGATGTATTAGTGTTTGCACTTCCATAAGAAAGTTTTGGGCACCCCTGCTCTATACTATTATTTCCTTGCTTTATTACTTGTGAACAAAATACATACACACAAAAATTGAAATTAATGCGAACAGCTGATTCATTTCAACGAAAGTGTCAAAATTTCGGTGTAATCATGCTCCAATAGAAACAGCAATTTTACACCACAGCTCAACTGAAAATGTATGTTATGCGTAATATGGCAAAAAAGTTCAGTTGAGGTGTCTTAACTCACGTCAACTTAGGCCCCTATTAGGTACGACAACTCAACTGAAGTTGACGTGAGTTAAGACACCTCAACTGAACTTTTTTGCCATATTACGCATAACATACATTTTCAGTTGAGCTGTGGTGTAAAATTGCTGTTTCTATTGGAGCATGATTACACCGAAATTTTGACACTTTCGTTGAAATGAATCAGCTGTTCGCATTAATTTCAATTTTTGTGTATATGTATTTTGTTCACAAGTAATAAAGCAAGGGTGCCCAAAACTTTCTTATGGAAGTGCAAACACTAATACATATAAAATCCTGCAACCTTTCGTAAACGAAAGCATACTATGTTAGACAACAACAAAATCTACGTAGAAGATCACTGTCACCAAAATGTACCAACAAAGCATACGAAAGTGTTGTTGCTTGCACTTCGGTATAAGCAACGAAAAAAGATCAAAAACAAAAAAGACAAATTTGTTTGTGTATTTTGTATTGCTTAGTGCGGAGTGCTGTGTGTGTATATTAGAATACACAGCCTATGCCTAAGTGCTTTTACAAAAACACATGTGCACCAAGTGCATAGGGCTTGGGCACCTCTAAAGACGCTATACAACTAGCTCAAAGCAGATGTAAGTTTTTGACAGTTTTTACACTCGAGACATAGTTGCATTGTTAAACCTAATACCACAAAAAATACATACACATCTCTGAGATACATACTTGTCAGTCGATAGACACATATGTACCTCAAATGTGTAATAGACAATACAAATTTACAAATTACACACTCAACTTAAGTTGAGTTGTCGTACCTAATAGGGGCCTAAATTACTTGTGAACAAACTACACATACACAAAAATTAAAATTAATGCGAACAGCTGATTCATTTCAATGACCGTGTCAAAATTTCGGTGTAATCATGCTCCAATAGAAAAAGCAATTGTACACCACAGCTCAACTGAAAATGTATGTTATATGTAATATGGCAAAAAAGTTCAGTTGAGGTGTCTTAAGTCAAGTCAACTTAAGTTGAGTTGTCGTACCTAATAGGGGCCTAAGACACCTCAACTGAACTTTTTTGCCATATTACGCATAACATACATTTTCAGTTGAGCTGTGGTGTAAAATTGCTGTTTCTATTGGAGCATGATTACACCGAAATTTTGACACTTTCGTTGAAATTAATCAGCTGTTCGCATTAATTTCAATTTTTGTGTATATGTATGTATTTTGTTCACAAGTAATAAAGCAAGGCAATAATAGTATAGAGCAGGAGTGCCCAAAACTTTCTTATGGAAGTGCAAACACTAATACATATAAAATCATGCAACCTTTTGTAAACCATGGTATAATAATATAAGGTAGTATTGACAGTTGCTTGGGCATCGACCATCTGTCAAAAAAAATGTCTAGAAAGAGAGCGTTCAATTATTTCTTATGTTTTCGCCATTGTTTATGTTTCAGCGCTTGCAAATAACCAAACATTTTCTTACAAAATATTGCCTATTTTATTTAATCAATAGTGAATTATTATTACTACAACGAAGATAACTTGTGAACTTTGTGTTATTAAGTGCAAACATAAGAAAAAATGTTGAAAACGTTCAAATGTAGCAACCTCAGCAGCTGCAGATGCATATGGACGAAATTAAAGAGTTTCCAATTATTATTAAGGCCCCTATTAGGTACGACAACTCAACTTAAGTTGACGTGAGTTAAGACACCTCAACTGAACTTTTTTGCCATATTACGCATAACATACATTTTCAGTTGAGCTGTGGTGTAAAATTGCTGTTTCTATTGGAGCATGATTACACCGAAATTTTGACACTTTCGTTGAAATGAATCAGCTGTTCGCATTAATTTCAATTTTTGTGTATATGTATTTTGTTCACAAGTAATAAAGCAAGGAAATAATAGTATAGAGCAGGAGTGCCCAAAACTTTCTTATGGAAGTGCAAACACTAATACATATAAAATCCTGCAACCTTTCGTAAACGAAAGCATACTATGTTAGACAACAACAAAATCTACGTAGAAGATCACTGTCACCAAAATGTACCAACAAAGCATACGAAAGTGTTGTTGCTTGCACTTCAGTATAAGCAACGAAAAAAGATCAAAAACAAAAAAGACAAATTTGTTTGTGTATTTTGTATTGCTTAGTGCGGAGTGCTGTGTGTGTATATTAGAATACACAGCCTATGCCTAAGTGCTTTTACAAAAACAAATGTGCACCAAGTGCATAGGGCTTGGGCACCTCTAAAGACGCTATACAACTAGCTCAAAGCAGATGTAAGTTTTTGACAGTTTTTACACTCGAGACATAGTTGCATTGTTAAACCTAATACCACAAAAAATACATACACATCTCTGAGATACATACTTGTCAGTCGATAGACACATATGTACCTCAAATGTGTAATAGACAATACAAATTTACAAATTACACACTCAACTTAAGTTGAGTTGTCGTACCTAATAGGGGCCTAAAACACCACGGCTGGAAAACGTTAAACACATATCACACATAATTTTTTCACAACTTTCATTATTATAATTGTGTATTTAACGCACATATTTTGCGGAATTTATTTATTTTTACATTCGTTTAATTCTTGTTGCACGAACAACTGTTTTTGACAAATGGTCGTTGCCTTGTTGCTGAGAAAATCTATACTTGTCAATGCTACCTGTATAATTGTATCATGTTGTAAACGAAAGCATACTATGTTAGACAACAACAAAATCTACGTAGAAGATCACTGTCACCAAAATGTACCAACAAAGCATACGAAAGTGTTGTTGCTTGCACTTCGGTATAAGCATGATACAATTATAAGGTAAGCTCATTTTAAGATGGCTGCTCAATTGAGAAATTTTGCAACAACAAAGCTGTACGAGCTACGAACGTCAAACGACAAAAGCACCAACAACAACAAAGAAAAACGAAAAGCTATCAGCTGATTTTGACAACTAGCGCACCCTGCTCTTCAATATGAGCCTACCTTGTAATTGTATCATGGGTATAAGCAACGAAAAAAGATCAAAAACAAAAAAGACAAATTTGTTTGTGTATTTTGTATTGCTTAGTGCGGAGTGCTGTGTGTGTATATTAGAATCAGTGTTGCCATGTGGGCAGATAAAACTTGTTTTGCCAGTTTTTTGAGAGGGTAGAAAGTTTTCAAGTTTTTCCCTAAAAAATAAAGTTTTATTTTATTTTACCCAGTTTTTCAAGTTTTTACGATTAAGGGGGGAAATGTACCCAGCGGCCGAAGAAAAAAGGTAATGTTTGTGCATTTTTTGAGGAAACCTAAGGGATATTTTTAAATGAGGGTTTTTATAAAAAAAAAAATACACATTCAAGAGTATGTTTAGTGTTTTTTTATTAAAAAAAAATTAATATTAAGGTAGATACAGTATTTTTTATAGAGCGCTCTGAAAATGCGGTGACCAAGATTGCTCCTCCTAAATTCAACTGAAACAAAAAAAATTAAATATATTATTAAACTAGATACTTAAAACTCGTACTTGTCATAGCCGATTTTGAAAATATTGATTTTTCACAAAATGGCGGACTTCCGAACGTAAATTAACGATTTTCGATCAAAAATTTGTCATTATTTTGCCTATAACAAATGAATGAAGCTATGAAAAAAAAAATCCTATGACAAGTACGAGATTATTATGAATAAAACAAGCCTGCAAAAAAATCAAAACGATCGGTTCACTGAGCTTCGAGAAAACTTGGTCACCGACTTAAATAATAATAACATGATTTCGAGAAAAACGCGTTTGAAAATAAGGGCCAGCACTGCGCGTTCTAGAAGGCGGTTTACTTACTAGGCTGTAACTTTGTTATTTTTTGAGATATCTGGAAAAAAAAGTTCTGGGTATATTTCCCCACTTAAAACGATGCTTTCTATTTTAGTGAATCTATGAATCAAATAGATAAACTAAATTGTACACTAAGAGAAATAACGCACATTAACATTATCCACGCCTGAGTATATATTTAATTTAAATATTTACGTGGATAAATCAAATATTTTCCATACAACTCGTTTTTTTCCCGTATTTAAATTTTATGTATGCCACACTGACACACATATTGCATACAGCTGCCAAGCAGCCGCCGCACAGGAACAGAGTGCGATGCTGCTGGAGTTTCTTCGCACCAGCAGTTGCAGGTTTCTTATAGTTCTCATTTAGTTAATGTTGCAAGAGTAATATAGCATGGATATTTGGCAAATATGATTTGTGAGTGCGGTGGTGAGTGCGATGCATGATGAATTCATATAAGGTGGAGTGACAACTCGGTATTTTCTCAGAATGTCACTCCACTCTACATGATTTCTACATGATCATGCATCGCACTCACCACCGAACTCACAAATCATATTTTCACAAAAAGAAAATAAAATATACCACTAAATGGCGTTTGATATGGACGCAGCTCGTAGGAAATATTCAAATAAATTGTTTTTCAATTTCAATATTTTTATATAAAATTTCCTTAAATGCGATAGTTTTATTTTCAAAAAGTAAATATTTGAAAGATATTTAAATATATTCGTGCATAATTTTAATATATTTTTTATTAATTCTGTTTAAATATTTTAATATTTTATTTAATTAAAAAAAAATTTAAATAAATTTTAAATATTTACGTAGTCGATTTAAGTAAATGCGTTATTGGTGCAAAAATGACTAGCTTTTTGGATAAATTAAAAAAATTTTTGGATAAATTTAATATTTTTTCCCTTAGTGTATGTTACTACAAAAACATAAGTATCATTTGAAGCTGCTACTACTAATTTTCACTCCTTTTCAAAGTTTATTTTTATGGCAGCGCTGTTGCTATTATTGTTGCTGTCATTGTTTCTGTTCTTTTGTCTCGGTTTCCCTTCGATGAGTCTTGGCGGTCAATTTTTGGCAACTCCTTTTAAAACTTGACGCTTCAGTTTACATATATTCAGAGTTGACGATCAAGTCTTCCGTATTTTCTTGAGAAATAAAGTGGACAAAATAACGGGACAACAAGAGAACAAAGCGAATTGCCAAAAATTTTAAAGCACACATTTTAAAAATACATGTTTTAGTTAATTTTTAATATCAAGTTTTTTCACCAAAAAACAAGTTTTTTTGTCTGGAAATCAAAGTTTTTTTAAAAAAAAATATGGCAACACTGATTAGAATACACAGCCTATGCCTAAGTGCTTTTACAAAAACAAATGTGCACAAAGTGCATAGGGCTTGGGCACCTCTAAAGACGCTATACAACTAGCTCAAAGCAGATGTAAGTTTTTGACAGTTTTTACACTCGAGACATAGTTGCATTGTTAAACCTAATACCACAAAAAATACATACACATCTCTGAGATACATACTTGTCAGTCGATAGACACATATGTACCTCAAATGTGTAATAGACAATACAAATTTACAAATTACACACTCAACTTAAGTTGAGTTGTCGTACCTAATAGGGGCCTAAGACACCTCAACTGAACTTTTTTGCCATATTACGCATAACATACATTTTCAGTTGAGCTGTGGTGTAAAATTGCTGTTTCTATTGGAGCATGATTACACCGAAATTTTGACACTTTCGTTGAAATTAATCAGCTGTTCGCATTAATTTCAATTTTTGTGTATATGTATGTATTTTGTTCACAAGTAATAAAGCAAGGCAATAATAGTATAGAGCAGGAGTGCCCAAAACTTTCTTATGGAAGTGCAAACACTAATACATATAAAATCATGCAACCTTTTGTAAACCATGGTATAATAATATAAGGTAGTATTGACAGTTGCTTGGGCATCGACCATCTGTCAAAAAAAATGTCTAGAAAGAGAGCGTTCAATTATTTCTTATGTTTTCGCCATTGTTTATGTTTCAGCGCTTGCAAATAACCAAACATTTTCTTACAAAATATTGCCTATTTTATTTAATCAATAGTGAATTATTATTACTACAACGAAGATAACTTGTGAACTTTGTGTTATTAAGTGCAAACATAAGAAAAAATGTTGAAAACGTTCAAATGTAGCAACCTCAGCAGCTGCAGATGCATATGGACGAAATTAAAGAGTTTCCAATTATTATTAAGGCCCCTATTAGGTACGACAACTCAACTTAAGTTGACGTGAGTTAAGACACCTCAACTGAACTTTTTTGCCATATTACGCATAACATACATTTTCAGTTGAGCTGTGGTGTAAAATTGCTGTTTCTATTGGAGCATGATTACACCGAAATTTTGACACTTTCGTTGAAATGAATCAGCTGTTCGCATTAATTTCAATTTTTGTGTATATGTATTTTGTTCACAAGTAATAAAGCAAGGAAATAATAGTATAGAGCAGGAGTGCCCAAAACTTTCTTATGGAAGTGCAAACACTAATACATATAAAATCCTGCAACCTTTCGTAAACGAAAGCATACTATGTTAGACAACAACAAAATCTACGTAGAAGATCACTGTCACCAAAATGTACCAACAAAGCATACGAAAGTGTTGTTGCTTGCACTTCAGTATAAGCAACGAAAAAAGATCAAAAACAAAAAAGACAAATTTGTTTGTGTATTTTGTATTGCTTAGTGCGGAGTGCTGTGTGTGTATATTAGAATACACAGCCTATGCCTAAGTGCTTTTACAAAAACAAATGTGCACCAAGTGCATAGGGCTTGGGCACCTCTAAAGACGCTATACAACTAGCTCAAAGCAGATGTAAGTTTTTGACAGTTTTTACACTCGAGACATAGTTGCATTGTTAAACCTAATACCACAAAAAATACATACACATCTCTGAGATACATACTTGTCAGTCGATAGACACATATGTACCTCAAATGTGTAATAGACAATACAAATTTACAAATTACACACTCAACTTAAGTTGAGTTGTCGTACCTAATAGGGGCCTAAAACACCACGGCTGGAAAACGTTAAACACATATCACACATAATTTTTTCACAACTTTCATTATTATAATTGTGTATTTAACGCACATATTTTGCGGAATTTATTTATTTTTACATTCGTTTAATTCTTGTTGCACGAACAACTGTTTTTGACAAATGGTCGTTGCCTTGTTGCTGAGAAAATCTATACTTGTCAATGCTACCTGTATAATTGTATCATGTTGTAAACGAAAGCATACTATGTTAGACAACAACAAAATCTACGTAGAAGATCACTGTCACCAAAATGTACCAACAAAGCATACGAAAGTGTTGTTGCTTGCACTTCGGTATAAGCATGATACAATTATAAGGTAAGCTCATTTTAAGATGGCTGCTCAATTGAGAAATTTTGCAACAACAAAGCTGTACGAGCTACGAACGTCAAACGACAAAAGCACCAACAACAACAAAGAAAAACGAAAAGCTATCAGCTGATTTTGACAACTAGCGCACCCTGCTCTTCAATATGAGCCTACCTTGTAATTGTATCATGGGTATAAGCAACGAAAAAAGATCAAAAACAAAAAAGACAAATTTGTTTGTGTATTTTGTATTGCTTAGTGCGGAGTGCTGTGTGTGTATATTAGAATCAGTGTTGCCATGTGGGCAGATAAAACTTGTTTTGCCAGTTTTTTGAGAGGGTAGAAAGTTTTCAAGTTTTTCCCTAAAAAATAAAGTTTTATTTTATTTTACCCAGTTTTTCAAGTTTTTACGATTAAGGGGGGAAATGTACCCAGCGGCCGAAGAAAAAAGGTAATGTTTGTGCATTTTTTGAGGAAACCTAAGGGATATTTTTAAATGAGGGTTTTTATAAAAAAAAAAATACACATTCAAGAGTATGTTTAGTGTTTTTTTATTAAAAAAAAATTAATATTAAGGTAGATACAGTATTTTTTATAGAGCGCTCTGAAAATGCGGTGACCAAGATTGCTCCTCCTAAATTCAACTGAAACAAAAAAAATTAAATATATTATTAAACTAGATACTTAAAACTCGTACTTGTCATAGCCGATTTTGAAAATATTGATTTTTCACAAAATGGCGGACTTCCGAACGTAAATTAACGATTTTCGATCAAAAATTTGTCATTATTTTGCCTATAACAAATGAATGAAGCTATGAAAAAAAAAATCCTATGACAAGTACGAGATTATTATGAATAAAACAAGCCTGCAAAAAAATCAAAACGATCGGTTCACTGAGCTTCGAGAAAACTTGGTCACCGACTTAAATAATAATAACATGATTTCGAGAAAAACGCGTTTGAAAATAAGGGCCAGCACTGCGCGTTCTAGAAGGCGGTTTACTTACTAGGCTGTAACTTTGTTATTTTTTGAGATATCTGGAAAAAAAAGTTCTGGGTATATTTCCCCACTTAAAACGATGCTTTCTATTTTAGTGAATCTATGAATCAAATAGATAAACTAAATTGTACACTAAGAGAAATAACGCACATTAACATTATCCACGCCTGAGTATATATTTAATTTAAATATTTACGTGGATAAATCAAATATTTTCCATACAACTCGTTTTTTTCCCGTATTTAAATTTTATGTATGCCACACTGACACACATATTGCATACAGCTGCCAAGCAGCCGCCGCACAGGAACAGAGTGCGATGCTGCTGGAGTTTCTTCGCACCAGCAGTTGCAGGTTTCTTATAGTTCTCATTTAGTTAATGTTGCAAGAGTAATATAGCATGGATATTTGGCAAATATGATTTGTGAGTGCGGTGGTGAGTGCGATGCATGATGAATTCATATAAGGTGGAGTGACAACTCGGTATTTTCTCAGAATGTCACTCCACTCTACATGATTTCTACATGATCATGCATCGCACTCACCACCGAACTCACAAATCATATTTTCACAAAAAGAAAATAAAATATACCACTAAATGGCGTTTGATATGGACGCAGCTCGTAGGAAATATTCAAATAAATTGTTTTTCAATTTCAATATTTTTATATAAAATTTCCTTAAATGCGATAGTTTTATTTTCAAAAAGTAAATATTTGAAAGATATTTAAATATATTCGTGCATAATTTTAATATATTTTTTATTAATTCTGTTTAAATATTTTAATATTTTATTTAATTAAAAAAAAATTTAAATAAATTTTAAATATTTACGTAGTCGATTTAAGTAAATGCGTTATTGGTGCAAAAATGACTAGCTTTTTGGATAAATTAAAAAAATTTTTGGATAAATTTAATATTTTTTCCCTTAGTGTATGTTACTACAAAAACATAAGTATCATTTGAAGCTGCTACTACTAATTTTCACTCCTTTTCAAAGTTTATTTTTATGGCAGCGCTGTTGCTATTATTGTTGCTGTCATTGTTTCTGTTCTTTTGTCTCGGTTTCCCTTCGATGAGTCTTGGCGGTCAATTTTTGGCAACTCCTTTTAAAACTTGACGCTTCAGTTTACATATATTCAGAGTTGACGATCAAGTCTTCCGTATTTTCTTGAGAAATAAAGTGGACAAAATAACGGGACAACAAGAGAACAAAGCGAATTGCCAAAAATTTTAAAGCACACATTTTAAAAATACATGTTTTAGTTAATTTTTAATATCAAGTTTTTTCACCAAAAAACAAGTTTTTTTGTCTGGAAATCAAAGTTTTTTTAAAAAAAAATATGGCAACACTGATTAGAATACACAGCCTATGCCTAAGTGCTTTTACAAAAACAAATGTGCACAAAGTGCATAGGGCTTGGGCACCTCTAAAGACGCTATACAACTAGCTCAAAGCAGATGTAAGTTTTTGACAGTTTTTACACTCGAGACATAGTTGCATTGTTAAACCTAATACCACAAAAAATACATACACATCTCTGAGATACATACTTGTCAGTCGATAGACACATATGTACCTCAAATGTGTAATAGACAATACAAATTTACAAATTACACACTCAACTTAAGTTGAGTTGTCGTACCTAATAGGGGCCTAAAATCCTCTCTCCCTCTGAGTCGAAACTGTAAAACTCAATACAAATCATTTTTCTCTTGCTAGAATAAATAAGGCAGACTCGCGGCTGAGACGCAAGAGTCAGAATTGTCAAAAATACATTGAACAACGAATACCAAAAGGGATGGAGAAATTATTTGTATTGATATTGACAGTTTTGACTCACAGCGAGAGGGGATTTTAAACCGCGAGACTCTTTTTTTAATCTACCATACTCAAAATCACCACCTGACTTAAATATCTAGCTCGCCTTTTTCTCCAATATGAGCCTACTTTGTTACTGTCAAAGAACTAAGATATAAGGAAGTGGTGTTATTGTCCAAAAGTGTGGTATTTTTCTTATTCGTGTTAGTTGACACAAATACATAAACATTCACAAAGGGCCGTATTCAGTTGCATCGAAGAAGAAGGCTCAATTTGTTTCTGATTCGAATAACATATAAAACAGGTGCTTAGAGTTATACGGTATTAATAAAACGTTTGATAATTAAAGACCTAATAAATTAAAATAAAATTGTATTGCAATATAGACACATTTACAGAGGGCCATATTCGGTTAGATCGTTAAAGAAGGTCCAAACAGTTTCTAATTGGAATCACATATACAATAGATTCTGGGTTAAATTTGCTGATGTTGGTGCTAATTTAATAATATTATATAAAAATAGTTAAATTATTATAAAATATGATAATATAGTTTTGTTTTTATTGTATTTCCACACCACCTTTGAGGCATATAATATGGTGCGTTACCGATATTTTATTGGGAAATAATAATATAATATAATATAATATAATATAATATAATATATAATATAATTTGAGATCCACAATATGCGGAAATCTAAAAACAATCAAAAATAACAATAATGTATCATAAACTTTGCTGAAGACAAAAGCGCCCCAGAAGTACATTAAAGAGTGAAAA
This sequence comes from Pherbina coryleti, assembly GCA_943735915.1. Taxonomy (NCBI): domain Eukaryota; kingdom Metazoa; phylum Arthropoda; class Insecta; order Diptera; family Sciomyzidae; genus Pherbina; species Pherbina coryleti. The sequence continues at coordinate 95,909,106 of OX030949.1, read as the reverse complement.
ATAATGCGCCCCTGAAGCAGTGTTTGCGTTTTGACAACTGTGGTCGCATCAAATTGGCGCGAAAAATTTTTTTTTTTTACTGAGAAGGCTGTTTACAAGCAAACGCTCATAAATGACGAATGCTCATAAATGTCAAAAAACACACTCTGTCTCGCTCGCTCAATTTACGAATCGGCCACAGTTCACGTACACTGTATGTGTAGACAACACCACTTCCTTATATTTTAGTTCTTTGGTTACTGTATCATGGTCAAAATCAATGTAAATAATTTTCCGTTTCTTTTTTCAGTTCGGTGTTTTTGTTTTTTTTACAATTCTAATCCTGGGCTCTCATTTCCCTCTGAACGAAAAAAGAAAATCTCTCATTGTAACATCAGATTTTCAATTATCTTTTTTCCGAACGCATCAAAACGAATATTGTCCATAGATGCCAATCTGAATTCTTACAAAAATCTCTTTATCCCACATTAAAAACATAAAAATCCAGTATTAATTAAAAATTCGTCCAAAAAATCCCACACTGAATAAAAATTCCAAAACTATACCTCCGTATTTAAAAATTACTCAGCAAGCGCTAAACAGATAGAGCTGGCGCAATTTCTTATACGAGGCCAAGACCGACCAACGGCTGGATTACTTACCAGATAAGTAAATAAGTATTTAAAAACTCCACATAAAATCTCATAGCAGTTAAAAAATGCCTTAAAAATCTCTCATAACTAAAATAAGAACTCAATTTTGTTGCTGATATGATACAATACTTCTACATTATTTTTCATCTGGCACGAATTAAATATTCTATTGCTTTTGAACTTTGGATTTTTATGCGATACCCACTGATTGGAAAAAAATTTAAAGTATTTTGGAAACATAAAAAGTACAACTAAAAACAATTTCGGCATGAACTGGGAAACAAAATAGATTTTCAACTTATTTTTTGGCCTGCCGATTTTAAAGTGGTAAGCTATAAGCTTTATTTTTATCAATCTGTATTTGTTGTAAGTACTTACTGTACTTGGTAAGCCCATTTTTAAGGCCATATTAAGTCGTCAGGGCATTATATTATTGTAGTTAAGGCATTATCAGAAATTTTTTAAAAATTAGTTACTTTTATATAACGAAAAATCCTAATGAAAAGCAAACAATTCGGCAAAAACTACGTAAAAGCATCAATTTTAAATGCTTGTTAGCAAATTTAATTAATGCTTATTAAATTTATTTCAATTTATTAATATATAAAATTATTACATTTTGTAATTATTTAAAACTAATATATTCTTTATAGTTTTAAGCATGATTCTTTTGTTGAAATAAATTTCTATCTCTTTTAAATAATTTTTAATTTTATTCTGTGTTCACATCTTATACTACTTATTATTCATATTTTTCTTTGTTTACGGGTGAAGTAGGCCTATAGGAAATCCGAATACCCAAAAAACGCACCACTTGTGTACCTCAAGGGTGGTGTGGAAATACAATAGAAATAATCTTATAAAAGCGCATTTAAAAGACTTAATGCCTTTCTTTGATATTTAACCAAATGCGCCCTGTTTGAATGTGTCTATATTTGTGTGTACTGACACCAATAAGGAAAATGTTTCACTTCTGTTCAACTTCACCGCTTCCTTATATCTTACTTCTATGACATACATGCATGATATTGGCTACGTTCAGCAGGTGTATTTCAGCAACAGTAGATTTCAGTAGTACATTTGCGCAAGAATTTAATTTAATTGTTAATACTGAAAATTAACAGTATTTTATGCAAATAATTTTCAATTCTGGTTGATATGCTGTCGGAAGCACAAAATTTTGAGTTCCTTTACGACTCACGAACTTATATGCGTTTTTTTTTCTATTTTTGCTTGTGTCAAAAATTCTTTTGTCAAAATTTATACTAGTTCCTGGGGCTATATGAATTTTTTGACATTGAATGTTTGTTCCCAAGTTTTGATGAACATGTGCATGGCACAAACTGTATGAATGTACTCCTCCAATACCTAAGCTTAATTATTAATATCATAAAAATTAGAGTGAATATGAAAAAAAACAGAATAGTATTGAATTAAAAATTCTATTGGAAATTCTCACACCCACAGAATTTAAATAAATCTCTCGAATGCGTTTTATCCTAAAAATATATATATGCAAAAAACCATAAATTCATTTTTCATATAAAAAGTTTTTAAAAAAACTGAAAAGTAGCCATAACTCAAAACTACTTCTTTCGAGTTAAGTTGATATTGCCAGTGCTATTTTGTAGTGCTCTAATAAAATCTATTATAGTTTATATAATTTTAACCTTTTTTGTTTGTGACTTTATTTTATAATTTAAAAAGAAAATGGTTATTAAAATTTTATTTATTTCGAATTCGAGGTCAATTTATTTTAAGAAAAATATATTTATTTAGATCAAAGTAAAGAAACGTCAAATTGTAATCATGTGGATTGATTTTTACAATGACGGATGCCACCTTCTATGCATATTTGCCACTGTCAATGCAACTTTATCATAATACTGATGGGATTGGCATTGGACTTAAATTGGATCAATCAAGCAAACATTTTAATTCTGAGAACATTTTCAGCAGTTCAACAAAGAAGAACCTATAAGATCGTTTTTTTTCTTAACAAAGCAGCACAGAAACAGAATTTATTCTATTATTTTATAAAATTGTATCAGAAATTGGTCCTAAACGCACACTTTAATGTAGTTTTTATTTTCGAAGTTTAAAGTTGCTGCAATTTACTTTTTATAGTTTTGAAAAAACAGCTTCTTATTAATTTTTTGTATTAAATTCAGCATTATTATGCAAAAATTAACACACTATATTTTAGACTTGAATAATTTGATTCAGATAATGTTTTTGCAGTTATATCGACAATCATTCCAATAACAACATTGCCTTTCATCTCATGAGCTATACAAAGAATATAGTATTAAATCATACTCTCAATTTCGAAATCGGTATAATATTTTCTAAAATAAATTTAAGGAGAGACTACGCTTTCAAGATCGTAAAGTACTTTCAATATAAATAAGAAAATCCGAAAAAAAATCGTTTTTATTTTCAAATTATCGATTTTTTAAGAAAACAATTTTTTGATAAGATCTTTTAAAAAAATGGGTATATTTTTCTTAGTATTTAACCGATATTGATGGTTAAGGTATTATTTTAAAGGTAATATATGAAGCTTTCACATAATTTTAAATAAACCAAGTCTGTTAAGTATTTCATATTTTTTAGCTATTTATATGTAAAAGTAAAATATTTGTTTACATAAAACCGTTATTTTCTCAAAAAGTACTGTTATTACTGTAGGTTATGGAATTATTAAAGATTTAAAATTTATCTTTCATTTGGTATATAATATACTAGCGATACCCTGTGCGCGTTGCTGCATCCGACAAGTATATTGGAAATAATAAGTAAATTCAAAACTTTTATTAGTCCCTTAGTCTGACACCACACCCATGTTCCACTGCCCGTTACAGTTTCCCAGTAGCAGAACATCACTCCCAGGTGGCATTTCCATTATGAGTTTCAATGTCCTGTGATTTTAACTTCCACCAGTTTTCCAGTAGAAAGACTTTGGCAATTAGTAACTCCATACTGAGTTTTATTGTCATGCAACGCTTAGTTGCAAAGCTATTCAATATCAAAAATTTGACTTCTTTGGTCGAAGCCATAACCCCTTTTCCTATGCCCGTCCCAGTTCTCTTGTAGAAATACATTCTTCATTCTGAGTTTCAATGTAATGTGATTTCTACTTCCAAAGCTATTCGATACCTAAATTTGAATTATATCGGCAGTGCCACGCCCATTTGTCAAATGGTCACTCAATTTTGCCAGTCAAAGCACACAACTAAATAGTACGTTTTTACCGAGTTAAATTGATATGTGACTTATAGTTCGAGAGTTATACCTTCAATTTGGGCTGCTGAAAAAGTGCCACACCCCTCGTCCAACGCCCATAAATTTTCACCAGTGGAACGCCGGACGAAGCAAATCGGACGCTCCGTTCTTGAGTTATGGAATTCCAAACAAAAATCACGACTTTTCATATATGTATATATATATAGATATGAGAAAATATTTAAAATGCCATATCTCCGGAACCAATGGGCCAATTTCGTTCAAATTTTCCCAACGTACCCTGAAATTCTGGTTGAAATCAGTCGACCCGTTTCCGCAGTAAGTGGTGATATAAAAGAACTTTTTATATAAATAGATTTCATATTCACAACTATAAACTAATGCGCACATACTTTTCCAGCTATAAACAATATAAGGTATTCTGCTATTCCTGGTTAGCTAATATGGATTAATTACTTTCATGGAATAAGCATAACTATCACACATAAAAAAGAGGCACACAAATGGATCTTGATAAGTGTTTTATCAAAACTTCAACCTTTGTAATATGAGCTTAGAAACACTGCTAATAAAAGCTTTTTATCAGCTACTTGATAAGAGATGGCAGCACTGAGTCTGAGTCGAAAACAGCAACAGAATTTGTCTCATTTCCTCGTTCGTGTTTTCCTATAGAGACGAAGTATCGCTTATTTTGCGAGAGTACTACGTCATAGACACTGAATTATATTTATTTACATATGCTTATGTTAATATATTTAATTATTTTTAGCATTTTACTGTAGGGAATTTCATTAAAAGGGAAATAGATTCTGTCTATATTACAATTAACATTGTTGTTATTCATTAACATTCATTAGCTCATTTTTTCGATCATGCTTATAAGCAAAGCGTAATCAAAAAGAGCTTTTAAACACACAATGGAAAAGAAAGAAAAAGCTTTGTACTGCTTAATGCAGCGCTTATGAATAATTCTCTATGAAGTTTTCTTTTTTATTTAATCTCAAATTTCAATAACTTTTTAGGGTTGGTTTTAAAAAATTAACGGCTATATTCATAAAAAAATTATGAACCTCTTATAAAGCCTTCATAAGGAAAAAATCGAAAAAAAATTTAAAGAACATTATTCATAAACGTTCAATAGCGTTAAAAGTCTCTTTTAAATGCTTTATAAATGAGAGAATTTTAAAAATGGATGAAACCTTCAATAAACCCTCAATAAAGCATTTTTAAATTGTATTTTGTTTTCATCTGAGAACAAATTATGTCAAAAATATATCAAATTGTTTCAAAATATGTATATCAAAAACAAAGTAAATGTCAAAAAAATTATTGAAAGTGTTTGTTTATATATGAGAGGATTTTTAAAAATGGCTGAACGTTCAATTAAAAATATTTCAAAAATTTGGAAAATATGTCAAAAAAATTCAAAATATATAAACAAATTCAAAACAAAATGAAAATAAAACAAGAAAACAGTCAAAACATTTCAAAATATTTACAAAATAAGATAATAAAATGACAATTTTTTCAGTGCAGAGGATAGCTTCGAAGAAATATTGATGTTTAAACATGAAAATGTTGACGAAATTGTGACAAATAAATGAAAAGTCATTGAATTTATCAAATACACAAACCATTATTGACACTCTTCCCACATAAAATCGAAAGTGTTCCTATTTTAACTACAAAGCATCTACAACATTTTTATGAATAACAAAATTTTAAAAGACTTTATACCATTAAAAAGCTTTTCAACTATTAAAGGTTTTAAAGCTTTTTTAAGATATTTTTATGAATACGGCTGAAAGTATGCAATAGCTTAAGTTAAGAATGACGCTTTGAATTAGTAAAAGAATTATTAAAATCGGTTCAGTGGTTCTTTAGTTTAGCGTACACGAAGATACGTGATAAGCCTTTTATATAATAGTACACATATAGTATGATTTATTTGACTTTTTATGGTGTTTTTTATGAATAAATGATTTACACTTGTACGGAAAGTTGTTATTCCCAGAAGATTAAGGAGAGATTGCGATTTTTGGGGTGCCGCTTTACAACAATGTGCTCGTAAAGTACTTTTGATAAAAATAAGAATTCCCGAAGGAAAAATCGATTTATCAAATTATTTTCAAGTTACCGATTTCTCCAAATATTTTTTTAATAAGATATTCTTAAAAAACTGGCTATTTTTTCTTAGTATAAAATCTAAAAACTTTTTATATCAAAATAAAGGTAAATCTTTAGGATTTATATATGAAATATATTTTAAGCACCATAATACTGAAAATTTTTGAGTAAATAACGGTTTTATCAGTAATAAAAAGAAACATAATACGAAATCACTTGTAAAATTCAATATATTGCTAAATTGCATTTGATTTACATATTTACTGAAAGATAATTGAATAATCTTTGAAATAACGTACTATTATTTTAAATCCATTGGATAATGTCAAAGATATAGATGTTTTGTTAACAGATTTTGTAGCAAAGAAAAAATTTTAAAAATCGATAACTCTATAACCAGTGTTATATCACAGCGCCCTGGAAATCGCAGTCATGACAAATTAACAACACTGATATTTTTAATAATTTATTTTTATTTTGTGTACTTAAACAAAAATCCCACACTCTACAAAGATTTTTGAAAGATTTTAATTTTTCCCATAGTAATGGCAACCTTATTTTCCAATCAAATTTCGATTCCGTCGCTCACTCGTTGTTATTCTCGTTGTGTTCTCGTCCGTGTTTCCTTGCTGCTTGGCTAAAATTGTGCACATTTTTTCTCAAATTCAAAATAAAGAACCTGCAACCTCAAAGTGTGTGGAAAATTTTCTAAAAAGTGCATCATCACAAAACAAGCCACGTTAACTCATTGCCTAAAAAGTGAAAAAAGAAATGTCAGTGACACCCGCCCCACATACAAAACAAATCAAGTTTTACAATCCATCCAGCTCGGCCAGTTCAGACAGGTAAAAGATCCATGCTTGAAATTGGCACATGAAAAAATAAGCACACGCAATTGTTACTAAATCTATTTTGGTCGGTATCACTCCGTTTGGTCACACATTCAGTCAGTCTATAAATGAGACAATCACCCCCACAAAGCTTGCAGTCAAAACGAGTAATAAAAGTGCAAAAGTGCGGAAATAAATTTTGAAAATATCCAAATATTTGAATTAAAAAAATACTTTCATGCATCACATAAATTAACCGATATCTTTCGCTTTGTCATCAAACGTAAAATTTAAAGGTATACGTGCCGTAAAAATCGGAATTTGAAAGCAAATCAACGAGTCTGCAATTTTGTTTCGTACACGAGCGCAGCGTCACAAGACAACATATAGCCATCGCCAGAGCTTCCAATCCAGACACGAAACAAAATCACACAGCGACAACAGGCACAGGTCACAAACTGAGCCACAGTCTATTGCTACTAAAACAACCAGTCAGTCTCAAACTGCTACTCTTCAGAACGTGAGTAGACGATCGCAGGCAGTTGAACCCAACGGAATAGTTAGTTGATTTCTTGTGTGTCTGGAACTACATTAAATCACGTTTGTTCTACAGTCGCGCTTCAGTGCATCGTTTGTTAAATTAAAAAGTCTTAAAACCTTTGGATTTTTAAGCAATCGTAATTTGCTTGGTGCGCGTTTCAGTATATGCTACGGTGTTGGTGTGACCTATATTCAAAACTATTTATTTTACGGTTCGTCGATGAGTGGGTCTGCAGTGCTGACTGCACAAACAAAAATTGCCTCAACATCTGCATCTGAGTACAAGATGCCACCGGCCGCGAATAATGCGAAAAAAACATCATCTTCGTCGTCGTCGTCATCGGTGCAGTCCTCAACATCAACCGGTCTGGCATCCGCAAAGCTCAACAACGGTCATCACATGTAATTCATTCACTCACTCTTTTCTGTTTTTTGTTACGTTTTAAGTTTAATTTTCGATTTCGTTGTTAGTCGCTGGCTTTGCCACCTTTAATAACTAACTACCTCCTCTTCTACCCTAGTTTTTATGTATCTGTATTGCATTGTTTGTATTTATAATTTGGGTTCCTAGAGTGGTGGTTAATTCTTATCTTATCATTTGTATCAAGACACACCGTATGGTGGTAGAAAGCTACGATTTATAGGTTGAAATAATGAGTAGTTTTACCTTGACAGTGGTGATGAGCGTTAAATGTTAAAAGTGGATGACGAAATGCAGTCTTGGGATATAAGCTGCTGATCCCTATAAACGAGATATTTGGAATTTATTTCACTGAACTTTCGACGACAGTGGCGTCCCTGGCGTAGTTGGTTAAAATACGTGGCCGCTATGTCAACGAACCTGGAGACCCGGATTCGAACCCCAGCAGTGACAGAAAATTATTTGAATTAAAATAATTTTTCTGTACGGGCCGCCACCTCTCTACAGACAATGGCAAACCTCAGAGAGTAATCAAAATGTCATGTAAAGCTTCTTGAGAACAAGAACATTCCGTTCATCGCCGTTCGGAGTCGGCGTTAAACCTGTAGGTCCGGCTCTCGTTCAATTGTGTACAAACTTAATAACACGCACAACACAATTGATCATAAGAAGCTAGGTCAAAGTCCTTTCAAGGGCTGAAATGACCAGTTATTTATTTTTATTTTATTATTTGAACTTTCGACTAGAAAGTAGAAATAAACGACTTATTGATTGTTTTAAATTTATGGGTCAAGTTTGAAAAAAAAAACTGTTTAACCTTCTGAGCTGCTACAGGAAGAACATACAAAATCAGACACAAGTTCTTCAGAAACCATTTCCGACTCATACGTTTATTATTAGAACACTATATCTTTGACTTCTGTTCTCTAAATCAGTGATAAACTCTAGTCTATTATAGTCGGTCTTGAGAGCTATGATTTGTCTTTAGGGCCATGATTTAGTATTAATTTCAAAACCTTAAAAAAAGCTGGGGCTCAGAAGATATAGAGTATTTATTAAAAGATTAACTGCACTTAGTACTTCTTAGGAAGTAAAAATAATTTTTTAATTAACATTAACGCGAACACGAACTTAGAAATCCTCACTATAAAGGATAAGTTCAATTACATTTTCACCAAACTGAGATGTAGGTATTCCTATAATTTCTTTAAATTTCTTTAAATTTAAATACGAAATGTTAGAATATGTCAATTTAAAAGCCTTTCAGCCTGGAAATATATGCTGACAATTCGCTTGATATTGCTACGTTTATTGTCTTATTACAATATAATTAAATAGCGATATAAAGTTAGGTTATTGGTAACTTTCGTTACAATATTAACATTCCATTACTTATTGGTCATTTGTCAAATATTTTTCGATTTTTGTCAAAGCTCATATGAGCAACAGTAATCTTATAATCGATGATGAGCTGTTTTTTTTTTTTTATTATTGTTGTATCCATAGATAATGCCGTCTTCTGCCTATGTATCGGACATTTAACTTACAGAATTTTGGGCAACGTAAAAAATTCTATGATTGACTATTTTTATTTTTACAGTATTCAAATACTTTGTTGATAAGCATTGTACATGGAATGAACAACACAATAAAAGTAATGTTATCTTATATTTATTTAATAGAAAAATCAATTGTGCGTTGTTTTAATGAAAGAAATGTTACCAAAAATGTTTGGTAGTTTTAAAAGCTGAGAAGACAAATACTTTATAATAGAACTATTGGCAGCTCTAAGGTTTTTTCTTTCTAAAAAAACCTCCACCAAACCCTGTTCCTTTATTATTAAAAAACGAATTATTAAAAACCTAATAAGGGGCTAGCTTTGCTAGGCGTATTATTTAATATGTGATCGTTTGACATTTTTAAAAGAAATTGTGTTCCATTCATAATTTCCATGACCTTTTTATAACTAAATCAAAAAATTAAAGTGACATCCCAACAATTGATCGTTAGTTTAAAAAAAGAAAACAAATCCTACAGCTCTTGTTGATACACTCTATAGTGAAAATCTTTAATTTTAGTGTTTTAGCGGGTCTTTTGAATTAAACCCTTATGTATTAAATTAATTCTGTTCTTTCAAGCTTTTGTCTTATTTGTCCTAGTGATTCTGTGCACTTTTTCTTTTGCTCTTCATAGTTTTTTTTTTTGTTTATAGTTTTTTATTTTTTATGTATTATTTTTTGAAAGTTAAAATTGAAGTTTATTTGCAAATTTTTTACAACTGAACTTATAGAATAATATGTTTTATGGCGCCTGGCTAATTATGGAGTCTTGGTGGAACAAATTTTCCAAACTGTCAGGCCCGGGTTCAAAACCTATCTGACAGCAAACTTGAGAGAGTAAATAATGTTAGTGGCGGCCGTAGCCGAGTTCGTTAAAAAGTGCGTCAACCATTCTATGCCAGTTTGAGACCAGGTTCGAACCCCAGCTGACAGAAAAATTTTTTGAATTGAAATTAATTTTTCTGATGAGTCATCACCTCTCTGCAGCCAAACCTCAAAGAGTAAATAATGCCATGTAAAGCTTTTTAGAACATACACATTAGCCGTTTAGAGTCGGTATTAAAATAGTAGGTCCAGTTCAAGATCATTTCTGTACAAACATTTATTAACACGCACAACACAATTTGAACGTAAGAAGTAGGGGTTGAAATTATCAATTCGTTTTTTTTTTTTTAAATAATGCTAATATAAAGCTTATTGAAAACATTTAGCCAGGACCACTTATCTTAGACTTGTGTCCAAATATTCAAAACACACAACACAATTGATCATAATAAGCTTTGTCAAAATTCTTTCGAGGATTAAAATAGCCAATTCGTTATTTTATTTTGTTATAGAATAAGATGAAGAAATGAGTTCAATTTATACAACTCAACTTAAAGAAGCATTCATTCTAGAGAACTAGACTGCCCATTAGGGCGTATCGAATTACAATTTTTTTTCGAATTTCACATTCTAAGAGGTCTCAAAAGTTGCATGGGGTTGTCAAGATCACCCAAAAAAAATTTTAAGAAAAAAAAGGATGTCCTGCCCCGCAAGGACAAAGTTGTTTTTTGAGGAAAACAGTAAAAAATAACGACCTTAGAATGCTTTGACTTTTATAAAAAAAACTACGTATGTCTTAAAACAAAAGTAAGTATAGGCTTAAACTAACAATATATTGGCAAACACGATGCCACTCACGATTCTTATCCACATTGTCTTGTGTGAAGGATATTCGAAGCAAAAGTTGAAATCGAGATAGCACAGAACTTTTGATTGTTATTTGCTTATTATTTGTTAATTTGCTAACGTATTCCTTAAAGTTGCCGAATTAATAATTAGCATAATTTTTGCATATGCATTTTCCTATTTTTGAGAAATGTTTACTTGAATGCAATTTTTTAACTTTTTTAAAAAAATGAATATAAGATTTTATATCTCGGGTACCAAAAATGGTACCGAAGAAACTTTGCTCAATTTGGATTCTACAAATATTTCTTAACAACACCCTGTCTAAAAGTATTATTTTAAAATACCAGCTTAAGGCCACAGGGGGCGCCGGAAGCGGGGGGGGACAGGGGGCAGTCGCCCCTCGGTAAAAACTCCCACAATAATTTTTTTAATACAAATGTTTTTATCCAACAGATTAAATTTTTTTAATTTTAAGTTTAATTTGCGGCCTCGGTAGTCCAATTGGTAGCGTGCTCGACTGCCACCCCAGAGGTCCCGGGTTCGGTTCCCGGCCAGGTCATGGTCCTTCGCTTAAAACCTTTCGCTTAAAACCATTTGCAATTTTCTATCCTCATTCCTAATTAACTGAAATTCAAAATTCATCAATATTTACGACTTGAAGTTGTAGTTTGTGGATGAGATTGCCTTTATAACTTGAATTGACTGGGGTAAAGGCATAACACTTGCCTCTGATTCAAATTCACATATTTCTTTGGCTGTCCACCACGCTTAGAACATCCTACACGTGTTTCACTTGATTGCCTTTTCCTTCCCACTAATCTATCACTCCATTTCGAAGACTTAATCAAGACAGACTTGACTGAATAGGTATTCCATCTGAAATCCTTGGTTCAAAGCTAAAAAAAAAAAAAAAAAAAATCGAATTTTTGTAATCAGCTGTGAAGTCCTAAACTAAATAAACAATTTTAAAAAAATCTCATTCGATATAAGAATTGTTAAACGAAGTTGTTAAATTTATTGCTTTGATAATGACGGTACCAGCATCTGCAGCGGGTTCTGAACGTTCTTTTAGTGCCCTTCGCCGCCTTAAAACATACACTTGTGCTCATACAATTAAGACAAAAAAGAATTCGTTACTATTATTGCTATAATATTTTTCTGCTTTTGTTTTTTGCTTTCGCTTGCTCATGATAAACTATTACCGTTATAACGGTTTATGCAAAAAAAAAATTTTGAAGTAATTTGTTGTTATTCATAATCAGTGCTATTTTTATTGCGAAGCAATCAACATCTAAGTGCTCACGTAATTAAGACATTTGATTTAATAACGGTAAATAATATATCTTTCTACTTTTTTTTCATTGCATTGTAGATAAAATGATTAATGTATTAATTTTACTAATATTAAAATTTGATTTGGCCTAATGGGGAACAAAAAGAGCTCCACACCATGCGAGAGGAAAATGATTTGGAATTCCTACCAAAACTCTGAAAACGTTGCTAAAGTAGCTAAAAATTTGAGTGTTTCGCGTACCAGAGTATATATTGCCCTGGAATATTTTGAGAAACATCAAACTTTTGATGATTTGCCACTAAATAAGCCCCGCAAAACGATAGCAACTGATGACCGTAAATTGGTTAGGTTGAGCATATCAAACCCTTTTTTATCCTCCAGCGAATTAAGTGCTCAGATGGAAGCAGATTATAATGTAAAAATATCGTCGCAAACAGTTCGAAGACGATTAAAAGAAAATAGTTTAAATGGGCGAGTTGCACGAAGGAAACCAGATACATCCAAAAAAAATTGCGAAGGAGACTTTAATTCGCAAAGAAACACTTTACTAAAGAGCAAAAATTTTGGGATCTCATTGTATGGAGCGACGAATCTAAATTTAATGTCTTCGGAAACGATGGAAAGCCGTATGTTAGGCGTCCTCCGTTGAAAGAATTGGACCCAAGATACACCAAAAAGACGGTGGCTCTTCCGTAATGGTTTGGGGTTGTTTCACCTCATCTGGCGTTGGTCCAATACAACAAATAAGTGGTAAAATGACAGGTGAAATGTATAAGGATATTTTGGCGGAGCATTTGGACGGAGACTACGTTGAAAATTTGCCACTTGCTGGGATATTCTAGCAAGACAATGACCCTAAACATTGCTCCCGGACAGTGAAATCTTGGCTCGAGTCAAAATATATCCAAGTCTTGGAATGGCCAGCCCAAAGTCCGGACCTAAATCCGATAGAAAACCTTTGGGCTATAATTAAATGAAAGGTTTCAGGTCGAAAACCCAAAAATAAGCTTGAACTGTGGGATATTATTCAACAGGAATGGTACAAGATAACTCCCGAGTAATGCCGGACTTTAGTATGCTCCATGAGCAACAGATGTGCAGCGGTAATTCGCCAAAAAGGGCTCCCAACTAAATATTAATATCGTTGTGGCATTTGATAAAATTAAAACACAATTTATACAAAAACATGTGATATAATTTAAATTCTTTTCAGATGTCCTAATTATATGTTGCTTTCATTGCTGATGAAATAAACTAAAACTGAATAATTTTATAGAAAAATTAATTATTTTTAGAAAAAAATGCTTACATTATGTATATTATTACTGGAGAAATAAATGTTAAAGAAAAATGTTTAAAAACGTACTCCAAATTTTTTCAAAACATATATTTATGAATTGCGGTCGACATGTCTTAATTGTATGAGCACAAGTGTATATTCGATCAACTATGACGCAGGAACGCCTCACGCATGCGGCACTTCTTCATATCCACAAGGAAAAAACGGAAGAATTAAGCTTATCAGACATTATGCGAGAATTTATTTCTCGAAAGGATAGGAAGAAATATTTCGGAAATATTTAAGTTTATTGCTTTCACCGATTTTGTTCTCGTTTTGAAAATTTTTTTTTTTACTTGTTTCTAACCCGTGGAGTCTATACTAGTAAAAATTAGCACCAGAAAAAATAAAGTGGATGTTTAAAGTTATAAATTTAACTATAAACTAACAACTTTTGCTTTTATCGAACTTATTTTTACATCAATCTTTTCGTAATATATTATTTTTCGTCTTAATGACATTTTTAATGTAATAAAAAATGTTCTGCCCCCCCCCCAGTTGTACTGCCCACCCAGTTGAAATGAGCTTCCGGCGCCTATGGACATACGTCGTTTTTTTATAAAAGTCAAAGCATTCTAAGGTCGTTATTTTTTACTGTTTTCCTCAAAAAACAACTTTGTCCTTGCGGGGCAGGAAGACATCCTTTTTTTCCTTAAAATTTTTTTTGGGTGATCTTGACAACCCCATGCAACTTTTGAGACCTCTTAGAATACGATCTAAATTTTTCGATACGCCCTACTGCCCTACCAATAAAATGATCGAAAACTATTACAATTACATTTTTGCAAATATAAAATAAAAATCTTGCTAGAAAATTTTAAGAATAAATAAATAAAATCAATAAAATAAATAAAATAAATAAAATAAATAAAATAAATAAAATAAATAAAATAAATAAAATAAATAAAATAAATAAAATAAATAAAATAAATAAAATAAATAAAATAAATAAAATAAATAAAATAAATAAAATAAATAAAATAAATAAAATAAATAAAATAAATAAAATAAATAAAATAAATAAAATAAATAAAATAAATAAAATAAATAAAATAAATAAAATAAATAAAATAAATAAAATAAATAAAATAAATAAAATAAATAAAATAAATAAAATAAATAAAATAAATAAAATAAATAAAATAAATAAAATAAATAAAATAAATAAAATAAATAAAATAAATAAAATAAATAAAATAAATAAAATAAATAAAATAAATAAAATAAATAAAATAAATAAAATAAATAAAATAAATAAAATAAATAAAATAAATAAAATAAATAAAATAAATAAAATAAATAAAATAAATAAAATAAATAAAATAAATAAAATAAATAAAATAAATAAAATAAATAAAATAAATAAAATAAATAAAATAAATAAAATAAATAAAATAAATAAAATAAATAAAATAAATAAAATAAATAAAATAAATAAAATAAATAAAATAAATAAAATAAATAAAATAAATAAAATAAATAAAATAAATAAAATAAATAAAATAAATAAAATAAATAAAATAAATAAAATAAATAAAATAAATAAAATAAATAAAATAAATAAAATAAATAAAATAAATAAAATAAATAAAATAAATAAAATAAATAAAATAAATAAAATAAATAAAATAAATAAAATAAATAAAATAAATAAAATAAATAAAATAAATAAAATAAATAAAATAAATAAAATAAATAAAATAAATAAAATAAATAAAATAAATAAAATAAATAAAATAAATAAAATAAATAAAATAAATAAAATAAATAAAATAAATAAAATAAATAAAATAAATAAAATAAATAAAATAAATAAAATAAATAAAATAAATAAAATAAATAAAATAAATAAAATAAATAAAATAAATAAAATAAATAAAATAAATAAAATAAATACAATAAATAAAATAAATAAAATAAATAAAATAAATAAAATAAATAAAATAAATAAAATAAATAAAATAAATAAAATAAATAAAATAAATAAAATAAATAAAATAAATAAAATAAATAAAATAAATAAAATAAATAAAAAATTAAATAAATAAAATAAATAAAATAAATAAAATAAATAAAATAAATAAAATAATAAGATAAATAAAATAAATAAAATAAATAAAATGAATAAAATAAATAAAATAAATAAAATAAATAAAATAAATAAAATAAATAAAATAAATAAAATAAATAAAATAAATAAAATAAATAAAATAAATAAAATAAATAAAATAAATAAAATAAATAAAATAAATAAAATAAATAAAATAAATAAAATAAATAAAATAAATAAAATAAATAAAATAAATAAAATAAATAAAATAAATAAAATAAATAATATAAATAAAATAAATAAAATAAATAAAATAAATAAAATAAATAAAATAAATAAAATAAATAAAATAAATAAAATAAATAAAATAAATAAAATAAATAAAATAAATAAAATAAATAAAATAAATAAAATAAATGAAATAAATAAAATAAATAAAATAAATAAAATAAATAAAATAAATAAAATAAATAAAATAAATAAAATAAATAAAATAAATAAAATAAATAAAATAAATAAAATAAATAAAATAAATAAAACAAATAAAATAAATAAAATAAATAAAGTAAATAAAGTAAATAAAGTAAATAAAATAAATAAAAATAAAATAACTAAAATATATAAAACAAATAAAATAAATAAATAAATAAAAAAATGTCGGTCATTGCTATAATTAGCAACATAGTTCAACCCTATTCATGTGAGGCTGTGTCACTATTAAATTTCAAACCAATATAAATGATTTAAATTTTAAAACTTGTTTTAAAGCAAAATAAGTTAAATGTATTTTATTGTTGGTCATTCTGTTTCTGTAATATACAATTCAAAAGACGTGATAATGGAAAACTCATCATGAAACCCAGCTTCGAATGCATCGACAGTATAATCAAAAAAGAGGCGTCAACGTTACTGTTCCTCTTATAAAAAAGGTCGATTTTCTAAGCCATTCCATAGTAATAGTCAGAAACCCATAAGTAACGAGCATTCACAGAAAAGTGTAGTTTGCCTTAAATGTACAAATAAATAGTTTTATAACAATTTCCACATTATTTATAAATAATTTCATTTTTTTATTAATAAAAGAAATGAATTCTTCATGAACGATATTGTATATTAAACTTTCTTTTTTTCAATAAAATAATTATGTTTTTTGTATTAGTGTCTCTAAGTCACACCGTGACAGTTTACGTTATTCAAATAGCGTGCCATGAATAGGGTTAAACAAAATGCTTGACTTGGAGGCTTTTTTAATTCTAGGAACTTGGGCATTAGCGCTGTGAGCCAGTGCGTTAAGATGTCCTTGCCTTTATTTGTTCACAGCACTCATCTTCAATAAAGAAAAGTGTGCTACGATATGTCGAAAAGCTTTAATTACAGAACGAGTCAATTGTGTAATTGTTGTAGATTACGTAATTACCTCGAGCAGTAACTCATTTTACTTCATCAGCTAATTTATTTCCTATATAATTGTATAGTTAAATTCCTGACGACGTATTACACGGTAGTGATTGAAGAACAGCTTCGTATGTTAATCAAATAATAAATATACAGTCAGTGTATTTCAATAAAAAATCAGATCTGTTGAATAGCTAATTGTACCACTAATGTACACCGAACGAAAAGTGTATTAATAATTATATTAAATTAAATTAATTGTAATTGACCATTTCCTTGACTTTTTTGGAAAAATAAAAAAAACCGAAAAAAATTAAAACCCAAAAATTTTCAATACTATACAAAGTATGTGTTCATGTAAAATGGTATGTATGCTGGTAGAAG
This sequence comes from Pherbina coryleti, assembly GCA_943735915.1. Taxonomy (NCBI): domain Eukaryota; kingdom Metazoa; phylum Arthropoda; class Insecta; order Diptera; family Sciomyzidae; genus Pherbina; species Pherbina coryleti. The sequence continues at coordinate 95,891,615 of OX030949.1, read as the reverse complement.
TAATGCCCAGCGATACCTCGATCTCACAGTATGTCACATAAGTATTATCAGTTCGAGCACAGCGCGTCAATGTTTTTTGGCACAACAGATTTTGGACGTCCTTCACGAAATTCTTCATGGAGCGAATTACGGCTCTGCTTGAATTCCGTGCACCACCGATAAACAGACATTTTTGATGGTGCTTCATCGCCAAAAGTAGAATTGAGTTTATCGAATCACTTTTGTTGAGATAATTCACGTCGAAATTTGTAAAAAATTATCGGACGAAAATGTTCACGAGTTAATTCCATTTTTTTTGCTGAAATACAATTTTAAAACCACTGTATAACCAACACAATAAACGCACGTACAACAAAACGTTGTGAGCAAAAATGAGCTAAAAATTGTCAAACTTTCCAATAAAAACATCAGTTTGACTGGAATGATATTATCATTGAAATATAACTAGTAGCTTACGTATACTTTTTTATTTGGGCGTTGTCTAACTTTTGATTCTGGGTCCTAAAGTTGATTCTGGGTTGATAAAGTCCTAAATATATATTGAAATAAAACTCAAACATTTTTAATCCTTTCCAAGTAATTTGGCTTTTACTTCATTCCGATTTTGGCGTTACTTTAATTTTTATTGGCGCTATTTCATATTTTATTTTGTGCATTATTTAATTTTAATCGCCCTTAATATTTTGGGTCTTATTTCCCTGAATCAATCTTCTTCTTCCCTTTAATCTATGAATCGATTCTCTAAACACAACTTTTACAAAACACTCCATATTTGAAAAAGTTAGTTTGCCATACGATTAAATAAATTCTACAAATAAATAGATTCGTCAGGAACAATATTTTGTGAAACATTTGAATACTGCACGTTTTGTATAGTTTTTATTTTAACGAGTTTTGTTTAATTATAATTGATAATTATACAGGTTTTACTTTGTACTTTGAGGTTTTCCATCGTTAACATTCAACTGTGTTGATATTTCAATAATTTCGTATTTTTGTGATTGTAACCTTCCTGCTTTTAATTATTTATCGAATATAAGTTATGTTTGTCCACTGCTATTGACAGTCCACCTACACATATCCATATTAACACATATAATTACAAGTACAAATTGTCTAAAACGCATGAGTTCGGGAAACTTTGTCATTTGCTATTAAAAATGACATGATAATTTGCGCGTCTTTAGGAATATGATGATCACTTTTCCTAAATTCTTGCATTTCATGCTTTAGTTAAATTTATTTGTTATATTCTCTTTCTTAAATTGCCTTTAATGAAATTGTGTCAGCGACTTTATGTTATTGCGTCACTTTTAAATTGAAAGATATCTTTTTCAATTAAAATATGTTTGTTGTAAATTATTTTACTTCATATACTATATTAATCATCATCAATTCATATTTTGAATTTTTACTGTTCGACTTTCTTTGTCGCTGAATAATAAAATTTATTATTTATTTAGTCTTATTTGTTGATTTGTTTAAGATTCGTAAACACCAGATTGTATATTTGTAATATATGATAACCATATCGTACACTAACAACAAAATTTGTTTATCTAAAAATTTTAAAGTTGACAGGGGAACCAGGAGCTTGTTTTGATTTTTATTTTTTATCTAACTTTTAAAATAACATCAGAAAATCCTATATGGTTATTTTAAAGTAAGGATAAAAACTCGTGCCTTCCAGTTGTTCTTTATCAATTTTGTTTACTCGTTTAATCCATTGAAGAACGCTTAATATCAACATGCTATGTACCGAACTTATTAATTTCTCTTTTGTTTGGCAATTAAAAAACGAGTTTGCCACCCCTGTCCAAATACTCGTATGCAATGCATGTCAGGCATTGAGACCGTTTTACTACTGAGGGAAGGTTCTTCATTAAAATAAAAAAGAAAGAAAAGAGACATCCCTTTAGTACCTCAAATTTAATTATTCCATTAACGGCGGATAAGTAAAACACTACTAAAAATTAAAAATTCTTAAAAAAACCTAGCGAGAACTAGCCTGGTGCCAGGTAGAGGAAGAATAAGACTACTTAAAAGAAGTTATGGAAATATATCGTTTGAAATTGTTTTAACACATTCACGGACGCTAAAAATTTCAGGGAGCTGCAACAATATATAGGCAATTTTTTTTGAAACTAATTGGAATATCCGAAATCTGGTTAGACATATATTATAAGCGTAGTCAGAGCATCGTATTTTAACCCTTATTTACAATGAATGTTATAGAATCCACGAAGATATATACAATATTTTTCAACTAGGATGACGTGAATGCTATTCATTCATTCATAGAATAAGTGAGAAAAAGACGATTTTTATATTTTCATTCCATTTTTTTATTTAACAGTAGATCTTTATTCGTCTAAAAAAATATTAATAAATTAAATCTATAATTTTTAGAAAAAATCGGAAATTTTTTTAAATATACAATGATAGAGATGATAGAGAGCTCTCTCTGAGAAAGAATATAGATTCCATAGCATTCACGTCAAGTATTACATTTCTAGCTAACTCAGTTTGTAAATACACGGAGAAAAGATAAAATAATATGAAAGTATCTAATGAATCAATTGGTCATTACTTTGAAATGTATATTATTTACAAAAACTTAAGGTTGAAAATGAATGATATAGCATTCACGTCCGCGAACATATTAAGATTGTAAAATTTATACAAAAATTGACAAAATTTTTCCACATTACTCCCACATTGTTCTCATATGTCGAGAAATTAAGATTTTTTTACCTCCTCGTTTAAAAAACGTAAAAGGGGTATATTGATGTTGTCACTCCGTTTGTAACGCCCATAAGGAGGCGTGGCAGGTAAAGAAAAGTATATGTATTCTTGATCAGCATCAACACCCGAGTCGATTTAGCCATGTCCGTCTGTCCGTCTGTCTGTCCGTCGGTCTGTCCGTCTGTCTGTCTGTGATCACGATTACAGTCGTAATTTTCAAGCAATCATCATGAAATTCGATATTTAAGCTTTTATCTAAAAAATAAAGGGCAAGTTCAAAATTGAGCCAAATCGGATAAAACCACACCTCCCATATAAAGTGACTTCATCAAAACGGTAAAATCTTAATTAAATTTCCTTTTTAATTTACTTTCATATGATGTGATGATGATATGATATGTTGATTATATGATATGATGATATAATATGATGATGATATGATATGATATGATGCTGATATGATATGATATTATATTATATGATATGATATGCTAATATGATGATATGATGATATGGTGTGATATATGATGATATGATATTATATGATATGATGATATGATATGATGATATGATACGATGATATTATATTATATGATATGATGATATGATATGATGATATGATATGATGATGACACATTATGATTGTATGATATGATAATGATATTATATTAGTTAAGTCCTAGTCGAAAATTAAAAACCTTTTCCTTCATTAATAAGGCAAGGCGAATCCTGTTTTATGTTACTTTTTATTTCAGTTGAAAGTAATATCTACTTGAATAATTTTGTTTAATATTCTTTATTTTATTGGCGTAGGTAGTATATCTTCTATTGTTAAACCTGATATTCCTCAATAACAGCTGCTATAAGGCACCGAGAACGGGACCTACAGGTTTAACGCCGACTCCGAACGGCGATGAAAGGAATGTTCTTGTTCTCAAGAAGCTTTTAGAGAGGTGGCGGCCGTACAGAAAAATAATTTTAATTCAAATAATTTTCTGTCGCTGCTAGGATTCCAGGTTCGTTGACATAGAGGCCACGCACTTTAATCAACTACGCCACGGACGCAGTAAATGGTTTGCACGTTTTAAAAGTGGCATTTTCGACTTGAAAGACAAGGAACGACCTGGACACCCGAAAGAGTATGAAGATTAAGAATTTAGATGCATTGTTCGATGAAACCAGTGGCGGATCTACATACGGACTGAAAGGGCTTTAGCCCCCCCTTGGAGAATTTTTTGTATGGGAAAATAATTATAAAAGTTCACAAAGACGTTTCAGCTCCCCCCTTGGCATACAAAAGTGTAGTTTCAGCCCCCCTTTGGCGAATCCTAGATCCGCCACTGAATGAAACCCATGCCAAACACCAAGGCAGACTTGACTGAATAGGTATCACACCTGAAATTCTTGGTTCAAAGCTAAAAAAAAAAAAAAACAATTTGTGACTGTTCAACGGGAGAAAAAAATGACTATTGCACCAAGTTGTCACGGACTATCAGTTCAAGTGGCCAAGTCAAATAGCCATTGATCCAAGCGCATACTCTGTATTGTGTGGGATCAGAAAGGTCTGAACTACTTTGAGCTCCTCAAACTGAATGAAATCATCACTGATGGTTGCTACCGACTACAAATGCGCTTGATTTTGCAGAAAGGGTTAAATGGGACGTCCTCCATTTTCTCCATATATTGCTCATTCTGATTGTTGACTTGTTGTGATCGATGACTTTCTGTCTGTCTGGACAGGTGCTCACTTTTTATGAAAATTGCAGAAATCGGTCAATTCGTGAATGCAATCTTAAGATGTGAATGGGGTTCTTCCAGGGGTACTTCCGACGTGATATTCGTTTCCTTGCGGAAAGATTAGAATATTGGTGGCTAACGATGTAATGTACTTTGAATGATATGTTTTCCAATTTCATTTGAAATAAACGATCTTTTATGAAGAAAATACTAAGAATTAATTTGCAACATCCAATAACTATATCTCTTTTTTTCGGCCTCTGCGAAACCAAAATCAGCTTGTTTATAATAAAAAGTAAAAAAGAACTATTTCATAATTTAATTTAATTATTCAGATGTGCTTATTGCACTTTCGTCTTTTATTAGTGCACTTTAATTTAGTTCTTTTTTCCAAGCCATTAAATTTCTTTGCTCTAGCTCTGACTCACGTGTTTTTGTATTAGTATTTCCCAATATATTGGTCAATCTCTAGAGCTTCGATTTTCATAGTATTCAAACAGAAAACTTATATGCCTTTCAAATAAACATGGGCAGTGGATGGTAGAATAACATTTTTCACTTAGACTGTATTACAAAATCATCGATTATACAGTAGCGTCAAGAAATAAGCCAAAAATACATAATTGCACTGTGGAACGAGACGGCTTGCTAGAGGGAAAAAAGTCAAAATGGAATTTTATTTTATATACTTTTTAATGAGTATATGTTAACAAAAGTACACTGACCTCGAGAATAATATTTGTTTTAACCTCTTATTAAAAGAATATCAGGTTTCAAAATGGGTAAAAACTGTTTTTTTCTGAATATTGCGGTTATGAAAAATGCTGAGAACAAAACAGTGTTTTAAAATAGTTGCTAAATTCCAGTGGCGTCCGTGGCGTAGTTAATTAAAGTGCGTGGCCTCTATGTCAACGAACCTGGACCCGGGTTCGAATCCCAGCAGCGACAGAAAATTATTTGAATTAAAATGATTTTTCTGTACGGCCCGCCACCTCACTGCAGACAATGGCAAACCTCAGATAGTAATCAAAATGGCATGTAAAGCTTTTTGAGAACAAGAGCATTCCGTTCATCGCCGTTCGGAGTCGGCGTTAAACCTGTAGGTTCGGCTCTCGGTCAATTGTGTACAAACTTAATAACAAGCACAACACAATTGATCATAAGAAGCTAGGTCAAAGTCTTTCAAGGGCTGAAATGACCAGTTATTTATTTTTTATTTTTCAATTCCAAACAATTACAAAATATGTACTTTCGAGTGAAATTACATTTAATTTCGTATGCTAAAGATTTTACATGTAATGGGCTGTTAAAATTGACACTTTTTTAGAAAATCGTGAAATTTGGAAAAAAATAATAAAATAAGGATGTATTTTTTACATGTTTCTAACTTCAATACGTCTGTTTTCAAGCCGCGGCTCTAAAAAAGTGCGCAAAATGTTTGATGATTTTTTAAAATTGCTGTGTTTTCTTCCATTTAAAACGTGTAGTTACTTATGGTGTAAAACTTTAAAGTCTTCCACACCAGATAAAATTTTATATTTGGGTATTTACATCGATAGATAACTCGATAGGTAACATAATTAAGTTAAGTTTTTAGTGTTAATATTTGGCAGATACAGGATGTTTCATTTTTACTCATCTATACTATTATATAAAAGGGTTCTCTCGGATTTTTATCGTTCAATCACGGGGTAACCGCTGAACCGATTTTAATAATTTTTTCACTATTCAATTGCTATAAGAAGCGACCCTGCTACTGGGTACTACGCTTTTGGTAAAACTTTTTATTTAATTACTAGCCTTTTCCCGGCGCGCGTTGCTGCACCCTGCAACGATATGGGAACAGAATAGGTATATTCGAAAATTTTCTTCGAGTCATAGTTTAACACCACTGTCATTTTCCACTGCCCGTTACAGTTTTCCAGTAGCAGGAGATCACCAAATAGTAACTCCATTTTGAATTTGTATGTAAATACTGATACTTTTACTTTCATAGCTATTCGATAATACAAAATTTAATTGTATGGGCGGAGCCACACCCCCTTACATAATGCCCATCCCAGTTTTCTAGTAGATGGACATTGCCCAGTTTTAGTACAGTTGCCGACAGTGAGCATACAAACTATTTATTGGATTATTTAACTCAGTAGATATTGAAATAAAAAGAGTGGCACGCCAATAAATACGATATATTGGGCTTATGGCTACACTGTAACAGGAATTAACTGAGTGCAACTATCAACTCAAGAGACCAGCGCGGTGAGTTGTAGAATCTCACCTCTCTCTTTCAACAAAGAGCTTAAGCTGTTGTTTGCTGTTATTTCGTGGTGCTAATAACTGATTATTGCTGAGTTTTATTCTCGTAGCTTTACTGGTACTCCAGACATTGCGAAAGATGTACTCCATTTGTATGGGAGGTGCCACGCCTATTTTTCCAAAATTCTTAGAAAACCCTTTTTTGTACTTTGCTTTGCTTAAAATACCAAAAACGGCCACAAAAGCTAGCAAAATAATTTCTTCCCCCTAAATTGTACTACTCGTTCCACTGAGCAATGCAACAAGATTTTTTCTATAGGGTGTTTTTTTTAGGGGTTTGTTTTTCGAATTGAAATAAAACGCAAGAAAATCGTTTTAATGTCTATCAATTTGGCTGTATTGGAAGTATAATTTTATGCCATTAATGTTTAAATATGATTTCGGGCATGTGGCCGCCGCGGCTGGCTCGAATAAAGCCAATTCTACAGGTCCAATTTTCAACCACTTTTTCGAGCATATGGGGCCGTATGTCGGCAATAACGCCACGAATGTTGGCCTCCAAGTCCCCTAACGTTTCTGGTTTGTTGGCGTAGACGAGCGACTTCACATATCCCCAAAGAAAATAATTCAATGGTGTCAAATCATACGATCTTGGTGGCCAATTGACAGGTCCATTCCGCGAAATTATGCGCCCATCGAATGTTTCCTTCAATAAATGGATTGTGACGTGCGCTGTGTGGCATGTAGCGCCGTCTTGTTGGAACCACAACTCATCCACATTCATGCCATCCAATTCGGGAACAAAATAGTCGGTTATCATGGCTCTATACCGGTCTCCATTAACGGTAACTGACTCTCCAGCATTATTTCGGAAGAAGTATGGCCCAATGACTCCACCAGCCCATAGAGCACACCAAACAGTCAGTTTTTGTGGATGTAATGGCGTCTCAAGGATCTCATGTGGATTCTCTTCACTCCAAATGCGGCAATTTTGCTTGTTGACGTAGCCATTCAACCAAAAATGAGCCTCATCACTGAACAAAATTTTGCGATGAAAATCAGCATCGAGATCAATCTCATTTTCGGCCCATTTGCAAGCGTTGTTCTTTTGTCAACCTGTTCATGATGAAATGGCAAACCAAACTGAACATAAATGACATTAGAGTTGCCAGATTTGACCACAAAATGCCAGTTTTATCTCTATTCGAAAAACAAACCCCTAAAAAAAACACCCTTTACATTAATGCGATTATTTGTAATAAATACAAATAATATCGAAAATAATTCGAGTTTCTCATTGAAATTTAATGATCTCTCAAAATGCTTAGGCCATGATATTATTAGCGATACAAAATATTTGCAACTTAAATGCATTGGTTATAAAAGAAGGGCACCGAAACGTTAATTTGGTACGTATAAATTTTTTAGTATTAATATACTTAGCAGAGTACGGAATTGCTCTTTCGCGTGGCTTTGGTAGCGTACGATTCGAAAAGCCCCACAAGCAATCATATGCGTTCGTGGACCCTTACCTTCTTTAAATTTAATTACTCGTGAAATGAGATCGCATTCCGTGTACCAACCAAAACGTACGCACTCACTAACGAGACCGCAGATGATACTTTTTGATGCTCTTGAGATAGTTCGTGACCCGTATACGGAAAATATGAAAGCTGGGCAGTACAAAGAAAAATAAAACTCTTAACTGAATCGTTGCAACTTTTATGGACAAATCTTGGACAAAATCCTATGATTTCATGGCAAATGGAATCCACTTGAATGATATATGTACTTATATGTGTGTAACTAGTTGAGCCATTGAAACATTTTGTGGTTCTGTTGACTTTTTGCACACAAATCTTCCATTGTCATAAAATATGGTTTATTTATGGAGTCCACAAAATTTAAAAAATTCCAATAATCCAACTAGTTTCATAGATTCTCAAATTGGAATTTATTAGACTGATATTCTTAGATTTTTGTACAAGCAGAACTATTGGGTTGAGTAAAAGTTCATTGCGAATATATTTTTCAAAGTAGTTTGTTTGTATAAAGAACGTAGATTTATCAATAATCATCGCACAAGTCTCCGCGTCGTTCGATGACATTTTGCCATTTTTCAGTAAGCTTCATAATTCCCTGTTCGTAGAAGGACCTGTCTTTATTGGCGAAAAACTGAACAAATGTGCTGATTTACCGCCTCATTTCAAGGTAACGATATCATACGAAAGGAGTTTTGAAACGAGTAAAATAGTGGAATTCAGACGGTGCAAGGTCAAGCGAGTATACTGGGTATACATCCCATTTGCAATAATTTTTGACGTGTCGCCAACGATTTCTCGTGATGGAACTCAGCTCCTTAATGATTGACAATTTCCGGACGGTTTTTCGATGAAAGATTTGTTCAAACTGTCCAATTGCCGACAGTACTCGTCGGAATCGATTGTTCGGTTCCTTGGTAGGAGCTCAAAAAACACCACATCCTTCCAATCCCACAACACTGAGAGTATAACCTTCCTTTGATAAAGTTCTGCTTTTGAAGTCGTTTGAGGCGAATCATCGCTTAGGGACCAAGACCGTTTGCGCTCTACATTGTTGTAAAGAATTCACTTCTCATTGTCACTTATCATTCTTTTCAAAAAAGGATCGTTTCCTTCGTCGTTCTCATCAGCACATCGCAGACATCAACACGCGCCGTCAAATAAACTTCTTTGAGTTCATGAGGAATCAAAATATCGACCTTGTTTATGTATCCAAGCTTCTTTGAATATTGAACACTTAACACTTTTTGACTGTTTTTAATGTTTCTGCAATCTCTCGTGCCATGTAACGTGGGTTTTACTTGATCAATGCATTTATTTTTTCGCCATTAACCTCGGTGGGAGTTCCTGACCGCGAAACATCTATGATAACAAAAGAACTGACGTTCTTTTTAACCGACTTCAAAAAGGAGGAGGTTCTCAATTTCGTTGGTTTGTCCGCTTTTTTTTTTTTTTTTTTTTAAATGTATCTACATCGATAACTCCTAAAGCACTTGCCCGATTTCCGTAATTTTTTGTCAACAAGTAGATACCATGACCACAGAGGTCCTTTTTTAAAAAAGTGGGCGATATTCGACAAAGGGGCGTGTCAATATAAGAAAAACACTGTATTTCAGTTAATATTGACACTAGGGTACTGAAATTTACAGTAAAAATACTGGGGTAGGCACAAGTATTACAAATTACGGTCAATAAAGTGGGCGTTATTCAACAAAGGGGCGTGTCAATATTATAAAAATATTATATCTTAGTTAATATTGAGACTAGCATACTAATATTTGGTATGCAGGTAGGTGGTTAGGTAGAATCATTAAAAAAGTGAGCGGGATTGTACACAGGGTGTAGCACTTTAAGGAAAGTACTATATTACGGTTAATATTGATACTTGGAAACTGAAATTTGGCACAGGGCTAGGTAGAATCATTATAAGGTACAATAAATAAATTAGGCGGGATTAGAGAAAGGGCCACACTACAAATTGTAAAGAAGCAGAAATGGAAAATACCCAACAAACTTTCAGGAATTAATAAATCAAATTTGTTAAGAACAAAGTTTCATGTTTAAAATTTTCCTCAAGAATAAATACTATTGCATAAAATATTTCATAAAATCTAAAAAGGAAGAAATAAAAACTTTTTAACAAAAAAAAAAAAAACCCGACTTCAAAATCACCACAAAGTAAAAAATAATTTTAAATAACTTTTCCCATTAATTTCTTGATCATATTTTAAAAGCTATTTATATGTATTATAATATTGGAAATCTTATCATTTTCATTTTTTTTATTTTATTTTATTATCATCAATATATTAATTGCTTAACTTAATTGCACCGTAAACTTAACACAATTTTTCACAAGCTTGACGTTCGTTCTTCTCATTACGAAAGTGAAACAGTAAAATATGGCGAAAATGCACAGTTGGGTCTTCCATCGAAAACTTATAAAATCTCCTAAACTTAACCAAATCGCTTGTTTTTTTTTTGAGAATGAATTGTAAACGTTCAGCTGTTAAATTCACATATGACCAGTGTTGTGAAAATTTACGATTTTCGGCACCAATTGTGACGGGACGATTTTCTTTAATTTTTATACCGAAAATTACTATTTTTAGTTGATTCGTTTTTTTTTAATATTAAAAATTTTAAATTGTCATATGTTAAGATTCTTAAATTTCTTAAATATATTTTGCCTAAAATTAATATTATAACTCTTTCAAAATGAAAAACCACGAGTGCATAAAATATATTACGAGATCAGTAGTATTGCACGAACAGTTCTAGAAAATTTTATAAAGCCCGAGGTTTCAAAGCAAAATAATATTGATAGGATAAATTTCTATCTTTCGTGTAATATAATTAATTTGAAGTAGCTATACTTGGGAGTTGAGGTAAAATTGAAGTTAGAGGAATTATGAAAATCGATAAGTCCAATAGAAATACTTTAATACATTTAAATATAAGTAATTGCATTAATTTTTTATATAGAATTGCACGAGTTATCAAAGCGTTTTTATTTTAAAAACAACATATTGCTCTATTGGCCAAAAAAAAAAAAAAAAAAAAAAAAACTAGCAAGAAATGATCTTCGACTTGGCCCCAAGGCCGAACCCAAGTATATTCAACATTTTCGTCATAGTTTTAACAGAAAACTTTTACTTTTGTTTTTTGATAAAGTCACTTTGTATGGGAGGTGGGCGTAGTTTTCAATCATTTCGTTGAATTATACACTCAGAGTAGCTACATATTATATATTAAAGCTAATATTCTAAGAAAATTTCAATTCCATATATTAATTTTTGTGGAATTTACAGAGATTTTACCGTTTTGGTAAAGTCACTTTGTATGGGAGGTTGGCGTGGTTTTTATCCGATTTGATTGAATTTCATACATAGAGTACATATTGCATATCAAAGTTTATATGTAAAATTTCAAGTCCATATATTAATTTTTGTGGAATTTAAACAGATTTTACCTTTTTGATATAGTCACTTTGGGAGGTAGGCGTGGTTTTCATCCGATTTGGTTGAATTTCATATTTAGAGTGTATATTAAATATCAAAGCTAATCAAGTTCAAGTTCATATATTAGTTTTTGTGGGATTCTAAGAGATTTTACCGTTTTGATAAAGTCACTTTGTATGGAAGGTAATCGTGGTTTTATCCGATTTGGCTCATTTTCGAACTTGACCTTTGTTTAAAAGCTTAAATATCGAATTTTGTGATGATAGCTAGCTTGAAAATTACGGCTGTAATCGTGATCACAGACAGACAGACAGACAGACACGGCCAAATCGACTCGGGTGGTCATGCTGATCAAAAATATATATATACTTTTCTGTACCTACCACGCCTTCTTATGGGCGTTCCAAACGGAGTGACAAAATTAATATACCCCTTTTACGTTTTTAAACGTGGTGGTATAAAAATGGAAACTAATTTTGAGCTTTAGGCCAAGTATGTTGACAACAAGACAACATGAAGACAATGAAGTCAACAACCAAAAACAACAACAACAATGACTGTATAGAGCAAATCATACTGCAGACTAGACAGACTGTTCCGTTGGCCGCTACGCCAACTCTTCAGTGGTCTTGCATGACTTTTCACTGTGATCCACTTAAACTACTTAGGTCCTACTCATACTGCCAATTATGCCGTGAAAGTTACCCGGAAGTTTATTTGGCGGAGAGAGAACGCTTTTACATTAGTAACTAAGTTCGTATCTACTTATGATGTACCCTGTGTCAAGGTTAACTTTGATCGTGTCATACTTTTAACATAGCATAGCCTTAACTCATGTGCATCTTCGAAATTCGATCACAGTGTTTTACTGCTATCAGAGCATGTTGCGTCTGTCTAGACTGCAGTATGATTTGCTCTATACAGAGCCGTTGTTGGTTGTTCTCTTGTTGTCTTCATGATTTCTTTAAATTATTTTTTTCAAAATATTTTCTAATTTGGATTAAAAAAACGCCTTTCAAAATCTTGATTCTGAGTGCCGGGAAATTATAAATTTAGATTTTGTCCATCTTTTTAGTGATTTAATGGAAGTGGAAATTTAATATTTCTGTAAAACAGATTTTTTTACCAGAAGAGGGGACATATATTTAGCATTTCGCTTTATGGGAAAATTAATTTTTAATATTTTGTCCTTGCCAAATTCGTCAGCAAACGTTGAACGCACATTTTCTCAAATAAATTTGAAGAATACAAAATCAGAAACCGTTTTCGCACTGAAACTTTAAAAGGTATATTAACAAAAGCTCTCGTTACAATTATGACAAAGTCTCGAGAATAATTTCCGCGAATAATACTTTGAAATAAAGGCACTTGGTAAAATCAACGACTTCGAACCGAATATTTTAAATTTTGTTCAATTGAAGAAAGAACCACAACTGACTTTAACGAAATGAAACTTTACTATTTTTACTACTTCTAGGCAGGCAGCAGCTCTGAAAGCTTAAGCTGAATGTCCTTCCTGATCTGTGGTTAGGCCTAGAAAGATGTGCTATGTCTGTGTCACATCTTGGGCTTCTGTTCGAACCAATTCCACAATTTACCAAATCTTACATATACCAAAGATTATTTGAGAATAAACAATTCGTCATGTTATGACATAGAAATAAAAAAAGAATAAAAAAAAGATACAGTAGTTTCGACTATGTCGTAACACAAGACGTAGAATTAGTCAATTCGCTTTTGATGACATCTTTTTTAAAAACTATTTAGCAAAATATTTATTCCATACACCTGAGCATATGCCGGAGAGGGTTAATATGTATGACCGACCCCCATTACTTTTGCAAAAGGAACATTTTTTTCTTTGACACCTATTCCCTCCGACCACTCCTTAGGAGGGCTCCCATACAAATTTTATGGTTTTTGTTTATTTATTCCATACACCTGAGCATATGACCTTTAAAAGAGTGCCGGAAAGGGTTAATATGTATCACCGACCCCCATTACTTTTACAAAAGGAACATTTTTGCGTTTGACACCTTATCCCTCCGACCACTCCTTAGGGGGGCTCCTATACAAAGTTTATGGTTTTTGTATATTTATGCCATACACCTGAGCATATGACCTTTAAGAGAGTGCCGCAGAGGGTTAATATGTATTACCGACCTCCATTATTTTTGCAAAAGGAACATTTTTGCCTTTGACACCTATTCTCTCCGACCACTCCTTAGGGGGGCTCCCATACAAATTTTATGGTTTTTGTTTATTTATTCCATACACCTGAGCATATGACCTTTAAAAGAGTGCCGGAAAGGGTTAATATGTATCACCGACCCCCATTATTTTTGCAAAAGGAACATTTTTTCCTTTGACACCTATTCCCTCCGACCACTCCTTAGGGGGGCTCCCATACAAATTTTATGGTTTTGTCGATAAAACCGGAAACTGTCGATAAATAGATAGCAAGTTTAAGCAAACAAAAACGTCAAATGTTGCCTTTATATTTCATGTAATTGTGTAAAATTTATATAAGTTAGAGAGTTCTAACATGAATTTTTGTCGCATTGAGGATCAAGCAGACCAACAAGTGCTAACATCAACATTGTACGATCAGTACTTTAGGCCCACCAAAGGCTCAAAAAGTTATATAAATACCGACACCTGATCACTATCAACCACCCTACTTACCTCCGAGAATGACGTATTCTACGTCAAAAATATACAAATAGAAACTAAAATACAAAAAAATAATGTAAAATAGTACCTTAAAATCAAATTCTCACGTTTTTTTTTGCTCACAAAAGATTTCTCAAAATAATTTTTGTTATTTATTGAGTCATTCAATAGCTACAAATTGTAGAATAACTTATTCGAAATGGCCATCATTTGCTTTCCAACACGAGCGAAATCGATCCGGCCAGTCATCGATCGCAGCACGCACGACATGCATGGGAAATTTCTCCACTGCTCGGACAAGAGAGCGCTTTAGAAACTCGATATTTAGGTGTTGCACATGGTATAATAATACAAGGTAGCATTGACAACCGCTTATTTTCTCTTCTACAAGAAAACATCTCCTGTCAAAAACAGCTTTTTGTGTATAAGCATCTGCAGCTGCTGTGGTTGTTGTTTTTTTTTTTCATTTCAACGTTTACAACATTGTTTGTGTTTTCAATGGTGGATTGTGAGCGCTCTTTTTTTGAGTATATTTTTTGACAGAAGATATTTTCCCAAGCAACTGTCAATGCTACCTTGTATTAATATACCATGGGTGTTGCATTTACGATCGTTCACCATCAAAAGCAAAGTTCGTAAATATCACGAACGAAAAAACTTCGCTGCAAGCGTCGTTGGCTCGCTCACTCATGATCGTTCTTTGGTTGTGAACGCTCATTTTAAAATTCGATACGTAACTCATATTGTGAAGATTGAATCTTTAATCGTTCGTGAGCGTACTTTTGCAGTGATCAATTTTTACTCTGACAGCGAAGAAATAAGTAAAATTTTGTGATTATATAATAAAAAAAAAAAACCCAAAAACAAAACGAAAAGAAAAACACTCTTCAACTGATACAAAATAATTAAATAATACAAAAATTTGTTTCTTTATAATAGGCAATAATTTTTGCCTATTAATATATTTGATACTCTGTACATTTTTCAAATTAACCAAGCGAATGCACAACAAAGCAATTTAAGTAATCGATTGCGTCTATCTGCTTTCATCCGTTTCACAAGAGAATGAATTTTAAGATTTCTTCCGTCTGCGCTTTACTCATGAACTTTAAAAAAGTCGCTCACGAACGATTAAAAATTCAATCTTCTCACGATAACTCATTTTGCGATTGTATTTCATTATGATAAATTCTTTAGATATTGAACGTTCACGATATATGCAGTTATTTTATGTAAACATTTTTCTCAAGAGTGAGCTACCAAAAGCGATTGTTCGTAATTTGAGCGCGGGAGCAAAAAATCATTGCATTTAGTCTCTCGTGAGAGAACACGAAGGCAATGTTTTCGTGAACGTTCGATTTCAAAAGAATTTATCATAATAAAATACAATCGCAAAATGAGTTTCCATGAGAAGATTGCATTTTTAATCGATCGTGAGCGAATTTTTCCGCACCCTGCCTCTAACACGGACCACAATTTGTAATCCAATGGGTCCAGGTCTGGGCAACCTGCTGGCCACTGAGCCGTAGAAATTAAGTCCAGTACATTGTTATTAAGCAGGGTGCGGAAAAATTCGCTCACGAACGATTAAAAATTCAATCTTCTCATGGAAACTCATTTTGCGATTGTATTTTATTATGATAAAATCATTTGAAATCGAACGTTCACGAAAACATTGCCTTCATGTTCTCTCACGAGAGACTAAATGCAATGATTTTTTTGCTCCCGCTCTCAACTTACGAACAATCGCTTTTGGTAGCTCACTCATGAGAAATATGTTCACATAAAATAACTGCATATATCGTGAACGTTCAATATCTGAAGTATTTATCATAATAAAATACAATCGCAAAATGAGTTATCGTGAGAAGATTGAATTTTTAATCGTTCGTGAGCGACTTTTTCAAAGTTCATGAGTATAGCGCAGAGGGAAGAGATCTTTAAATTAATTCTCTTGTGAAACGGACGAAAGCAGATAGACGCAATCGGTTACTTAAATTGCTTTGTTCTGCATTCGCTTGGTTAATTTGAAAAATGATACAGAGTATCAAATATATTAATAGGCAAAAATTATTGCCTATTATAAAGAAACAAATTTTTGTATTATTTAATTATTTTGTATCAGGGTGAAGGGTGTTTTTCTTTTCGTTTAGTTTTTGATTTTTTTTTAATTATATAATTTATGCTTCGTATTTTTATTTAATTTTAATATTTTTATTTAATTTTAATATTTAGTTTATATTAATTACACAGGTCGATTACATATATTTTGTAGTGTTCTAGATGTTTATATACATTTAAACCATCAAAAGAACAAAAAATATATGACAACCTGTGTAACTACGCTAAATAATCTGAATTTCTAATTTATTTTTGTTATTTTATAATACTTGATGTTTTTTTTTTTCATATGTAATTTTCTTCGACTTTATTGTTTTTATTTTAATTGAACAAAATTTTACTTACTTCTTTGCTGTCAGAGTAAAAATTTATCCCTGCAAAAATACGCTCACGAACGATTAAAGATTCAATCTTCACAATATGAGTTACGTATTGAATTTTAAAATGAGCGTTCACAAAAAAAGAACGATCATGAGTGAGCGAGCCAACGACGCTTGCAGCGAAGTTTTTTTCATTCGTGATATTTACGAACTTTGCTTTTGATGGTGAGCGATCGTAAATGCTTTTGTTCGTCGCATAACTTTCTCACTCATGAGAAATTGAAAGCATGAAATTATTAGCTGTGATTAATTGTGAGAACAATCGTATTTTGATCGTTCTCCGCACTCTGTTATTAAGCCACTCTTGAGTCAATTTAGCCTTATGGGCTGGAGCAGAAACCTTTTTGAAAGGACCACGACTTGTTTTGGAATAATTTTGTGTTAAGAGGCTTCACAACCAATTCCAAAACATCGAATTCATACATTTTCAATGAAATTTTGACTCCTTTTTCACAAAAATGGAGTTTAGTGACCTCATCATAGACGAATCCCCACCAAACCTTCACAGTAGCTGGGTGATGGCCTTTGTGAATTTTCGGAACGAGTTCTGCTGCATGTTGTGATGACAGAGCATATACTCTATAATTCTGTTTATTGAACGATTCCTCTACGGTGAAAATTTCTTCATCAGTAAACTGAATTCGTCTATGGGAATTATCCGCGTGCTTGAGAAGTGACGCTTTAACACTACCGTGAAAAGGTGCCCGGTGAGTCTTTGGTATACTCTGAGCCCCAAGTCATATTTAAGAATGCGAGATCGATTGCGCTTAGATATTCATCTCTCGCGACAAGATTTTCTTTTTTCGCAGCGGTTTTCGCTTGATTCACATTTTTTTAGATCAATTATAACAACACGATTTTCGAGCGAGCCCTATTCCATTATATAAATAACTGCCACTGAAAAGTTTTTTTGATTTGATTCGAAAAATCCGAAAAGGCTACTATTTTCACGGATGCAAAGTGTTGCCTTATTTATCATCTATGCTATAAATCCGCTTTAATAGAATATTACTCAAAAGGTGTGAAGTTTTAACTGATTCTGCTTTTATTAACTCAGTTTATTAACTTACTCTATACAAAAATAAGTACTAATTTTTTATTCTGTTCTGAGATTTCATAAAAGTAAAAAAAAAAAACTAAACAAAGTTAATCGGAAAAAAACAGAGATAACCTGAAAATCTATCACTTCATAGAACGATAATTTCTTTCCAGAATACAAAAATTAGGTTATTCCTTATCTAAATAAATAAATTATGAAAAAAAAAATTTTATAAATTTTATTTCCTTTATTCCTTTAAACCATTTCCTTTAAACCATTTGCAAAGCTGTATAAAAATGCCAAACCAAATGCAATTTTTAAATTAAAAAGCTCCAATTAATTATTAAGTACAATTCAGCCAATGATTTTCTTCGTGTCCTCGCCCTAACCCATTTTGAAAACAAATATTTATTGCAATGTTTTTTTTTGCAAATTTTATCGTATAAAATTATGAATCACTTATTTTGAAAAAAAAGAAAAAAAAAACAAAAATAAACCAACTAATTGCTGAGATATGAAGAGGCTCGTTTATTATCAGCTTTTATTTTCAAACCATAACAACTCGTCTAAAGTGTTTATATAGTATAGGTTGAAATATATGGATTTCTTTTCTATTTTTTAGTTTCTTCGACAGCTACTCGAACTTGATAGTGTTTCAATGTCTGAAAGTGTTAATTTGTATTCGTATTTCTACCAAGGGCCCAAGCATTCAACTCTTAATCCAAGTATTAGTTTTGTTATCGTGTTATCTTCAATTAGCGCAGTTTATATAAAAAGTAATATTTAGAACCCACTACGAAGGCACGAATTAAAATTTCAAAATCAGCGTCATTCCGCCGCATTCACATTCTTGCGATAAGAATTTTGTTTAGTCTACTTTATTACTCAATCATAAATCTTTTCGTCTTCCTCTGAGGTTCAGGTTCAGTTTTACGTCAGATACCAAACGCTTTTTTGTTGTAATAGCCTGCTATCTTAATGTTGATCGGTAGATTCTTACTTTTACCAACACCTTGTGTTGACAATTAACAAGTTAAGAACAAATTTAGAATTTGGTTCTTTCATTATCATACTTGATATTAAAAGAAATTATTTTTATTTATATTAAATAATATTAACTGGTTGCTTATCTCTGTTGATGTGAGTTGTGTGAGCGCTTTCAAAAATTGTTATTTTATTGATCATTACAGCGATGATCGTTTGGACTTAACGGATGAACTCTTTATCGATCCAAGCCTTGGTGTTGACATTGGTAGCTCAGAATATATTTGCTGCCCGGCGTCTCCTACAACTGTACCGGCAAAAACTTCACGCTCCAACTCATCGGATTCACCAGTGCGTTCAGTGCCCGTGCGCCCAGGTCGACGTCAACGCACAACATCGGTTAACAATCAAACAACTACTGCAAATCCTTCAGAATGTATAATTCGTGCAAATAATCGTACTATCTACACTGCCGGACGTCCGCCATGGTACAATTGCGCGGGTCAGCAAGTTGAACCGTTTGTTATTGGTGCGTAGGCATAACAGTTCGACAAAAGATTCATATTTTATGTATAAAATTTTTGTTATCTATAGGAATTTGTGGTGGCAGCGCATCTGGCAAGACAACAGTTGCTCAGAAGATAATCGAAAGTCTAGACGTACCATGGGTCACACTGCTTTCCATGGATTGTTTTTATAAAGTAAAATCCAGCTTCAGCTATTGCAAAAATTCTTTACAATAATTGCAATGCTTTTTTTCACCTTAACCTAGATTTTAAATGAGAAACAACACGAACAGGCTCTGATGAATGAATATAATTTTGACCACCCGGATGCATTCGATATTGATTTGCTTGTAGATGTGCTGAAAAAGCTGAAAGAGGGCCGTAAAGTGGAGGTTCCCATTTACAATTTTGTCACACACTCTCGGGAAACACAAACGGTACGTTTTCGAATTTGTTCTAAATACGCCTAAAATTAAGCTTATTTTTTTTCTCTTCAGAAAACTATGTACGGTGCAAATGTAATTATTTTCGAAGGTATCCTTGTATTTCATAGCCCAGAGATACTCAAGCTACTCGATATGAAAATTTTTGTTGACACTGATCATGATATACGTCTAGCCAGACGCCTGAAAAGGTAGGCAACTATTTGAAATTTCATAAATATAAAAGTGCCTCAATTTATGTTTAACTTACAGAGATATATCACAACGTGGCCGTGATCTCAAAGGTGTGCTGAAACAGTATCTGAACATGGTTAAACCCTCCTATGCCAACTATATTGCGCCCACTATGGCTCATGCTGATATTATAGTTCCTCGTGGCGGCGAGAACAAAGTAGCCATACATTTGATTGTTCAACATGTGCACACTCAGTTGCAGCTGGTAATTGGTCCAATCAATAAGTTCTACAGCAACGCGCTTTAATGTATTTTGTATATTTTTGTAGCGTGGCTTTAAACTGCGTGAAACTCTGGCGAACTCTTACAAAGATCAACCAATGCCCGAATCACTGCACTTGTTGCATCCAACGCCACAAATTAAAGGCTTGCACACATTCATCCGGTGTCGTAATACATCACGTGATGAGTTCATTTTTTACTCCAAAAGACTTATACGCTTAGTTATAGAATACACCCTAAGTTTATTTCCATTCAAAGAGACCATTGTGGAGACTCCACAGGGTGTTTTATATGAAGGTAATACAAAGTTTTGCTATTTAAAATTTCTATAAAATGTATTCTATTACGAGGTGAAAATGTATAATAATGATGCACTTTGTACATCTACAAAACTAAAGTGAAAACAATAATATACCTGATATAAATTTGATAACCGTAGAATTTAACACTCTCCAATTTAAAACGATTTATTCAGATATGACGTACCATTGTTCCGCTTAGGTCTAATTACTTACTTACTTATCTGGCGCTTACAACCGTAAGTCGGTTTTGGCCTCGTATAAGAAATTGCGCCAGCCATTTCTGTGGCGCTTGACTATGTCAATGTCAGCGTACAGCTCATACAGCTCGTGGTTCCATCGAATTCGGTACTCGCCATTGACGCAGATTGGACCGAAGATTTTACGAAGGATCTTTCTCTCGAAGGCTCCCAGAGTCTTTTCATCAGAACTGCTCAACGTCCAGGTTTGTGCTGCATATAATAGGACGGGCATGATTAGTGATTTATAGAGCGTGAGTTTTGTTCGTCGAGAGAGGGCTCTGCTTCTCAATTGCCTACTTAGCCCAAAGAGTTAATGCTGGATCCCAGGTAGACAAAGTCCTTAACAACCTCGAAGGAGATGTTGTCAACAGGACTGTTTATTTGTTGACACTAGGTATTTCGTCTTATCTGCATTCACTGCAAGACCCATTCGACTCGACTCTTTCGCTAATCTGGAGAATGCTGCGCTGACTTCGCGCGTATTATGGCCAATGATATCGATATCATCAGCATACGCCAGCAGCATAATACTTTTGTAGAATATCGTGCCACTGCGTCTCAAATCAGCAGCTCGGATGATCTTCTCCATCATCAGGTTGAAAAAGTCGCACGATTAGGAAGGTACCGCTTAGGTCACTTTGATAAAATTCCCCACATTACTGTACCAAATTTCATCAATATACACCGATATATAGCGATTTCAATAGAATATTATTTTAGCAAGATGCTACGCTATATATCGTTACGCTATCGACATAAAAGGCATTTTCAATAAAGTTCCACGCTCAATTCTTCAATCTATTTTGGAGATTTGTCGCAATGTCCTCTCAAAAGACCTAATGAATACTTCTACAAAATGGCGCGTTATGATTTCTTCGAAAAGATTTACGATTTCCGGAATAGACAAAATAAAATTGTTCTTTATTGCAATATACAAACATTAACTTTTACTGAATATAGCTTCACCCTGCACCTTGCATTCTGTTATTCTTATTCTTACAGAACTTATCTACACCTGACACATACTTTCGTTAACCCATCAATATTAATCGATATTGTGTGTGACGAAACTAATAAATCGTGTCCATTTTAAATCGTACCCAATCCTTGGAAAATGTTTGCTAAACCTGCCACGTCTCATTTTTAAATCGCGCCCAATTCTTACAAATTTTATACCCAAAATTTACTCCCAAAGATCACTTCAACGTTCTTATGCACTGCTCCGAAGTAGGGTTTCGTTAAGAGCCTCTCTGCTATCTGACGACGTCATAACTGTATTTTTCGCGTGAGGCCAAGGATCTAATGCTAACTGTCTTTTGCTTTTAACTTGAGGCTTAAAAACAGATTCAACTGTGGTGCTTTAGAAATTAATATTCCGCTTGCTCACTCACGATTACTCACGAGTAATATTTGTTTGCAATGACTTTACATTTTCGTCAATAACAATTTTCGTCTAAGCCAATCTTAACCTTCATCGGATCAAAATATTTTGCTAACATATCCGGTCAAGGTGGGCTTGATATGCCCTATAAATAAAACATAAAGAAAACTGCTTATATTGCTTAGTTATTTATTGACACATAGTTTTTTATTGTAGTCTTCATGTAGACAACTGTAAAATGCATGTTTATCCCACTATGATATCGAAAGTCATGAGGAAGTACTCGATGAGTGTTAACTGTAGTACATTAACAGTTCACGTAGTTTACACTCTCAATGAGCAATATTTTCATGCAACAATAACGTTTTTCGTTGCAATTTCGTTACTTAACTTTTTGAACAATTTATCATGTCGAAGCATTTATCATGATACAATTTGTTTACAAATAAATACCGATATTCAATCGATACATTTTTTCCAAACATACGCAGTCGCATTTTGCAGCGAGCCACTGAATGGACACAATGGCTTAATATGTACAAACTAAAATTCATATTTTAACACAAATAACATGCTTGCTGAACAAGTTTTTTTATTATTCTTTTTTAAGGCAAACGCATGTCTCACAAAAAAATTTGCGGTGTGTCAATTTTACGCGCCGGCGAAACAATGGAGCAGGCTGTTTGCGATGTCTGCAAAGATATACGTATTGGAAAGATTCTCATTCAAACCAATCAATTGACTGGTGAACCAGAGCTGTACTACTTGCGTCTGCCGAAGGACATTAAAGACTACAAAGTCATACTAATGGATGCGACAGTAGCCACGGGTGCGGCAGCCATGATGGCCATACGTGTGCTGCTCGATCATGATGTTCCGGAAGAAAATATAATTCTAGCCTCGTTACTGATGGCGGAAATAGGTGTGCATTCGATTGCCTATGCCTTCTCCAAAGTAGGTTTCTCTGCTCTTCTTACCACAAAAAATTTGTTTTTAATTTTTGCTTCCATTTCACAGGTTAAAATCGTTACATCGGCCCTAGATCCGGAAATCAATGACAAATTTTACGTTATACCTGGCATTGGTAATTTTGGTGATCGGTATTTTGGCACGGAACCATCAGATGATTATTTCTAATTAAAATAATTTAAGTTCATCATCGTAAAATTAAAAGTTTAATGGTATGTGTATGGCTGGGAAACAAGTCTGCGCTTGACTACTTCCATTCTGTCCACATCAGCCTAAGTCTAGAAAGTTTGATGCATTACTTTTTAAGACGATCTATCTATTTTGCATGATTAGATAGAGCGCGAGCTGAATCATTTTATTTGCAATTTATTCAAATCAAGTCAATTTATTTAAAAATTTAATAGTCAAATATTCAAATACTATTTAATTAAATTACTAAAGCTGAATTTTCGTTGGCATTTGTTTTAATTTAATAATAAGTTTAACTAAATGATATTGTAACTACCTAATAAAAGTATAAAGTTGTATGAAAACAAGTTTTAGTTTATTTTTTGGAGCACTTTTATTTTATTACTAAAGAAACTTTTTCAATAGCTGCATAATAAAAGCAATGAAGCAAATAATGACTGCATAGCCCAGATATTGCGTGTTTCGAGAAGTTTTATTATCGTCGCCATGTTGTGGCTCTTGCTGCTGTGACGTCGATACACTGCACTGCGTCCATTTGGACTCTTCATCCAGAATTTCAGCATTCATGCTAAACTTGGTTATACCTGTAATGCGCACACGCACAGCTTTGCCCAACAGTTTGTCGTGCATAGGCAGCAGCACCTGCTCGTAATATTTATTATGGCCCACAAAATGTTTACGGTCATACGAAATTTCCGTAACCAGAACAGTGTAAGTGTTACCCACACGTCCAGCGTAGGGTTCGTAGCTATTGAATAGTTCTGTCAACCGCTTGGTGCGTGTCTTTACCAAGTTAGCAGGAATCCGTTCCATGCGCGCTGCTGGTGTGCCCGGTCGTGGAAAGAATTGATTTATAAATAAACTAGGAAATTTGTACTTGGCACAAAGTGTCATAGTTTCCTCAAAGTCTTGCTCAGTTTCTGTGGGAAAGCCACATATGATATCCGTAGCAATTGTTACACCAGGTACACGTTCACGTAAAAAGTTCACAACGCGCTCGAATTCCTTCCGGCAATATTCGCGTTTCATATCGCCCAAAACGCTGTCGCTACCGCTCTGCACAGGTACGTGCAGAAAGGAATAGACGCGTGGATGGTTCAACACTTTTGCTATTTCTTCCAAATGTTCCAGTATATAGGGTGGATTAGTCATGCCAACACGTAGCATACAAAACTCTGGAATAACTTCCACAAGCTGCCACAGTAGTTCAGGGAGTGATGTGCCAATATCTCGGCCATAGGCGCCTGTATCTTCGCTGGTGAGCCAAATTTCACAGCATCCTTCTGCGAATGCCTGGCGTGCGCGATCAACAATTTCCTGTGGTGAATAGCTGGCAAGTTCACCACGTGCGTGTTTTGTCTTGCAGTAGGTGCATTGGTTGAGGCACCCAGAGTTGATGGCTATGATCTCAATCAATGGATTCTTGCGCACTTTGGGCAGCGATAACTTTGCTCCAGCTATACGTTTTCCGTTCTCTTTTTTATTTTGCAACAGTCGTACACTGTGTCCCTTGAGTGTTTCTTCTACTACTTCTACAACGCGATCAATTTGTTGCACTCCAATCACAGATAGTCCCTTCATGTAGTCTGATTTGGGTGCACCTTGAGGCACGCAACCTGCTAAAACAACATGCTTGCCATTTCGCATACCAGATTCAATTTCGTTCCTAAACGTGTCCTCGGAGGGATTCTTCACGGTACAGCTGTTGAGCAACCAGAGGTCGGCATTGTCCTTGTTACTAGTTAGATTGTAGCCAAATGCGGCCAACTGCCCAGCCATGTATTCAGAGTCAGAGTTGTTGTGCGCACATCCCCAGGTTTTGACGTATACCGTCTGTGTCCCCGGAATAATGCTTTCATGTATCACTTTCTCCCTTTGAGTTTCTGTGGTCGTTGGCGTTTCGGTGTCCCCATTGATTTTGATTTGCGCACGTTTCTTTGGTCGCATCATCACATTTTTCTTGTTTTCATATCGTTCGCGGGGTTTGATATCGTCGGCTGATATTAGATCTTCTATGTCTTCGATATTTGTTTCAGCCAAATCCCACATTTTGACCAGGATTTACTTAAATTCCAAATCTAAAAACACGAGCACAATTATAAATGTCAAAAAATAACGAGCACAATTTAAATGCCAAAAAATAAAATTGCATAACAATGTTGCCAACTTATATTTAACAAAGGGAATTTTTTTTCGTATTCAAACTATCCTACATGTCGGATGGACTTCATTATTTTTCAGCGTCCAAGAAGATAGCTTCGTGCAATAGCAACACAATTTGTTGCTGCTCTAATAATTGATGAAGTTTTGGAAGAAGAGGAAGGGAGAACTCTTTCCAAAACAAAACATGCGAAACATGGTATAATTATAGAGGTAAATTCGCTAGATAAGAGCGTACTGCCGCGAAAGTCAAAACGAAGGTGATAACTCATAAAATCTCGAAGCTATGAGAAAGACAAGAGAAAGCAAGAATTGGCAAAATGTAAACGGAGTTAAACAGTTTAAGCTGTCTTGTGGTATAAATAAAATGTGGTATAAATAAATTAATTACATGATCTTACATGTAAGATAGTCAAAACCCCCCTATTATGTGCGCTGCAAGCAATGACAGCGTCGAAGCCAATCAACAAACGAACTGCTTGCAAGGAATTGATTAAATTTTTCACTAAAACATTAATTTTAGAACACAACTATTGAAATCGGGAAGATAGTTTTTTGGTCCATACATGATATTCACATATCTTTTACTGTTTAGGCAGCAAATGGAAAGAAACGCTGAATTCTACTTAGGGGGAGGTTCTTGTAGAATCGTTACGTAATTGCAGGATTTTTTTTTTAACGAATGTAAATCTGTTTTGAAAAAATCTTGTGGCATTTATTAATTTATATATCAAGAACATTATACAATTTCTTCTATGAAAAATAATACAAAATGGCGGCAGATGGTATCACTGATCAAAGCCGTGCGCGGCGATAGCCGATGTGCACTGTATACTCTTCAGCCCTGTCAAGTGATTTGAAGCGAAAAAAACCAAAAAATTGTTAACCTAAATGAAATTTAGGGGACCTTGTAGATTTTCGATTTTAATAAAATCCTCCTTTTTCTTTTGCTTTAACGTTAAAAAATAATTATAATAAATTTTTTTGGACAAAAACGCTTTCTGAAGGCCCCCTAAACTGAATAAGCTTTAAGTTGAGCCGTCAAACATCGAAATCGGAAAAAGGTGTTTAGAGAAAAATGCGTTTAAAGTTTGACAAGGAAACAATCGTATGTAATGTTTGTTTTTTATTTTGTAAAATAAATTAGATAGGGAAATATCCTTTTAACTACATATTTTCAAGATCCTAAGGATGAAAATACAGCAAAAAACAAACATTTTCCGTCGATTTCTACTAGAACTTCCCCTTAAAATTGAGATTTAATCCAGTTTCTTAGCCAATAACTTCTACGCTATCAAATATTTCAAATTTCTGAGTATGTAAGAACCATCTTTAATAAATTGTTATAAGAATAGTGAATATCCCAGCAAGCAGAAGTGAAAGGTTTAAGAATTTTTTTTTTTCAAATTTGATTTCAAATTTGATTCTTAAATTATTTTCAAATAGAGAATTAATGTTTGATATTAACAGTTGAGTTCGATTTAAGGTTGATTTGAGAATAAATGTTTTTCTCAAATGTAAAAGTATGTTTGCAATATTGTACATCACTAACGAGTCCATAAGGTATTCGTACGTTTTTGCACATCACTTAGGCCCCTATTAGGTACGACAACTCAACTTATGTTCATGATACAATTACCAGGTAGTATTATTCGCTGAAAATCAGCTGTGGAAAAACTGTCATTATGGGCATATAGTGTCAAAATATAGCGAGTAGGTGCAAACAATGTTGCTTATTGTATTATTGGAAATGAAAATAGCGCGATTTTTATACAAATTTTTCATATTTATTTTTTAAAAAATGAAAACTTTTTTTAACGGGTTGAGCACTTTTTGGTAAAGCGTAAAACAATTGAATCGAGATATCATCATGTTGCTTACATCAAGAACGAATTTGTTGCTATATGTTTCAAGCGTGATACATACATACAAACATACATATAAGAACTTTTGCGCTGTGGCGGACAGTGCCAACACAGTTGTACTTACTTTTATATTATACAACTGTGTACAAATATATACTAACTTTTCTAACAATTTGTTGGTGTTGTCGGGTTTTGTTGTTATTGTTGATGCAGTCTTCAAATAATTTTTAAGGTTTACATGAGGGAGTCTTAATAAAATAAAGATGGATGCTTCAATTTAACCATTTCATTATATTTGTATTAAATATAAAAAACAAAGCAAAACCTAAACAGAGATATAATTTCGTCATTAATCATTTCCTTCTAAATATTTAAAATGATTGGTTTAAGTATAAAAAACAAAAATATCTCCTTTTACTTCTTGCTGTGATTGCAATACTGCTATTTGACACTATATGCCCAAAGCAACGAGTAAAAGTAGCGATTAATACTACCTGGTAATTGTATCATGCTTATGTTGAGTGTGTAATTTGTAAATTTGTATTGTCTATTACACATTTGAGGTACATACGTGTCTGTCGTCTGACAAGTATGTATCTCAGAGATGTGTATGTATTTTTTATGGTATTATGTTTAACAATGCAACTCTGTGTCGAGTGTAAGGACTGTTAAAAACTTACATCTGATTTGAGTTAGTTGTATATCGTCTTTTTCATACGAACTATTTTTTTGTTTATTGTGTTTTGTTAATTCAGTGAAAATGGATAAAAATACGTAAGTAAAATAAAGTATAAATACATATATTATGTGACAAAGAATAAAGTTTTCTCGCTTTGTTTTTATGTATTTTTTTTTTTTTTTTTTTACACAGTGCTCCTTGGACTAACCCATAAAAGAGCTTTTTTAACTATTTGTAAAAATTTTAAACGATTTTTTAGCAGCACTCAAGAAGCGCTTCCATCCTAGCAAGCGCTTCTGCCATAGCGTTTCACACACCTGGAGCGCTTTTTAAGTAAACCTAATTCATATTAATAAGGCCCCTATTAGGTACGACAACTCAACTTAAGTTGAGTGTGTAATTTGTAAATTTGTATTGTCTATTACACATTTGAGGTACATATGTGTCTATCGACTGACAAGTATGTATCTCAGAGATGTGCATGTATTTTTTGTGGTATTAGGTTTAACAATGCAACTATGTCTCGAGTGTAAAAACTGTCAAAAACTTACATCTGCTTTGAGCTAGTTGTATAGCGTCTTTAGAGGTGCCCAAGCCCTATGCACTTGGTGCACATTTGTTTTTGTAAAAGCACTTAGGATTGGCTGTGTATTCTAAAGCTAGGTCTACACGATACAACGGCTGTACAATCGCTCATCGTACAGCAGTTGGCTAATTCTACCATTCGACCGTGCAATATTGCAACAAACTCGTCGCACGCTTGCATCCAAACGATACAATAATCGCACACAACCGTCAAATAGCAACCGATATTGGTACAACCGTTGTATCGTGTAGACCTAGCTTATTAAACACACACAGCACTCCGCACTAAGCAATACAAAATACACAAACAAATTTGTCTTTTTTGTTTTTGATCTTTTTTCGTTGCTTATACCGAAGTGCAACAACACTTTCGTATGCTTTGTTGGTACATTTTGGTGACAGTGATCTTCTACGTAGATTTTGTTGTTGTCTAACATAGTATGCTTTCGTTTACGAAAGGTTGCAGGATTTTATATGTATTAGTGTTTGCACTTCCATAAGAAAGTTTTGGGCACTCCTGCTCTATACTATTATTTCCTTGCTTTATTACTTGTGAACAAAATACACATACACAAAAATTGAAATTAATGCGAACAGCTGATTCATTTCAACGAAAGTGTCAAAATTTCGGTGTAATCATGCTCCAATAGAAACAGCAATTTTACACCACAGCTCAACTGAAAATGTATGTTATGCGTAATATGGCAAAAAAGTTCAGTTGAGGTGTCTTAACTCACGTCAACTCAAGTTGAGTTGTCGTACCTAATAGGGGCCTTAAGCATTTATAAAGCCGGAGTAGAATGATTGCGTATGCGTTTGCGCCCGTCTAGGCTTCCTTTATGTGCCTATTATATAGAACGTGAAGTGTGTTTCAGTGAGCATTTTTAAAATTTAAATAATTAAGATGAAATAAACGAATAATAAAAAAAAAACTAACATTTTTATATTACATTTTGACATTTTGAGTGTTTCTCAAACCTCAATGTTTGTTGGTATTTCATTTAAATCCATTCAGCGGTTCTTGAGTAATTATGACCCCTTTTACATTGGTCAAGACTTGAAATCAAGTTTTTTTTACGTTCTCTTTTAGACTTGACGAAACTTTTTACATTGGTCAAGAAATGAATTCTGGTGCAAAAGAGATGCGTTCTTTATTGCTTTAATATGTTTGCTCTGCTCATACACCAAACGCACGCAAGCAATTGAAAAATAATGTGAAGCATGGTATAATAATACAAGGTAGCATTGACAGTTGCTTGGGAAAACATATTCTGTCAAAAAATATACTCAAAAAGAGAGCGCTCACAATCCGCCATTGCATGGTATAATAATACATGGTAGCATTGACAACTGCTTATTTTCTCTTCAACAGGAAAACATAAACTGTCAAACACAGCTTGTTGTGCAAATACATCAGCAGCTGCTGTGGTTGTTGTTTTTTTTCACTTCAAGATTTTCAACCATGGTATAACATATACATTATTTGCTTGAATTTGTTACTGTAAAACTATGTAGAACAATATTCCTTTATTAATTAAAAAAAAAATATATAAAAAAAACTACTAAAATTTGTCACTCAATTAACCGGGAAAATCGATTATCCAGAATGCTTCCGGTCCCGACCATTACGGATAATCGAGGCCTCACTGTATATGTAATTAGCTTAAACTCGAATAAATAAATAACAATAATTCAATTATTAATTAAAAAAAAAAAAACAAAATTCAGACATAGAAAAAAATATATAAAAAATAAATTATGGAGCCAAATCCCCCTAATTTTCTTCGTCATCCTTCTTGGTCCGATCACCCTTCCTGAGTCGGTCACCAGCATGGACAAAATGTTGATGCATCACTTTATTTATTAATGTGTCGTCACCTTTGAATTTTGTGTGACATACATCTTAAGAAAGAAAAACAAATTAGGAAACTGTAAGAGCATGAAATAAAAAGTACTTACTTGCTATAATTCTTGGAATACATTTTTTTTGCTTCTCGTTTGCTTTTTAATCTTATTGCTTTGGTAGATAGCATTACAATTTTTAATTTTTAATTATTATATATACTTTTTAATAACAAAATATTTACCAGTCGCGACATGTGTTCACTAGCTAACAACTGAGTTATTAGGATGCAAAAATCAGTTGTTCTTTGTAAACTTTTCTAAACACAACGGTTAAATTCACGAAACGATCGCGAGAATGCGTAAGCGGCGATTTCTAAACATAACGGTTAAATTCGCCAAACCATCGCGAGAATGCATAAGCGGCGATTTTAGAGTAACACAAAGTACACGACCATTCGTCAGAACGATTAAATGACGATTGTAGAGTAACAAAAAAAAAAAAAACACTCATCAATCAATCATCAAAATGAGTCGCATTCTTGCTTGCACTCTTTTAATGCTCGCCAAGATGCGCGAACGACGATTCACTCGTCCAAAAATCGCCACAACGACTCGCAATAGCATCATTTGGAAGAGCAAAATAAAATTCTACTTAACAATCGTCTTGACGATTAAAAAAAGAATCGCGAAATGATCGCGATCGTCATACAATCTTCCAAATGCTAGCTGGGAGTTTTAAATCGAAATATTTGCGTCTTAGATCTTTGTGAAGAAATGGCTTGGTACAAGTGAGAGTATTAATAAGAGGTTTTATTCTCGGACTAGCCATTATACAATAAAAAATTACAAAATAAATCACTGGTCATTTCCATGGTATAATAATACATGGTAGCATTGACAGTTGCTTGGGAAATCATATACTGTCAAAAAATATACTCAAAAAGAGAGCGCTCACAATCCGCCATTGAAAACACAAGCAATGTTGAAAACGTTGAAGTGAAAAAAAACAACAACCACAGCAGCTGCTGATGTATTTCCACAAAAAGCTGTTTTTGACAATTTATGTTTTCCTGTTGAAGAGAAAATAAGCAGTTGTCAATGCTACCATGTATTATTATACCATGGGTCATTTCAGCCCTTGACTTTGAATTAGCTTCTTATGATCAATTGTGTTGTGCGTGTTATTAAGTTTATACACAATTGACCGAGAAACGGACCTACAGGTTTAACGCCGACTCCGAACGGCGATGAACGGAATGTTCTTATTCTCAAGAAGCTTTACATGGCATTTTGATTACTCTCTGAGGTTTGCCATTGTCTGCAGAGAGGTGGTGGCCGTACAGAAAAATCATTTTAATTCAAATAATTTTCTGTCGCTGCTGGGATAGCCATTATACACTGTGAATAAATTGGGCGTTAAAATTAATTATACCGAAAAACACTCTTATAACAACATTTTCATTATATAAATAGCTATTCAAAGGTATCATTAAACCGTTCTCTTAATCTGGAAATGAAATCAAAATTGTAAGTTGAGATGTCATACAATGAAAATTTTAAACCCTATTGTTTATTTGATTATTCGTTAAAAAATTTTCGAAAATTGACTATATTATGTTGACCTAAAATGTGTTAAATTATAAAATGTTTAAGCATTCTACCACTATCTTCAAAAAAAATATACTTAAAAAATAGATTGTATCTTAAATAACTATACTCGTATATTACCGCATTGCTTTAATAATCACCATATCAAAAACTCAATTTTAAGATTTTTTTTTTATCTTAGTGGATGTTCTTTATTTCATGCTTACATATGCTACATATTATACGACGTTGGTTTTCGGCCTGCCTTGGAGATTGGTTTTGAGTGGCTTTCGTTTCAGTTTTTCTCTTACTAGATTTACAGCAACAGGTAAAAAAGCTGAGTGGTATAGCCTCGCCATCTTCGATTGTTTGGGGGAGATTTCGTCCACGTGTTTCTGGAAGGAAGAGACTTGCAAATCCACCAACAACAAGTAAAGCACCCATGACAATTAGCGGTAATACAAGCATGTGTTCACCCTATCCAAAATATATTACTATTAAAACCAAATCGATTTAGATAATAGGTTTAAATATGTTTACCATATGATTTATGATAGGAATAACAATAGGTCCGATCATTGCTATCACCGAACTAAAACTCATACCTAGACCACGCACTACCGTTGGGTAAAGTTCAGATGCCAGCAGCGGCAATACAACAAAAGCTGATGAGATACCCATTTTTCCTATACAATACAGAACGAGCATAATTGTGGCATCCTGTGCGTAGAGAAAGGTGAGAATGCAAGCCACGCCACCACACAACATTGAAATACAAAGTATCCAACGGCGGCCGAAATAACTTAAGCCTGGCCACAGAAAGAGATAAGTTGGTAGTTCCACGGCTCCCGCAAGAAAGAAATTCCATATCTCATCGCCACCCAATGCTGGGGCATAATAACTTAAACCAACATAAACGCTGGTATTTGCAAACCATATAAGAGTTATAATTAAGGTTTTGCGTCGAATATTTTTGCTACGAAATAGGTCGACAATGCCATATAACGATTCTTCATCCTTCAGTACCACTTGATCCTTTGAAAGCTTCTGTTCGAGTAACAAAACATAGTCAGGTGGTATGTTTTGGCCATTTACACGAGCAATTGTCTTAAGAATTTTTGCTGCGCGTCTCGTTTCACCCACCGCTAGGAGCCAACGAGGTGACTCGGGCAGTACGAAGAAGCATGAAAACAACAATAACAACGGCAGCGATACCGACAGCGTTAAGTACCTCCAATCTCGAATCACATACACAATGCCAGACAATAGCACAAGGCCGCATGAATACGCTATGTTTGAGACGATCGTACAAAAAACCCGACGCTCAGGTCCGACCAATTCAATTGCTTTCAAGTACAAATTAATATTGAAATTAATGCTAGAAACGCTCCGACAACAATGCAGGCAAAGCTTATTAATTAACATAATTACCTAAAACATATGGGCTGGCAAGAATTGCAGGCACAGTAAGGCCTACGACGAAACGTATTCCCAGCCAGGAAAAGTAGTCCCAGGCAAAGGCACTCGCAGCGCAAGCTACAATCTCCAAAAGTAGGTACACATAAAAGGATGGTCTTCTGCCCCAAATATCCTGAAGATAGCCGAATGCATAATTGCCAATTAGACCACCAACGCCGAAGATAACGAGAGCCAGAGTAACGTAGTAGCTCTTATCGCATACTAGATCCCACTAAAAAGAGGAAGAATGTTAATTAAAGTATGTACATGTTTTTTTGCTACTTTGATTCCTTCATGATACAAAAAATTTTTTTCCACAATGGGTCCATTAAGTCAGTATTTTGGTGGCTTTTGTCTGTCAGTTTCTTGCTCAAGTGCAATATTAGAGCAAGTGAGGAAGGTCATTAATTTTAGCAATATTCTATGGTTTGTATACCTCAGTAACCACAGTGCTCGGATAAACACTTCTGTTGTAGTTCCAACCATTGAGACAGTTAATAGTTCCTGATCCTTTAGGATCGCCAATCTCCCAGACTCTGTCATATTGTAGTTCGTATGGAGTCCGATACTCCAAATATCGAACAATATCCGAGTAATTTCGAATGTACATCATACAGCCGTCATACTCGAAACTGTTGTTGCTGAAATGCATTGGAATGCTAAGATTTTTAACTAATTCTGGATACTCTCGAATCCATGGTTCCAATTCAGGTATCCGACACCAGTGCCTTGGTGTTGCTGCTATAAACAATTGGCTACAAGTGAAAGAACGTTACATATTTTATTTCACATTTTTCACTGTAGATACTCGCGTGTACCTGTAGGCATGGAAAGCACACGGTAGCGCAGCTGGCAATAAAACCGAACAAATAATTAGCTTTTGGTACATTCCAAAGGACCCAACCTCTTTAAGTACCTCATCAAAATCCATCTCGTAGTATCGATATGACTACTTGAAAACATTCAAGCAACCGTTATATTTGAATTTCATGTAAATACTACGCGGCAGTGTGTATAAAACTGATTGTGATTTCATCTTTTGTAGAATGAAGCAGCTTATTATGGGACCCTCTGCAGGCGGCCAATTTTTTTCGTTGGCTGCTCGGGGAGAATGTGCGAAAACCTAATTAAGTCTTGCTGGTTTATTCTTGCTCACACAATTGTTGCAATGCATTTTGGTGCACAGACGTGAGCAACATCTTTGTTATTGTTGTTGTTGATGTTGTTGTTGCTGCTTTGATTTTGAAAATAAATTGGTCATAATTGCTGTATGTTTATGTGTGTTTAATTAAAAGGTGACCGTTGTATTTGATGCAACAATCTGAGCGGTACATGGAGTTCATGCATTTTATTAATAATAGAAAAGTTAAAAAAGAAGCATGCTAGACATTTTATTTGATTTTAAGTATTTATTGAAGCGAAGCTTTTCTATTTTAATGGCAAAATATTTCAATTGCATATTTTATGAAAATAACTTCTGTTTAAATTGATTAATACATATTTATGATTGAATAATATTTATCAAAATTTTTTAAAAATTTTTAAAATTCAAATTAAATTAATAATTGTTTAACGTAACAACGTTACTTTTTACCACGCAACTTTTTAAAAAAGTAGGGCGTGGTGAGAGTTAATTCTGTGACTTTACATGCGGTCTACACTTGCAATATTTGGTCGCATGCGAACTGTCAAATTAAACTTATGAAATCCAGATTTCATGCAATAATTTCTAAGTGGGCATTTCATCTCCAGCTCTGAAAGCCAAAGATTTTTAAGTCAATTCATGATGCTTAACTTCATGATTTTATCCAGGCACCACTCCATTTTATACTTTTGGACTCAGTTTTTGCTGTTTCTGGACTTGAACAATCACAGACATACATATTTTACTGAAAAATGTAAAAACTTACAGCTCATTTCATGAAATAAGCGGTCTACACTTGCAATATCGATGTCATGAACTATTTCATGAGATCAAATATTGCAAGTGTAGACCGCATGTTATGACACAGACATTATATTTACTTCAACACAGAATTACCATGGAATGAGAAAAACAATCAGAAATTAAAAGAATTACTTTGGAACTAAATTTCTTCTTTGAATATATTTCATTGCATTTTCTATAAGTTTAATAAAATGATTTGACAAAAACTCTGTCAAAAGCTGAGCATTTTTGTTTATATTTTGTTTTATTTTTTCTAGGAAGTCTAACATGGTATTTAACTCTTATTTGTTTTTTTTAGTTCATTATAGGCCATTGCAATGAATTTGGCCCCAAGATCGGTGGCCGTTGCATCCGGCAACTGCTCAATAATTGAGGCGAAATGAGCCAGAAGGTGATGATGCTTCGATTTGGTGGCGCCCTCACTCTTCCGCATCTCAATGACCGTGGCCATTTGCTCCACCACTTTTTAAGCAGTAGCCTGCAGTTCGCTGACGTTTTTCCGACGGTTGGTTCATGGTGTAATAATAATAAGGTGTTAGTGAATTTTTGACAACGCCAAGAATAGCTTTCTTTCTGTCAAAAAATTGAGAGCGAAATTGAGGAGCCGTTGATAGTTGTCAAATTGTGTTATTTGTTTGAATTGCTAGCAGAGATAATGAGATGGGAAACTTCGTTTCTATTGTGAATTCTGTTGATTTTGACAGATAAAAATGCTTGTTCTTCAGTTTTTTATCCAATCGCGTATTAGCTGTGTTCGATGACTGCTCTAGATTGAAATTTCTCATTCCAGATCAGCAAAAAGTGTTCGATGAGTACCTTTTTCTGCTCTTAGCTGCTCTCACTTGCTCTTGATCTTTGTTTTTTGAAGCTGCTATAAGTTGCGCTTTTTGCTCTTTTCTACACTACTATTTTTTGTGGTGTAAGTTAGAGCAGCAAATAAACCAATCAGCTGTTTAGGCAAAGAACTAAAATATAAGGAAGTGATGTTATTGCACAAAAGTGTGGTATTTTTCTTATTCGTGTTGGTTGACACAAATACATAAACATTCACAAAGGGCCGTATTCAGTTACGTCGAAAAAAAAGGCTCAAAGTGTGCTTGTTAGAATTACATATAAAACCGGTGTTTAGAGTAATACGTTATTAGTAAAAGTTTGACCTTCAGCCGTATTCATAACATTATCTTATTCATAAAAATTCTTACTCATAGACCGTATTCATAAAAATATAGTGATTTTTCGTTTAATAACGTTTATGAATAATGTTTTTAATTCTTTCTCTGTTCTTCTCACTGATTTTCTGTTCTCTGCGATTTATTTTTCAAAACAGCTGATTTTGACAATATGTCGACCATGACGTAGGCAGACATGCGCATGGCATAATCTTGTATTTATTATTTTTGGGTACAACCTGTCGTAGGATGGGATTTTTACTAATATTCATATAAAACGCATAAAAAAATAAATGAAAAATTTTGTTTTTACACATTTTGAAATGTATAGTTTTATACAGTTTTTGACGAATAGTCAGTTTAAGGTCCCGAATATGCGGAAATCTGAAAAGAAATCAATAAAATGTATTACATCTGATTAACTATGTTGAACACAGAAGCGCCCCAAAAATGTATTCAGCTGTGAAAAACTGATGCGCCCCTGAAGCATTTTGACAGATGTGGGTGCACCATTGTGAGTGCAAATTGGTGCGAAATCAACTGGCTCTAATTTGCATTGTAGCAAATTCTAACCACACAACGCATGTTATAATTATTTTTGGTCATATTTTTCTTTAAAATGACATAGTTTTCAGCAGTGAAAAACGCTTTTAATTTAATTATTTCACTGCACAAACTTTAATTATATTCAAGTGAACTCAGAAATGTCAAAAAACACTCTCTATCTAGCTCGCTCAATTCAGAAATCATACCACAGTTCATGTACACTGTGTGTGTGGCTAACACCATTTCCTTATATTTTATTTCTTTGTGTTTAGGCTCTTGTTAGAACATAGAAATAAAATATAAAGAAGTGGTGTTTTACTCACACATACTATGCGTGTGTTGAAGAATTTTTCAAGCGAGATAGAGCATGATTTTTTGACACAGCAAAACAAAGAAAATGAGTGGTGAAAAAACATTCAAATATTAAATAATTAGCGATTGTCATCGCTATAAATTGTATTAAAACGAACATAAATAAAATAAATAATTAAATAAGCATGCGTTGTGCCGTGAAAAGTTGTGAAAGTTCACAAAAAACACATAATAAGTAGGTTTGATTTCACAGGTAATCTTGCTTTATAGTTTGTTGGTTTCCCGCCATTTGTGTGCATGAGTCATGTGCAAGAGCTTCTGTCAAAACACAAGTTCAGCTTCATGAGCGCATTCATTCTTTAGGGTGGCATGCAATAGGGCCCTAATTTTTTTTCGATTGAAGATAAGTTTTAATCAGGGACCGTAACTGTTATACATTTTTTCAAATAAGTCGATAAATAATGGTTGTTATTTTTACCGATTTTTTTGTTTTGTTTACTTTTATTTATTCGGTCAAAAATACCAGTTAAAATGTTTATTTTTCGGTTAAAAATAGAAGTTAAAATATCACTTATTTTTTCGGTCAAAAATAAATGTTAAAATATGACTTCTTTTTCCGTTCAAAAATGTATATATGACAGTGATATTCTATATTCAATACTAGCTTACCCGGTACACGTTTTTTGCACCCGAAAATATGCTAATGAGCCGAATGGCTAGTCGTATTTTGCTTAATTTTTTAAGTGTCTTGTCGGGACAAAATTTGTCCCGTATTTTTGACATTTTTGTAAAATATCTATGATTTCAAATACGCATTCACATGAACTGAGACAGTAAAAAAGGAGTGTTTCCTTTAAACCGAAAAAATAAAAGTCTAATTTTAATTGTTATTTTTGACTGAAAAATATTTAATTTTATATTTTAATATTGTATACCTCATAAGTGGTGTGTAAGTACAATAAAAATTAAATAATAAAAAAAAGTCTGAACACCAAAATGTTTTCGCCTTTCTTTACGATATAACCTAATGCGGTCCTGCTTGAATGTTTATGTATTTGAATTAACTTCATTGTATTTGTAAAATACTTCATTTCTGGTCAACTTCACCGCTTCCTTATCTCTTAGTTCTTTGTGTTAGAAAAATAGAAAGTTTGAAAAATAGAAACTGCAAAGATGGCTTATAAAAAGGTGATTATTAGGTTTTTTTGTTTACTTTTTGGAAACAAGCTAACTTTTGAACGTTTTCAGACTCATTCCTTCATTGAGCAGGAATATGGAAAATGGTGAGAAAGATATGGTGCAGTATTTAATAGGTGACTTTTAACAGTTTACTCAAACTTGATATTTTTTCGTTCTATGAAAAAACGGCTCTATTCTGCTCAGAAATTATTTTCGAAGACTCAGCTGATCTGCTTTACTCTGCCCTGCTCTGCACTGAGAATTTTTCATCGAACACAGCTATTGTGTATGTGAGTTTACCTCATAGTTTTCAAACATGGGCACTGCAAAAAAATTGCGAAAGCGTGCCTGATATATTTTCAGCCACCATTAGAATGTTTCGGTTCCCAACCGATTCATTGCTACTACAGAAATGGTGCGCTAATTTAAAAATAGTGTATGAAGCTGACATCAGCTCAAGAAGTCGAGTATGCAGCAGACATTTCGACTCATCTTGCATGGGAAGCAAGAAGTTGAAACAAGGTTCAATTCCCACCATTAATCTTGGTAAGTATTACAAACTATTTTTATTATAAGCAATTTTTCTACTATTTCCTTTTTCCTAAGCTTTCTTTAAAACGACTTGATAGTATTGTAGTATTTTCCTGACATATACATATATTTAGCCACATGCCATTTGAACGTTAAATTATTTTATTTAGGGGGAAAAATTTGTCTTGCAGTCATTTTAAAATAGTTGTGTTTTGTTTTTTAAATATAAATATAAATTTAAAATAATTATTTTTTGTTTTTAAAAATTATTTTTAAAATTCAAAGATGGCGTTCAAATTTGTATATTAAAAAAAGTTGAAAATCGGCCCACATCATAGCTCGGCTCCGGATCTTCTGAAAAAGTAAAATAAGAATACTTAAGAAAAAAAAAAATAAAAATAAGTAAATGCTCATTTTTTACCAAAATAAAATGAAAAATATGAAAAATTAAAAAAATTATGAAGAAAATAAATTTGTGTAAAAACTAGAAAATTTTGTAAAGCTGCTCAGATTCGTAAAAGATGTGTAGAATTACATTGCAAACTGATTTAAAGAAGAAAAAATAAATCAGTCGATTAGTTTGTTTGGCGTAGTGTGGCCCTTTTAGATAAAGTATGTGTCAAGAAAAACGCGTTTAAGGTAAAATTTACTCTTTACAAGTACTCTAGCGCACCGGGTTTTAAAAATGTTTGCCAAAAACCTCCCTTAAATGTATACAGTATACGCTCGAAAATTAGAACTCTTTTTGTTTGCTTTTAATACTGAAAAATTGCATAGTCGTCATATCATACAAAATTTTTCGTATGAATGTTCTGTCATATCTCTCTTCAACGACGCTCTTGATCTCTACTCAACAACTGAATAAGAGAGAACAATATGTTTGAATTGAGCGAGCACAATTTTGTTTTTGAAATATTTTTTTGTTTTTCTTTAAACTGTGATGAATTTTAATGTATCGGTATGTTTAGTGTTCTTTTTATGTGAATAAAAATAAAATAACTTTAAGCCAAAGTGTTTTTTTGTGTATTTTCTAAGCGAAGATGCACTTTTATATTAATTTTAATTTAAAAAAACTTTGGAAATTAGCACTTCTCGTAAATAAGAACTACCCCGGGAACAAAGTGGTTGTAATTTACGAGCGTCTACTGTATTAACAAAAATCATTTTTATTTTTTATTGTTAGTATCGCTATTTTTTATGTCACAATTCAATACTAATTTATCTGTATACACGTATGTTTTGAACACATCTTATTTAAAATTTCATAATTTTTAGGTCATAATGATGAAAATATTCATACTCCGGGAATGCATAAGAGCATGCGATATTTCAGGATGTGGCAAAGATGCACGAGTCGGAAAAATTCATGCATTTCCGAATTGTCCAATTCGGCGTCAAGCTTGGCTGGAGGCATGTAATTTGCAAGAAAAAGCAAACAAGCAATTGTTTATATGTGAAAGTCACTTCAAACCGGAAGATATAGGGCTCCGGTATTTAAATGACACCGCATTTCCTTCTTATGGAATTTCAGGAGCGGAAGAACCTCTTAATATTGAGAGCAGTATTTTTGAGGAAACTACAGAAGATCGGCAGCAAAATGTATGCGATAACTGCTATAAGTTTTGCAAGCTCGCCGATTTTTATAAAAAAAAGTGCGTGGCGCTAAGTATGGAGATTGCAGAGAAGGAAGGCTCACATAAAAAATCTCAAGAAGATCTTGGTCAAAAGATTGCATTTTTGAGCAAAAATTGAAAAGTTTGAAAGAGTCTACGAAGCAACTGGAAGAAACAGCAGTTGCTTCGAACTTCGCACATGCGAATTTATTTTCAAAAATAATATTGAGCGAGCGGAAAATAAGAGAATATAGCAATGAGGAACGCGAAATGTTCCAAGCATTAAACTATTACTCTTCAAGGGCCTATAGGTTCCTTAAAAATGAACTGCAGTTTAATTTGCCCAATATAAGCACTCTTTGGAGATGGTGCCCTATAAAAGTCATCATGCCAGGTACAGTTAAAGCAAATATTGATTGTTTTACGAAAATATGAATAATATAATACTTATAATAATATAATATAATAATAAATTCGTATTTATATTCAAGTTATCACCACATAGGCATTAGCGATGAGATGGAGGAGCACTTCTCTAGATTAGCTGCCAGTATGGATGACCAATCCCGGAACTGTGTGCTAATGTTCGACGAAGTCATCATTAGAAGAGAACTGGAATACAATGTGACAGCGGATCACATTGATGGCTTCGTCGACATAGGAGGCGGTCAACGCAGCAAAGTTCTTGCCACCACATTACAGGCCTTTATGGTGAGAGGGTTATTACAGAATTGGAAATTTGTGCATAGCTTTTATTGCACAGCTCACGCAATGAATGGTAAGTTGTAAATCCAAGTCCTTGTCCAAATCCTAATATGGTTTCATCCGTTTTATCCGTTAAAAAGGCCTTTATTTTCGCGAAATTAATGTTGTAAAGAATTTACTCCATTTTGTTTGTTTTGTTTGTTTTTCTTATTTCAGGTGACACCTTATATCCAATTTTGTTAGGTGTGATACAATCAATATTAAAGTGTGGCTTTAACCTAAAAGCAATAATTGCTGATCAAGGCTCAGCAAATATTCAGTGCGTTAGAAAGCTAACGAATGGGTTCCAAAATCAATATTTCGATATTTTGGGACCAAAAATTTATGTATTGTACGACTATTGTCATTTGTTTAAGAGCATAAGGAATACATTGCTTACAAATGATGTAATTACTGAAAAAGGGGTGGCTAGTTGGGAGGTGCTGAGAGAGCTTTACAGGATCGACCAGTCCAGTACCCTCCGAATGTTGCCAAAAATTACGGAAAAGCACATTTTTCCAAAAATTTTTGACAAGATGAGGGTTGGACTTGCAGTTCAGGTATTAAGCAATGCAGTTGCTTCAGCTATTCGTCAGTGCATTGATGGAAACCTTTTCTTAAATCAAGCAAATAGGACGAATGCTGAAGCAACTTGGCATTTTATTCAGAACTGCAATAATGGATTTGATTATTGCGATAGCAAAAACTTATATGATAAAAATATAAATAAGCGTCCGGTCACAAGAGACTGCAATAAATTAAAAAAAATAGATGAGTTCATTTGTTTTTTGCAATCGTTGAAGCTTGAGTCGAGAAACTATAGCAAAAATAAGTGCATTGCGGGCTTAATATTTACATTGCGGTCTATGGTTTCTCTAATAAATGACCTATTCCAAGATCCAAATGTGAAATTTGTGATGCTTGGAAGGTTAAATCAAGATAGCGTAGAAAATTTTTTTGCTGTGCTTAGATCACAGCTAGGCAACAACACCGAGCCATCCGTGAGAGAAGTACAATACCTCTCAGCAAGAATTTTATCGATGAAGCTCCTGACACATAAGTTTCATTCTCAAAACTCCAATTGTGAAAACGATAATGATCTTATGTTGGAATGGAACTTCATTCCATCCGATGAAGGTTCGCCTTTTATTTCACCAATGAGTCCGTCCGAGCTAATTGAAACAATAACAGAAGAACTAGAGGAAACTTCTGAGCCCACTTCCTTAAGCCCGTTGGAAACAGCAGTGGGTCGTTATTTTGTCGGGTACGGTTTGAGGGACAAATTTGAAAAAAAAATTAAATGCGAAAGATGCCAAGAAAATCTTTTAAAACTCGAAAAGTTTTCTTTCGACTCTGAATCTTTTCTTGGTATCAAAAATTTCAGTGACAGTCATCTTCTTTTAAAGAATCCGTCCGATGACTTCTTCGAGATTTGTGCACAACATTTTTCGATATACAAGGGTATATTCAATAAAAGTTGTCACGAATCAGGATTGAAGAAGAATATTATCAAGTCCTGTATTGCACACTCAAATCGTACAACTCCAGGGTGGTTCGACGAAAATGGTATTTGTTTTGAGCACAGGCGAACCATTCTAGTTTTTCTGATAACTGTTTTGATTCGAAAGAACTCAAAATGGTTAAAAGAAAAACTAGAGTCCGAAGAAAAGAATAGCAAAAGAATCCGATCCAACGAACGGCAAGCCCAAAACAATGCAAATATGCAAAGGCTTGTCAATCGTTAAAAAGTCCGTTTGTCCGTCTGAAAGTCCGTCTATCAAATCGTGGTTTTGATTTTTTAAAAGAATCCGTCTGTCACTTCGTCCGTTTGTCCTTTTCTCTTTTTGTCCGTCAGTCTGTTAGTCTGTCCAAATGTTAATCCGAATTAATTTGCTGTAGGAAATCGATGTTGTTGTCTAAGTCCGTCTGTCCGAAGTCTATAGTCCGTCTGATTGAATTTTTGGTATTTTTATAAAAGTTTTTGCTATCACAATAATTAAGTCCATTGGTCGACCTCTCAGCACTGTGCAACTAGCTACTGAATGGACCGCTTTTTTCAGAAGCAATGTGTTCCTTATGCTTTTATTCATTTTTTTTTTTTTGTTGCATTTACTTAGAAGCAATTTTTTCTTCATGCTTTTATAAGTATTTTTATTTTTTTATGGATGTAAATTCTTACAGCCGTATTCATAAAAATATTTGATAACAGCTTAAAAACGTTAAATAATTCCAAAGCTTTTTAATATTAAAAAACTTTAAAAATTTTGTAAAATATGCAAAACATGCATCAACATGTTGTAACTGCTTTTTGGTTCAATATAAATATTAAACTTCTAAAGTTTTTTTAAACTGCTGTATGTACTGCACAATTTGTCATTTTATTATATTTTTTTTAAATATTTTCAAATGTTATGATAAATTTTATTATATTTATTTTCTTTTTTTTTTGAAAATGTTTTTATATACATATTTTGAATAAAATATTTATATAAATATTTCTTTGTAATATTTTAAAAACTTTAAGAAATTCTTTTCTGCTCCATTTTTCTTAATGATTTCCTAAATGTTTGTTTTATGTACAAACACTTTATTACATGCATTCACTTAAATTTATTTTTGTATTTTTTACTGAAAATAAAATATTTATTTATTTTATATGAAAATGTTTGCGAAATGTTTATTTTCTGTAAATACTTTATTATATGCATTCAACAAAAATATGTTCGTAGTTTTTTATTGAAAATAAAATATTTATTTATTTGAAGTGAAAAATTAAATCTTTTTATTGGATATTTAAGAGGAAACAAAGTAAGTACAGCAACAACAATAAAATCTAGTGGGTCTAGATGGCGATTTTCCTGCGTGGCTATAATACAAATAACAATAATAGTTGTAATATTGAAAAAAAAAATGAAGGAATTTAGTAAAAAAATTTTAATTTTTGATTAAATTTTGATTTTTGATTTTGAAAAATTTTTTTGATTAGTGATTAGTGATAAATTTTTTTATAATTTTGTCTTTGGTCTCATTTCAACCCGATCAGAATTAAAAAAGTTACAGCGATTTTTGTATAGCTTCATAATTTGAGATAAGTAGAAAAATCGCATAAATATAACTTTTATAACGCATGACGATCAAAGAAAGTCCTGCAAAGATGAAAAAGTATAGCAAGAACAAAACATATGCAAAAAAAAGTGT
Source organism: Pherbina coryleti (assembly GCA_943735915.1). NCBI lineage: Eukaryota > Metazoa > Arthropoda > Insecta > Diptera > Sciomyzidae > Pherbina > Pherbina coryleti. The sequence continues at coordinate 95,846,774 of OX030949.1, read as the reverse complement.
AGTAAAAAAATATTTTTTGATTGCATTATGAATATGTTGAAATTTTCTAGATTTTTGTCCTTGGGTACATTTCAATCCAATCAGAATTAAAAATGTTACAGCGTTTTTTCTATATCTTCATTGAGATAGACAAAATCGCATAAATATTACATTTCTGACGATCAATGAAATGCAGCCAAAGCAGTAAAGAAAATTCTGCAAAACTGAAAAAGTTGAGCAAGAAGAAAACCATGCAAAAAAATTTTAGGGAAAAAAATGAATAAATATAGTTAAAAAATAATGTTTGATGCCATTTAATAGGCGATAAAATTATGTACAATTTTGTCCTTGGATGCATTTCAATCCAATCAGAAATTAAAAAGTTACAGAATTACGATTTTTCTATAGCTTCATTGAAATAGACAAAATCGCAAAAATATAACTTTTCTGACGATCAATGAATGAAATGCGGCCAAAACAGTAAATACAATCCTGCAAAAGTGAGTAAGTTGAGCAACAACAAAAAGCATGCAAAAAAAATGTAAACAATCCAGCCGTCCGTCCGCATAGAATTGCAATGGAAAAAATAAAATAAACATGGCTTCTCGACAACTTTGTTGATAACATTTTGACAGTTTGGAGTCTATCAACAAATTCTAGCAACCAAAGAACTAAGATAAAAGAAATCAATAAAATGTATTACATCTGATTAACTATGCTGAACACAGAAGCGCCCCAAAAATGTATTCAGCTGTGAAAAACTGATGCGCCCCTGAAGCATTTTGACAGATGTGGGTGCACCATTGTGAGTGCAAATTGGTGCGAAATCAACTGGCTCTAATTTGCATTGTAGCAAATTCTAACCACACAACGCATGTTATAATTAGTTTTGGTCATATTTTTCTTTAAAATGACATAGTTTTCAGCAGTGAAAAACGCTTTTAATTTAATTATTTCACTGCACAAACTTTCAATTATATTCAAGTGAACTCAGAAATGTCAAAAAACACTCTCTATCTAGCTCGCTCAATTCAGAAATCATACCACAGTTCATGTACACTGTGTGTGTGGCTAACACCATTTCCTTATATTTTATTTCTTTGCTAGCAACAAAGGTCCGCCGCCAGCGCTGCTTTCTCGCTGCCCGTGCCAATGTTTTTTCCGGGGCCAATCTTTACATCATTCGGTATTCACAATATAGATGTGGTGAATCTCATGCAATGTCTATAGAATATATAGTCTCTGCCTACAGTCACAGAAACAAATATTTTTTCATTGCTTTTAGATTTTACATTTTGGTTGGGATTGGATTTTTAGCTCAGAACTGTCGAAATTACAACGACACTAGAAATTTTCGCACTCTTCTGATTTCCAAAGAACACTTCTACAATGTTTCCATCTGCTCAAAATATTTTGATTTTGTGGGATTACGTAAAATCTACATTGAAATCTACTGAGATTTTAATACAAGTTTAGGATTACAAAGACTTGAAGAGTTATATATCACTATTCAACACTATTCAGCTTGTGTCAAAATTATCATAATGACATTTGGTAGTGACAATTGATGATTGATTTAAAAAAAAACAAGCAACCAATCGGATGCAATTAAATAAAGTCTTAATTAATTGTTTTATGTCAAATCTAGTTGTCATGATATGCCTGATGGAAACACTTTGGAATCACTTTTTTAAAATCACAAGATTTCGAGCAGAATGAAACATATTATAACTATGGGCCTTACACATCTGTGAAGTCGGGTAACGAACAATATGACGGCACAAACATGTGTGAAAGAGCGAACGTTCAAATTATAAGAATATTTGTGTCACACAATCGATTGCTTTTTGTTGTTTTTCGCCATAATTTAGTTCGAGACGTTGATAACGCAACAACAACGTGTCGGGTCTTTTTTTCTTATCATGTATTCTTTGGATATAACCTCCCATAAGAAACGATGGTTTTCATAACATAATATGAAAGATTCTAAAAAAATTTTTCCGCTACATTTACTCAACATGTTGTACTCAACAAATTTTGAAATGTTTGTAAGTGAAAGCGTTTCTATTGTATAAAACGTCAAATAACACAAAATTATTAAAAATAAGGAAAAATTTATCAAAATTTTGATTAATTACTACTTTTAATTAAAGAAATGAGTGGAAGTAATGTGATTAAAGTTGTTTATACACTTGGCAACTGTGAGTATCAAATAACCGATACAGAAGAGATGCACATGAAGCTGCAAAGTGGTATATTAACCCTCGGCAGCCGACGTCGAAGTCTGACAGACACCGAAAATCAAAACTTCGTACGTACCATGGTTGAATAAATAAGGTTGTCGCATGGGTGAGAGCGAGTTCCCATAAATGTCAAATCGAAGTTGACATCTCATACAAAATCTGAAAACGAAAATTAATAACATGAAAAGCCATTGAAGTTGTTGTTGTTGCTTTTCATTGATTTTGACAATTATGGGTACTGAAAAGAGAGTACGATCAGCCACGAGACAACCTTATTTATTCAACTATGGTACGTACAGATGTAAAATTCGAAGATAAAAAATTTGTTTCTCTCTGAAAAAAACGTATTTTATTTGAAATTTATTCTTATGTTAGCCTCATAAGTATTTGCTGTTGTATAGAATAAAGTCAAGAAAGTTACAGCCAGAAATTTCATCATAGGAAATCAGTTTAACCCTGGAAGGACATGCTTATTTTTTGTACGTAAAGGTCATGCTTCGACGATTCAACGACAACTTTGATTATTATTATTATTATTATAATTATGTTCTTGATTATTAAGTTTATTAAGAGTAAAGGAAAAGTGCAATGCATTTTATTTATAAAAGTTTTTAATACAAAAATTCATTTTCACAGTTTGAGTTTTTGGTTTGTTTTACAGAAGGTAAAAAATGCGTCGTCGATTCGATTCCGGGTTAAAAGTGAGGTCTGCTGGACCCCACGTGAGGTGTATTGTTAAATTTGAAGCACGTCAGTTGCAGAAGTTTAAGCTCAAATATTGGTTAAAATGTGTCAGCATATATTTTTAATATATCTATTACGTTACAGCGAACGATATAGCGAACAAAGACCTTAAGTCTTTTACCCGAAAATAAATAAATCTAACTATAGTGGCCGTGGAGCAGAGGATAGAATGCGGGTCCCGTATGCCAGAAGACCACGGTTCAATTTCCGTCTGACACTGAAAGTTTCTCAGTTGAATTTAATAGTTAATAAAAAAAAAATTGATTTAAAATGAAAAATTCTTCTTTCTAAAGAAAAGCAGGGCTTCCTTCGCTAATTTAAAAAAAATAATGCGATATTTGAGATGTAATATCTTACTTATTTTATAAATGCTACTTATTATTCTGCTACTAAATATTTCATATGCATGCCTGTATTTAAAATGTCAAACACGCATGAAAGGAGAGTAGAAAGAAAAGAAGAAAGAAAAGCTACGTTCAGTTCATGGTATAATAATACAAGGTAGCATTGACAGTTGCTTGGGAAATCATATACTGTCAAAAAATATACTCAAAAAGAGAGCACTCACAATCCGCCATTGAAAACACAAGCAATGTTGAAAACGTTGAAGTGAAAAAAAAACAACAACCACAGCAGCTGCTGATGTATTTCCACAAAAAGCTGTTTTTGACAGTTTATGTTTTCCTGTTGAAGAGAAAATAAGCAGTTGTCAATGCTACCATGTATTATTATACCATGGTTCAGTTTTTAAAATCATGTTTGGTTGCCTTACTTCTTTTTCTTGCTTCTTTCTTTCCTTTTCTTCGTGGTGATGTACAGAAAATATTCATTGTCATAAGAGTTTCAGAGTGCATGGTCGCATTGTTTAAAAATAAAAAACAAAATCGCTATTGTACTTTACAGAGAATATTTTTTTTTCTTTAAATCTTTTGCTTAAATGTATCCTTTATAAATACAAATATTTAAAATTTACCCATAATAAAAATAGAAAAACAAAAACATTTCCAAGCAAAATTATAAGAAAAATAAATTTGGTTTTATTTGTGGAGGATTTGAGCCCGCGTATGTTTGCGTTAAAGGCCGGAACTCTAACCACTAGACTATGGTCGAAGAGTTCTGCGGGACGCTAACTGCGTACCACATTAAATAGCTGATTTTTCTTTTAATTCTTTATGGAATTTGTAATTAGTGTGAGCAGAACATCTATAGGTTTTTTTAATAGATAAAACATGTGTGGCAGACAGAGATGCCAGATCACACGGATAGACAAAAAGGAGTCAGATTTTGCACGACGCTAGAGCAAATATAACGTAATTTGTATGGAGCATTTTATATAAATATAAAGCCAAAGGCGTTAGGTGTATACTATATATGTATATGGCATATCTAACAGTTAGGTGTCTAGCTGGGAAGCTTGTGAGACGGACCGTGTAGCGAACTTGTAAACATATGTGTGCGCTGCATGAGATTTTGTATGTGGATAAATACAACAGCCTACATTTACATGCGGTCTACACTTGCAATATTTGAAATGAAATCCAGAATTCAAAAAATAATATATAGGTGGGGATTTCATCTCATGAAATTTCATTTTGAAGATGGGGTCAAACAGAACTGTTTGAAGATGAACAATTTCGCTGCGCTCCCGCTCTGAAAGTCAAAGATTTTTAAGTCGATTCGCTTGTAGTTGGAACTCTTGTAGTTTTAAAAGCAATCGGATTGCTTATAAGTGCCTAACTTCATGATTTTATCCATATGCTACTCCATTTTATACTTTTGCACATAGTTTTTTCTGTTTCTGTACTTGAACAATGCACATGCATACATACTTTACTGAAAAGTGTCAAAAAACAACAGCTCAAGAAATATTTCTAGAGACAAATTTCATGAGATGAGCAATTTCTAAGATATAAGAAAGTGAAGCCAAAGAACTAAGATATAAGGAAGTGATGTTATTGGAAAAAAGTGTTGTATTTTTCTTATTCGTGTTGGTTGACACAAATACATAAACATTCTCAAAGGGCCGTATTCGGGTTCGTCGAAAAAGAAGGCTCAAAGTGTGCTTGTTGGAATTACATATAAAACCGGTGTTTAGAGTAATACGTTATTAGTAAAAGTTTGATAATTAAAGACCTACAGTCGTATTCATAACAATATCTTATTCATAAAAATTCTTACTCATAGACCGTATTCATAAAAATATAGTGATTTTTCGTTCAGTAACGTTTATGAATAATGTTTTTAATTTTTTTCCGATTTTTTTCTTATGAAGGCTTTATAAGAGGTTCAAAATATTTCATGAATGCTGCCGCTAATATATTAAAAGAAAATTGTATTGTATTTCCACTTCCACACCACCCTTGAGGTATACAATTTGGTGCGTTGCCGAGTTTTGTTTTTTTTTTTTTTGTGTTCGGTTCCCCTGTAGGCCTATATCACCCCTAAAAAGAAAAATCACTAGTAAAGAATAGTATATAAAAAAAAAATATTTTCAAATAACATGGAAATAAATTTATATATTTATTACTCTACATGGGCACAACCCAAAAATAATAGAAATCAGATTACGCCATCAGAGGCAGAAAAAGTTGCACCGTTCTGCGCAAGACGTTAGGTCTTTCGTGACATAGATAGGAAAAAACACTTTCTCTGTTCTTCTCACTGATTTTCTGTTCGTGCAAGAAAAGACGAAATATAGTGCGAAAAAGTTCTCTGCGATTTATTTTTCAGCTACAGTTCGGTTTGTTTATGTTTTGCTCAGTGAAAAACAGCTGATTTTGACAATGTGTCGATCATGACGTAGGTAGACATGCTCATGGCATAATCTTGTATTTATTACTTTTGGGTACAACCTGTCGTAGGATGGGCTTTTATACTAATATTCATATAAAACGCATGAAAAAATAAATGAAAAATTTTGTTTTTACACATTTCGAAATGTATAGTTTTATACAATTTTTGACGAATAGTCAGTTTAAGGTCCCGAATATGCGGAAATATGAAAAGAAATGAACAAAATGTATTACATCTGATTAACTATGCGGAACACAGAAGCGCCCCAAAAATGTATTCAGCTGTGAAAAACGAATGCGCGCCTGAAGCATTTTGACAGATGTGGGTGCACCATTGTGAGTGCAAATTGGTGCGAAATCAACTGGATCTAGTTTGCATTTTTAGCAAATTCTAACTACACAACGCATGTTATAATTATTTTTGGTCATATTTTTCTTTAAAATTACATAGTTTTCAGCAGTGAAAAACGCTTTTTATTTAATTATTTCACTGCACAAACTTTCAATTATATTTAAGTGATCTCAGAAATGTCAAAAAAAACTCTATCTCGCTCGCTCAGTTTAGAAAGCATACCACAGTTCACGCATACTGTGTGTGTGGCCAACACCATTTCCTTATATTTTATTTCTTTGAAATAAGCAGTCTCCACTTGCAATATCGATGTCATGAAATATTTTATGAGATCAAATACTTCATGTTTAGACCGCCTGTTACACAATGTTTGTGTGAAACTTCCCTTCAACCAGTATGAACTAATTTTCTGATCTTTTACAATTATCTGTCAAAACGTAAGCAATGTGCACAAGTTGCAAGAATGAATAAGGGATTTAATTAAAACCTTAATAAGATTTTTATAAGTTTAAAACTTGGTGTGAATTTATAAGATTCTTTCAAAACAATTCCTCATCTATGACTTTAAATATAATTTGCAATCAATTCAAAGTCTTGAAAATTGTTTAGGTTTATTTTCCCAAAAACCATGGTATAATAATACAAGGTAGCATTGACAGTTGCTTGGGAAATCATATACTGTCAAAAAATATACTCAAAAAGAGAGCGCTCACAATCCGCCATTGAAAACACAAGCAATGTTGAAAACGTTGAAGTGAAAAAAAAACAACAACCACAGCAGCTGCTGATGTATTTCCACAAAAAGCTGTTTTTGACAGTTTATGTTTTCCTGTTGAAGAGAAAATAAGCAGTTGTCAATGCTACCATGTATTATTATACCATGCCAAAAACATTTAAGTAGATGTGTATGCAACACTGAAAACGAACGATTGACGTGTTGACAATAGATTCATTGAAACGCTCTGAAATTTGGCTACGTTGAAAGTAATTTTCTATTTTGGAAATTTTTAAAAGACAAAATGTTAAGCATGTTTAATTTTCAAACGCACATGGTAAGTATTGAGAATTTATAAATATGAAGACTAACGTATATTTGCTAACATAAAACAATAGGATTTCGAAGGCCAACATAAGGCCGAAAAGTTTTCACGCTTCATCATAACATTGTTCGGCATTGTTGGATTGATATGGGGCGCCATCATACAGCAATTCTCGCAGACAGTTTATATTCTTGGTGCTGGTTTTCTGCTAGCTTCATTGGTGAGTTTAAAATGTACGAATGAGAGTTGAAATGTAAGTGAATCTTTTGCAGCTGACTATTCCTCCATGGCCCATATACAGGCGTCGTCCATTGAACTGGCAGAAACCAAGACCAGAACCTAGCAGCACTAATGGTGGTGACGAAGGCAAGAAGAAAAAGAAATAAACGTATGTGAAGTGTTAACATTCCGACAATACTTTCGCGAAAATATTGTTACTAATATAAGCTTAATTTTTTTCGAGCGGAAAAAGAAACAAAAGAAATAAATCTAAGACCATTCAATAATGCTATTTTATTACTTTTAACATACTTAAATAGGTCTGCGGTAGGATTTCAGTTCATTGTGGTCGTAATATTTGTGTATCAGATCATACATATTTGCGAAGAAAAACATCAAGTTGTCGTATTGTCCATTATATGGAGCCTCGCGATCGATGTTTTCAGCACTTGCAGCTACTAACTTTGCGGTATCGTAAAAACCTTGTCCGATTTCAAGGTTATCCAAACCACGATATTGTGGATTGAGACCCCATGCATTGACATGAACTTCCAGTAGAAATTGATGAACAGCCTCGAGAGTAGCCAGATACCAGCGCGGACTGCCCTTTTGGTGACGCCAAAATTGAGAATTACGATTCTGCAACACGACGGGGCGCAAGCAGCGCACACGTGCATCTTTAAAAATACCGCGACTTTGATTCCAAGTGCTATCAATTAGTACTGCACGTTTGACGGGTAAATTTGCATAGTTGTACTGTTGCTGTTCGCAGTCATCTAGTTTTGGTTCATCCTCTTCAATAATTTCCTTTACACGCCAGCGCAACATAGTGCCAATGTTCTGACCCTTAGGCATGCCGTAGTTATCCTCCGTCATCAAACGAACTTTTCTATCGAACAATTGTGGTACGGTAAGACTTTTGGCACCAGGAAATATAAGGACTACACCCTCGTCTTGGGCATAGTCCGGTATATTGGGATATGTGAAGATACGTACACCTTCCTTGGCTAAGATGGCTGCGTGAATCGCGGTACTTTTGCCATCAATCTCTTTCTTGTGCTTAATGATATCAATTTTTACGGGTATCTCGACTTTTGGCAGGATTTCACCAAGGTCTCCGACTGGTATGTAGCAGTTGTAACAGAAGAACTTCCTTGATCGATTGCACTGTGTACAAAAATGTCTGCCTTCTATAGTGTCCAGCACCGTATGGTCGGCAATTCGCATATTTACAAATGGGTACTTGCGGCCCTGCGAAGCTTCCTCAATAGGGTGTGACATCTTATAAAGCGATAAATCTTATTTTTTCTAAGCTTTAATTATAATCATAAAACTAATGCAAATTCAAAAATTGCATTTTTGCCTGACAGCTCTTGTAAACAGTTTAAAAGTTATGATCAGCTGAACATTAAATGGGATGCTTTCATGTACACTGTTAAAAATTTCAGGTAAATATATTAAAAATACTTTTGTGTCTTGTTTTTTTTTTTTTTGTATTAATATAATTTTTTATATTAAGGGTACCCACAATTCAGTGCACTTTGAAGTCAGTTGAAGAGTTGAGGACTTATGCACTTTACTAAAACAAAATGCACGTACGTCAAAAATCTTCACATCTGTATTTCTACTATATGCTATGTTCACACACAGGCCGAAAAGCCGCTTTTCAGCTAAAAAACCTCTTTTCAAAAAAAGGTGTTCACACTTGAAAAGCAGCTTTTCATTTGACACACAAATTTCAAATATCAGTGACAACCTGGATTTTAGTAATAGATTTTGACTTTTCTTTATTTTTATAATTCTTAAAAAACATATTTTTTAAGAATTATATTAAGAGCTTTATGCCAAATAATTCATGAAGCTACAACAACAAAGTTCTGCAAAGAATTATAAAAATTAAGTAAACATATAAAAATGCCACAATTTTATAACTCATTTTGACTTTTCTTCTTCTAATAGACTTCAAATCAGGGTTGTTTTTTAGCTTTTCAGAGTTTTTCGCTGAAAACCAAACAAAAAGCTGCTTTTCATTTAACAGTTTTTCTATAGTGGAAAACATAATAGCTGCATTCCCGTGGTCGTTGATCTAGAGCGCGACTCTATTTTATTCACAAAGCAAAAACAAAATTTAGAACCAGCTCTTTGCCTGGCTCTATTTCTGATCTGAAAATGCTGCCAAGTTTAATGTATTTTTTGTTAAAAACGAACATAGTTGGCAAATCTAAAGTATGCTGTTTTGTATTGATTTCTATTGTTATCAAACAGCTGTTTCAAGACAGTGGTGCCAAATTGTTATAAAGTTGAACTAAAGGGTCAACCATAATAGGCTCGAGCTGGCTGCGCCATGTGTCAAAATTTATACGACTACACAGATATGATGCGCACAAACCATAATGGCTTGAGCCAGATTTTTCGTCAAGTTTCGTTAACTTGATCTGGCTGCAGCCAGAGCGATTCAAATCGAATGCTCCGTAAGGAATCGTTTGTTTTAATCTTATATATATATGTATATATATAAAAATGAAACGGTCCATCTGTGTAATGGCATCACGTCAGAACGGGTGGAGCGATTTGGATGATTTTTTTTTTATTCGATTCTAAATTTTCACGAGATGGTTTATATAGAAAAAAAAAATTAATTGGACAAACGGGCGTGGTACCTCCCATACAAATCGCAGGTTAAAAATCCGATATTTCTGCTCCTATTACAGGTATTTGAACAAAATTTGGTACATCCGTTTAATGTATGCGTTCCAAGCTTTACTCCAAATATGGGCGGGATTCGACAAAGGCGCGTGGTACCTCCCATACAAATTACAAATTCAAAATCCACTATTTCTCCTACTGTTGTTGGTATCGGAATACAATTTAATATGAACGGTTTAGTGTATAGTTTCTAAGTTCAACTACAAATATGGACGCAATTGGAAAAATGGACGTGGTACCTCCCATACAAATTACGAATTTAAATTCCATTATTTCTGCTCCTCTTATACGAGATAGAGATAGAGATAGAGATAGAGATAGAGATAGAGATAGAAAGATAGAGATAGAGATAGAGATAGATATAGAGATAGAGATAGATATAGAGATAGAGATAGAGATAGAGCTATAGATAGAGATAGAGATAGAGATAGAGATAGAGAAAGAGATAGAGATAGAGATAGAGATAGAGATAGAGATAGAGATAGAGATAGAGATAGAGATAGATATAGAGATAGAGATAGATATAGAGATAGAGATAGAGATAGAGATAGAGATAGAGATAGAGATAGAGATAGATAGAGATAGATAGAGATAGAGATAGAGATAGAGATAGAGATAGAGATAGAGATAGAGATAGAGATAGAGATAGAGATAGAGATAGAGATAGAGATAGAGATAGAGATAGAGATAGAGATAGAAATAGAAATAGAGATTGAGGTTGAGATTGAGGTTGAGATTGAGATTGAGATTGAGATTGAGATTAAGATTGAGACTGAGTTTGAGATTCAGATAGAGATAGAAATCATTTCCGCTGCGACAGCAACGCGTCGGGTATCAGCTAGTTTATTTATAAATTTATTTCTGCAATCCGTTCTAATAATTATAAATTCAAACGAACAAAACGAATTGATGTAGAAATTGTTGAATTTTTCAAAGCAAATGTGAAAAGTAGTTATGACACAAAGGCGAGCACTGCTGAAGTCATTATAGTCAAATTAAGCATTTGACAGAACTTGAGCTAGCTTTTCGTTTATTTTGGACATTAGCTGCAGCCAGCTTGAGCCTATTATGGTTGGGCCTTAAAGTTGTTCCACTGAGATTTGATCTGATCCAATCCTACGGGAATGCAGCTAATATCATGTAGCTTTTCAGCTGAAAAGCCATTATTGTTCGAAAAGCGGCTTATTGGCCTTAGTGTGAACATAGTAATAGCCTTAAACTGAAAGACTTGAGCAGTGGTCCGCATGACACAATTACAAGGTAGGCTCATATTGGAGAATAAAGTGAGCTAGATGTCAAAATCAGCTGTAGATTTTGAGTACTGCTCATTGTTTTTGTTGGTTTTGGTGTTTGACTTTTAAGGCACCTATAGATTTATAGTTGTAAAATTTTACATTTGAGAAACCATATTAAAATGAGCCTACCTTGTTATAAGGGGTATTCACGATTCAGTGAACTTGCGAGTGCAGTTGAGGACGTATGCAGTTTGCAGTTAGGTCTTCGTGAACACACTACACTTTTGATTGAGAAATTATTGAAGTATGTCTTGTTTGTCAAAATCAGCTGTTCGTTATTCTTATGGGGAAGCAAAAGAAAAAATTTCATAAACTAAATATAAACATGTCGAAAAAAATATTAAAACAAAAATTATTGATTTTGGGAGAGCTTAGATTTGTTTTTGTAGTCTATCCAATATTTAATATAAATAACAATTTACAACATTTACAACATTTACAAATAACATTGTGGCGTCCGTGGCGTAGTTGGTTAAAGTGCGTGGCCGCTATGTCAAAGAACTTTGGAAACCCAGGTTCGAACCCCAGCAGCGACAGAAAATTATTTGAATTAAAAAAATTTTTCTGTACGGCCGCCACCTCTCTGCAGACAATGGCAAACCTCAGAGAGTAATCAAAATGCCATGTAAAGCTTCTTGAGAACGAGAACTTTCCGTTCATCGCCGTTCGGAGTCGGCGTTAAGCATGTAGGTCCAGTTCTCGGTCAATTGTGTACAAACTTAATAACACGCACAACACAATTGATCATAAGAAGCTAGGTCAAAGTCCTTTCAAGGACTGAAATGGCCAGTTATTTATTTTTATTTTTAACAATTTACAACTTGACAATAAGTGATGAACAATATATTTGATAGCATGTTTTGACGATAGCCGAAAATGTGCATTTTCGAAATTATCTCCTTTTCTGCTCAAAACCAGTTCGCACATTCGCATTTTAAATTAACGCAAAGCAGCGACACACTTGTGCGCAAAAAATTAAATTTTGAAAATATGAATTTAGACGAGATAATTAATATTTACATTATAAACGATGTAGAAAGTTTTGTTGTTGCTGTTGGTGTTTTGTTGCACACTTTATTGGACAAACAATTTAAATTAATTCGAAGTTGCTCAGAAACGTGCTGACACATTTAAATTAATATTTGGGCTTAATTTAATACTTTGCAGCTTCATGTCCACCTCTTCTGTATCGGAATCACAGTTGCCTAGTATATACTCAACTTTCATAAATTTACTTCCACTCACTTCTTGAATTGAAAGTGGTAATTAACTAAAATTTTGATAACTTTTTCTTTATTTTAACTAAATTGTGTTATTTGACGTTTTATACAATAGAAGCGCTTTAATTTTTAAACATGTCAAACTTTGTAATTGAAAGCTACAACATGTTGTGTAAATGTAGCGGAAAATAAAGCGGGTAACAAAATTGAGTTTCCAGAACAATTCCATTTAATCTGACAGCCATTTCCGGTTAGGCTTGTGTTATACGTTTGATCGGCGTTTAATGAATATTTTTTACTTTCTCCCACATTTTTAGCGCTGGTAGGTTACGCGCATGGTATAATAATACAAGGTAGCATTGACAACTGCTTATTTTCTCTTCTGCAAGAAAACATCTTCTGTCAAAACCAGCTGTTTGTGAAAATACATCTGCAGCTTCTGAGATTGTTGTTTTTTTTCACTTCAACGTTTTGAACATTGTATGTGTTTTCAATGGAAGATTGTGAGTGCTCTCTTTTTGAGTATATTTTTTGACAGGAGATGTTTTCCGTAGCAATTGTCAATGCTACCTTGTATTATTATACCATGGGTTACACGGTAGAAAAAGAACGGCAGGCAGCTTCTGACATTTCACTAAGTTCCAATACTTCTTCTCCAACACTTTATTCCAACAAGGGTTTCCTCATGGTGGAATAATTATAAGGTGCTCTCATCCCATGACATTTTTGAATATATTTTTTGACATGCTGCCTTATGTTGACAATCTGAAGGGTTTCATATAAACGTTTTTGTATGAAAATGTCAAAATAAGGCAGCCTATTTTTTTCTGATATTTGGGATGAGAACACCTTATATTTATTCCACCATGGGTTTCCTACAACTATTTTCTTCATTCTGTTATAGCACAATAGTAGCACTTTTTTTAAAAAATGTACATTATAGCTTCTTAAGCGCCTAAATCTTTAATTTGGTCGACGACGAAAAACTAATTGATCTGATTAGAAGCAGCTGATTTATCTGACACTTACTGTAGTTGTTATTATGGTAGCATATTCAACAAAAAGTCAAAGTGCGTTGTGTTCTGTTAACCTATTCTACGTCAAGAATCAGACCATTAGGCTGAACGATTTCACAAGTCAGCTGTTTACTAGACGCCGTAACAGGCGAATGATTCTTGTATTATTCATCTATAAAGTTCTGTTTGATCCAACTTATGTGTCATGTGAGGAGTTGTACTTTGAGAACATTTTTAATTGGCCAGAGCAGCTCCGGAGCTGTGATGAGGCTCAACTGGTAGTACCTTGCTACGAAATTCGACCAAATACTTACAAACTGGTTAACTTATGGCAGGCTGACTGATTAGGATGGCATTGTGGTGGTTGTGGCTTATTGCCGATATCGCGAGCATTTATTGGGATTTTCTGTCTGATTGTCTACAAACTTTCAGAACATGTTTGTATCGGTGTATATTACGAAAGTAGTACATCATTCTTCCAATAGATCTCAACCGGGCCATAGGTCTATGCTTTAACTTTTCTGAATTTCTTTACTCATTTCTAATCAACTGAAATTAAAAATTCATCAAAATATACGTTACTACATAAAAATTGTAGTTGGTGGTAGAGAAGTTTGTAGATGGGCTTGCCTTATAACTAGAATTGACCGAGGTAAAGGCAAAAAATTTGCCTCAGATTTTAATTCACATGTTTCTACAGTTCCCCGCAACGCTTAAAGCATCCTGTACTTGTTTTGCTTGATTTAACTACTAACTACCACTAATTTATCCCTCCATTTTCGAACTAAGGTACACATGACTATATAGGTTTAACACCTGAAATCCTTGGCACAAAGCTAAAAGAAAAAGTTCAATAGCGAAAGGATACCTGATTATACATATTATGTCCATTTTTTAAACTGTATTCTAGTGTCTATTGGTATATATTTATTTTTGTCATTCCTTTCAATATAATTTTTGTATAAACATACAGATATAATACTAAAGCCTTATTATATGATGATTTTATTAAATTTATATATTTTGTTATGTTGTATTTGTACATTAATTTTTTGTATGTAGTTTTTATAAGATCGTTAATATCTCATGCTAGATAAACTTATAAAATATATTTGTTAATGTTTGAAAATGTGTTTAGTTTTATATAGAATATATATAAAAAAGTGTTCATGGCAATATTTTTTCGTAAGCTATAATTTTTCTTAAAGCTTGGAATGCTTCATTTTGAGCCTGATAAATAAAATCAAACTCGAGCTGTTCTTGTACGTCGTGCTTGAACAATATTTACGATTGCAATACATATCCAGGAGCAGACCGCTATCCAACCACATAGGAGTGTCATATAAAAGCAAACGGAACTGTTTATGCGACCATATTTCCGTCTTTCATAAGAAATGCTTTCAACCAGATAGTCCATAAAGTCAAATATTGCAGCACATGATAGGCGTCCTTTTATTACAGGTACAATGTTACCAACACCTTGAATTTCTTTCAGTAAGGATTCACGATAATGTTTACAGGTCTCTTCAAATCCATCGGTAAATATTGAAGCATATATCAGGGTATACAAGGACATGACGCATGCAATGACACTGGCCGGAGTCCAATAGTAGGGAGAGATGCCATTATTTGTAAGTTCCGATTCAGTTGTAACGACTATCATGTCACCAGTTCTAAAAAGTATTGAAATAAATTGTTAAATTTTTCATAAAATTTCTTAGGCTCTTAAAATTGGTTTTAATGATTTGTTAGAACAAATTTTTGGGTAAAATATTTTGATATATTTGAAATATTTCTGATAACTTGATTCATATTAGAAATTTTTATATTACCTAGACATCGACTCCATATTTATCAGGAAATAAGTTATTTTGAAAGTAAATTGAAAATTTTGTAAAATGGCTGTATCATTAGGACTTGCATATGTCAAAGAGTGTGCTGTTTTGAAATTTTATTAAAAAGTTGATAAAAACTTTGTGAAAGTTGGTGAAATCTTTATAGTGGGTTGGGGGAAAAGTATTTGGCGTTTTTTAATTAAAAATATAGAACATTTAAAACAAAATCGGCTAGAATTATGATTTCTTTATTGTAGAATTTCGGTATTTTATTTTTGAAAAACGGACGCAGGTGGTTTTTGGAATAGTCTTTTAAGGCCAATTTTTTCCCAGCAAAAGAGTGCTGGAGAGATCGGAACAAATGATAATCTGACGGTGCAATGTCAGGACTGTACTATAATGTCACGTGGATGCATTAAAATCTTCTTAGTCTCTGTCGGATCAACAAAGAGGAGAGTGGCTTAGCGTTGTCATGATGGAATGGAACATCTTTCCTGTTGATCAATTCTGGTCTCTTTTTTTAATATCTTGCCTCAACCGTATCAATGGCTGCCAGTAGAAATTAGAATCAATAGTTTGGCTGGACGATAGAAGCTCATAATGGATGATACCTTTGTAGTCCCACCAAACACATAGCATAACCTTCCTTGTCGTCAATGCCGGCTTTGATACCGTTCTTGGAGCTTTACATTTTTTCGACCCTTTTGGAAATTTCATCACCTATTACCATACGTTTCAAAAATAGCTTAATTTCGTTTCGTTTCGTCAGCGAATCGCAGATGTAAATTCGTCCCACCACATTTTTTGCACTTAGTACATGAGGCCGTTAAACATCGAGCTACATTTTGAAACTAACTTTATGCTAATGGCTTAAAACTATTTTGTGGTCGAACTTCATTGTTTTAGCGATGTTATGACTGCTCACATAACGGTTTTCTTGAACCAAATTTCCCAACTTTTTCGGTGATAGTTCGACCAAAGTGAGGAGCATCTTTCACTTCAAAATTTCCAGAACGAAAGCGAGCGAACCATTTCCTGGCATTTGATTGGGATAGAATACCTTCACCATAAACAGCACAAATCTTTTCACAAGTCTGTGACGCATTCTTTCATTTTGTATTAAAATTGTAAATCTAAACTGTAAATTTTTTTATCTGAAAGTTCACTCATCTTTGCGTTGCAATAAGTTTTTACACGACGCACCAAATGAACCGTGCTTAGCTTTAATTTTACGGTCGACATAATCGTCTATCCGAGCGACTAATCCGTTTAGTAGAGCGTAGTATTGAGTAGGACCCAAATAGTCGATACGCCGAAATATCGAAATAGCAAATTATACTTCCAGAATTCGTCACCACTAAACCAGCCACGGCGGCCATATGCACGAAATAATATTTAAACAATTATGGCATAAAACATTACGGTTTTAAGTTATGTAATCTCAGAATTTTACTTCAATTCAAAGTTAAAAACCTCTAAATACAGTAACTTATATAGGAGGTGTGTTAGAAATAACCTGAATTTTTATTTTTTAGAAAGAGTTTTATTTATTGATCTACATCATTGTTATCCACTTCAAAGTTGTCTTCATTCGATATTATGCACTTATGACAGCGCTTCTTCAAATCCCCAAAACTCTTCTGGAAATCGTTATTTGGGATAGCTTTAAGTTTTTTCAGCGATTTACTTTTAATCTCATCTATGCTTGAAAGACGACGGCTTTTCAAGTTTTTTTTATTTTTGGGAATTGAAAAGAGTCACACGGGGTCATGTCTGGTGAACATGAAGGCTGAGACATGATAACAGTGTTGTTTTTTGTAAAAATTCACGAACAAGCAATGAAGCCTGAGCAGGTTCGTGATACAAAAGTCATGAATTGTTTTCTTCACATCGGAGTTGATTCCTTATTCCTTATTAACTGTTTGACCTTGTGGCAAGAACTCATCATGGAAAATTATGAAATGAGAATTGAAAAATACAGTGAGCATAATTTTGACATTTGAGCGAACTTGGTGATAGGGAATGAATCTACAGGACGATTAAGCCTTAGTTTCAACATCATAATCATAAACCCATGTTTCATCAGCTGTTTTGATACGTCTTATAGTTCACATCGCTCACCGACTTCTGAGCAACTTCCATTCGCCGATGTTTTTGGCTGAAATTTAACACTTTTGGAACAAATTTTAACAAATTCTAAGCCTTGGTTGCGCGCGTGATCTATACCTCATATATTAGGCAGAAAATGGAGTACAATTCGTATATTTGGGCATGAGCTTCAAGATCTTATTTGAAGCTTCTGTACCAAATTCAACGACGTGCGATATATCTGATAGGTGATAAAAACATTTCATCTTCTCTCAACTCTCTTGGTTGCCTAAGCTTTCTATACAGGTTCTACACTACCACGGGAAGTGTTCAAGGGAGATACATAACCTGACTCATCAGCTCGTGTGTTTGCTGGCCGGTCTACTCGGCCAGCTCACGAAGTTCACCCCTTTACCTCTACCTTGATGACCAATAGAACCTCGCAGTACCGAGTTAATTTCTTTTTCGGTCGTACAGTACAATTTTGGTACAATTTCCCTGCGAGCGTGTTCCCCGACATTTTTTACTGTGTAAAATTAAAACTAATCTTCACCGACACTACTCCATCTTTCAACTCCAACTTCAACTAACTATCACCCTACTTCCGAATCAACACAATGCAATGCTTTCGCATTTATAGGGGGCATCCCCTGAGCATTGGTTTGTTTTAAAAAATACCACAGCCAACACCAACACGCAAAATTTCAAAATTCCAGTTAATCTTTGAACACTTTTGTATAAGAATTTTACGGTGTTTTATAGGCAGAAAACATTGCCAACGACAGCAACATTTCAGGACGTCGTTAAGAGGGAAAAGTTATCATATTATCGGTAACTTGATGATTTTGAACACGCCATCGAAGAGAGAAAATGCTACCATAATGTACCCGAACCCAAAGAAAATTAGTTAATTTCATGTGCAAGGAAGCTAAGGCGTTACGACGTTTCGCCAAAACAAAAACACAAAAAAAATTGATATCTTCATCCCTTTAAAGGCCTTTGACTGAGCTTTTTATAATCAATGCTCTCAAAAAGCTTTACATGCGAATCATTATCTACAAAGAGGTGACGGCAGTTTAAACAATTAATTTTAATTGAAAAAATGTTCTGTCTCAGCTGGGTTTCGAACCTGGTCTCATATTGGGATCGAGTACCAAAGTAACATATCAAAATGGTAAACTCCATATCGAAACATATGAGACTTTTTACATTACATAACAAATTCTAAGTTTAAAATTTTTTAAAATCGCATAAAAACCACGCCTACCTCCTGAAAAATTTTGAATATTTCAAAATGGTACAAGCTTTGTTTCTAAATGCCAAATCTACCTTTAAATTGAACTCTAAATTAAATTGAACTCTTTAAACTCTATTAATGATTGGTGTTCAAAAAATTATTTGTACCTTAATCACGAAAAATGTGTATATTCTACATATACTAAATCTGTAAATCCCTTAAAAACTACATACTATTTAGATAATCATGCACTGAATTTTGCTGAAGAAAAAAAAGATCTTGGTGTTATTTTTGACTCCAAATTCTCCTTTATTGGTCACCTTAATTTTATTATTCCCAAAGTATATTCGCTCCTTGCTGTAGTTCGTCGTAATGGTTCTAATTTTAAAGACCCTCTTACTTTGAAAATTCTCTATACATCTATTGTTCGTTCTAAGTTAGAATATGCTTCTTTCATTTGGAATCCTTTTTATGCCTCACACACTTTGCGCCTAGAACGAGTACAAAAAGCCTTTACTCGCTTTGTATTTAGAACAATTAATGTTCAAAATCCATTTCCGTCATATGATGATCGTTGCAGTTATATCAAATTGAAAACATTGCATAATAGAAGAATAATTTTAGCTCTTTTGTTTATTTATGATATTGTAGTGGGTACGGTTGACTGCCCTCAACTACTTGCATTAATAAATTTTAATGTTCCTTTCAGAACTTTAAGACACTTTGATGTATTTTATCTGGAAACATGCAGAACCAACTATGCCATGAACTCACCAATGTTTAGAGCTATGCTTGAGTTTAATAACTGCATGCTTCACTGCAATATTGACTTTGCAAATTCTAAGAATTCTTTACGGCAATTGCTGAATAACTTTTATTAAAATTGTTAAACATAGTTTAAGATTATTTTAAGTACTAATCGTAGTCTGTAAGAACTTTTGTTCATTGACTGTTATAATAAAAAAAAAAAAAAAAAAAAAAAAAAATTTTTTTTAAAATCGAATGAAAACCACGCCTATCTATATCCCATACAATCTGACGTCTTCAAATTAAGAAAACCTTTATAACTTCGGATATTATAAAATAAACAGTGTTTATTAAACACCGATAATTTTCGAATAATTTGGCCAATCCAAAGACAATACATTGCTAGCTTGTTTTAAATTTTTGCTTGAGCTACTAAGTAAGAAATGATCTTCGACTTAGCCGATGTTAAAATACCCTCCCATCCGAACCAAAGCCTATTCAAAGTCTTAAGCCATGTCTACACAGAGAGTTTAGTTTGAGCTTAGTTTGAGTTCAACCATAGCTGTTCACACAGAGATGCGTTGGCAGAATTGTGTTTGGTGTGACATTTCTTTGTTTCCTTTTGTGTTCTCATATTTTCTTGGTATATCTACCACCGTGACATAAATTCCACATAAGGACAAGGCTGCAGCTATCTCTGTGTACACATGCGAGTTCTTCCTTACGCTGCGTAAATAGGAATTTTTATCGGCCCATACCGATAAGAAGACCTCATGTTGCACACTTGCCAAGTTCTTTTCTTCGCTTTTTTATTAATTTTTTTGCAAATAGTAATTTACACAATTTTAGAACATCTGTTTGTGACATTTCTCACCACAAAATTGTTCAACGTTTCTTGTCATCTAAAAAGTTGCATCTGAACGTACCTTTTTATATGAACATTAGTATACTTTTAGGTATTTCTGAAATGGAGTTTTGATAAAAACGGAAGGAAAGTTGAGTTTCATCCTGTAAACTTGTACTGGGGAACTCAAGAGTTTATTATGCACTCAATGGCAAACTCAACTTTGTACTGGAAACTAAAATAAACTCTCTGTGTAGACATGGCATTAAGCAGCCAATAAAATGTTTATCTTTCACTTTCGTCATAGTTTTAACAGAAAATATTCGCTTTTGTTTTTAGATAAGGTCACTTTGTATGGGAGGTAGACGTAGTTTTCACCCGATTTGGTTGAATTTCATATTAAGAGTACATGTTAAATAAATGAAGCTCATATGCAAAATATGCTCTAAATTCTAAATAATAATTTTTGTTGAATTTACGTTTTTTATAACGGTATAAATATGTTGTGGCGTCCGTGGCGTAGTTGGTTAAAGTGCGTGGCCTGGAGATCCGGGTTCGAACCCCAGCAGCAATAGAAAATTATTTGAATTAAAATAATTTTTCTGTACGGCCGCCACCTCTCTGCAGACAATGGCAAACCTCAGAGAGTAATCAAAATGCCATGTAAAGCTTCTTGAGAATAAGAACATTCCGTTCATAGCCGTTCGGAGTCGGCCGTAAACCTGTAGGTCTGGTTCTCGGTCAATTGTGTACAAACTTAATAACACGCACAACACAATTGATCATAAGAAGCTAGGTCAAAGTCCTTTCAAGGGCTGAAATGGCCAGTTATTTATTTTTTATTTTATAAATATGTTCCAATACAAGCTTTTTGTACATGTAAGCAAAAAATGTTCTATGAATATATTTGATTATTATTCCTCATCTCTACTATTTTTCACTTAATAAACAAATTTTTCTCTCCGTGTACTGATCATGACGATCAGTGAGTGCATCGACAAGCAAATTACGTTTGTTGAAATTTCTTAAAGCATTTATCGTAAATTTGTCGAAGCGACCACAACAAAATTAACTGAAAATAGTTAACCTTTGACAATTTTTAAATTTAAATTCATTTCCGACTTTTGCCTAATTAGAAGCAATTAGAATGTACAGCGCTGACACATTTTATCTGATTGGTGAATAATTCCAATTTATCCACACTTACCTCTGTTTGATAGTGGTTGTGCCCGTCTTTCTTTTGGCTGTGCCCATGCATACCCTATAAACATGGTAGATGCCCAAAATAATGGCGAAGATCAGTGGTAGCAGCAATCCGTATGTGGCAAAGTGACAGTAGGCTATGTGGCCACCTTCGAAACTTGTGTAGGTGCTGCGACCATGCAGATAGCAGCCACAATTAGTCTCCGGACAAGCGTTGAGAACATAGCGCCAATGTGACCAGGCCACAGCTGAAGTAATGCAGCAAACTACGGAAGTAGTTATGACGAAGGGGTACAAATAAGCCAGCGACTTCTCAGCACCATATTGCGACATGATTAATACACTTATATGGCGTTTAGATTATTATCGGGGGTTGATAGCGTTGAATTGCACAAAAATGTTTGGTGTTTACTTTCTCGAACTTTTAGTTTTAATTAGATTGTTTATATTTTAATTCGACTTAGAGAATAACTTTTGTTTTCGTCTGGTTGAATGTTCGTTTTAATTAACTAGTAGCACGATTGTAAATAATAACAAAAACTGCAGCAAAATAAAAAGTGAAAGAAACGCGCGACTTTGTTGGTCTTAAGTTAAATTGGTATAAGTGGAATCTGTCAGATATTCAGCTATAACAACCGTACTCATAACTGAGAAAGTGAGGTCTCTCCAGTTGGTAGCGCTGAACAGTGCTCAGGTAGAAACGTGTAGTCAAAGTTGTTAGTATTGTGTTGGTGGACTCTTTTTTACCAACACCAAAACACCGGAGACTAGAACACGCTCAGAGACACACCTTAATTGGAGTTACAATTGCAACGGTGTTAGTGTATTCAATCGAGCTCTTACTAGTTCTTCGTCTGCATACTTTTAATAAAAACAAAAGCGGTAGATACGTGGTTTACGTTGTTTATCAAAGCTGATAAAAATACTCTTCTATATAATAGTGTAAACACAAAATTCAAATTTACAACCAAACGAGTAACAGTTAGGAACTCGAGTTAAACTTATCGTTATAGCGTTTCTTCGCGTAATGAATGAATGATCATCATCAAGAATTGAGAGCTGACAAGTTAGGCGTTGAGTGCATGGTGCGTCGAAAGAAGTACAGTGGGTCGTATTGCGGGACAGTTAAACAGATAATTGGTCTGTTCGCGTACTTATCACAAATTATCAGCTTTTGGCGTTTGCGTACGCATAAAACTTGCAAAAGAAGAGAAATTGAGAGCGCAAAGTGACAGTTGGCTCGGAGGGGAAGTTGCAAATTCCTACTGGAAAAATTTTTACTGTCGAGAATTTGCAAGCTAGAAAACAGGTGATTTAAGACAGTTGCAATTTTAATAATCAAAAAAATTTAGAAAAATGGATGTTCACAAACCGGAGGATTGACTGCTGCAGTCGTCAAAATATGGAAGGTATTTTAAATGTTTGTAGAAAACGTTGCCAGTGGTTATTTATAATTTCTCTTACTTCTTTGTGTTGAAAATCCCCTTCAAAAAATTGAAAAATAGGACACTTCACGTTCAATTTCCTTTTGTTTTCCATTCCACTTGAACTGTAAGCAAGACGTTTATCAGCTGTTATCGAGGCTTGCTAGTTTTTGCAAATTTTGCGTTTGCGTACATTTTTGGATATTTTTCTATTTGAGAGCGAATTGTGCGTTACACTCTTACAAGTTGCTGCTGGATATTTTTCACTGGAGAAGTACACGAACAAAATAAATGCCATCCAGAGGTCGGCCATTTATGGTAAGAGAAAAGAAAATATCACGTATGACGTTGTGCGCACAAGTTTGCCACCTGAGCGGAATTCTTGATAAGATTGAAAGTTTTTTTTATGCTATTTCTCTTTACTTTATCACAATTCAGTTGGGGGAAAATTTGAAAAAATGAGCCAGATATAAAATAATAAATTCATACAAATGACTCTCACAATTGGTAAGGACAATTTAAGGTTCCTGTAGGCGAATTATTGCTTAAAGAAATAGTAATACCGCAACGTTTTTGAGCAAAATGTTCTGATTCGTATATTTTATTTCAAAATATTTACATTTCGAAAATGGAACGCACTGAGTCCGAACAAAATTAATTGGCTATTTCATCCCTTAACCAACACGGCACAGGTAGTGTTCATGGTCTCAAGAAGATTTTCATCGCATTTATTTACTTTATGAGGTTTGCCATTGTCTGCAGATAGGTGACGGCTGATCAGATGTGTCAGGTGGGGGATTCGCCCCGAACTAGGTGGTTTGTAAGATTGATATTGAACGCTCCGAGCAAGTTTACGATGTTCTACCACGTACGGGGTTCAAGGAGTTTAATAGTGTAAATGGATGTTTCTACCTAAAGAAGACCAAAAATTTGAATTTGGACCAGAATTCCAAATAGATTTAACTGAAACTAATGACATTATTTCAGATTCTGATAATACAGAAAATTAATATTTAAGCATTCTTGTTATTGAAGTTGAAGAATTTAAATTGAGGGTGAAAATTATGAAAAAAATATATTTATATAATCTTTAGGAATAACTTTTTGCTATAAAAAATACACTAAAAAAAGTTCATACAAAGCAAAAAAATAAAAAAAAGGGGGAGCTGGTGACAACACCTATGATGAGAGTGTAAATAAAATGAAAATAAAACTAGCAAGGAATGCATTATCTTCGGCTTAGCCGAGTTAAAATACCCTAACACTCGAATGTAATATATATAATATCCGAAGCTATGAAGATTTTAATATTTTGATGACGTCACTTTGTAAAGGGATAGGTAATGGTCCCATCTCATTTTTGCTAAAAAATAGAAGAAATTCTTTAAGCCGAACCAAAAACCCGGTTTTTCATTTTGGAAAAACATGAGGAAAACAGGAGTTTTAAGTGAGAACTTATTTATTGTTGATCTTAGCGAAAAAACAAATAAGTATAAATCCCAAAGATTATTTTGCATCTTGCCATTATTATTATAGATTATTATTACAAAGCTTATTATTAAGGAGAGTCATTATCGTAAATCGTCAAATCATCGGGATCAAAGTCAATGCATCCTTCAAACTATCTTCTACTTCTTCGTTGACATCAGCGGAGCGCAAATTGTATTTTCCTTTTGCTGAGATTTTTCGGAGCATGTAAGGTTTTAATTTGATGAATTCGAAGAATTCCAAGCACGATATTTTTAAATTCACTTTGACGGCTTCATTGTGTACACTTTGCTGCCTTGGTAGTCGATTTAGTAGCGTGCTCGACTGTCACCCCAGAGGTTCCGGCTTCAATTCCCGGCCAGGCCATGGTCTTTCGCATTTGCAATTTTCTATCCTCATTTCTAACCAATTGAAATTAAAAATTCATCGATATTTACGACTTGAAGTTGTAGTTGATGGTAGAGAAGTCTGTGGATGGGATTGCCTTATAACTTGAATTGACTGAGGTAAAGGCTTAACACTTGCCTCTGATTCAAATTCACATGTTTCTTTGGCTTTCCACCACGCTTAGAACATCCTACACATGTTTCACTTGATTGCCCTTTCCTTCCCACTAATCTATCACCCCATTTCGAACCAAGGCAGACTTGACTGAATAGGATTCCACCTGAAATCCTTGGTTCAAAGCTAGAGAAAAAAATTCATAATATTTACATAAGTATTTGCTTATGCGCAAAATTTTAAGTGTTAAGAATAAATTTTGTGGAATTTGTTGAAATTTTACTATTTTGATGAAGTAACTTAGTATAGGAGGTAGGCGCGTTTTTCATACGATTTTGAAAAATTTCAGACTTTAAATGCATTTTTTAAATCATAGGAGATTTTACCGTTTTGGTATAGTCACTTTAAATGAGAATTAGGCGTGGTTTTCATTCAATTTGTGTTATTTTTGAACTTGATCTTCGTCTGTTTAAAAGAAGCTTATATATTAAATTTACGTTACAATATCTTCAATGTTAAGACTTTAATCGTGACGACGGATAGACGGACAGACAATAGAAGAGACAAATTTACTTAATATACCCCTAAGGTATGTAAAAATTATACAATAACAAGAAACGATGATTTATTCCTGGAACTTTCGCATGGTGTACCTTGATTACGTACGTTTATTGCTTATTTTAAAAAAAATGTATCACTACCTAAGGCTATTTAAAAAACCTAAAAATTTGGCGCTTTAAACACGATTCTATGAAATCTTATTCAAATAAACAACGCACATTGGTTCACGGTTTACATTTCATGTAAAAATATAATATCAATATTTTACATATTTTATATTATATCGAACTAGAAAGAGCACACATTAGTCTATCCGAATCGCCAAAAAAGTGAAAAATGATATTTTCACACCGAAGGTCCCTTTTCGTAGACCGGGTCACATATATATATGCTATATAAGAAAAATCATTTATAAGCCTGGAAGGACATGCTTCGTCGAATCGACGACGCAGTATGTACCTTTTGCAAAACAAGCCAAAAAACTGAAATTGCGAAAATGATTTTTTTATTAAAAAATTTTATGAGCAAAATGCATTGCAGTTTTCTTTTACTCTTAGGGCCAGTTTTTCAGTGTGAGTTTAAACTCTAGTCAAGTTAAACCGAGGTTAACTCACCAAAATTGGACGTTTAAACTCGGTTGAACTAGATATTTTAGCATTCGTTGAAGTTAAATTGACTTAAATTATCATATTATGTGTTTCTTTTTTGCCTAAACCGAGTTTAAACGTACAATTTTGGTGAGTCAACCTCGGTTTAACTTGACTAGAGTTTAAACTCGCACTGAAAAACTGGCCCTTAATAAACTTAATAATCAGGAACAAGTGATTTTTAAAGATTTTGTCGGATAGGAAATTAGAACGGCCATGTTGTCGTCGATTTGACGAAGCATGACCTTTATGTATAAAAAATAAGCATGTCCTTCCAGGGATAATTAAGAGTACTTATGAGGTAGAAGCAATTCGAGAACCATTTAAATCGAAAAAAAATGCAAGTAGAAGCTTTTATGTTTTGTCTGTTTTAGTCGTTGTTGCCCACTGTTATCAATGCAAATATCTGATTACCGAGAGAGCAATGATACTAAGTGAGAGCCACCAACTCTTTTCAGTAAGTAAATTCAATTAACAATGACGTTGTCTTATATTAATTCTAAGTGTTACTCGGTAGTTGACATTCATGTGATTCTGAGTCATCACTGCAATAATATTTAACAATACAATATTTACTCCACAGTGGTTACTTGATTACTTCATGATTATGAAATAGTGTTGCATGCCATATGTTGATCGTATAGTGCAGGGGTAGCCAACACGCCGACCGCAATGGTCTTACTTTCTTTTAAATTAATGTTTGAAAATCTTAATTCGATAATTTATTCGTATGCAAGTCATACATGTTGCGACTGTTGTTACAACGCGGTTGGTATCAAGTTGGGCGTTTTGACCACAAATGATATAATTTTGTGTACAATCTCGGGCATTTATTTCTTTACATTGTAATTTTAAATTTAATAAATACACAAAAAATATTACTTTTTTTTAATGTACAAGAGCTCAAACCAATATTTAATATTTTGCAAATCTATATGATAACTCTTTGCGTTTTCATCACTTCGATTTTTGCTTCAAGGTTTTTTTTTAATAAGTCACTTTGTTTTTCGTACTTTGTCTAACTTAATGTATTATAACTTTGCTTCTATTCATCAAAATTTGATTTTTTATTAACAATTACACTTGCAGGCTTCCATTTTTGCTGAAAAGTTTTAAATCGTTTGATTTTTTGACAAATATATAGGCGCTTACATGGACGGAAAGAGCATTTTTTATTTAATTTGCTTATAGCTATTAAAAATAATCAAAAAATTCTTCTTGCATTATTATTTTGATATATATGTGAAATGTCTTGTACAGTTTTCGTGTAGAGCAGTGATATTATTGTGCTGCATAAATAAAATAATATAATTATTTGTTTTCCTTATTTGCCATAACATTTTTTAAAATTGAAATTCTTGTTAATTATTTATTAAAATATTTATGAAAAATTTGAAAAATCCTTCATAAAGTTTCCCGCAGACTATATTTTCTAGAAAAAGTAGCCCCCAAGGGATAAAAGCTTGGCTACACCTGGTATAGAGTGATGAGAAAAAGCAATGCTTCTTTGAACTAGTTTCATTTGACCATGAACGATAAAAGATCGATATTTTTCCGATATAATTAAATTAAGTGTAATAAAGTATTAAGCTTAGTGCTCTTCAACTGTACTTTTTCATAAAAGTTTCGCTTTCATAGGAGGCATCTTGTGAAAGACAAGCTGTAAGAAATTTACTACACGGTACAACGGTAAGAAAGTTCAAGAGGTTTGATAGCCGTTCCTATATAAATCTATGATGCTTAACAAGATGGCTTACTTAGATTTTTTCTATCACATCTGAATTTCGTGTAAAACCACTTTGATCATGTAAAAATGACATCAATTATGACTTTAAAAAATTAGATAAAATTTATTTTTTTATTTTATTGTAACATACGAAAATTTTCCGTGGCGTAGTTGGTTAAAGTGCGTGGCCTCTATGTCAACGAACCTGGAGACCCGGGTTCGAATCCCAGCAGCGACAGAAAATTATTTGAATTAAAATGATTTTTCTGTACGGCCGCCACCCCTCTGCAGACAATGGCAAACCTCAGAGAGTGTTTTGAAAACAAGAACATTCCGTTCATCGCGGAGTCGTTCAGAGTCGGCGTTATTCCTGTAGGTCCGGTTCTCGGTCAATTGTGTACAAACTAAATAACACGCACAACACAATATTCAAGGTCAAAATCGTTTCAAGGGTTAAAATGACCAGTTATTTATTTTTTTTATTTACGAAAATTGTCAAATTTTAAGTTGCTATAAACTAAAATTTTGACGAGATGTGAAAAAACCAGGTACGCCATCTTGTTAAGCGTACATTATTTATATAAGAACCTTTTTTAAATTTTTTGAACAGTTAAAATGTACAATTTTTTTAAACTAAAATGCATGTAGTTTTTGCATTTACAAAGTGATTTTACACAAAATTCAGACGTAATGGAAAAATCTGAGTTAAGCATTATCAATTTATGAAGGTACGGCTCTCAAACCTCCCTCACTTTTTAAAAAAGTCGATTCCATCGTACCGTGTTATTATTGCAATGATATAACCCTTCACTGCACAGAAAGCCATATATGGCTTTTCATTTTGAAATTCGAATTTGCAACGGAAATTAGCAGTTAAGAAAAATAACAGTTATTAAAATGCATTAACACATGGTCCAATAAGTCCCGAGACTAACTACTAGGTGGAACCTCTAACGAAATATCGATATAATATTTCCATACTTCCAATCTTCGAACAATAAGTGTAAAAATTTCAGAAGTTGCAGTGATTTAAGTGACGTTACTGTTTATATTTTCAAAATAATGGATTCAAAGCAATTCCGTGTGTTGATTTATCACAGTTTTTTTATGGGAAAAAATACCGTCCAAGCTGAGCAATGGCTTCGAAAGTGTTATTCGGACTCTGCTCCGTCAAAAGCAACCATTTGCCGATGGTATGATGAGTTTAAACTTGGCCGTACAGACACAAATTATGCTGAACTTTCAGGACGCCCAAATGGGGCAGTTGTTCCACAAAATGGTATTGACCAACCGTAAAGTGAAGGTGCGCGAGCTAGCTGAGGCTCTAAAGATATCGAAAGGCAGTGTCGGAACAATATTACAGGAACATTTGTCGATGAGAAAGCTGCTTTCCAAATGGGTGCCGTGTTTTCTCACACCGGACTAAAAACAATAACGTGTCGATGATTCGAAGAGCTGTTTGGCACAGTTTACAAAGAATAAACATGAATTTTTGAGTCGGTATGTGACAATGGATGAAACATGGATCCACCATTACACACCGGAATCAAAACGGTCGTCAGCTGAGTGGAGAGCAACCAATGAAAGCAGGCCAAAGCGACCAAAAACACAACAGTCGGCGTGAAAGGTTATGGCATATGTATTTTGGATGCGCATGGAATTTTGTTTATCGACTATCTCGAAAAGGGGGGAAAAAAATCAACAGCGATTATTATATAGCGTTGTTTGAACGAGAAATCGCGAAAAATCGACCCCAAGACAATGTAAAATAAAAAAAATAAATAACTGGCCATTTCAGCCCTTGAAAGGACTTTGACCTAGCTTCTTAGGATCAATTGTGTTGTGCGTGTTATTAAGTTTGTACACAATTGACCGAGAACTGGACCTACAGGCTTAACGCAGACTCCGAACGCCGATGAACGAAATGTTCTTATTCTCAGGAAGCTTTACATGGCATTTTGATTACTCTTTGAGGTTTGCCATTGTCTGCAGAGAAGTGGCGGCCGTACAGAAAAATTATTTTAATTCAAATAATTTTCTGTCGCTGCTGGGGTTCGAACCTGTGTCTCAAGGTTCGTTGACATAGCGGCCACGCACTTTAACCAACTACGCCACGGACGCCAAGACAATGTACCGTGTCACAAATCGATGAAAACGATGGATGACAAATCCACGAATTGGGCTTGGAATTGCTACGTCATCCACCTTATTCGCCAGATTTGGCCCCCAGTGACTACTGGCTCTTTGCTGACCTCAAAAAAATTCTTGCCGGCAAGAGATTTGGCTCCAATGAAGGGGTGATCGCTGAAACTGAAGCGTATTTTGAGGCGAAGCACAAATCGTTCTACAACACCGGTATTGAAAAGTGAGAAAAGCGGTGGAATGAATGTATTGCTATTGAAGGAACCTATCTTGAATTGTGGGAATTGGACAAGGGGGTGTGGCTTTGACCATACAAGCCAAAATTTGAATATTGAATAGCATTAAGTATGTCGTATAAGAATGAAACTCAGAATGCATGGAATTGTTACTCGCTGAGTATAGGTGCTGCACCAAAATAATTTTACGACAGTAAAAGTTAATTCCTTGGCTATATATTTTTTTTTTTTATTATTTATTTATTTGCAATCTATCCTTAGACATTAAGCAAATTTGTTTACAATAAGTCTTATACTAATAGAGTCCGTTGTAACACTTAGTGTACAAAGGAACAAATACTTAATTAACAATGTTTAAAGCTAGGAATTAAATCTAGATGGCAAGTCTAATACATGGTGTCTCTTAAGTCTACGGATTGATTGACTGTTATTTAACAAATTATTGGCTAGCGTATTAGGATGGTCGATTAGCTTTTCGAGATATAAACAACTAAATCTAGTTATTTCATTTTTAACTTTAGGTATACTAAGATCCTTATGAATGATGTTGTTATTAAGATACCACGGAGCATTGACAATGTATCTTAAAGTTTTTGATTGATACCGCTGTAATATTTCAACATTGGAGTTGCATGCTGTGCCCCATAATTGAATGCCATATGTCCACACAGGCTTAAAAATAACTTTATATAAAAGAAGCTTATTTTCTAAGCACAGTTTCGAGTGCGGGTTAAGAAGCCACCACATCTTTTTAGTTTTTAGTTTCAAGTGTTGATGTTTTGCTTTGATGTGGCTTTTCCATGTAAGAGTTCTGACCAGGTACATTCCAAGATACTTTACGGTATTGCTTTTAGGTATGGTTGTTTGGTTTATTGTAACATTTGGACACTCACCTCTCCTTGTTGTGAATGTGATATGTGTGGATTTGCTCGAGTTAACCTTTATATTCCATTTTTTTAGCCAAATTTCAATTTGCTCTATATGGGCTTGCACTACGATTGAGGCTTGATCTGCAGATAATGAAGAAGCTAAGATAGCCGTATCATCAGCATAAGTTGCAACTGTTGTGCTTTCTGTTATCGGCATATCCGAGGTGTATATAGTATAGAGAACGGGTCCTAAGACACTGCCCTGAGGTATACCAGCTTTTATTTCAAATATCTGAGAAAGATTCTCTCGGACTTTGACGTAAAAATGCCGATGGCTTAAATATGATTTAAAAAAAAGGTAGTATGGAGACGGTAACAATTTTTTGATTTTGTACAACAATCCTTCATGCCATACTCGATCAAAAGCTTGTTGTATATCGAGGAATACCCCACAGCAGTAACATTTTTTTTCTAACGCAGTACTTATAGTTTCGACCACACGATGAACTTGTTCAGGTGTCCCATGCTGGCTTCGGAATCCAAATTGATGATTTGGCACTATTTGGCGTGAGTGAAGAACTGGCAACAATCGTTCTAAAAATATTCTCTCAAATATTTTAGAGAATGTTGCCAATAATTGAATTGGTCTGTACGATTTTAAACAAGTTTCTGGTTTGCCTGGTTTAGCAATCATTATTATCTCAGCACACTTCCATTGTGTTGGAAAATAATTTAGTCGCAGCATAGCATTATAAATATTAGCCAAGAAAATTACACCTTTTTTAGGAAGATTCTTTACAACCATAGCATTAACGCAGTCGTAGCCAGGGGATTTGACGTTTTTTAGTGTTTTAATTTCCTTAGTTATTTCGGTTAGTGAAATGAAACGAATAGGGAGATCCATTTGGCAAGCACAGTCAAGGACGTCTGTGCAAATTTAGAACGTCACTGGGATCATTGTTAAATGAGAATGGAGTAAATGTATCTTTTAAGTGACTTGCAAATGCTTCAGCTTGTTTACCGTCCGTCTTGCAACATTGTCCATGTCCATCTTAAAATGGGACGCGCTTTAGGTACTTTGTTGCTTTCCACAGACTGTATTCATCATTTTTTGTAACGTCCAAGTTTTGGAGAAAGAATTCGATGGAATTATTTTTTTCCTCCAAAAGTCGCTGAGTTAATTCTTTTTTCGCGCGATTAAAGTTGGTCTTATCGATAGGATTACGACTTGTTTTCCATATTCTTCGCAGACTTCGTTGATTTTGAATCAGAATTCGAATTTCTCTGGATATCCTCAATGGGTTATTATTAGCGGCGGAGTTATTTAATTCTCGTTGAGCTGGGTTCGCGTAGTATGCAGCTTCATGTATGAGATTAGTGAAATATTCGACAGCATCATCTATTTGACTTTCTTTTTTGAGGTTGGTATTTAAATTTATATTAGAGCTGATCCATTGTTGAAATTGATGAATATTGGTGCTTTTAGAAAATAAAGTATATTTTTGTGATAGCTTCTGTACTTCGCCATTGAAGTTGAGCATGATTGCCGAGTGGTCAGAACTAAGATCATCAGTATCCTCAATAGTAAGTGCACTTAAAGGAATACCACGGTATACTACAAAGTCAATAAGATCTGGAATTTTATTTGGATCAGTTGGCCAGTAAGTGGGCCTGCCAGTTGACAGGACTGAATAATTATTATCTGTTATACACCGATATAACTATCTTCCCTTTGGATTACTCAACCTAGATCCCCACCAACGATGTTTTGCGTTATAATCTCCAGCGACAATGAATTTCTGCCCCATATTTCCAAAAAAGTCACTATATTCTTGTGAACTAATTGAAAATCGAGGTGGAAAATATATTGCACAGATTGTTATGAAACTGTTTTCGGATTTTATTTTTATGCTAGCTGCCTGCATTGAGGGTTTCCTTATTGAATCTAGTTCTTCATATTTAATATGTGATTTTATCAACAAAGCAGATCCACCATGTGCTCTATCAGTTGGGTGGTTAGCAGTAATAAGATCAAATCCTCTTATTTTAAAAAACGATTTACTATTTAGATATGCGTTTCGGAGATCATAAAAATATCAATAAAGTTAGAGTTTAGAAAAGATTCTACCTCTAGTTTGTGGTTGGAAATGCCATTTGCATTCCATATTGCCATTCGAAGATTTAATGACATAATCTGGAAATTATAGTGGACATCATATTCATGAGCGTGTTTATAACTTCATTTTGTTTATTTATCATTATTTCGATATTTTTTAGATAGGAGCTTTCAGTATTTTCTGTTGTAGCAGCTTTAGCTGCGTTAGCGTATGACAGAGGACTGTCGTAGTTTGGATTTGCTGGATTCATTCTAATGCTTGGACTATTTCGAGAGTTTTCAAGAAACGGATTTGGTGGAACAATTCTATTTTTATTATAATTGTTGTTTTTGGCAACAAGTTCCTGGTACACACGACAGCCCTTGTAATTGGCAGTGTGGTTTTGCAGACAATGCACACATCGTGGTGGTGCATCTTTCACTTTTTGGCATTCTGCTGATGAATGATCCATACCGCACTTAACACAACGAAAAGGTTTTTTGCAATATGCCTTTGTGTGACCAAATTGCTGACAACGATGACATTGAACAAGATCGTTATTTTTTCTCGGGGGCTCGACTTTAATTACAGCATTATTTAAATATTTTATACCGTAAGCTGCTTTATTGTTTACATTAGGCTCTAAATCAACTAAAAACATAAATAGGTAAACAGTCTTTTGTTACACGGCTCTTCACATTAATAATATTTCTAACACAGTGACCTATTTCTTGTAATTCTTTTTTTATGACTTCTATTGGTGTAGAATAATGTAGATTTTTAATAATTACTAGCTGGTACCCGACGCGTTGCTGTCGTAGCAAAAAAGATATCTATCTATATCTGAATCTCAAACTCAGTCTCAATCTCAATCTCAATCTCAATCTCAATCTCAATCTCAACCTCAATCTTTATCTCAATCTCTATTTCTATTTTTATCTCTATCTCTATTTCTATCTCTATCTCTATCTCTATCTCTATCTCTATCTCTATCTCTATCTCTATCTCTATCTCTATCTCTATCTCTATCTCCATATCTATCTCTATCTCTATCTCTATCTCTATCTATATCTCTATCTCTATCTGTATCTCTATCTCTATCTCCATCTCTATCTCTATCTCTATCTCTATCTCTATCTCTATCTCTATCTCCATCTCTATCTCTATCTCTATATCTATCTCTATCTCTATCTCTATCTCTATCTCTATCTCTATCTCTATCTCTATATCTATCTCTATCTCTATCTCTATCTCTATCTCTATCTCAATCTCTATCTCTATCTCTATCTCTATCTCAATCTCAATCTCTATCTCTATCTCCATCTCTATCTCTATCTCTATCTCTATCTCTATCTCTATCTCTATCTCTATATCTATCTCTATCTCTATCTCTATCTCTATCTCTATCTCTATCTCTATCTCTATCTCTATCTCTATCTCTATCTCTATCTCTATCTCTATCTCTATCTCTATCTCTATCTCTATCTCTATCTCTATCTCTATCTCTATCTCTATCTCTATCTCTATCTCTATCTCTATCTCTATCTCTATCTCTATCTCTATCTCTATCTCTATCTCTATCTCTATCTCTATCTCTATCTCAATCTCTATCTCTATCTCTATCTCTATCTCTATCTCTATCTCTATCTCTATCTCTATCTCTATCTCTATCTCTATCTCTATCTCCATCTCCATCTCTATCTCTATCTCTATCTCTATCTCTATCTCTATCTCTATCTCTATCTCTATCTCTATCTCTATCTCTATATCTATCTCTATCTCTATCTCTATCTCTATCTCTATCTCAATCTCTATCTCTATCTCTATCTCTATCTCTATCTCAATCTCAATCTCTATCTCTATCTCCATCTCTATCTCTATCTCTATCTCTATCTCTATCTCTATCTCTATCTCTATATCTATCTCTATCTCTATCTCTATCTCTATCTCTATCTCTATCTCTATCTCTATCTCTATCTCTATCTCTATCTCTATCTCTATCTCTATATCTATCTCTATCTCTATCTCTATCTCTATCTCTATCTCTATCTCTATCTCTATCTCTATCTCTATCTCTATCTCTATCTCTATCTCTATCTCTATCTCTATCTCTATCTCTATCTCTATCTCTATCTCTATCTCTATCTCTATCTCTATCTCTATCTCTATCTCTATCTCTATCTCTATCTCTATCTCTATCTCTAAATGGAACGACTCGTGTAAATTGATAACCAAATTTCGAGGCTATGCTACTTATAATTCCAAAGTTATTCGATATCGCAAATTTGGCTTGTATGGGCGGAGCCACACCCCCTTGTTCAATGACGTCTTAGTTTTCTAGTTGATGGATATCACCCAATAGTAATTCCATACTGAATTTCGTTGTTATACGACGTTTAGTTCCAAAGCTATCTGATATCAAAAATTTAAAGTGCATGGGCGGGGCCACAACCCCTTTTCCAAGGCCCATCCCAGTTTTATAGCAGAAATATATCACCAATTAGCAACTCCATACTGAATTTCACTAATATACGGCATTTAGTTCCAAAGCTATTCGATATCATAAATTTGAATAGTATGGGCGGTGCCACACCCCCTTTTTCAATGCTTGCTCAATTTTTCTAGTCGAAGGACGCGACTAAATAGTACGCTCCTACCAAGTTTCATTGATGTGTGACTTATAGCTTGAAAGTTATACCGAAAATTTGGTCTGCTGAAAAAGTGCCACGCCCCACATTCAACGCCCATAAAATTTTACCTGTGGAACGGCTCTTGTAAATTGAGGTAGAACACCGAATTCCGGAACTGCATAAAATTCATACATTTACTTTTCATATCAATTAAAATCAAATTTGCAAAAAAAAAAATTTCCAATAGGTCCAAAACCCTTCACTCAAACACATATAACTCGACCAAATCAAAACATTTTCAAACAATTTTTTAAAACCATCTAGAGAACGTACCCTACAAAATGGTATCGGCAGATTTTTTTTTTACCCAGCCGAACTCTCAAACACTCGTCACAAACAGATTTGACAACATTTTTTTATATATATAGATTCTATAAGAATAGTTAGTGGTGGTGGTGTTGATGTTGGTGTTGGTGTTGGTGTCGGTGTTGGTGCTGTTGTTGGTGTTGATGTTGCTTTTGATATTGATGTTGCTGTTGCTGTTGATGTAGATGTTGATGTTGATGTTGATGTTGATGTTGATGTTGATGTTGATTATGATGTTGATGTTGATGTTATGTTGATGTTGATGTTGGTGTTGGTGGTGATGTTAGTGTTGGTGTTGGTGTTGGTGCTGGTGCTGATGTTGGTGGTGGTGGTGTTGATGTTGGTGTTGATGTTGGTGTTGGTATTGGTGTTGGTGGTGGTGTTGATGTTGGTGTTGGTGTCGGTGTGGGTGCTGTTGTTGGTGTTGATGTTGCTTTTGTTTTTTTTTTATTTGCTTCTCCATTGGTTGTGCTTTTCCTTGGTGCGTTAACTTTGCCTTAGCTGGCTGACTGGAATTAATCCAGCAAAAATGATGCATATGCGGCACATTAGGCGGTTCTCTGAGGGCCCTCACGTCGCCGTCAAATTTTTTTTTTGTTATTTTTATCATGTGCCCGAAGTCCTCACCTTCATTTTCGTTCCTTAAAATTTACCGTTATGCCAGTAGTCACAGAGTTAAAATTCCATGCAACGTTTTTTCATGGTTGTAGCATTTTTACTGCATTATGTGATTGCCACCCTGAAATCATGACAATAAGAAATTTTTTTCTAATTTAGTTGTAAGGCGTCATAACTCATCTATGCTGTCGTAAAACAAAATTTACCGCACCTCGTCTTCTCTATGAGTAATAATTCCATGCAACGATATTACATTTCTGTTACATATGCTGCTATATTCACGACCTACTGACGTCAGAATTTTTTTTTTATTTTTGTCGTAAGACCAAGTATAAGTCCTTGATTTTCCTTTTTAAACATGTATCGTAGCTTATATACTCACCGAGTAAAAATTCAATGCAACGCCGCTGCATGAATGTTGCATTGTCGATCTTCGAGAGGCTCTCTCTGTGTCCCCATGACGTCAAACATTTTTTGTCTAATTTTGTTGTGAGGGATTAGGACAGGTCTTTATATCATATTTTTAATCCTACCGCTAGTACTCAGCGAGTAATAATTCCATGTAACAAATTTTCAGTTGCGTTGCTTAAGTTGCTCTCACCGCGTCCCGATGACGTTTTAAATTTTTGTTTTATTTTTATAATAAAATCAAAGAATTAACCTTTACGGTCGTACCACTTTTTTAGTCATAGCTCTTATACTTAGCGAGTAACTATTCAATGCAACGCCGATGAATTTTGAAAAAATGGATTTTTCAACTTTTTTGGAAATCTGCGTGGTAAAACGTAACTTCGTCGCGTCAAAAAATTAAAGGGGGCTTTGGAACGCGGAGAGAGCTCCTAAAGCAACGCAATTGAAAATGGAATTATACTAAAAGGGTTGTAGCTCTCACGACAAAATTAAACAGAGAATTTATGACGTCATGAGGCCGTGGAAAGAGCCCCTTCAAGCTCTAAAATGCAATAACCATGCAACGGCTTTGCATGGAATTATTATTCGGAGAGTATATGCGCCACGGAAAATATTTTAAAACAGAAATGAAGGATTTATACTTAGGCTTACGACAAAAATATAAAAAAATAAATAATGACTTTGTCATGTTGCGGAGATAGCAGCTTATGCAACAGAAATGCGTAAGAAATATTCTGGCATGGAATTTATTTTCGCTTAATAGAGGTGCTACGGTTAATTTTATTTTTCGACAAGAAAGATATGCAAGTTCTTTGATCTCAAAGCAAAAATAAAAAAAAAATATATTTTGGTCTCATGATACCATGGTGGCAATCGCTTAATGTACTGAATATATAACAACAATGAAAAAAACGTTGCATGGAATTCTAACTTCGTGACTTTTTGCTCTACGGTAAATTTTATGGAACGACAATAAATGTGAGGCCTCACAGGGAACCGCTTGATGTAACGTAAATGCTCCATTATTGAATGGATTTTTACATGGCACACATAAAAGTAAAATTCAAATCAAACCTAAAACATGACAGATTTTAGAAGAAAGATCCCAGACAATGTTTTGTTTTCACGAATTATGTTGTCTTCAACGGTTACTAGTGACTTAATGTATCCCCAAAGAAAAAATCAAGAGGAGTTAAATTACAAGTTCTTGGAGGTCGCATGACCATTACGCGACATTATGCATACATCGAATGTTTCCTTCAATAAGTTAGTTGACTGTTTCCTTTGCTGTATGGCATGTAGCTCTAGCTCTTTCACATGCATGCCTTTGAATTGGAGAACAAAAAGTCATTGATTTTAATTTTATAGCGAATACCGTTGACCAATATTTCGTTGATTTCGTATATTTTTTTTTAAAATATGGTCAGATGACTCCACCAGCCAGCTCACAGACCTACCAAACTGAACGAATGCAATACTCTCTTTAGTACGTACCATTCTTATAATAATACGTTAACAATACGGAGAATAATGGTCTCAGATGGTGGTCTATAAGATTGGCATGGAACCATAGTCTTGGAACCAAATTTCTAAAACACTATCCGTTTGCAATCTGACAATTGGTTTGACACATATCACTGTCTGAAGTAAGTACTGGCTTAAAGGATCACCCTGTGTATTTCTTAATATGTAAAAAAAAACAAACGTTTAGTTAAAGAAGTCTCAGATTGGTGTTGAAGATTGGAAAAAGAAATCTTTTTCAGTTCGCAACTTAAGGAGTTTCGTCAATTTGAATATGTACTTTCAGAATTGTTAAATTAGGCAGTAATAATTTGAATAACTATTAAAAACTGAGTTTCTTTCGATTTCTTTGAAAACATACATTAAAAAAGCAGAAATAAATTTCACAATAATAAGTTTTCCCAACCAAATTGCAGCCAAAATTGAAGACTTTAAAGCAGGAATTACCTCATGTTGAGCTGTATGTCATCAATTGGTAAATCTTCTCTGCATTATGCAGTCTAATTTTAATTATTCGAATTTTTAATTCAATTAAACTAGAGTACCCGGCATTTGTTGGAATTTCGTCAGGGCGCATGAAAACATGGTCGACCTTCACCTCAGATTCACACAGCAGCAATTTCAATTATTTTTTGCATTTTCTTTACTGGTTGTAGATGTTCATACATATGTACATGCAGATAATTTTGTTTATAGCACGTTCAAGTTGATTTTCACATTGTTTATTTGAAAATTCTCTTTGATGGCGTTCCGCGCTCAGACGTAATATTGTAAAATTGCTGTCTTCTATCAGAACTAAAAAAAAAATTGCCATGAAATCATTGCTTTCTAACATGTTGTTGTTGATGTGGTATCTGTTGTTGCGTTTTAGATCTTGTCGGCAGCTCTTTCGAAGGGTTTATAGCGTCTGCTACGATCCTCTTTGTCCGGCTCGATTAGATCTGTTCTCTCATGTGTTTCTTGTTGTGGCGGTTCATGATTTGGATGAAATTTTTACGAAAATTCGAATACAAAGTTTTTGAATGCAAATGATTTTAGTTGTTCGGGACTTTCGCTGTGGCCAACATCCGTCGTTCGCAGGAAAAGAATTAAAATTATATTTGCTGGGATTTGTGAGGCCAGACAAAGGGTTTTTCATGTGAAAGTTTATGTTAGAGCATCAAGTGAGGAAGAGAGTATTTGCGGGCATTACCGGGGTTGTGCTATTTTTAAAAACAAATTCATAAACAGTGCAAAATTTTATGAATTTGATGACGTGCAGCTGATTTATAAGCTTTGCAATTTGTTGCATATGCTTATATGCTTTGTTAAAATTTTTGTGGCAAGATCAAAGTGATTTTATTACTTGTTGGTTTTAACAAAAAAAACGTGTATAATACAAGTAATTCGTGCATTATACAAATTTGAGAGGCCTTAGTTGGCCCTTTCCACTCAAAAACCAAACGTTACTTTAACGCATACAAAGTGTCGAATGGGAAAAATTAATTTTACTGAAGCCTTGAGCAGCAATTAATAACCAATTAAACTACTAACAGCACTTTTTGTTACTAATTCATTAACTTAATAATAAATTTTGTTATTTTTGAAAATTGTTGGTGAAGCAAAATTAACAACTTTGAAGATATAACGTGGCATATTTTTAGGCACAGCATTGAAAATAACAAGCATCGTTCAACTGATAGGAACAAAATCGCTG
The DNA here is from genome assembly GCA_943735915.1 of Pherbina coryleti. Lineage (NCBI taxonomy): Eukaryota > Metazoa > Arthropoda > Insecta > Diptera > Sciomyzidae > Pherbina > Pherbina coryleti. Next base: position 95,806,282 of record OX030949.1, on the reverse strand, counting down.
AAAACCTAAACAAGTTTTGGCCCGGGACAACAATTGGCGTACCATTTAACAATATAACAAAATGAGTAACTAAACTTACCCTTAACAATCTTAACTTTTTCCAAACATTTTAATTAATTTCTTTGAATGTAATATAAAGGACGCAAAATTAGAAATTAGTCAACAGGGCCGTTTTTCGAATTTTTGTTCTGTAAAGTGTGTTATGTTTTTTTCGGGGTACAATTAAATAGCTCAATAGGATTAATTTATTTCTTAATATAACCGAATTTGATACCTCGGTTTTGGGACCTGTATTTTTATTGAGAATTTAACCTCGGTTTTGGGACGTGCCTTTTAATTGAGAATTGAACATTGTTTATTTTCATTTGATTTTAAGAAACAAAAAAGAAACTTTTAACTAATTTATTTAATTCTATAATACACGAGGGCCTTTTAAGTTTTGCAAAGTGTTCTCAAAGATGTTCCATACACTTTTGCATTCGTTCGAACCAATTTACGAAATAGTTTTGCCACTCTCTCCACACTCTGAAGTTGTTGCCTTCGAAATTAGGTTTTTGACCTCAGCGGCCTGATCGGGTGTTGAAAAACTCTCGTCTCGCATTTTTTTTTTCTTAATGTGAGAGTGCAAGTAGAAGTTATTGGCTTCCAATTTGGGACAACCATAACAACAACATAAGTAGCTACTAAAGCATTTCATGCATTCATTTTCAAACAAAAATGAGATATTTTTCTTCTTATATTTTGACATTTTGTGACTTTTTTAATGAAGTGTCAAAGAAATCCAAGGTTAGATAATCGTTTCAATCGTCATATAATTGACATTTTGTCATATATTTTATCTTTCTACGATGAATATTAAAGGCTGTATTTATACCCCAAAGAGTTGACAAAAACGTTTAAAATAAATAAATAACTGGCCATTTCAGCCCTTGAAAGGACTTTGACCTAGCTTCTTATGATCAATTGTGTTGAGCGTGTTATTAAGTTTGTACACAATTGACCGAGAAATGGACCTACAGGCTTAACGCCGACTCCGAACGGCGATGAACGGAATGTTCTTATTCTCAAGAAGCTTTACATGGCATTTTGATTACTCTCTGAGGTTTGCCATTGTCTGCAGAGAGGTGGCGGCCGTACAGAAAAATTATTTTATTTCAAATAATTTTCTGTCGCTGCTGGGGTTCGAACCTGGGTCTCCAGGTTCGTTGACATAGCGGCAATGCACTTTAACCAACTACGCCACGGACGCCACGACAAAACCGTTTACATGTTCTTAAAAAAATTTGTGAAAACGACCACATACAAACCGCGCTGTAAAACGTAATTCTACTTTAAGCTAGTAAGAAATGATCTTCGACTGGGCCGAAGTTAAAATACCCCCACGGCCCACAGTACTTTGTCCCATAGGAATAAATCAAGATTTTTGTTGTAACAGAACCTAACAAATTTGGTGCCGTTTTTTAGATAATACTTTCACTAAGAAAAATCCAAATTTTTATTGCAATTGAACAATTTTTGTAGCCACTATACCTCTTTAAAGTCAACCATTTTTATGTATTTTTATTGTTGTGGAATATTTGATTTTGCACACCTTTCAGAGAAAAAATTACTGTAAGCGCAATTTTAGCCGAATTCATTTGATTTTGGATTTTATTTCAAGAAAAATATTGTATAAATAAATGACTTTTAATATGTTTTCAATTTAGCTTAAGAAAATAAATTAAAAAATTTCCAAAAAATAAAAATTCTTTTAAAATTTTCCAAAACTTTGCAGTTTTTGAGAGCAAATTAAAAAAAAAACATAAAAAAACATCTTTTCCATTTTCTAACATATTGTTATACATGAATTCATCTTTCAGATTCCAAAAGTTGATAACCGTTTTCAACCGTTTCTTGGAGTTATCGCATTTTGAAAAATGGTCTAAAAATCATATTTTCCTCTAATTAATGGAAATTTCTATTTTGCGCATCATTCAAAGAAAAAAATATTGTGAGCACATTTTTTAAACAATTCGAGTGTTTTATTTTTAATTTTCAAAAAATCTATGAATGAATTTTGGTTTTTATATTTTGTTAAAAAAATTGGAAATTATTTTTAAAAATATTTTGAAAAATGTTCTATTCTTAGCAGACAAGAAAGAAAAAGCTCCACATACCTCCAGTTTAATTTTTATATTTTAATTTTTGTTTTAAGTCTTTCAGAAACCGTTTTCACTTTATCCGACTTCTTCCGATTCTTTGAGTAATCGTTTTTTTAAAAATGGTCTAAAATTGATGTTTTCTCAAAAATTATTCTTTATTTTGTTACCATATTTCTTACACTCTACTGGAGTTTGTTTATAATTTTTAAAGAATTTAAAAAAAAAAAAATATTTCTTAACAAATAAAATAAAATCCTGATATTATTTTAGACAAAAATAAATTAAAATAAAGGTTATGTTTCCTTAAAATACTCTTTTTAGCACATGATAAGGAAAAAATTAACACCAAATGAAATGGGCCGATTTTGTAACACCGAAAATAGATTTTTTTTCAAATGGCGGCCATTTTGTTTTTTTTTCGGCGGATAAAAACTATCTTAGTTCAGGCGGTGGCCACTTAAACAAGGATTAATTCGTTTTTTTTTATTTTTTCCTCAGATGTTTCAGACTGGTGATATACTGCACACCGTCAATTTTTTGGCATTTTTTTAAAAAAATCAAATAACGTCAAAAACCGCTTCAAAAATTCTGAAAAATATTTTATTGTAGTTTTTAAATATGTGCAAAATTTGAAAACGATATGAAAACAAAATTACCGAAAAAATTTTTTTTTTTAAATTTGTAACCTATATGTCCCCTTAAAATATTTTTTTAATTTAGTTTTATTTACTCATATTAACTTGATTAAAAAAAAATACTAATACAAATATTTTTTTTTGTCTTGCAAAACATTATTTTACACATATAGTAGCATTTTTGTCAAAAAAGTGCATAGGAAACTATATGCCTATCTTTTTAAAAAAAAAACATATTGCCAAATGGTTTTCAGTATTAAAAAGTTAAAGCTTTAATCGTTTAAAATTAATTTTTTTTTGTTTTTTTTTAACAATTCTAATAACTTTAATATAAACCTTAATATAGGAAAATTTCGTTTTTTTTTATTAAAACCTAATTACTTATTTTTGCAAATACTTGATATACGTAAAATCTGATTCAATATTTGAAATCAGCAACCAAAAATTCATAAACATGCAGAATTTCATAACAATCGAACGACTCCTTGTATTTTTTCCTCACTTTTGTATGGGCTCAAAGTACTGTGCGGCCGAACCAAAGTATATTCTAAGTCTTAAGCAGTCAATAAAATGTTTATTTGTAAAAATATTTTCGTCATAGTTTTAACAGAAAATATTAGCTTTTGTTTTTCAATAAAGTCATTTTGTATGGGAGGTGGGTGTGGTTTTCACTCGATTTGATTGAATTTCATACACAGATTACATGTTATATATCAAAGTTCATACGTATAATCACAAGTCCATATATAATTTTTTGTGGAATTCGAAGAGATTTTACCGTTTTGATAGTCACTTTGTATGGAGAGTAGGCGTGGCTTTTATCCGATTAGGCTCATTTGCGAACTTGATCATATTTTTTAGATAAAAGCTTAAATATCGAATTTCGTGATGAGAGCTTGAAAATTATGACTATAATCGTGATCACAGACAGACAGACGGACTAACAGAGAGATATGGCTAAATCGGCTCGGATGCTGATCAAGAATATATATATTTTTCTATACCTAACACACCTCCTTATGGGCTGTACAAACGGAGTGACAAAATTAATATACCCCCTGTACGTTTTTTAAACGTGGGAGTACAAAAATGATGAAGGTCATTTTACAATATATTTCCCTTTCTTGTTCTAACTTTAAAAGAAATAAATGTTAAAATACCTTAATAAAAAGAAATAGGCTGTATGGTGAACACACCCGTAGTTTTTGACTATCCTATCCTTTCCTTTGTTCTAAAACTTATCCTCAATCTTATCCTTATTCTTATATTTATTCTATAATTGTTCTTCTTCTTATCCAAACTCTTGATTTAATCCATGCTCTGACTTTATCCTTGATTGAATCCCGTTCCTTATCCTTATTCCACTTTTTTACCAATCTTTGCTCAATACCTTGTCCTAAGTGTTTCCAAATCTTAAGTGTGTCTTGTTATGTTCTTAATAATGGTAAACGCACTTGTCTTCGGAGTATCTAAATCTTTGTCCTTATCCTTGTTGTAGTTTTTTCCAAATCCTTTTCTAAATTCCTGACCTTATCCTTGTTCAATTGCATGCTCTAATCTTTGTCCTACTCCTTATTTTATTCCTGCTCCCAATCTTTGTTCAAATCATCCTCATCCTTTTTCGTATCCTTTCGTTATCCAAATTCTTGTCTTTATTATAATTTTAGTTTAATTTTCATTTTTATTCTTATTTTTGCTTTTGGTATAGCATTTGTTGCATTTAGGTAGCTTTAAGGAGTTCCCTGTAAGGCTTCCCAGGCGCCATCATTTTTTGTTTTTGTTTTTTTGTCATAAGACCGAAAACTTTAGCTTTACTGTCTTTCCATAAATTTTACCGTAACGGCTATAGTCACGGAGTTGTATTTAAATGCAACGTTTTTTCATTACTGTTGCATTTTTACTGTATTGTGTATGTATGGTGTCGTATCTCCAAAACTTTTTTTAATTTTCGACCAATTTGTATTGTCGTAAAATAAAATTTTTCGTAGCACTGTTACTCGGCGAATAATATGCATATGCATGCATTTTTGTTGCATAAGCTGCGACCTACGCGACTAGACAACGTCACAATTAATTTTTTTTAGTTTTGTCGTAAGGCCAAAATTTCTGTTTTTTTTTTGCCATTTACTGCTACATATACCGAGTAAGAATTTCATGCAACGATGTTGCATCACTTCTGCATTTGCAATCTTGAAGCGGCTCTTTTCACGGCCACATAAATTCATAACTTTTTGTCTATTTTTGTCATGAGGGCTAAGAACTAGCCTTTACTGGAGTATATATCATGCAAATTCACATATTTATACGTCTTTCCAACTCGCTTAGAACATTCTACACATGTTTCACTTGATTTCACCTTCCTTTCTACTAATCTGTGACCATTTCGATCCAAGGCAGACTTGACTGAATAGGTATAACATCTGAAATCTTTGGTACAAAGCTTAAAAATTGTTGGAATCTCTTGTTCCGTGGTCAAAAATGTGCCCTTTATTTATGAATTTCTAAGGTTCCATTGAAATACCAAGTTCTTCATACATATTTTTGCATAACATACAGCCCCGTCTGACCATTCCTCTCGCTTCTTTATCAGTACCATGACTGAGCAATAAATAAAACTTTCTTTGAATTGTTGAAGCATCAATCACGGACTTGCCTGAAAAGACTTACCCGTATTATGACCTAATTTGCAGGTGGATACAATATTGAACACTTTTTTATACCCACATGTTTAAAAAACGTAAAAGGGGAATATTAATTTTGTCACTCCGTTTGTAACACCCATAAGGAGGCGTGGTGCTTATAGAAAACTATATATATATATATTCTCGAATAGCATCACTACCCGAGTTGATTTAGCCATGTCCGTCTGTTCGTCTGTCTGTGATCATGGCTTACAGCCGTAATATTCAAGCTATCATCACGAAATTCGATATTTAAGCTTTTATCTAAAAAAAAAATAAAGGTTCGAAAATGAGCCAAATCAGATGAAAACCAGGCCTATCTCCCATACAAAGTGACTTTATAAAAACAGTAAAATCTTTTAGAATTCCACAAAAATTAATGTGTGGACCTGAAATCTCCTGAATCATATGAGCTATGATATTTAATATGCACTCTGAGTATGAAATCGGGTGAAAACCACGCCTACCGCCCATACAAAACGTTTTATTGGTTGCTTAAGACTTTGAATGCACTTTGGTTCGGACGTGGGGTCCTTCGGCCCAGTCGAAGAACATTTCTTACTAGTTTTTTATGAAAGAAGTCATTCTCGCTAAATAATAGCCCTTAAAGAAAGAGGAAATTCCCCGGTTTCAACACATAATAAGGAATAAAAAGCTCCGCTCTCATTTAAGTTGATCCGAAATGTAGGTGCGATAAATATATGTAATTTATATATATATATATATATACATATATATATATTGAAATGGCTCAAATATTTATAGAATATATTTTAATCATTTATTGTGAAATTTGGGAATCAAGGCATAAAAATATATTTACTGAGCTTTTTACAAAATAGTATTTTTATGATAGATGAATTAATAATAGGCCATGGCTTATAGACCCTTTATATTACATTCACAAAATTTTAACTGTGGCACCTTCGTTCGCAATTGAGGACTATTCATGGAGGCACTACGGTAGCACTTACTTATTTTCATGTAACAACTAATAATAAATATTAACAATTTGCTGCTGTGATGCCTCAAAACGACGCAACAAATATCAGAATTAAACTTTCTGAACTTTCAAATATGAATTCCTTTTTTGTTAGAAAGGTTGGCGCCAACACATTGCTGTACATAAAGACAAAAGCGATATAAAATAATTTTAAACAAATTATAAATATGGATAATTGGAATGTTTTGACAGCGCAAACATCATCACCGGCAATCGGACGTGATGGCATTACCGTGGTATCCAAAGAGAAATTGGTAAGCATAAAATACACTAGCAATAGTGGACAATTGAAAATTTGTTTTATATAGGGTTATACGTACGTAGACTGCCTTTTAGGTCTTGGGCCTCGGCAACACTAAGCATTGCCAGATGAGTTTTGACAGTTCCATTCGAAAATTTGACATTTTCTAGAATTAACGTACTCACGGTGTTTTGCTGTATGTGCGCTTATTGTGTTGTTTACAGTAGTTTAAAAAGTTGTATTTAAGCAAAAAACGAAATTATCACATGAACATTTTCGGGTGAATTTTTTATGAATTTTGACGTGGATTTATAAGAAAAGAATGCATCGATCAACTGAGTTCGACTTTTGGTGATGAAGCACCACATCCAGTATCTGTAAAACGCTGGATAAATAAGTAAGCTGTAGTGGTAGAAAACATCGATGTTGTGCGTAAACTATTGAAAGCAGACCACATGCCGGTCTGCTTTCAACATACTATAAGATGAAGTCATCCTTGGGCATTAGTGCGATTAGAATACTTTCGATTTTACATGAGCATTTAAACAGAAAATTTTTTCCCGTTGGATACCCCATAATTTCCCGCTTGATTGGTGCAAGGAAATGCTGAAAAAATACAGCCCGAAACAAAATAGAAATTCATTATTTACATAGGTCATTTAAAGCGAGTAAAACCCGACAAAAGTTGTCCGTGGACGGAACACATCCAAACAAATAGTTGACAGTTAATTCAGAAAAATCTATCATTGGCAACTGTAGCACTTGAGCAACGGAGAGAATTTAATGCTGAATGGTACACAACTATTTCTTCTGAGAATTAAGGGAAACCAACCACCGAAGGAAGATGATCCTCCAACGCGACAATGCGAGTTCCCACACATCAGCTCAAACAAGAGTTTTTGAGCAGTCAAAACGTGAAATTGATGGGCCATCCTCCTTCTTGTTACGTCACATTAAGATAAAAATGCGAAGCGAGAGTTTTTCTACTCCCGAACAGGCGTATAACAGGTTGAGGTTAAAATTACGACTGTAATCGTGATCACAGAAAGACAGACGGACATGACTAAAGTGACTCGGGTGATGGCGCTGATCAAGAATATATACACTTTTCTATACATACCAAGCCTCCTTATGCGCATTACAAACGGAGTGACAAAATAAATATATCCCTTTCAAGTTTTTTAAACGTGGGGGGTACAAAAACGGTTTTTTTTTTCGAAATTCCACGCTTAGGCGATTTTATTTCAGCACAGAATATCTTCTTTTACACCAAATAAGACATTCCAACAATAATATCTTGGTTATTGTTTTTTTCATAAAACATGCCTTAAACCTGACAGTAATTAACCACTGTTTTTACATTGTTAGGCACAGGACTTAAAAGGCAGCCCTCATACGAGGTTTATTACATATATTTCGGGAATAAATATAAAGCCTGAATTTTTTTTTTTTAAATAGCTTTATTGTTTTTCAAAGCATTCTCCTTTATTTAAATACATTTTTGCATGTGCTCGAAACAATTTGTCATAAAATTTATCCCATTACGGTTGGGACAGCTCCAAAAAATAGTTTTTTAACCTATCAACGGCTTCTTATGGCATCGGAAATCGTTGTCCGTGCAGTTTGTCCTTGATTTGCAGGAACAAAAATATTGGGTGCCAAGTCAGGGCTGTTTGGCAGATGACTCATTAATTCAATGTTTTGAATTCTCGACAGGGACTTTTTTGAGCTGATGTGTGGGAGCTTGCAATGTGTTGATGAAGAATAATTCTTTGGCGCTTGTTTGTTTTTCTTATTTCACGGAAAACAAATGGTTCAGTACCATTCCTTATTGACCGTTCAATATGTCTCAAGTTGAAAGTAAGTTTCAAGGAAAAAACTTACGACCATTTGGTTCGCAGTGCTTCGAGCTCGAACAACTTTTGTTGGTTATGGTTAATTTTGAAAGACCCATACAGTCGACTGCTGTTTACTTTCAGGCTCATACGCATAGTTCTATGATTCGTCACCAATCCAGATTTTATATGTCTTTTAAAGCACCACGGATGTATTTCTTGAGCGTTTCCTTGCACCAATCGACACAAGTCTTTTTTTTTAGCGATTGTCAAATTATGTGGAATTCAAAGTGAACAAATCTTTTGCACAACTATGTGTTCAGGTAAAATGGTATGACTTAAGTAATAACCAGGGATGCCTTAACCTCACGGTATGTCACATGAGGATCAAGCATTATAATTATCAGTTCGCACGACAAAGGATTTTGGACGTTCTTGACGAAATTCGTCTGTGAGCGAAGTAAGGTCCCGCTTGAATTCTGTGTACCACTAATAAACAAAAGTTTTTGATTGAGGTTTATAGCCAAAAATTCGTACTTTGTTATTCGGTGTTCAACTCTTGTTGAGATAATTAACGTCGAAAGTTGTAAAGAATAATCGCACGATTATTGTTCACGTGCTAGTTCCATTTTTGTTCCGAAATACTATTTAAAAGCCCTTTAAGCGTACGTACATTAGGGCGTATCGAATTACAATTTTTTTTAGAATTTCACATTCTAAGAGGTCTCAAAAGTTGCATGGGGTCAAGATCACCCAAAAAAAATTTTAAGAAAAAAAAAGGATGTCTTCCTGCCCCGCAAGGACAAAATTGTTTTTTGAGGAAAACATTGAAAAATAACGACCTTACAATGCTTTGACTTTTATAAATAAAACTACGTATGTCTTATAGCAAAAGTAAGTACAGGCTTAAACAAACAATACATTGCTAAACACGATATACGAAGCTAAAGTTGTAATCGAGATAACACAGTACTTTTGATTGTTACGTAATAGTCTAAATTTTGGTGGTATTGATTATACTGCTAACGTATTCTTAAAAGTTGCCGAATCAATAATTAGCATAATTTTTGCATATGTATTTTCCTATTTTTGAGAAATGTTCACTTGAATGCAATTTTTTAACTTTTTCCAAAAAATGAATATAAGAATTTATATCTCGGGTACCAGAAATGGTACCGAAGAAACTTTGCTCAATTTGGATTCTTTAAATATTCCTGAACAAAACCCTGTCTAAAAGTTTTAATTTAAAATACCAACTTAAGGCCACGACTTTATTTTCTATTTTGATAAATAAAAAAAAAAAAACTTCTTAACATGAAATTTAACAAATTCATCTAAAAAATATCAAAGTAGCAAAAAAATTGTGGCTTTAAGCTGGAATTTTAAAATAATACTTTTAGACAGTGGTGTCCGTGGCGTAGTTGGTTAAAGTGCGTGGCCGCTATGTCAAAGAACTTTGGAAACCCAGGTTCGAACCCCAGCAGCGACAGAAAATTATTTGAATTAAAATAATTTTTCTGTGCGGTCGCCACCTCTCGCAGACAATGGCAAACCTCAGAGAGTAATCAAAATGCCATGAAAAGCTTCTTGAGAACGAGAACTTTCCGTTCATCGCCGTTCGGAGTCGGCGTTAAGCATGTAGGTCCGGTTCTCGGTCAATTGTGTACAAACTTAATAACACGCACAACACAATTGATCATAAGAAGCTAGGTCAAAGTCCTTTCAAGGGCTGAAATGGCCAGTTATTTATTTTTATTTATTTTTTATTTACTTTTAGACAGAGTGTTATTAAGAAATATTTGAAGAATCCAAATTGAGCAAAGTTTCTTCGGTACCATTTCTGGTACCCGAGATATAAAATCTTATATTCTTTTTTTTGAAAAAGTTCAAAAATTGCATTCAAATATACATTTCTCAAAAATAGGAAAATGCATATGCAAAAATTATGCTAATTATTAATTCGGCTACTTTAAGGAATACGTTAACACTATAATTAATACCACCAAAATTTAGACTATTACGTAACAATCAAAAGTACTGTGTTATCTCGATTACAACTTTTGGTTCGAATATCCTTCACACAGGACACTGTGGATAAAAATCGTGAGTGGCATCGTGTTTACCAATATATTGTTAGTTTAAGCCTATACTTACTTTTGCTTTAAGACATACGTAGTTTTTTTTATAAAAGTCAAAGCATTGTAAGGTCGTTATTTTTTACTGTTTTCCTCAAAAAACGACTTTGTCCTTGCGGGGCAGGAAGGCATCCTTTTTTTTTCTTAAAATTTTTTTAGGGTGATCTGGACAACCCCATGCAACTTTTGAGACCTCTTAGAATACGATCTAAATTTTTCGATACGCCCTAACGTACATCAAAACGGTGTGAGTACACATACGTATAAGCTAAAAAATGTCAAATTTTCCAAAGGAAACGTCAGTTTGACTGGCGTTGCCAGTTCGAGAAATGCAATTAATAGCCTACGTATCAGATTTGTTTTTTTTTTTCAATGAAACGAACAATTGGTTGGATGTCTTCCAAGTTTTTATTGAATTATAAGGTAGACGGATGGAAATTATGTATGGAACATAATATCTTTCATTACTGCTCAGCGAACCTCTTGTTGATACAACATTAAAATAAAAAAAAAATTGTCACAGAGAAAGTTTTCTTTACGTGTAGCTACAGCTGATACATCCTCCCCCGATCAAATAATCTAGAGTAAAAAAATTTATTTAAACTTAAATTCTCAGCAGCTGATCGCGTAGTCATTTGTCTGCTCGAAGATAAAATCAAAGAGGAATAATGAAAACTTTAGATTTTCACGTACGAGTATCTCTCAATGGGCTAAAAATAAAATTTCCCATGCGTTGTGAGTAGGTTTTTTGGAAATTCTTCTTAGAAAGTTAATACAAATCGTCGTGTTCAGTTCGTTTTTGTCATTGTTTTCTTAAATATTTACATAATTTAATTGAAAATTACTTTAAATATAGCTAAAAGTGGTTAAATTAATAGAAAAACACTTTGCATAAAATTTTAAACTAGTGTATAAATTGGTTTTAGCTAAATCCTTTGAGAAAAAGTACACAGAAAGCTTTAAAGTGTTGTTTTCACATATTTTACAAAATGGATCTTTCGACCGATATTTGGGGGCAATTGGCTGTGGAGGCTTCACAGGTTTATCTGTCAGATGGCACAGTGCGAAGCCCCTTCGCTGACACGGTAGGAAAAAAAAGAAAAAGAAAATAAAATCTAGATTAGTGTGCGAAATTAAAAGATATGCATAAAATTATAAAAGTTTGCGCTGAAAATACATAGAAGAAATGTGGGTGGAATTTGCGGTAATTATGTGTTGTATGGCTGCATAGAAAAAAGAAAAAAAAAACCTTAAACTATTAATAGACAGACACAAATATGCAGCATGCAAAAATGTGGCGTGTAAACAAAACTTGTTGATCTTGTTGGTGGTCAAAAACAATTAAAAAAATATATATATAAAATTCATGTTTAAAACATATTTTGGTTATTGGATTGTGGTTTTTTATGTCTCTAATATTATTTTAAACCAAATGAAGATGGAATGTCAAGAGAACTGAAAAACAACTGAATTTTGTTTTAAAATTATGATTGAAATTATGGATTATTTCCAGTATAAAAAGGGAAAGAAATGATAAATTTTGACAGTTGAGTGTATCAGAGTCAACTGATTCAGAGGGGTATTCAAGAAGTGGTGTATTTGGGGTACATGTCAGAGATCTGCAATGAGTACCAGTGAAATTAGTATATTTTAGTCATTAGTGCAAATGTGCACTCATACCAACTCAACAAAATACTTTGACTCATTCCCACTAAAACCAAAAATTACTCAAACTTCTAGTACTCTTACACGCATGGTATAATAATACAAGGTAGCATTGACAACTGCTTGTTTTCTCTTCTACAAGGAAGCATCTCCTGTCAAAAACAGCTGTTTGTGAAAATGAATTTGCAGCTGAGTTTGTTCTTTTATTCATTTCAACGTTTTACACATTGTTTGTGTTTTCAATTAGCGAGCGCTCTCTTTTTGAGTATTTTTTTTTTGACAGGAGAAGCAACTGGGAATGGTACCTTGTAATTTTATACCATGTCTTACACGCATTTGTGTCGACAAATTATTACTATGTATATTGCAAGGTATATTCAACAAGGTAGCAGTGTCGCCAGATGAAATTACCACCAAAATTCTCTTTTTCTCACACTTAATTCCCATAAATTACCACAGTCGCAAAATACCTCAAAATACCTCAAAATACCTCAAAATTACCACAAAATACCATAATACCTCAAAATACCTCAAAATACCACAAAATACCTCAAAATACCTCAAATTACCAAAGCATACCAAAATGCAGTAAACTAAATTGATTCTGACAACATCATAACATAATTACCAAGAATTGACCATATTCAATAAAAAACATTGATTTTAAATATTATTCAGTTCTTTATTTATTAAAAACATAATAAGCATATTAATTCAGTTATTTTTCTAAATATTAATTAAATAAAAATATACACGTAATAAATTAGTTTAAATTGATATGTTCATAGCTTAAATAAATTAATTTTTATACATTTCGCTATTATAAAGTTCATAGTGGATTTCATTAAAGTGAACTTCTGTTGTGTAGTTTGATTTCGATAAGCTCTTAGCGTATAAAATGCTTGAAAGGTATTTTGTGGTAATTTGAGGTATTTTGTGGTATTTTGAGGTATTATGGTATTTTGTGGTAATTTGAGGTATTTTATGGTATTTTGAGGTATTTTTTTCCCACGCGTGGTAAATATCCCACATGTGGTATTTTTATTCCCACGCGAGAGATTTTTACCACAAAATACCATGGGAATTCCCACATCCCACAATCGTTGAAAAATACCATAAACACTATTTATCGTGCTTTTCTGGCAACATAGCAAGGTAGTGTTAGTTTTTGAAATTCTCTCTTGTGGTGGGTACAGCACCTGTCAAAATCGGCTGTTTACGAATAAAAGCACAGTTTTCTATTCGCTGTTTTGTTTTTCTTTTTTTATATTCTTCTTGTGTTTGACAGCTGCTGTTCCCACCTCTCCGACACGAATCTACCTTGTTAAATATGCCTTGGCATATTGATTGTGGGTTAATAATCTGATGTGACTTACTTTTTCATCTGAGAGGAAAATAAGTATGAGTGAGTTGAGTATTATTTTGCGCCAAGGGCAGTGCTGTCATATTCACAGTTGAAACTGTAAATTAGTTTTCTAGTCAAACGCGCAGTTTTTAAAATTTCCTCCTAGTGTAAATTACAGTTTTTTTCAAAATTACAGATTTGAAAGCATAAGTCTATTAAAATTTGAATTAAAACAAGAAATTCTGGTTAATTTCGTTGGGACAAATTCACTATAACATTTTCAATATTTTTTTTTGCTTACGCAGGATTATTCTCATTAGCAGAAATGCTTTATCAAAACTCAAAATGCACTTTACTCATTGTTTCGATTAAAACAAAAGTTGCTTTCTTTAAATGACTGCCAATGACAAACCACTGCTCGAAACAGCCTCAAATTTCAACATCAACAGTCAACATAAGAAAGATGCCAGATCTTAAAAATAATACAGATTTGATGTTATCCATAGAATATCGATGATTCCTTTTGTATGGAAAATATTTTCCGTTCATCATTAACTTAGATTATCATTAACTTATCGATTAAAATTATGAAACCAGCTTTAAAAACTACATTATCACTTTAAAACATTGATAAAATTAAAAATCGGAAGTAAATAGACTTTACTGTGAATATGAAAATATTGCAAAGTATGCAAGTAAGAGAAATCAGCGTCATCAGTAAATTGGAAGTGAAGTGAAATTGGAAGTGATGGAAATATTCGGTTAGTACAGGAAGAACTAATTTTTCAGTGCATGTACTACTTTATAAGCCACATACTACCTTGTATAATTTGGTGTGGCATTGTCCAATTAAATGAAATATTCAAACTCCCACCCATGAGTTTAAGTATTTTCAGAGTCTTTAATAAGCTTGAAAGATCTTTTATTGGTTTATCTACTATTTCCATCATTCGTTTAATGGGACTCTGGTTAGGTTAGGTTAAGTTGACTTGACAGTCTCTTATGATACACACTTAGGCCAATTAGGCCCGTTGTGGTACCAGGGGTTAATTGTTTTTCCACTCTATCTGAACCAGTTGGAGCTATTTAATAATTATTAAGAGTGTCATATTGTACCTCCTTTTCATTAGGAAGTGGCTTCTAGACGGATTGCTGTGTTTGCAGCCATCTGTTTAGTTAGAATATCTAGTGTAATATCTTGATGGGACTTAAGAAAAGAAAACGTTAAAACGTTATAGGCAGTATACGTAGTTTTAATCGAATATACATTGTATTCTCATTAAAAGCTTAAGTCTTCAAGTCAATATATATTTGCAGTATCTTTCCACATTTTACCGCATAATGTCATCATTTACCACATTTTTGATGACATTAATTTGCACAAAAGGTAGGCGTGGTCTGATTTATCTTTTTAACGCGAGTTTATTGTAAAATATAAAATCTAATCCTTGAAATTCCACAACGATATATCTGAAATGATGGCTGATATTGCAGATATTAGACTTTAATTAAAATACATATATTTATTTCATTTCAGACGATTGAAAAACTACCCGACAAAGTACTGCTTAATATTTTCTCTTACCTGTCGCATCGTGAGATTTGTCGCTTAGCACGCATTTGTCGTCGTTGGCGCCAAATAGCTTATGATACACGTCTCTGGAAGAATGTTTCACTACGTCCGGAAGTATCTGGCTTGCATGTTGGTTCATTGGAGTCATTGTTGGCTTTGATTTCGGTGCGTTTTGGGCCAACATTGCGCTATATTGAGTTGCCGATTGAATTGATAACGCACACGGTATTACATGAGTTATCCGGAAAATGTCCCAATCTGACGCACATGTTATTGGACTTCTCTACGGGTAAGTAGTTTTGACAAGTACTCTCACATTTTCAAGTTTTACATTCTTTTATTTCCCAGCTATGCAGCTGCACGATTTTAGTGAAATGCAGGCGTTTCCCACCAAATTGCGCTACATGTGCATCTGTTTGTCGGAAGTCATCTTTATGGAGGGTTTCATGCGTAAGATCTATAACTTCATCAATGGCTTGGAGGTGCTTCATCTGATCGGTACCTATGAGAAATGCGAGGAGGAAGAAGAGGAGATCTATGAAGTTATAAATGTACACAAACTAAAATCGGCCACGCCCAATTTACGTGTCATTAATCTATATGGCATAAATTTTATTGATGATTCGCATATTGATGCCTTTAGCTCGAATTGCATTCAGGTTGGTTGCACTTAATTGAATTAATTGCTCAATATTGCATTGATTTTTTTTTAGTTGGAATGTTTGGCGGTAAACTTTTGCAACAAGGTCACGGGTTCTACACTCAAGACACTCATACAACGCTCTAAGCGTTTAACGTGTTTGCTTATGAATGGCACTAGTCTTAAATCTGAGTTTGTCATGCAAGCCGAATGGGATAAATGTGCTTTGCAGGAGTTGGACATCACGGCCACGGACTTATCCGCTGAATGCCTTATCGATTTACTGACCAGAATACCAAATTTGAAATTCTTGTCAGCTGGTCAAATTAATGGATTCAACGATTCAGTGCTAAAACAATGGATGGAATCGGGCACGCCAAGGTATGATGAACAAAAATCATGTATTATTTATAAGCTCTTTGGATTTGATAATTTATATTTAAGATCTTTAATATCGCTCGACTTGGATTCGTCTGATAATATAACCGATGATGCTTTGCAAAAGTTCCTGCAACGACATGGTGCTCAGCTGGGAGCCTGTTGTTTGTCAGGCATGCCACACATAACGGATCAGTTATGGATGAGTATCTTATCAGTGCTCGCTAATGCCAAGTATTCTCTTGAATAGTCTTGAAGAACTCAATTTCATATTTGATCATTTTTGTTTTACAGAATTATTGTTATGGGTACATCGGAAAAATTAGGTGTGAATATTCACGTTGATCAATTGATGGATGCGATTGCACTAAATTGTGGCAACCTGGAACGTCTGGAATTGCGGTATTTATATTTTAGTATACATATTAAGAGTGAAGGAAAGTTATGAAAATACAACTTCTTATGGTGTCTGGTTGGAAAAAAATTCAGGTCGTCATTTTTTTTTTCAAATCCTTTATTAGTTTTTCTACTAGTTTAGAAAAAAACTAGTAAATGTCTCGTTAAAATTTTATCGATAGTTGAACCAGATCAAAAAAAAAAAAAACAAAATTAATTGGCCATTTCATTCTTTGAAGACAAATGATTGAGACTGTCTAAATTATGCTGGTATTTAACGGCTTGGAAATATACTAGCAGAAGAGCATTGTTCAAAATAATCTATTTTCATGTATGCACGCGAGCCCATTTTGGTACACGCTAGTGTACCTTTTTAAATGTCCACCTATTTCACCTGTCCACGAGCGAGTACGTACAGTTGACTATTGAAGCTAGTGAGACCGATAGTGAGCCGTAATATGCAATAATAAAATATTGTAATATGCAATAAAAACAAAAAGGATGCGTAATATAACTTCCAAATGAGCAATAGGAACTTTTATGGGTTCTATGAACTACTTTCATAAGAATCGTTTGTTCTATGACAATCCTTGTCAATCCTTTTGAATTATTTTGACTTTTGCGGACTTCTTGGACAAACCAAACAAAAAGATGGTTTTTGATGAATAGATTCCTCTTGAATCAAATATGGACCTAGATAATTATATATAAGGAGAAAAGAAACCTTCAAAAGATCTTACAACCAAATTTTATTATTTATTATCTCGGTGGAAACTTTTGACCATGAAATCATCGATATTTTTCATAAGAGTCCGCATAGCCCATTATACTTCTAATTACTCACCTATGAGCTAAATTATCCTCTACTGCACCATGTTTTTTTAATTTTTAATTTCTATGTGCGGCTAACTATCTATCTCATGAGTACAATTATTCTCACCTGCGTTCTCGTCCATGCGTACGTTTTGCTAGGTACACGGAATGGCATCTTATTTGAAAGTCTCACCAAAGCGTACGCACTCGTGGCCGAGAGCGATCAAATTCTCAATAGGGTACGCTTCCGCGAACGATTACTTGTATTCCTTTTCGAATCGTGCGCTCACAAAGGTTTCCGAGCGAACGATTCCGTACTTTCGTATAAAGTTAAATAATTTTTGGAAAACATATTATAAGAAGTTTACTAGTTTATTTTCGATCCATATCGATAAGGGCATCGAAGAGCGTCACAAAATTACGCAATTTTTTTATTTTGTCATCATACGAAAATAAATTTATATACATATCAGGAAAACTTGGATCGTACAGGAAATTCATAACGATCTGACGTTTGAGACTATTTCTATTCTTACCAATTATTACTCAGCAATTGAAACTTAGGAAAACATTTTCCAGGATTGAAGCTTAGAAAAAACATTTTCCAGGATATTTTTGTAGGATAGAGCAGTCATTCTGGTATTCTGAAAAACGTATTCAACTTTTCTTCTTTCCTCAAACCGTGGAAGTAGTAATTATAACCGTCAGGCCATTCAAAATTAAACTTCTTTTCGTCCGAAAATACAACCTTTTTCCACTGATTCGTCTACGACATCTTGTCTTTGGCAACCTCCAAACGTAATTTCTTTAGATGATGATTAAGAGGTGGCTTCTTTCGTTGATTTTATTATGCAGCGTGAATAGACTGACATTTATTTCACTATTGGAATTTGCTTGCAATAAAAAGCGATTTTGCCGGGATGAAGTGTCTCTATAAGTCTTGCCTCATACAAAACTTTCTTCCCATAGTTTACTCTCTCATTCTCTCATTCTTCCCATAGTTTACAACACTTTTAAGGAAATTATTAATTACGGTCTTACTTTTCCCGATTTTTATTGCAATAATACGGCTGCTAAGCCCCATTTTTTTGTAGGCCTCGATCTTCGCCCTTTCGGCAGCAGAAAGAGCGTCCCATTTATTGAAAAATGTATTGTAAATGTAGTATCTGGCCTTAATCAAATGACGCGTATCTATTGTTTTAGAAAGGAGCTGGTTCAAATCGTATTGGTATTTAACGGTATCCAAATATACTAGCATAATAGTTCATAACATAAAAGGTGTTTTTTAAGTCAAATCCGTTGTCAAATTGCAAACCGTTTCGCGTTTGAAGCGAAAATAATCCACATGAGATTATCGAAACACCAGAAGAATGCACAATTTGTGTTCAACAGTACTCTCTATAGAGTTCTGATGAATGACTCCTTCGTTCCCCGATCGAATTACATGAATGTGAAAGATATGTGGTTTCAGCCATGAGGCTACGTATCATACAGTATACAAGGAGATACGTAAAGTCGCTAGACTACGCTGATAAACCAACAACAATCGACGTAGTGGAAACTAACATTATTCGTGTTATTGATCACATACAGCCGTAAATGCTTGAAAAAGTGGTCAAAAACTTTGTCCCTCGGATTACATTCCATCCAGCCGATATGGACATTAGAGTGGGTCGGTCTCCATAAAAAAAGTTTAAAAAGTGCACCCCTTATTTTGGAGGTTTTGGAGACAACTCCAAAAACTAAATGGAGGGGTAAATCGAGGTCACAGGGTTTACCAGATCAATATGACTTCAAAGTTCAAAAACTCTGAGGAAAACGCAGTACAGTAGACTCTCACAAATTAGAACCACTTTGTTCCACGAGAGGTTCTAATTTCTGAAATGTTCTAATTTCTAATTTCATAGAAATTTCAAAGAAAAGAATGATTAAAATGTATTATTATTTTATTTATTTATTAATATTTAATGTTTTCTTAACATAAAATTCATATAATTCCCTATCAATGACCAGAGATCATTTATGAATACAATAAATAAAGAAACGTCCCAAAACTAGAACCACAAGTTTCACAGGTTATAATTTCAGAGCGTTCAATATTGAAATGGCAGAATCTAATTTCTGAACAGTTCGAATTTGTGAGAGTTATAATTTTTGAGAGTGTACTAGTACAGTACAAGTAGTAGTAAGTCCTTTTTAACGGTAAATAATTTTCTAAAATCAGACATAAAATGCATAAGTTATGGAAAAAGATCATTTTGGCGGTTTTTCCGAGGGTCCAAAAATATTTTTTTTTTGGTTTTTGAAGTTGCCTCGAGATCATATTTAAAATAAGTGAACCCACTCTAATGGGCATACGCCCGAAATTGCATTTAAAAATTTAATTATAAAATAAATTCTCTCCATTGAATACAAATAAATGGAAATTTAATGAGTTTTGTTCAAAATCAAAGTTAGTACTGGCTTAAAAAACACCCCTTACAAGATCAAATGACAAGGACACTGACCTTTGATGAACGAGGACATTTGTTCTAAACGTATAATTATCTGATGCTTCTATTTGTTTCTTGTTAGTTTCTATTTCTCTAAACGTAAAAATAGAAACGTTTGTCAACTTGTTGCTCTAAAACTACTGATTTTTATTGATTGGATTGGTATTAACATTTAATAAATTTTGTTTATTTTTCAGTTGGGATCCGGATAATTTGCGGTTTTCGGATAAAAGTCAAAAGGCCATTGATTTGTTGCGTGTGAAGTGTTTGAAGTTGCGTTGCATGGTTTTGAGGTACTTTGTCATGTTCTTATTAATATTCGATGTAATGTAACTGAGATATTTTTCCATTGCAGTGATGGGCGTTACTACGAAACTGTTAAAGCCAACTTTGAACGTGCCGATCGTACAACTGTTGTGCGTACAACTACATGTTGCCGCGTCTCACCATATCACTTGCTAAGAAACTACAATGATTTAATTTTTAATTAAAAGACAAACGATTTGTGAAAGGTTACTTCCTTTCAGTTTTAAAACTGTGTCAATTTAGACATTTTAAAAATTTGACCCTAAAAGCAAAATAATTTTTTTGTACCCTCTCGTTTTACTCGAATGGAAAACAGTGCCATACGATAGTCGAGTGTTTAATGTATTTATAAAAAAAATTATGTTTTTTAAATTATAATATTTATTTTCCTGTTCACGATGTAAGCATTCATTCAATTAAACATAAATGTGTATATTTTATTTATCTAAAATATTTTAATAAAAGTGATCAATACAATAATATTTTAAGAGTTTTGATATCCATCGATAACATCAAATCAGACTTCATTTCAACTAAGTGACAAGCTGCTGACTATCACTTCAAGCTACTAACACCTGCTCGCTGCATTCATTTTTGGACTTGAAAATGCTTCTTAAAATTTAAATAACGAATATCAGTTAACTGAGTTTTTTTTACTATAATTAAAAAAAATGTATACATATCTAAAAGAAAAAAATTAAAATTTAAAAAAAAACCAAGTTAAATATAAAGAAAGGAATAATCCAACAACGGTCGTAGAATACCGTAGAATTTGAGAAACCGGTTCAAATAAAAACGGTTTATCCGTACATACCGCATATATCAGTTTTGGTAATTTTATTAGGCTTAACATGACTTTAAAACTTGTGAAGCGCAATACTTTTGCTTTTTAAATTCATTTATGAATGTTTTCGTGTAGAAATGTTAGTTTTTAAAATGCGCAAAATAATTATGTTAAAATGGTCCGTAAATTAAATTGCCTCCCAAAAACGTAAATATTTCGTTCGAAAATAAGTTATCGAAAGAATCAAGAACTCTACCTTTTTGCTTGCTTAAGGGGTTACCTCCACTTGTAACTTTAAATTTTAATCGATATTTTTTAAGAATAACTATGTGCGAATACGTCATTTAAAAAAATTACTCCCTAGCACAAAATTTAACAATATCTTTAAAAAAAAAAAAAAAAAAAAAAAAAAAAAATATGAAAATAAATAAAAAAATAAAAAATAAATAAATAAATAAAGAAATAAATTTTAAATAAAAAAAAACCGTGGTTTAAGCTGGTATTTAAAATAAATACTTTTAGATTGGTGTTGTTCAGAAATATTTAAAGAATTCAAATTAATTATCTTCGGTACCATTTCGTATTTGGCAAGACATTGTTAGTTTAAGTCTATACTTACTTACTTTTGCTCTAAGATATATATAGCTTTTTTTTACAAAAATCAAAGCATTTTAAGATCTTTATTTTTTACTGTTTTTCTCAAAAACCAACTTTTTTGTTTGCACACATATGATCCAGAACTTGACCTACTAGTTTTATGTCTACTCTGGCCGGCTAATGCACACATTTTTAAAGACATTAGGTCTGTTTCCGTACTTTACACTGTGTAAGATTTGTGTAAATTTAAGCTGAGAGAGTAAAAATGAAATGTGAGAATAGTTGCAAAAGTACAGAAACAGCTTCTAGTAAGTTTCAAGCACAAAACAGCTGATTTTGACTGCAGACGTATCAAACGTAAATTGCGCCAATTAAAATTATCGTCAATTTGTTTGTGAAGTAAGTAAACTTGTTTCAAACTATATTACTTTTAATAATTAATCTATAGTTAAAAATGGAAGGCCAAAAATCGCAAAACATAAACAATTATGAAATGTCATGGTATAATAATACAAGGTATAAGGTCTGTTTCCGTACGCACACTGTGTAACTTGTGGGACACTATTTTCTGTTTCCGTACTTTCTGTGCTTAAAATTGGAGAAGAAGAACAATCATAAAATCGCTCTCTCGAGCACATAAAGTGCACAGAGAGTGCTAGAACTCGAGACTTCGAGTAAAGTAAGAACAAGCATCAAGAAGAATAAGCATCAATAAGAAGAAGCAAATGTCAAATTACATTTCATAATTGTTTATGTTTTGCGATAAATAAATTCACAAATTGTGTGCCTAAAAAGAAATTTACGTACAATAAATAAATAATAATAAATAAAAATTAAGTAGTTGTTCAGTTTTGCATTCAAAATATTAAATAATATATCGAGAGCTTATATTCAATATGACCTATCTACATTTTCCATGAAATTCGTTTTTTATCGCAAAGAAATCGTTGACTCATCTGTGATTCGTGAGATTAATTTCAAAACGAAGAAAAAATGTTTAGCATAGTTTTTGTCGTTAATTGTTTTACTTATCTACTACAATTTTTTTTTTTTTTTGTGAATGCAAATCGACTCATCTACACAATTCTTGCAAGATATCTAAGAAAATTTTAAAAAAATCGTGGTAGATTACAATGACAGTGCAAAATAAAGAAGGAAATGCATTGAAAAGCATAGCAACTAATTATGCATCATCGACGGAAGAAGAAATTGGGCAAATAACAGGTTATTATATAATCGGATGATTGAAATATTAAGGCTTTTTACGCTGACGATAAATTGCCAATAAGCCTTATTCGAAGAAAAAAGAGAAATCATGACTCTAAGTCTAATAAAAGGACAGAAAACGCAACGGACCGCATGAGGGGTAAGCAATACTTTGGGTTTTCCACTGTTGGCAGCAAGTGCGAACAAAAAACCCAAAAACTAGAAAGAAAAATTGGTCCAAAGTGCTCATCAGCTTTTTATTTCAAAAGCAAAGTAAAGCACTGTCACAAGTTTGATGAAGAAACCAGGAACAATATTTTCTCGATGTTTTGGAGCATAAGCTGGGAGGCTTAGAAAGTTTTTGTTAAAGACCACGCTACAATGTTGCCCAGCAAGCGTATCACAGTAGAAAATTCAAATAAAAAAATGTACTTATATTAAAAGTCCATCGTTATTATTCTTTCCTGCTATTTCGATATTTTACTAGTTTTTTGATAATATTTTAACCAACGAACATCTGAATAAAAGCATCAAAGAATTGATGAAGAACTTATTTTTTCTATTGAATAAAAAGACTTATCTACATATTTACACAAAAAAATAAAAAATTTTAATATACAAAATAACGTATCTACACCTAGAGGAAAAGTATAAGATTAAATTAAATTTTTTTTTAGTATGGAAACTTATTAACCAAATTGTACAATATTCTAGTACTTTGATTGGTAAATAATTGTATACTGAAAGATTAAAACGGTTTTTTTGCTCTCCTGAAAAAATGTGTTTTTGTAGATAGGTCATATTGAATATAAGCTCTCGATATGCATTTTAAATTTTGTGCTGCCGTCTGCAGTCAGCATCAGCTGTTTTGGGCTTGAAACTTACTAGAAGCTGTTTCCGTACTTTTGCAACTATTCTCACATTTCGTTTTTACTCTCTTGCACACATTTTACACAAATCTTACACAGTGTAGAGCAGTGTTGCCAGATTGAGGTAAATTTTCCTATTTGAGGTAATTTTTGACTCATTTTTTGGGCAGAGGTAAAAAGGGCAATTTTTGAGCAAAAGTGGTAAGTTTTGCGAAAATAAAAATTTTTTAGACTTGTTAATTTTTTGAGTTATTGGCAGACCTGTTACCTCTCTGAACATTCTCACAAGCAGTTTAAGAGCCCGAACAGAACCAACGTGGCTGTCGGTTGGAGATCTTCTTTCGGAGAAATCCGTTGAGATCACGTCCAGGTTGTCAGTTGTCGGATCAGAGTTGCATTTCGGTGTGAAAATGGTACAAATGTTATTTTTTCATTTAATTTTATAATTCTAAAAAACATATTTTTTAAGAATTATATTAAGAGCTTTATGCCAAATAATTCATGAAGCCACAGGTTGCTACAATTATTTATTCATGTTTTTGTTGTTTCTTTATAAATATATGTATACTAACAAATAAATAATAACGGGTTTTAATCATTTAAAAAATTTTTTTTTTTTATTTTGGGAAAAGGTAAAATCCCAAATAGTGGTAAATTTCAGTTCGTCTTTCTGGCAACAGTGGTGTAGAGTACGGAAACCTATAATAATACAAATAATACAACTGCTTATTTTCTCTTCTTCAAGAAAACATCTCCTGTCAAAAACAGCTGTTTGTGAAAATGCATCTGCAACTGTTGAAGTTGTTATTTTTTTCACTTCAACGTTTTCAACATTAACATGACCATGATACAATTACAAGGTAGGCTCATGTTGGAGAGCAGGGTGCGCTAGTTGTCAAAATCAGCTGATAGCTTTTAGTTTTTCTTTGTTGTTGTTGTTGCTTTTGTCGTTTGACGTTTGTGGCTTATACAGCTTTGTTGTTGCAAAATTTCACAATTGAGTAGCCATTTTAAAATGAGCCTACCTTGAAATTGTATCATGAACATGACTAATAGGTCTGTTTCCGTACTCGATTGTAGTAACCATGATACAATAAGAAGGTAGGGTAAGGAGCTTTGACAAGACCGTCTGCTTAAGTCAAAAAGCCTTTTAGCGTTGCCACATTTCTGTATTTTTCTTAAATGTGGAACAAACACTTAGAAAAGGAATTATGTGTAGGGCAAATAAGAAAAATATTAAATGAAATTATCTATAATTGAAACAATAAATTTTTTAGTAATTTTAAAGCTTTATTTTCACTAATTTACTATTGCCCATAATTTTTTGCTTAGCTTTTTGTATTCTTAATTTCTTATTTAAAAATTTTATGCGAATGTGCATACGATATCTAATAAAAAATTTTTTTATTTTGTCTGACAGTGGAACTGTTGAACATAAATCAAACATTTTTTTTTGAAAGTTGATGCAGTGCTCAATTTATCATAATTTTCAGCAACGCATTTCATATGAAACGCTTACCTACTGAAACCATGAAACATGGATTTGTCATGGGATTTTTTCTTTAGATATGGTAGCACTGTATTTTATGGTTTTGACATTAGCAGACGGTCTTGTCAAAGCTCCTTACCCTACCTTCTTATTGTATCATGGTAGTAACTTGCAATGTGTTAGAATGCGTTTCCGTACTTTTTATAGCTCAAAAGAGAGAGCTCTTTCGAGCTCGAAAGCATGGTTTAATAATACAAGGTAGCATTGACAATATTATTATCTCTTCTACAAGAAAACATCTCCTGTCAAAAACAGCTGCTCGTGAAAATGTATCTGCTGAGGTTGTTGTTTTTTTTTACTTCAACGTTTTCAACATTGTTTGTGTTTTTAATGGCCGATTGTGGGCGCTCTCTTTTTGAATATATTTTTTGACAGGAGATGATTTCCCAAGCAACTATCAATGCTACCTTGTATTATTATACCATGCTCGAAAGTAGCTCGAAGTGTGCTGGAAAAATTTCTTCGAGCATTATAAGAACAAGCATCAAGAAGAACAAGAAAAGGTAAAATTTACATTTTTTTACTTGTTTATGCTGTGCGGCGGGAAAGAAATTTATAAATAGTGAGATACAAATTGCAAATAAATATAACTAAATTAATAATAAATTAATTTGAAAGCTCATAATTGATAATTGGCGTAAATAAATTTGGCGCCATTTACGTTTTACAGGCAATCGCTGTTTTTGTGCTGGAAACTAGCTAGAAGTCGTTTCCGGACTTTTGACACTATTCTCAAATTTCATTTTACGCTCCCAGCTTGAACTTTACTCGACTTTTACTCGACATTGTGTACGGAAACACACCTAGTGTGAGTACGGAAATAGACCTAGTGTGAGTACGGAAACAGACCTATTAACACAATTTATTTACTCTTTGAAGTTTGCAATGGTCTGCAGATTGGTGGCGGCCAATCAGAAAAATGAGTTTCAATTCAAAAAAATGTTAAGTGTCAGCTGAGGGATTAAAACTACAGGCCTCGCACTTCGTAAGTTTGCTTCAAACGGTTCACATACTTTAACACTAGGGTATTTAAATAACCATGTTCTAAATGCTTAAAATATATGATTTATGATTCATTTGTAAAATCAAACAAAAACAATTACAAAAAAAAAAAAAAAAAAAAAAAATCAATCATTTATGATTCAGTACAAAACTCATTTGTGAACAAAAAATTAATAATTTATGATTCATTTCATTGAAAAAAGTTGGTTTACGAATAATTTTATCCTACTTAAATAATAACAAAGATACATATCGCTCGTTTTCTACAATAACGTTATAATTTAAAAAACTAGATTTTCAGGATAAGCATTTTAAGTTTTGAACAGACAAAGGAAATTAATTCACCATTTTCAAAATATGGACAAAACATCAAATATACAAGTACTACTGTAATGTACATGGTTTAATCCATACAAAATGACAAAAAAAGCTGCATATTATCGATATATAATACGATCTAATCGGAAATATATTGAGGTGAATGAATCAGAAATTCTACTCTCCTGCAAAAATTAAAGAAGATATCGTTACCAAAATTGTACACAGCATAGATCATGGTAACAGGAATGTTGCTGTGTAATTAACCCAATTTTTATGTTTTTTGGATTATAACGTTATTGAAGAAAACGAGCGATATGATTCCTCATTAATAAAAGATATTTTTTGCGATTCAAAGATGTAAAATTTTCGTTTTTTAAAACCTTATTTTCCAAAATCCAAATTTTATAACTATATTTACCCGTATGTATATTAATTAATCGTTTGCAGAACTCTAACTCTTCGCTAAATCTCACTTGTGGTTCAGTGAGAAGTTTTTGACAAGATGCTGTTGGTTATATGAAAATCTCCATTAAAAAAGATATCTTAGAAGAGAGTTTTAACCAAAAGTCTGATGTTTGAAATAGAAAAAGATAAATGTTTGTCATAGTTTTTTTTTTAATTTTTTAATTATTATTTTGTTTTTTACTTTTAACTAATTTTAAGTGTGTTGGTGTTGTTTGTCTTTTGCTTATTTAAAACAACTGCTTTCTTATGGTTTATTTACAAGTTTGTTTGTTTTTTATAATAAGTTTTATGCGCTTTAAAAGATGTAGGTATATTTGATCTACATTGTTTTGTTTGTTTGGTTCATTTGTGAATAAAGGCATAAGGATTGAGAGTGCTTCGTTTGTGTATGTATGACTTATGTATTATGTAAAGAAATTTCAACAGTTGTCAATGTGTAAAAGTTTTGATTTGTGGAAATTCAACAGAACAAATTTGTGTAAACAAATTCATAACGACGATGTTGTTTACATAAGTACACAAAAAAAAGGGGTTTAATTTTTACAGCTTAATCTTGAATGCCAACATCGGGTGGTAGGCGAAATGTGTGTGCCGTTGTATTACTAGCAGCTGCTGTCGCTACGGCTGCAGCAGCAGCGGTTGCTGTGGATTGCGTGTTGGCTGTTGTGTCGGCAGGGGAGGTTGAGGAACTGCTTGGTGTAGGTAGTGCCGATATACTTGATGTGGATACCGCCGCATCAACAGTTGTTGCAGTTTGTGTGGCAGTCGCAGCAGCAGCAGCTGCAATAAGCCTCTCAGGTGAATTTCGATGTGCTTCTTGGGGGTCGGCATCCTGTGGATATGTATTTTTTTAATAACTTTTCTTATTTGCATGAAGACAAAAAATTATACATCTCTTGGATAAATTTGCATTGGTGGAGCAGCCTCAGCTACTTGTCTTGTGTCATTATCATCGCTCTTATCGGTGTACATCATGATTTCATGGCACAGCGGACAACGATCCTGCACATACAGCCATTTCCTTAGACAAACACCATGGAAAAAGTGGCGGCAGCGTGTTATTTTCGCAGAATACATTTCCTAATCGAGTTAATTTATATAGTTACATTTTATTAAATTTCTTGAGTGAATACAAACAAGACAATTTCTCACCTGATAACAAATGGCACAAACATCATCAAAAGCTCCTAGCTGTTCTGGTGTTGCCTCTGGTAGCGCCGATATTTTGTGAACTGCCGAACGTCGTTTTATAAAGACTGACCAGCCTGCACGCGCTTCACACCAAATGTTGAAGTAGGCATGAATACACATCATGATGGCCCTTATTGCGCCGCCTGTTACATTTTGGGCTATCAAGTTATATTATACGGTACAAATCAATCAAATAAAAATTTCATGCACACACACTTTTTTTTAACAATTTTGTGGTGTTTATCCAAAAATAAATTGATTTAATGAAAGTGAGAACCAAAAATGTCGAGGATTGCAAGAATGAAATTAAGGATAGGGGAAGGTGTGATTCAAGAGAGTTGTAGGTGTATTAATGGTAAATAACAAGAGGAGAATGTGAAGAATATGTTCCAACAATTTAGAATACAACTTTTTGTTATTTTTATCGTAAGTATGATTATCGACAGAGCTGTAAAATCTGCATTAGAAGGGAATGAAAATGTTCGCTCGCGAGTGGCTCCTTTTGCGCCTACTGGCTCTTAGCGCACGAGCTTAAGTTTATTTTTTAATAAATGCAGTTCGGGCTCGCGAGCCGGAGCCAGTCGATATTTTAAAAATGGGAGAGTTTATTAGCTCGAGAGCAGAAGCTAATAAAAAAGTTTCAACTTCTTGCGCTCGCGAGTTAAAAAAATGTTTACAGTAGCTGACAAGATTGATAATTAACTACAGTCCCTTAAAATTCTTGTCAAAATATATCTCCGCTAATAGAAAACTGTATCTAAATGAAAATTATTTCATTTTAATTGAGGTTTAAAATCGAATTTAATAATTTTAAATATTATATGGCTCCGGCTCATGAACGAGTGCTATAGATTCTAAAAAAAATGGCCCGGGCTGCAGAAAATAAAAAATCATGTCATTCTCGCGAGCGGGAGCTGAGATCGAGCATTAAGAAGGCATTCAATGTACACATGTGCTCACCAAATAAGTCACGGAGGGATAAAATGACTATTAAAAAATATAAATTATCAGATGCAACAATTCTGCAAATCAATTAATAACATTTATTTCTAATTTTGTGATCATCCCATTTTTTTCTCATAAAGACGTAGTCGTCAGCGCTTACAAAAAAGATTCTTTAATAAAACAACTTCGATTGAAATTTGTTCCGAATACTTTTTCAACTAGTACATATAATCTTATTGAAAAAAAAGAGTATCCCGTGAAAATAATGAGAAATAAAAAAAGGGCTCAACTCTACGCGAGAGGAAAATTATATGGGAATGCTTCAAGAAATGGAAAAGTGTTGGGACAAGTCAGGAAATTTGGGCTCTTCTAGAGGAAACGTGCATAATGCAATTGAACTTTCCAAAATTTACATCGAAAAAGGCTAAGAAAGACAACGTCTGCTGACGTAGGCATTTGGTCAAATGAGAAAGTTAGATATTTTTTTAAGTTCTAGCGAAATCAGGGCTCAAATGAAAATATATTATGGGGTTAAAATATCGTAATCGTATCGAAAAAACGTAATTTTATCTTTCATGGCAAAGTCAATAGAGTTCCTTTGCTTCAGTGGACAAGTCTTTACTTTTAAGTTACACTGTGGAATTAACAAAAAGGGGACGGACGAAATGGAAATTACATATTATTTAAATGATAAATTTAAGGGAAAACAGAAGTTGAGCAATTGTTAAATTAAAACTTAAGATTTAAGAATTATTCTGGGGTTTTTTGAAATGATTTTTTCAAGTTTCTAAAATGTGACTAGTTATGAGTTGTTACTTGGGATATTTGGTATAACTTGTGTTTTTTGTTTCAATCACAACAAATTTTCGTATGAATGTTATGTATATATATATTATCAACTAGCAAAAAATTCAACAATTTAATTTGGTAAAGAGCTGAGGTACAATGCAAAAAGTAGGAGGCATGACTAATTTTGGCAAAGATGATTTTCATTAAGGGCCTTCAATCTTGGAATAAGTTCTTTGGATTGGCAAAATTTAGGGAAACCAGGTCCATTTCCATCACTCAAGACGCCTGAAATCAAATAATAATACGCCACCAAAACTACACGAGGTGGATTAAGCGTCATGGTTCGTGGCTTATTTTCATGGCATGAAGTTTGGTGATTGATCGGAATTGCTGGCAAATAAATTAATTTTTAAATTGAGTAACACTCCAAAATTCTATAAAATTTTGTTTTTTTTTTCTTTTGACGTAGAATACGCTATTCTCGGAGGTAAGAAGAGTGGTTGATAGTGATCAGGTGTCGGTATTTATATCACTTTTTGAGCCTTTGGTCGGCCTAAAGTACTGATCGTACAATGTTGATGTTAGCACTTGTTGGTCTGCTTGATCCTCAATGGGACAAAAATTCATGTTAGAACTCTCTAACTTATATAAATTTTACACAATTACATGAAATATAAAGCCAACATTTGATGTTTTTGTTTGCTTAAACTTGCTACCTATTTATCGACAGTTTCCGGTTTTATCGACAAAACCATAAAGTTTGTATGGGAGACCCCTTAAGGAGTGGTCAGAGGAAATAGGTGTTAAAGGCAAAAATGTTCCTTTTGCCTAAATAATGGGGGTCGGTGATACATATTAACCCTTTCCGGCACAAACACAATAAAATTTGTATGGGAGCCCCCCTAAGGAGTGGTTGGAGGGAATAGGTGTCAAAGGCAAAAATGTTTCTTTTGCAAAAGTAATGGGGGTCGGTGATATATATTAACCCTCTCCGGCACTCTTTTAAGGGTAATATGCTCAGGTGAATGGAATAAATATTTTGCTAAATCTTTTTTAAAAAAGATGTCATCAAAAGCGAATTGAATAATTCTACGTCTTGTGTTACGACATAGTCGAAACTACTGTATCTTTTTTCTTTTTGAACAATAGAATGATGCAATAATAGAATGAATTTTGCCTAATACATCACGGCAATGATTATCGGCTAACTAAAGCAAAGGTTAATTAAAAAAAGCTGACCACCTCAATGTTCATATATACAAAATAAAGAATATATTTGTAATAATATTAAGTTTAAAACCGGCCAGAAAAAATAGAGATAGGGTCACACTTTTGATGTCTAAAAAGTAAGAAACCTTAATTCTAAATTTCTCATAGTAGAAGCATATTGTAAGGAAGGAGATTACACTTTAGATGTCAATCAACAATAAGTTGAGATTTTTCCGTCTCCAATTTGCTAAATCTCACTCTGAAGTACTGCTCTAAACGAAACATAAATGAAGGACAACTTTAGTGATATTGTATTTCAAAAAACTTTCAATAATTGTCGATGCACTTTTTTTTGGATTTTAGTTTGCTTTCCTGTTTTCCATATTAAATTTTCGTTGAAAAATTCATAGGTCAGAGAAGTAATACACTCTACTTTCTTCCTGGGATATTTTTTATAAGTTAAGAAATTTTTTTTTTATATGTAATGCATTTATCGACTTTTTAAAAATGTCGTTTTCCTTCTGTGATTTGTACTTAAATATTACAATGGACACCAACTACAAAAAGGCACTATTACAAAATAATTTCAGGCATAAAAAGTTAAAATAGAAAAACTGGTATTTAAAAGCGAAGATCTGGACTTCGAATTAATTTGTAACTAAAAGTCAAAACTTATTTAATTTTAAGATTGCTCTTTTGTAGTTGTTGTGCGTTATGTCTTTAAGTAATGAATTCGATATACATACGTTGTTCTAAATTTGTTGGAAATTTATTGGAAATTAAAAAAATTAAAAACCAAATCAAATAGAAGTCAAATTAATTCAAAATATCTCACATACCCGAAAGAAGAAATACTTTCAACACACACTACTTCACTATCTTGCTACGTAAACTTTTCGTCAAAGAAATGCATCAATGATCATTTTGAATGAAATGAATCGCTAGTTCTTTAGGAACTATAACTTGACACTTACCTGATTCGAACAATAAAATCCAAGCACCATTAAAGAACAATAAAATGCCAAAGCAAAATTCTACAGAATTACCAAATGCACGCACATAATAAAGATAATCGTCTAATTTTTCCCAGAACGTTTGACGTCGTGCATCTAATAGAAACAACGTATATGTAGCTAACGAAACAAGAACCTAAACAGAAACAAGACGTAAATTTGAAAGGGGAGTATGTTTTTGCAAGTTCATGTGCTCACCTTTACAATCACCTCAACCGAAAAAGCAGTTACTGCCAATAACCACGTTGATGGTGAATGTCTGGACCACAAAACGGTCAGCAAACATATGGGCACGACTACAAGAAATGCACAAACTGTCAGTGCACGCACATGACGCTTGCGCGATGGATTACGAGCTGCACTCAGCGACATCAGTATCGGTGAAACAATATTGTGCAGAAAATGAAGCAGAGCCGTTATCAAAAGGCACAGATTGCGGCAAAGACGTACGAAACGCTTGTCCGGCGAAAGTGAAGTCAATCCTGTTTGTAGAGCCAGTATGTAGAAAAGTACAGCTGAAACAGTGCCCAAAGACTTTTCTTCATCATTGTCGAAGGTGAGCAAATACCATTGGAAAACTTTGCCAATATAATGGCATATTATAGACACCACCGAGGTCATGCCTAGCACTGCGGTGAGCGTTTCACAACCATCCACCAACAGCTTTTGCATGGTAGGCAGCAAGTTCAAACTGCTAATGCTTCCCCTCATCATCATCGAAATAAACTCTTGTGTTATTCTATAAACAGGCAAAAGCATTAACATATTCTTAAAATCAAATGATGCCTTGCTTACCTTATGGTCCAGAAAACTCGCAACACACTTGGTACATTTAAGCGTTGCCATTCATTTTCTATCAGTGCCGAGAGTCCGAAATTTGAAACGAAATTCAAAGCATACTGATATCCATTATAAACAGTTTTACCAGCTTCCATTGCACTGCTCATCAATGTGATTTGGGTGAGTATCAATGGGATGATATCAGCTATGACCGGTATATATTTGAGCACATGTGGTGGTAGCGGTAACATGGCACATAATATTGGACTAGCGAATATTAGAGGCATTGCTTTCTGCAATATGGCATAACGTGGCCCAAGATGAATATAGGCGAACAGCATACCCATAAACCATTGTGCGATTATATGTGGCATCAGTGACATTGCTACGCCACCTGTCTCCAGAAGTCGTGTAGTATTAAGTGATAAAACGTCTTCAAGTATGCATGGACTTTTATCCATTAGCGCCAGCGCCGAAACATTCGACCAGTACGATAGAAAAGTCAAGCCTAGTGAGATGACAAACATGTAGACCAATACTAGATGCCGTGTCCATAACATAAATATAGAAGCTGCACATAGAAAACCTGAAAACGCATTAAAAAAGAGTTAGTTTTTAATTAATGGAAATTAATTAACAGTCGGATTATAACAATTTATCATTTTTATGATAAGCTACCACGGAAGTATATCAACAATTCAATAAATCAATTATAACTTCAACTTTAATAAGCTTCAATCATGAGATCGGACTCTGATTGATATATTAAAAAATTTTCCAAAAGTTTAAGCATGAAGTTCAATCTTTATTGCTTTTTTTGAGCAATAACGATATTGTATTGTAACATGGAACGCGCTATGATAGGTGATACGGTAAAAAAATATTACACACCTCTTAACGCTGGTTCTTGCCCTAACGCTAAAAATAGGCAAAATATTCATGAAATCATGATGCCTCGTAGAGTCTCTACAAGATCGAAAATGCAACAATAATGCAATGGTGTTGCATGCAGTTATTACTCGGTGAGTAGAGTAGTAGTCAAGTAGTACTTGGCTTAACGGCAAAAATAAAAAATAAATTATGACGTCGTGATAAAAATAATAACGATTTATTTATTTGAAAACAATATTTAGGACAAGACGGGAAAAGGATTAGAAAAAAAAAATTGGTACAAGGAGTAGATCAAGGATTTGGACACTTTAAGGTTAAGATTTAGGCCAAAGATTAGGAAAGAGATTCGAACAAAGATTAGGTCAGGAATTTTGACATGAAGGTTGATTTTTTGACCTTATGACAAAAATATACAAAAATTAATGACATCACCGGGATGCGGAGGCAGCTGCTGAATCAATGAAACTGCAAATTTGTTACATAGAATTTGCACTCGCTATGTGTAGATGCTACGATACAAATTAGTATGCGCCCATAGGAGTGGTTCCTAGCCCTTAACACAAAAAATTTGCAAAAGTTACAAAAATAGACAGAGCTGCGTTAAGATCGCAAACGCAAAAAACATGCACGGCGATACTCGGTGAGTACGTTACTTGCAAATTTTATAAAACAGAAATTAATGATTAATACTAGGCTTGACAAAAATAATAAAAAAAACATTATGGAGATGGCAAGCAGCTCCTGCAACAAAAATGTAATATTGTGGCATCTATTATTACTTGATAGAAACGCTATTGGTCTTTGAATTCATAACGAAAAGAGAAATGAAAATTTTTAAAAATAATTCCGTGACTATAACTCCGTGGCACTATGGTAAATTTTGTGGATCGACAATAAAAATGGTTTTCAGCCATATGAAAAAAAAAAATGATTTCGTTACGAGGCTCCTATAGGGGCACCGCTTAAAGTTATGCAAATGAGTCCTCGTCGCATGGATTTATTGCATTCAAATGTTAATGTACCACAGACAAGCAAAAGTAAAAGCAAAAGTAAAAATCAAAACAAAAGAAAAAGCAAAAACATAATAAGGATATGAAATAGGTCGCGCATTTGGATAAGGTTATGGAAAAGGACACGAATTAGGTCATAGGCCTGGGCAAGGCTTTGGACGACGTCTAGAACAAAGATAAGGATTAAAGAAAATGCTGAAAAAGATGGGACACATATCCATATAAGGCTTGGGGAAAGGATTAGAAAAAGAATTAAAACTAGGATTACGATTAAGACAGAGGTTTAGATA
This sequence comes from Pherbina coryleti, assembly GCA_943735915.1. NCBI lineage: Eukaryota > Metazoa > Arthropoda > Insecta > Diptera > Sciomyzidae > Pherbina > Pherbina coryleti. The sequence continues at coordinate 95,771,092 of OX030949.1, read as the reverse complement.
AGAATAACGACAAGGATTTTTATAAGTATAAGAACAAATATTGGGAAAAAGATGTGGGCAAGGATTATGTTATGGATTATGTAAAATTTTATAAAACAAAAGGAAAGTTTGGGACTAGGATTTAAACAAGGAATGTGTTTGGATGTGGCGGCCGTGGCGCAGTGGGTAGAGTGCGTAACCCATACGCTAGAGAACCCTGGTTCAATTTCCATCTGACACAGCAAGTTTTTTCAATTGAAATAAATTTCTGTTCGGTTGTCACCTCTCTACAGACAATGGCAAACCTCAGAGAGTAAATAATGCCATTCAAAACTTCTTGAGAGCATGTACATTATCTGTTCGGGGTCGGCATAAAACTAGTACGTCCCGTTCTCGATCAATTGTGTATAAACATTTAATAACACGCAACACAATTTTTGATATCATAAGAAGTTCGGTCAAAGTCTTTTCAAGGGCTGAAATGGCCAGTTTATTATTATTATATTATATGTTTGGATCTATCATTCGCAAGGTAGGTCTCGTTTGAGACACACAGAGACATCTTCGACTTTTAATACCAACGCTCAGTTCTAAACAAAGTACACACAAAAACTATAAAAACAAAAAATAAATAACTGGCCATTTCAGCCCTTGAAAGGACTTTGACCTAGCTTCTTATGATTAATTGTGTTGTGCGTGTTATTAAGTTTGTACACAATTGACCGAGAAACGGACCTACAGGTTTAACGCCGACTCCGAACGGCGATGAACGGAATGTTCTTATTCTCTAGAAGCTTTACATGGCATTTTGATTACTCTCTGAGGTTTGCCATTGTCTGCAGAGAGGTGGCGGCCGTACAGAAAAATTATTTTAATTCAAATAATTTTCTGTCGCTGCTGGGGTTCGAACCTGGGCTTCCAGGTTCGTTGACATAGCGGCCACGCACTTTAACCAACTACGCCACGGACGCCACAAAAACTATACGGCCCCAAAAAAACGGCATTTTAAATGTAAGTGGTCGACGAAAATAATATTTCACTATTAATTAAAATCTTTATTTATTGAGCGGTTGACATTTTGGAATCTCAGTGCCCCTCATAGGTTTTATCTCGCCTATGGTTTCTAAATACCACCGGTCCTGAAAGTGTAGTATCTAGGTCTTAACCCGAAACATTTTAACTTTGATAGTTAAATAAAATATATTGAAAACAAATAAATAAGTCTCATGATAAGTTCTAATAAACTTCATGATATAAAATATTAATAGTTCCATTAATTTGTATAAAAGCAAAATTCGCTGAAGAGCTTGCGACTAGTTTCCAATATATTTCGGATCAAGTCATTAAAGTTTCTTTGCATAATTCCATTTTGTTTTTTTTTGTTTTTTTTCAAAACATAAAAATTAATTATTTTGATTTTTGCGAAGCCCTTCAATCAAATAATGTAAAGAACCAAGGCAAATAATTAATATTTGGATGTCATAGCTATTAGTTTGATATGGACATAATTGATACCGAACTCTATTGGCGTTTTTAAATGGAATGAATCAATTAAATTGTACCAACTAAATATTCTCAAAATACACGCAACAATGATTTGCATTTTTGTAATTGCTTTGCTTTATATCGAGAGGTTATTTTTATTGCTATTTAAGTTTGGATTAGACACACTCACTAGTGGCTGGAGAACTATTGCCTACTCAGCTATATTATTCATAGTGAAAATAACAAAAATCTTAAGTCAACTAATTGGCTTTAAAATTTTAAAATCTATGGATGAGTGTTCTTGTACTTTAGGATGGTGCAAAGTCTATCTAGTGCTCTACGTAAAACAATAAATATATTGGGGTCGACGTGATGAAATAAAATATTCTTTGAGCTGTAATGCTGTGGTCAATTCTAATTAGGTACATTTTTGCTTTCATATATGAGTTAATGTGTTTACAGATGTATTTTAAACGAAGGTATATGTTACTTTCAAATTTTTCGAAATTAACGAAGCTATTTGTATGTCTATAAATAGCAAAATAATGATTGAGTTTAACTAGGAATTGAGCGTGGGCTCCTGATGGGATGCATTGAATGTATAACCTTATTAATTATTGATTGGAAAAAATCAATTGCTTAAAAACAGCAACAACTGACCGCAACATGTGGCCAGTTTCCACAATACTCACAGACACACACACGAACACATCGACAACACTTACCCACTAAACAGATTACAAATTTAACTGAAGTCATAGACATAATCTCCGCTATGTTTGAGTCTTGTGCCAACTCGTCCATTAGCACGCCAAAGGATCCGCTTAGAATGCCACTACTTGCTGCACTTGCGGAGGCGTTGTCAATTGTTTGTTCTAAGATTGCATTAGCCGCTGTAGATGCATTGTTGACTGTGGCATTGATCATTGTTGAAGTGCTGTCGAGTAGCGCTTGCAACGGTGTGTTGACCGAATCACTAGCACTTCCCATGTTTACTTTCGCACCGGCATCTGCTCTGACAACAGAGTCGTTATCTGTGCTAGTAGAATACATGTGTGTTGGGAGTCCCATGCTGATTTTAAGTATCTCATCGATGACCAGAATAGGAGGAACACGCATCATAACATCGACCAGTCCTAAAACTTTAGTGCGTATCGACATTGTGTTGTTTTACTTGACTGTTTGTTGTTGGGCAGTTGCAAGGGCGCACAGACCAATTGACCTAGAACAGTAGTTGTTGTGCTGGCGGTGGAATGAAGATGAAACAGCAACCACTGGGGCAGCACAGCGGCATTTGTAGGTAGCTAGACGTTATTTAGTCCCTCTGCGATCCTTAGCAACTACTGCTATCGGTTGTGGTGTCAACGCCAGCTGTTCGTTGCTGTTCTGCCAATTTCGCTGCTCTTCCGCAGTAGCCGCGACGCCGACGTCAACTTGACACAAGTACAAACTCTTCAAAAATTTATACACAGTTCTATTTAATATTAACAGTTGCAAATTTTAATAATTTCGACCTTGTTTTTGTGCTGATTGCGTTTATAACAAAATGTAAGCAATCGCGTAATGTTGTGAAAGCACACGTCTTCGTTATTTCTGTTGAGCTTGAATTCGCTTCTTTTTTCTTAACTTACGGCTTTCACAGTTAATAGAAATATCTTTCGATCAAGAATTTTCCTCAGCAATTTGGAAATTGTAAGTGAAAAAATTAGCAAATAATGCAAAATGTCAATTTGTGGTCTGACATTGCCAAAACATTCAGGTATCCCGCTCTACGTGTAGGATTCCATACGAGCTGTCCCTTAAGTGTAACAGTGATGGATATATAATGTTGAAAGTGTTTGCAGTGAGATGTCAAAATTGACAACAACGACGTGTTTATCGCGAAAGAGACAACTGCATGTTTGAATTAAAATACATTGTCGATAAAATAGTTGTTGTTACGAGTTTATATTCTCAGCTACTCTGCAATAGATGGCCCTAAGCAAAATATCGATTGGGCAGTGTTTTTGAACATAATTAGTTATTTGAGTGTACAATGGTCTGGCTAAGAAATTCTTAGCAAAAATATTAAAAAAAGAACGCATATAATTAGTGTTAACTTTAAGCATAGTATGCAAATTAAGTGAAGTGATATAAATAAAGTAATTAGAAAACAGGGATGTAACTTGTTGAGTGCATCACAGCATAGTTAAAATAACGGTTGTCAATTTTAATGGAACCATCTTTTTTAACGGATATAAAATGAAAAAAAATTGCATAAGAATCTCAAAGTCATTGTTTCAATTCCGTGTTTATGCTTAAAAGATCATACAAATTCTTAATTATTCAATTCCTTGCTTTGAATGGCGGTTGAATTGGGTTCGGGTCCAATCAGACTTTTGATCTATAATTCCCTTGAAAAATGCAGGAAGTGTTGGCGAAATTTAACCAAAGCAGATTTCCTCATATAAGGAGTACTGTGTGTATACATTAGTGATGTGACAATGCCATTCATCTACGGAGTTTCCGGAATAAATTGGCATTTCTATTTGTTTTCGTCTATTGGAATTTTCCAGATTTGGATACGCAACACAGGCAGTAATGTAATCCAAAAAGTAGGGAAACGACTTCAAGCAAGTTTCAAGCACAACAGTTGTTTTTTGACAATTGAAATTAAATATAAATTGAATGTGCTGTAAGGCTTATTAAAAAGATGGAAAATTCAAAGAAGTTGCCAGTGAATTGTTCTCCAGGAAGAGCTGGAAGCATCCGGTAGCAATATATTTCAAAGATCAACACTTCCATTTGCGTATATTAATGACTTATTTTAACTTTATTTTTATTAATTTACTAACTAACTTTGACTATCAAGTATCTGAAGGTCGAGACTCCTGCTCGAAGAAATTTTTCAAGTAAAGTCCGAGAAGACATTTTGCTTGTTCTTCTTCTCTCTTGTGCTGGCAAAAAGTGTAAAGAAACGCTTTTGAGTAACTTCAAGTTACTTGAACTGAGAATAGAAACAGACCCAATACTTGCAAGGTTGTCCCTCCCACCGTAAAAAAGTTATTCATGCGAGTAGTTCGTTACTCAATCAGAAACTAATTTCTGCAATGAAACTGTCTCAAATGCGCTCCGACTAAAATGGATTCCATTGAAAATACTACTTCAACAAGAAAACAATCTCAAGCTTAACACCAGATTAACTAAAACGTTGTTTCAAAAAAGATAATTCAAGTTCTCCATTTTTGTTCCCAGCCTCCGGACCATGATCCTATTGAACTCCCTTGGATTGAAGTAAGGAGCACCTTCACAGCGAGCGGCAACGTTTCCTGAACACTTGATGAATTTTGGCAAAAAGTTCAAGTAAACTAGAATTCATTTAAATGACCAGACCTTGGGAAATAGCACATCATCCAGAATAATTGAGGTTTTATGAGGAAATGGTACACGAATTTTTAAGTGTATATTATTACTTTTGCTAATACCCGAAGTAATTATTTATATGACAAATACCATTCCATTTATGAAATAAATAAATTTTATTTTAATAACAAAAATGCGCCTGTGTGTGTCGCATACTTACAATCCATCAATATTTTGAGGAATGGTATATAAAGTAAGAGTTTTTATGCACTTTTTATATGAAAAACTCCCTTACCCAATATATTTAAATATTTTATATAATAATTCATAAAAAATATTTAATTGTTAATAAATTTGCAATGTTTATTTTTTTATTTCTTCTGTCCCTTATTTAATTTTAAAATTTTTCTGTTCCTGTTTTAATTTTGGAGTTAATTAAAAATGCTAGGCGCCAAAATAAAACAAAATAAAAAATAGAATAAAGTTGGCTGTGTCATGGACACACTCGTAGGTATTTTGTTGGTATTTTTACTTCTCCCTATTCTTTTTGGATTGAATGGATATTCCCAATGGATATTCCCAATGGATATTCCCAATCCTTGACTGAATTCTAGTTCCAATCCATGTCCTTTACCTTTGTCCAAATCCTTGTTTTTATCTCTATCTAAATTTTTAACTTAACCCTGATTGTTATCATTGTTCAAATCCTTGTTATCATACTTTACTTTTTCTAATATTAATTTTGTTATTGTTTTTAATATTATTTTAGTTTTTGTTTTTATTTTAATTGTTTTAATTTTTAGTTTTGTTTTTGATTTTATTTTAATCATTTCTAATTGTTTATTTTTATTTTTTTCAGTATTTAAATTATTATTTTATTGTTTTATTTATTTGTGTTTTTATTTTTATATCTATTTTTCTTTTTAAATACCTTTAAGAAAAGAATTGGACAAAAATCCACATTTTTTATTTTCGTTTTTATTTATTTTTCTTTTTTTTTAATTTGTATTTTTATTTTTATTTCTATTTTTATTTTTATAATTATTTTAATATTTGTTAGGTTAATTGTTATTGTTATTGTTATTGTTATTGTTATTGTTATTGTTATTGTTATTGTTATTGTTATTGTTATTGTTATTGTTATTGTTATTGTTATTGTTATTGTTATTGTTATTGTTATTGTTATTGTTATTGTTATTGTTATTGTTATTGTTATTGTTATTGTTATTGTTATTGTTATTGTTATTGTTATTGTTATTGTTATTGTTATTGTTATTGTTATTGTTATTGTTATTGTTATTGTTATTGTTATTGTTATTGTTATTGTTATTGTTATTGTTTTTGTTATTGTTATTGTTATTGTTATTGTTATTATTTTTATTGTTATTGTTATTGTTATTGTTATTGTTATTGTTATTGTTATTGTTATTGTTATTGTTATTGTTATTGTTATTGTTATTGTTATTGTTATTGTTATTGTTATTGTTATTGTTATTGTTATTGTTATTGTTATTGTTATTGTTATTGTTATTGTTATTGTTATTGTTATTGTTATTGTTATTGTTATTGTTATTGTTGTTGTTATTGTTGTTGTTATTGTTATTGTTATTGTTATTGTTATTGTTATTGTTATTGTTATTGTTATTGTTATTGTTATTGTTATTGTTATTGTTATTGTTATTGTTATTGTTATTGTTATTGTTATTGTTATTGTTATTGTTATTGTTATTGTTATTGTTATTGTTATTGTTATTGTTATTGTTATTGTTATTGTTATTGTTATTGTTATTGTTATTGTTATTGTTATTGTTATTGTTATTGTTATTGTTATTGTTATTGTTATTGTTATTGTTATTGTTATTGTTATTGTTATTGTTATTGTTATTGTTATTGTTATTGTTATTGTTATTGTTATTGTTATTGTTATTGTTATTGTTATTGTTATTGTTATTGTTATTGTTATTGTTATTGTTATTGTTATTGTTATTGTTATTGTTATTGTTATTGTTATTGTTATTGTTATTGTTATTGTTATTGTTATTGTTATTGTTATTGTTATTGTTATTGTTATTGTTATTGTTATTGTTATTGTTATTGTTATTGTTATTGTTATTGTTATTGTTATTGTTATTGTTATTGTTATTGTTATTGTTATTGTTATTATTGTTATTGTTATTGTTTTTATTATTGTTATTGTTTTTGTTATTTTTTGTTGTTTTTTAGATGTTTTGATTTTTGTTATTTTGTTTTTGTTTGTAATGTTGCGCTTTTAATTTGCTTCTGAATTTACTTTCGCTTTTGCTCCAGCTTTTGCTTTTGTTTTTGCTTTTGCATTTACTTTTGCTGTTGCTTTTTATTTAGCTTTGCTTTTGCTTTTCCTTTTACTTCCGCGCTTGCTTTTGGGTAGTATATTCACATGTACCCTTGCACAATGCAATAAGTTCATCTATTCAACGATGTTGCATTAAGCTGATCCCTGTGGAGCTTCATGATATCATAATTTTTTAGCGCCTAGAGTCTGCGAGTTATAAATCCATACAGTGCTTTGTATTTTGTTGCATTTTTAGTGCATTAAAAGGTTGCCTCCTTAGAGTTATGGCACTTAATAGGTTTTCTATTTTTTATTTTCGTTGTAAGGTCAAAGAGCCAATCTTTGCTAATGTAAAATAAAATGTAGTATAGGTTCTATTGCGAGTAATAATTCCATGCAACCGTAAAAAAAAAATAAACTAAAAACATACGGGTGAGTTATTTTTAGCCAGTCTGTAAATTTTAAAAATAATCGTAGGCCATGAATTTAACTCTCCCTGGCATTAACTATAAATCCCTACTAACACCTTGTAATTAAGAGTTGAAACCAACGGTATCTTTAAAGCAACAGTGGCCCTTGTGTCAGGCACAGCATCTACAACGATTTGCTCTCGAAATCTCTTGACCACACGCCTTCACTTTGTAATTCATCTGACCCTGAGTGGCCACAAAATTAACAACGCGCAGTCAGGAGTAAGTCTTATGCGAGCAACAACAACAACAACAGCAAAACAACATACTAAACCCTAAAAGGAAAAACAACAAATGCGAACATGCACGCGTGAATAGTTTAACTAGAGGCTCAATTATCTCAATTGCAAGACTCTATTTCTTCCAGTGAGCGACTTAAAGAAAAAAGCACTAATCCAGCATAAACCAAAGCAGTAAAGCTCCATTTTTTGCCAAACATTTACAACAACAACACCAAAAACAACAACAACAACAACAACAACAACAACAACAACAACAACAACAACAACAACAACAACAACAACAACAACAACAACAACAACAACAACAACAACAACAACAACAACAACAACAACAACAACAACAACAACAACAACAACAACAACAACAACAACAACAACAACAACAACAACAACAACAACAACAACAACAACAACAACAACAACAACAACAACAACAACAACAACAACAACAACAACAACAACAACAACAACAACAACAACAACAACAACAACTATAACAACAATCATTATTTGCATGGCCTTCTGAAATGGCAAACAACTTCATCGTGTTGCTACCACCATCAGCAAGAGGCACCACCAGCACCACACAGCCACCGAAACACACCCATTCTAATAGAGGCTTCCCGTTTAGCATTTGGAAGATCTGCTTCGGTTGCGCGTCCTTCACCACAACCCTCACGTCCGCCATCTTCATCACTAGTCAGTGAGCAGCAGCTAGGCATTCAGCTCATATCGCCAAACTTGGATTGATTCTTTCCGGTAAACATTTTGCGCGAAAAACGTGAGCAAAGCAATTAATTAGTCGAACACAAAAAGCCTTTTTTTGCTCTCAGGTATGGTGCTCCTTTTTGATGTTGTTATTGTTGTTGTGCTTGTGGAGAAATTTTAATTGGCAATTGTTTGTGCGCTCGGTATGGTCATAAAAATGCTTTGGCTCTGGCTAGGCTCTGAGTGACTGCGAATGGCTTCGTTGCCCCCCATATAATCCTCCTCTCCTCCGCACACTTGCGATGCGCTTTAAATTTCCGTATAATTCATCGATCGGCAATCGCGCCGAACTGCATCACATCGTTTAAGTATCGTTTTAGCATCGACAACAACTGAACAGATCCTGAACTCATGCTCAAAATGCTTTGCTTATATTGTGGCCAGAAATGCCATCCAACCAACGATCTATCGAACGATTGGTGATGGTGGTTGGCTTGCATGTTTGTTGTATTTATTTGCTGACTAAATAGTTTAGTTTTGGTGCATCGATCAATGACAGATTTAGAGCTGCTGCAGCTAATAGCATCAGATAAGCTGAATAGCTGCTCGTTGCAGCTATGTCGGGCGATTTGTGCAGATCAATTGAACTCAATCAATTGAGCGAATGACATGAATTTGGTGGCTACTGATGATCGCTTACTTTGTGTTGGCAGCGCAGAGCTGTTGCTGCTGCTGCTTGAGCTGCTTCACTTTTAATCTTAAAATGAAAATCTTCAATTACGTTTTACGTAACAATAAATTTGCTCACAATTTGATCAAGCAATGATCGAGGTAATTATTGTCTAGTGTTGCCAATAATTTTTGGACCAGTAATCCATACCAATCAAATAGCAAGTACTGAACATAACTGTAAATAGTTTTGTGTTAATGATTTACTAGAGAACTATTACTCTGGGAGCATTTTCTGATGATTTTGGCAAAATTTTTAGTAGATTGTTTAAATTGTTAGATTTTTAGTGGATGAGTGGATAAATCCTATAGAGGTTATCATATTTTCAATATTTATTGGAACATATTTAATTCATTATTTAGTTATTATTAAGAATATTATTTAATACATCTGAACCGACGATTCGACGTAGATTACCTCTCTAGGGTTAACTGGAATTAGGTTCAAACGAATAAGTAATGGCTAGCACTCTGGACTTTAAATCCAGCGATTCGAGTTAAAATCTCGGTAGAACCTGTAAATTTTTTAATTTACAATATCACACTCAACAAAAATGGGAGCACATCTTAATTAAAGATACTAGACTGTAGAATAGGTCATAGTACTTGTCTTCATTAAGAAAAACGTAATCTTGTAGCAAAATTAATTTTTTTTTTCAGCTCGTAACACTTACTCCATCGATCTTTTAACATTATTAAGTCCAGTTTGTCAAACACTTCAAAATATCTGTCTGTTTCCAATTCAACTTCTTTGTAAAGTAGCAAAATTTGTTGTAAGGCTTTTTCCCATTAGCAGTGTTTTGAGATTGGGAAAGAGATGAGAGTATCTGAAAGCCATAACTGCAGATTGTAGTGAATGGGGAACGAATTTATAGCGTAATTCGTTGATCTCAGTTCTGCCATTGTTTTCAATGCCTTACGAGATGGTGCATTTTCGTGTAAAAAATACCCTTTTGTCGTCTTGAAATGTGCTCACGTTACTATCTTCAAATTGCTGTTATTGCTTTTCTTTTTTTAACTTTGTCGTTAAATAATATGCCGTGAGAGGTAAGAGTCCAGAAAAACACTGCTCACAAACTTTCCGTAAGATTGTTGTCCCTTACGGACCATTTCCACTTGGCCATACCTATTTTGATTGGGTTTTGATTGTTGTACTAATTCCGCTGTATAGTGGTGATTCCATGTGTAATCTCAGTTCACTAATCGACGCACAAAAATTTTTAGATCACACTTAAACATGGTTAAACATTACGAACTAGTTGTCTTTTTTGGTAGACTACGAGAGGAATTTGAGAAGTCGGCGATTTTTTGAATTTCCTCGCGTAGTAACTTTAAATCATGGTATAATTAATCAGGTAGGTGTGACAGTTTTCAATCGAACATGAATTGTCAAAAATCATACAAAACAAAGCAAACAAAAAAAAATAAAAAAAAACAAAATAGCCGAGTTTGACAATCCATGAACGATCTCGTGAGAAAATAGCCTGTTGTCAAACCTACCTGTATAATTGTATCATGCTTTAAATGTAACACTAGTCCTGTCAACTGCCATCTGTCAATCATATGTCAACCATATGTCGACTAATTTCCCAGTAGTCTATTAAAAGTCTATAAGCACGGTTAGATTGAGCAAGGTGCGTCATTAAGTTGGTGTTTGCCAGTCCTTGAAAGAAGATAACTTGGTGAATTTCGACGAAAATGGAAAAAGTGAATTTCGTGCACTCATCAAGCATTGTTTTTTGCGTAAAAAACATCCACCAAATGCTCCAGATTTAGCCCCATGGACTATTTCCTATTTCCTAACTTGAAAAAATGGCTCACTGAAACAAACGCCTATTTTGAGGACCTTGATATAACCTATTATTTGGAAGGAATAAAAAAATTTGTAAAAACGCTGGACTAAGTGTATCGATCCAAAAGGAATGCAATAAAACGGTGTTTTGCTGACAAAAAATACCTTTTATCCAAAAAGTCACTGACTTATCAAATTGCCCTCGTAAAGCACAAATACCCGCACAATACACGAAATTTTTGGTTTCTGTAAAACTTTAGAACCAAAAGAAAACTGAGTATGCAGGAATACAATTAAGTCATAAAACAAAAGGCAGTTGGCTGTGTCCAGGACACACCCGTAGGTTTTGACGTGTCAGTGTATCCTTTGTTCCCAAACTTGTCCCTATCCATTTCCTTGTTCTTATATTTTCCCTAGTAATTGTCCTTATACCCAATTTCAAATTCCTGACCCATTCCTTGTTTGAATCCCTTTCCTTATCCTTGACCCACATATTTTGCCAGTCTTTAACCTAAATCTTGTCCTTAGCGTGTCAAAATCCTTGTTTTATTCCTTATCTCAATTTTTGTCATCATCTTTTTTTCAATCTTACCCTAAATATGGCTCTAAATGTGCCAAAGTCTTTGTAATAATTCTTGTCGTAGTCCTTTTTCCAATCTATGTATGTTTCAATCAATGTATGTCCAAATCGTTGCATCATCCTTTTTCTAATCTTTGTTCTTGTCCATATCCATATTCTTGTCCTAATTTTAATTTTATTTTTATTTTAGACGTTAGAGCGTTACGTTTTACCGCGCAGGTTTCCAAAATGTTTCCACGGGCGTTGCATGGAATTTTGCATGTTACTCGCTGAGTATAGGTGCTACGGCGAAAATAATGATACGACTGTAAGAATTAATTTTTTGATTTTATAACAGAAATAAAAAAAAAATTAAAGGCGTCTTTTGGACGCTGAGGCAGCTACTTATGCAATGCAACTGAAAATTTGATTCATGGAATTATAGACAAAAAAATTCTTGACGTCATAAGACAGCGGAGAGAGCCGCTCCAAGATAGAAAATGCAGCTTACATGTAACGGCGTTGCACTGAATTATTACTCGGTGAGTATATAAGCAATATTATAAAACAAAAATGAAGGACTTGCACTTCCCCTTATTACAAAAATAAATAAAAAAATTACGTCATCAGGTCGCGGGAGTAACAACTTATGCAAAAATACAATATTGTTACATGAAATTATTAATTGCGTATTAGAGGTGCTACGATTAATTTTATTTTACAACAGCAAACATTGGATCTTGGACCTTATAACGAAAATAGTAACAAACACACACATATGGTCATTGAAATAGGTACGATGACTTAGCACATTTTTCGTGTAGCATTTCCCAATTTTACAATAATTTTGCTTAGCATTAATTTTTTTTTCAATTGGCAACGTTGTCTACTTATGTCAATAAAAAGAACCGTTAGGTTTGTGTACTACAAAAAGTTCGTAGTTTCATTATTGCTCACAATAAAGATTTTTGGTGGTCAATGAAATAGATTCACTGTTCATATTTTTTGTTTACGGGTACAGAAAAAATAGGTTGCAAGGTAAGTTTTAGAGAAATACAATTTTTATACATTTGAAATGAATATGAATTTAAACAATAGATGGGTCGTGCGAAGCATTGTACACCGGAAGAAAGAAGAATGATCAAATCTTCGCAAGAAGAATAAATCGTACGCAGACATTTCTATATCATTAGGAAGATCGAAAAATTTTGTGGCAAATGCTCTTAAGCCCGAAAAAAGAAAATAAAAAACGTGGTGGTGTTAGGAAAACAACTCCGGTTACAGGCACATACATTGTACGCTTGGCCAAACGACACCCATTTAAATCGTCCAAAGCCATTGCTGCTCAAATTAACAACATAATATAAGCTAGAACCGTACGACGACGATTATGTGATCTGAATTTACCAGGCCGACTTGCTCATAGTGTGCCATTGTTAAGAAAACAAAATATTGAAAAGAGGAAAACTTTTGCATATGCGCATAGAACATGGTGTGGTCCCGATAAAAAATGGTGTAACATACTCTGGAGGGACGAAACTAAGATTAATTTATTTGGGAATGACTCTGGACAAAATGTTAGGCGACCTATAAGGCAAGAATTCAATCCACGATATACTAGAAAGACTATAAAGCATGATGACGGAAATATCGTCTGGGGTTGTTTCTCGTGGAATGGTGTAGGTTCGATTCACCTCATGAGTAATACCATGACGAAAGAGACTTATACGGACTTACTAGATGGCTCTGCGATGGTTTTTCCAGCAGGATAATGACCCTAAACATGCGTCGAAGTTGGTAGGTGATTGGTTTCGGCACGATAACGTTAACGTTATGGAATGGCCAAGCCAATCACCAGTCCTCAATTCAACAGAAACCTTTGGGAAGATCTAAAAAAAAGAATCTGAAAAGCAAAATATCATAATAAGGCGGCATTATTGTAAAAAGTACAAAATACATATATGGTACCATTAGAGACTTGCCGTAAAATGATCCAACTCTATGCCCAGAAGAATAGAAAAAGTTGTTCAAAATAGGGGTTGAAATAGTGGACATTAAATGAATATCACATATTTTTTACTTTTTTGTGTGTTAATTTACTTTTTTCCTTAACATAATATTCATATATTTGCTGTATCTATTTCAATGACCTGGTGAATTTAATACAGTTTTCTTTAATTTTCGTGTTTAATGTTCATAATTGATTTTGAATTGATATTTTTGTTTGTTTACATATTCCCATAAATAATAAACAAATGCAATTGCTTTTTGGAAAACAGAGTTAAAAAAAATCGTTTTTTTTCTGAAATAAAATGGCCGTACCTATTTCAATGACCATATCTGTATTTGCGCCATAACAACATCATAATAACTCCATGATCAATGGTAAATTTTATGAAACGACAATTAAGGGAAGGTTTTCGGTCATATGCTAAAAATATAAAAAAGTCGATATCGTCATATGAGGTCCCGCAGGGAACTGCTCGATGTAACGTAAATGCTCCATTATGGTATGGATTTATTACATAGCGCTAAGGTAAATGCCAACTTACCCCCACAAAAGCTCAAGCAAAATAAAAATCAAAACTAAAACATGGCAGATATTAGAACAAGGATCAAATCCAAAAAGGATAAGACCAAGGATTAGAAAAAGGGTGAGGACAAGGATTTGTACAACGATTAAGACCAGGAAAAATAAAAGGATTAGGACAAGGGTTTGGGCAAGGAAAAAGAACGATCACAAAGATTTGGTCAAGGATTAGGACAAGGACTCAGATAAGGATTTAGAAAAGGATTGGAACAAGAATTTAGACAAACTTTAGGATTGCGACAAGAACTATGAAATTAATTCAGTTAAGAACTAGGACAAGTATTTAGACATGGATTATAACAAGAATTTGGACAAGGACCAGAAGAAGGAGTTAGAAAAGTTCAGACTATGTTCAGACTGAGTATACTATGTTCAGACTGAGTTTAAATGCGCATTTAGAAGTTCGAAAATTTTTACAAATGTCAAGTGTTCAAACTATTAGTGGCCCTAAAGGCGCATTTAAATTGACAGATTCATTAAAATTACTTGTCTGTTGTGAAAATGCGCCAAAATTATAGCAAAAATGTGATTACAAAAAAGGAATTACAGGAACGAACCACCAATGAATTACTGCAAATTTTGGGAAAATATTAAGCATCTATTTTTTTTTAATATATTAATAAAAAAATTTAATCAAAAAATTATTCACAAATTTAGCTAAGCTTTATCTGTATTATCTTTTAAATCACTGTCATTACGTTCATCATCGTCTTCCATTGCTTCCGCCTTGACGGAATCGGCTTCAGTTATATCCCATTACGATTATCGGAATTTTCATCCTTGACATCATGCTCTACATGCTCAAAACCATCCAAGTTTTGAGTTGCATGATTTAGTCCAAAAGCACTTAATAGTGAGCTTGAATTTAGCCATCTGATTCGCAATCAGCTTGAGTATGCGAGCCTGCTCTGGTGTCAATACTTTTCCTTTTTCGCACATTCACTGTAGAGCGTTATAATTTCCCTTTGCAATTTAGTAGGCATACCCAGTGAACGCAAATGTGGCTCCATTGAGTGTGCGAAATCTTCGAGTGGACCTTCTTTTAATACCACCGGTGAAACATACGAATAAAGACAAGTTCAAAGACAAAAAAAAAAGGATACGGATAAGAATAAAGACGAGTATAAAAATAAGTTGTTACATCTAAACCTACGGGTGTGTCTATGATTTAATTTGATGATGATTTGATATTTACAAAAAATGATAATAAAATGACAATTTTTTCAGTGCAGAGGGTAGCTTCGAAGAAATGTTGATGTTTAAATATTAAATTGTTGACGAAATTGTGACAAATAAATAAAAACTGATTGAATTTATTTAATACACAAACCATTCTTGGCACTCTTCCCACTTCAAATCAAAAGTGTTCCTATTTTAACTACAAAGCTGCTACAATGGGATGAATTAATAAAAACTGAGTGCACGAGTGGAGTGGAGTACTTGAGTGTGCGATGTTAGTTAAGTGGAGTGTGAAATCCATATTAAAAAAACTCCACTCCACTCTGAGGGCAAAAAAAATATAGTTTGAGTGTTTACTCATGACAGCATCTGTTAAACAGCTACGTTTGTTTTTTAAATGTAACCAGGCACATTCCATTATTTTGAAAATAGTTTTCATTAATAGAAATGGATGTGATTTATGAAGACATTGAAGATAAGTAATAAATAAATCGAATGTAAAATGTAAAGTATGTAAAATTTTCGTGTGTGTCTTGTTCTTCAATGTAGTACTTGATAAAAATACTGCGCATGACGAGATGATTTCTTGTTTGCAACCAAAGTGCAGCCAACATCGACAATTGCACATGGAAACATGAATTTTTGACGCCAAGTTTTTTTAGCTGCTTCAAACTCTGCTTCATTTGATGGAAATGGATCCATTCCGCAGTTTTATCTACTATACGCTTGCATACATTCCAAATTGTATTGCACGCTGTATTTTGATGTACACCAATGTCTTCACCAACTCCAACCTGGATATAAACATTTGCATATTTGTTTTTATTTTGTTTCAATTTGTTATATATGTTTATTAATTTCACCTGAAAACCTGAATCGCTCATATATCGAAGAAATGTTTGCATTTGTTCCCACCAGCACCACCACGCGTTTCTTCATAAAAAGGCATAAAACAATTCACCAAATAATGAACATTTTCACGTTTGAAACGATATAATTCTCACCAATTATTGTTATCGTATCCTGACCTTGTTATATACTTCTTAACTGCACGTATTTCACCGTCGTCGTCTTCATCGGAATCAAAGAAAAAATTCAACAAATTAGCCATTTTATTTCTTGAAAACCAAAACCCCAACATACGTAATGAAACCAAACGAAATGTGAACTGTATAATCTATATCTATATCTATACTATTATATAAAAGGGTTCTCTCGGATTTTTATCGTTCAATCACGGGGTAACCGCTGAACCGATTTTAATAATTCTTTCACTATTCAATTCCTATAATAAGCGACCCTGCTACTGGGTACTACATTTTTGGTAAATCTTTTTATTTAATTATTTAAGAATTCATGCGTTTTAATCCATGCTGCCATTGTATAAGCAGCATGAAATAACAGCAAACAATAGCTTAAGCTCTTTGTTGAGAGAGAGAGAGGTGAGATTCACCGCGCTGGTCTCTTGAGTGGATAGTTGCACTCAGTTAATTTCTGCTGTAGTGTTGCCATCGTAGAGATTTGAAAATATGTTTTCATATCATATTTATACTCCCAAGCAACGCTGGGAACGGGTATGCTAGTGGGAAATTAATGACAAATACGGCATTTGCTTGGCTTGAGTGAGGCTGAGGCAGCTAAATAGCACACTCAACTTTTGCTGAGTGATCTCAGTTTTTATTAATACGAAATAAACAAAAACTGAGGGTGCGATGTTTATTCAGAATGAACACTCAATGGGACGAATTAATAAAAACTGAGTGCACGAGTGGAGTGGAGTGCTTGAGTGTGCATTTTGAGTGTGCGATGTTAGTTAAGTGGAGTGTGAAATCTGTATTAAAAAAACTTCACTCCACTCTGAGGGCAAAAAAAAATATAGTTTGAGTGTTTACTCATGACAGCATCTGTCAGACAGCTACGTTTGTTTTTTAAATAGTTCTTCTGTAACCAATCACGTTACATTATTTTGTAAAAGTTTTCATTTTAATAAAAATAAGTTTATTTATTTCACCTGAAAACCTGGATCGCCCATATATCGAAGAAATGTTAGCATTTTTTCCATGTTCGATAGAGCACCATCACGCGTTTCTTCATAAAAAGGCATAAAACAATCCACCAAATAATGAACATTTTCACGTGTGAAACGGTATAATTGGTGATAATTGTTATCGTCTCCTGACCTTCTTGTTTTATACTTCTAAACTGCACATATTTCACCTTCGACTTCTTCGTCGGAATCAAAGAAAAAATTCAACAAATTGGCCATTTTATTTTTTGAAAACTAAAACACCAAAATACGTGAATGAAACCAAACGAAATTTGAACTGTATGATGGGAAATAAATGACAAATATGGCATTTGCTTAGCTTGAGTAAGGCTGAGGCAGCTAAATAGCACACTCAACTTTTGCTGAGTGATCTCAGTTTTTATTAATACGAAATAAACAAAAACTGAGGGTGCGAATGTTTATTCAGAGTGAGCACTCAATGTCAAAGAAAAACATGAGTAGAGTGGAGTTGAGTAAGTTTTATTAATATGGGTTATTCATACCGATCAGAGTAAACTCGAGTTGAGCTGAGTTCACTCCACTCCACTCACTTTATTAATTCGTCCCAATGTCAAAGAAAAACATGAGTAGAGTGGAATTGAGTAAGTTTTATTAATATGGTTTATTCATACCGATCAGAGTAAACTGGAGTTGAGCTGAGTTCACTCCACTGATGTTTCACTGAGTTCACCCAATATGTTTAAGAATAACAAAATTTTAAAAGATTTTTTAACATTAAAAAGATTTTTAACTATTGAAAGTTTTAATGATATTTTAAGATATTTTTACGAATACGGCTGTTAATTCTTATTTTTTTTAATTTTTAGTTTTTGATTTTAAATTTTGAATTTGTAATTTAATATTTTTATTTTTTTATTTTTGTTTGCTTACTTTCTGTTTCGTCACTGCCCCTAGCTGTTCAAAGCAAGCCAAAATGAAAAAAATTGAAAAATATCGCTTCTTTTTGGCTAGCTCATAATTTCTCTGCATGAATTCAATAGCGGATATTTAAAACCTCACGAATATTCATAAAATTAAATTTAACTTGGTCAGCACGAATTGCTCAACTTTTGTTACCTCGAAATTTTTTTCAGATTATTGTGCAGTGTTTAAAAATAACTCAAATTCGAGCAAAATACAATGGTACAAAGCGGCTATAAATAGCACGTGTCAGCGATTTTGTTTGGTTGTGCTTAGTGCTGTGTGAGTGTGTTTTGACGAAGGTGCAATTAACGGTTCTATGGTGTAATGGTTAGCACTCTGGACTTTGAATCCAGCGATCCGAGTTCAAATCTCGGTAGAACCTGCGGGAATTTTTTTTTTTTTAATCGGTATGAGTTAATTTTTTAGTTAATCTTTTGTTTAGATCTAACGCTTTTTTTTGTTTTTATTGTTGTTGTTTTAAATATCAATTTATAAGTGGCGGTTTGCGTTAGCTTCACTACATACACATTTTTATTATTAAATATATAAACACCATTCATTTTACGATGCGTTTAAGTTCAAAAACATCAATAGTTAAGTTTTAATATTTTTTGCTAAGTCGTTACAAGAGATTTCAAATACTTAAGACAAACTTTGCAGAATTTGCACCCGACACGTCTTATTTAAAAAAAAAAAAAAATAGTTGTAACATAATTTTGACTAACCAATAATTTATATTAACTGGCCCAATAATTTCACTATTTCCTCGCCCTCCTTACGCCGTTCTTCAGCTGTCATTTCCTGAGGTTTTGCTTCAGGGTTTTTGCCTTTAGCTGAGTTGGTTTGTTTCGCTGAACTAGGTTTTGGGCCGTTCTTAGTGGTTTGTGTCTTCGCTTTAACGAGTTCCGCACCACTAGCTGTGGGTGTGGCTGAGGCTGCTGTTGCCGTTGTCGCTGCTAAGTCATTGACCTTTGGTGTCGCCACTTTGGCAGCGCTTTTTGGCATCTTGAATATCACTGGCTCCGATATGATGCTCGTTCGATTTCTATGTTCCTCCACTGATGCAATGCTGACGGGCTGACTGGTTATCTTAAGCTCTTCGACAATGTGATTCACCTGTACGCGACAGCCATCAAAACGGTCGGTAGGATCACGTTCACTGATATCCGGTAAATTGACAACCATATACTCGGTTTCACCTTCTTCCTCCTCCTCTTCAAGATTTATTTCAAAAGCTTCGTCTTCTACTGCCTCGTTATCATCATCGTAGCCGGACGATTCCTCCTCGTTGACACACTCACAACTATCGCAATCGCAGATACATTCGCTGTCGCAGGTCATCCGGCTGACTGCATCGCAGTCGACGGGGCATTGATGATTCTCGGGAATTGTTATGCAGGGATCCGGTCGTTCGTCGTCCTTGTCGACGCGTATCCATTGGCATTTGTAGGGGCCCTGACTGCAGTCTGTGGTCAGCACACCAGTTTCACGCTCCACATCACAGTCGCAGACCAGTTTTGGACATTTGCACTTGAAACAACGCGGCAAAGGAACCTCAACATTGGTTGCTTTTTTGGCAGATTGGTGTAGCTTGTGCGGTATTTCATCCTGTACTAAAGAGCCCGAGTCTATACCGCAGAGAAGAGCTTGGCTCTGATGGATCGGACAGGTACGTGCTTCCAAGCCGTCTATTCTAACCACTGGTTGCAGTTGTATATTGCTGGTGTACATTAAAAGATCCCGTTTAGTTTTTTCATCTTGACCATCCTCCCAGACACTTTTGGCACAAGCTTTGCACTCACACTCAGCTGGTGCCTTATGCGGAAATTTATGCTTTTGCAGACGATCGTATAGCTTTTTATAGGCGCATCTTATTAGCGTCTCGTAAGTCTTTTGGGCCGAAAAAAACATGCCCTCGTAGTTGGCAAAGATCTGTGCTGTGCGTTTGGCTGCATGCACCCAATAGCATTCCTGCGTATGCAACAACTCTGCCTCCAGCGCCCGATTGCGTACGCCACCTTCGGTGGTGCCATGATAGAAGGCTTTAAAGGCGCGCTTGATGATCGAGTAGGTTAGTTGTGCCTCCATGCGGTTCATCAGACATTTGCGCCCTAGTTCGTGTATCAAATCCTCTTTGCATAGTCGTTTACGCGGCACTGCATCGATGCGATGTCGTATCTCATCGTAGTGTAGAAACGAGTAGACGATAACGTCAACAGATGCCTTTGCCTTGGCCTCGTGTATGCCACAAATGGCCATGATGTTGGCTAAGGTGTTCGCGATGTCGTGTATGTTCTCCATAAAGTGTGCCGTAGATGCAGACTTCTTTGGGCAGCTGCATTGGCTGCTACCGTAACATTCGCATTTGTATTGTGCTCGAAATTTTCGGGGCTCCATAGTTTGCTATTTTTAGATTGTTTATATATATAGACGATATGTGTCGTTTTTTTGTATTATTTCTGTTTTTGTTTGTTATTTTAAAAAATGTTTGATACACGTGAATTTTGTTGTTTATTTTAGTAAATTATATTGAAATTCCAATGAATTCGACAGTAAAATGTTTCTTTTCTTAAATATTGAAAAGGCAAAGTGGTTGCGATTTGATGAAATAAATGGTATTTGAGGGTATGCTTTCAGAAAAAGTGATTGAAATTGAATTTTCACCCATGAAAATAACACGGATTACCCATATTCCGCATTTAAAGTTTTGACTTTTTGAAAAAGGACTTCTTTGACCTAAAATGAGTGACAATGGGAAATTTTGCATTATTTTCGGGGGTCAATTCTCGTTCCGTGTAATTATTATGTGTAAAAAGCAAACGGAAAAGTTTTATCGGATTTAACTTGTTTTTCTTCAGCAATGTATGAATAGCTTTTGTCATATAAAAGCAGAACACAAATCAAAAAAGTGTGGTGAGTTAAAGATGCAACTTTCACATATTAATATCGTAGATTATTATATCCTATAAGAGATAATTATATCTACACCACTTCCTATGCATAAAGTCGGAATTTTTAAATTTTCATCCTATATTCACCATAGTCGACTATACCATTTGGTGTTTGTTACAAGAATTTGTTACAAATTTATTATTCAAAGTATTGTTCATCGCTAGCCACTACTTTTTCCCATCTCTCTGGCAATTTTCGGATACCATCTCAAAAAAACGATGCGTCTTTTAATGATCTACGATCTACGAATCGATCTAGAATTATCTTGGCTATACGGCGGGGGTTAGGACTTCCCATTTCGGCGTTTCAAGGTATGCTTTGACCGGCTGCGCGTTGTTATGTTGCAAAACTACATTGTCGTGCCTTTGCTCGTATTCTGGCCGTTTTTACTTCAATGCTCGGCTCAAACGCATCAATTGAGTTCGGTCGAGTTGCTCTGTGATGGTTTCACCCGGTTGTAGTAGGTCGTAGTACATCATACCCAATTGGTCCACCAAATACAGGGCATGACTTTGCCACTGTGAATATTCGGCTTTGGCGTTGATTTTGGCGTATGGCCGGGCGACCCGTATGATTTATTTTACTTGTGATTATCGTAATTTTTCTTTACTAGTCACAATACGATGCAAAAATCCTTTTCTCTGTGACCGTTTCTGCATCAGTTCACAAGTGAAAAAACGGTGTTAGACGTCTCTAGGCTTCAATTCATACGACACCCAATGCCCTCCTATCTTTTGGATCATTCGCATGGCTTTTAAGCGAACAGATATGGCTTGCTGAGTCACTCCCAATGCTTTTGCGAGTTCTTCTTGCGTTTGGCACGAGTCTACATCCAATATAGCCTCTAATTTGGCATCCTCAAACTTATCTGGCCGTCCTTCGCGCTCTTTGTAATTGGTATTAAAATCACCACTTCTACCAAAACTCATATGTGGAAATCGGTGAAGAATGTTGCCCGTAAGCTTCTTGCAGCATTCGATTTACTTCAGCTGCGTTTTTTTTCAAATGAAAGCAGAAAAGTAAACTTTCCCGCAAATTGTGTTATGTTGACACAAAAGTTGACATATTCGGAGAACACAAAAACTATGTTGTTTACACTTCAGTGAAACGACACTACTGAAAAAGAAAGCCTAATGATGAGGCTTCAAATGAAGGTGGTTGCAACATTGTCCGATTCGATTTAATACTAATGATGCCATCTCAAAAAAATCCTTTAAACTTTTTTGTACACCAGGTTCCATTCTTCGATAAAAATTAAACCTGTCATATGGTGGTCAGATCTGGCACCTCTATTATCATTTGTGCTCAGTTTGGTTCGCTATTTTATAATAAATAGAATGAATATTATGTAAATTTGTTTCGAAAATCGTGATTCGGGAATGTAACTGTGCGCTAAGTCAATTTTATGGTTTCTGTGGTTAATTACACAAACAAAGTGTAAGCAACTAAAAAATACCATAATTACCACAAATGCAACACTGTTAATCGTTGTATTTATCAAGATAAAATTACAAGGTAGGCTCATATTGGAGAGCAGGGTGCACTAGCTGTCAAAATCAGCTGGTAGTTTTTAGTTTTTCTAATTGTTGTTCTTGTATTTGTCGTTTAACGTTTGTAGGTCCTACAGCTTTCTTTTTGCAAAATTTCTCAATTGAGCAGCCATCTTAATATGAGCTTACCTTGTAATTGTAACATGGTATTTATGATATATTTGTGGTTATTGCTTGTTAAAAACAATAAAATGGAGAATTTAGTGCGCGTTGTAAGTAAAGTTATTGACGAAAATAAGTTTATTTTCAACAATATTATAGGATGAATTGAACATGGAAAATAATAAAAAAAAGCCAGAAACCCAATAAGAAGTAGACCAGCGAAGTAGTCTAAATGATCCTTCAATTTCTTTTGGAGCACCTGAAATTTTTCGACATCTTGGTGGTTTTATAACAAACGTAAGCAAAATTTATTATTTATTTATATATGTTCACAATCTTATTCTAAATGTTGTACATTTTTAACATATATACCACAAATACACCACATTGTAAATGCCCCTTATATGTCAAAGAAAAATAGTTCAATCTAATTTTGAAAAGTATTTTTCTTAATTGAAGTTTTTTATAGCATACATTCCTCTTATATTTATTGCAATGGGATGGGCTTTTTCATTAGACTTCTTCAAAATTATATGTCAAAATGTCGACTTTCTCTGGCCAACGTCAGTTTGTTCAACTAATTCTCATGTTTATTATTTTATATTTTGGTGGATCCCCTTCGATGACTTGGATGACCTTTCCACGTTGACTTGCATGACCTCTCACCTTCATAACATACTACGTCATAAAGCCTCTTGGCTTAACTCCTTTATTAAGGGCGAAGTTATATTTCCTTCTTCAGGTAAACGTGTAAATTTATCGAAAAATTTTTTTTGTTAAGTATGTTCTTTATAGTTTTAAGAATATATATACACATTTTTAAATCGATATTAAAAAAAAAACCGAAGTTATAACGGTTTTCGTTAACTTATGTCTAAGCTCCATGGAACAAATAAAAAACTTTAAACGCGATTTCCTCGAAACTAGTTTTTTTTAAAACGGTTCGATAGGTAACTCGAAATCTATTGGTTCAATTTCAATGATTTTTTGCATTTTGTTCGTTATTTTGTCCTTTAAGAATCCCCTCTAAATTCAAGTATCTACTTTTTTATTGTTTTACTTGTATAAACAAAAAAGCGCGCGAAAATGTATCTATTTTTCGAACTTTTTACTTCAACTAATTTAAACAATTTAAAAAAAATTTAAACTTAATTTTAATTTAAAAAAACCCCGGGGTTTATATATAATATATACCTTATATTAGGTATATGCTTTAAAATGTCATTTGATTTTTTTGTTTCCGATACATGGGAAAGGCCATATCCATCGAACCGTTTTGGATGTCTGTTTTTTAATGCCATTTTTAGCGCCCTCTATATAGAAGCCAGAACTGTATTTAAAAAAAAAAAGAGTTGGCTGTGCCGTGGACACACCCGTAGGTTTTGACGTGACGAAGTTTCTTGCTGTTGTTGTTGATGTTGATGTTGATGTTGATGTTGATGTCGATGTTGATGTTGATGTTGATGTTGATGTTGATGTTGATGTTGATGTTGATGTTGATGTTGATGTTGATGTTGATGTTGATGTTGATGTTGATTTTGATGTTGATGTTGATGTTGATGTTGATGTTGATGTTGATGTTGATGTTGATGTTGATGTTGATGTTGGTGTTGGTGTTGGTGTTGATGTTGGTGTTGGTGTTGATGTTGGTGTTGGTGTTAGTGTTGGTGTTGGTGTTGGTGTTGGTGTTGGTGGTGGTGGTGGTGTTGGTGTTGGTGTTGGTGTGGGTGTTGATGTTGGTGTTGGTGTTGGTGTGGGTGTTGGAGTTGTTGTTGGATTTGGAGTTGGTGCTTTTCGTTTAGTTTTTTTTTTGCTTCCCCATTGGTTGTGCTCAATTTCAATTAATCCAGCAAAAGTGATGCATATGCGTCACATTAGGCGGTTCCCTGAGGGTTTTTGACACGCCGTCAAATTTTTTTTTTATTTTTGTCATATGCCCGAAGACCTCACCTTTGTTTTCGTTCCTTAAAATTTACCGTTGCACCAGTAGTCACAGAGTTAAAAATCCATGCAACGTTTTTTCATGGCTGTAGCATTTTTACTGCATTATGTGATTGCATCCCTGAAATCATGACAAAAAAATTTTTTTTGTAATGTAGTTGTGAAGCGCAATAGCACATCCCTGCTGTCGTAAAACAAAATTTACTGTAGCACTCCTCCTGAGTGAGTAATAATTCCATGCAACGATATTACATTTCTGTTACATAAGCTGCTATATTTATATAGCTGCGTCATATATACCTGATGACGCCAGAATTTTTTTTTTTATTTTTGTCGTAAAGCCATGTATAAAAACTTTATTTTCCTTTTTAAACTTTTATCGTAGGTTATATACTCATTGAGTAAAATTTCAATGCAACGCCGCTGCATGAATGTTGCGTTATAGATTTTTGAGCGACTCTCTCAGCGTCCCCATGATGTCAGAAATTTTTTGTCTAATTTTGTTGTGAGGGCTTACAGTAGGCCTTTATTGGCGTATCGTATTTTTAATCCTAGCACTAATACTCAGCGAGTAATAATTCCATGTAACAAATTTTCAGTTGCGTTGCTTACGCAGCTCCCACTACGTCCCTATGCCGTATAAAATTTTTTTTTTATTTTTTTAATATAGTCAAAGAATAAACCTTTATGGTCATACTATTTTTTTAATCATAGCTCTTATACCCAGCGAGTAACAATTCAATGAAACGCAGATGAATTTTTAAAAAATTCATTTTTCAACTTTTTTGGAAACTAGAGCAGTACAACGTAACTTCGTCACGTCAAAAAAACATTCAATATGATTTTGATATAATGTAGTCAGAATGACTTTTAAAATTCCATTGAGAATCAAAAATTACGCCCAAATCTTTGATGTCGGTAACTCGAGTTAGAGCAGAATTATTTAAATTAAAATCAAATAGAAACGGACTTGTACATTTTGTATATGAAATAATGAAACATTTATTCACATTTAAACGCAAATTATTAGAAACACACCAATCAAGTAACTTGGACCAGTCATTCTGTAAATTAATGCAATTGAGAGAGTTTTACATCATCAGCAAATATTAAACATTTAGAGAACCTTATGTAGATGCTGTGGTAAATTGTTAATGAAAATAAAATATAATAGAAGTCCACAATGAGTACCTTGTCAAAATTTTGTCAAAATTATTAGTCAAAATATTTAAATGAAAGCTGGTGTCTTTTGATTATGAAACGCACCTTTTGCACTGAACCCACATTAAGTAATTAAGTGGTGGGTAGTTTCAAAATTACCTAGATACATTTACATGTGATTCGATTTAAATTAATAATAATTTTAAATTTTGACTGAATTACATAAGTATTTAGTGATGTGGTGAAAATTCTGTTAATAATACGTTATGATATTAAGCGGTTCTATGGTGTAATGGTTAGCACTTTGGACTCTGAATCCAGCGATCCGAGTTCAAATCTCGGTAGAACCTAAGGAAAAATCTATTTTTTACAAACATCAAAAAGTTATGGCTGTACGCTGCCATCGGGATTTAAATATCGACGAGACGAATATAAAAGAAAAAACAATATAAAAAAAGAATGGCTTTTATCCGCATATTTCTCGATATAAACCCTGTAGATTAAATGGAATTTCACTTTGCTTGATTTGCCGAACTCACATAAAATTTGCCCTTATAATTGGAGTTTTTTGCAACAAAAATTATTTTTATTTTATTTATTAGTTCAAGAAACTGGTTAAAAGTCGATGAAATTCGATTACAATGGCAAACCAACCACAATGTTCACATTAACCAACGTGCAGCTTAATATTAAGAATGGTGTTTTTTAACCTTAATAGCGATTTCACTTTTCGTTGTAAACAAAAGTTTTACATAATTCAAGTAAATATATCGATAGTTTTGAATAAGATCTTCGATAATTCTTCCACAAAAAAGTACTAAAATATTTATAATGCGATTGAAGCAAGCAAAACAGACTGTTTGTCATTTGTCGTGTGTTTAACAACCGGTTCTATGGTGTAATGGTTAGCACTTTGGACTCTGAATCCAGCGATCCGAGTTCAAATCTCGGTAGAACCTAAGGCGATTTATTTTGCGGCTTATTTTTGTTAATATTTGGTTTAGTTTGAAGTTGTTGTGGACAGTTGTTTGTGGACAGAGTTCAGAATTAAAAAAAAATTGACAAAACAAAAAAAAAAAATACAAATTCTCTGGCATTTGAGATAATTTGAATTTTTTGCTTTTAATTTCGAAAAGTTAAAATATATCTGGGTTTATATAATAAAAATGCGTACGTTCACCTATTCTGGGATTTTTTTATTTTGTTTCAAGTTTTGTATATTTTTTATTTTGTAATTTTACAAAAAATTGTGGTGAGAATCGAGTGATATTTTACAAAAAGACTGTAGAACAAATTTTATTTATTTATTTATTTATCTAGCGACACAAGTTTTATTGATTATTTAACTTAAGATTACAATATACATACATATATATTCACCGAGAGATAGTAAGGTTATGTAAGTTATTATCAACATTATAATTTTTACTGAAACTTGGCTTCGCTCTAACGTCTTAAATTCTGAAATAATGTGCAATAAGTACCAAATTTTCTGTAAAGATCGCTATAATAAGATCGGTGGTGGTGTGCTGACAGCTGTACATAACTCACTTGCATCTGATGAACTAACAATTCCTGGCACTGACCTGGATTATTTGTGTTACTGTTAAACTAAATAATAATATTTTTTATCTTACTTGCTCTTACATTCCACTTAAAAGTGATTTAACAATTTACTTAAATCATATTAATGCCATCGAAAATGTCCATGCTAAAAAATATGGATGTTCTCATTGTATTGATTGTATTGAGGTCAATGATATCTATATGTATAAAAAAGGAGCTTATGTTTGTAAGACCGCAATAGACTCCTAAACTACTCATCCGATTAGCATGAAAATTTGTGTATAGAAGTTTTTTGGTACGGTGCGTGTTTGTGGGCTATCAATTTTGATCCACCTTGAACACCAGAGGGCGCTGTTGTACTACAGTTTTTTACAAAACTGCTTAAAACTCATAAACTGCTAATGCGATTAGAATAAAAAGTGGTATACGGTGGGTTTCATGTACGTTGAGTTCATGTACATCGTTGCTCAAAAATGAGAAAAAAACAACCAGAAATTTAATTTTGCGACTTTCGAGTCAAATATCTCCGCTGCTTTTGTATTCATATTGTTAAATTTTTTTTTGTCTTAAAGCTTCATCAAAGTACTATGAAAACCTTATTGCAAAAATACCGTTAGTTGATTATATATATTTTAAATATTTTTTTCAAAAAAGGTCTGAAATTTTGGAGTTTTCCTCAAAAAAAGGTTAAAAATTTGTTTTTGTTGTAAAATTAATTTAAATTCAAATTCGCAAATTTTCGACTCTATTTTAAAGTTATAACATTTATAACCAATATTTATTCCAATATTGTGTTTTTATGTTTTTGAAATAATATACAAGCTAAAACATTAATTTTTTAGGGAAAATTATCTTAGTACCTCTTACCATCTGTGTGATGGCTGGAAACTTCAAAATTACTGAGCTGATAGATCTGAAATTTCGGCAGTACATTTTTTTCAAGTACGAGATGGTTTAAATTTCTCTCACAACCCTTTAACCGCACACAAATGAATTAAAAATGCTTTATTTCCTACGGTTTTCGTCGATTTGGCTACATATTGGTAATTTAGTTTGTACACTAAGGGAAAAAATATTAAACTTATCCAAAAACTTTTTTAATTTATCCAAAAAGCGAGTAATTTTTGCACAAATAACGCGTTTACTTAAATCGACTACGTAAATATTTAAAATTTATTTAAATACTTTTTTAATTAAATAAAATATTAAAATATTTAAAATAAAATCAATAAAAAATATATTAAAATTATGCACGAATATATTTAAATATCTTTCAAATATTTACTATTTGAAAATAAAACTATCGCATTTAAGGAAAATTTATATAAAAATATTGAAATTGAAAAGCAATTTATTTGAATATTTCCCACTAGCTGCGTCGATCAAACGCCATTTGGTGGTATATTTTATTTAATTTTTTACTTTTTTCGTTCTCTAATTTATGCTATTTTTGACAGTTGGTGCATTATTATGCCATCAAATGTCAAAAATAGTTAAAACTATAAAAAGAAAAAGTAAGATAGAATAAGAAGGAAATTATACAGATAAATGACAATCGGTCCAAGACATTCTTGAGAAAATACCGAGTTGTCATTCCACCCTACAGAATTTAATCATCCATCGCACTCACATCGCACTCACAAATCATATTTGCCAAAAAACCAGGCTATATTACTCGTGCAACATTAACTAAATGAGAACTATAAGACTGCAACTGCAAGAAATAAACTGCAGGAACAGAGTGCGATGCTGTTGATGCTTGTCGGAATATGTGTGTACGTGTGCGATGCTGTTGCTGCTTGCTTGTGTGGAATATGTGTGCACGTGTGTGGTATAAATAAAATTCAAATACGGGAAAAAAACGAGTTGTAAGGAAAACATTTGATTTATCCACGTAAATATTTAAATAAAATTTATACTCAGGCGTGGATAATGCTAATATGCGTTATTTCCCTTAGTGTATGCTCACTGTCGGCAACTGTACTAAAACTGGGTAATGTTCATCTACTAGAAAACTGGGATGGCCATTATATAAGCGGGTGTGGCTCCGCCCATACAATTAAAATTTCTATTATCGTATAGCTTTGAAAGTAAAAGTAACAGTACTTACATACAAACTCAAAATGGAGTTACTATTTGGTGATCTCCTGCTACTGGGAAACTGTAACGGGCAGTGGAAAATGACAGTGGTGTCAAACTATGAGTCTAAGAAAAGTTTTGAATACACCTATTATGTTCCCATATAGTATCTGGGTGCAGCAACGCGCGCCGGGAAAAGGCTAGTTCTTAATAAAAATCACAGATCTCTAGACCTTGTATTTGTAGACAGATGTACTTCTGTAAATCCCCGTCGTTCGAACCCAGTAACTCTTCCGGAAGACGATTACCATCCAACTCTTGAAATAATGGTATTACTTACCAACGAAAATGAAAATAAATTAGCTCTTGATACGCGAAACAAATAAGTATTTAAAATTAAAAGAACAGACTTTGTTAAACTTAATGCCCTTCTTTCGCAGATTGGTAACTGGTCACCAATTTTAACTAATAGATCATTGTACTCTTTTAATGATGTCGATTTTTCAGTATAGTTTTTTAATGATACCTTGCAAAGATGCTTCTTATTATCTGTTCCAAAAAAATAACAATTTCAAGCCCTTTAATCCACCTTGGTTGACTAACGAGCTTAAGTCTTAAAAAAATTCAAAAAATCATTTATTTAAGAAATATAAAAAGTCTAGCTCTAATTTAGACTTCGCTTACTATTCCTCTTGTCGTTACAGATATCAACTTTTAAATTAACAATGTTACACTGCTTATATAGCCAAAATAAAAACTCAATTTAAAGATAATCCGAATCCTCTATACTTTTGTCAACTCAAAACGCAAAACCTCCAGCTTCCCACCTCTTATGAAATTCAATCAGGAAGAATCATCTTGCGACAGAGAGGTTTCCAGTGATATGTTTGTAAACTTTTTTAAAACAACTTACTCTGATATACCATTGAGCATGAGTCTTGAGTGAATGATCTACCACCAGTAAACTCTTTTGAAACCCCCATTATTGATTCTAATATAGTTATGCATTACCTTCGACAAGTTAAATCAAACATGCCCACGTAGTGGCCCATATGGCCCGCGTGGCCATTCATACAAATTTTTTTGCTATCTTAATTTTGTCTTTGCGATGAGCCAAAACCAAAGAACGCCTGCAAAAAATATCAACACAAACCGCACTCGTTCAGTGTTCAGCACATTTTCCAGCGAACTTTACAAAAACAAATGCATGCAAGGCCAAAATAAAAATATGCACACTCGATGATGTCGATGCTAAAGCTGATTGTCCCGTTACTTGTGTGTCGAGTAACTTTTTATGACATGTGATTTTATTGCATTCTAATTGTTTTTTTTGTTTTGTTTGCTGTTTTTGCCAAACGCAATGATGAGCAACGTTTTGTTTTTTTTTATTTTTGTTTTTATTAAGCATTGGCCTGCGCTTAAATTTTCTTGGGCCCCACTGAGTTAAATCATCTTTTACGACTGGTCCTGACGAAATCTCGAACTGCACTTTAAAATATTGTTTTATTAGCTTGTGTGCTCTCTATCAAACATTTGTAATATATAGTTCACTCAGTTTCGAGAAATCTTGGTCACCGACTTTAAAAACATGGTTTCGAGAAAAACGCGTTTGAAAATATGGGCCAGCACTGCGCGCTCTAGAAGGCGGTTCACTTACTAGGCTGTAACTTTGTTATTTTTTGAGATATCAACTTGAAATTTTCACCACATATTTTTGAGGCTTAAAGCTTTATGAAAAGTTCTGGGCATATAACTACCCTTAAATCGCACACAGAGTTAAATGCAACACTCGCATTGTTAATAACATCATTGCTTCCATTATTTGTTCTGTGATAAGAAGTATAAAACAACTCTCTTTGCCTTATACGTATATCTCTCAGGAGCATAGATTTTAAAAAGACAAACAATATGAGCACAATCGATATGGCTCATCATGACATCTCTGGCCATCATTATTAAATGATATTTTCTTCTTATTTGAACTGTTTTCAAGCCAAAAAGTGCACACGGCTCTAGATAAGTCAGTGCAAAATTCCAGTTAAGTTTATTCGCACAAATTCTAGTAAATCGCTTTTGAACATTTTTAATCCTTTTTATGTGTAAATTATAATAGGGGTCCCATATAACAATACAACCATATTCAAGAAGAGAACGAACTAGTGAAATAAAAATAGACTTTAAGGTATAAGGATCTTTAAAATCTTTTGTATTTCGTATTATAAATCCCAACATAGCCTTAGATTCGAACATAATTCTATCAAAACGTTTCGTAAAACTTACTTTTCCTCAAATAAGACTCCAAGATCCAACTTACTGCTTTCTCGAGACAAACCATTGTTTAGAATTGAATACTCAAATAAAATTTTACTGCGGCTAAAATGTTAACGCCGACTTCAAAGCTTTTTTGTTCATAAAGCAATTAATATATTCGTGATAATAAAACAAATTAGAAAAAATGGAAATAATAAGATTTCCAATATTATAAATCACATAAATAACTTTTAAATTTGACCAAAAAATTAATGGGAAAATATATTTAAAATTATTTTTTACTTTGTAGTGATTTTGAAGTCGGTTTTTTTTTTTTGTTAAAAAGTTTTTATTTGATAAAAGCTTATATTTTGAATTTCATTAAGATCGCTTCAATATTAGAGCTATAATCACCCTAACAGACGGACAGACAGACAATCGGACGGACGGAAACATGGCAATACGCGTGGAAAAAAATATATCTTACTAATTTTAAGTACCTTTGTTAATTAACACAAACACGACATATTTCACAAACATCTTTTAGTTCAATAACAGAAGTTACCTTCAAAATTAGTGCGTTTTTGAGGAAAATTTGTTTTTTCTCTCTTTTGGAAAATCTCTCCAAAATCAGTGAGCTGTGCTGCAATTATTGTTGAAATTACAGCAAATGTAGCAGCATGCACTTTCAATGAAGGACCTTTGTCTTTGCTGTCCTTTTTGAATGAAATGGAAATCTCTACAGGTTCACGTGGTCACCAATGGGCACGCGCATCTGACGAACTGCGAATAACCAGAGCAGACGAATGAGCTGCACGTACAAGTAAAGAGGGCTTGGGAAAAATTTCATCTTTCGATTTTCGGAAAACGCATTTCGATGTTCTTGTTTCAGAAAATCCGGTAACGAGTTATGGAGTTCAGATGTTATACTGTTAAAAAAAAACAAAAAAAAAAACACAAAAACAAAAAAAAAACAAAAACAGAAACAAAAACAAAAAACAAAAACAAAAACAAAAACAAAAACAAAAACAAAAACAAAAACAAAAACAAAAACAAAAACAAAAACAAAAACAAAAACAAAAACAAAAACAAAAACAAAAACAAAAACAAAAACAAAAACAAAAACAAAAACAAAAACAAAAACAAAAACAAAAACAAAAACAAAAACAAAAACAAAAACAAAAACAAAAACAAAAACAAAAACAAAAACAAAAACAAAAACAAAAACAAAAACAAAAACAAAAACAAAAACAAAAACAAAAACAAAAACAAAAACAAAAACAAAAACAAAAACAAAAACAAAAACAAAAACAAAAACAAAAACAAAAACAAAAACAAAAACAAAAACAAAAACAAAAACAAAAACAAAAACAAAAACAAAAACAAAAACAAAAACAAAAACAAAAACAAAAACAAAAACAAAAACAAAAACAAAAACAAAAAACAAAAACAAAAACAAAAACAAAAACAAAAACAAAAACAAAAACAAAAACAAAAACAAAAACAAAAACAAAAACAAAAACAAAAACAAAAACAAAAACAAAAACAAAAACAAAAACAAAAACAAAAACAAAAACAAAAACAAAAACAAAAACGAAAACGAAAAAAAAAAAAAATTGGCGTTAACGTGGACATACAGCCAGATCAGTGTCGCCAGATAAAATTACCACCAAAATTCTCTTTTTCGCACACTTAATTCCCACAAATTACCACACTTGCAAAATATCTCAAAATACCATAAAATACCTCAAATTACCATAAAATACCACAATTCCTCAAATTACCACAAAATCTCTCAAATTTTCTTTTGAGGTATTTTGAGGTATTGTGGTATTTTGTGGCAATTTGAGGTATTCTTTGGTATTTTGAGGTATTTTGTGGTAATTTGAGGTATTTGTTTTCCCACGCGTGGTAAATACCTCAAATGTGGTATTTTTTTCCCACGCGAGAGATTTTTACCACAAAATACCATAGGAATTCCCACATCCCACAATCGTTGAAAAATATCATAAGTACTATTTATCGTGCTTTTCTGGCAACATAGGTCTCTGACAAAGACCTCAAGATAAAGACCTTACTCACATTATAAGTTTTATTCACTTCCAGTGAAGATAAAACTGCTGATATATAAAAACCCAAATTGGTCAACATTTTTGAAACAAAAAAACAACGATATGAAATTTAATTTTAGGTTACTTTCGGCTATTTTTGTTATCGACCAATTTGTGGGAAATTTTTTTAACCCACCTAACTGGCTCTTACAAGATGATCTTTCCAGCAAGCCTACACTAAGGGGAAAAATATTAAATTTATCCAAAAACTTTTTTAATTTATCCAAAAAGTGAGTCATTTTTGCACCAATAACGCAGTGGCGTCCGTGGCGTAGTTGGTTAAAGTGCGTGGCCGCTATGTCAAAGAATCTGGAGACCCAGGTTCGAACCCCAGCAGCGACAGAAATTTATTTGAATTAAAATAATTTTTCTGTATGGCCGCCACCTCTCTGCAGACAATGGCAAACCTCAGAGAGTAATCAAATGCCATGTAAAAGCTTCTTGAGAATAAGAACATTACGTTCATCGCCGTTCGGAGTCGGCCTAAACATGTAGGTCCCTTTCTCGGTCAATTGTGTACAAACTTAATAACACACGCACAACACAATTGATCATAAGAAGCTAGGTCAAAGTCCTTTCAAGGGCTGAAATGGCCAGTTATTTATTTTTTTTTTTAACGCATTTACTTAAATCGACTACGCAAATATTTAAAATATTTTTAAATACTTTTTTAATTAAATAAAATATTAAAATATTATTATAACAGAATTAATAAATAATAAATTATAATTATGCACGAATATATTTAAATATCTTTCAAATATTTACTATTTGAAAATAAAACTATCGCATTTAAGGAAAATTTATATAAAACTAGCAAGAAATGATCTTCGACTGGGCCGAAGTTAAAATACCCCCACGGCCAAACCAAAGTATATTCAAAGTCTTAAGAAGTCAATAAAATGTTTGTTTGTAAAAACATTTTCGTCATATTTTAACAGAAAACTTTTTCTTTTCATTTTTTTATAAAATCTCTTTATATGGGAGGTGGGTGTGGTGTTCACTCGATTTGGTTTTCACTATATATCAAAGTTCATTTGCAAAATTTCAAATCCATATATTAATTTTTGTGGAATTTAAAGAGATTTTACCTTTTTGATAAAGTCACTTTGTATGGGAGGTAGGCGTGGTTTTCATCCGATTTGGCTCATTTTCGAACTTGACCTTTATTTTTGACATAAAAGCTTAAATATACCATTTCGTGATGATAGCTTGAACATTACGGCTGTAATCGTGATCACAGACAGACGGACAGACGGACATGGCTAAATCGACTCGGGTGGTGATGCTGATCAAGAATATATATATTTTTCTATACCTACCACGCCTCATTATGGGCGTTACAAACGGAGTGACAAAATTAATATACCCCCATTTACGTTTTTTAAACGCGGGGGTATAAATATTGAAATTGAAAAACAATTTATTTGAATATTTCCCACGAGCTGCGTCCATATCAAACGCCATTTAGTGGTAAATTTTATTTTCTTTTTGTGAAAATATGATTTGTGAGTGCGGTGGTGAGTGCGGTGCATGATGAAATCATGTAGAGTTGTCACCAGTGTTGCCAGTCTAGCCTTTTTGAGGCTAGATCTAGCCTTTTTTTCTGTCGTCTAGCCTCGAAAAATACCATCTAGCCTCTAGCCTTTTTTTAACCTTTTTTGTTTCGTTCTAGCCTTTTCTAGCCTTTTTTGATATATTGCTTAAGATGTATGGACCAGAGATCTGCATGAATGGAACCATTTGTTGTTTCAAGTTCCTTTAGTTTTTCAACTCCCTTCAAGTCGAGGCAGAGAAACAAAAAGTCTGTGCGAATCATAGGCAGCAAGAATTAAGTCGCCAAATGTAGAAAACTGGAAATGTAGAAACTTGAAATGTAGGGAAAAAGTAATTATTTTGCCTACAAATTGTTTATTTTCAAGTAGGTTTTCGAAGTTCGAGGAAATAACTTCGTGTCGTCAGTGCAAACTTCGTTACTCGAGTTAAGAATTCAGTTTAACTTTAAAGCATTGGATTGAAGTATGTTTGTGTTCTTTTGTTGCTTTTTTATTTTCTGCACCTGAACAGGGGAGCTTTAAGTAGGGCCGGAGAAGGTTAATATGTATGATTATTAACCCTTATTACTTTTACAAAAGGAACATTTTTCGCTTCGGGACCCATTCCCTCCGACCACTCCGCAGGGGTTAATTAATTTCGTCACTTTGTATAGAAAAGTATAAGTAGACGTTCGTTAGTGGCTTCCTACGGCAGCGCAGTCGCTTAAACTTGAAGAGTAGAAAGTCTGATTTTTTTCTATCAATTAAGGTAGGGAAGAAACAAAATAGAATCAAGTCTGACTTATGATTCGTTTTTCAGAAGCTAGTCGTGGCTTGTTGGTTAGAAACATGTCAAGTCAAAACTTGATTTTTTCAAGTTACTTGATTTTCAATTGACTTGTTGTAGATCTCTGGTAGCGACCCAGTGCACCCTGTGCACTTTGCCCTAAACATAATATATTTGGCAGCACTTCATAAATGAAACGTTATTTCAGCTAGAAATGGAAAAAAACAAATATTCTTTGCAATTCTGGTTTCCATTTACTAAATATTTCAATAAAGTTTCTAAATTCATGAAATGAGTTAGAAAATAGATGATTCTAATGATGAAACTGAAAGTACTTCCAGCTCCAGCAATGCACAGAAAAAAAAGAGTAGAACTTTTACCTAAAAATGTAGTCAATTCAGCTAAAGTAATCCGGTGATTTTCAGTCAACGAATTTGATTAGGTGCGCTACCAATTTCTAAATGTTAATTATATGCAATTATATTGAGTAGTTTAACTTCGAGAGTAGATAAAAAAACCTAAATATTTAGGTGTACCTTCAACCATAAAATAAATAAGACACATAATTTATTAGAAGAATAAGCTAATTTTTTTTAACTATGACCACTTCAGATTAGGCAAGCCACCTACTAAGTGTAGAAAAATCATCTAATTATTTAGATAGCATTCCCACTTAAGAGTGGGAATGCCGTGCAAAAAATATGTTTTTTGTTTTGCAATTTCTATTTTGAAGTGATTCTATTTCTTCTTCAATTTCTATTCTATTTTTCCTTATGTGACTGTACTTCATTTCGTCACATCATAGAGAAGAAAGATTTGTTTTATAGTAGATAGAATGAGAGAGATATATACATTGTATAACTGACTGAAAAAAATTTATTTGTCACCGCTGAGGGTCGAACCTGCGAACTCAAGATTTCAAAAACAACGCCTTATCTATTGAGGTAAATTCTCCATACGGGAATGTTCGTTCTCTACATACCAAATAATTAAATTGCTGTAGATGCCCAGTGGAAAAATAATTTAAGAGTTGTGGACCTCATATTTTTATATACATTTTGTTCACAAGTTATCAAACGGGGTAATAGCAGAGCGGTAAAACGTTTGACTATAATGCCAGCGGCCCGAGTTCAATGCTCGCATTTGACAAAAAATAAAATTTTCTCGCTTTGTTTTTATTTATGTTTTTTATAGGAGAGCGCTGTGCTCTCCTTGGGCTAACACTTTATGATATGTTTCACTTCTTTTATGTTTTGCGTTGCACAGAAATAAAAAATTCAAATACGGGAAAAAAACAAGTTGTAAGGAAAGCATTTGATTTATCCACGTAAATATTTATATAAAATTTATACTGAGGCGTGGATAATGCTAATATGCGTTATTTCCCTAGTGTACGAACAAATCGACAACTTGCATTAGGTAAAATAACTAGAAGAATTAGATGATTTAATAAGCAAAATTTTAGTTGAATTAACTAATTTTAATTAGGTGAATTACCTAATTCATGATTGTTTAATTAACTGTGTAAGTAGAAAAGTTGTTGAAAAGATTAGGTGAAATAGAAAATTACACATTAGCTAAACTAGTTTAGGTAATAAATCAATTCTTTTATTTTCTGTGTATAAAGAGAGATTCATCTTTGTTTACTTTTGCTAACGTTGTCTATCAAAAAACATTGAATTGATCTGAAATGTGATTCCCTCAACCTCCTTACATTCCGTGTAAATAAGGGATATTAGAGTGTTTAAAAAAAAAAAAAAATAACCCGCCATTTCAGCCCTTGAAAGGACTTGGAACTAGCTTCTTATTATCAATTGTGTAGTACGTGTTAATAAGTTTGTATACAATTGACCGAGAACTGGACATACAGGCTTAACGCTGACTCCGAACGGCGATGAACGGAATGTTCTTGTTTTCAAGAAACTTTACATGGCATTTTGATTACTCTCTGAGGTTTGCAATTGTCTGCAGAGAGGTGGCGGCCGTACAGAAAAATTATTTTAATTCAAATAATTTTCTGTCGATTTGTTTTTGTATCAGTTGTCAAAGTGCTTCACATCTCTTTATGTATAGTTTCAGAACAGTGATAAACACTGACCACAGCGACAGTGGGGCGTCCCATACAAGTTAGACGAAACAATTTACTTTCTGATTTTAAATGATAGGGGATGTAAACACAAGTAAAACGAATTTATTAAGAGTCAAGGTCTATTTTGACCCCCTGGGAAACTATGGGCTATTTTGAATTTTCAGAAAGTTGTTTCACTGAAAACGCTCTTGAAGATAAAATTTTTAATATGGAATTTTTTGCAAAATCGTTTTTTTTTTTTGCAAATAGTTTACATCGGTAAAATACTTTTAAGAAAGTTTAATCAAGACTTTGTCAAAATGTGGTTTGTTTACTGATTTGAATCATCAAATTTATTCATCGACAAATCCTATAGGGATCGCACTGTATGAAAAATATTTTAATCGGTGTGCTATGAACAATAAGTGGTACATACCTCAAGTGTCAAGTTCATCGTGTTATGTCAGGTTGAGAATGTGGAACACTAATCCAAATACAAGGAGATGCATGCATTTTAGTGAATCAATGATTTGGCTTTCAAAACGCATTCATAAAGAAGCAAGTTGTTGTTTCTATTCTAAAATCTATGTATTAAAAAAGAAAGCTGAAAAATATGTTAAATCATACTTTTGCTAATAACTTTATTATTTAATAACTGATTTAATTTTTTTTTAATTAGTTCAAAAATTAAAACCATGTCTTTTGAAGAAAAACAAATAAAATTATGTCAATAACTTCTTTTGATTTCTTAACGTTTGAAAATGTAAAAGTTTAAAAAAAATGTGCGTTGATTATTTTAGCGTCTATTATTTTGCAATGGATTGACACATTTCTATTATTTAAATAAGAATACGAAGCTGCAAGTCTTATCTTTGTCATAATATAAAGGTTTCTGAAATCATACAAAAATTCTGTAAATGCAGAAAGTCATCATATATTACCACTTAATGAAATATAAATATAAGTGGGACGTCTTGTACAGTATTCGTGTTGAACAGTGTTATCTGTCGAAAAAAATATATTTTGGTTAAATTAAAAAAAAAAAAAATTTAGTCATCCTAAAATCGAAAAAGCGGTCTGTGCGGTCCTCATGCTCGATTTTTATACCTGCCTGCCTCATGCTTTTAAACTGCTTCAAGTCCCTTTGTAATCTCCAAATTACTTTCTACTTTTGTGGGTCTTTGTTAGATTTGAGCAAGGTCGCACGTTTGCAGAGGTGTCTTGGGGGTTCCACGCAGGATAACAACGAGAGTGTCAATCAAGTTATTTAGAAAATCTCTCCAAAATCAGTGAGCTGTGCTGCAATTTTTGTCGAAATTGCAGCAAATGTAGCTCTGTTGTCCTTTTTGAATGAAATGGGCATCTCACCAATGGGCGTGCGCATCTGACCAACTACGAATAACCAAAGCGGACGAATTAGTTGCAGTTACAAGTAAAGTAACGTAGCCAAGAGCAAAAAGATGCATTGGACATACTGAATGAGAGTGTTTCACTGTACGAAGCTAGCATTGATGATTCTGTGTTAGAATATAAGATTATATCCTTTTATTGATGCTCAATTTTGTCCGTTTGAGTATAAAAAATTTAAATCGATTTTCTCGCAAACGTTGTTTTTGAAGTACGTGAACATTATAACTCAAAATGTACTTGACCGATCCTTTTGAAATTTTAAACACTATTCCTAAACACGCAAATCAACACGTACACAGAGGTAGTTTTTTCCACCATTTATTTTCACTTTGTAATACCAAATTCACCGACATTTTTTAGCGAAAATCGCGTTTTTCAAATGGTACCGAAAATAAAAAAATCGAAAATCGAAAAAACTCCTTCTGACTACCAAGGGAAAATTTTACTTTAGCAAAAGCTAAACAAAACAAAAGCAAGAGCAAAACCAAAAACAAAAACAAAAACAAAAACAAAAACAAAAACAAAAACAAAAACAAAAACAAAAACAAAAACAAAAACAAAAACAAAAACAAAAACAAAAACAAAAACAAAAACAAAAACAAAAACAAAAACAAAAACAAAAATAAAAACAAAAACAAAAAAATTGTGCTTGATGTACAGTTCCATGCACACAATTAAGAACGATTGGTTTGTTTATTTTTCTATTAAATTTTTGTATAATGCAAGTAAAAAATTCAAGCAAATCCTTACCCATTCGAATGTTGAAGAATCCCTTATTATATGCTTTGTAAAATCTTTATCGGTAGCTTACCTGTTAAAAAGTAGGGCATCTTTTTACGATATCCGAAAGGAATTAAACGTGTGGCGTCCGTGGCATAGTTGGTTAAAGTGCGTGGCCGCTATGTCAAAGAACTTTGGAAACCCAGGTTCGAACCCCAGCAGCGACAGAAAATTATTTGAATTAAAATAACTTTTCTGTACGGCCGCCACCTCTCTGCAGACAATAGCAAACCTCAGAGAGTAATCAAAATGCCATGTAAAGTTTCTTGAGAACGAGAACTTTCCGTTCATCGCCGTTCGGAGTCGGCGTTAAGCATGTAGGTCCGGTTCTCGGTCAATTGTGTACAAACTTAATAACACGCACAACACAATTGATCATAAGAAGCTAGGTCAAAGTCCTTTCAAGGGCTGAAATGGCCAGTTATTTATTTTTTTTTTTTTTTTTGAAAGGAATTAAACGTGCACATAATTAAGAACGATATACAAGAACTTGATTTTTTGTTATACAATATTTTATTTCAGTTTTATTTAGTTAATAGTTGGTTGGATATCCATTGCTTTTAAGAACCGCTGCACATCGTCGAGGCATTGAGCCCACTAGATCTTCACATACTCGCTTGGGAATGCTTGCCCAGGCCTTTTGTACTTCAGCATAAAGTTGTGTGAAATTTGATATTTTTAAAGCACCAACTCTCTCCTTCACCACTTGCCAGAGGTTCTCAATCGGATTGAGATCCGAACTACACGATGACCAATCCAATACTGTTATCTTATTGTCTGTAAACCACTTCTTCGTTTGACCAGCAGTATGTTTTGGGTCATTATCTTGTTGTAGTATCCATCACACGGGTAAGTTTTCATCTGCATATGGTATCAAATTGTTCTGCAAGATGTCTGTGTATTGGAACTT
Source organism: Pherbina coryleti (assembly GCA_943735915.1). Taxonomy (NCBI): domain Eukaryota; kingdom Metazoa; phylum Arthropoda; class Insecta; order Diptera; family Sciomyzidae; genus Pherbina; species Pherbina coryleti. Next base: position 95,729,533 of record OX030949.1, on the reverse strand, counting down.
GTCCATACGACTCTCAATTTTTGCTAGTGGACCAACGCCGCGCCATGACATACCGCCCCATACCATTATGTTACCTCCGCCGTGCTTAAGTGTTGGGAGTGTGTACCTTGGGCTAAACTCAGTTTGTACCGGGTGTCTAACATATGATCTGCTATCTAACCATACTCAATTAATCTTCGTTTCATCAGAAAATAATACTTTTTTCCACTCTTGAACAGTCCAGTGCCCATATTTTTTAGCAAAATTAATTCTTTTTTTACGATTCTGCTTGGACATTAAAGGGGTCTTCCTGCAAACACGTCCAAATAAACCAGCTTCTCTCAAACGACGTTTAACTGTATCCATGGAAGGTCCAGATCAAAATTTTCACCAAAAACAGCTACTAAAATCTTTTTAGCTGATTTGTGCGGAAAGTTTTTTGACTCACGAACAATCAGTTTATCCTCCATTTTAGTCGTTTAACGTTGTTTACGTTTCGGGGCACATTCTTTGGAGTTTAATATTTTTGAAAATGTCGAATAGCATTAAACACCATCGTTTTTGAACATTTTATAATATTGGCGATTTCACTATACGACTTTTTTTCATTAAACAGTTTTACAATCAACTCGCGAGTCACAGGGTCACATGACTTATTTTTTCCCATATTTGTTTTCTTATTTTGAACTTTTATTGAAATCAATTGAATTTTTACAATATTTTAATAGCCGTGCAGTATATTTAAATCAACTGAAATGACCTTATCAACTGAATATACTGATCGTTCTTAATTATGTGCACGCTTCAAATTAGCAACATGTTAGCAAAAAAATCTTTTGAGAATTTGTTTGTGCATTAGACCACAACAAAATAATTTTTCCTCAAACTTCGTCTCTTGGGTACTTTGTGGTAAGAGTAAGAGTTAGGTTTAGTTTAAATTAAATTGCAATTCAGGTCAAAAATGAATACGATGAAATGGTTCTTAACTATGTGCACGGCACTGTATGTAGATATACAGCCAGATTCCTTTTTTTTAACAATCGTCTTTGTTTAGGTCTCTGACAAAGACCTCAAGATAAAGACCTTAACTCACATTATAAGGTTTATTTACTTCCAGTGAAAATAAAAATTCTTATATATAAAAGTCCAAATTTGTCAAAATTTTTAATACAGAGATGTAAGATTTAATTTTTGGTTACATTAGGTTGGTTGCATTTTTGTTATCGACCAATCTGTGGAAAATAGTTTTAACTCAGCTAATTAACTCTTACAAGGTGATCTTTCCAATAGGCCTAGTTTTGTCAAAATCGTACCCTGACATGATATGAAATATTATTGAAAAGCTCTCCATTCAACTTTTGCAAAAGCGTCAAAAGAAACATACGTAGATGTGGTCGAAAACACGTCAGATTCTCTAAGTATTAATAAAATGAAAAAGTATAATTGTAAATATCATTTATTTTTCCATTTTATATTAAAAAACTCGCTAAAAACTGTGGAAATCTCGTTGAAAATAGAGCAATTTTTAGTTCATACAAATAATTTATTGTCCAATGCCTGTCCGAGTGCTGTCTGGCTTTTGAAAACACCTTGTTTGATTGGAGCGTTAATCATTGTTGATTTTTATGCCATTTAAGGAAGTTGAATTATATCGTTCCCAAGAGAAAACGTTGCCATGGCATGTATCTACAGATAAGCTTAAAAATGGAGCGATTACAAATACAATCGAGTTAACAAATGATGACGTTTTTATATGTCAGACGCTAAATGCGTTGAGTAGGTACTTTTAAATTAACTGTTTTTTTTAGTAACTATTTAGTAACAATGGCTAACATGGGTGTTTGCTTGTGTGAGCTGCTGTAATTGAAAAAGTGCTAATTTGACATGAATATTTATTTACTTATCTGACAAATGACCAAAGACTTACTGTATGGGGAAGGAATGTCTTCAGGTTGCGGTGTTATTGATGTTATTGCGGTCAATTCATGACATCAATATTTGCCTCGAACAAATCCGGTTAAATGACGCATTTGGATTGGCTTTATATATTCAAGATATTCTGCAAAATTATTGCATAATAATTGTAGAATTTCTTAAATGCTTTCTTCACGACTCAAAATTCTTAACCTTTGCTACGCCATTAAAGCATTAAAGCATTTACCATTTACAAATTATAAGTCATGCATTAAACATTTGCCGCTACCCAAGCACTGACATTTTTCCAATGTAAGTAAAAAATGCAAATTGCACTCGCTGCTCAAATAATAATTTTCAACTTTTCCAACAAGCATAAAAAATCAATTACCTTTGGAGCGCTTCCAAGTAAATACAAGCTAAGCAATGAGGAGGACAACAACAATAAAGCGTTGACGACATATAAAAATGGCAATTGTGGCAGCAGTTTTTGTTTTTAGTTTTGGTATAATTACCGTACGGTTCAAACTTACAAAAGTTAACGACCGCACTTAAATCGGTTAGAAAAAAAAAAAAAAACAAATGGAAATAAAAAAGTATTGCAATAAAATGTTAATTCGCACTCATCCAATTTGAATTGCATTCTAATTTTGAATTTTGAAGCAGTGCAGCATTGTTGAAAAATGCATTTAACATGGATATGACCGGGTATGGGCACCACTACATTAAGGTTCTGTGTAGTTTTTGTGTTTGTCGTTTGTCTTCAATTTGTTGTTGCATTTTGTGTTACTACATAAGCCTTTGCTTTCAATTCTTGCTCTCAACGCTCCCAGAGCGCTCTCTGGCCCATAGCTGGATATGACTGACAAAATAATCCAAGTGTAAATTTTGCGTTAGTTATGTTAATGGATTTAATCGGTTCTACTTACTTGATGACGCACAGCGTTTCGCACAGCATTACTGCCTATATAGAAGGCTTATACAAGTAATCTTAACCCTTTTGACCCCAACGTTACCTGAGAGCAATTTCACATGTTTGTCGTCTTATAGTTAAAGCTACGAACAATATTGTTTTCTTAAATTATGTAATGTTGATGGGTTAGTGTTTTGAGAATCAAAAGCAAAACAAATGATGCAAAATTTACTGTTACTGTTCCTGCTATCTTTGGAAGAGTGAAGTGAAATTGTCGCTAATCAGCTTATTGCAAACTGGAGTTATCAGAATTAAGTGCACTGTTTTCGATAATAATTAAATAAAATGCGATTAGGCATTGACCTCACTAGGTTTTGTAAGGTTATGTTGTCAATTTTTGGCCACTCTTCTCTTATTGCGTTTTCAGCTCTTTTAGACTAAAAAATTGTCTTCCATCTTTGTAAACGTTCTTTGACAAAATACCCCAAAGATTTTCCATTGGATTTAAGTCCGGGCTGAGAGCAGGCCACTTCAATAATGGTATTGATCGCGATTTTAGAAAGTCTTTCGTGTGCTTTGCGCAGTGAGTAGATGCATTATCCTATTGAAATGTCCAGTTATCACCATACAAATCACTAGCAAAATCTATTAATTCACTGTCCAGTAACTCCACATAGCGCTCAGCAGTCATTTTGTTTGACACAAAACAAAACATATTTTAGACTTGCCTGTGTGGCCAAATGCAGCCCAAGTCACAAGCGAACCACCTTGAAAGTTTCTTCTTAAGCATGTTTGGCGAGGCTTTCTAACGTCTTGCCAGAACTATTGACTGCATTCAGGGCCGTTGAAATTTAATTTTTTCTTATCACTAAATATAATGTTTTGCCACTCTTCTTCCCAAAATTTAAATTTTTCTGCAAACTTTAATCTTGTGCTCTTATGGCGTTTCAGTAGCATAGGTTTGGCCATCCTTTTTTGATACTTTATGTTACTGTCTTCGTTTAAAATTTGTTGTACTCTTCTTTGCGTAATATTTATTGAGAGTTGCTGCATTATTTGCTTGGCTCTAATGTTTTGAGTAACCGCAAGGCGCTTAATTTCTCTTTTGTCTCTTTCACTAACTTTCGATTTGGGACCAAGTCTCTTCGTTGTGTGATAACTGTGTGGGTTTTTTAAAAACTTTACGATAGAATTTCTATGTTGCTTTAATTTAGCAACTTTCTCCATCACTCCCATTCCCACCTCTTTATAGGATTTAATACGGACTTGTTCGATTTCTGAAAATGACGTTCCTCGAGGCATTATTGTCTTTGAAATTATAGAAATTAATAACATATTAAGAGTTAATGAAAATTTTGTTCTTATTTTACCTCTGGCCTTTATAAAATATTTTTGATTTTTTTTTCACTGTCGTTTACAACGAACTGCACTCTTTAAATAGTTTTTAACAACTAATGCACATATAGCCATTTCTTATAGCGAGAAAAAGTCAAAGTTCAACATTTGAAGATTACGGTACAATAAGAGAGAAAAATCCAAACAATTGTTATTAAAAAAAATCATAGAACAACAAATAATTTTTCTGCGTACTCAGATTTTACCATAAACTTAATCTACACTAGTGTACAAGTGATAAAGTTCATATATTGTTAGGCACATATAGCTGCTTCGCTGAGTGTACATACATCACAGAATATTAATTGGAAAGTAAGTATAGTGGATATAAAATATTTTATTTTGGTTATGACGCCACATATGAGAAGTTTGTATAATGAAGAGATTAAAAAAATGTAAGAGTTCGATTGGGATCAATCTGAAGATGAGGAAAGTGAAGATAACGAAGAAGATGTCTCGACTATGTTGACTAATTTAGAAGGTATTGTAGATTCTGTATATAGATTGTAGACTTTAAAATATTAGAATTCCTGCCTTGGATTTTTCTGTTGAGCTTGCCAGATATGCAAGTTTTACTACCCATTAGGCCGGAACACATAGAAGGCACGCATGCATTAAAGCATCTGACGTTTGAATTGAAAACAAGAAACCTTATGGGGTGACGCTCTTTGCAGCGCGCATTGAAGTTGGCAAACTTTCAACTTTTTTCAAGCATCAAGGCATTGACAGGTAAACAGCAAACCAAACGAATAACAAACAAAACAATTTTGCCAGACAACATATGTTTTATATGCTTGCTATGTGTTTCAAAAAGTATGCTTCAAAAGCATCATTGCATGCATGCTTTCTATGTGTTCCGGCATATTCTTCTTTTAACACAGAAGCAAAATCTGAACCGTCGGCCTCTAAAAACTTCTGGGTGTCATTTTTAACTTATAAATCAGAGATAGCAATTTTCCGCGAGTGTTTGGAAAATAAGTTTCCTGTAGAGTATCTTATCGTCTTCTTCGATACTGAGGTTATTGATAGAAAGGATCAAACAAATTTATATCGTCATCAGATAAACAATATTAAAGTAAAATGTACTGGAGAGAAAATATAAGTGGTACATTCGAGTTTTTTACTGATGTCAGTTACAAATGCTCGACTTCTTTACAGGAAGCAGTGTTATTTGCTTAAGTATACCGAAAAACATTGATTAAATTCTGGCTAACATTGCAACTGTTGCACTATTACAGACCACCAGTTCTTAGTAATAAACTTAAATAAAAATATAAGTTCTTCAAATAAAAAATTCTATTCTATTGAATTTACTTATGCCACTATGGCCCAAGGTTGCTTACAAGCAACTCTCTCTACGACCCAAACGGAGGGGCATTAAAGCATACAATTTTGCACAAACACTCCTTGAGTAAGGCATGATTCAAATACCAAAATAATTTCTTGAACAACAGGAAAAAATTTGTGGTCGAAAGGGTTAAGCGCTTGCAGTTGCGTATTCTACTAAAAATTTTATCGCTCCCACTGTCGAACGCGTACTTTGTGCTGAGACAATCAGAAATAAGCTACCATTCCGCGTATCTACCCATGATACAATTATACAAGGTAGGAGTGACAGTTTATTCGTCTTGTACCAACTGTCAAAAATGAAAGAACGAATGAAGCACAAAAGAAAATAGAAAATAAAATATACAGGCAAATGACAGTCGGTGCAGGACACTGGTGAGAAAATAGCCAGTTGTCACTCCTACCTTGTATAATTGTATCATGTATCTACCAAAACATATGCGCTCATGAAAGAGAGTGAGTTGTCTCACTCGAGACTTATAAGCAAATGAGGTAGATCGAGAAACGCACATTACAATAAAGGGCAAAAATGAAAATAGGTAGAGTTCTGGATAATTAAGCTCCTTGGTGGTTCATTAAAGGCAAGAAGGTTCGAGCGGGATAATTTATCAGAAAAGATGGCTCTTTAAAACTTTCGTTCCCTCTTGCGTGACATGAACAATTGTTTGAATGTTTCTTATATTTTTACTGTTCAAAATTGAACCGGATTGCGAAAATAAAACAACACGGGTTAATTATTTTTCAATATTTATTTTATCAACTTTAAAATAATCACCATCGGAGGCGATACACATAGGCCAATGTTTTTTTCTTTTTTCTTTCTTGAAAACATTTTTGTCAGGCCGATTTCGGAATGGCCTTAAGCTCCTTCTGCGAATTCTCTTTGATGACTTCAATCGTCTCAAAATATTTTCCATGAAGCGACAGTGTGAATTTGAGGAATAGAAAAAAGTCACATGGGGCCATATCTGGCAAAAATGCTGCTTGTTGAACGATATTGACATAGTTTTTGGTCAAATAATCACATAGAATGCGTGTTGTGAGAGCTGGTGCATTATCGTGTTGCAAAAACCATGAGTTGCCCTCCCATAATTCTTGCCTCTTTCGCCGAATATTCTTGCGCAAACGCTTTAAAACACTCAAATTGAGCTTTGACCGATTGACCTTGCGAAAAGAATTCCGAAGAATCGGAACCGGAAGGTGCACGACACCTTGAAAATCGTAGAAAACAATCAATATCACCTTAATTTTTTTAACGATTTTGTCGTGTTTTTTTTGGGTTTCGGCTCATATGGAAAGCGGAACTCTGCAGAATTTTAAGCTGTTTCGAAGTCATACTCGTACACCCAAGACTTGTCACCAGTAATGATGCGCTAGATATCCGTATCGTCCATTAAAATCATCTCCTGAGCGACAGTGATCGAAAATCTTGTTGAAGGAAATTCAGCAAATTTTGGGACAAGTCGCGCTGCAACCCGCCGCATGCCTAAAACATCATGTTAAATGGTGTGCGTCGATCTAGTCAATATATCAAGATCGGTTATATCTCTCACGGTCACATGACAATTGTCGAGTACAATTTCCTTTACTTTTTTGACATTTTCATTTTTTACTGATGTTGGTGGATTAGAAGGGTGAGACAAGTTGTCAACTGATGTATAAGTAAGACCCTCTTTAAATAATTTGTAGCACTCAAATGTCTACGTATGTATGTGATAGAGCACACTCAACACAGATATCCTGCAACATTTTCAATGCATCCGGACAACAAATTCCGTAGGTAAAACAAAATTTCAAACACACTCCTTTTTTTCCATTATAAAATTTGCAGGTTAGATTCGTGGTGAACTTGTTAACAAAGCAATAAGAAAGAAACTACGTGACAGATTGCGCTAAAGATTAACGCCCAAGCCTATAACATTGTTACCAGCCTTAAAAAAAATCAATAGGTTTATCACAACTGTTGTTGTTTCATTCGCACAGTCTGATTCAATTGTGAACAGAAGGTATAGCATGCCTTGAAGGTAACCAAGGATTTTCGTAGAAACTTGTGAATTTGAACCTGAGGCAATTGTTATGTGTTTACTAGGGATGTAACGGAGGTTCGAATTCGGTTCCGATGATTTTGAATCGGAATTACAGTGATGTGCGATGAAATAGAGCAGTGCTATAAAAATTATTTAACCCGCATCCATCGGAAATTTCTAGAAACGAAAAGTACGTTGTGCATCAATTTGATGCAGATACAAAAAGACAATATTATTCATTGGAATATTGTCAATTTATTAACTATTCTAGCGCGATAAGTATAAGACTATCTCTAACTGTAGAACTGCTCACTTGTTTATTTTGATATTTTAGGAAGGTAGCTAAAATTCTGAATTTAAATATGCATATTTGTTTTTAATATATGAATGTGTTTCAAGAATTTGCATCAATTTGATGCAAACGATGGATGCGGGTTAAATCAAAAAATCTAAGGAAACTTCGCATTTTTAATTTTTTGTTTTAATAGGTAAAAAGAATAATTAATTTAATTAATATTAGTACACTAATTAATTAAGTTATGTGTGAAACATAAACGAAAAAATTCAAAATTCAATGATATGTCCTCTTTCGGCTGTGAATTAAAATAGAGCCAGAAATAGTTACTTGATTTTAGCCATGACTTGTGATTAGAAAATTTGAAATTTCATGATATAATCAATAGAAGTGATTGAAATATAATTATTTCTACCTCAATACTTGGTGCAGTAACCATTATTTCTGATAACTTCTGAGCAACGTCTAGGCATCGAATCCACTAGTTCTTGGTACTTACTAGCTGGAATTTTCTTCCATGCGTCCTTGATTAACCTCCAAAGATCATCTTTGTTGATTGGATGTCTGTCTCTAAGAGACACTTTAACCTCTCGCCCTAAATTTTCGATAGGATTAAGGTCTGGCGACTGTGGCGGCCAGCTTAAAACTTCGATATTTTTTGTCTCAACGATTCGTTTGCCCGCTTCGAAGTGTGTTTCGGGTCGTTATCCTGCTGAAACACCCATCGAAGCGGCATATTTAACTCTGCCTTCGACACCATGGTTTCACTCAAAATCCTGGTGTATTTTAAAGCATCCATCTTTCCCTCGAAGCGAAATAAGGGACATGTGCCATTATATGAGAAACACCCCCAAACCATTATACTCCCACCGCCATGTTTAACGGGCTTTTATAGTTTGTTGAGGGAGGAATTCGGTATTGGGGGGTCTTCTCATAGAAATGCTGCCTCGGTCTGAGTTAAATAAGTTAACTTTGGTTTCATCTGACCAAAGAATGTTTCGCCATTTGCTCTTTTGCTAATCGGCATAATTCTTTGCGAATTGAAATCATTGCCGACATTAACTTTGGTCAGGAATGGTATCTTCCGAGCACGTTTAGCCTTCAACCCGTTTTTAATTAAAAGTTTTCGAATTGTTGAAGTGTCCACGTCCAAGGAATATTGTTTCTTGAGAGCGGAATAGGTCTCAAACGGATCTTTTTTTACGTGACGTAGGATTCATATTTGCAAACTGGTACTTATTTTGGGTTGTTTTCCTCTGGTGTCTTTTTTTTTGTGTAAACTTTAATGCGTTCTCAACCATTTTCTTTGAGCAGCCAACTATACTGGCTATTATCCTTTGGCTTTTACTTTTCTTACTTAAATTTTTTATAATTTTTCGGTTTTCAGAACTGCTGTGCTAAGCTATAATGTCCACATCGATGCATTAGAATCGATTCAAAAACAATTCTTACTTTTTGCTTTACATTTCGTTGGAACCCCAATATTATTCTTGCCCCTTATGGAACCCGCCTCAAAATTATTTCCCTGCCTTCCTTAAGAAGCAGAAGAATTATGCTAAATGTCTCATTTTTATACAAATTACTCAGTGGTGATATAGACTCACAATACCTCCTTTCTTCATTAAACTTCAACATCCCTAGCGGAGCCAGATATTTCCAGCTTTTTAAGTTGAGTCAGTGCACTTCTAATTATGCCCTTCACGACCCTTTGCGATGTATGTATGGTGATTTCAATAGCAACTTGAAATTAAAGTCTTATAGCAGTCTTAAAATGCAAAATGATATTACATTTGAATACTTAACGCATTCCTTGTGATAACAAATATAACTCGCGATCATTGTGTAGATTTTACGATTTAACAAATAAGCATCATCGAATATGATAGATACTTTAAGTTTTCGTTTTATTCAGTTTCGTTGCTTTATTTTTTTATGAAATTATTTTAGATCTTCAGTTCTATAGCTTGCCAAGTTTGAAATGTGACAATGTATACCGTGTCTCTCGGCTTGGTGTGTCAGAGTTTATCTCTTTTCCATACAAGTTTTTACCTGCGTTGGCCCAAATGCATATCCAAATGATAACTTTAGCTCGGTGTTCCCTTATTTTAGTGACCCGAATATATAAATATATTGTGCCTACACAATATACATATATTTACTTGTATATCTGTGCTATGTTTGGTATAGGCTTGGTGTTTGAGAGTTGCATCTCTTTTCCACGTAGGATCTTGGGTTGGACAGTGGCTCCAAGCCGAATGACAACAATTATAAATGCGGTTATATATGGTCTAATAAATTACTTTGGATGTTGTCTTGTATTGCTTCGTATTATGAAGAATGTACTATTATTCGATGATGTTTATGATGTTTACATAAGTACAAAAATTTCTCAAATTTCAAATGTTTCTTTACTTAATTTTAATTTCCGCTGAAAGGCCAAGCAATTGTGCTTAGTGGAGGCTTTTATTTGCCAACAGGTGGTAAGTTTTAGCACGTAGGTGCATTCTATCAGTCCGGCTGATCCGGTAACTTCTTAGAATGTAAATCGTGCATGCGTATGGCGCGGGTCATACGTATCTATAAAGATTTCTTACCTCCGGGTGAATCCAAAAAAAAAAAAAAAAAAAGAAAAGATCTTCCCATTTTTAGACCTAATTGTTTGAAACACAAAAATATATTTTAAAGTCATAAAACTGAGAACTCTAACTCACGTTCTGTAGTAAACTTTTATTAAAAAAGATCTTTTTAAATACAAAAAATGTTTCGAGTTCTCCATTAATTCTATTTTTCCCTTTTCCTTGGCTCTATTTTAATGTTGGTTGGCTCTATTTTAACGCACTCACTTTAAATTTAATAATATTACAGTTTCATAGATTAGCGAAAAACAAGGGCGCAATTGTACTCAAAAAAACTGTACAATATTCATGGGAGAAGTGGTTTTTAAACTACGGTTCGTTCAGAGCATGCCAAGTTGTTACAAAAACTTTTAATTAAGTAATATCATCAGCAAGTGCGTGGCTCTATTTCATAGCACATCACTGTATAACGAAGATCGAAACGCAGCAATTTGATCGATTCGAGTTCTACGTTAAATAATTTTGACAATTTATAAATTCGCTGACACCATTGTGCTTCAAGATTAACGTTTGCTTATTTTCGTTTTCTATTTTTCCCTTTTCTTTTTCGATCTTCTCTAAGGAAAATAATACATCTTTCTTTTACTCCGATTCAGTTCCGGTTCCGACTCCGGCTCCGGTTAACTTACCTCCGTTACATCCCTAGTCTTTACATTGGTAAATTCAAGTTATTAAGCAATCTCATTCACTAACAACAACAACATTTTTGAGTTGTAAACATTCATTGATGAATGAGGAAAGAAATTAAAGTTTAATGCGTAGTTCTATGGCCTGGGATTGTACCCAGGGACCTCTGGGGTGGTCCGTCTTTCACTAAAAATGTACTAAGTCACTTTATGAGCTGTGCTTTCATTTCCATACCCATTCGGCAGATAATTGGTTTTTTCTAATTTCACTACCAAGGTCTGGGCAACAAATCTTCCCCCACGTATAATTTCTAGTTAATCCGTTTTCCATTACAATCCTTTTCAAAAGGTTTACGAGTAATTAACGCTGAACTCCACGATATGAGCTACAAAATATTGGCATATTCGACTTATCTAAATTGTCGATATTAAGTTGAGCTGTTTGCGAAGCACTTTTAATGAAAACATCCATTCGTTGAATCGCCCAGATGATCGCTGAGTGCCTCGTTCAGTCTAGCCAGTGGGTAACTCTCTCAGTGTTAACTCACGTGACATGTGAATGCGCGCCAAGATAACCAACAAATGGTTGGTTGGCAGGCAGGCAGGTTGCATCGACATCGGTGTTTAAGTTTACTACGCTCAAGTATGCCAACTTATGTGTATTTGTCCAGCTGATTACCACTCATAGATAAAACGAAATCCTGCGGAGACAACAGCAGCTACTTACAAACCACAAACACTAGCTACAGTTGAAGAGCTGTAGCCACAGTAGCGCAGTCAGCTAACAAATTTCTTTAGACCTGAAAAGTAGAAAATATGCTTTAACTGCATTAGTCGCAGATAACTACCTCAACGCTGCGTGGCGAAGATTCACCACACTTACCGGTGTGGATTGTAAGTAAACTTGTCCGACTCGCGATCGCTTTGTGTTGCTCACAAATAAAAAATACAAAAAATAAAAAATAAAATGGGTGCCAAATGGGAACTCGAACTCCTGGTGTGTGCGCGCGCATTAAGTGGCCACAAAACGTGCGAGACAATGAATTTGCTCACATTGACGCAGCTTGGCTTTTATGGAGTTAATTGGATTTTACTTGTCGATCAATGATTTTTAAATTATTGGTCGAACTAATGCTGACGAGCAAAGGCAGGAGAGTGGAGCTGCACGCAACAGCAGGTGATGGCGAAGTATCACCATGGGAGAACATAAAACGGACCCCATTGCGATTGGCGACATTAGTGCGAACTTGACGTTGATGGCGGAATGGATGGCTCGATGGATGGATGGATGAATTGGAGTTTGACTGACGCTATAGTTAGAGTGAAATGTAGTTTGAATGGGAAAACATTAAAAATGAATCCAATAAAAAACTGAGCAAATAAATAAAAGCAATTTGAAGCAAATTGCTTTTGTATGGTTCGGAATGGTTGGAATGACACAGGAAATGCTGTTGCCTCAACTGGCTATTGACGGTAACATAAAACCTGACTGATCTTGTTTGAGCAGACTGACTGATAGATGATTTGAAAAAAAAAGAAAAAAAAAATGCTGTAGTTGGTGCACGTTTATTCTACCACACAGAACAAGAAATGTTAGATAAATCTTGAACAAATTTAAATCAAGGTCAGCTTTCTACGAAATATTATTTCGACTACAGCTCTCTTTGACACCCATCAGTTGCTATACAACAATTTTCATTTAGCTTTATTTGCACTTTATATCTCGGTACAGCTTCTCTTACATATAAATAAAGTGTCTTCGACATCGTTTGCAATTAATTCTTAACGGTTAACATAACATAATAAGCAGCTAATGAATGTCAACAAAAAGATAACAAATGTCATTTTGTGCTAAATACCAATTGATTGATCGTTATCTTATTTGATGACGACGACAACAACAACAAAAACAAAAACAAAAAGAACGACAACGACGACGACGACATCCACAACAACATCCTCTCTTATTGCTGTCATTTGATGAATCTTCGTGTGACAGACATATTCAGTCTACAACAGAAATATACAGAGTGTACACTAAAGATACACAACAAATCAACATCAGACATCAAAAATAATCGCATCACAAAAAAAAAAAATAAAATAAACTATCCAAGGTAACCCAATAAACCAGAATGGTTTCATCCTTAAAAAAATCCATTCATTGAAATTGTTGGCCTGGCGAAGGCAGTTGTTGTCGTTGGAGAGAGAAGGGACTCGAGGTTAGAATTTGTTGAGTCAAAAGTAGTTATGAGCAGGGCTCGTATGTCATCTCTTTCCTGTTCTTACATACATATTTTCTGAAGATGCAAAAACACTATTCATAGTCCCCGGGGTAAAAACTTAAAATATTTCGAACATTTTTTAGTCATTTTTAAATATTCCTTGTTTTTAAGTCATCTTCCATACTTAAATGTAGTTTTTTTAAGTAATTTTCTTGGATTCTGTCACAATCAAAACTTTGGAATAATTTTTGGAAAAACTTTTTTTAAAAAGTGTGTCCCAAAAGTCACTGACATCTTAATTTTTTAATAAAATGTATTGTTGTGTAGAATTTTTTGAATGGGGATGATGTGGATTTTGTTGATCGTTTTCGATTGGCAAAAGAAACCATCTTGATGATTTTAGAGCTGATGAAAGACAAGCTACATTGCGACAAACGACGTAAATTGAGTAAATTATTGCTTATACATACTTTGGACGGATTAAGTGGTATTGTTTGTTTAATCTTCATTTCAAAAAGCTCAAGTGAGTTACAGCTAATCACTCAATTTTTTATTTTCGCTACGGTGATCTTGGATTAGTTTAGGTCGCAGTGGCGAATTTCAGTTGTGTGTGTATTTCATTAGTGCAAATTATGTTATAGAGAATGGGTGTATCCCTGCTATATTTAGGCCACAATTCGTAATAATGAAAATCATGCAAGGGGAATTCCTGAGTGTTTCGAGAGAATGTTTGAGCACATCCAAATTTCTGCGCACAATCGGTGCAATTAATTGCACACACATGAGAATTCAATCGCCAGGAGACGAGGACGCTGAAAGCTACCAAAATCGAAATGGACGGTTCTTTTTAAATGTTCATAAGATATTGTGGCGCGTTTTCAATTAAACAACATAATATTTATTACTGTACAGTATTAACACGCATAATATGTTAATGTTAATTTTAATTTTAATGTTAATGTTAATGTTAATGTTAATGTTAATGTTAATGTTAATGTTAATGTTAATGTTAATGTTAATTTTAATTTTAATGTTAATGTTAATGTTAATGTTAATGTTAATGTTAATGTTAATGTTAATGTTAATGTTAATGTTAATATTAATGTTAATATTAATGTTAATGTTAATGTTAATGTTAATGTTAATGTTAATGTTAATGTTAATGTTAATGTTAATGTAAATGTTAATGTTAATGTTAATGTTAATGTTAATGTTAATGTTAATGTTAATGTTAATGTTAATGTTAATGTTAATGTTAATGTTAATGTTAATGTTAATGTTAATGTTAATGTTAATGTTAATGTTAATGTTAATGTTAATGTTAATGTTAATGTTAATGTTAATGTTAATGTTAATGTTAATGTTAATGTTAATGTTAATGTTAATGTTAATGTTAATGTTAATGTTAATGTTAATGTTAATGTTAATGTTAATGTTAATGTTAATGTTAATGTTAATGTTAATGTTAATGTTAATGTTAATGTTAATGTTAATGTTAATGTTAATGTTAATGTTAATGTTAATGTTAATGTTAATGTTAATGTTAATGTTAATGTTAATGTTAATGTTAATGTTAATGTTAATGTTAATGTTAATGTTAATGTTAATGTTAATGTTAATGTTAATGTTAATGTTAATGTTAATGTTAATGTTAATGTTAATGTTAATGTTAATGTTAATGTTAATGTTAATGTTAATGTTAATGTTAATGTTAATGTTAATGTTATGGTTTTACTGCAGATTTGGGCACGCGTTCTGTGAAAAATAAAAAGTTACAAGCAAAAAATATGTTTTTTTTTTTTACCAAAAAGGACCTTCAGGAGAATCAAAAAGGCTCCAATGTATACAGTCGAAACTTTCTATAACGAATTCCAAGGGACTGGATATTTACTTTGCTATAAAGAAAATTTGCTATATAGAAAACAAACCCAATTTAGTTCCTTTTAACATTTTTTATTTGTAGTAGTCAGTTATTTTGGTTTGAAGTACATTTTTCCACTTTTCTTCTTCTACATATATAGTTTTCTAATACATTTAGAGAAGCAAACACAGTATTTGGTAAGTTGGTTTTCATTTCCAAATAGGTGCGGAAACCTTCTACTAGTAGTAATATCCTTCTACTGGTAGTAATATTTCTACCACGTGCGGCGAATACCCATTTCAACATTGCTTCGTCAATATCCTCAAAGGTACAAGTTCGAAGCTTCTTGCGGTTAATACTGGATGCTGGACACAAAGCTTATCCTTGTTCTTTAAAATCGTAGATAATCTACTGGGAGAAATTCCAAATTGCTTAGCAATGTTTATTTTGTAGCTTTTTCCTTTTCAATTTCATTTATGATCAATAGCTTTTTTCCACAGTAATACTTATTCGCGGAGTCATTTTACAACTTACTATCACGAATACAAAAGTTCGGTGGTTCCCCAAAATACACTTTCAATTTTATCGTGAATAAAACATGTACATAAATATAACGAAAAGTTATTTGAGTTATACATATATGTATATTGAAAACAAATTTGAGCTTTAGGCCAAGTATGTTGACAACAAGAGAAGACAAAGAAGACAACATCCAACAACAACAACAACGGCTCTGTATAGAGCAAATCACACAGCTTGACTATGCAGACTGTTTCGTTGGCCGCTACACCAACTCATCAGTAGTCTTTGCATGACTTTACACTGTGATGTATATTATATATATACATATATTGATATATTTTGATAACTTGAGAAATTATAACTTTACACAACTTTAATGCTAGAAACGTCAACTGACGAAAACCAAAACTAAATGAAACCAATTTTTAATTGTAAAAATTAAAATTTTCAACTTCTCAAGTTAAACAACTTGACAAGTTGACAAAAGTTATTTAACTTGTAGAAGTTAACAAAAGTTAGAAAAAATGAATAAAACGGCCCTAAGAATCTTGCAAATGGAGCCAATTGGAAGTTCAATTGTTATTTGGATATAAATCTCTATCGTTTCATAAGGCTCTTAATGCTCTTTATGCATTGAATGACATATAAAAAAATTCCGAACCTGCAAAACTTAAGACTACCTTCGAAATATACCCCATTCCGTTAAAAAAGAACAAATCTCGCAAGCATCCAGTTAATCAACGGATTGTTTTATGGTTGCAACAGTTTGAGTTTTGTTTCAAGTCAGTTTGCAAATGTCAATATTTATTATGTAAAAGATCGACAAATGACGAAGTTTTGACAAAAAGAAAAATAAAAAAAAAAAAAACAAAAAGTAACCCCTCACTACTAACAACCAACTGACGACAATGGCTCAACGTCAATTGCAGTTTCCTGCCCAAAGAAAGCAAGAAAGCTCAAACCGACAAAATCGAGCCATATTAAAAGCACATTAAAACTGAAACGTTTGCCAACTGATGCATCTTTTTCAGCTTCTGATCTGCTTATTCTCTGCTCTTCTCTGCTCTGCTTTGCTCTAGTGCCACAAGTAGGACGACGACTTGTCCTCTGTAGCGACAGCGCGAAAGGCAATTATTTTTATTATATTGGAATTGATATCCTTTCAATCTCTTCCAATTATTTTTTGCATTCAACAATACCCAAAAGAATAATTAGGTACTTGATTGACATGCGGGATAAGAAGACATACGCTTGGAATGCCATAGCAAATTATCGTGCGGCTACTGTGCTGCTGCTGCTGCTGCTGACTGTGTGGACTGTGAAGGACTGAGGAATCTTCAGAACCTCATATCTGTGTAAATGTGCAGATTAAGGCACGATCCGCTCGAGTGTTTTTGTTCCTTTTCATTTGTCTTTATGAACCAACTTTCAAACTTGCTACCACTGGCTTATCTGATCTGCAGCAAAAGATCGCGCCAACTCATTTGACGTCCGATCTTGTCATCGCAAAAGCTGTGGCAAAAAAAAAAAGAACAGTCTAAAGAAAAGAAAGACAATGCATGACAAAGTCATGCAAAGAAAGGGAGTTGGGCGCTGAAACTTGTCGGGCCAATTACAATATGTATAACTGTGCGATGCGATAAGTTCTTTCATTTCATTCTCTCTCTCTGCTCTTCTGCTACTGGAAGCGATGTGTTTGCGTTACTAAATTGGCTACCGCGTTGAAATTGTCCATTGTCTGTGTCAACGATTAATCCTTCGAGCTGCTTCGTCACTTGTTTAAAATACAAACAATGAGTTTTTAGTTAAGGTGGAGTTTAAGTCACCATCAATGGTGGTGTATCTTTATATAATTCGTTTTGGAAGCGCATATTTTTGCTGCAGGCTTCATTGTGTCTGCGGTGCAATTGTTTTGTTGAGTAGCTTGCAAGTGTGGCAAGCTGCATAGATTGGTCAACTGGACGGGGCCAAGGGTTGTCCACATCTTTATCTGATTTGGGATAAAACTGTGACTGCGTTCAAAGTAGTTATTATAAATAGCAGTAACTTTTTTAAGTAAGCATGAGGAAATTATTACTATACTTCATATAATACCGATGGTGGTTAAAATTATTTAATTTTTAATGTATTTTCCAAGTATTTAGCCGTCAAGTTGAATAATTTCCATGCCAGATAAGTACTTTTAACCAAGATCATAAGCTTATGGTTCAAGAAAATCTTTATACTACATATCAAACCAAAATTTATAACATTGAGATGATGAAGGTGTAAGAACCTTGATCAAAAAGTTCCCGGAATCACCACCGTGTGGCGATCTCAGTGACCCGATTTGAGTTCTCTTATTTGTTTTTTTTTGGGTGGTCACATCTGTCATTGACATTCTATGAAATTTTCAGCTTGATAGCTTGACATTTGTAAAAGTAAAGTTAAAAATGGCTTCAATGGTGCGACGACATTGCAAATGTTAGAAAAGTGTTTCGGCAACGATAATCTGAAGAAAAGAGTCATTTATCAGTGGCACGAACATTTCAGAAGTGGCCGTGAGTCCGTGAACGATAATAAACACAGTGGCAGGCCATCGACATCGAAAACCGACGAAAACATCAACAAAATCAAAGAATGGATGACCGTAGACCGCAAATTGAGTTGTGCCTTGCTTTTGGATACTTTCGCGACATTTTGGGTAATGATTTGGGTCTCAGATGTGTCGCTGCAAAACTGGTTCCGAAAGACCTGAATTTCATGCAAAAAAGGGACCACGTTGATTTCGCAAAAGACATGATTTCCAAGGCCGAATCCGACCCAGCATTCATCACATGGATCATTACTGGAGACGAGACGTGGATTTATGAGTATGACAATCCAGACATCAAACCAGTGAATAGCGTGCACCGAATAGCCGCGACCGAAAAAAACCACGTCGATTTCAATCGAAAAAGACGGCGATGCTCACAGTTTTCATGGATTATAAGGGTGTTCTGTATCATGAATTCCTTCCACAAGGCCAAACAGTCAACAAGGAGTATTATTTGCGAGTTATGAGAGTTCTGCATGAAGCAATTCACCAAAAAAGACCAGATTTGTGGGCAAACAACTTGTGGATCTTACACCACGATAACGCACCGTCGCACAATGCCAGCATTATCCGTGAACATTTGGCTAAAAACGAAACAAATACCATTCAACAACCACCGAATTCACCTGATTTGGCTCCCTGCGACTTTTTCCTATTCGGTCAACTCAAGAAAACGCTCCACGGAACGCGTTTCAGCACCCAAGATGAGATCATGGAAAAATCGAAGATGGCTCTGATGGCCATACCGCAAACCGAATATTAAAAACGTTTTGAGGATTGCATCAAGTGCTGGCATAAGTGCATTAGAGTTGATGGGGAGTACTTTGAGGTGGAATATACGTGGGAGTACTTTGATGTATAATCTTGAATTTTTAATTTCCTGAAGAAACTCCGGGAACTTTTTGATCAATGTGGTATCTTCTGGGTTACATTCTACGAAAAAGTTTCAGGGTGTTAAGGGATTTTCAAAAAAATATTCTTAGGTATGAAAGTAGCTCATAAGCAAAAACAATGTGAATATACGGCAGTATGTAGTCAATAAGGCATCTTGTTTGAAGATGCTGCATTACTTCAACAGATTTTTTGTAATAAGCTAGGAATCGAAGGTGTACGAGTATCACCTATTGAGTTAAGTCTATCTTTGGCTGTATTTGCGAATTAGCATCATCCTATCTGGGGTACCATGAGGGGAAGTACCTTCCTAAATGCATTTTTTATTATTATTAAAATTATTGGGAGGGGTAAGGAAACAACCTTTTAGAATATAATAAGATATGAGGTATTTGGTCTCACTCTTACTGGATCCAACGTGATAACCTCTATTCAAAATTGGATTGTCCTGATTTAGGTCGCCATATTTAATCTTAGAAACATAAGGTTTGATCTGAGGATACAATGGGTGTCATGCAATTTTATAAAAACATAAGACACAAATTGGAAATTGCTTAAGACGAAGGCTAGAACGTTATCCAAACCACTCAACTCGATGCATTTCTACTACGAAAAAGATTGAAAATACATGTAATACAAGTATTTCCCCAAAACTGCCCACTGAAGACTACAAAGTTTCGAAGAGATGTGGGTAGATATAATAAAGAGCTCAAGGATGCAATTTCCGGCGAGTGTGGTGGCACAGAACACCCTATCGGATACCCTATCGATCAAACTACTCAGTAAGTTGTGTTCAAAAATGTCTTTCAGACAAACTTTAAACTTCTGATGTAGTACGCAGAGCTTTATCCAAATTCAGACCATACAATCAACAAAACCTGATAAAATCTACATGTTCCTATTACAAGAGAGCATTGACTCCATAGTTCTTCCACCCACACTGATTTTTAAATGCAGTTTTACATTAGAGGCTTTTCGAATAAATGAATTAAGGTAAAGGTTGTATTTTTAACAAAGGTCAGAAAGAATCTTGACGAGAAGCCTGGTCTAAATCGTATTGACCAAACAGGAAAGGAAAACAATTATGAAACAGACTACAAGGGAGACGATATTTAGCAGAGAAATAGTGTTCATATGTATTGAGAAATATTTTTTACTTAAACTTTAAATCTGGGAAACTACAGTGTCTGTAAAGCGTAGCCTAACCGGGCCACTAGATTATGCACTCAAGCAGGACTACTTTCGTCTATTTTCGTCTATTTCCGTCTATTTCATCTATTTTTGAAAACTCCGTCTTTTTAATTTCTGAAAACTTATCCAAAGGCTCAATGAATCGATTCGCCACCGTGCACAGCAATTGTAGCTTTGTCCATCAACTTTATGGAAGATTTTGCGCAAAGATCTTGGCTTGCGACCTTACAAGATCCAGCTTGTGCAAGAATTAAAGCCGCGAGACCATGCAATGCGTCGTGATTTTGGTGTATGGGCCGAAAATGAGATTGATCTCGATGCTGATTTTCATCGCAAAATTTTTTTCAGTGATGAGGCTCATTTTTGGTTGAATGTTTGGTTGAATGACTACGTCAACAAGCAAAATTTCCGCATTTGGAGTGAAGAGAATCCACATGAGATCCTTGAGACGCCATTACATCCACAAAAACTGACTGTTTGGTGTGCTCTATGGGCTGGTGGAGTCATTGGGCCATACTTCTTCCGAAATAATGCTGGAGAGTCAGTTACCGTTAATGGAGACCGGTATAGAGCCATGATAACCGACTATTTTGTTCCCGAATTGGATGGCATGAATGTGGATGAGTTGTGGTTCCAACAAGACGGCGCTACTTGCCACACAGCGCACGTCACAATCGATTTATTGAAGGAAACATTCGATGAGCGCATAGTTTCGCGGAATGGACCTGTCAATTGGCCACCAAGATCGTGTGATTTGACACACGATTGGATTATTTTCTTTGGGGATATGTGAAGTCGCTCGTCTACGCCAACAAACCAGAAACGTTAGGGGACTTGGAGGCCAAAATTCGTGGCGTTATTGCCGACATACGGCCCCATATGCTCGAAAAAGTGGTTGAAAATTGGACCTGTAGAATTGGCTTTATTCGAGCCAGCCGCGGCGGCCACATGCCCGAAATCATATTTAAACATTAATGGCATAAAATTATCCTTCCAATAAAGCCAAATTGATGGACATTAAAACGATTTTCTTGTGTTTTATTTCAATTCGAAGTTCTATACCTCTAAAAAAAAAACCCATTAGAAAAAAATTTAAGCCTGATATCCACCCTGGACGAGAGAGCTATTGACTTTTCTAATGAGGTCAAGTACATGGTGGGCCATTTAAAGCTTCGGTTTGGTTTTTGGTAATATTAAAAAAAAAAAAAAAACACAAACTATTTGCTGAAAATGTGTTTTCGTTTATTTTGAACCTTGTAAAATTGTTCTGATCACTTGTGAAATATGAATTCGCGTAAATGGTTGACACCAGAGCGAATTTTCCATCACATTTCGTAGTTTTTCCGGCTGAATAGCGGCCATTTCATGTCGAATATAATGTGTATATATATATATATGTATATGTAAATTCGGCATGCAAAAGAATCATTCTTATATGCCAACAACTTTTGTTAAATAAATTGAAATTGAAATTGAATATTGTCTTTCAAGGCTTCGAAGGTCCGTGGCTTGATGACATAAATTTTGGATTTCAAATAACCTCACAGGAAGAAGTCTGGAGGTGTTTAGTCGGGCGATCGCGGAGACCAGTCAAAATCATAATTTTTCGGAATTAAGCGATCGAGTAATAAAGGACCCAGTAAGGCGATCGTGGCTCGGGCTGTGTGAATTGTGGCGCCGTCCCGTGGAACAAAAAGTTGTTTATGCCACTATTGGTCAGAATTGGCATTAAAAAAATGTGTTAGCATGGTCCAATAATGCTCTGTATTGACGGTTACAGTCGCTCCAACGTCGTCTTCGAAGAAGAATGGTCCAGTTATGATTTTCCGCAAAAACTCCAACCCAAACAGTCACGCCTTGGTGGTGAAGATGTTGTTTGTGAATTAATTGAGGATTTTCATTGGCGTAGAACCGACAATTCTGCTTATTCACGACCCCATTCAAAGTAATATGGGTTTCATCACTCATGATAATTTTTCGCCAAAAATCATCGTCGGTTTGAACCTTGTTTATCAAGAAATTCGAATAATCCAAGTGACGTGGCTTGTCGATTGGCAAAAGTCGTTGCGTTCATTTTGTACGGGAATAGCTTTAAATCAGCATAAACTATGCGAAGGAGACTCGTGCAAGGGATGCCCAACTGGCAAGAACGGCGACGACTAGATGTTGACGGTGATCTCTCAAGACTAGCCTGTACAGACTAAATTTTCTCATCAAACCCCGAACGACGTCGGAATTGATGACTGGCATTACCAAGACTACCTGTAGCTATAAATTTTTGGTGTAAATGTCTAATGATGTAGTCTTGAGTGTTCCTAAGCCGATCTGAATGCAAAAGAAAAAGTTTTATGGTTGTCAGATGCCGTAGGTTAAAATGGCCCACCCTGCACTTATAAAGAACTTTTGACAAGCGATTTCTTTGGAAAACCAACTTAAATAACACTGAAGGAACAGTTACATGTGCTTTATATGCCAGGAAATACCTTCATCGTAACATATTGGGCCAAAAATTGCAAGAGCTATCTTATCTTACTATTATATAAAAATGAAACTTGAAATATTGCCTTTTTGGCGTTGATGCAAGGAAACTCAAGAACGGCTGAACGGATTTGAATGAAATTTTTACTATTCAAATCGTAATTAATTGTAAATTGACACCGTATACTTAAAATTTTGTAATATTTCAAAGCTTAGAAGTTAATGGCTAAGAAACTGTCAAAATTCAGTATTTTTGGAAAAATTTTGCTCTTTTTTCCATTTTCTGCTTAAACCGTAAAAGATAAGTGAATATAATATATTGTCAAATGAATGATCTTGCCGATTCTAACAAAAAAGTTGATGGTGACGTGCATCTAAGATCAATAGTTTGAAGCTAGCAGATATGTTGCTTTGGTTCTACAAAATGCTTCTCAATGCTCAGAAAAGACATTCTCTGCATGGAAGCAGAGAGAGATAGCTCTTTGTTCGCGAACAGCAGAATGCAAAATTTAAAGCATTTTCTTCAAGCGCGACGTTTGTTGCTGCTTCAATGTTTCATTATTCAGAGAGAGTTTTTCTATTCAAAACGTTAAATAGTTGCGTGCAGAATTCTTAAGCTGCAAAATAGAAGTGCATGAAATTTATGGTAACAATTTAAGATTAACCCTAGAACTGTATCGTGGGGTGAAAAAGCACCCCAGACTGGCTTAAATCTCGCGCCAGACACAAACGCCTTTCGTTTACGGCCCGGGACCGTAACAATAATTCTGTTTCAACGTCTGAGAGTAGAGGGAGCATGCTCGCGGCATCCGTACCACGTGGTTGCTCAAGCAGTGAACTTAAGAAGTGCGTCTGGGGTGCTTTTTGACCACACGATACAGTTTGTGTATATTTTTCGTCATCTTAAAGTTTTTTTATTGTCGTGTTGTTTAAATTTTTTGGCGTCCGTGGCGTAGTTGGTTAAAGTGTGTGGCCGCTATGTCAAAGAACCTGGAGACCCAGGTTCGAATCCCAGCAGCGACAGAAAATTTTTTGAATTAAAATAATTTTTCTGTACGGCCGCCACCTCTCTGCAGACAATGGCAAACCTCAGAGAGTAATAAAAATGCCATGTAAAGCTTCTTGAGAATAAGAACATTCCGTTCATCGCCGTTCGGAGTCGGCGTTAAGCATGTAGGTCCATTTCTCGGTCAATTGTGTACAAACTTAATAACACGCACAACACAATTGATCATAAGAAGCTAGGTCAAAGTCCTTTCAAGGGCTGAAATGGCCAGTTATTTATTTATTTTTTTTAAATTTTTTGGACAAGTAATGAGTGTATAGTGGCCCCACTTCACATATATTTACATATATACGATCCCTTCAACTTGATTAGTCGCACTTGTTTTAATAACAAAAAATGCTCTGCTCTCAATATTGGTTAAAAAATAACAACAACTACTTGGAATAAATGCTCATTGAATGTACTTACCAACAACAACCAAAAATGTGCACTCTCTTTAAAAAAAACGGTACCTGCTAACAAGTATTTAAGCAGATATAAAAAATATTACAATTCTTACTCGTTCATTAGATTAGACGCAGTACGAAATTAAAGTTTTCAGTGATACAAGTTAACTTTGAATGATGAAATTTTTTTAATCAAGTGTTTTTGAGGCGTAGTACTTTATGATTTCAAATAAAGATGTTTTTTTCCAATTTGAACGAAATTCTTATTCATTGTAACGATCTGTGCGGAAAAATCGTTTTTTTCAAATTCTTGCTATTTGCGCACTTTGATTTCTCAAAATAAATAGCATTTTTGGAAAATTGGCCAAAACCACTATAATCCCCTTAAACATAGTATCTCTCCTTTAGAACCCCGTTGGAATTACTAGATTTAGTCAAAAACTCACTGAGATATCGTAATTTTAACGAAATATAAAATTTTTCCTAGTTTTTCACGTTTTTTGTCCTTCTTGGTCAATATTCCCGGACCCTCCAAACTTTTGGCCAAACAATTTAGTTCACGTGATCCTAGGTCAAAAGACGAAAAAAATGAGCCCCCATGGAACCATCAAAGTCACACTGTGTCCGAAATACGGGCCCTTGAAAGTTGGGGTTTTTTTTCACCCCGCCATACAGGAATAGGTAAAAAAAAATAGCGATACAGTTCTAGGGTTAAATTGAAACGCCATGCGATGCAAATTACATTGCTTTGAAGCTGTGCATTGGTATGGGTTGAATGGCTTTTTTAGCATGTTTTTACGGCATTACATAGCGTTAGTGTATAATTTCGTCACTGAAATAGGACCTATGAAAATATTTTAACTTAATTTGATTTTGTTTATTGAAAGTGATAAAAAAATATTTTTAATTCATTCCATAAACATAAATTTACATTTGAAAAGGTAAGGACTTATTAAAACCAATATCTTTCCAAAACAATTCACGTTATCGAATACGAGTTTTATATAATTGAGCTACAAATTGTGTTAATTAGCCGAAGTGCATTGCATAAAATGTATTTTCATACCATTTAATAATATGGTTAAATAAGTAGGGGCATGTCTCCGGTTAAGAGCCATATTTCCTTAAATCGTCATAAAATTGTCTGTGCTAAATATTTTTCCATGAGACCCTATCGATTAGTAGCAAGCAAGCAAATTATGAACGATTGCCTAAAACCTTATTTTTTTGTTTAAAAAAAATTTGAGCCCGGTTATGAGCCACCCCAGAAAATCAGTTGGAAATCAAATAACTTGATGACTATTGAAGACTATTAATAAATTTTATTTTTTTATGAGAAAGCTGCTTTTCCCACGGGCAGTTATATGTTGGTCTTTCTAGAAGATAATCTTAAGAAAATCCATCAAACCAATTTATTCTTACGAATAACACAAACACATCAAAAAACATTGTTTGTACATAAATTCTTACATGATTGCAATTAATATGTCATGGAAAAAATAAACCTATTAAAACGATAATAAGACAAATTTTTTACAAAAAATGCGTAACTTTATTTTAAGATACATCGCGGGCAAAGCCGCGGAGGGTTGCTAGTGCATACATATATTGCACTTGCCTGGTGCTCTATTACTCCAAACTGTTTATTCCAAACCATTACTCCAAAAACGAACAAAATCCAAGATCCTCGAGAAGCTGCACAGAATAGGATACTTACGAATCATTATGGTTATTATAACGTCATTAGAACTTGCTCAAGTCAAGTTCTGGGTACCTACTGTGAAGATAACAATAAAAAGGAGGCACGTATCGGTGTGCCCAAAATGGAGGATAAAGTGCTTGGTTATCGTGGAATTATAAGGGTCACATGGTGTGATAACAGCTAAGAAGTACCCATGAATCTAAACTTGGAAGCGGAGTGATTTGAGCAGGAGTTTATGGCCCCAATTTATTTATTTATTTATTTATTTATTTATTTATTTATTTATTTCATCTAACAGAGATCAACTCTTACAGACTACTTATATTAAATTATTCATATATACATTTTCAATTGTTTCAATAGTTTCAATAGTTTCAATAGTTTCAATAGTTACAATAGTTTCATTTCAAGTCGTAAACATTGGTGATAAATACATTTTCAATAATTTCATTTCAAGTGGTAAATATTAATTGTTTCAGTGGTAAATTGTTTCAGTTGATTTAGGAAAGAGGAAAAGAAAATTTAGAAAGGTTTTTAAAGCGAAGGACCATGGCCTGGCCGGGAATCGAACCCGGGACCTCTGGGATAGCAGTCGAGCACGCTACCTACTCGACTACCGAGGCGCCCAATTTAATATATAGCTCTTTCAATCAGTCTTAATCTAACCAAATTTTAATCGGAAATGCATACCATTGAGATATGTGCCACAAAATGCGTCCGTAGGAAAGCTATATGGTTACATATCTATATATTCCTAGATCCTCAAGTAGCGTCAAAGGCCACTGTATGCACTGGAATAAAACGATAAAATAAAATTGTGGGTACCAGGACATGAAGAATTTGAAGGCAACGTAAGGTCGAATTAAATTGCTAAAGAGGGGTATACAGACCTCTTATAATCTCTGAATCAAACTGAAGTCTACATTGCAGAAAATGTTAGAGTCTGTGAACATAAGAAATGTCTGTACCACTGGTGTAATTGCTATAGGCAGAGGCAAGCAAAGAGATTTCTATCTCCAAGTAGAGTTAAATCGACGCATCGACTCTAGCTAACCAAAGTCAAGTTCTTATCAAAGTCCTTGCAAGGGCTGAAATGACCAGTTTATTATTATTATATAAATGTTGGTTTTTTTTTCAGCTTTGAACCAAGAATTTCCGTTATAATACGTGTTCAATGGGCAAGAAGGGTAATCAAGTGAAACATGCAAAGTATGCTCCAAGCGATACCGCCAAAATATTTTAAAATAGAACCTAAGAAGAGTCTTAAGAAATCCCATCCACAAACTTCTCTATCACCAATGACAAATTTTAAAACATGATATCGATGAATTTTCAATATCAGAATTGTTAATTGCGTAGGACCATGGCCTGACCTGGATTCTAATGGAGGACCCTTGGGTGGCAATCAAGTGCTCTACCATTCGACTACCAAGATCACAGATTCAAAAGTGATACCGCTGCCTATGTTCTCTAACTAATCAAGACTAAACGTTTTTCCCACTTAATCACTTTTTTTTCTGTAGCCCTACGAAAAAAGTTCAAATCTTGAAATAATACGACCAGGGGTTTTCTTTTCCAATCCAAAATCGGTCTTGTGGCTTATGGCATCGTTTTGTTGAAACCACATATTCTCCAGATACATTCCATATTTTATGAGAATTATCATTTTTTTAGTTCTTTTAAATTTTAAAAGAATTTCTCCTGTGATATAATAAAACCAAGAAAGCTAGTTACTAAGAACCTACGAAAATTTCGTTAAATCGTTCGAAAGTGAATATAATTCTGATTATTCACAGGGTGTGTAAAAAATTTCTTTCGTCCAGGTCTCGTGTGCACCCTAGTTAGTATTGGTACTGACGTTGCCCCATACAACAACATCACCCTAAGTCATGTGTTGATACGGTCAGAAGATTAAGTTCCTATTTCGCTTAATAAAAAAATCCTTAACTGCACCAGCAGAAGCAGCAGCAGGAAGCGTCAACAATATTTCGTAGAAGCCTGCGGTCGTTTGTTGCCGATCTTTATTGCCAGATTGGTTTATTTATAATAATTAGGATCGTTTTTCGCATTTAACACAACCTTTTCACGATGCGGGCCAATTCCAGCAGCAGCACCTTATCAAAATCTTATGCCGCACAGCACAGGAGCATGTGTCCGACTATCTACTTGCTGGTAAGCCGACCGACTAGTCAGAGGATCACCGGTTTGCCCCAGCGACACAAGTGCAACAATGCAATCAGATGGCCACTTAACAGCCTTGCAGACTGGCTTCTGTGTGCTTGTTTATGTGACGCGTTCTACGCTGCTGCTCTGATCGTTTGTCGCCATGATCCTGATCCTCGGTGTGGGTAGCATAGCAGCAGCAATGGAACTCGTAAATTCTTAAAGCTCGCACCTTTATTCGTGTTGTGCCTTACGCGATGGCAATCGATTGATTTCTTCTGCTTCTTTACGCCGACTCAGTACGTAGCACAGCCGCAAGAATAACTGCTGCGGTTAATTCTGCGTGTGTATCTTTGTTTATAATTTAAGCACATTTACATCGCACAGTTTATTAAGTAACTTCAATTTGCGTTCCAATTACATGTTGTCCGCCTCTTCGGCATATTGATTGCTTTATAATTATTATTGCTAACAGAGGCGTTTGTGGTTGGGTTAGTGTAGCGGATTGGTTGGTGATAGCAATTTATTGAGCCTATTATTCAGTTGAACAAAATTGGATTTGAAGTTGGTTAAGAATTTTGTGCAGTCGGCAAGTGTCAGAAGATGTGGCAAATTTATTTATGAGCCTTTGAAAAATTGCTCAATTAACAGCTGGATTGAGAGATGAAATTAATCGATGATTTAATTATGATACCGAACTGGTTATCTTCTCTTTGGGGTTAGTGGTGTGTTCTCTTATGTGGTAAGAAAGGTGTTAATGATACTCAATGAATTATAGGGAGGTGTAGTGGTACTTTTGTAATCAGTTTTTGGATGAATCTTTGGGCGATTGGAGCATTAAAACTAATTGAAGTAAGATTATCCATTCCAAAAAAATTGACCTTGAACTGGGGGGACAGGTTTATGTGTGCGATTATTATGCCATTAAAAATGGTGACCTAAAAGAGTAAAGATCATTAAAATTATAACGTGTTCAAAAATATACATAGTGGGCCTTCCCAATAGTTTGCTGCTTTCAAGTGTCCACATTTCCGATTTAAGCTTATACTTTAAAAAGTTTCGTACCAATAAACGAGAAAGTATCGACATGTGCTCTAGTATCTCACTTTAAATTAATGTCGGCTTCAGCTGATTTTAGTAGAATGTTAATTTTTATCTGTCTAACAAGGCAAAGCACATTCACAATAGATTAAAGCTAATATTTTGAAAGCGAATACTGATTTCATTTAATGGTACGGAAAAATAAAAGGTTGGCTACTAATGAAAAGCTTAACGAAAAGCCTTACGAAATGGATGGGTAACATGTTCAGTACTAGGACAATACAAAATAGTACCAGCCCGATGTCAGCAATTATAATAAGAGGATGTTTACAAGGGGGATTGAAATTAAAATATATTGAAACGTGAACACCTGCCGTATAGGGTTAATTTCACGTTGCCCCATGGCAATGGGGTCGAGGTTCATGGAATTGCCTAGCAGATACATCTTCAGGACGTTAGTACCATGCTAATACAAATCCTAAGTCCATCTGACCTCTCCTGGGCGTCACATCCATGACTCCAGACGCGACCAACGCCATGTCATAGTTGTTTCAACACCGGCTACAAACCATACTTGAGTGTACATTTAAATTAATAAATATACTGTATGGATAGCAACCAATGCTGGAACAGTACCAATTATGAATGATTAGTTGGGTTACCATCTACATTTATTGGTGGAAATCGAAACCCATCTAACATCTCTGACAATTTGAGGGCATTACCACCCAGTTGTTAAGCGCAACTCCACGCCGATTACAGACCTGATCGCGACATTGAACTACCACAGCTAGCACGATACTCCCCGAAACTTTAGCCCAACGATAGTCTCTCCGGGCAAAAGGGATTTACCTCGACACGCACCAACACACACCGACACATCTGAATTCATCACTCATGACTGTGAAGGAAAAAGCCACCACTATTGGACGTGCTACGGAGTAGATCACATCACTTCTGACTGTGTGTGACACATGGTCACCACTGTTAGCACCTTTTCAACCTGGCACTACGAGGCTACTAAGATATACTTTTCACCTCGAAGTATCCAATTCTGACTGTTTTAGTTCTGAGCTCTTGCACACCAAATTATTCACCATATTAACCACCGTTTTAACCAGCCTTTACAAGACTTTCCAGAGACCACAATGCCAATGTGCCGTCGGAAATTGTGACAGTACGTCTATCGAGCGTAAAACGAGTATCCCCGCGCTAACAAATTTTAGGGATCATTGCTATTCTTACGTAGTCATACGCTACCGTTGATCGAGTCAAACGATCCACCTACTCCCCAGATTGGGCGATTAACTCCTGGATTTGGGTAGTCCCTCTACATTTACACAGGTTTGGACGAACCCGTTACCTTCCTTTATCCTGGCTTTATCCTGGCTGACAGGCTGCTCTTGAGAACAGCCGGAGTTGTGCACAAGGGGTAGTTCTATCTCCTCTAATGACGAACATTATATCAGATAAACTACTAGAAGAATTGACCAAAACTGGACTAATATTCTAGGGTTACGCTGATGACATAGTCATTTTCTGCAGAGGGAAATAAGAAGAAACTCTGTGCAATAGAATTGAAATGGCCCTAAAGGTGACAAAAAAATGATGCAATAATGTGGGGCGGAACATAAATTCGGAAAAAACTGCCATTGCCATTTACAAGGAAATATTAACTTGAACACCTTACGCCTATCAAGCTAGATGGAATAGAGGTAGAATCCCAAAGGAAATTTAAATTTTTGGGAGTATTTCTAGATCAAAAACTAATTTGGAAAGCACACTTGAATGAAATATCAAAGAAGGAGGTTAGAACATTCATGATCTGCAGATCCATCGCAGAAAATAGCTGGGCTTACACTCCAAAAATATTGCGATGGATATATACATACAATGATCGTACGCCCCATTGAGCCATACGCAATAATTTTGCTCAGTTATCTGGGCAGATAAAGCGAAGCAACATACAGACATCGCTAAGCTTAACAAGGTACAGAGATTGGCCTGCGTGTGCATCATCACCGTAGCCATGCGAACATGTCCAACAGCATCCATGGAGGTTCTACCAGAACTTACACGTCAGGATTGCGTAAATCGGAAGAAGTTTGATATTCTATCGAGGCAACAGTTTGATATTCTATCGAGGGACAGCGTGCATCCAAAATTCAGTTTTACTAAAAGATTTCGAACTGAACTAAGTAGCAAAAAGAAATGGGAAGGATTATTTGAAACATATAAGATTAACTAGTACATGATTACATGGTATACCGAATGATCTCTAACTGAAGAAGGGACCAGAGGAGGAGTCTACGGGCCAGGTCAAATACTTCGCGCGATAGACGGATGCAAACATTTTAACCTGAAGCGTAAATACCAGAACCAAAACATAGTTATCCTCTCCGATAGTGGCCATCAAGGCACTGAAATCTCATCAGATAACCTCAAAACTGGTGATGGATGTCTTGATAAGCTGAATACGCTTGGGCCACAAAGCCAAGTCTGGAACTTATGGGTATCGGGACACAAAGATATAGAAGGAAACGAAATTTCTAATGAACTGGCAAAGGAAAGGAGCATCATCAACAAAGGGAGGTTGGTCGGAACCATTCTGTGGGATAGGCAAAGGAATCCTCTCTCTTTTATAAAGAAATAGGTAGAAAAACAAAAAGGAAAATACTGGAAAAACCTACCAGGGTTAAAGCACTCTAAACTACTCCTAGGGACATACGACTTAAAGAGATTAAAAATATCCATGAAGTTAACAAATAATGATCTAAGAATCATCACAGGACTGCTAACAGGTCATTGTATGTTGAGCTATAACCTTACAAAACTGGGAATTCATAATGATGACGCATGAAGGTTTAGCATGGAGGACGAAGAATCTGCGAAGATCCTAGGACAGTATCCAGCACTTGTTCAAACTCGACAGATATATATGGGTTACCACATAATACCAGATAACTCAATAAAATCAAGAGATTTAGGACATATACTAGCATTATCTCAGAGATTGGACTAAAAGAGGTTCTTTAAGTTCACAAAGGGGCACAATAGAGCTTAACCCTCTAATGCAAACATGCCCACGTAGTGGCCAATATGGCCCGCGTGGCCCTTCATACAAATTTTTTTTCTATCTTAATTTTGTCTTTGCGATGAGCCAAATTTAAAGAGCGCATGCAAAAAACAACAACACAAACCTCACTCGTTCAGTGTTTAGCACATTTTCCAGCGAACTTTATAAAAACAAATGCATGCAAAGCCAAAATAAAAAACGGACACTCGATGATGTCGATACTGAAGCGGATTGTCCCGTTACTTGTGTGTCGAGTAATTTTTCATGCAAACATTGTTACTGTAATAGAAATTAAAACTGGCAGTGTACTTCATGATATGTAATTTTATTGCATTGTAGTTGTTTTTGTTTTGTTTTGTTTGATTTTTTGTCAAAAGCAACGATGAGCAACATTTTGTGTTTATTTTGT
Organism: Pherbina coryleti; assembly: GCA_943735915.1. NCBI lineage: Eukaryota > Metazoa > Arthropoda > Insecta > Diptera > Sciomyzidae > Pherbina > Pherbina coryleti. Next base: position 95,696,815 of record OX030949.1, on the reverse strand, counting down.
TTTTTTAAGCATTGGCCCGCGCTAAGCTAGAAAAAAAAAATTTCCGTAACAAAAAATGTTACCCGAAGTGCATAGAACTGATATGTAATCTATGATTTGACTTCTGAATTTGGAAAAAAGGTTTTCAGTTCTAGATTTGAATACAAACGTAAGTGTGCCTTAAGGCATTGTTATGCAGTAGAGGGTTAAGGTCGCAGTGCAAATCTGAACTTGAATATAATAACAACGAAAAGCATATACTTATTAGTGTCAGCTTTTTCTTAGTATCAGCTCTTGACTATTGGTAAGGCCCAGTGTGTCGAATAATATCCCGGACATGAACCATATCTCAGCAACCAAGAGCGCTATCTATGTATTCGAACATGCTTTTTAATAATTAAATTTTGATCTATCCATCAAAATGTCATGAAGTTGGTTGTCATTTAAGATTTAAAGTAATTTTGTGAAAACACGAGTTCATTTCGACGGTCCCTACTAAGACTATCTCTTCTTTAAACGCGATCAAGAAAATCCTTTTTTTTTAAATTCGGCGAAGAAAATCTCTTTTTATGAAATGCGGCGAAAAAAATCTCTTTTCATAGTGTGACGTTAACAACGCTGTGTTTTTAAGGAGTGGAAACAATTTTTCTGAAAAAAATTATGTTTTCAAATAATTATTTCTATTTATAATTTCATCTTTATAACTCCTTACAGTACTCTATAAAATGATTTTTATCAACAAATAATATAACATAATGATATATTTCATATGATTGTTTCGAAATTTTACATAAAAACCTTTTAAAAAAAGCAATGAAATTTTTCGAAATGCTTTCGAAAAAAGTAAGCATAAAATAAAAAGATTTTTTCGCCGCATTTTGATGAAAGTCATTTATTTCGCCGCATTTTAATAAAAGTGATTTTTTTCCGCCGCATTTTGAAAAAAGAGATTTTCTTCGCCGCAATTTTCTGTCGGAAGATTTTTTTCGTAAGCGCCGTCGATTTGATGTTGAAATTCAAACATGGAATAAAGAGCGGTCATTAAATTCCACACGAAACTTGGTTAATTGGATTCATCAGAAGTGAGTGGCATAAACGTTTTTTGGGCGGCAGAGAGACGCTGGAGGATGACAAACACACAGGAAGTCCAATTTCAGTTCGGACGCGAAGCTCGTATATGGACGAGACATTCGAAACGCCAATTGAATGCACTCAAGCTGTTCTCTGATGCCAATAGCCTCAGTTATCTCGAGCACTTTTACTCGCAGATCGATCAATATTATGCCATACATTTTGTCGGTAATTTCTGACGTTATAACATCAAGCAGACGTACAGAAAGTTCGACGTCCTTTCTTACTATTACAACGAAAATAAGTAAACCACTTGTGCTTTTCTTGACCTTACTTTTTGTTTTTGACGTGATGAAGTTACGTTGTACTGCTCTAGTTTCCAAAAAAGTTGAAAAATTAATTTTTTAAAAATTCATCTGCGTTTCATTGAGTTGTTACTCGCTGGGTATAAGAGCTATGATTAAAAAAATAGTATGACCATAAAGGTTAACTCTTTGACTATATTAAAAAAACAAAAAAAAAAAAATTTAATACGGCATAGGGACGTAGTGGGAGCTGCGTAAGCAACGCAACTGAAAATTTGTTACATGGAAATATTACTCGCTGAGTATTAGTGCTAGGATTAAAAATACGATACGCCAATAAAGGCCTACTGGAAGCCCTCACAACAAAATTAGACAAAAAATTTCTGACATCATGGGGACGCTGAGAGAGCCGCTCAAAGATCGATAACGCAACATTCATGCAGCGGCGTTGCATTGAATTTTTACTCAATGAGTATATAACCAACGCTAAAAGTTTAAAAAGGAAAATAAAGTTTTTATACATGGCTTTACGACAAAAATAAAAAAAAAATTTTCGGCGTCGTCAGCTTATGTAACAGAAATGTAATATCGTTGCATGGAATTATTACTCATTGAGGAGGAGTGCTACAGTAAATTTTCTTTTACGACAGCAGGGATGTGTTACTACGCTTCACAACTAAATTACAAAAAAAATTTTGTTGTCATGATTTCAGGGATGCAATCACATAATGCAGTAAAAATGCTACAGCCATGAAAAAACGTTGCATGGATTTTTAACTCTGACTACTGGTGCAACGGCAAATTTTAAGGAACGAAAACAAAGGTGAGGTCTTCGGGCATATGACAAAAGGTCTTCGGGCTTGTAGAGTGATAAAACTTGGCACCTAGCACTTAATTAACGTTATTAAGAAAAATATAAATTTTCATAAAAATCTGCCACGCCCATCTTATACCGCCCATATAACTCAAAATGAATAATTCATACAACATTTTGTCTTTTGCTCCGAACATGTTGAAATTTAGCACAAACATTACCATTAACAAAATAAAAAAGTTGTGAAAGTTTCATTAAAATCAGCCACGCCCATCATATACCGCCCATATAAAAACAAACGAATTTTTCATATAAATTTTATTATTATTATGTATTATTATTCTAACATAGCCTTAACTTCGTCGCTTACATCACTATGCCTTTTGTGGATAAACGAAGGAGTCAAATGTGAGATCATGGGATCAGACGTTAGCATCATTCGGTGCATAATATCTGTGTTCGTGGCAATTCGACTGCATTTTTATTTGCATAAAAATATAATATACAATATAAACCAGTAAGGAAGCTATAGTCGGTCGAGCCCGACTATGAAATACCCTACACTTAGTGTGTTTATATAAAATTTGAGTGTTGTGGGTGGTATTGAAGGCGGCGTGTCAAAAACACTCAGGGAACCGCCTTATGTGACGCATATGCATCACTTTTGCTGGATTAATTGAAATTAGAGCACAACCAATGGGGAAGCAAAAAAAAGCTTAACGAAAAGCACCTACTCCAAATCCAACAACAACTCCAACACCAACACCAACACCAACACCAACACCAACACCAACACCAACACCAACACCAACACCAACACCAACACCAACACCAACACCAACACCAACACCAACACCAACACCAACACCAACACCAACACCAACACCAACACCAACACCAACACCAACACCAACACCAACACCAACACCAACACCAACACCAACACCAACACCAACACCAACACCAACACCAACACCAACACCAACACCAACACCAACACCAACACCAACACCGACACCAACACCAACACCAACACCAACACCAACACCAGCACCGACACCAACACCAACACCAACACCAACACTAACACCAACACCAACACCAACATCAACACCAACACCAACACCAACACCAACACCAACACTAACACTAACACCAACACCAACACCAACACCAACACCAACATCATCATCAACATCAACATCAACATCAACATCAACATCAACATCAACATCAACATCAACATCAACATCTACATCAACATCAACATCAACATCTACAGCAACATCAACATCAACATCAACATCAACATCAACATCAACATCAACATCAACATCAACATCAACATCAACATCAACATCAACATCAACATCAACATCAACATCAACATCAACAACAACACCAACACCAACACCAACACCAACAACAGCACCAACACCAACACCAACATCAACATCAATATCAACATCAACATCAACATCAACATCAACATCAACATCAACATCAACATCAACATCAACATCAACATCAACATCAACATCAACATCAACATCAACATCAACATCAACATCAACATCAACATCAACATCAACATCAACATCAACATCAACATCAACATCAACATCAACATCAACATCAACATCAACATCAACATCAACATCAACATCAACATCAACATCAACATCAACATCAACATCAACATCAACATCAACATCAACATCAACATCAACATCAACATCAACATCAACATCAACATCAACATCAACATCAACATCAACATCAACATCAACAACAACACCAACACCAACACCAACACCAACAACAGCACCAACACCAACACCAACATCAACATCAATATCAACATCAACATCAACATCAACATCAACATCAACATCAACATCAACATCAACATCAACATCAACATCAACATCAACATCAACATCAACATCAACATCAACATCAACATCAACATCAACATCAACATCAACATCAACATCAACATCAACATCAACATCAACATCAACATCTACAGCAACATCAACATCAACATCAACATCAACATCAACATCAACATCAACATCAACATCAACATCAACATCAACATCAACATCAACATCAACATCAACATCAACATCAACATCAACATCAACATCAACATCAACATCAACATCAACATCAACATCAACATCAACATCAACATCAACATCAACATCAACATCAACATCAACAACAACACCAACACCAACACCAACACCAACAACAGCACCAACACCAACACCAACATCAACATCAATATCAACATCAACATCAACATCAACATCAACATCAACATCAACATCAACATCAACATCAACATCAACATCAACATCAACATCAACATCAACATCAACATCAACATCAACATCAACATCAACATCAACATCAACATCAACATCAACATCAACATCAACATCAACATCAACATCAACATCAACATCAACATCAACATCAACATCAACATCAACATCAACATCAAAATCAACATCAACATCAACATCAACATCAACATCAACATCAACATCAACATCAACATCAACATCAACATCAACATCTACAGCAACATCAACATCAACATCAACATCAACATCAACATCAACATCAACATCAACATCAACATCAACATCAACATCAACATCAACATCAACATCAACATCAACATCAACATCAACATCAACATCAACATCAACATCAACATCAACATCAACATCAACATCAACATCAACATCAACATCAACATCAACATCAACATCAACATCAACATCAACATCAACATCAACATCAACATCAACATCAACATCAACATCAACATCAACATCAACATCAACATCAACATCAACATCAACATCAACATCAACATCAACATCAACATCAACATCAACGTCAACATCAACATCAACAACAACACCAACACCAACACCAACATCAACATCAATATCAACATCAACATCAACATCAACATCAACATCAACATCAACATCAACATCAACATCAACATCAACATCAACATCAACATCAACATCAACATCAACATCAACATCAACATAAACATAAACATCAACATCAACATCAACATCAACATCAACATCAACATCAACATCAACATCAACATCAACATCAACATCAACATCAACATCAACATCAACATCAACATCAACATCAACATCAACATCAACATCAACATCAACATCAACATCAACATCAACATCAACATCAACATCAACATCAACATCAACATCAACATCAACATCAACATCAACATCAACATCAACATCAACATCAACATCAACATCAACATCAACATCAACATCAACATCAACAAAAACACCAACACCAACACCAACACCAACAACAGCACCAACACCAACACCAACACCAACATCAACATCAACATCAACATCAACATCAACATCAACATCAACATCAACATCAACATCAACATCAACATCAACATCAACATCAACATCAACATCAACATCAACATCAACATCAACATCAACATCAACATCAACATCAACATCAACATCAACATCAACATCAACATCAACATCAACATCAACATCAACATCAACATCAACATCAACATCAACATCAACATCAACATCAACATCAACATCAACATCAACATCAACATCAACATCAACATCAACATCAACATCAACATCAACATCAACATCAACATCAACATCAACGTCAACATCAACATCAACAACAACACCAACACCAACACCAACACCAACAACAGCACCAACACCAACACCAACATCAACATCAATATCAACATCAACATCAACATCAACATCAACATCAACATCAACATCAACATCAACATCAATATCAACATCAACATCAACATCAACATCAACATCAACATAAACATCAACATCAACATCAACATCAACATCAACATCAACATCAACATCAACATCAACATCAACATCAACATCAACATCAACATCAACATCAACATCAACATCAACATCAACATCAACATCAACATCAACATCAACATCAACATCAACATCAACATCAACATCAACATCAACATCAACATCAACATCAACATCAACATCAACATCAACATCAACATCAACATCAACATCAACATCAACATCAACATCAACATCAACATCAACATCAACATCAACATCAACATCAACATCAACATCAACATCAACATCAACATCAACATCAACATCAACATCAACATCAACATCAACATCAACATCAACATCAACATCAACAAAAACACCAACACCAACACCAACACCAACAACAGCACCAACACCAACACCAACACCAACATCAACATCAACATCAACATCAACATCAACATCAACATCAACATCAACATCAACATCAACATCAACATCAACATCAACATCAACATCAACATCAACATCAACATCAACATCAACATCAACATCAACATCAACATCAACATCAACATCAACATCAACATCAACATCAACATCAACATCAACATCAACATCAACATCAACATCAACATCAACATCAACATCAACATCAACATCAACATCCACATCAACATCAACATCAACATCAACATTACCATAAACATCAACATAAACATCAACATCAACGTCAACGTCAACGTCAACGTCAACATCAACATCAACATCAACATCAACATCAACATCAACATCAACATCCACATCAACATCAACATCAACATCAACATTACCATAAACATCAACATAAACATCAACATCAACGTCAACGTCAACGTCAACGTCAACATCAACATCAACATCAACATCAACATCAACATCAACATCAACATCAACATCAACATCAACATCAACATCAACATCAACATCAACATCAACATCAACATCAACATCAACATCAACATCAACATCAACATCAACATCAACATCAACATCAACATCAACATCAACATCAACATCAACATCAACATCAACATCAACATCAACATCAACATCAACATCAACATCAACATCAACATCAACATCAACATCAACATCAACATCAACATCAACATCAACATCAACATCAACATCAACATCAACATCAACATCAACATCAACAAAAACACCAACACCAACACCAACACCAACAACAGCACCAACACCAACACCAACATCAACATCAACATCAACATCAACATCAACATCAACATCAACATCAACATCAACATCAACATCAACATCAACATCAACATCAACATCAACATCAACATCAACATCAACATCAACATCAACATCAACATCAACATCAACATCAACATCAACATCAACATCAACATCAACATCAACATCAACATCAACATCAACATCAACATCAACATCAACATCAACATCAACATCAACATCAACATCAACATCAACATCAACATCAACATCAACATCAACATCCACATCAACATCAACATCAACATCAACATTACCATAAACATCAACATAAACATCAACATCAACGTCAACGTCAACGTCAACGTCAACATCAACATCAACATCAACATCAACATCAACATCAACATCAACATCAACATCAACATCAACATCAACATCAACATCAACATCAACATCAACATCAACATCAACATCAACATCAACATCAACATCAACATCAACATCAACATCAACATCACCATCAACATCAACATCAACATCAACATTAACAACATCAGCAAGAAACTTCGTCACGTCAAAACTTAAAGGTGTGTCCACGGCATAGCCAACTCTTTTTTGCTTTTGCTTTTAACTTTTCCTTTGCTTTTCCTTTGGATTTCGGTTTTTTTTTTTTACATGCAATAACAATAGAGTTTAGCTACTACAGCTTTGTCGCACGTTCTCCTCATTAACACATTCAAAGTCACAACCCAAAAATCTTTGAAATTTTCAACGATATTGATATTTGTGGCTCAAAATGTGATTAACATTAAATGTTAATGTGAGAAAAATTTACCCAACAAAATTTGGTTGGGCTCAAGGACAACACAAGACATCACGACTAACCATGCAAAAACATAACCATGCAATTACACAATAGTTTTTAATATACTCTTGAGTTGACCTTTAGACAAGTTAACATCAAAAAAGCTACAATTGTTAACTAATTTACTCATACGGTTTAAAGGAGCAGTTAACATATAATTTGTTCTACTAAATGGTAAGTAAATTAAGTTAGCATTTCTACTGCTTCTACGATTAGAGTTAAAATTTATAAGAGAAAGAAGTTCTGGAGAATCCAATACACCGGTGATGAGTTGGTTCAAATAGACGATATCTGCAGACTTCCTTCGCTCACTCAATGATTGCATTTTTAAAAGTTTTAAGCGATCCTCATAAGGGGGAAGGTTTAAAATGTCAAATCCACTTAAGCCTCTTAGGGCAAACCGAACAAAGCATTTTTGGATTCTCTCCATTCCATCAACATGCACATTGTAACTTGGAAACCAAACTTGACTTGCGTACTCCAAGTGAGGACGCACTATTGCATAATACAACGTTCTAGTCGTAATCATGCTATTAAATTCTTTGGCCCAGCGTTTAATAAATCCAAGCATAGAAGATGCTTTTTTACAAATGTTATCAATATGAATGTTAAAGGAAAGCTTAGAATCCATACATATTCCGAGATCTTTAACGATCTCCACACGACATAAAGTACTATCTTTTATCTTATAATCAAAAACTAAATTATTCCTTTTTCGCGAAAAGGTCATAGTTTGGCATTTATCTGGATTAAGAAACATATTATTTTGGATTTGGTTTTGCTTTTGCTTTTACTTTTGCATTTACTTTGGCTTTTGCTTTTTCTTTTGCTTTTATTTTTGCTTTTGATTTTGTATTTGTTTTTATTCTTGTTTTTGCTTTTGCTTTTGCTTTTGCTTTTGCGTTTGCGTTTGCTTCTGCTTTGCTTTTGCTTTTGCTTTTCATTTTGCTTTTGATTTTGATTTTGCGTTTCTTTTGCTTGTGATTTTTATTTTAATTTTGCTATCGATTTTGATTTTGCGTTTCTTTTGCTTGTGATTTTTATTTTGATTTTGATTTTGATTTTGATTTTGATTTTGATTTTGATTTTGATTTTGCATTTAGCTTTGCTTTTGTTTTCGCTCTTTTAAAAACAGTTCGACTTTATAGGAAGATTTAGCTAAAATCGGTTTGTTAAATTAAAAATTATATCCGCTAGTGGGTCAACAATCCGTTCGATTGATCTAAAATCTAAACCACATTTTATTCTGTGCATTTTTATAGACTCTGAGTTATTTCTCGGTAATATTATTGATCATTAAACAACGTGAAGAAGAGAAGATATTTTAATTTACTAAATTTTCATGAGAATTTAACTCAAAAAATTCTATGAAAAAAAAAACAAACGAAAAAATCACCGCTTGGTATGTTGATGATCGGCACACTTTCATCACGAACAGACGAAAGAAGCCAACAAAACGCAATCACAGCAAATTAAATTTGGAATTTTTGTCGCTGATTAAATTGAGATTAGAAAAGCGCCAAAAAACAACAACAAAAATAAACATGACGGGCGGCCATGGAACAACAAATGAATGGCGCTAAGTTGTTGTTGCTGTGGCATGAAAAAGGATTCTTTTGTTGCTGCTGCTGCTTGTTGTTGCCATTGACTGCTGTGCTTCGTACCTGTTTTAACGGAAGCAATGTCGGCTAAGAAATTTCATACTAATTGGCATAAATACCAAGTGTCGCACAGTAGTCATCATCAGTAGCAGCAGAGCATCAGCACCAACACCAATACCAAGCATAGCAATAAAACAACCGAACAAAAAAAAAAAAAAAATTCAACAACAGTAGCAACATTTTTTAATCGATCAGTCGATCGTTGTTCTTCACCTTGGCAATCATTTATCGTTTTGTTGCGACATAATAACGTACGTCGATAATGTTGTTGCAATGTTGCTTCTGTTGCTGCTACTTCTGCTGATGCTGTGGTAAAGCAGTCAACGTTGCACCCATTGCTGGTTGTTGATTGTTGTTTGAAGGCATGTTTTTCAAAGCAATTCCAATGCTTGTAGCTATTGACAATAATAAAAATGCGAGTGCGAGTTGTTATTGTTGTGGTTTGTCTTATTTTCTTATTGTTGTTGCTTACTATCCGCATTGCAATTACAAATATCATGATTGTTGTAAATATATTGCTGTTGATCAAGTTATTTGTAGCTGTTAATGCACGACTTTTTGTGATCTTTTAGTGACAACATAGTTTGCTTTGACTTTTTTTTAGCTGCATTGTTGAAGTGTTGTCTCTTTTTATTTTTAATGCTATTGCTATAATGTTGACATTTGTGTCTTGTTCTTAGATCAAGTTAAATAGTTTAAAGTCCCATTAAGTTTAGGTAGAAGATTCAATTTGAAGTCGAGCGAATCCAAAAGGATGTAAATAATAATAGCATTGCTAGCTGATTCAATATCCGTAAAGTTATTAGTACACCCTAAACTTGAACACGTCAGTTTATTTTGAATAAAAAAAAATCTTAAACATTTGTTCAATAACACTTAAGAGGTTGTTGAAAGCAACTACAAATATATCAAAGGTTTTCAGTAGTTATTGTCTCATTGAGTTGTTGCTCCGGATATTTCAATAGCGTTTGACCGAGTGTGGCATAAAGCGCTCGTGTCTTAACTAATCGCATATGGTGTCGGTAGTACATTTGCTCGGTGGACTTAGTGCTTTCTTAATGACAGATCTATCCGTATCGTTGTTGACGGCTTTTTTATCAGAGAACACACCATCAATGCGGGTGTACCTATCCAGTTTTGTCTGATAATCTACAAACGAATGAATTGCCCCTAAGCTCGCCTTAAAATTAACGATGTGGATCTTGTGGAGTCAGATGCTCTTGACGTTTTGGGCATATCGATTCGATCTGATCTTCGCTGGAATGATTATATTTTCAATGTGTGAAAAGAAGCGGTCAAGTGTCCAGGTTTCTTAAAACGGTGCAAAAGTTCTCCGTTGCAAAAATCACCCTATCTGATCTCCGCATGATCTACACCACATACATCAGGCCGAAAATGGAGTACAATTCGCACATTTGAGCAGGTTCTGTTATTTGGAGCTTCTGGACCGAATTCAACGGCGTGCGTTATATATGATAGGGAATGAAAATATTTCATTTTCTCTCAACTCTCTCGGGCATCGACGCAATGTTGAGTGCCTTAGCATTTTATATATATATTACTATGGGAAGTTCAAGGGAGGTGCAAGACCTGACGCCACCAGCTCGATTATTTACCAGGTTCATTCGGCACTCAGCACTCCGAGCCCATTCCTATATCATTGCCTTGATGCCCAATAGAACATCGCATAACCGAGATAATTCGTTCTTAGGTCTTAAAGTAAGATTGTGGAATTATCGAACTGTGTAGGTTCAAAATAAATCTTCACTGACACTACTCAATCTTTCCACCCTCCAACTAAACAATCACCCTTCTTCTGAATAAAATCAATGCTTACACTGAAAAAAAATGTTTTAAAATTGACGACAATTGTTATTAATTTGACGAATTTTGTGTTTAAAAAATAGCTTGCAACAAATTTCGTCAAAGTAAGAGCAAATGTGTTTAAAACTTTTGAAAAACATATGAAAAAAAGCAAATTACGAACACATTTTTTGAACACATTGTGTTTAATTTTAAGCTAACATTTTTTTTTCTGTGTACGTATTTATAGGGGCATCCACGGAGCGTTGGTTTAGGATAAAAAAAAATTTGATAAGTGAGTGACTTTTTGAATAAGAGGGATTTTTTTTCGACAAAAAACCATTTTATTTCTCAACATTGTCTCCTTTTAGATCGATACATTTAGTGCAGCGTTTTGCCAATTTTTGTATTCCATAAAAAAATGGATTTTATCAAGTTTCTCAAAATATGCGTTTTTTTCCTTGATGACCTGTTCATTCGACCCAAATCTCTAAGTTCCTCAAAATATGCGTTTGTTTCCGTGATGACCTATTCATTCGACCCAAATCTCTTACCGCTGAGCCATTTTATTTGGTTTGGAAATAGGAAATAGTCTCAGGAGGGCTAAGTCTGGAGAATGTGTGGTGATGGTATGTGATGGTATAGCAGTTCGTAGCACAATCTATGTATTTTTTTCATGGCGACTACATGTGTGTGTTGTCATGGTAGAGGAGCACTTTTTTCTTCGCCAAGTGCGTTCGTTTTTGCTTCAAATCAAAGTCAAATCTTTCCAAAAACTGTGAATAATATTCGCCAATGATCGTTTTACCCTAGACCCTTGGCACTTAACGCCATGACCTTGTTGGCCGGCAGACCCACGTTGGAGTTCGTTGGTGAACATTCTCGCGGAGAAGTCCTACTTTGACTGATTCTTGGTCTTTAGTATATTGTTATGTATCCATGTTTCGTCTACGGTTACAAATAGCGCAAAAACTGCTTCGAATTGCGGTTGAACACCACCAAACAATACTTTGAAGTGGTAACATGGCTGCGCTTATGGTCATGAGCAACATCGGCATCTATCGTGCGAATTTCTTTTTCATTTCCAAATACGAGAATTGCCTCTTTAGTCTTGCGCCTAATAAACAATGAAGAAACTGGTTAACCAGTGAAAAATTTTAGTTTTTTTTTCAAAGTACTCTCTAAGATGATCAGTACACTTTTGTATTCGTTTGAACCAAGTTTCGAAACCATTCTGAAGTTGGTACCTCCGGAACCAGGTTTTAGAAGGCCTCACCCTCATGGCCGGGGTTTAGAAAAACACTCGTCACGCATTTTTATCATAATGTGAGGGAATAAGAAAGATCATTGGATAACTGTACCAACCGTACGAGCCCTTTTTTCGAGTAACCGTCAAATTATGGGATATCCAAAATAAAGTTTCGTGACAACATAATTTAGAAATTTTTTTTGTTCTTTATTTAAATATTTTAAGAAATAGTTTTCAATTTAATTTCACTCTTAAATTTTTAAAAAAATAATTAATTTAATTTTCCATTTTGCTTGCAATAAAAACAAAGAAGAAACGTTAGTTTTTAATTTTTTTATAATGATCTTTTATTTTTAAGATCGAACATTTAATGCTTAAGTTATGGGGAAAAAAATATTTCGGCTGTTTTTCTTGCGTTCCAAAAATTTTTGGCATCCTATCGAGATCAGCTCAATGTAAATTTTATAGCCTAGATGTATAGCCTAGATGCCTTGGTGAGTGCGACGGGTGAGATTTTGTGGGGAACCGAGCTCCGCTCAGATTTTTTGTAGTTCCCCACAAAATCTCACGAAGCATCTTGGCTAAAAATCTAGGCTATATAATTTTCATTACAAAAACCAAACGAGAACTATGTCAAGCCATTAATAACATATTTAATTTAAATGTGTTGTTTTTTAATTACGATGTTTTTATATAAATTATCTTTATTTATTTAACATTTTTTTTTTTGTTAGCTTTGAACCAAGGATTTCAGGTGGAATGCCTATTCAGTCAAGTCTGCCTTGGTTTGAAAATGGAGTGATAGATTAGTGGGAAGGAAAGGGCAATCAAGTGAAGCACGTGTAGGATGTTCTAAGCGTGGTGGAAAGCCAAAGAAACATGTGAATTTGAATCAGAGGCAAGTGTTATGCCTTTACCTCAGTCAATTCAAGTTATAAGGCAATCTCATCCACAAACTTCTCTACCATCAACTACAACTTCAAGTTGTAAATATTGATGAATTTTTAATTTCAGTTGATTAGAAATGAGGATAGAAAATTTAGAGAGGTTTTTTAAAGCGAAGGACCATGGCCTGGCCGGGAATCGAACCCGTGACCTCTGGGGTGGCAGTCGAGCACGCTACCAACTCGACTACCGAGGCCGCCCAAGTACTTAACTCGATTTATGCAACTGCGTTACTGGTTCAAAAATGACTCCGTTTTTTGATAAATTCAAAAAGTTTTTGGATAAATTTAATAATTTTTCTCTTGTATCTTGTGTACATTTGCTTTTCATAATTAATTTTTATTTTATATTTCGCCATACGGATCCAGTAAAATTTCAACAGTATTAAAAAACACGCCGTGGCCAAGTCCGTTAAAAAGTGCCTGGACCACTCCATTCCAATTCGAGACCAATCCCAACCCTAGCTGACACAAACAATTTTTTCAATTGAAATGAATTTTTCTGATCGGCTGTCACCTATCTGCAGACAATCGCAAACTTTAGAGGGTCAATAATGCCATGTATAGCTTTTTGAGATCATACACATTAGCCGTTTGGAGTCGACATAAAACATTAGAAGCTCGGCGTAAGTCCTTTCACAAGCGGAAATGGAATTTTATTTAAACTCACCATTTTTGGGTATTCTAACATTTTATAGCTTAGCACTTTTTCTTTCTTTTAGCACTTTTAAAGCTCAAAAGCGTGATTATAGTTTGCTTACTCAAGCGGATTTTACTCTATGTTTTATTGAACTTATAAAAACGCATGTAACTAAAAGTTTAAATCTATAGTGTAAAAAATATCTTAGCTATTTATAAAAAAATGCTTCAACTCTTGTAATCAGATCCTTGTACAACGAATGTCTGGAATTTCAAACAAGTTGGTTGTCTTGCTTGTTTTAACCATATTTGTTCGAAGAAAAACTTGCAAAATAATTATAAATAAAATTTATTGATTTAATGCAATTAATCTTAGTTGCCGTAGCCGCTATTTTCCCCCAGTTTCCAAACTAACTAAACGAGCAACTAATATACTGTTAATATCTGTGTGAGAATGAAGAAAATATTATTGAAGTCGTGTAATATTTTTGTCACTGTCATAAATTCCATATATCTCTGCATCTGTCTGTTTGTCTGTCTATCTATCTGTCTGTCTGTCTATCATAAGTTGTTTGCTGCAAAATTCTAAGCTATTGGAAATCAATCATGCAGCTACGTGTAAATGTGTGCATCTACTATGTATGATGTTGACATGTGGCTGACGATGTTTTTGGTTGGTATACGATGTTTTGGTTGGTATAGCTTAGCAGTTACATGCAGCAGCAGTATTTATGCTGTCACTTTTTAATTGAATCGCAAATTATGATGTTTAATTATTAGGTATGTGTATTTTCTTTAATGATATCTGTCAACAATTGCAGCAAATGATTTATGAATTAATATATAAAAATGTAGGAAAAAATAACCGATGACAATGACCGATGTGTTTATTATAATCAGATATAAAGTCAGAGTTAGAGTTAGAGTAAGAGTTAGAGTTAGAGTTAGAGTTAGAATTAGAGTTAGAGTTAGAGTTAGAGTTAGAGTTAGAGTTAGAGTTAGAGTTAGAGTTAGAGTTAGAGTTAGAGTAAGAGTTAGAGTTGGAGTTGGAGTTGGAGTTGGAGTTGGAGTTGGAGTTGGAGTTGGAGTTGGAGTTAGAGTTGGAGTAAGAGTTAGAGTTAGAGTTGGAGTTAGAGTTAGAGTTGGAGTTAGAGTTAGAGTTAGAGTTAGAGTTAGAGTTAGAGTTAGAGTTAGAGTTAGAGTTAGAGTTAGAGTTAGAGTTAGAGTTAGAGTTAGAGTTAGAGTTAGAGTTAGAGTTAGAGTTAGAGTAAGAGTTAGAGTTAGAGTTAGAGTTAGAGTTAGAGTTAGAGTTAGAGTTAGAGTTAGAGTAAGAGTTAGAGTTGGAGTTGGAGTTGGAGTTGGAGTTGGAGTTGGAGTTGGAGTTGGAGTTAGAGTTGGAGTAAGAGTTAGAGTTAGAGTTGGAGTTAGAGTTAGAGTTGGAGTTAGAGTTAGAGTTAGAGTTAGAGTTAGAGTTAGAGTTAGAGTTAGAGTTAGAGTTAGAGTTAGAGTTAGAGTTAGAGTTAGAGTTAGAGTTAGAGTTAGAGTTAGAGTTAGAGTAAGAGTTAGAGTTAGAGTTAGAGTTGGAGTTAGAGTTAGAGTTAGAGTTAGAGTTAGAGTTAGAGTTAGAGTTAGAGTTAGAGTTAGCGTTAGAGTTAGAGTTAGAGTTAGAGTTAGATTTAGAGTTAGAGTTAGAGTTAGAGTTAGAGTTAGAGTTAGAGTTAGAGTTAGAGTTAGAGTTAGAGTAAGAGTTAGAGTTAGAGTTAGAGTTAGAGTTGGAGTTGGAGTTGGAGTTGGAGCTGGAGTTGGAGTTGGAGTTGGGGTTGTAGTTGGAATTGGAGTTGGAGTTGGAGTTGGAGTTGAAGTTGGAGTTGGAGTTGTAGTTGGAATTGGAGTTGGAGTTGGAGTTGAAGTTGGAGTTGGAGTTGAAGTTGGAGTTGGAGTTGAAGTTGGGGTTGGAGTTGAAGTTGGAGTTGAAGTTGGAGTTGAAGTTGGAGTTGGAGTTGAAGTTGGAGTTGGAGTTAGAGTTGGAGTTGGAGCTAGAGTTGGAGTTGAAGTTGGAGTTGGAGTTGGGGTTAGAGTTAGAATTACACTTAGAGTTAAAGTTAAAGTCGAAATAAAAGTTAGAGTTAGTTTTTTTTTAATAATGTATTCAGTACAAAATTGATGCAAAATTGGAATTGGATAAATTCCACTTTATTATTAAATGGGCCTGAACATTCACGCCCGGGTTTTCCCCAAACGAGATAAATTTCCCCCAAAATTGACTTGCTTACATTTAACTAATTGGATTGAGTTGTGCTTTTTCAACATCGAAACCTCAAATTTGTAATTAAAGAGCAACTACCGTTACGCCTCCACATGCTCATACCCACACATGAGTCCTCTGTCCTGTTAGTATCGTAAATATGAGCATTTTTTAAACTTATGCACACATTTTTTATTTTATTTAAAACGCATCATATAAATACCACTTAATAACGGTGTCGGTGAAAATCAAAGAAATATGCAACGCTTTGCTCCATCATCTTCTGTACTTTTCAAACTCGCGCTCCTCACACATTAAACCACAAAATTTATTACCAACTAAATCACGGCGAACATCTTAATTCCAATGTTGTCACTTTGTCATGTACATTTAATGTCTTAAATGCTACACATTAATATTCAAGTGTAAGTTTACGAGGTGTTTAAGATGCTGCCACCCTGTCCCCAACTTAGTGCATATGTTAAAGGGACACAGGATTTGTGACGCTCTAATGATGTCGCATGCTAAAGATTATGAGCGAGACAATTTAAAAAAAGAACAAGCTATAGACTGTATGGTTTGTTTGTAAATGTTAAGTAGCTACCTAAGAGTTGAGTTTGTAGAGCAGCGATCTACTTGAGAGTGCATTAGTCACAAGTGTTGCCGCTGTTTTTATTCTTGTTGGGCCAAAGTTCAAAGCGGTGGAATAAATATAATGAAATGGCATTTAGAATGAAGCAAGATGTTCAGCTGTGATGTTTAACCTTTACCTAGAAATAACTGAATTACAAAATACTTAAGATCAATTTTAATTCTGTTTGGAAAATGCTGAATGAAAAGAGGAGGTTGCGATCGATAATGGGAAAAAATATTATATCTATTTTTGACTTAAAATTAAGGACTTGAAACTTTTGTTGAGCATTATTTACGAAGTTTTCCTTTTGCATACATAGATCTTAAATACGAAAAGAAGTTGTACACACAGTCTGGATTTTAGGTTTGTGAAGGTTGCTAATCTCACAAATTAGGTTTAATTCATGGTTGGCCTGTTAATCTTCCCATTTAGTCGGTATTAATGAAGAGTACTTTTAGTCTTATATGTATATGTATAACGAATTTTATAATTTTATCATCAAATCATTTCGTCATGACACACTGATATGAATCCACACAGTAAACATTTAAGGCTACTGGTAATTTTTTCTATCTTATCTAAGGATCTTAATCTATAATGACGAATATTTACACATTTAGACGCATGTCTAAACTCAAAAATCAATTATTTAAAGTGAATAACCGCAGTCTTATAAAGGTTACTTAAAATAATCGTGCTCGTCCTGAAATATTGATATTGTTTTGTTATTTATTATTTTGTTATTGTTAATTTATATCAAGTGATCAAATGATTCTTGAAGTGATAACGTACGTTTTACCGCGCAGTCCAAGAGAAAAGGTAAATTTTTTGACTTTATAATATAAATAAGAAAATAAAAAAAGACGTCATCGGGACGCTGAGGTATTTCTCTAAGGAGAGAAGCTTAAAATTTGTTGGTTGCATGGAATTATAACGCGCTATGTAAAGGTGCTACGGTAAAAAATATTATACGCCAGTAAAGTTCTCAGCCCTCATGACAAAAATAAACCATAAATTCGTAACATTATGAAGCCGCGAAGAGAGCTGCTACAAAATCGAAAATGCATCAATCATGCACCGGCGTTGCATGGAATTATAACTCGGTGTGTTTATGCTGCACGGTAAATGTTATCAACTGAAAATGAAGGATTTGAACTCGGCCCTATGACAAAAATAAAAATAAATTAAGATGTCGTCTGGTCACAAAGTTTGCAACTAATACAACAAAAATGCATTATTGTTGCATGGAATTATTACTTGCCAAGTAGAATTTTATTTTACGACATCAAAAAATGTTTTTTTTTGACTTCATAACCAAAATAAAAAAATTCAAGGAGCCCCAACACCAAGGAAGCGGCCGCTTGATACAATAAAAATGCAACAACAATGGAGAAATGTTTTAAAACTAATTGAATTGCAACTCCGTGACTATTAACGTTACGGTAAATTTTATGGAAGGACTGTAAAGCTGTGGCTTTCGAACACATGAAAAATAAAAAAAATAATGTAGTTTTGAGGGTTCTCAGGGCACCCCTTAAAGTAACCTAAATGCACCAATTGCAAAAGCAAAAATAAAAATAAAAGTAAAAAATAAACTAAAATCAAAATAAGGATAGATATATATTACCTATCTATATATATAAAAGACACGGGTTTGGATAAGGACTAGGACAAAGATTAGAAAAAGGATAATTGTAAGGATTAAGACAAAGTTTAGGACCAGGAATAAAACAAGGAGAAGGGCAAAGAATAGCGCACTAAATTGGAAAGGATAAGGTCAAGAATTCAGACAAGGATTGGGAAAAGAACTTAGAGAAGGATTGAGACAAGGATGAGAACAAAAATTTAAACACATCTTAAACAAAATTTAGGAGAAGTTTGGGGAAAGGACTAGGAAAACAACAATAATATGGACACACTAAGGACAAGATGTAAGTCAAAGGCTTGGAAGAAGTGGAACAAGGATAAGGAAAGAAACAAGAAAAGATCAAGAATAAGGAAAATCATAAAGATATGCTGTCATGTCAAAATCTACCGATGTGTTACGTTATAGCCAACTTAATTTTTAACTACGTGTGTTTATTTTGATTCCATATCGAACTAGTGCTTAGATTTCGTAATTTTTGGAAAAAAGACTCGTGAATGAAAATTATTTTTATAAACTTTGTGACGTGGAACTTACTTATCCGATTGCATTATAAATTCAAAATAATTTATTTAAAGAGCTGGGATATTCTATTCGAGAAATCCATTTCAGAAAATTCTGATAAAATTGTGAGAACTTTCTTAACAAAAGGTGCTGATTATGGAATTAAAAAAATAAACAAAAGGTAATCAAAAGCTGAAAAACCGTCAGAAAAATTTGATTCGACAGGAGTTCACAAAAAATAGGTTTAATTCTATACAAATACAATCTAAGTTAAACATACCTGTCACCATGACATCAACTCTACTTGAGGACAAAGCTGCAACTATCTCTGCGAACATATGCGAGTTTTTCCTTGCACTGCTCAAATCGGAATTTTTATCGGTCTATACTGATATGAAGACCTCATCTTCAACACTTGCCCAAGTTATTTTCTTCGTGTTTTTGTTAATTTTTTGCAAATAGTAATTTACACAATTTTATAACAGTTGTTTTTGACATTTCTCACCACAAAATTATACAAGTTGCATATGAATGTGTCGTTTTATAAGAACATTAGCATAATTTTAGGGATTTCTTCAATTTAGTTCACACAGAAATCAAGTTGCGTTTAGTTGAGTTTCATCCTGCAAAATTGTACTGGAGAACTCAAAAGTTTATTTTGCATTCAGTGGCAAAACTCAACTTTGTACTGGAAACTCGAACTAAACTCTCTGTGTGGACATGGCATAACAAAGTTATTTTTTCTGACGAGAAAAAAAATTCAGTTTGAATGGCTCAGACTGTTACGTATCCCTAAATGAAAAAAAAAACAACTTTGGGGTGGAAGTGTGATTGTCTGGACAGCCTTATCGATTAAGGAGAAGTCTACGCTGTGCTTCATTTCTCCTGGAAATAATTCAGAAATGCAAAATGACATGCTAGAAGATGTCCTAATTCAATTTATTGAAGATAAAATGGATGATAGTGTCATTTTCCAACAAGATTTATGTTACTAAGGCATCTAAGGGAAGGTTTGAGCAGCGACAAATAAAAATTTTGGAATGGCCTGCAAGTAGCCCCGACCCCAACCGGCCATAGAAAATCTTTGGGGTATTATGGCATGCGGAGTATGCACAGAAAAAGCGAAGGGAGTCCCATTTTCTACTGTTGCAGAATTCAAGATGAAAATGAAAGAAATTTGGACTTCCATTTAGGCAACCATTTAAAAAAATCTTGCTATCTCAATGCCTAATAGGATATTTGAGGTGATCCAAAAAAACAAAAAAAAAAAAAAAAATGCAGGGAATACTCATTACTGAACACGTATGTACAAAAATGTCACTTAATTTAAAAGAACAATTTTAATTTAAAAAAAATCAACAAATTACTATCAAACCTGTGTTTAGTTAATAGCTGTTAAATAATGATCACTAATAATTACTAATAGTAATCATTAAAAAAAAATAAATAACTGGCCATTTCAGCCCTTGAAAGGACTTTGACCTAACTTCTTATGATCAAATGTGTTGTGCGTGTTATTAAGTTTGTACACAATTGATCGAGAACCGGGCCTACATGCTTAACGCCGACTCCGAACGGAATGTTCTTGTTCTCAAGAAGCTTTACATGGCATTTTGATTACTCTCTGAGGTTTGCCATTGTCTGCAGAGAGGTGGCGGCCGTACAGAAAAATTATTTTAATTCAAATAATTTTCTGTCGCTGCTGGGGTTTGAACCCGGGTTTCCAGGTTCGTTGACATAGCGGCCACGCACTTCAACCAACTACGCCACGGACGCCACCGTGTGTAATCAATAGTAACACTGTGTGTAATTTTTTAAGTCATGGCAAAATAACCATATACGGACACCACTACGTGATAAAAGACTAAAAAAAAAAAAGACCCGTGTCTCCCAATTTTTCCCAAAGTCATGCACTTTTTTGTTTATGGGCCGCCAAAGATTTGGGGCCTCGGTATCATTTTCGCAAAAAAGTGATCATTTTCTCGGGCTCATATCTTGCAAACCGTTCAGAATTTCAATTTACTCTCTGATGCAAAGTTGTAGCTCTTGTCATAAAGAACAAAAATTGCGAACATATAAAATCAAAAAACTTCACCTTCCAGATCAAAATCGCAAAAAACTTAAAAAAATTCGATTTTTTTTTACCTTTTTTCCCGTGTTAAGGTCCATAGGTAGCAAACCGTTCAAAATTCAAGGAAACAATCAACTACAAAAATTTACCTAAGATCTCAATAAACAAATTTCTAGAACATATAAACTTCCTGGGAATTATTCTTAACACCGTTTTTTAATTTCATTTGTTTTTTATTTACTTCAACATTGATATACTATGCTATCTATTACAAAAATATTAAAAAAAAGTATTCGTATTATGTTTATAATGTTGATGGCCCTGGACTTGCAAATCGCGCTCTCTTAAGTTGTGGATCCAAATCGTCGTCCGAATCGTCCGAATCTGACTCTGATTCAGAACTTATGGTGTCCACAGGCACGTTGCTTCCAGACTGCCCTCCATCATCAGCTCTTTCTTCTTCAAATACTTCATTAACATCATACAGGGTGATCTTGTGACTCCACCAACATACCTCTGTAAGCAATGCGTCGAGGTTTTTGCCTTTGTACCGTTTTTCCATGGGCATTGTGGTTTGGTGAAACCGTTCTCCTTGCTCATCGGATTCGGTAGGGAGTTGTTTGATAAAATCGTCAAAATGAAAATGAAGAAAATGCAGCTTTAATGTCATCGATGCGCCGATTATCTCAAAATAATGCAGCATTTCTTTCACCCATTCTCTTGCTTCCGGTTCCGCGTCTCGATCCCCTCCCAAGACTCTGGTGCATACACGCTGAAGGTAAATCCATGCCATTGAATGATTTTCATCAAGCGATGAATCAAAGTTGCTCTTGAATAGCTTTCTAATGTCAGGGCCATTAAGTACGCCTGTTAAATGAAAACCAAAATTAAGACAGAAAAGAAAACATTAACATAGTGTAAATAGTACAATTAGGTGAACAAAAATTCGTTTTAAATTTACTAAATACAATACCTTTTTTAGGGTAAATACTACTACCTTTACCAACCCAGCTTGTCGTTTGCGGTACGCCGTAGAGTTAACATTAGCATGTGTGAGTTTTCTTTGCTTTAAAAAAGCTGTCAAAAATATTGCAAGTCGCTGCGATAATCCCAATATGGCCACAATGAAATCCATTTCCATTTGTGTTATTAGTTGTGGTCCATCTCTTCCCTGTTGGGGCTCATAATCGGTATCAAATGGATCTTCATAAGTAACACCACTTGCTGTACTCATTGCTGTAAATTCTGTAGTACGATCTGGAGTTGGCGGCCTTGGTGATACAAAATTGTCAGGTGCAAGCACTGGTAGTGTGGCTGTTGCAGTTGCTTTATAAATTTTGTTCTTCTCAGCATGTCGATTTAGACGACATGTGTAATTTACGCATGCATAGCAACTGGTTGCATCATGATCACCTGGGCGATTAATCCAGTTTACCGGCTTACAATACTTCATAGTACCTCTGCCTCCACTCAACCATGCGATGAAATTGTTATAACATTGGCGACACACTGTATTAGGTGTGTAATTTTCACCGGTCAAGTCCACTACGTCGAAAAACAATGTATATGCTCTTTTGAATTCACTAGTTAAAGGATTCTTTTCCTTCTGAAATCTTGTAGATGTTTTTTTTCTGGTTTGATGACCGTAAACGTAGCAAAATAAATCAATTTTTACACACTGCATATTGAAACTGTCAGTTGCCACTGTTGTGTACGAATTATGTTGTAGCACTTTATATAACTTTCACCGCGTCACTTTTTTCACTTTTGCCTGCTACCTAAACAGTGTTAAGAATCATCTCTAGGAAGTTTATAGCCCCAATCTTTGGCGGCCCATAAACAAAAAAGTGCATGACTTTGGGAAAAATTGGGAGACACGGATCTTTTTTTTTTTAGTCTTTTATCACGTAGTGGTGTCCGTATATGGTAATCATTTGTATTTCGATTATTCTTTTAAAAAATTTAAAACAATTTATTAAGTTCGATTCTTTTCTGTTTTGTTCAGTAATTACGATTACAAATAATCAAAAATAATAACGATTACTTGAGATTACGTAAAATAATCAAAAGTAATAACTAATAATCCGATTGCTTTTGGAGATTATTTTGGATTCTTTTTGATTATTTTAAGAATTTCAGTCTTTGAAAACAATATTTGATGTTTTTTCTTTACTGTTCGCTTGTTAGAATCTTAATAATACTCGATTCTACATCGAATGAAAATTCTGGAACGGATCTTTTCCCGAGCAAAATCTTCGACCTCTCCACAATAAAAAAAAAAAAAATTAATAAAGTCACACCATATGATCAATGTTCAGAAACATGATCTCACTCAACCCACTACATTAATATTACAACCGATCAAGACACAACCTCAGGAACCACCCACGAAAGCAAGGATGTGAAACAAAAGAGCGTTTGTCACATGTCATCATTAATCAAGCACCACCAAATACACAACCCGACAAAAGAAAAACTATTTCCGAAGTGTTCTCAAATATTTAGCTCAAGTGATAAAGTGATCTTGTTAATGTTGTTAATGAAACAGCGTAATTAAGGCAGCAGAATGTCGCGTTAATAAGGCCACTTTAAGTTGCGGCGAGGGGAATAACAAGAAACAAGCAGGCACATAACTCGAAATGTGAAGTGAAGCACATTAATTATAGAGATACTTTTACACCAAAAGAAATACCGAAAAACAAACACAAAAAGCAGCTACAAAAAAAAAAAAAAAAAAAAATACTTTTAATTTTGGCACCAACACAAGAACAAAGAGTTTTTCATTGACTCAAAAGAGACATGACGAAAATAAAACAGAAGAAATATTTCAAAGGAAATAAATGCTTCAACAGACTCAGTCTGGTGCCTGTACAAACAGTAGCGAGTAGCAATGCTTGAAAAATTAAAGCACTTTGTTCGAGACTCGAACATAAACGAGTGAAGAGCAGAGCATAGCACACCTTTAGCATAGAAAGTCTGGAGCGGAATAGGTTCAACAATATCCAAATAAATGTCAACTGAAGCATACTAAATACACTGGTGTGGATATGACGAAGCGGTTGCCAGCAAGATGCTAAATACTGCAGAAGATCCACGATTTGTGAGCGAAATCAATGTGAATTAAGTTGTGCGCCTGCCTCCACGTCTTAGCGCCTTCATGGCTGAGCTACTAACAGCCCAAAGATTTAATCGTACTAAATATCAAATGAATGACTTAAGGAATGAATGAATAAATGAAAGAATGAATGAGTGCTCGGCACCCAATAGAAGCAATTAATAATCTGTGATGCACTATTTAACAGCAGCAGCAGCAGCAGCTGGGGACGTTATGCTAACGATCAGCTACTTCTTAGGCGGTCCTTGTTGTTGATTTTGTTTTTCTATTCCATATCCAATAAAGAGATATTTAGTGGTTCTTATAATAAAGTTGTGTGCAATGCATTGAAGTGGAAGGCAAATAGCTGACAGCCAGACTTGAGGGCGCTACGCACATTAATTTCTGAAGCAGGAAGTTATGCAAGACAATTTATTTCGACGCCATCTTAGCTGATGTATTTATGACTATGATCAGGCGCGGATCCAGGGGGGTTTTGGGGGTTCAAACCCCCCCCCGAAATTCTAAAAGAACCTGTATTTAAATGTGATTTACTGATGTTTATTATGTGGGCTAAGAGTACCAAAAAGAAAAAAAATTGTTTTTTTATAATTTACTTTAAATATTCACACCCCTATGCTGTAAACGTTTGTAGCTGTTTCTACACGTATTGCTAAAATACTGAATTCTGTTCCAGTTTTTGTTTGTTTTTGCGATATTGCGCCTGTAGCTGTAAACAGTCACACATACAATCTTAACCTGAAATCACAAAAACACCGCATTTTTTGGATAAAATATATCCAAACACCGCACAGTCTTAATTTAAAAACCCACAGTATCGATAGTATCGGAAGTGTAGACTTAAAATTCTTTTTTATACAGTAATGGAGAAAAATTCCGGTTTTAGTAGTTTTTATTTATTTTGATGTTGGTTTTATGTTGGCCTTTAATATTTGTATTCGAGTCAAATAAACAGAGAAATAACTTTTATTATTATAAATATCTTCACCCCAGCGTCAGCTTGTGGTATTTAACACAAAAAAATAATCCTGAGCACCACACAATCATATGTAGTGAATATGGAGTGAATATGGAGTGAATATGGAGTGAAATGTGGATGGCTATTTTTTTCGTAGCAAAGTTTTTTCCAATAAGTGGAATAATTTTTTTACATATTGCAGCAAAACACAAATTATAACCTTTTTTTGAAAAACCAGAGGCTCGAAATAGATTTTAGACTAACGGTTTCTTCCCACGCCTACGATTTTTTGAAAAAAAAAATTATCCCGCTCTAATGTATATAAAGGATGGTTAAATTTTAAGGGCCGATGTTGAATATAAACCACACCTAAATGTCAACTTTTTTTCTGCATTTCATTTGACATTTCTGAATTTCAGACTAACTCAATTTGAACCGTTAAAGTTATTCAGGCTTATTATGAAAATGAGCTTTCAAATCAAAATGCATATCGAGCACTTCGTGATTTTTTCGGTCAATTTAATCGTCCAAATGTGCGTACAATCGGAAAAATCGTGCAAAAATTTGAACAAACCAGGTCTGTAGGAGATGTGAAAACACCAGTGCATGCTCGTACTGCAGAAAATATTGCTGCTGTTCGCGATAGTGTGGCTGAAGAGCCGTCCACCTCAACTCGTCGTCGTGCCCAACAATTGCACCTCTCACGTTCGTCGTTGATGAACATTATGCATAAAGACTTGCATTTACACGGTCAGAATGGTGGCAAGGAATGGCAACAGTGGATGATCAATTTTCGAAGAAAATCATCTTCAGTGATGAGGCACATTTTCACCTCAGTGGATTCGTCAATAAGCAGAATTGGTGCATTTGGGCGAATGATAATCCAAGAGTGATTGTCGAAAAACCAATGCACCCACAAAGAGTGACTGTTTGGTGCGGTTTATGGGCTGGCGGCATCATCGGGCCGTATTTTTTTCCAAAATGAGGCTGGTCAGGCAGTTACTGAGAATGGTGTTCGGTAGCGTGAGATGATAACGAACTTTTTATGGCCCGAATTGGAAGATATGGATGTGGACGATATGTGTTTTCAACAGAACGGTGCCACTTGCCACACAGCTAACGAAACAATGGCTTTTTTGCGCGACAAATTCAATGGCCGTGTTATCTCACGTGGTGGCGATGTCATTTGGCCACCAATCATGTGATTTGACACCGTTGGACTTCTTTCTTTGGGGTTATTTGAAAGAAAAGGTGTACGTCGATAAGCCAGCAACAATTCAAAAGCTAAAGGATGAGATCATTCGGCGGCGGGGTGCAATAAGGCCGAATTCGGCCTTATTTCCATTTGAAAAAGAAATTAAGCCAATTTGGCCTTATTTCCCTTTAAAAGGAACCACTATTAAAACGCCATCAAATAAGTTTTTTAGTTTTATTTAATGAAAAATTAAAGATATAAAGTATTGGAATAATTGTACTTTAGGGCCCATGCTCCTTTTTTCTTTTTTTTCTATATGTGCATTTGGAGCTCCTAATGCACATGCTGCAAAAAAAGGTCGGTCTCAAATGGTTTAGGAGATAAAAATCGTGAAAGTTTGAAAAATGTACATATTTTGGAATAATTGCACAATAGGTACACGCTTCTTTTTTTTTTTTTTTTTGTTTTTTAAATGTGTATGTAACTTCTAAATCTAATGCTGCAAAAAAAAAATAGGTAGGTCTCAACTGGTTTAGGAGATAAAAATCGTGAAAGTCTGAAAAATTTACATATTTTTTTATTGAGAAGACTAGGATATCTTATTCTAATAATCTAATATATAAAATTCTTCTGTCACGGGGTGCGTGATCGAACTCCTCCGAAACGGCTCGACCGATTTTCGTGATCCTTAGCGAGGATATTAGTCAGGGGTGAGAATCGAACAACATCTATTTTTCATCCCCCTAAAATAAGGGGGCGTGGCACCTCCCATACAACCCAAATATACGGTAGCGAATAGCTCTGAAGTTATAGGTCGCATAGTATCGGAATTCGGTGTTCTATCTCAATTTACAAGAGCCGTTCCACACGTAAAATTTTATGGGCGTTGAATGTGGGGCGTGGCAATTTTTCAGCCAAATTTTCAGTATAACTTTCAAGCTATAAGTCACACATTAATGAAACTCGGTTAGAACTTTCTATTTAGTCGTGTCTTTCGACTTGCAAAATTGAGCCAGTATAGGCCAAAGGGGTGTGGCACCGCCCATACAATTAAAATTTATGATATCGAATAGCTTTGGAACTAAATGCCGTATAATAATGAAATTCAGTATGGAGTTGCCACTTGGTGATATATCTACTATAAAACTGGGATGGGTTTTGAAAAAAGGGGTGTGGCTCCGCCCATACACTTTAAATTTTTGATATCAGATAGCTTTGGAACTAAATGTCGTTTAACAACGAAATTCAGTATGGAATTAATATTGGGTGATATTCTTCTACTAGAAAACTGAGACGTCATTGAACAAGGAGGTGTGGCTCCGCCCATACAAGCCAAACTTGCGATATCGAATAACTTTGGAATTGTAAGTAGCACAGCCTCGAAATTTGGTTATCAATTTCCACGAGTCTTTCCAGTTAGAGATAGAGATAGAGATACAGATAGAGATAGAGATAGAGATAGAGATAGAGATAGAGATAGAGATAGAGATAGAGATAGAGATAGAGATAGAGATAGAGATAGAGATAGAGATAGAGATAGAGATAGAGATAGAGATAGAGATAGAGATAGAGATAGAGATAGAGATAGAGATAGAGATAGAGATAGAGATAGAGATAGAGATAGAGATAGAGATAGAGATAGAGATAGAGATAGAGATAGAGATAGAGATAGAGATAGAGATAGAGATAGAGATAGAGATAGAGATAGAGATAGAGATAGAGATAGAGATAGAGATAGAGATAGAGATAGAGATAGAGATAGAGATAGAGATAGAGATAGAGATAGAGATAGAGATAGAGATAGAGATAGAGATAGAGATAGAGATAGAGATAGAGATAGAGATAGAGATAGAGATAGAGATAGAGATAGAGATAGAGATAGAGATAGAGATAGAGATAGAGATAGAGATAGAGATAGAGATAGAGATAGAGATAGAGATAGAGATAGAGATAGAGATAGAGATAGAGATAGAGATAGAGATAGAGATAGAGATAGAGATAGAGATAGAGATAGAGATAGAGATAGAGATAGAGATAGAGATAGAGATAGAGATAGAGATAGAGATAGAGATAGAGATAGAGATAGAGATAGAGATAGAGATAGAGATAGAGATAGAGATAGAGATAGAGATAGAGAGATAGATATAGAGATAGAGATAGAGATAGAGATAGAGATAGAGATAGAGATAGAGATAGAGATAGAGATAGAGATAGAGATAGAGATAGAGATAGAGATAGAGATAGAGATAGAGATAGAGATAGAGATAGAGATAGAGATAGAGATAGAGATAGAGATAGAGATAGAGATAGAGATAGAGATAGAGATAGAGATAGAGATAGAGATAGAGATAGAGATAGAGATAGAGATAGAGATAGAGATAGAGATAGAGATAGAGATAGAGATAGAGATAGAGATAGAGGTAGAGATAGAAATAGAGATAGAGATAGAGATAGAGATAGAGATAGAGATAGAGATAGAGATAGAGATAGAGATAGAGATAGAGATAGAGATAGAGATAGAGATAGAGATAGAGATAGAGATAGAGATAGAGATCGAGATAGAGATAGAGATAGAGATAGAGATAGAGATAGAGATAGAGATAGAGATAGAGATAGAGATAGAGATAGAGATAGAGATAGAGATAGAGATAGAGATAGAGATAGAGATAGAGATAGAGATAGAGATAGAGATAGAGATAGAGATAGAGATAGAGATAGAGATAGAGATAGAGATAGAGATAGAGATAGAGATAGAGATAGAGATAGAGATAGAGATAGAGATAGAGATAGAGATAGAGATAGAGATAGAGATAGAGATAGAGATAGAGATAGAGATAGAGATAGAGATAGAGATAGAGATAGAGATAGAGATAGAGATAGAGATAGAGATAGAGACAGAGATAGAGATAGAGATAGAGATAGAGATAGAGATAGAGATAGAAATAGAGATAGAGATATAGATAGAGATAGAGATAGAGATAGAGATAGAGATAGAGATAGAGATAGAGATAGAGATAGAGATAGAGATAGAGATAGAGATAGAGATAGAGATAGAGATAGAGATAGAGATAGAGATAGAGATAGAGATAGAGATAGAGATAGAGATAGAGATAGAGATAGAGATAGAGATAGAGATAGAGATAGAGATAGAGATAGAGATAGAGATAGAGATAGAGATAGAGATAGAGATAGAGATAGAGACAGAGATAGAGATAGAGATAGAGATAGAGATAGAGATAGAGATTGAAATTGAGGTTGAGGTTGAGGTTGAGATTGAGATTGAGATTGAGATTGAGATTGAGATTGAGATTGAGATTGAGATTGAGATTGAGATTGAGATTGAGACTGAGTTTGAGATTCAGATAGAGATAGAAATTATTTCCGCTACGACAGCAACGCGTCGGGTACCAGCTAGTAGATATATATAATATATAGATATATATTTCTTATTCTAATAATAGATAAAGCGAAAAATATGATCGTTTAAATGCTAAAGAACATACATCTTTTTGTAAGTGGTCGAGAAAAAAATGTAAAATATAAACGTAAAAGTTATGAATGAAAATTTATAAAATATGCGCGATTTTTACTAAAATTTTTAATGAAGCTTTAATATTATAAAGAATGAGCGCCGCAGGTTTATAATAAATCGCCGCGATTTTTAATAAAAATTTTTTGCCTGCGGCGCTCATTCCTTATAATATTAAAACTTCTTCACCTTCACTATTGAACTACTACTAATAAATTTTTCGCGTTGATACGAAAACAAGCACATTGAGGTTGACAATGGCACCTGTTCTCTTGCAAATTGAGTACCTACGCTGAGTCCAGTAACTTTTCAAACAACAGACTACAGGGAGCGTACTTTTTATTAAAAATAATTATAAAAAATAATCCTTAGTTTGCAAAAATTATTTTTCGGCCTTATTACCATTTTGCTAAATTGTTTTTTGGCTTTATTTCCTTTTCAAATGGAAATAAAACCAAATTCACAATTTCGGCCTATTTCTCTTTGAAAAGGAAATAAAGCCAATTCGGCCTTATTGCCGTTGGCCTTATTGCACCCCGCCAATTCGGCACATTAACGGCATAGAACCTCACTTATGCCTCGGCGTCATCGAAAATTTGGACCATCGGATGGTGGTGTGCCGCCGAGGTCGCGGCGGCCATTTAGCCGATATTTTGTTCCATGCATAATTGAACCATACCAATATTATCATAATAAAAAGAAACGACAATAATTTCCTTAATAGTTTGTGTTTTATTCAAAATCAACATCGGCCTTTAAAATTTAACTACCTTTTATATATATAACGTACATAAATATTTTTGAAACCCCCCCCGAAATATATTCCTGGAACCGCCCCTGACTATGATGAATGCATTATGAATGAGAAAGATATAATCACAAAAATTATAATTGAAAGAAAAATATAACAAGAGTATTCAATGTTGATTAAAGTTAAGGATGCTTTGAAAAGATATTCAATCCTCCTTAAGTAGTCGTGCTTTGAATGATGCTTTTAATATTTTTCGGCTGATGATTTTTTAACGATTTTCGATGTTTATTGACAAGAAAAGAATGCATGAAACAGACGGGCATGTGACATAAAGTGAGATGAAGTTATCCTATGGCATTAATAGGATTAGCATACATTTGATGTCACATGAACATTGAGGTGTCAGGAAGTTTTTTCCCTTTGAATATCCCATAATTTGACGATTGCTTAGAAAACAATGAGCTCGAATCAATTGGTGCAAGGAAATGCTGGAAAAATGCAGCGGGGTTGATTCGAAACACGCCTACAACATCACCTCAGGTGGTAAATGACGAATCTGCGCTTATGAGTCCGAAAAGAGTAGCAATCCACTGCTTGGGTCTTTTAATGAGAGCAGAACCCGACAAAGTTGTCCGCACATGGAGCAAATCCAAGCAAATGGTTGCAAATTTTTTTCAGAAAAACCAGTTCTGTTGCAACTGTTCCACTCGAGAAACGGGGAACTGCTAATGCTGAATGGTACACAACCATTTGTTTGGTGGAAGCATTTGGAGAACTGAGGAAAAATCAACCAGCGAAAGCAGATCATTCTCCACGAGCTCTTTGCTAGTAGGCTCCCAAAGTCTTTTCAGAAGAACTGCTGAACGTTCAGTTTTGTGCTGCAGATAATAATAAGACGGTCGTGATTAGGGTCTTATAGAGGGTGCATTTTGTTCGGAGAGAAAGGATTCTGCTTCTGTCAACCCATGTAACAATAGTTGGCAAGAGTTAGTCTACGTTTTATCTCAATACTGACATCGTTGAAGGAGTCTACGCTGGATCGCTGGTATATGAAGACCCTAACAACCTCTAAGAAGGTGTTGTCAATAGTGACGTAGTTTCTAAGACGCTGGGACTGTTTTTTTTTGTTGACACTAGGTATTTCGTCTTATCTGCGTTCACTTCAAGACCCATTCGACTCGACTCTTTTACTAATCTGGAGAATCCTGCTCTGACTTTATGCGTATTATAATACTCTTGTAAAATATCGTGCCACTATGTTTCATTTCAGATGCTCAGATGATCTTCTCCACCATTAGGTGGAAAAAGTCGCACTTTAAGGAATCACCTTTTCTGAAATCTCGTTTGGTATTGAATGGAGGGGAGAGGTCCATCCCGATTTTAACCGTGTTGATGGTGTTGCTCAGTGTCATTCTGCAAAGGTGGATGAGTTTTGCAGGGATACCAAATTCAGACATGATGGAGTATATGTGGTTCCTTATCCACTGTCGAAGGCGGCTTTGTAATCGATGAAAAGATGGTGCGTGTCAGAGAGCAGTTCGAGTGCTTTCAAATGACGTTTCGAATGTCTCTTCAATATATGTACGAACTACGAATGTGCCTTCCGCATTTAAATTAATGCGCGAATGCATGCACTTACTGGTGTAGAAACGAATGCAACAGAGTACGAACACGTGCGATTACGAACATCTATACAATGCTCGAATGCTCAACGAAGAGAGACATGTGTAATTGAATAGAAGACATACTCAGACATGAGTAAGCAAACAAAATTCATGCTTTTATGTCCATTCGCACCAAAGAAAAAAACAAAAGACAATAAACTAAAAGGAAAAAGCAAAAAGAGGAACGCGCAGCGAAGAATGAAAACAACAAAAATTCATGCGGCAACAGACGCTCGAGTTTTAAGTGAAGCATTCGAATTTTTTCATTGTTTGGATGCTGCCTTCGTATCGATTCGCAATCATGGCAAACTGCACTTTGCAGCAATCGTTCTTTACGTACTCGAGAGTTATGTATCCATTAATTTTTGTGTGCGATTTTAGCTGATGGTGAGTGCATTCGAAAGACAAAAAATTGCTAATGGTCTCATGCAAATCTCTGAGATGTGTCAATTTATTTGTCTAGGGTCTTCTTCAAGATTTGTCGTAGTATAAATATCTGGTCTGAAATATCTGATATGTATCTGAAGCCACACTGAAAAGGTTCAATCCGCTGGTTTACGATGGTCTTCAGACTTTCACATAATACGCTGTATAGGACTTATAAGCGACATTAAAAAAGTAGTAGTCCCACGGTAGTTGGCATAAATAGTGCGTTCGCCTTTCTTGTGAATTGGGCAGAGCATATTGACAACTGTGAAACTGAAGTCGACGTTAAAAAAATAAAGAACAAAGCTGTGAAATCAAGATGTCTAATATAAAAATAACAAATTTTAGCCAATTCGAAGCCTTAGTGGAACACATGGAGAGGATTGCAGAGTTTGCAAGAGGTTTTCATAAAGGATTGACATGGACATCAAGTAAGAGTGCAACTTACTATCTGCAAAACTAAATGGCTTGGGTCCGCCAATTGGTGACGGCGATGGCTGGCAGAAAGTATAAAAAATTTATCCCAGTCTATCGATGTAAGTTTACAATAGTTATTATTATAGGTTTGGATCGATTTTAAAGGAAAGGTTAAGAAAAAAATTGCACACAACAAACGTGAGTCGCACGCGACTGGAGGAGGCATATTCAACCAAAAAACCCTCTCACCGTTGGAAGAAATCGTCGCCAACATCATGCGATTTAATGAACTGCTTCACCCTGTCGGTATGGCCATAGGTACTTCTTCCGCTGTCCAAATACCAGGACCATTACCTGATTCAGTTCCATCAACATCCGCACAAGCGCTCATGGAGGAAACAGCAGATGAAGTATCTGAAAGTATCATTGTAGCTTCTACTAATAATGAGAGTTCGCAGACAAGGTATAATGAGAGCCAGTTGGAACTTTTGGTGGATCAGGTTGCCACTCAGAAGAACTTTTATACTGAAGTCCAAAAGAGCTTAAAAAATATTGAAAGCCACATGAAAGAGACTGAACGATATAATCGAAAACGATATAAGTTAGAGGAAGACAATCTGAAGTTGGCCAGTGAAAAATTTGAATGGAAGAAAAGTCACTATGCTGAAAAAGAGAAAAATAAGAAGTGAATTTATATTTTATAAAAAACTGAGATCTCATATTTTGTAGAGAGTAACTTTGTCTCATGAAGAGAGTACCTTATTTCTTTTTACTTTATATATGAAAAATGAGACGTGATTTGATATTTTTAAAAAAGTTTTGATAAATTTTAATTACATACCTAAAAGCCGAGTGTGTCTGTCCCCACTTTCAAAGTTTGTTTGCATGAAATGTCTTAACTCACTCGTACTCCATATGAGAGCCTCATGGCTGGATCCTGGGTATCTTGCATATATAAACCGGATCCACATTTTGTGGTCGCATACCTACAAGTCACTTGATATTTTATCTTAAGATAAAATATAATCAAAATACTTACAATCATTGCGTTGACACTGTAGAAAACTTTCCTGTTGTACACCCAAAAAAATGTGTTGTAACATTAAAGAAAATTGTCTTTCTGTTTAAAAATCTTTTATTTTTGCTTCCAATAAGATAGCTTTTTAATGTTACAAAATCGATGTTGTTAAATATAATATTTTTTTGATTCTGAAATTCACAAGAATGTTGTTAATATGAAAATATAAAAGTATGCGCAAACATGTGTATTGTCATCTTTAAAATGCCGTATATTTCTAATAACACGATCATTTGGTAATATTCAAATGGTTCGTGTTAATATGCAAATAGTACCTTTTCAAATTCAAAAAAATCAATGTTGATGTAAAAATTCTTGTTGTAAATATAAACTTACCCATAGTTATTAAAAATACACTTCTGGTAAATAAAACAACTTTTGTTTTTGATTTAAAAACAGGTTTTTTAGGATAAAAAACTCATATATTTATATAAATAGTAATTTCTTGGTGAAATTTTGTGTAATTAATTGCATTATAATTAAAAGCGAGTGCATTTTGAAGTAATAAAATGGCTTATAACCACATCACATAGCATCCGGCGATTGGTTACATTCAATTATTTTCCTCCCTTGGCGTATTCTAAAAGTAATCGACGCTGAGACGTTCTTTGTAAAATTGTTTCCAAATCTACAGTGTTTTCAGCGCGAACACTACCTGATGTAAAAGATTCATCCGACAACGCAGTTGGAGTTTTAGGTGAATCAGGACGCACTGGTGAACTTGGCAATATGCTGATAGGTGTGGAGTGTATATTTGGTACAATGGTTTCAATTCCCTGGTTTCGATGCCATACAGTCAAATTATATTCAAAGTCAATGTAGATTCCCAGTGGAAACTTTTCCACAATTTTTAAAATCTGATGTGGTTTGATTCGACGGAGCTGATCAATGTAAATGCCTTCTCCTAAATTATGTTTTCAATTATGATTATTGCTATCACTGTTGTGAAGTATACTTATGTACCTATGAAATGATCCAATAGTGTAGAGAGATTCCAAGTATTGAGTAATTGTGAAAGATTTTCCTTTTTTGGTTTATGTCATTGGTAAGCGAAAATTGCTTCTAAAAGAAAGATAAACATATGTTAAATTAATGAGTTAAATTGTTAGATTTTACACATTTTTCTCACTTTTCACAAAACAGAACACATTTTTGTAATATTTTTTATTATGTTAAGTTTGTTTATAATGTATATATTTCATTATTTCGCATGTACGCTTGTACTTAACAATTTATTTTCGAAATAGCATGCGTGTAGAAATTGCATCAATTTAGATTAACTTACCTACTTGTTTTAATGAAATATATGATGCACTTTTATTTAAATTAAATTTATTGCTTTTCCAACTATTCCCAAAATAAATGCGACGTGCTTCTGCAAGGGTTTCATACATACTGCAGTTGTGAGCTCAAAATCGTCACAATTAGAGAGAAAAAGCATTGTAAAAAAAAGGAACTTTTCCGATTAAAGACAGTGTTGTTAATAGTAAAACAAAACTTTAAGTATTTTTTTTTAGAGATAGAGAGAGGAATGAAGATCAAAAAGGAGTAGTACAATGATTGACAACATTGTTTTTGTTTTATAGATGCTTTCTTAATTATTACAAAAAATGTATGCAATGAATTTAACAAGAAGCATCTCTTAATAATAACAAGTATGTTGTAACTCAGAGAAATGGCAAATCTTAATATTAAAGACATTTTTATTTTATTAACAAGAGCCGGCTAATATTGACGAAATATTTTACAAGAAATTTAACAATGCTACTCTTTTTAATAATACAACAATATTTTTTTGGGTGTAGTAAAGGTGCTGCTGATCCTTGTTTGGCGTAAATATTCGAATGTGCGTGCCATCGACTCATCCAATGACGCCAGGAAAACCATTTTGGTTGTAAAAATGTTGCTTTGCCTCTATTTTGTCTTCTCTTGTCATTGCGAATTGGATCCATTTCAGACAAATTTCATTCTGCATGCAGTTGAGCACCTCCTCTAATACACCTGACATCGTTGATTGCGCGAGGCCTAAATTGAAGTCGTTTCCAATACCACGTTGGTAGCT
Organism: Pherbina coryleti; assembly: GCA_943735915.1. Taxonomy (NCBI): domain Eukaryota; kingdom Metazoa; phylum Arthropoda; class Insecta; order Diptera; family Sciomyzidae; genus Pherbina; species Pherbina coryleti. The sequence continues at coordinate 95,660,038 of OX030949.1, read as the reverse complement.
TCCTTCAGCCAGGAATCGCAAAGTTGCCGCCAACTTCAATTCTGCTGATATAGCGGACGTTCCAGAGCGAGTTTTTAGTTTGCTTCTTATTTCGGACACCACGTATTGAAAAGCTTGCTTTGGTAAACGGAAATTTCGGATAAATCTATAACAATTTATATAAATAATTAAAAAATTTCTAACAATAGTTGTAGTTTCACATCGACTTACTCAGTATCTTCCAGCTCCAACACGTTTAAGCTGTTTTTTAGGTGTTGTCTTACCCTTGATAAGTTTTGTGCAGAAGCACTTTCTTCTTCATCAAAAAATATTGCAATGCTATCCATTTATTTTGTATTTATTTAGTTTTCGTCTGATTAACAAAATTTATTTCATAAATTTCTTTGAAATGTCACTTCAAACGTCTTTTTTTTATTTTTTAAGTTCACAATAGTATTTTTTATCAAAGCAATCTGCTACAAAATTGGCTTTGCCGAAAAATTAATTTATTACAAAAATTGTCGAAAACAAGGTAGTCTCGTCTCGGAGTGGTGGGTACAGCAGCTGTCAAACATAAGAAGAGCATAAAAAAAAAAAAAAAAAACAGCGAATAGAAAACTGTTTGTTTTTATATGTACAAACCAGGGACCGAAAATAACTATTATGTTCTCTTGCTGATCTCAAAAACGGCAGGCTTGGCTGTAAAGTTTTTGATTTTAAGAATAAAAGGCAACATTTAACTGGTACTTTCCGCCGTTTCTTTTTTTTGACAAGAAATAACGATTATTTTCTGCTGGATATCTTTTCCAGCAAAAATATCCAGCAGTTTGTTATATTGTGAAAACTATGGATGCTAGGACCATGAAACTTGGTATATGGGGGCGTAGCATTAAAACATATGTATTTATTTTGGAAATGTGGGCGGACCACGCCCTGTTTTAAGATAATTACAATATCTTATGATCACGACACCCAATGATATTGAAATTTGGTATGAGGAGGATGAGAATGAAGATCTATGCTTTTGGAAAAGATGGGTGGACCACGCCCATTTGTCAGAAAAATTACAATATCTAATGACCACTATACGCAATAATTATGAAATTTGGTATGTGGGGAAAATGCATAAAGATCAACTTTTTTGAAAAAGGTGGATGGACCACGCCCATTTTTCAGAAAAATTACAATATCTCATGACCACAATGCGCAATGAAATTTCGTATGTAGGGGCTAAGCATGAAAATCCATTTTTTTGTGAAAAGGTGGGTGGAACCACGCCTTTTTTTAGGAAAAATTCCGGAAATGACTTCCTGTTTTCTAGAAGCTCGGAAAATAAAATTTGGAACAGGGACCGAAACTGTTATGATTTTTTTCAAAAAATCAGTAAATAATAGTTATTTTTTGACCGATTTATTTTTGGTCAAAAATAAAAGTAAAAGTTTGACTTTTATTTTTCTGGTCAAAAATAATAGTTGAAATTTGACTTTTATTTATTCGGTCAAAAATAACAGTTAAAATTTGACTTTTATTTTTTCGGTCCAAAATAACAGTTAAATTTTGACTTTTATTTTTGAGTCAAAAATAAGAGTTAAAATTTGCGTTATATTTTTTCTATTAAAAATAAAGGTTAAAAAGTTTACAGTGATATCTTATACTAATTACTAGCTTACCCGGAACACGTTGTGTTGCACCCGAAAATATGCTAATGAGCCGAATGAGTACAAGTATTTTGCATGTTTCATTGAGTATGTATAGGGTAGAGAACAACAAGTAACTCGGGTATGGTTTGAGTATCCGATTTCTGTTGGATACTCATTGCATTTCTCTGATGTGTAGTGATTCGACAAAAAACAGTAACAGGGAACGCAATAAGCTAAACAAAGGTAGAAAACAGTAGAATGAATAGAATTTATACTTTTGTTATGATTTACACTTTTAATCGAAAAAATAAAAGTTAAATTGTAACTGTTATTTTTGACCGAAAAAGTAAAGGTCATATTTTAACCTTTATTTTTGACCGAAAAAATAAGGGTTAAATTTTGACATTTATTTTTGACAAAAGAAAATCGCTCAAAACATAACCTCAAAACATGATTTTTTTGAAAAAAGTCATAACAGTTGCGGTCCCTGTTCCAAATTTCATTTCCCGAGCTTCTAGAAAACAAGAAGTCAATTCTGGAATTTTTCCTAAAACTAGGCGTGGTTCCACCCACCTTTTCACAAAAAAATAGATTTTCATTCTTATCCCCCACATACCAAATTATAGATATTGTAATTTTTCCTAAAAATGGGCGTGATCAACCCACCTTTTCTAAAACATATATCTTCATGCTTAGCCCCTATATACCAAATTTCATAATCATTGCGCATTGTGGTCACGAGATATTGTAATTTTTCCTAAAAATGGGCGTGGTCCACCCACCTTTTCTAAAACATAGATCTTCATGCTTAGCCCCCACATACCAAATTCCATAATCATTGCGCATTGTGGTCATGAGATATTGTAATTTTTCTGAAAAATGGGCGTGGTCCATCCACCTTTTTCAAAAAAGTTGATCTTTATGCATTTTCCCCACATACCAAATTTCATAATTATTGCGTATAGTGGTCATTAGATATTGTAATTTTTCTGACAAATGGGCGTGGTCCACCCACCTTTTCCAAAAAAGTTGATCTTTATTCATATCCCCCACATACCAAATTTCATACTTATTGCGTATAGTGGTGATTAGATATTGTTATTTTTCCTAAAAAGGGTCGTGGTCCACCCAACTTTTCCAAAAGCATAGATCTTCATTCTCATCCTCCACATACCAAATTCCATAATCATTGGGTGTCGTGATAATGAGATATTGTAATTTTCTTTAAAAAGGGGCGTGGTCCGTCCACATTTCCAAAATAAATACATATGTCTTAGTGCTACGCCCCCATATACCAAGTTTCATGGTCCTAGCATTCATAGTTTTTACAATATTACAAACTGCTGGATATCTTTTCCAGCATATTTTTGCTGGATAATCGTTATTTCTTGTCAAAAAAAATAAACGGCAGAAAATACCAGTTAAATTTTGTGTAAAAAATTATAAAACAGAAAATAACTATTACTTTCTGATTTTTTTGGAAAAAAGGAATAACCGTTAGGGTCCCTGGTACAAACAGCTGATTTTGACACGTGATGTAACCACCACAAGAGAGAATTTCAACTACTAAGACTACCTTATTAAATATACCTTGGTCGAGTCGACCTTGTTCAGTGATCGCTGTCTCAAGTCGACTCGACAGAAAAGTCGACAGTCACTTAGGTCGACGCTCGACAATGGTGATAGGGGTGAATATAAATCAGTCGTTCGTAGTTAGTGATGCTGTGAGGCTCTATGTCGCTTACGCATATTAGAGTGGAACGAATTTTTAACGTCATGAGCTTCATATATTTTTGTAAACTACACGTAAAAAAAGAAATTTCTGCATCTTTAGTTTTTCTCTGCGACATAACTTTCGACTGCGCACGAGGATTTATATATTTCATTGCCAGACTTATTATTTTTTTTTTCTGAAATCCAAAGTTTAGTTAGAAAATTAGGAACTAATTTTTTGATGCAAACCTCTTCATTAACGCGTAAATAACAACTTGTCAATAGTTCCCTATGATACCATGTATTCGCTCAGTGTGCGCGATTCGAGAGCGCACTAACACTAACAAGACAAAATAAAATGTGAATGAGTTTCGTCTCCATTTTTGAAGAGCTCAGTACGTAAGCCTTCGGCTCCTGCGGTTTTGTTGTTTTTAAGGCGAGCTATAGCTTTCAAGACTTCATTATATTCGGGCAGCGGAACTTCAACGCTGTCATCCGCAACTGAGGTTTTTGGTATACATATAATCACTATTGGAGGGATTGTTATTATGAATTGCTTCCATCTTTCATCGATAGATAAACAAATTGGAAATTAAATTTACTTCAATATGCTTTTATATGAATTTGCAATATCTTAGTAACCTTACGCTAATTAAAAATCATTGCATATCCTGTCTGCCTTTGTGTGAAATCTTGAAATCTTGCTCGCTGGGCATTTTATATCTTCCTTTTTTTCTCTAATTAACTCATTTTGTAATAAAGCAGCAAATGCAACAAATCATCAACTCATTACACAAGAAGCACATCAGTCTCAAACATGTGCCTAGTCAGACAAAATAATAGTATAATTAAACATTTATTACATAATTATGTATGCAGCACCACAAACTAACGATACGATAGCAACATATTGACTGCCACTGCTGTTTCTGTTGCTGTTACTGGCTTGCACTTAAAGTGCAAATTTATCCAATTAATGACAAATCGAAAACCTAATTGCAAGATTTTTTAAACAAACACTCAGACAAACACATGAGCAACAACTTCACAGGAGACTTTATGGCAAAACACAGCGGCCATATTTAAGCACAGCACAACAATTACAACAACAACAGGAACAGCAGCAACGCTGACTAGCAACGATTAGAACAAGAATCCTAGAGGAGAAGTTGTTAAGTTGGCAAAGTTGTACTGATTAACTACTCACGGATGTGCAGAGTAGACATGCGCATGCGCAACAAACTGAGTTTAACGTGGTTTTAAGTTAATTCATTAGCAATGCAATTGATGTGCTCACATTAAAAAGGAGCAGTTGCTGGGCCAAGTTGGTAGCAGTCCACAGAAGATGGCAGAATCTAGCCGAAGTTGACTTAATTATGCAATCATTAAAAGCGTCAGACGACATAACCAGCTGTGCAAATAACCCAAACAATCAAGCGGGGTGCATCACGTCGTGCTGCTGCTTCAGCTGTTGCTAAATTAAAAACTAATATTAATTAAAAAAAAAATCTGCCATTTTATTTTTGCTGATTTTGCAATAAGTTCTTTAAGTTCTATCTATTTGTAATTGTTGTTGTTGTTGTTGTTGTAAGTCTTGTTGTTGTTGTAGTTGGCGTGTGTTGTTTAAATTACAATAATTATGATAAAAAGTACCAATGAGTCGTGCAAGCATTAATTAAAATGCTTAATTTTAAAATCAACAACTTCTGCGTGACTTCTGTGATTTCATAAGCTGCGCATGCGTGCCTGAATGCATAATGGGAGGTCTCTATGAGAGCCCTGCATGTGTTGCTTAGGTGTAAGTAAAAGAAAATTATTAATATTTATATGATTGAACTCTTGACGGCGAACAAAAAACAATGATACATAAAATCCAATTGTACAGTCTGTTAAGTAAGAGCGTGTACGGCATTATTCGCAGTCGGTAAATAGTGCAACCCTGAAATTTTGTTAACAAGTAGACATAATGTCTACCCTTGACGCACTAGTAAAAAAGTTAAATTGGTGGTTGAAACGTTGTCAGAAAAGTGTGTTAGGCATAATGAGTGCTACATACGCAGAACGCTTCGAGGCAGTTTTCCTCTGCAACCATCCAAAAGGACCAAAAATGTCCTAATGCAGCGGCGGCAAAGAATATGAAAAAGTCAAAGCCTTTTGTCCAGAAGTGGGTGTAATGCTTTAAAGAGTCTAAAAACTTCAATGACCTTCCCGATCGTGGCTCAACAGGGAACGTGACCAATAAGGATGAAAAAATTATAGTGAGTTTGTTTTCACGGAATCCTGGCTTAAGCTTGCATCAAGAGCAATGGAAATTGAGGCAAAAAGATATATATATATCGCACGTAACTATTCGTAATCATTTGTGTGAATATAATTTTAAATGACGAAGCACAATGAAGAAACCACTGTTGTCCGAAAACACATTACTAAAAGAATGGCTTGGACAACAGAAAACATTGATCACGATTGGAATCTTCTGTTTGGGTAATTTCGTCAAGTAATTTTGTCCAGCGCACCTTTAAACACCCCATTAGAATTCATCTTTCCTCAAAACAGGGTTTCGACACTTTGTACCTCTTTACCGAGAACCTTAATGCTGCCAGAATGGTCAAAATTTATGAGAAGGCTTTATTACCGACTGCCATACCGAAAACATATTTTTTAAGAATTATGTTTTAAGCTTTATGCCAAATAATTCATGAAGCAACAGGTTGCTACAACAACAAAATATCTTTGCAGAACAAACCGAGCAGACTAGACCATGATTTCGTCGGACGCTACTCCGATCCATCAGCAAGAATGATAGAAACAAGATTACGCGTTCCGCAGCCCCGTTATCTAATGCTCTCTTTCTCAACTGAGTGCATGACGTCACACAGTACTTTTGCTTGACAAAAACGTATGCAAATGTGCGATCTCTTAGGTCTCTTAGAATATCTATTCTTCTGTATAAAAATATGAATATTTTCGTATACGAAAAGTGTGAATTTTTTAAACTTTCAAGATTTTTATCTCCTAAATTATTCGAGACTGACAAAATTCTATTATTGGTACAATAATAAATACATATACATATAAAGGGTGATTTTTTTGAGGTTATGATTTTCATGCATTAGTATTTGACAGATCACGTGGGATTTCAGACATGGTGTCAAAGAGAAAGATGCTCAGTATGCTTTGACATTTCATCATGAATAGACTTACTAACGAGCAACGCTTGCAAATCATTGAATTTTATTACCAAAATCAGTGTTCGGTTCGAAATGTGTTTTATCGACAAATTTTGTTCAGCGATGAGGCTCATTTCTGGTTGAATGGCTACGTAAATAAGCAAAATTGCCGCATTTGGAGTGAAGAGCAACCAGAAGCCGTTCAAGAACTGGCCATGCATCCCGAAAAATGCACTGTTTGGTGTGGTTTGTACGCTGGTGGAATCATTGGACCGTATTTTTTCAAAGATGCTGTTGGACGCAACGTTACGGTGAATGGTGATCGCTATCGTTCGATGCTAACAAACTTTTTGTTGCCAAAAATGGAAGAACTGAACTTGGTTGACATGTGGTTTCAACAAGATGGCGCTACATGCCACACATCTCGCGATTCTATGGCCATTTTGAGGGAAAACTTCGGAGAACAATTAATCTCAAGAAATGGACCGGTAAGTTGGCCACCAAGATCATGCGATTTGACGCCTTTAGACTATTTTTTGTGGGGCTACGTCAAGTCTAAAGTCTACAGAAATAAGCCAGCAACTATTCCAGCTTTGGAAGACAACATTTCCGAAGAAATTCGGGCTATTCCGGCCGAAATGCTCGAAAAAGTTGCCCAAAATTGGACTTTCCGAATGGACCACCTAAGACGCAGCCGCGGTCAACATTTAAATGAAATTATCTTCAAAAAGTAAATGTCATGGACCAATCTAACGTTTCAAATAAAGAACCGATGAGATTTTGCAAATTTTATGCGTTTTTTTTAAAAAAAAAGTTATCAGGCACTTAAAAAATCACTCTTTACATGAGGGGGGGGGGGAAAAGGTATGCATTGGTGTGCACGTTTATGAAAATGAGCCTGGAATGTTACCTATGAAATTTTATTGCCTGATATTTTCTGTGCAAACTTTGTTAACATTGTTATTATATAACAATTCATATTTTTCAATTTAACTTCCAGTATAACGAACTTTTAGTTTACAAAATCATATTTACATTTATTAAATGCATTTAAATTTGTTTTTTTACATTTTTAGGTTCTTTATACCTCCAATAATAACTGTCCAAAATATTAAAACGAAATTCGAAGCCAGTGCCGAGATATAACGCCTCAATTGAAGCGCGCTCTCGGCTCGCAGATGTAAAAAAAACTTTACACGCATTTTTCTCGAGTTTAGGTTTTTTTAACTGGCGGACAGTTAATCTCCGGATCTACTATGCCGTTATTAATAATTTTTGCAGCATTTTGTTTGATTTTATATCCTGTGTGATAGTTTACCACAATTTGGCCACAAAAAAAAAATATATAAAATTTTCGAGTTTGAAAAAAGGTTGAAAAAAAGGCGATTTTTGAAAAACATTTTCAAATGTCCGCCATTTTTTTAGCAGCAGTGTTTTTTCGAAACGAACAATTTCAGCGCCCTATATTAAATGTACAATCAATAGAAAATAAAAATAAAAAAATTTTTTCGTAATCTTCAAGAACTGTTTAATACTGTAAAAAACGTTTGATAGCCATATATAATAAAGAAAGTGAAAAAAAAATTGTTGAATATATATCTTTTTATATTTTTTCGGCTTCCTTCGTTCCTATTGTTAAGCTCCCACTTAGCAATGGGAAAATTCTTTCCTAATATCCAACTTTTTATTCATTAAACCCATTCTCTTTTTTAGATGAGCTAGGTTTTTGTTAATATTAATTCAAACAATTTTTTTATTTAAGATAGTAAATTATCTGTTTAATTTTTATTTTTATTCATTATTATTATTTATTATACATTGTTTACTATTCATAGAATATTGTTTATTATTTATCGTAAGTTTCTTCTTTATTTATTTTTAATCGCTACTTATTTTTTTTTATTATACAGTTATTTATTAAAAATTATTTTGTGTATTACTTATGTCTATTTTTGGTATTTTTTATTTTATTATATATTTTTATTTATTATATATTTTATTACAATTATATATAAGAACAGAATTATATATAAAATTATATACAGAATTATATATAAGAACAGATTAGACTTTGATTAGTAAAAATAATTGACAGTAGCTCGACTTGGGATGAGAATGATTTGATTCTCATTTCAAGTAAACTAATACTCGGTGAGAGTAAGTTATTTTTGCTCTCACTTTGAGTGTAGTTAGATAAGGACTCAGACATCGTTAGACTCAGACTACTAGACAACGGACTCAGACAGGACTTAGTGGCTTTTTTGAAACCGACACGTCTCTAGCTCCCTTTGGCAAAGTGCGTTGACACTTTGTTTAAAATTATCAATATTGTTTTTAACAAAGGTTGCGGGCCGCCTCGAAACTTTTGGGAGGAACAAAGTGTTGATACACCTTGCCATTCACACATCTAAGAACTTGATTGTGTTGATTTCTCAAATAATATTTAGACTCCACATATACAACACAATTAATAGAAACAAAAGATGCACAACAGACGATAATTAGAGAACAAAATCGGTTTTTGATCGTTACTCAGGGCTGGTTATGCAAACGTAACGGAGCGTGTCGTAGAGCTACTCAAATTTGCTATATGAACAATGCCCATAAGTAGTTAATGAAATCTTAACAAAAAGTGACAAAACTCAGATAAAACTAAGTTTCGTACCACTTAATATCATGTTTGAATGATTTGCCAAACTGTTCTGCCAAACTGTTCTGCCGAAAGACGTGCTCTTTTTTCTTGTTGCGTAAAAATTTTTATTTCATACCGAATTTCGCGTGTAATTCAATTAAAATTAAATTCTTTTGGACTTGCCGTGCTTTACTTTGGGACCTTCGTTGGATTTATACAACTATAAGTCAAGAAAGCGCTGAAATAATCCTTTTATAAATATCATACATTTATATTTTCATTGTTTTTTTTTTCTATTGCTTTTCTGCTATAGCAACAACAAACGTTGGTTTGTTTTTTGTGAGAGCGGATTTGTTCTTGTTTTTCCTTTCATTGTTTTCTGACGTTTGTCAGCTTGATTCTAAAGCTTCTCAAACTGTTGTCATTGGTAGCAACTTTCGAACGCTTTCAAACTGTTGCCTACTAAACAGTGTCTTTCAAACTTTGTCAAATAGGGTTGCCAAAGCTAAACTTTTAACTTTTACTACTAACTTATAAATTTATAACTTAATATTAGATTTTTAAATATGGTCTGCAATTTCCGCAACTGTACCATAAAGGGAGAATCTGACCGAATTGTAAATTGCTGGTTATGTGAATCCTTTTTTCACACTAAGTGTGTAGCACTAAATGCGCGTGTCTCCGACGCGCTGGGTGAAAATAAGGGTCTCCGTTGGGCATGCGAAGATTGCAGAGCAACCGATTTAGAAATACTAAAACTTATAAGGCAATCGAGGAAGGGCTTCTTGGAGGTTTCTAAAGACCTAGAGGCGGCTCAGATTAGATTGGCGGAGTACGAAAAGTCTTTCAAATCGTTTAAGTGCATGGATGAGGCTTTTGTCTCTCCTAAGCGAAAGCGTAACAGCAAAAACCTTCGAAGCTCTGCCAAATCTATTACAAAAACAGCCACTCCGTCTACAAGTGTTACTCCTAAAGCTAACCCTGAAACTAATGCTGAGCCTTCACCCAACTTAAACTTAAGCACTTCATGTGAAGCATTTTCAACTGAGAATGTAACTACAGCTCGAAATACTGATGTTGCGGCTCTTTCTAGAGCTCCCGCATCAGTCAGTGAGAATTTACTGTTGACAGAAGCCTCTGCTGTACACACAATAAATTTAATTACTGACTCTCCTTCTACTTCTGACGCAAAGGTAACTTATGCTAAGACTTGTGCCTTATCAAGTGCTGCCACTTCTCCTGCATTACTCAAAACTAATAACACAGGCGCAATACCAAAACAAATATCGATAAGCAGTTTAAATCAGCCGGTTCACAAAAATCTTGTGATAATTCCGCCTGCAAGATCAATATTTGTATCCCGTTTTGCAGCTGATACGACTGAGGATGACATTCTTTTCTATTTGCAATCGAATTTAAATCTTTTAAATAAAAGAATTTCGATTTTTAAATTCAAGTTACCTCATGAACGCGTCACGTCTTCATTTAAAATAACTCTACCTGATGATCTCTACAATAAAGTAATCAGTCAAAGTTTTTGGCCTGAATATACTTTAGTTCATGAATACGTCCCTAGATCACAACCTAGAACTGTACTAGCTTCTTTACCTGTTCGCAACATGAACCAAAAAAACTAGATTGCTGCCTTCAGTTCCTAATCTTATATCAAAACGTTCGTGGCATAAATACTAAATTGATTAATTTATTCATTATGAGTCACAACATTCATTATGATATAATTACTTTCAGTGAGACTTGGCTAAAACCTAACACTTTAAATTCAGAAATTCTTTGCAACAAATTTAACATTTATCGTAAAGATAGAAACTCCATTCCTGGCAATTCCTCTAACGGTGGAGGTGTGTTGATTGCGGTCAAATCAACACATTACTCTCAAGAAATAGACATCCGAGAAGCTGCAGACATAGAATTTTGCTGTGTTCACGTAAAGTCCGGTCCCTTGAGTATCTACATTACATGCTCATATATCCCACCATTTTCTAACTTAGAAGTTTATAGCAAACATTTGCTCTCTATTAGTAAAGTTTGCCTACAGCTTCATCCAAATGATCATATATTAATAACTGGTGACTTTAATCTGCCCAACGTTTCTTGGAACTGTTGTTCCGAAAACCCTACAATATTTTTACCTTGCTCTGAAAGCTCATCTGACAATTGCTTTTTAAACGACCTCTCAAACCAAGGTCTTTTCCAACTAAACTGTCACTTGAACAAGAATAAACGTTTGCTCGATCTGGTATTTTTTGATGATAGCAATACTGCTTCAGTGTCAAGGTCTGATCCCTTGGTCACTCCCGAAGATTCTCACCATCCGACTATAGAAATCTGTTTAAATTTTCCTAAACCATCTGTGCAGAACCATACTATTCAACCGCTCACCGAATTCAACTTTAAGAAAACTAATTATGTTACTTTGAAAAATAGTTTGTCTAATATAAATTGGTCACCTATACTGAATCTAAATACAAAATGCTTATCATCACAGAATCTGGATGCCGCGGTCTATGCGTTTAACTCAACGCTCATGGATTGCTTTCTTAAATCAATTCCTCAACGAAAAGCCTCTATAATTTCTGGCCCCGTATGGTATACCAATGAATTACGAAAATTGAGAAACTTGAAAACTAAATATTATAAAAAATATCAAAAAACACATAATATATGTGATATTGCACGTTATACTTCAACTAAATATAGTTACCAACAGTTGTGCAAGCAATCCTATAACATCTACCTCACAAAAGTAAAATTAAACATTAAGTCTGATGCAAAATCATTCTGGAGCTTTGTTAACACAAAACGAAAAATTGATTCATATCCTTCTTTTATGAAATACAATAATGTGGAATCCGATAATGACAATAGTATCTGCAACCTTTTTGCTGATTTTTTTAAGTCGACTTATTCATTATCTTCTTTCAATAAGGGCAGCTATCCCCATTATGTTCAATCTGGTGATATTTGTCTCCCAATAGTTGATATCAGTACAGTTCTAGCCTTCTTAAGAGATCTTAAATCTTCTTATAAAAGCGGTCCCGACAACATACCCTCATGCATATTGAAATACTGTTGCGAAGAATTAGTAACGCCTATCACTTTACTTTTTACTTCTTCTTTAAAATCTTGTTATTTTCCAGCTGCATGGAAATCTTCATTTATTATTCCGTTGCATAAATCTGGTAACAGGTCTTTAATTGATAATTATCGTGGAATTGCTAAATTAAGTACTTTGCCCAAACTTTTTGAGGCAATTGTTACATCACAATTATCACATAGTGTAAAGTCTTTGATGTCTCCATGTCAACATGGATTTCTTTCTGGAAAATCGACTGTCACTAACCTACTTGAATTTACATCTAAGACCATAGAGAATTTTGGAAAAGGTCTTCAGACAGATGTCATCTATACGGATTTTAGTAAAGCTTTTGATGTTGTAAATCACAAACTCTTAATTTTAAAATTATCTCTTATCGGATTTCCCATACAGCTGCTGAGGTGGATTGAATCGTATCTCAGTAATAGAACTCAATCTGTTTTATTTAAACTCGTGAAATCTTACGAGTTCCCGGTTACCTCAGGAGTGCCTCAAGGGAGTCACATCGGGCCTCTTCTCTTTCTACTTTTCATAAATGATTTGCCAACTATAATAATGCATTCTAACGTCTTGATGTACGCTGACGACGTCAAACTATTTCTTTCTTACAAAAATGAAAATGACGCCAAATTCTTACAAATTGACATCAATAATCTTTATAACTGGTGCAAAATGAATCATATTAATCTCAATATGAAAAAATGTAAGCACATGTCCTTCTCGCGTAAGCCATGGCTTAGAAGCACGTACAAAATCTGCGATTACACATTAGAATCTCTAGATAGTTTTCATGATCTTGGAGTTACCATGGATCCTAAACTTCGCTTTCATATTCATATAACTAAAATAATAAATAGAGCAAATAGTACCCTAGGATTTATCAAACGATGGGCAAAAGAGTTTAATGATCCTCTTATTACGAAATCTTTGTTCACTTCACTGGTGCGGCCTATCTTAGAATATGCCTCAATTGTATGGTGTCCACGATATGGTTGTTACATTGACGACATTGAATCAGTTCAGAAAAAATTTCTTCTGTTCTGCTTAAGCAATTTGTACTGTAGAACTGACTTTCATCTTCCACCTTATGAATATCGATTACAGCTATTAAATCTTCCTACTTTAAAAAATCGGAGAACTATGCTTAATGTTAGCTGGATTGTTAAACTTCTGTATGGATTTGTTGACAGTCCATATTTATTAAGTAAAATTTACTTTAATATTCCTATTCGTCCTAGAAGATCTTTTGAGTTACTTTACATGAACTTTTGCAGAACAAACTACTTGCAAAATGAACCGCTGAGAAGTGCTTGTGGTGACTTTAATTTTGTTTCAGATGTAATTTCTTTAAATGAATCCATATACTCAATTAAACTTAAAATTCTAGATTATCTCCAGTACCGAGGTTGATTTGGATTATGCTCTCCCAAGAATACTTTATTTTTTCCTGGCTATGTGTGGTAATACTAATAAGCTGATTTAATTTATGATTATCCAGAGCGAGACCACGTCCGTCTCGCCTGGCATATGCCGGAGGTAGACCCCGTCCGTCTACCCTTGCATATGTGAGCTTTGCTCTAATCCCTATTTACATGAATCTACATACATCAGAATAGTATTTGATTATCAGCCTCATATATGGGAGCGATGCTCTAATCAATTGATATAGTAAATCTCAAGATGTGCTCTGGAATATGCTACTTCACGTCATACCTGGAATTTTACACCAAGCTGATTAAATTCAAACATGATTATCCAGAGCGAGACCATGTCCGTCTCGCCTGGCATATGCCGGAGGTAGACCCCGTCCGTCTACCCTTGCATATGTGAGCTTTGCTCTAATCACTGTTTCTACACACATTACAGAACTTGGTTATCAGCCTCACATATGTGAGCACTGCTCTAATCAATTGATCAATTAATATCAAAATGTTGATCCGGAATATATACAATTTATTTTTACTATTATATATAAAATCTGAAATCCTTTAAATTAATTATCAAATGTATAATGAAATCTATAGTATTTAAGTTAATCAAACAAATTGTTGAATTTTTTTAAAATGCTATAAAGCTTTAGGGCTTAGCATCTCAATAAATAATAATAATAATAATAATAATGTTTACATTACACATTGAACTATGCAGTTTGACTATAATAGTTTGGTAACTGTTTCTGGTGTTTACACTGCCAGTAGCGTAGATGACTTTGTGATTATTTGGCGTTAATTTTTTGTTGATTCACATAATTTTGAGACATATTGAAAATTTAATTTTCATGCAAAAAAAAAAAAAAAAAAATTAAAAATATTACAATATATGAGATAAAAGCCTTGTAGGAGTTTTTGTTCATCATCAACAGGAAGTGTTTTCTAAACTGGTGGTCTTTGACCTAATCATCAAAAGAAAAGGAATTGTTTTCAAATATATTTTTGCGTTTTTTATGTGACATTTCCTTGTCATTTTTTTAATTTCCTTTTGTTCTTGATGAAAACACAGTGTTGCATAGCAAAATGAGATGGTTTAGGTCACAGTTTTAACCTAACTGCTTTGCGAGATAGTTAAGATTTTGTATGGGAAACAATGCAGTTAAGTATCCAATTTCAAAGTTAACTGTGTAGTTTCGAGGTAATGTAAACATAGTATAAGAAATCAGAACTTAAGAGTTTAAAACTTTGTAACATATAAACAAAAATGTAACATATACACATAGGAAATAAATTATATAAAATTTTTCAGTTGAGGGGGGCAAGTGCCCCTCCCACTGCCCCCTGTAGACGCCCTTGTATACATGGGTCCACATACATATTATAAAAATAAGAAACGAAAATATTTAGGTGTGGGTGAGGGAGTAAAATTATTCCAAAGTCTGACAATATCGCTTGTGACGTCATGCTGTCTCCCTCTCTCTCTCTCATTTGCGGAACGCGTAGTCTGGTTTCTATCATTCTTTACTCCTCAGTAGTCTCTGTGGTTTTAGCAGTCACTAATTTTGAAAAGCTAATAAGCGCAACAGCAATAAAACCAAAGCGGAATTATAGAAGCGCTATTCCCTTTATCAAAGCAGTGTTTTTTACTCTTTTGCTAGTCGCAAAATTTCAAAAACTTGACTGCATTGATTCTGCAAAGATTTTGTTGTTGCGCTTTTTTGTTTACTTCTTTATCACGTGTCCATCTAGGTTCCAACATTTTGTTGGTATTAAACCATAGAAGGCGTGAAGAAGGTTTTTTTGAAAGCAGATGTTTATTATATGCGCAAACATAATATTTCATCATGTTTTCGTAGGTCGTGCACGCACCACTTTACATGAGTTATAAAATTGTGGCATTTTAATATTTTTATTTAATTTTATAATTCTTAAAAAACATAAAAACATATACTATATTCTTCAGTTGGTATAAACCAGACCTTTCAAATGATATAAGTTTCATTCAAATGTGTTATCTATAAATTGAGAAAAAGGGGTTAAAGTTTTGTGTTAGCTTATTAATATATAAGATCTCTGGTTTTTGTGGAACTTTCTTTGTTCGTTTCCTTTTTTTATATTCTTCGTTTATATTTTCATAACATAGAACGTTTTTATCTTCTTTATGTGCGGATATTCTTCGAATCCACAATGCGTGAAAAACATCCCAAATCGTTTTACCTGTACAAAATAGGTGAATTTCTTTAAAAATATTCGATGCACTCCTTCTCCTTACTCTGAGTAATTTAAAAAAAAATTATAAAAATCGGTTGAGAAACACGGGTGAAAATGGAAACACGGTGAGAATTGTTTCGCCTACGCCTATTTATATATAGAAGTTAATTGTATCGCAACTTATTTTTCACGGCTATTCTAAGATGAATGGCTCTATTGAGTTCAATGCTATACAGGAGGTAACTGTTAAATGCTACTAAATTTTTACGACAGAAGGTTATTACGTAGCATTTGTTAGGTAAAGTTCACTTTAATTGCTGAAGAGATGACAATTTTTACTGTAAGTGAATTACATCTTTTTCCGATTTAATAACGTGGTACATTTTTAGATCGTCTGCATATATTAGATATGGGATATTGCATAGTTTATCAGATAGGTCTGAGATAAAAATATTAAAGAGAAGTGAACCAAGGTGCCTACCTTGTGGCACGCCGCATGTGACTAAAATCTATTTAGATAAGGTAGCTTGAAACTTCACAAATTGTTACCTGCCGCGAAGACATGAATGAATCCATGAAGCTTATAATGCACTAAGAACAGTTGAAAGAGCGTTTGTTTATAGGGCAGTGGCATAGCGAGTACGCGAGTTACTTAGGAGTGACTGAGAACTAAGCAGGCAGTCTGTAAAGGCGGATTCACTGATCACCTTCAGCAAGTTTTTTGTGAGCGCTCCTTTGCTCTCTCTTCGGGAATGTTCCGTACGACGATTCACTGACATCTAAAACATTCAGAAAGTTTTGTTATCTTTTCAATTGCACAACAAAACAATTTAATACTGCCAGACACAATGCTTCTTTATTTTGAAGCTTCAAAAAATAAAATATGCCAATTTCAACTCAAGAAACTCCATTCTGGCAATTCCGCTGAAAAACATTCAGCAAGAAAGTGAAAATAAAGTTAATCAAGTCAAGAGCGTGCAGCAAGTTTCTGTTACTCTCTCATTGAGTGTGGAGAGAGGTGGAGAGCAAAAACTTCATATAAAAAAACTTACAAAACATGCTGAAGGTGATCAGTGAATCCGCCTTAAGTCTCATGTATGATGAGCAGCTATGGGCAGAGAGCGCTCTGGGAGCGTTGAGAGTAAGAATTGAGAACAAAGGCTTATGTTGCAACACAAAACGCAACAACAAATCAAAGACAAAAGACAAACACAGAAGCTTTAAATGTAGTGGTGCCTATACCCGATGATGAGCTATTTGATGTATGTGCGACTTATGGTTCACTTGTGTGGGGCAACGTGGTCAGTTCTGCTGCTTCCGAAAGATTCTTCTTCCCAGAGAGTAATCTTAATTAAAGACAGCGTAAAATCTGACTAGAAGAGCCTGACTAGAAGAGTCACCTACCGGTTTATGTATATGTGCCGTGTCGTTTGTTGAAGGTCGTCCGGACTTTCGGTACTCTCTAAGTCTGTGCTTCCTTTTAACTAGACATGGTTTTCTTAAGACGTCTTTGAAGATTGGCCATTTGTCTTTTGCGAACGTCCTCTGTATGGATTTATTCGAGATTTAAGAACCATGTGCATAACTGGTGTTAAGGTGATGCCATGACATGCGAATAATTTAGCGAGCCCTGACAAATTGGAATGGTCCCTAGGAGAGCATCATGGTGGTAGTGGTTTAATATCCATATCGCGAGTAGAGCTATACAGCTTGATGTGGAGTTGTGTATGGTGTGCACCAAAATATGACAGTGGTGTTAGATAGGCATCCACACCTACCAAGAGCTGCACGATGTCAGTATAACATAGAGCTAATTTGGTACCCTTGAACCCTCAAAGGGGCGCTGACCGTCGCAATGTTCAGTTCCTTGCTTGGAACACCGTAGAATTAAGTCGTCCAGATAGGTTTCTACTGGCTTCTGTTTAACAGATCGATTCTGTGCGTTACCGGTAATAGCAATATTGTTACTGAAACTCATTACCGGTCTTAGAAATCGGTATCCTGAGGACTCGGTAACGCTTTCAACATTGTAAACTCACCTTATTGAAATGAAGCTCTCTCTTTTGTGTGGTGAAATATGAACAATGGAAAATGAAAAGTAAATACATAAAATAAATTGCATTTTGTAAGCTTTTAATATATTTGTTTTTCTTGGCAGGATATATGCACGCTCTACGCTCAAGCAGCTGCGGTGTTATTTATATTTAATTTATATATTAACTTTATGTAAATTAATGTAACACAGTGAATTTTTAATTTTGTTATTCATTGAAAAGTGCCGAAGAAGCAGCAACAGTGAATTTTACATCGTTTTTATTTTTATTTGCTTCAATTTCGGTTTGAGGATTTTAAAAGTTAATTAATTACACAAAACATGAGCACTTTTTTTAATCCAAGCATTAAAAATGTCTTCTGTTTTGCTTGTTACCACTTAAAGAAATGGTAAAAATATTCACCGGTAACACTTGGTTGTAGAATACCAAAAGGGTGTTCATGTTACCAAAAGGTGAAATTCTTCGGTAACAAGATAAACGTTACCGCGACAGAACTGATCTGTAGGTGTCCAAATTCTAAATTCTATAATGAAGCCATGCCACACACAAAACTAAAAATTTGTCCTGGAAGATATATATATGACCTGGTAGATTCATTACAAAATCTACCAGGCAAAAACAACAAAACATTTTCATGGCAAGTTACGCATGCGCGCCACGCTGTATCGCTGATTCATTCATTGTAATTGCAAAATAGTCTATCAATTGAAAATCAATGTGTCACATAAATTGGAGAAAAATCATCCATATGCGTAAAGCCCCTACAACAAAAAAAAAACCTCACTATTACCTTCAAAAACCTTTGCAGAAATGTACGATTTAGGGATAATTCGTCTCTTTTATCTTTTATCGCAGCAGTTAAAGTTATATTCAAAGTTCTAGCAATTCTACACTACTTACTTGCTTCTAAGCATATCAAGCTTCTCTTAACTCTCCGCATTGTATTTTTTTAACCGACTTCAAAAAGGAGGAGGTTCTCAATTTGGTTGGTTTGTCCGCTTTTTTTTTTTTTTTTTTTTTTTTTTTTTTTTTTTTTAAATGTATGTACATCGATAACTCCTAAAGCACTTGCCCGATTTCCGTAATTTTTTGTCAACAGATAGATACCATGAACGCGGAGGTCCTTTTTTAAAAAAATGGGCAATATTCGACAAAGGGGCGTGTCAATATAAGAAAAACACTGTATTTCAGTTAATATTGACACTAGGGTACTGAAATTTACAGTAAAAACACTGAGGTAGACACAATTATTAAAAATTACGATCAATAAAGTGGGCGTTATATGACAAAGGGGTGTGGTCATATTAAAAAAACACTGTATCTCAAATAGTATTGACACTAGGGTACTGAAATTTAGTACAGGGGTAGACACAATTTTGAAAAACTACTGTAAAGAAAGTGGGCGTTATTCGACAAAGGGGTGTGGCAATATTAGAAACACACTATATATCGAATAATATTGACACTAGGGTGCTGAAATTCAGTGCGTGGGTAGGCATAGCTATTACAAATTACAGTCAATAAAGTGGGCGTTGTTTGACAAAGGGGTGTGGCAATATTGGAAAAACACTGTATCTCGAATAGTATTGACACTAGGGTACTGAAATTTAGTACAGGGGTAGACACAATTTTTTAAAATTACTGTAAAGAAAGTGGGCGTTATTCGACAAAGGGGTGTGGCAATATTAGAAACACACTATATATCGAATAATATTGACACTAGGGTGCTGAAATTCAGTGCGTGGGTAGGCATAGCTATTACAAATTACAGTCAATAAAGTGGGCGTTGTTTGACAAAGGGGTGTGGCAATATTGGAAAAACACTGTATCTCCAATAGTATTGACACAAGGGTACTGAAATTTAGTACAGGGGTAGACACAATTTTTAAAAATCACTGTAAATGAAGTTGGCGTTATTCAACAAATGGGTGTGGCAATATTAGAAACACACTATATATCGAATAATATTGACACTAGGGTGCTGAAATTTAGTACATGGGTAGGTACAGTTACTGCAAATTACGGCCAAAAAAGTGGGCGTTATTCAATAAAGGGGCTTGTCAATATTATAAAAATACTATATCTTAGTTAATATTGACACTAGCGTATTAATATTTGGTATGCAGGTAGATAGGCAGGTAGAATCATTAAAAAAGTGAGCGGGATTGTACACAGGAAAGTACTATATTACGGTTAATATTGATACTTGGAAACTGAAATTTGGCACAGGGCTAGCTAGAATCATTATAAGGTACGGTAAATAAAGTGGGGGAGATTATAGAAAGGACGTGGCACTAAAAATTGTAAAGAAACAGAAATGGAAAATACCCAACAAACTTTCAGGTATTAATAAAATAAATTTTATAAGAACAAACTTTCATGTTTGAAATATTCCTCAAAAATACTATTACATAAAATATTGCATATTCTCTAAAAAGGAAGAAATAAAAACTTTTTAACAAAAAAAAAAAACCGACTTCAAAATCACTACAAAGTAAGAAATAATTTTAAATAATTTTTCCTATTCATTTCTTGGTCATATTTTAAAAGCTATTTATATGTATTATAATATTAGAAATCTTATCATTTTCATTTTTTCTATTTTGCTTTATTATCATCAATATATTAATTGCTTTATGAACATAAAAGCTTTGAAGTCGGCGCTCATCTTTGACACACAATCATGATCTTTTACCATCCGTGCACTATTTGGTGCCTTGGTGACACTGTAGTAATTTTAAAAGCTTTGTACACATTAAAATTCTCACTAAACTGGTTTGGGTGAGCTTGTAAAGCTCATATTGAATATGACATAGTGTGTAACAGCTGCAAAAATAATGCATGGAACACATTTGCTACATTCAGCGTACTCAAAAATGCCAATTGAAAGAAAAAAATCGCTAAGAAGCTTTTATATTCATAAAGTTAATAATATTTTTATGATAAAACAAATTAGAAAAAATTAAAATAAAAAGATTTCGACATAGTAAGATAAGCGCCGACTTCAAAGCTTTTATGTACATAAAGCAATTAGTATATTGATGATAATAAAACAAAATAGAAAAAATGAAAATGATAAGATTTCCAATATTATAATACATATAAATAGCTTTTAAAATATGACCAAGAAATGAATAGGAAAAATTATTTAAAATTATTTCTTACTTTGTAGTGATTTTGAAGTCGGTTTTTTTTTTTGTTAAAAAGTTTTTATTCAATTTTGTTTTTTTTTTCACTGCTTATTGGCCATAAGCAACAAGTCACAAGTTGGCCATTATTATTATGCGCGCTGAAGGCAACCATTATTGCTGCCAGATTTGTCAATGATTCGGAAAGTGATAAAAGTTGCTCGTAAATCCCTAACGAGTCCAAAGTGCCTAACAGCAACTCTTGGCCAGAGAACGTACAACAACACGCGCTGATTGTCCAAAAAAGAACAATGGTTGCATTTTTTAACTGTTGGCTTTAGTTAAAAAAAAAAAAGAGAAAAAATGAAGCAAAAACTACAGATTCTGGCAAATACAAGCAGGTAAATACAAATAAAACAACAGCAACTATAAACAAAGATGTTCTGTCGACGATCAGCTCTAAGAGTTTGAAGAATTGCTTAAGTGGCATCTAGTGAAATATTGGCGGTAAATTCAGGCGACACTGGGTATCAATCGCAAAAATGTTTCTTTGTTTTAAAAAATTGTTAACTTAAATTTCAATATCAACTAAGAATAGAGAACATACTGAAAATGTTGGAGAAAGTTGTTATGCAAATGATGGAGTGGGTTTCAGTTTTTTGGGCACATTAAAAAAGAATATTTTCAACAGAATAGAATAGAAGACAACATAATTAAGTCTGATTATGTGCGGGATGTATTTGAAGATATAGAGAAATTCAAGTATTTTTAACGTTCAAATCAAAATATTTGGAATTATCTAATGATATCCTGTTTTCTGATCATATGTAAGCATAGGATTTCAAGGACTGCGTCGAACAAAATTGTTCTGTTTTGATAACTTTGTTTTATTTTCTCCATTCCTTACAGACTAACATGAAAAATCTAAAGAGAAAATTTATGGTATTTTGGCAAATATTTTAAATTCTTTGGGAATCAGACCTTGTTGGCTTATTATCGATATTCCCTCTTAGTCCTCTTACATGAAAGACTCCTGAAGTGATCGAATCCTGCATGAAAATCGTAATGGGTTCAATTATTTTTTTTTCTGCTAGAAACGTGCATATGCGAAAAATATGCTAATTTTTAACTGGCCAAACTTAAGGACTACGTGCACTATAATCAATACCATCAAAATTTAGACTATTAGGTATTAATCAAAAACTCTGTGCTTATAACTTTAGCTTCGAATATCCATCACATTTAAACTTACTCTATACTTATTTTTGCTTTGAGATGTATTTTGTTTTTTTTTTGTACAAACATCAAAGCATTTTAAGATCGTTATTTTTTACTGTTTTTCTCAAAAAAAACAGCTTTGTCCTTGCGGGAGAGGAAGACATCCTTTTTTTTTGCTAACATTTTTGTTTGGGTGATCTTGACAACCCAATGCAACTTTTGAGACCTTTTAGAATACAATCTAAAGTTTTCAATACGCCCTAATGTACATATTTACATACCTTTACATAACTGATCTATACCAGTGGTCATCAAACTCTATACAAGCATACTTTGTTTATGTATAAAAGCTCATTGAAAGCTTTGCACTGAAAAAAAAAATACTACTTGAGTCTCAGTCCAGCTTTCATGCAAGACGATGGTTCGCTTGTTTGAATATTCAGTGGCACCGGAAAAAATTTTCATATGGTGTATTACAAATCTATGGAAGAGGCGTGAGGGGAAATGTTTTAAAAAAATTTTGCGATTTACGTGTGCTTATTACTGTTCATAATAACATAAATCATATCGATGAAACATATTAACATTCACTATTTTATGCACTGTTATAAAAAATGAGAAAACTTTAAAATAGCAAAGGTTAATTTCATAATTTAATTTCAATTTTGAAAATTCAATTTTTATTTAATTTAAATTTCAATTGTTATTTTGGTAGCACACCATACATTGACGTTCAGAAAAAATATTTTCTGCAAAAAAGAATTGCAACTTCCATTCAAGTAAACACATTTTGCATAGAAATAAAGGGTGATTTTTTTGAGGTTATGATTTTCATGCATTAGTATTTGACAGATCACGTGGGATTTCAGACATGGTGTCAAAGAGAAAGATGCTCAGTATGCTTTGACATTTCATCATGAATAGACTTACTAACGAGCAACGCTTGCAAATCATTGAATTTTATTACCAAAATCAGTG
Source organism: Pherbina coryleti (assembly GCA_943735915.1). NCBI lineage: Eukaryota > Metazoa > Arthropoda > Insecta > Diptera > Sciomyzidae > Pherbina > Pherbina coryleti. Next base: position 95,636,770 of record OX030949.1, on the reverse strand, counting down.
TTCGAAAATCCGCTTTTTTATCGACAAATTTTGTTCAGCGATGAGGCTCATTTCTGGTTGAATGGCTACGTAAATAAGCAAAATTGCCGCATTTGGAGTGAAGAGCAACCAGAAGCCGTTCAAGAACTGGCCATGCATCCCGAAAAATGCACTGTTTGGTGTGGTTTGTACGCTGGTGGAATCATTGGACCGTATTTTTTCAAAGATGCTGTTGGACGCAACGTTACGGTGAATGGTGATCGCTATCGTTCGATGCTAACAAACTTTTTGTTGCCAAAAATGGAAGAACTGAACTTGGTTGACATGTGGTTTCAACAAGATGGCACTACATGCCACACATCTCGCGATTCTATGGCCATTTTGAGGGAAAACTTCGGAGAACAATTAATCTCAAGAAATGGACCGGTAAGTTGGCCACCAAGATCATGCGATTTGACGCCTTTAGACTATTTTTTGTGGGGCTACGTCAAGTCTAAAGTCTACAGAAATAAGCCAGCAACTATTCCAGCTTTGGAAGACAACATTTCCGAAGAAATTCGGGCTATTCCGGCCGAAATGCTCGAAAAAGTTGCCCAAAATTGGACTTTCCGAATGGACCACCTAAGACGCAGCCGCGGTCAACATTTAAATGAAATTATCTTCAAAAAGTAAATGTCATGGACCAATCTAACGTTTCAAATAAAGAACCGATGAGATTTTGCAAATTTTATGCGTTTTTTTTTAAAAAAAAGTTATCAGGCACTTAAAAAATCACTCTTTAGCACAAACTGATATTTTTATGAGTGTAGCATAAGTTGCGTATGCGCAGCAAAAAAAAAACAATCTAACAAGCATGCATATACTACAGGTATGTCCTGCATGAAATTTCAATAGATACTGACGCAGTTCAGTGCTCGTCCGTGAGTTAATATGTATACAGAAAGCTTTTAAGCACAAAAGCTCAAATGACCGCGGGCATAGGCTTTGATGATCACTGATCTATACTATTATATAAATGGCTTAAGACGTATTTTCGAGTTAGGTAAACTTAAGAACTACTGAACCGATTTCAATAATTATTTTACTAATTAAAAGCATCATTCTTAACTTAGACTATTGCGTACTTTATTTTTAAAACCTGCCCTTAAAAGTTATTAAAATTTGAATTTAAAATGTACTATGCTAAGTTATGATAGGTGGGGGGAGGGTAGTCTCAGATATGGTAACGTGACCAAAAATTTAAAAATACTCAAAAAATTGAAATTAATCCACTCCATAATTTGAAAACATTTTCATCCTTACATCTTCACGTTTGACCGTCTAAATTGACGGTCAACTATTGAAAACCCGGTAGTAAAGGCATTATTTTTCTTTATTTGCTTTTCGGCAGTTGTTTCTTCTATTTTGCTCATCCATATTATTTTCGGTGATTTCGGTGAATGGGTCGACATGGAATCCGTTGAAGAATTCTATTTCGAAGAGTCCCCAAAGTTGCCAGCTTGTTTAATTAAAATGATTGAGAGCATCGACTGTTGGATTGAAGGTGCAATAGTTTTTATCGATAAAAATAATTGATTTTTAAAACTTTTACCTACATTTATCTGGTGTCCGTGGCGTAGTTAGTTAAAGTGCGTGGCCGCTATGTCAACGAACTTGGAGAAGCAGGTTCGAACCCCAGCAGCAACAGAAAATTATTTGAATTAAAATAATTTTTCTGTACGGCCGCCACCTCTCTGCAGACAATGGCAAACCTCAGAGAGTAATCAAAATGCCATGTAAAGCTTCTTGAGAATAAGAGCATTCCGTTCATCGCCGTTCGGAGTCGGCGTTAAACCTGTAGGTCCATTTCTCGGTCAATTGTGTACAAACTTAATAACACGCACAACACAATTAATCATAAGAAGTTAGGTCAAAGTCCTCTCAAGGGCTGAAATGGCCAGTTATTTATTTATTTAATTTTGACCTAAATTTATCTAGTCATGATAGCACACAAACCAAGAGCTAGTCAAGATAAAAATATTTTTTAAATATATTTTCAAATATTTTTTAATCAATTAATTTTTTTATTTCATATATTGCGTTACTTTATGGCCGGAGGGGTGGGGTTTTAAATGCACCACGAAGAGTAACGGAGAGGGGGGGGGGGGCGGTGTGAAAAAAAAATTTGAAAATCGGTCACGTAATTTATGAACGATCCCTTATAGACATGATAGGAGAAAATTATCTAATGAAGCAACAACAATGTAAATTTTAAAATAAAATCTCTTTCCTTTTTGATGAAATTCCCTACAGTGAAATGTTTAAAATAAATATATAAACATGAGCATATTTTAATAATTATAAATCTGTGTCGATTACGTACTACCCTTGCGAAAACACGAAAGAGTATATGAGACAAATGCTGTTACTGTTTTCGACTCAGACTCAGTGCTACCAAACAGTAGAAGCGGTGCTGCCATCTCTTATCAAGTAGCTGATAAAAAGCTTTTATTAGCAGTATTTCTAAGTTTACATTACAAAGGTTGTAGTTTTGATATAACGTTGCACTTATCAAGATCCATTTTTGTGCCTCTTTTTTTATGTGTGATGGTACCACGACAAAATAATGGATATGCCTATTTGATGAAAGTAATTTAAACATATTAGATATATATGTTAGCAATAGCAGCATATCTTCTATTATCTATAGTTGGAAAAGTATGTGCGCATTAGTTGATAGGTGAAAATATGAAATGTTTATATAACATTTGTAACAAATTGTTTTATATGTACTTTCTGGGTTTTTTTTATGGGGAAACGTTACGTTTTACTTCGCAGGTTTCAAAAAAAGTTGGAAAATACATATTTCTTAAATTTATCGGCGGTGCATGGAATTGTTAGTGAATTTGTATAGGTGTTATGATAAAAGTAATGAGATGGCAGAATGAGATGGAAGGTTAATTCTTTGACTTTATGACACAAATAAATAAAAAATTAAAGACGTCACCGGGATGCGGAGGGAGTAGCCTAAGCAAGGAAAATTTAAGTTGTTTACATGGAATAACGCGCAATGCATAGATGCAACGGTAAAAATATAACACTTCAGTAAAGGCTGGATTACAGTCCTCATGACAAAAATAGACCACCAATTCATGACGTCATAAGGCCGTACAGTCAGGTATAGATTCCGAAGCCGCGAATTGAATTTTTATGTAATATTCAGGGAAATTGTAGCAAAGTCTTCAAAATGTTCCTGTGAAGTTTGGTGTCGGTGGAATCAACGGGGTGGACATTGGAAAAGGGGGTATGGCACCTCCTATGCAATCCAAATTGGCGATATCGAATAGCTTTAAAATTATAGATCACACAGCGTCGGAATTCGGTATTCGACATCAATTTATGCGTGCCGTTCTAATGATAACATTTTATGGGAGTTAGACAAGGGGCGTGCACTTTTCAGCAGCTTATATTTTCGATATAATTTTCTAACTATAAGTCACATATCAATGTAACTCAATACGAACTTACTTTATAGTCGTGTCCTTCTAGTGGCAAAATTTAGCGATCATTGGCCTAGGGGGTGTGGCACTGTCTATACAATTAAAATTTTTGATATCGAATAGCTTTCGAAGTAAATGTCGCATAACAATGAAGCTAAGTATGGTGTTACTAGTTGGTCCAGGTCTTTCTACTGGAGACCTGGTATGGGCATTGAAAGACGGGGTATGTTTCCACCCATTATAACCAAATTTTCTATACATAATAGCTTTGGAAGTTAAAGAAATAACATTGAAACCAAAAATGGAATTACCACTTGGTGATGTCCTCGTGAACGGATCTTTAAGCCAACGTTATAAAAGCTTTATTATTATGATGACGTCAGCTCATAGGCATGGTTTCCATTAAATTTATCGAAGTTTCAAACTCATAAGACATTCTAAATATTAAAACTTATGTGTATAATATCAAGTGAAATTGGGAAGGTGTTGCTATTCTGTTGACGTCAGCTTGTATGGGAAGTTAGAGTAGTTTTCATTACATTTTGACAAACTTCAAACTCAAAGAGTTTATTTAAGATATCTAACCTCTTGTGCAAAATTTGAAGTATTTAGATTAACCCTCACCCGTCCCTCAATTCCATACACAAAAGAGTCCCTTTGCGTCAAATTGAAACAATGAATTTCCATTCACCACTATAACTTTAGAAACGATTTGTGTGACCAAATATTGATTTAATCGTTTATATTATTTTTTAAAAACTAAAGCATTTCAAGAAATATAGGCTGATGAACTTATATTTTTTCTTAAATGTTAAAAAATTGAGAAGAAATAAGGTGAAAAAAATGAAATATTATATTATTATGAAATTATGTATTACAGATCGAAACTAGAAATATGAAAATATGTTAAAATTTTCGATCACATTGTTCACACAATATGAATCGATGACTTGGGCAAACATTTTTTATGGATTTGTCACATCGATAGGAATGAACGTTTGCCTTAGAAATGTTTGGACATACATATATGACATCTGGCACGCTTTCTAGATGATCCAGCGTGTTGAAGACGACTTCTTGATGTGCTGGTCTCATTTGTAGGTGGATTTTGTGGAAGACCCTGAAGTTCACTCACAACACTCTGACGATTTTCAATGAATGGTTGTACAAGTGCACTTCCAATTTCAATTAAAAACAAGCGACGACGGAAATTCTTCTTCGAATAGTTCCAATATGGATTCATATTGGTAAATATATCGTACGCATGTAGAGAAAATATGTCGATCATTGAATTGAATGGAGTATTGAATGGTTTTGTCTTTCGACTGTAACGACGCATTTGGCTCGGCAGCAACCTCTTGTCTTGTTTCTTGGCCGACGAAATCAATATCACTTCCACTCTCAAAAACTTCAGATTTTGCACATTATAACACTCAATTTTGCCCTCAAAAATACTTGAGAGTGCAGATTTTTGGTTGTTGTTGTAAGTGTACTCAAAGAAAATTTATTCCAAGTAGTTTTTGTTGTTGTTTTTTTAACCAATATTGAGAGCAGAGCATTTTTTGTTGTAAGTGCATCTAAGCAAGTGGAAAGGAATGTATTGTGTCAAATTGACACAACAGGAACTCTTTTGTAATTTTTCATGTTGGCAGCACTGTGTTTATGTTTTCATATCGAGTATAGAATATTATGAAATTTTACCGAAAAAAACCCATAGAACCATTTTTGTTTTCGATTTCTCCTATAATCGATACCGCTGTTTTAAAATGTATTTGTAAATTGTGTCAAATTGGCACAAGGGACGGATGACGGTTAATTTTTGTGGAATTTTTGGAGATGACGTTACTTTGTCTGGAGGTATCCATTGTTTTCATCCGATTTTGGCAACTTTCATATGTAGTGTGCGTATTTGGAACTAGACATATGAGCAATATTATTAGTAGTAGTTTTCTAGAGATTTTTCAATTTTGACATAATCACTTTGTATGGGAGTTAGGCAGTTTTCTTCGGATTTGGCTCATTTTTGAACTTGATCATCCTTTTAAGCTTAACTATTAGATTTCATTGCGATATGAAAACTATGGCTCTTATCGTGAAGATGGACGTATAGATCGTCATCGCTAAATCAACTCAACAAGTGATGCTGATCAATAATATATAAACATTTCTATACCTACCACGCCTTCTTATGGGCATTAAGAACTTAATATACCTCTTACGCAGTAAGCATGGGGTATAAAATAAAAATATTTTTAAGAGCTCCTCCCACTTTTGAGAATTGTTCTCCTTATTGTTCTCTGCTTATTAATATGACCCAGCAGTTATTTTGGAGTCAATTGAAAAAGTGAACTAGTTCATTTCTAGCGCAGTTCGCAGTAGCTCTGAAAAAGTACAAAAGGTGTTCAGTGTAGAACAGTTATCTTTGCTTTTGTTTTCAAAAGTATTGCTGACAAAAGTAAAAGCGTTCTGGCTATTTTTTAAAATTTGCTGCGCACAAGAAAACATAATAAAAAAAGTGTTTATATACAAAATGTTTTCTGGATTGTGGATGGAAAAGATGGTACAAATGAGATCTTTAGGACCTTTCCATTGCACTAAATTCTTACACTTTTGATATGTTCACTTTAAAACTAGTTAAAAAAGAACCACTTTCAGGCTACTGCGAAAGCAACCAGTTTAAAAATGTTCCTAATGCAACTAGTTCAAATATAGGGAAAAAGGAGTGTTTCTAGGGACAATTGTCTTTTCCTATGACATCAACTCGCAAAAAGCGTCAGTTCGTTCAATGTTAAAGGGTATTGTAGTGGAACTAGTACTGGTCCTTTTTGGAACTAGCTCAGAACTATTTCAAATTTGGTCCACTTTTCTGCTGGGTGATAAAAAAAAGTATAATTTATAATTCATTTGAGAGCGAAAAAAGTATCATCTATGATTAATGTCTGAATGTATCATTTATATGAAGTACTAATTTCTGTACTCTCTTCGCCTGTGGTTGAGTGGGCCTCGTAATCCACTCTCCTTGACAAACATTCACTTCCACTCTCTTCCATCCTGAGGCGACCACAGGAAAGCAATCAAACTGCAGTCCCCCAATAAATATAGTACTTAATTGGCTAAGATCTGTAAATTTGATAAAAGCTGCTTGTTGCGAATTCACTGCAATCATATTTGCCATTTTTGTAAAATGCTTTTGAACTGTTTTCCTACTCTTTTTATTGTTTTCCGTGTATTCCAAAGGAAGATCCAAAGGAAATGGAGTGAATTTTTTCCAAAACAGCAACAACAACAATAGCATAACAATGGCCAACTTGACAGTAGCAACAACAAACAAACAGAAACAACAGAGGTGTTAATGCAGCCATTGCAATTTATTTTTCGACTTAAAAATTCGTTGCATGTCAACTTATTTCCATTTCCAAGTCCGAGTAGATTTTATTTATATTTGTGTTCTCTGGCTTGTGGACTGCTCGCTGAGTTAGTCCATAGCAACCGAGCAAAAAATGATGTTGTAGTTGTTGTTGTTGTTGTTGTTGTTGTTGGCTGATCATCATCATGGTTGGATAAAAATTAAAATTTACACCACATCGAAGAGCAGTGAATGCAAGTGGATTGAAGTTAGGTGCAAAAAATGCACAATTGTTTAGAATTGGCTTAAATGGCTAACAAGCGTAAAAATATTGTTATTGTTTTCCTTTACTTTTTTCTGGTGTATTTTGTTTATTTGTTTTTTTTTGCGTTTGCCAGACATGGAAATTCCTACTATTTTCTTATAATTGCTGTCCGTTTGGTACGCGTGATGTTAGTTGTCGGCACGATAAGGACATTGTAGGCATCGCATCCTTTTTTGGGTCAGCTTGAAACAGGTTGTTGTAGTTGTTATAGCTGTGTAAATGGTCCCTGGCCGGTGGTAACTGCTTTTATGGTTAACTATATCGTTGTAATCTTTACATTTATGGGTATCTTTGGTTCAGTTTTTCTGTTATTAATATTCATATTAAAACAAGCATTTTTCACTATTTCCTATAAAATTAATTAGACGTCAAATGAAGCAGTTTTATGGATATGGCATCTTGGAGATGTACTAGAAAGTAATTCAGACTTTAAGTAGAAAAGTGAAAATTTACAGATTTGTGCAGTTAACTACGTCAGATAAGTAACTAATCCGCAAAAAAAACAAAAAAAAAATGTTTTGACTATTACAGCCCTTGGGAGGACTTTGACTGAGATATTAAATGATCGAGCCAACTCCGAACTTTAAATAAAAATACATAAATAATTACTTGCTGAGAATTGTTATATTCTGCACCAATGAAATAAATTAAATAATATAGAGTAAAGTAGGTAAATATGAACCACCAATCTTTTAGTGGTAAAAACATCACAAAATACATGAAAAATAGATTTAAACCTTTTTAATTAACTTAAAAAAAAACAATTAATTTTTATATTGCTTCGTCAAACAATACTCCAAACGCAAAATATAAAAAAAAATAAAAAAAATAAATAACTGGCCATTTCAGCCCTTGAAAGGACTTTGCCCTAGCTTCTTTTGATCAATAGTGTTGTGCGTGTTATTAAGTTTGTACACAATTGACCGAGAACTGGACCTACAGGTTTAACGCCGACTCCAAACGACGATGAACGGAATGTTCTTGTTCTCAAGAAGCTTTACATGGCATTTTGATTACTCTCTGAGGTTTGCCATTGTCTGCAGAGAGGTGGCGGCCTCTTACAATTAATTCAAATAATTTTCTGTCGCTGCTGGGATTCGAACCCGGGTCTCCAAGTTCGTTGACATAGATTCCATGCACTTTAACCAACTACGCCACGGAAAATATATAATAAACTGAAAAAAAACGCAAAAATACTCAGGAAATCGAAAAATAAATAATTGGAGGATAATATGGACTAGGTAGACCGTATTAGCTGTAATGTTTAATGTGTACACTAAGGGAAAAAATATTAAATTTATCCAAAAACTTTTTTAATTTATCCAAAAAGTGAGTCATTTTTGCACCAATAACGCATTTGCATAAATCGACTACGTAAATATTTAAAGTTTATTTGAATACTTTTTTAATTAAATTAAATATTTAAATATTTAAACAGAATTAATAAAAAATATATTAAAATTATGCACGAATTTTTTTAAAATATCTTTCAGATATTTACTGTTTGAAAATAAACTATCGCATTTAAAGAAAATTTATATAAAAATATTGAATTTAAAAAACAACATATTTAAATTGAATATGTTATTAATGGTTGTATGGTATTATTTTCTTCATATTGCGTTCATAAAATGCCATTGCCTGTATAATTTATTTTCGCTTCACTTTTTTTTCTCTAATTTATACTATTTTTGACAGTTGGTGCCTAAATATTGCACCAACTGTTAAAAATAGTATTAAATAGAGAACGAAAAAGTAATGTATAAAAAATATGTAGGTAAATGACAACCGGTGTAAAATATTTCATAGGAAATATCAAGTTGTCACTCCACCCTACATCATTTTTATTCTTTGCCAAACTTGCAAGCTATATTACTCTTGCAACAAAAACTAAATGAGAACTATAAAGCTGCAATTGCAAGAAATTGGCTATGCGTGTTCATCTGCAGCGAGATGCATTGGCAGCTACATTTTCTAAACAACTCTTGGACATTGGTAACGGAAAAATATCAGTAAATGTTGAAACAAGGTGCATTTCACTCGCATTTAATTTTTGTGTTATTGTACCATCAATTGAAAAATTAGTTCAAAATGTTTTCCCACAAATATCCATTAATTACAAAAATCATCAATGGCTTTGTGAACGTGATATTTTGGCTGCAAAAAACAATGACTTAACGCTATCAACTTTGCAACAAATCAATTGACACCGTTATGAACATAGACGAAATTGTTAATTATCCACTTGAATTTTTAAATTCGTTATACCTTCCAGGAGTGCCACCGCATATAATTTCACTTAAAATTGTTACGCCTATAATTCTTCTTCGCAGCATTAATCCACCTCGATTGTGTAATGGAACTAGACTTGCCGTAAAGAAGCTAATGCCTAACGTCATCGAAGCGACAATTCTTAATGACAAATTTCGAGAAGAACAAGTGCCCATTTCACGTATTCCTATTATCCCCACTGACATGGCACTTGATTTCAAACAACTGCAGTTTCCCATTCGTCTTGCATTTTCCATGACAATAAACAAGGCACAAGGTCAATCGCTCCAAGCGTGCGGATTGAATTTAGGGTATCCGTGTTTTTCACATGGTCAGTTATACGTTGCATTCTCGCGAGTGGGACAACCCAAAAATTTTTGTTCATTTTAGCAGAAGAAGGCAAGATCAAAAATATCGTCTATCCCAAAGTACTTCAATAGATTTTATTTTATTTAGTCAACTAATTTTCAAGTTTTTTTTTGCAAATTAATAACAATGACTCAATAAATCTTCATTTATGCATATATAAAGGAAATTGAAGTGTCTTTCTTTTATTTTGAGATAGAAACACATTTTCAGATTTTCTTATTCGATTTAGCATATTCGATATTTAGCATATAACTGTGACTTCTGATATGCCAAGCTAAAGGATATCTTTAAAAACTGTTTTAAAAAATTAAAAAAAAATAATAATTCCATTGAAAAATTAAACGTTCCTGTACGTTCTTTTTGTTTTAAATTGTTCTTTTTTAATTTCGTACACTATAATATTTCTGATTAAAAGCATTTTTTACTTATTTTGTTTAATTTTTAAAAAAACTATGTAACACTGTTTTCCCTTAATTTAATAAGTCCATCCAAATTATTTTAAAAAATATGAAAATCTATTAAATAATGCCAAACATAACTTAAATACAATACCGAGTAACACCGGGTAACATCCGCTTGTAAGAAGATATAAATTAAATCACACACAAAGAAATAAAATATAAGGAAATGGTGTTGCCCACACACACAATGTACGTGTATGTATGAACTGTGGTATGTTTCTAAATTGAGCGAGGGAGATAGAGAGTGTTTTTTGACATATCTGAGATCACTTAAAATAATTGAAAGTTTGTGCAGTGAAATAATTAAATTAAAAGCGTTTTTCACTGCTGAAAACTATGTAATTTTAAATAAAAATATGACCAAAAATAATTATAACATGCGTTGTATGGTTAGAAATTGCTAAAAATGCAAATTAGAGCCAGTGGATTTCGCACCAATTTGCACTCACAATGGTGCACCCACATCTGTCAAAATGCTTCAGGGGCGCATTAGTTTTTCACAGCTGAATACATTTTTGGGGCGCTTCTGTGTTCAGCATAGTTAATCAGATGTAATACATTTTGTTCATTTCTTTTCAGATTTCCGCATATTCGGGACTGGTGGACATTTTGCTTGTTTTTGTTGTAATTTTATTTTTCGTTGAAAAGTGCTGCTGTTTGCGGTATGAATGGGGATAAGTGTTGCCTTTTGCAGATTGCAAATAGGAATAAACAAGTTTTAATTATTGTTATAAAAGATAGCGTAAGTGCCAGCAAAATGTTGAATGCTGCTTATGACATAATAATTTAATAAAAGAAAATGTTTAATATTCATACCCGCACCAAAATCAGTAAAAAATATGTCAGTAACGAAAAATTTTATAAAACTCAAAACAGCCAAATAATTTTAAAACTCCCCATGGGAATATTTCTCAAATGCAACTCCGCAGTTGGCAAACTATCCGGGCACAGTGTGCGCACCTACAACCATCTAAATAGTTGGCTTTTCAGTTGCGGCCAATCAAGCATCAAACTATCGGCCGATTAAAAGTCTGTAATGTGCGGCGACTATTCGTTAAAAATTGTATAAAACTATGTAATTCTAACAAACACACTTTGGGCCTTCTTTTTCGACGTAACCGAATACAGCCCTTTAAGAATGTTTATGTATTTGTGTCAACCAACACGAATAAGAAAAATACCACACTTTTTTGCAATAACATCACTTCCTTATATCTTAGTTCTTTGGTCACACACAAAGATCAGGCGGGTATCAGGCTATAAAGTGGAACAGGGTGGTTCATATTATACGTGTAGTTCGTATTACCCACCTTTGCTCTATATCAGTCATTACAAGGGCTCTAGTTTATAAAATGCTGATGATAAATGGGTTCCATTTTATGTTACATCTTTGATAAGCTTGTCTTTGCTATCGGGTCTCCGCTCGATTTCTATGTTCTTCAATATTAATGTTTGAAGCACTCTTACTAGAAAGCGCTCTCAAAAGAGCAGCCCCTCTCTGCTAAGTAATATAGAACTAATTGACTGAAAACAAAACTTAACTTTTGAAAATTTTCTGGCAAACGCAATTCAATTCATTTTCCTTTTTTCCTTTTTTTGCATTATAATATTTCTGTATAAATAGAATACTGATAAAATGCTAATCACATTGATTGGATTTTGAGCACAGTCTTTGGAGCATTTCGATCGAATACGATATCCACCAGAGAACAGCTTGAGTGCATTCAAACAAAGTTTCGAATGTCCCGTCAATTTACGACCTACGAATATGCCTTCTGCAATAGAATAATGCGCGAATACATGCACCAATCGCTGTGGAACGAATGGCATAGAGTACGAGCGCTTGCGATTACGAATGCCTACGAATCAAGAATACCCAACGAAGCAAGACATGAGCAACATTCGCCTAAAGCAATGATTATTCATGCTTTTATGTCCATTCGCATCAAGGAAAAAATATTAAATACACAACAATTGTAAAAAACAAACCCAATTATCCAAAAAGTTTGACGACTTCGTTCAATATTTTCGAAGTCGTTTTAACCGAAGTCAGTTTTTTCGAGTCACACTAGGTTTTCATACTACGGGGGAGAGCCGAAGAGGGTTAATATGTATCAGCGACCCTCATTACTTTTGTAAAAGGAAAATTTTTCCCTTGGGACCCCCACCCCACCCCACCTAAGGTGGCTCCCAAACAAATGTAATGATATTTATTCAGTACACCTGAACAGGGGGGCTTTAAGGGATTGCCGGAGATAAATATGTATGATCGACCCCCCATTACTTTTGCAAAAGGGAAATTTTTTCCCTTGGGAACATATCCCCTCCAACCCCTTCTTATGGGGGCTCCCATACAAGTTTAATGATTTTTGTATACTTATTTCCTACATCAGTACATGGTGGTTTTAACGGAGGTCCGGAGAGAGTCCAACGATTAGCACCAATCGATGTTTACGAATTCGAGTGGTATACATGCATTAATTTTTGTTTGCGATTGTGGCTGACGACCAATTCAAGACCAATTGAATGCGTATTATTTTATTCTGCAAATAATCGCGGTAAAGTTGAACTTCTTGCGAAGCAAGCAATTTCAAGCTTACGTATCAAACTTTAAAACTTGCATTCACAAGTACTTTGGAAGTAGTATCAAGGAAGCAAAATCCTTTCCCTCATAAGTTCAGGCAGGCTTCGCTTTTCGAGGATTATAAAGGGTGGGCCAAATACAAGTTTTTTTTTAAAAATGCAATAAAATGAACCAAATTAAATTTTTTTAATGTATTATAGCTTTATTAGTAAGAGCAAATATTCCCATTAATTATGAAACACAACATCGTTCAAGTGGCTGCCTCGTCTGGCTTCGCAGTAGCGCATTTTGTCACTCCAATTTTCCAAGACCTTGTTCATGGTTTCGGGCTGTAGCTCACGGATTGCTTGGGTGATATTGGTCTTAAGTGCTTGAAACATTGGTCCTTCATGGTTCCCAACAAAAAAAAAAGACCAAAAGGGTCAAATCACAGCGCCGAGGCGACCAATTGACATCGCCAAGACGGCTGATAACACGATTTGGGGATTTGGTGAGCAAAATATCGATTGTGGCATGGCATGAACCAGAGGTCATCCAAATTTATGTCTCCAATTTCAGTAGAAAAAAGTCGGCTAACATGCCTCTGTAACGCCTACTGTTGACCGAACTGTTATAACTTTGCGAAAAAAATGGTCCAATGATGCCACTACTGCACAATCCACACCAAACTGTCACTCTATGTGGATGCATCGGCTTCTCGACAATAACGCGCGGGTTTTTCAAGCTCCAGATACAGCATTGGTACAGCAGGCGCGGTGGGTGCTTCATTTCGGCCAACACTTCTTTCCAAATAACGCACTGTTTGGGCTACACAGCACTCAGTTTGGAAATAAGTTTCCAATATTTCCCAACGTGCGGGAAACAGCTGTCTGTGTCAAAATAACTATGATATAAAAAGTAACCACTATGCCTACCCTGTACTAGGTTGTACTCTTACTACCTCGATAAATAAATGCACAATTAACTGCTTGGAAGGCAAGCTTGCTTTTCTAAATTTGTAACTTGCCTTCACAAGCACTTTGAAAGTATTTTCGAGGAAGAGACATGCTTCCATTCACAAGTACGGAGAGGCTTTTCGTCCCAGCTTCGTCTCAAATTCGCATCGATAGATTTCTTCACAAGAACTTATTGGGAAGTAAGCATTTCAAGCTCGTAATAAAAAATTCCACACATACTTATGAAGTATTATCGAGCAAAAATTTTTCCAAATTTTATTCACAAGAATCTTAGAAGTTATATCGAGGTGGTTACCTCTAAGCATTTCGAAAATGGAACCTGTTGGAATTTCAATTTTAAGTTGGGTATGTTTAAAATTTTATACGATAGCTCCTAAATTATGGCTGAAATCGTAGTCACGGACAGACAACCAGTCGGATATGACTAAATTGAGTCAGGTGGTAATGCTGATGAAGAATATATACAATTTTTTATACCGGCCACGCCTCCTTAAGGGCGTTTCAAACGGAGTATCCCTTACGCAATACCCGCGGAGGTATAAAGACTCTTTGGTCTACTGGGTTGGATTTGAACAGCAAAAAAAGTTGCAGCAAATGATGCCTGAACTTCAACTAACCTGTTGCTGTTGATTTTTTTTTCTTTTATTTGTGCGATTATTGCTGTTGCCAACAAGTTGTTAAGCGTTGAACATTATTTGTTGTATTAAGTGAAACTTGTCAGCGTTTTATTAATTTATTGGTGCCAATCGAAGATGATTTTTCTCTCCTTACATTTTCCTGATTTTTCTTCATTGATAAGTTGAAAATTATTTAATTTATTGCTGGAAAATGTATGGCCACATAAATTGCTGCATTTATGTATGAAATACATGAACAATGCTATATTTTTCTACGAATTCTATGTAATGATGTGTCAAAAATGAAACATCTGACATGTGCCAAAATAATTGACACTGATGACACTTCAAAGTTGATTTTAAACATCGAGTGTTTCTATTTTGCCTGCACTTGACTGAGTGGCTTTTTCCAGGAAAACCAAGCAAACAAGCAGCCTTAAACCGATTTGATGCTAATTCTTAAATTTTATTGTTAACCCTGTGACTGACCTACAATGAGGAAAAATATGAAAACCGCAACGTCATCATTTTTAAATTTATGTCTCTTCAAGAACACAGCTGCATTGATAGAATATGCTGCAAATCGGCTTAGATCGGCATTACCGAGAGCATTACACTTGAGTGCATAACAATGGCAGGCACTCCAAACTCGAGTGCACCTTTCTAAGCTGCTGCGTTGCCTTGAAAGAGGCGGCTATGACAGGGTCTTGAAACCTGTTGCGAATTTCTTAATCCACTTAAGCTAGTCAATGGAAAAAAAGGATGAAAAATTGTGGGAACTTCATTAAATCGACATGAGCGTGTATTTTATTATTGAAATGTTAAGCATTCGTTGCGTTGAGCCACACCCACTTATTTGTTGTTTGCCTATCCTTTATGAAGATACTATTTATTGTTTGCTGCATGTCACTTTTATCAATGAACAATAGTTTTCATTGAGAAATGTGCAATTTTTTGACCTGAATGAATGCTGCTTCAATGGAAGACAATAACTCAGCAGGATATTGTAAAAGATATGTTTTTGTTATCCTGATTCTTTAGTTTTCTCAACAGCAACTTGACTTGGCAGATATTCTCACACGTGATTTCTTATTATAACATGTTTTTTTTTTTAATTTTACAATTACCACGGTCATTATTTTGGTCTTTTCACCTCGCACGAAGAATTTTTTGGTTAAAATGCTGGCTTTTTTTACATTGTTGTACTTAATTTATTTTTACCGTCGGTCTTTTTAATGTTTACGACAAACATTTTGGAAAAGCATTAATATTGGGAGCATTTGAAAAGTCAATCACACATGTTTTGAGAGCCATTCAGAGCATAAATGGGATCCATGCTTTTAATATTTTTCGGAGGCTCCCAAAATAAAAATAAAATATGTGCGATTAAAATAAAATGTTCGCCACATACATCGGCTTATTTAAGCTAAGTTAGAAAATTTTATCGATATCGCCCTAAAGCCGGTCGTGGAACTTTTTAACCCTATGACGACCACTGGGACACCGGTGATGCTTTGACTTTCTGGTTTTTCCTGGAACAAATGTGGAATCGTTTTTTTTTGGAAGATGTCGTGTTTTTAAGAATGTGTGATAATGAAATTGTCTTTAAGAAAGTACTTAATTTTTGACGGTATCCAACTGCAGTGTAGCCAACTAGATTTATAACAGCCAACAGCTAGTTCGACTTATGTACTATTCTCGTAGAGCGGACTGGTATTTTTATCGTGGTGATGTCATTGGAAAAGACAATTGTTGCTAACAAATATAGTTATTATCAAATTAAAACTAATTTATACAGAGAGGGGAAAACATATGGGCTGTGTACATATATTTATGTACTCATTACAGAAATTTCTGCACACAGAAATTTTACATTTTTCCTGTATTAAGTACATGCTGAAATCTGTATTGACTACATAATGCTTTAAAGCAGTGCTGTAGTCAGTAAAGAATGCTATGTACTCATTACAAAATTGTTGAAAATAAATTTCTGTAATGAGCACAGTTCCAATGTAAGTAATACATAGATTATTGACCCATTACAAAAAATTTGTACAGCAAATATGTGATGAGTACAGTATCTAAGAACCATCTTCAGGAACTCAGTACATACATTATTTACTCATTACATAAATTATTTACCCATTTCATATTTGTAGTACATAATTTTTTGTAATGAGCACATACGTAATTGACTCATTATATATTTGAGTACATAATTAGTGAGTGCATACTAGAAAGCTGCACAAGCATAACACAAATGACTGGCAAGCCATCTACCATTGGGTTTAATGGGTTTTTTTTTACTATCGGCCGACATCAATACGTTAATGTCGCAAAAACCGATCTTTTTGGCCCATTGATTACATGACTTTTTCTCTAAGTATATGTACGCCTATTCGATAACTGGTAAATTGTGTTGAAATATGAACTATTATCATTTGAACTAGTTTATAATCTAGTCATGATTCATCGCTGGTTAGTCTTACACTGCAGGGATATTTATCCCTTCGCCTACCAGACCATCTCAAAGTCGAAAAATCTTTTCTTTTTCTCCCCCTTCTTTTTCTGCAAAATTTTGTGGATGGTAGGAGCTATAGGTACAAAATTTTTGGAGAAGCTGCGGGTAACCTTAAAATAACAAAAAAAATTAGTCCACTTTGACTATCCACGCAACCACCAAATCTTTCGGGACCTGTATGCGCAATGGTAAGAATCTAAAACACATTTGATATTGTTGAAGAGTTGATTTATTTGAAAAAAATAAATTTCTAAATTCAATTAAATTTCAATAAAATTTGAAAGATAAATTTCGAAGCAATTACGATCAATGACAAAGCAAAATGGTGTTTTGCAAAAGGCACAAATAGCTTTGGTTCGATGGTCTTTGTGTTGTTTGCAGCAGAAAATACGTACTTACGTCCCGTTTCGTTTTTGTGGAGATAATGATCGCACAGAGTAGTGGCCTCCGCAAGTTTGAATCGCTTAGGTCCCTGTCTTACAACTTCACGAGGTGATCTCTTGCGGTTGGTGAACGAATCGATCATTTGAATAGCCAGTTGCGCGTGAATTTCTAATGCAGATATAGAAAATGAATCAGTATTTGACGTAGAGGTTTTAGTGTAAATGTACGCATTATGCACACTCAAATCAATGCGATCGCAGGAAAGACCCAAGTAGAATTAGGTCTCTGATTTGCGATTGTGTTCGTAGTAAGAATGTAATAAAATAACGATATCAAAAACAGTTAAATTTTCTTTCCAATCGTGGTACCTTGAACTCTCTACGACTATTGGTTCAGAAAATATATCCAAAATATCAAAAATCTAATTTCTTGGAAAATTTAACCTAATTTGTGAATATCTTGAACCAATAGTTCTAAAAAGTCAAAGTATCACCTCAAAATATCACTTAAAAAGGTTATTTTTTAATCTCTCTTTGGATGCCAAACATTACGCCGTAGCAAGTAAAGTAGGTCAGATAAAAAATTTATTTGTGATTTATTAACGAAGTTTTTGATTATTTTGGGAATATTTCCTAAGCCAATAGTCATATAGAGGTCAAAGACCACCATTGCAGGGGTTCTTTTTTAAACTTTCATTGGTTAACTTTCAAAATAGATTAAAAACTACGAGCTCTCATGAAGTAATTCAAAATTCGACCTCAAACTTTTCATTCGTGTACTGTCAACGAGAGAAAATAGTTGCATATATTTTTACCGTTGACGACCATTGGGACATATAGGTTCCATGATTTTTCACACCTTTGCAGGTAAAAAAATGTTTTTCGCGACTCTTTTGTTCAGAAAATTTGGGGTCACTGAACACTAACTGTCGGACTCACGAATTCCCTAGCGGTTCAGGAGCGGTCGTCAAAGGGTTAAACTAAATGCTATGCTTTGATATTTGTATCAATCTCCAACAGTTTCCATTTTCTAGATGCCTAGAGGTATCCACCTGGATACAAAATCGAAGTTACTTGGTAATAAGAGTTGGAAATTTTCTTCTTCGATTATAATTCATAAGTACTTGTGAAGGTAAGTTTCAAATATTTGTGAGTAAGCTTGTAAAGGGTGTTAAGTTGCAAAGGTGTATTTTTTAACAACTAGTGTATTACAGTTGTTAACCCTCTACTGCATTACAATGCCTTTAGGCACACTTATTCAAATCTAGAACTGAAAACCTTTTTCCCAAATTCAGAAGTTAAATCATAGATTATACAAGGTGGCGCAAAAGTAATCCTCCTATCAGAAAATGCTATAAATTTTGCGATTGGCCCCTAATGTCAGTTCTGTTTTGACATTTGTGTAGTAAACACATGCGAAATACACGTTAATAAACAATGTTACGCTACACTGCTCCAGAACGCGGAATATTGCTGACTATTTATTTGACCAATAATCGGTCGGTGACTTTGGCACAACGTGAATTTCGCCGCAGATTTCCTGGCCGTCCAACGCCTACTGGTGAAACACTGCGACGTTTAGCCGCTCGCCTCGAAGAGACTGGCACAACACGAGATGCTGCCAGGCGTGGCAGACCCCGGAGTAGCCGTTCTGCAGAGAATGTTGCTGCTGTAGCCGAGGATGTCATGGAAGCGCCGTCGACATCGACCAGACGACGTGCCACGCAAATGGGGATCAGTCAACGGTCTTTACAGCGAACTTTGGTACAAGATTTGAAGATGTCTCCGTACAAAGTCCAGACGGTGCATCAGCTGTTAGCTACTGACCGCCAATCGCGTCTAACATACGCTCAAGCCATCCTTAATCACCACCAAGAGGAAGATGATTTTTCATCAAAAATAATCATGAGTGATGAGGCCCATTTCCATCTTAGCGGGTACGTAAATAAGCAAAATTTACGCTTCTGGGGCACTGAAAATCCGCGTGTAACCCACGAAGAGCCATTACACCCGCTCAAAGTCACTGTATGGTGTGCTGTTTTCGCTGGAGGAGTCATCGGACCTTTTTTCTTCGAAGACGTCGCGGGCCAAACGGTTACTGTGAATAGTGAGCGCTACAGAGCAATGATCAACGAGTTCTTTTTGCCGCAACTTGATGAATTGGGATTAGAAAACATGTGGTTCCAACAGGACGGTGCAACGGCACACACTGCACGTGCCACAACCGATATGCTGAAGAATGCATTTTCCGGGCGCCTAATCTCCCGATTTGGCGATTTGCACTGGCCAGCAAGATCGCCTGATTTGACCGCTCCAGACTTCTTTTTGTGGGGCTTTTTGAAGTCGCGGGTTTATGTCAACAAGCCTCAGACTCTTGCAGCTCTTAAAGACAATATCCGTCAAGAATGTGAGGACCTATCGCCGGAAGTTTTTGTCGAAGTGATGGAAAATGCCATAAAAAGGGCTCAAATGACAATCAACTGTGGCGGCGGCCATTTACATGACATCATATTCTCGACTTGATGTAAAAAAAATTAAAAGACCAAATAAAAATAATCCACAAGAAGAATCAAAGTTTTTAATTTTTTTTTAAATTACAGCCAAAAAACATCGGAAGGTTATTTTTGCGCCACCTTTATATCGGTTCTAAGCACTACGGGTAACATTTTTTGTAACGGAAATTTTTTCTAGCTAAGCTTATTTTGTAATTATTGTCAGTTGTAATTGTAAAAGTAGCGTTTCGCACGCAAAAATCATGCATTAGAGGGTTAAATGTTCACATCTGTCGTTTATAAATGCGGATCCGATGTTGCGATGTGCATATTCGAGAAAATTTTCCTCATCATTATGTGGCTTCTGAGATGTGTGTGCTCATCATACCCGCGATCAAAATATTCCAAACGACTGGTTCGTTGTCAGATGTCAAGACACCCAAACGAATCCGCATCGGACGTTAGAAAATTTCGACGCAGTGAAAGATAAGGTTTGAGCCCTAATTCTTCACTCGACCTCTCCACATTCACACTGCAGCGAATTTCGATGAATGATTTGACTCTGCATGCAAGGAACAATTCACTCAAGAACTGCAGCCGACGGAACACCAGCAACGCCCTACTCTGATTGGGTCTTGGAAAACATAAATGGTAACGATGATTTTTGCAAAATAAATCGTGTTTTCTGACAAAGCTCTAGGTCACATTATGTTTAAGCAAAGTTGTCATCTTTGGGGGATCCGAAAACTTGTGAGTGATTCAAAAGTTACCAATAGACTCATAAAGACTGACCTGTTTGTTGCGGATTATGGGTTTGAGGCGTCATAGGGGCGTACTTTTTAGAAAATGACATAAGGAAGAACTGTTGCATGTAATGGAGTGTTCTTTAGAAATATTATAAATAAGTTTTTGTGGCCGTTCATGGAGTATACGGATACATGGAGTTTCTCATTTTGGAAACACCAAATGGCCAATTGGTTTGACTTCTTCCTTTGGGGTTATGTTAAACGGGGTTATGCAACGTCTACGCTAACCATCCGAAAATAAATCCAAATACTAAGACAGCGATTATTGAAGTCGCCATAGCTGAAATAGAGCCCCATTATGTGAAAGAGTTATAGAAAATTTCGAAAAAAGGATAAAGATCTGCAAGCTAAGCTAAGCCGAGGCGGCAAAGATATAGTCTGATTATAATCAGTGCTTTATTTTCATGTAAAAAAATAAAAAAAAAATAAATAACTGGCCATTTCAGCCCTTGAAAGGACTTTGACCTAGCTTCTTATGATCAATTGTGTTGTGCGTGTTATTAAGTTTGTACACAATTGACCGAGAAATGGACCTACATGCTTAACGCCGACTCCGAACGGCGATGAACGTAATGTTCTTATTCTCAAGAAGCTTTACATGGCATTTTGATTACTCTCTGAGGTTTGCCATTGTCTGCAGAGAGGTGGCGGCCGTACAGAAAAATTATTTTAATTCAAATAATTTTCTGTCTGGCTGGGGTTCGAACCTGGGTCTCCAAGGTTCTTTGACAAAGCGGCCACGCACTTTAACCAACTACGCCACGGACGCCACATGGCGTTTATTTTCATGTGTCTACCATATAATTCAATAAAAATTTAAGAGACATCTAAATAAGTGTTCGTTTGATACAAAAAACAATTCTTTCAATTCTTGTTGATACAACCTTTATAACATGTGCCTGGAGAAGCTCGCGTGAAGAAATTTAACGTGGTTATTCCGAAGTTATGCTTCCATGATCTCGGAATAACCTCGGAAATGCTTCTAAGGTGAAGCTGAGATGAGAAGTCTCGCAACTTGTGACCGTAAATATGTTTTCTTCTCTATAATCCTCTTCTTTTTTTTTTTTTGTTTGAGTAGTTTTATTGAGATCAAAACTTAAAATTACAATAACAAAAATATATGCCAAGTGGTAATCCAAGAGAACCTTATCATGGCCAACGAATACAGATTTAATTCAAAGTGTTTTAATGATATAATAACGATAACATTAGTGGTAAAAAGTAAATAAAAAACCAAATTTAATTATTAGTAAGGAACACATTTGACATATGAATTAATAAATTACAAAATTAAAAAAATAAAAAAATAAATAACTGGCCATTTCAGCCCTTGAAAGGACTTTTACCTAGCTTCTTATGATCAATTGTGTTGTGCGTGTTATTAAGTTTGTACACAATTGACCGAGAAATGGACCTACAGGCTTAACGCCGACTCCGAACGGCGATGAACGGAATGTTCTTATTCTCAAGAAGCTTTACATGGCATTTTTATTACTCTCTGAGGTTTGCCATTGTCTGCAGAGAGGTGGCGGCCGTACAGAAAAATTATTTTAATTCAAATAATTTTCTGTCGCTGCTGGGGTTCGAACCTGGGTCTCCAGGTTCTTTGACATAGCAGCCACGTACTTTAACCAACTACGCCACGGACGCCACGAACAAATTACAAAATTAACTGGTGTTATATACCAGCCCAGGACGATTATCGTACCTGGTGTTAAAAATTTTTAATTCATCATTAATAATCAAATTACCAGCATTATGCTGATCTAATAGGATTGGCATGTAATTATAGGTCTGATTATTTCCAAATCTACGCAACAAGGAACTAAACTTAACACCATCAAAGTTTAAACATTTGTTATAAAAACTTACATGCGAGAGAGCCGAAAACCGATCAATTCTCATGCACGAAGAGATATCATATATTTTAGAAGCACGAATATGTTTGAAGGAACCGCGAGCACGCCTAATATTGGCAGTTGATCTAAGACAACCTCTCTCGAATACTCCTACTAATTCCATCTGATGGCTAGACTGCTGAGGCTGACGACACCAAACAGGAGAAGCGTACATGAGAATTGGCCGGATATATAGCTTGTACATATTGGTTTTGGTTTTGGTATTAATTTTAGAGTTTTGAAAAATCCTATTTAGGTGAAATTTAGCCTTTTTAGCCTTTGTTAATCTTATTTTTATATGTTTAGTAAACCGATTATTTGTTTGTAATTGCATGCCAAGGAGTCTAATATCATTTCTAACTGGCAATAAGAGCCCATTTAAACAAATTTTCATATTCCGTATTGATTTTCTGAGTTTTGGATTTGTGTCACGAACTAGACCCATAATATGGATAAGTTCAGTCTTGTCATTATTTAGAACTAATTTCCAATTTTTGAAATAATTTGAAATCTTTACAAGAAAAATATTTATTTAAATATATCGACCACGTGAAGCGTGGTGTCATCAGCAAATTGCGTTAACTTAATAGTGGTATGCAAAGGAATATCATACACATACATAATAAATAGTAGAGGTCCAAACACAGAGCCCTGAGGAACTCCAGCGGCCATTTTAAAGCTCTTAGACAAATGCCCATTTAATTTAACGGCAAAACTTCTGTAACTGAGCATTGATTTTATAATCTTAATGATAGATATGGGAAAATTTAGAATAAACATTTTATGTCATGCCAAATGGTATCAAAAGCAGCTTTTAAATCTAGAGCCACTATAGTCGTAACCTTGTTATCATTTAAACCCTCGTTTATATCAGCCTGCAATCTAGCGAGAGCGTGGTTTGTGGAGTGACCACCAAGAAACCCAAATTGATTTTGATATATGTGCAAAGAATCGCGATGTCTCTATAATCCTCTTTCCAAAGATCTTGTGAAAGCAAGATTCAAATTTTTGTGAGTGAGCTTGTGTTGCTTGCTTCTCTAGAAGCTCTTGAGGAGAAATTTTATTGAAATTTTCAGAGCATAATTTTCTTGTGAATGCTTCTTATGGAGGAAAATTATAAATTTTGATGATCTAGCTTGTATTGCTTGGTTTACGAAAAGTTCATCCAAAGTACTTCAAGGAGGTTATTTCTCCTCAGATCATCAGCTCTGAATACTTTTTGGGACCATCAGCAAATATCTAACCAATCATAATTCTTCAGATGGTGATGTAGAAAATGTATTTTAAGAAACATTGATACTCCTAATGGTTCAAAAGATGTAAGCATTTCGCCCACCAGCTCTGTGCACTTTTCCGAAATTTGAACTGAAAACTCTAGATTTTCTTTATTCATTGCTACTATTGGGAGAGGTGTTACTTTAGGAGTAAGGTTTCAATGGCTTTTTTTGATAGAAGGGCACGATTTTTGTATTATGATGTTCTGCGGAGTTATAGGTAAGATGATAAAATTTGAATGAAATGAAAATTTTGTTTGTAAAAGTAATAAAAGTGATATCGCTCAAAGTTTCCGAGAACTTTATAACCCTTTTTTGACCCCCCCCTGTGTGAATATTAGGGGGAACTAATATTTCCCAATTTTAAAGGAAATTAAATTTGCAAGAATTTTATTGAAGGACCCAAATAAATAGTTTACTTTGCTTAGTAGTTAAAGGAAATTAACAAAGGGCCCATAGTATAAAATGTGACCTTGAAAAAATCGGCTATTTGACCTAACCCAGAAAAATCCTTTGGATTATATATTTTAAAGACCAATGGTTATTAGAAATCAATGGAATTTTTGCAGTTATTTCAAAAGACGCTTAAATTGTCGCAAAGAGTAATTCGCCTTTTTTCTAAGTTTATTATTTTTAAATTCTTATTAAGTTTATTTGGTGGCCACGGTTGCACGCGTTAAAGTGAGACCTTTCAGTGCAAAATTTACGAACCGCAAGGTCTGGGGTTCGAATCCCGACTGACGCAGAAAGTTTTTTCAGCAAATTAATTTTTTTGCTGTTATCGGTCGTTATCTCTCTGCAATCCTTAGAGAAAATGCCAAATGCCATGATAAGCTTTTTGAGAATTTGAATATAAGCTGTTCGGAGTGGGCATGTAAACTAGTCTAGGTCCAGTTCTCGATCATATGTAAACAAAACATTTAATAACACGCACAACGCAATTGATTAAAGGACTCTCTGTCGAAGTACTTTCAAGGGCTTAAATGGCAATTTTGGTTTTTTTTTTCAAGTTTGAAATCTCTGCTCAAAGAAAATGTTTGCATTTAGCTTCAACCACTAATTTCTTCCTGACAAAATATATATAAAAAGTAAAATAGATAATGATTATTCACCTGAATAAATGCTTCGCTCTTAATAAACGCCTACAAATTGGTTGAAGTAAATTTCAAATATCCACCTGATGTTTTCCAGCACCAGCATCAAAGCAGCGACAATTTTGGCGACAACAACGTCTGTGCACGTCCATCCACCGTGCCCGTCGCCTTAGGTCTTGTCGTTCGTCGTTGATGCATTGCTGCATTACTGCAGCTTAACATGGAAAACTCATAATAAAATTGCACTTCCTCATTATTGTGTCACACTTGGCGACAACGAATTAAAGAAAAAAAAAACAAATCTCAAGTTGAATTGTTGACAAAGAATTGGAAATGAAATTAAAAGAGAAATCATGTTGAACTCATTGTGTGCACTTTTATTACGAACATGTTCTGCTGAATGCTTTTGATGTTATTGGTGTTATGGTTGTTGTTGTTGCTGTTGTCTTGGTGGCTAGGCGCCTGCATGGAGTAGTGATGTTAAGCTTAATGAATTTGAACCGTTGAAAATTATCGGTTGCAATATTTGATGAATTGAGATGAAGGATTTTTATTATTGTGTTTGATACTAAAGAGAAACTTGATGAAAAAGATAAATTGAAAGTAGAGATGTAACGGAGGTGAGTTTACTGGAACCGGAGTCGGAGTTTTCAATTTGATTTATCGGAGCCGGAGTCGGAACCGGAGTAATAGAAAGATGTGTTATGTACTGAACACATTGACGACGACAACGACGACAAGCTGTCAAATAAGGAATAGTTCTATATCGACGACACGACATTGCGACATTAGACCAAATTCTCTCCATAAGAAATATATGTAAAAAAAATTGATAGATGTCGTAATGTCGTTGTCGTCGTCAATGTGCTCAGTGCATCCGGTTCGATCCGTGATACAATCGAAAAGCAAAACGGAAAAAAAACGGAATTAAGCAAACGTTGACGTTGAACAACAGTGGTGCCAGAGAGTTTATAAGTAATCAAAATTATTTAACGGAGAACTCCGCTTTTGCGTAAGATACGTGAAATCGTATCGAATCGATCGAATCAATGCCTTTAGATCTTCGTTATAATTCCGATTCAAAGTTATCGGAACCGAATTCGGAGTCGGAGGCATAAAATCAATCAGAAATTCCGAACTTTGGGAAACGAATTCGAAGCTCCGTTACATCCCCAATTAAAAGCAATAATTCTGTTGCACTTGTGTTGTCAAATATTAAAAAAAAACTAGTAAGAAATGGTCTTCGACTGGGACGAAGATAAAATACTCCCACATCCAAACCGAACTATATTCAAAGTCTTAAGCAGTCAAAAATTGTTTATTTATAGTTTTAACAGAAAATATTCTCCTTTTTTTTTGATAAAGTCACTTTGAATGGGAGGTGGATGTGGTTTTCACTCGATTTGGTTGAATTTTATATACAGAGTACATGTTATATATCAAAGTTCATACGCAAAATTTCAAATAAATATATTAATTTTTGTGGAATTAAAAGAGATTTTACCTTTTTGATAAAATCACTTTGCATGGGACGTAGGCGTGGTTTTCAGTATGATAATTGGTTATGTGTATTCGCGCTGTCAAAATTACACAGATGGAATGCTTCACCCCACCCCAAGTATTATTTGAAAAAAATAATAAAATAAGAATAAAACTTATTGCGAAGAAATGTTAGCATAATTTTTTTGATTATATTCGTATTTGCACGGGAGTTCCTTTTAGGTCTTGCGCCTAACAATAACAAAACAGTGGTTATGTTAATGGTTATAATAATGAGAAGGTTTTTTTTATTTTTCAAAATATTTTCCAAGGTGATCAATACTCTTTTGCATTCGTTTGAACCTATTTTCGGAACAGTTTTGCCACTCTGAAGTTGGTTCCTCTGAAACCAGGTTTCAGAAGGCCTCAGCCGTTTATTCGGTAATAGAGAAAAGTTTATTTCTTAATGCTATAACAGTTCCGTTGCTCAATTGGTACTGTTGCGACATGACCGTTTTTCTGAAAAAGCGGGCAACCATTTGCTTGGATGTGATCCGTCGCCGGACAACTTTTGTCGGGTTTTGCTTACACTAAGGGAAATAACGCATATTAGCATTATCCACGCCTCAGTTTAAATTTTATTAAAATATTTACGTGGATAAATCAAATGTTTTCCTTACAACTCGTTTTTTTCTCGTATTTGAATTCTATTTATACCACACACGTACACACATATACCACACAAGCAAGCAGCAACAGCATCGCACACGTACACACGTATTCCGACAAGCAGCAACAGCATCGCACTGTTCCTGCAGTTTATTTCTTGCATTTGTAGCTTTATATTTCTCATTTAGTTTTTGTTGCAAGAGTAATATAGCTTGCAAGTTTGGCAAAGAATAAAAATGATGTAGGGTGGAGTGACAACTTGATATTTCCTATGAAATATCTTACACCGGTTATCATTTACTTACATATTTTTTGTACATTACAAAGTGAAGCGAAAATAAATTATACAGGCAATGGCATTCGATGAACGCAATATGAAGAAAATAATACCATACAACCATTAATAACGTATTCAATTTAAATATGTTGTGTTTTAAATTCAATATTTTTATATAAATTTTCTTTAAGTGCGATTGTTTAATTTCAGATAGTAAATAGTTGAAAGATATTTTAAAAAAATTCGTGCATAATTTTAATATATTTTTTATTAATCCTGTTTAAATATTTAAATATTTAATTTAATTAAAAAAGTATTCAAATAAACTTTAAATATTTACGTAGTCGATTTATGCAAATGCGTTATTGGTGCAAAACTGACTCGCTTTTTGGATAAATTAAAAAAGTTTTTGAATAAATTTAATATTTTTTTTCCCTAAGTGTACTTTGAAAGACCCAAACAGTGGATAACTGCTTTGTTTTGGACTCATAAGGGTAGATCTATGATTCGTTATATGGGGTGATGATGTTGAAGTGTTTTGAATCATCCGCGCTGTATATTTTTTTAGTATTTCCTTGCTCTAATAGACATGAGCCTTTTCTAAGCAATCTTCAAACTATGGGGTATCCAATGGGAACAAATCTTCCTGAAACAAATTTTCCATTTTACGGTATGTCACATGCCGATCTACTTCCAACAGTTCACGCACAGCATCAATATTTTCTGCCACAACAACCGTTCTTGGATGACCTTCACGAAATTCGTCTTAGAGAATATGACAATCATGCTCGAACTCATTGAAGCAGCGTTTTACAGTCGCTGGGTGTGGTGCTTCGAACTAAGTTGATCGATGCATTATTTTCTTGTCAATCCACATCGAAAATCGTTAAAAATCATCACCCGAAATTGTTCACGTGTTAGTTCCATTTTTTTGCCGAAATACAATTTTCAAACCACTGTAAACAACACAATAAGTGCACATATCGCAAAACGTTGTAAATACGTTTATGCTAGAAAATGTCAAATGTTCGAATCGAACTGTTGAAATTCATCTGGCAATGCTTAGTTTTCTCGAGGCGCAAAATTTAAAGCGCAGCCCTCTTATTCGTACGTGTACAATGTTCATTACTTATAACGCTGAAAAATAATTTAAAATTATATATTTTGTTTTATGTTTTAATTACAAATTTCGCTTGCAGATGATTTTAGACAGAAAATTTTGAAAAAAAGGACAAACTTGAATAATCTCAATGTGTTTACTTTATAAACCATTAAAATTTTAAGGGATATCTAAATAATTGTTAATTTAATTTAATTTAAAAAAAAAAATGTACAGCTCTTGTTGACACAACTGTTATAAATTCAGTTGTCTATTTTAATTAGGAAAGAAAAGTTTAAAAAAACAAACCAAAATATCAGATTCTTATTTCGTTATAATCTTTGGACTTTGTCGTTATACGTGGAATACAATATTATTCAAATGTCATCCACGGTAGTTTTTGCAGGAATCAATCCTTTTGAGGTAATTTTTCGATGGGCAGGGCAGATAATTTTTTGGGAACAACTCGGGCACTAGTTCGACCATGACTTGACGAATATGGGTTTTTAATTGCTCAAGAGTTTGGGGTTTATTTACGTAAACACGATCTTTTGCGTAGCCCCACAAAAAAAAGTCCAGAGGCATCAAACCGCACGATGACGGAGGCCAATTGACTTCGCCAAATCTCGAAATGAGTCGTCTGGAAATTTCTGTTGCAACAATGCCCTAATTGGTGCTGTTGTATGGCTTGTGGCTCCATAGTGTTGAAACCACATATCGTCTAGAGCGCAAAATGGGCCTCATCGCTAAAGAAAATTTGCTTCGAAAAATCAGCATTTAATAAAAAAAATCTATTTAATAATTTTAACGCGTTGTTCGATTCTGTATAACGTTCCATATTATAAAATGGAAAATCTTTGTCTATTCAAAAATCAGTTTAGAATAGTTTAGAAATGACAACTGCCAAAAGTCAGAGCTGCACTTTCCGAAACCCGAAATGGATAACCCTGTAAGTGTATTCACAATCGGCATTGCATACCACAATTCAGAATAGGACTGTTGTTGTTATTTTTTATTTATTATGTTTTGGTCATATTCAAAAATATATCTTTTCCTTAAGCTGGAAGTTCTTTCACTGCATTCGCATATGCTTCCGTCTACTCACTGAACGCAATGGAATAGAAATGTATGAAAGCTTATACACTTAGAGAAAAATATATTAAATTTATGCAAAAACTTTTTTTAATTTATCCAAAAAGCGAGTCGTTTTTGCACCAATAACGCATATGCATAAACCGACTACGTAAATATTTAAAATTTATTTAAACATTTTTTCAATTAAATAAAATATTAAAATATTTAAACAGAATCAATAAAAAATATATATTAAAATTATGCACGATTTTTTTCAAATATTTACTATCTGAAAATAAAACTATAGCATTTAAAGAAAATTTAATTCAATATGCTATTAATGGTTTTATAGTTCTCGAACCGAGCTCCGCTCACCCACGATATAATTATACAAGGTAGGAGTGACAGCTTTTCATATTGCACCAGACATGATACAATTATTACAAGGTAGCCTTGAGAACTGGCTATTTTCTCACGAGCTGCGTCCATCAACTGCGTTGCCATTGTGACATTAAATACGTCATTTTGACGTATTTTAAGATCTAATGACGATTGACGTATTTTGAGGCATATTTGTTTTTTTTTTTTTTTTTTTTTAGCTTTGAACCAAGGATTTCAGGTGGAATACCTTTTCAGTCAAGTCTGCCTTGGTTCGAAATGGGGTGATAGATTAGTGGGAAGGAAAGGTCAATCAATTGAAACAGGTGTAGGATGTTCTAAGCGTGGTGGAAAGCCGAAGAAACATGTGAATTTGAATCAGAGGCAAGTGTTATGCCTTTACCTCAGTCAATTCAAGTTATAAGGCAATCTCATCCACAAACTTCTCTTCCATCAACTACAACTTCATGTCGTAAATATTGATGAATTTTTAATTTCAGTTGAATAGAAATGAGAAAAGAAAATTAAGAAAGGTTTAAAGCGAAGGACCATGGCCTGGCCGGGAATCGAACCCGGGACCTCTGGGGTGGCAGTCAAGCACGCTACCAACTCGACTACCAAGGCCGCCGACCGCCTCATGTAGAATGTGAACGTGTGAACATTGATATATGATAAGGAACACTCCTTGCATAGTATACATGCAACAATGCCTACATAAGCGATAATGTTATCGACTTTATTGTCATCGCAAGTGTCTGTTAGCGGTGTGATATTTTTTAATGTATTCAATATTTTTGACAGTTGGTGCAATATTGTCAAAAATAGTATAAAGTAGAGAAGGAAAAAGTATAAAAGAAAATAAAAAGCAAAATATGCATGCAAATGACAATCAGTGCAAGACACTGACTGATACATAATTGTATCATGCGATCACCCTTCGCACTCACAAAGCATCTTGGCTAAACGTCTAGGCTATATAATATTCATAACAAAAACCAAACGAGAACTATAAGAAACCGAAAGCAAAAATCTTAATTCTAAAAACTTCATTGATAACTGTAGGAACAGAGTGCTATGTTGTTGTTGCGTGTCGGCTATTTCAGCTGTATGGAATATGTGTGTAGGTGTGTGGTATAAATAATATTTAAATACGGGAAAAAAACGGGTTGTAAGAAAAATATTTGATTTATCCACGTAATTTTTAAATAAAATGTATACTCAGGTGTGGATAATGTTAATACGCGTTATTTCCCTTAGTGTAAGAGAGAGTTTTAAGCTGGAAGTTAATTCAGTGCATGATACAATAAGAAGGTAGGGTAAGGAGCTTTGACAAGACCTACTGCTAATGTCAAAACCATAAAATACAGTGCTACCATATCTAACGAAAAAAACCCTATGACAAATCCATGTTTCATGGTTTCAGTAGGTAAGCGTTTTATATGAAATGCATTGCTGAAAATTTGGGTTTTATGCAATAAGGTTATGCAATAAGGTAAGTTAATTTTTTATTAGATGTCATATGCACATTCAATTAAAATTTTTAAATAAGAAATCAACAATTCAAAAAGCTAAGCAAATAAATTATGGGCAGTAGTAAATTAGTGAAAATAAAGCTTTACAATTACTATAAAATTCATTGTTTCAATTATAGATACATTGATTCAATTTTTTTCTTATTTGCCCTATAAATAATTCCTTTCCTAAGTTTTTGTCCCACATTTAAGAAAAATACAGAAAAGTGGCATTGCTAAAATGCTTTTTGACGTAAGCAGTAGGTCTTGTCAAAGCTTCTTACCCTACCTTCTTATTGTATCATGATTCAGTGCATTTGCATATGCGTCCGTCTACTCGCTGAACGCAATGCAATACATGGTGCAATAATAATAAGGTGTTAGTGAGTTTTTGACAACACCAAGAATAGCTTTCTTTCTGTCAAAAAATTGAGAGCGAAAGAGAGGAACTGTTGATAGTTGTCAAATTGTATTATTTGTTTAAGTTGCTAGATGATGATGTATTATAGTTTTTATAGGTTATTGTGCGAATTAAGCTTAAATAAATATTTAATGCAATTAATTGTGCCGTGTTGTGTTGACAAAAAGTCATTGTAGTTGTCTTTCATTTGCCAAGTTCACCATTGTATGGTTTTGCCATTTTATCAAAAACGTGCTGGTAGATGCCACCGACAAGAAACTTTGACCAGCAAGCAAATTGTCTTGCACTCACATCGTCTGCGTCAAGAACATATCGAATGCCATGAAAGAAAGTTCAATGCCTCAACTGATAATAGCCATCAAAAGAAGTGGTCATGGCATTGAGTTCCGATCGACTGTACGTTATCTGATTTATTTTTATTCCAATTCACCATCAGCTGTTTTTGACAGAAGCGGGGCGAAATAAATTATCATTTTGAGAGAGAAGTGTCAAACTCACTAACACCTTATTATTATTACACCATGATGCAATAGAAATGTATGAAAGCTTAAGAGATAGAGTTTAATGCCAACGAATGCCTAAGTGCGTGACGTTGAAAAAATGCAATTTACGCAAGAAAAGTAGAGAAAATTTAACTTTTCTTGCGTAATTTGCGTTTTTTGACAATTCGTTACTTATAACGAACAGAGAGAAGAAATAAAAGAAACGAGTCAGAAGTTCATTACCTTTAGGGATGTCTCTTGTAAATAAATCTTAAAAATTAAAAATGTCTGTAATTTTTTCATTGTTCATTTCTTAAAAGAACTTTTTTATACTCAGGATTTAAGGTTTTTTAATTATAAATAAAGACATTTTGATGATTATTGTGTAAATACGATAAAAACATAACATTAAGAACATACCAAATATTTTATAATTTTGCAGACCTGCTTACTCTGAACGTAAAATGCAATCATTGCATTCTGCCATAATTTTCTTGCGTAAATTGCACCAGCGAGTAGATGGACGCATATGCAAATACAGTGAATGAACTTCCAGCTTTATGGTTGTTAGATTATGGTTAACTACAAAAATTTTTCTACTTTTCAACAGCATCGCACTCTGTTCCTGCAGTTTATTTCTTGCAGTTGCAGGTTTCTTATAGTTCTCATTTAGTTATTGTTGCAAGGGTAATATAGCTTGCAAGTTTGGCCAAGAAATGAAATGATGTAGGGTGAAGTGACAACTTGATATTTTCTGACAAATATCTTGCACCGGCTGTCATTTACCTACATATTTTCCTTCTAATTTTTTTAACACTTTTTCTTCCTCTAATTTATACTATTTTTGACACTTGGTGCCCTTATATTGCACCAACTGTCAGAAATAGTATAAATTATAGAACGCAAAAAGTGAAACAGAGAAAATGCGATAGTTTTATTTTCAAATAGTAATTATTTGGAAGATATTTTAAAAAAATTCGTGCATTATTTTAATATATTTTTTATTAACTTCGTTTAAATATGTAAATATTTTATTTAATTAAAACAGTATTCAAATAAATATTAAATATTTACGTAGTCGATTTATGCAAATACGTTATTGGTGCAAAAATGACTCGCTTTTTGGATAACTTAAAAAAGTTTTTGGTTAAATTTAATATTTTTTTTTCTTAGTGTAACGGTTTAGTTTACAATAGTTTCATCAAGTCATTTAATGAAAGTCTTAAACAAAAGGTAATTTAAAAGTCTAAGCAGCCTATTTGTAATCCGTCTATTACGAAAAAGACGGATTTTCTCGGCCAAAAAAATTTCTAGTAATTTTCTCGGCAAATTGACAGAATGAGTCAAACTTAAGTCGTTGAATGGAAAATCACTCAATACTACTGATGTGTTGGTGTATTGGCTAAAGAAACAGCTGTCTGGTCTGCAGTGTGATTTGCTCTTTACAGAGTTGTTGTTGTTGTTAGTTGTTTTCTTCATTAACATGCTTGACCTCCAGCTCAAAAATTAGTCTTAATACAAGTTTTCTGTTTAAAATAGTTCGTTTAGACATTAAAAAGTAAGAAACTCTTCACACGTTAGACCACCTGCAACACACGCTTTCTTTTTTTTCTTTAATTCTCTTTTGAAATACAGAGTTCAGCCAGCAGTAGCTGGAAATTAACCCACGGTAACATTTTAATTGTCAACAACTTGAAAATTGCCAAAAGTGGCCAATAAATCGTGCGCAATGCTGGCAAACAACCAAAAACAACAACAATCGAACAAAACCATTCAAATGAAAGTAACAAAAGTCAGAGAAAACAAAGAAGAAAAAAACCAAAAAAAAAAAATTAAACAATTACCAACAGCCAACGAAATGCAGTTAATACCACAGAAATGCAATAAAAATGTGGAAAAACGAATAGAATGGAAAAGAAAGATTTAGAGGACCGCGAGGGTCACATAAATTGAATGTGGCGAAGAAAGCAGTTTCGCAGAGTTGCCACTTGAGATAACTAGGGAATTGCTTTTGTTTTTTTTTCTTCTTTTCAGAACACTGCCAAACAATTTAATGCCACCAACGTGCCAACAGTGTTGGCAACATTTTAATTTGAATGTCTTCTTTATCTGCAACTTATTTGGAAATGCTTTCCTTTTTTTTTTTGTTTTATTTTGTTTTTGGCTTTTATTTTTTATTTTTAATTTTTTTGGGTTTTCTTCATGTTACGGAAACAGATACTTTTGATAATATTTGCCATTCATACAAAATTTATCGACATCTATGGAATGCATGTATGAATGAATGCATGAATGAAGCTAAGATGCAAGGTTTGACCTGTTGGTATGAATTAATATGTTTTACTTAATAAGCATTAAAGCGAGCTATTTCTATTGTTGTCCAACGAATGAACTCTGGCTCTATTATCTATGCGCCCTATACAGGTCGGAAAAAAAAAACTAATAAATAAAAGTAATAAATATTGTCATGCTATATCTTGTAGATATCACATTAATGCCTCTACTTAATGGCCAATTGTGAGGTCTACTTAAGTCATTTTGTCGGCTGGGTCGGCTCGGCTGGTCACCGCTTTTGTCAAACAGCAGCATCTTTTGAATTTTATACTCATTCGTTTCATTCATTCGTACATTTATTGGTTTTGAATTATTTTATTGCAAAGATTTATTGTCTTAAAACGTTTCTCCAAAAAAATAGGCTATTCTTCTTTATTGATTTGTTAGCTAAAAATTATTATCACACTTATTTATCAGCCTATTCTTTGATTGAATTTGTTTTTTTTCTAAAATGTGTTAATTTGGAACTATACACTGAGATTTATTTTAAGATGATGTTTGAAGAAAAAATCTCAGCAGTTTTCAAATGATACTTTCTCAATTCACAAAATGATGTCTTTTACGAGTTTGGATTGTCACTAAAATGGAATTTTAAAAATGCGATTTTTTAACCTCTCTCCCAACTGTGAATTTTAAAAACAATAATTTTAGAAATTTTTGTATAAAATAACCCAGCAGTTATTTTGGAGTCAATTGAAAAAGTGAACTAGTTCATTTTTAGCGCAGTTCGCAGTAGCTCTGAAAAAGTACAAAAGGCGTTCAGTGTAGAACAACTAAGGGAAATAAATATTAAATTTATCCAAAAACTTTTTTAATTTATCCAAAAAGCGAGTCATTTTTGCACCAATAACGCATTTGCATAAATCGACTACGTAAATATTTAAAATTCATTTAAAAACTTTTTTAATTAAATAAAATATTAAAATATTTAAACAGAAATAATAAAAAAATATACTAAAATTGTGCACGAATTTTTTAAATATCTTTTAAAAATTTACTATTTGAAAATAAAACTATCACATCTAAAGGAAATTTATATAAAAAATATTGAAATTAAAAAACAATATATTCACATATTTCTCACGAGCTGCGTCCATTAATGCCATTAGCATGGTTACTTTATTTTCTTTTTTCGTTCCTTAATATTATATTATTTTTGACAGTCGGTGCAATATTATGACACCATATGTCAAAAATAGTATAATACTAAAGAAGGAAAAAAGAAAATAAAGTAACCATGCTAATGGCAATAATAAAGCAAACTAATAAAGCAAAATATGCAGGCAAATGACAATCGGTGTCATAATTATATGACACGGTGTATAATTGCATTATTTCAGCACGCAATCGCTCATACGTACGGCCAAATATCCCTGTTATACTACCCTTGCAACAAAAACGAAATGAGAATTATAAGAACTAAGGTTGCAACTGCAAGAAATAAACTGCAGGAACAGAGTGCGATGCTGTTGCTGCTTGTCGGAATATGTGTGTACGTGTGTGGTATAAATAAAATTCAAATACGGGAAAAAAACGAGTTGTAGGGAAAATATTTGATTTATCCACGTAAATATTTAAATAAAATTGATACTCAGGCGTGGATAATGTTAATATGCATTATTTCCCTTAGTGTGTGGATGGAAAAGATGGTACAAATGAGATCTTTAGGACCTTTCCATTGCACTAAATTCTTACACTTTTGATATGTTCACTTTAAAACTAGTTAAAAATAACCACTTTCAGGCTACTGCGAAAGCAACCAGTTTAAAAATGTTCCTAATGCAACTAGTTCAAATATGGGGAAAAATTAGTGTTTCTGGGGACAATTGTCTTATCCTATGACATGAACCCGCAAAAAGCGTCAGTTTGTTCAATGTTAAAGGGTATTGTAGTGGAACTAGTACTGGTCCTTTTTGGAATTAGTTCAGAACTATTTCAAATTTTGTCCACTTTTCTGCTGGGAATTTCTAAATTTTATCCTCAAATCTTGTTACTACGAATGTTTTATGAGTCGTTGATAATATATACGAGGGCAATTTGATAAGTTAGAGACATTTTGAGCAAGGGGTATTTTTTTCGGCAAAAAAGCGTTTAATTTCTCAATATAGTTTCCTTTTAGAACTATACATTTAGTCCAGCCTGTGTCCAATTTTTTTAATCCTTCCAAATAATAGTTTTAATTAAGGTCCTCAACATAAGCGTTTGTTTGAGTGATGACCTCTTCATTCGACCCAAATGTCTACTATGCAGAGCCCCCTTAGTATTTATCAAGCCTTTCCCTGGTTTCGTTGTTAATTTTTTTTTTGTGCAAAAAATAATGCTTCATGAGTACACGAAATCCACTTTTATCCAATTTCATCGAAATTCACGAGTTTATCTGCTTTCACTGGCTGTCAAACAAACAAAAAGCATGCTCAAAACGGGACAGTAGTCTATTAACAGACGGTAGTTGACAGGACCAGTGTTGCATTTAAAGTTGCTACGCAGGAAATTAAAAGAAATATTCACTAACTTCTCAATTTGCATTCGTATGAAATCAGAAAATCTATGGCGATCTTAAAATGATAATGATATTTGATATTTAATGAGAAATGATTATTTTAATGTTTTAAACCACTTTCATGCCATATTTTTTGGTGCCATCAGATTCTTTATCTGACACTCCAAAAACAACCGAGTACCAAAATTGAGGCAAAAGGCTTAAGATGAAAAATTTATCTGTTAAAAGCTATTTTACAGTTCCGAGGAACATAACCAAAAAACAGGTATCTTCAAAAGCTACACATTATAAAAGTCATATTCTTCCTCTCAATATACTTTTCCTTTAAAATATGGTGTCAAAAATTAATTGCTTCAAACGCAAAATTGTTGCCCTTACAGCATATTCAAACCGAACACTTCATTATGTTAAGTCGAGTTGACGATGTCATTTTAACCCATTTACGACCGATGCGACCTAAGCCGCTGGATGAAAATTAATGAAAATTCATACAGATGCTAATCTTTATCTTTTCAGGGGCCCTAATCCAAAAAAAAAATCGCAAAATAGCATAATCGGTACTCCGTAATGCGATAACCACCTGCGATTTCTTATTTGAATGCGCATAGCGTTGCATTAAGATTTTTGCTTATTTTTAAGAATATATGGGTTGTTATAACTGAAATGAAATATAGTATCATGAAATATCGAATAGTATCATGTTTAAATCAAACCGTAAAATAGTTCATTTAAACTTGTTTTCTTTTAAAACACGATTCAAACAATATTTTGTTAAATAACGCATATTTTTTGTTCAAATATTTCGTTACTAGCATACCCGTTCCAAGCGTTGCTTGGGAGTATAAATATGATATGAAAACATATTTTCAAATCTCTACGATGGCAACACAGCAGAAATTAATTGAGTGCAAATATCCACTCAAGAGACCAGTGCGGTGAGTTGTACAATCTCACCTCTCTCTCTCAACAAAGAGCTCAAGCTATTGTTTGCTGTTATTTCATGCTGCTTATACAATGGCAGCATGGATTAAAACGCATGAATTCTTAAATAATTAAATAAAAAGATTTACCAACAACGTAGTACCCAGTAGCAGGGTCGCTTTTTATAGCAATTGAATAGTGAAAGAATTATTAAAATCGGATCAGCGGTTACCCCGTGATTGAACGATAAAAATCCGAGAGAACCCTTTTATATAATAGTATAGAGTATAGATATAGATGTGTCAATAGTAAACCATGGAAATATTAAACATGACAATGCTTGAAAGTTTCTTGTTACCTTTTTCTCTGTGTATAAATGTTATTCAAAATAACCCTTTATTTTTTAAACTAATACCTTCAAATTTACTTAATCATGATTTGTTTATTTCAAAACTTCAATAAAGAAACATAATTATACTCCCACGAGTATTGCTTATAATGTCCATAAGAAGGCGTGGCAGATGCAGAAAAGTATATTGATTAGCATCACCATCTGAGTTGATTTAACCTATTTGGCTGTCTGTACATGTTTCACCTGGCTTTCGAGTTATAAAAATTGAGTTGAAACTTTCCAAATTCTGCTTTCCGAGCATCTGGCTATATATCTCGTCTTTTTTATTATATTTTTAATTTTTTGCGAATACATTTCTAATATTTGGTTAATATTGCATTAAAAACTGGCCACTAAAGACATTATTATTTAAATATGTAAATAATCAAAGCTTTCAAATATAAACTAATTCAGGCAGTGTGAATGATCGTGTTAAAAAAAGAGCTTTTTTTCAAGTAACTTCTTAATTTAAGTCGTTATAAACATGCTATTAGACTCCCTAAAACCCTTTTAATGAGTATCAGTCATTTTGTGACAACAAACGTTATTTTTTTTGCAAGACAATTCAACATCTTACGCTTTGAAGTGATTCCCCATCCATTGTAGGCATTCTTTAGCTCCCAGCGGCTATTATATTTTTCCTAATCTCAAAAGATGGCTCATGGGAAAAAGATTTACTTTAAATGAACAAGTTGAATTGGAAATTGATACGTTTGTTGAACATAGCGTACTATACAAAAGATATCGAAATGTTGAAAGATCGTTGGTGGTAATGTAGAGTATGTTGAATAATTTGCCAAGAAACGATGTTTTCTTTAATAAGACCAATGACCTCTGAAAACAAAATTTCGAAATAATTCCGAAATAAAAAACAAAACATCAATTGTGGGATGTTTCACCTCAGAGGTGATCAAACTCAACGTTCGCTATTGAATATTTCTATTGTAATGCGCCATTTAACGAATCGTGCAAAGAATAATAGCTTGTGCAATGTTTGCTATTTGGAAACGAGTTGTCTCAACAAATTTGAAGACATGAAACTAATAGAAAAACTAGAAAGAAATAATCTTCGACTGGGTCGAAGTTAAAATACCCCCATGGCCGAAACAAAGTATATTCAAAGTCTTAAGCAGTCAATAAAATTCTTATTTGTAAGAACATTTTTGTCATAGTTTTAACAGAAAACCTTCGCCTTTGTTTTTTAATAAAGTCACTTTGTATGGGAGGTGGGTGTGGTTTTCACTCGATTTGGTTAAATTTCATACACAGAGTATATGTTATATATCAAAGTGTATATGCAAAATTGCAATTTTTGTGGAATGTAAAGATATTTTTACATTTTTGATAAAGTCACTTTGTATGGGAGGAAGGCGTGGTTTTCATCCGATTTGTTTTAATTTTATAATTAGAGCACATGTTATATATAAAAGCTGATATGCAAAATTTCAAGTCCATATATTAATTTTTTTGGAACTCTAAGAGATTTTACCGTTTTGATAAAGTAACTTTGTATGGGAGGTAGGCGTGGTTTCTATTCGAATGGGCTCATTTTCGAACTTGATCTTTATTTTTTATATAAAAGCTTAAATATCGAATTTCGTGAAGATAGCTTGGAAATTACGGCTGTAATCATGATCACAGACAGACAGACGGACAGACAGACAGACGTACAGACGTACAGACAGACGGACATGACTAAATCGACTCGGTCGGTGATGCTGATCAAGAATATATATATTTTTCTATACCTGCCTCGCCTCCTTATGGGTGTTACAAACTGAGTGACAAAATTAATATACCCCTTTTACGTTTTTAAAACGAGATGAAAATTTATACGTGCGTCAAACATTCGAGGGAATGTCAAGTACTATAAATGGTGTGTAAATAAAAGTGTTTATTCCAAATAATATATAAACAATTAATAAATTTTCTTTAACAGTGAGTGTGAGATTCTTACGCACTAAAAGTAAACCCCCGCATTGAAACTTCGTCCCTTTGTAAGTCCCGTGGTATCGCCGCAAAGCATGACTTCACGGGGCATGATAACAGCACTAAGCTGAAAACTGGATGGCTAATAACCGTCGTTTAAGGGATAAATAGACGTGAATTATTCTACTCGTGTTTTGTGAACGCTCAACTATTCGCAGTTCTTTTCTTATGGTTTTAGCGAGGGCACTGACCAGTTCGCTTCGCTTTTCAGCATTAGGGACACCAAGTTTTGCTGTGTCACAGTTTCCCCGAGACTGTTCGAAGCCTCAAGGTGGGCATTATCGAACTTGGGGCACTCAAAAAAAGCATGGTTTGCATCTTAAATTGTATTTGGATAGCAGTGTGAGCAGTATGGATGTACCGCGTGCTTAAATTTGAACAAGTATGCTCTGAAGCACCCATGGTCGCTCAAAATCTGTGTCAGATAGAAGTTCACTGAGTTGTGACTTCTTTTGCACCAATCGGCTATGTTCGGAATGAGCTGATATGTACAGCGACCCGTCAGAGATATAATCGAGCGGTTTTGCCACTTCAGCATGCTTCTTTCTTTAGCAACTTTCTTGCAAATGGATGCGTTGTTATTGGCCGTCAGAAGCGTCTCATCCACGAAAAGGTCGATGGGTATAAAGCTTGCTAGGACCAATGTTGCATCTTCGGAAACTGTTCTGAAGGCACAACATACCCTGAGTGCGCCGAGCCTGTAAACAGATTCAATACCTCGCCGGTAAGACATCGTTTGCATTGCTGAGGCCCATACCGTTGATCCATTCATCACGATGGATCGTACTACATTAAGAAGTAGTTTCCTGCTCACTTGTTTGGGGCTTCTCGTATTAGGCATTATCCTCGATAGGACCATACATGCGTCGGATTCTTTTTTGTGGGCATACTGTAGATGCTGTATAAATGTTATTCTGGAGTCAATCATAACACCAATTTATTTAATTATTGGTGTTATTTGATATTTAATAAATGCCTTTGATTGCACCACCGTGCCGTTAATATTGATGCTTGCAACTTCCATCTTTTTGCGGCTGCTTATGAGCACCGCCTCCGTTTTATGTTCGGCTAGGCAAAGCCCACTGATAAAAACCAGCTATAGATAGTGCCAATCGCAACACTACTGAGCGCCTCGACTTCTTCGAGGTGTTTTGCTGTTGCCACAATCGCTAGGTATTCTGCAAAGCCGATGATCTTGGCGCCTGTGGATGGTATAGATAGTTAGTATATTTAGTACAGATGATAAGGATAGTATAGATAGTTTAGATAGTATATATAGTATAGTTAGTTTAAATAGTGTAGATAGTATAGATAGCATATATAGTATAGATAGTGTAGATAGTATAGATAGTACAGATAGTAGAGTGAGTATATTAAGTACAGATGGTATGGATAGTATAGATAGCTTAGATAGTATATATAGTATAGTTAGTTTAGATAGTATTTATAGTACAGTAAGTATAGATAGTATATATAGTATAGATAGTATAGATACTAAAGATAGTATAGAAAGTATAGATTTTATAGAAAGTACATATATGGAAGATAATACAGAACGTGTTAGGAGAATATATACGTAAAGCAAATGAAAAGGAAATTAAAAGAATAGATATATATAGGAATTTATATATTTTAAATGAATATAAGTATTATGAAGACCCATTTTCATATTCAAGAAAAAATCTTGTATAACAGTATAAAATGAATAGATATTTAAGAGTGTATAGATTCAAAAATTCATTAATTTTGATATAAAAACTTTATTAATACTGTCTTAAAAATTTATTTCAAGTTTTGTTTACTCTATATTATATTGCTACTATATAGAAAAATACAGGTATTAGGAATATTATTAATGGATAGTAAATATTGAGAAAACTGTGTTCATTGCATATTCGCTCATAACAGTAAAAATTTATAGTTGAGATAAAATAAAATATCATGGATTGTTAATT
This sequence comes from Pherbina coryleti, assembly GCA_943735915.1. Lineage (NCBI taxonomy): Eukaryota > Metazoa > Arthropoda > Insecta > Diptera > Sciomyzidae > Pherbina > Pherbina coryleti. Next base: position 95,594,435 of record OX030949.1, on the reverse strand, counting down.
TTTCTAAAGTATCAAATAATGTTTTTAAAAAATAAATATAATGCATAAAATGTAAAAAAAAAAATTTCCAATGTCATATAAAGTAAAAAAGATCATGTTTACTTATATGCCAGGATACAGCAAAAGTAAAATTATATATATTAAAATTAAATTCAAGTTAATTTTTAATAATTTTTTTTAATTAGTTTTGTTCAAATCAAATTCACCCTACAATTAAGTCTTACTGGAATAATATCTTTTTCAAGAAATTTTTCAAGGAAATAACGTATTTTTTAAATTTTGAGATCTGTTTGTGCAAAAACAAAACAATACTGTGAGTTTTTAAATGGAACATAACAGCAAATGCTGTAGAGATCATTTTTATATTATTGTGTATGTTTTGTGTACTCCCTAAAATTGTAATATAAAAATTCTATACGTAGTTTTTTTCGAGTGTTTCTCTTAATCACTTAAAGGTGTGCCCCAACATTGCTCTCAAAGCATAAAATACCAATAAAATATTTTAAGCTGGTTTTAATTGTTTTCCCTCCCATTGTGACGATCTCTCTAAATCTAATTTAGTGCTTGCTCATCTAGTGCTCTAGCCCCTGCTATTTTAACCATATCGTCTAAATCACTTTTGTCGCTTTTTGTCCGTGGTATAGAGTTGTTTTCTTAATCGATTTGTAATTATTTTTTATGTTTTTCTATTGAATTTGAATAGATTTGTTAGGCCCACGTTTCAATTTTAGAGTTGTTGGTTTTTTCTCTTTATATTGTTAGAGGAACATTAAATCTTTTTCAAATAAACAGTCAACAAAAATAAACTGATTTTCTATTGTTAGTTGGCTAGTTTTGTGCTGTTTTTTTCTTGTTAGCATCAAAGTTTTATGGCTATTAATACAAATTTTTATTGAGTTGCTGGAAGTGCTTCAAGTTCAAAAGCTTGGTCTATGTTGGGAGATGCCTGGCATGTTTTACATTTATTTATTTGTTTCTTTTGAAAATCGATATCTTTTCCGTTGGCAATTATTTATTTTGACATTAGTTTGAGTTATTTTATGTGCTATTTAGATCACACTCGCTTTTTGTTTTGGTTTTTTTTTTATGAGCGAAAGTGGACGCTTTATAGCCAATAAGATATGGAAAATTGTTAACTAATTTTTTATGTAAATTTTTTCATGTTGTTTGTGAATGTTAACAAAATTAATTTGAATTTTTCTCATATAAATATTTGTGTCAGCGCGCTTAACTGTGTGATTTATGAGGTAATGCAAAAGTTTGGAATCAAAATCGAAAAAACCTTATTTGTTTATTTTTTTACTACATCTTAACTTTAAGCTTTAATTTAGAAATGTTTTTAATAATATATTTGACAATAATGTGGGTGATATTGTCTTTAACTGTGTGCTTCACACAAGGTTAATGACATCAGTTTGACTTAGAAAATTATATATAAATACATTGAAAATCTTGACCCAAACAAGGCCGACCTCTTTTTTTCAAGCTTACTGATTCAATATAATGATATATTATATATAATATATAATGATTCAATATAATGATAATGACTAATGATTCAACAGTTCTTCATACGAAGGAAGAAAATGGAGTAAATTCCGGTACGAATTTTTTTTTGCGCAAGTCTTGGCAAGTAGTTTTATTTCAAGTTGATTTTTCACACTATCTGGCCAAAGTGTGAAAGTTGCCAATCAACAAATTCAAAATTGCAAATTTGGGCCAAACTGCGGCCAGGGGACTGAGACCAGGAGACTGAAAATTCTTTAAATGTTCCTTCAAATTTGACAAAATAACGTTTAATAAAAAAAAAAAAAAAAAAAATAAGTCCCCTATCATAAGACAACATAAATATACAACTCATATAAGTGAAAAATAACTTACACTGAGGAGCAAAACTATAAAGTAGTGTAGCACCTCATTGCTACACCTCATTGCTGGTCATCTCATTTCAGCAGCTGTTATCGTCTCCAAATAGTAATGAATTTGATTATTTTTATATTGACTTTGGTACACTTGTACTCTTTCTCCAAAATCGGTTTGAAGTTAAACTTCCAACAACAAAAAACTAGCAGACAAAAATGTAAAAAGGCAAATGTTACAATTTTGCACTCACCCTCAGTTTTGCATTGTACCGTTATCTATAGCTTATTTTGAAGCTAAATAGCTCTTTCTTGATTTTTAATTTATTCAGTAAGTGATATTGTAAGCAAGCGATATGATCAAGAACAGCAAGAACACTGGACCGTCGCCGATTGGGATATGGTGAGTCTTTAAACAAATATTGTGAAACGATTGTGATTTTTTATTCATGTTTTTTTTTTAAATTTCAGGTTATTTGGTCTGATAATACTAAGATCAACCGTTTTCAATCAGATGGTCGTGCGTTGTATTGGACCAGGGACCCAAATACAACCCTGGCACATCATGTGAAGCAAACAGTGAAACATGGTGGTGGGTGGATAAGGGTTTGGGGTTGTATTTCGCAAAATGGTGATGATTCCGCCAATACGCAAAGCACACTGCACATTAGGGTGGCCCTTACCTGTATGCGAAATTTTTTTTTTATAAATTGAATATGTGCGGTGCCCTCGTTTGTTTCTTATCATACCAAAATTATATTCTGAAAATTTCAGGAAAAAATATTAATATTTAGACGTGCCGCAAAGCGAAACTTAATTCGAAATACACATTCACAAACAATAATTAAAATTAAGACAATTTTGTGTGCTTTTTTAATCAACGAAACATTGTATCGCATTTTTATTGGCGTATGAGTATAAACATTTCTTTCCAAGGAGATATTATAAGTCGAAATCGGGTAAAAAATGCGAAAACTCAAAAACTTTTGTAGAGCAAAAAAACTATTTTAAAAAAATACTTTTTTCGAAAATACATAAGTAAAATTAATTATTTTGAAAAAAGTTTATGTTTCTAATTATAAATTGTATAAAGTTTGTACGTTCCTAACACAACAATAACAACAAAAAATAAAATCTTAATCAATAGATTTGTTATTTTTATTTTTATTTAAATTTAACACCGTTTATAACATTGAACACCGGCCGAAATAAAATTTCACGACTGTATCCTGGATATTTCTTACGATAGTCCCGAATAATCTACATTTAAAAAAGAAAAATCATTAAATTCTCAATCAAATAATCAGAAATACATATATACTTTTAGGAGATAATCCCGTTGGTTTGTGTTCTTAGTTAGGAGGCTATTAAAATCAGTTATTAATTTAAAGCTGTGTCGTTCAGTACTAGTAGAGAAGTAATGATTTTCAGAACATCAGTGTAGTCATTTTGAGATTTCCAATCTTCTGAATGTACTTAAAGGAAATCTGTTCCAATTTCGAAACGTTGGGAAAGTTTCATCGATGGTGGTGATAAAAAGTCGACGATATTTTTATTAATAAATGTTTGTATATCTTCTTTGGACAAAAATACTTTCTTTCTGCTATCACTTTGAAACTGGTCATCTTCCTGGATTTTTTTAGCCATGTCAACTTTAATTTCTGTTGGAATACTTTCGTTGAACAACACAAAAGGAGGAGAAAAGGTACTTTGTCTATCTGGGTAGTACTAATACTCATGGAAACTGTAATTAATATGATACTTTTCCTGTACTCTTTCTACATTATAATACTCGTAAGATCTCAAATAATAAAGCTAAACCAATTTTTAATAATTATACAAATCATACTTCTCTCCCTCTTCTTCTCCTCGAGTTTGCGCTTCCTGTTTTTCTTTTGTTTTTCCCGATTACGTTTGAGCTTATGTCATGCTCTTCAGACGTCATCAACGTCAATCTTGCAACTGGGTGTTCCATTTTCTCTCTGGAATAGTAAAAACTGGCTGTCTTCCTCTATTCGGATTAGGTCCAGAACGTCCCTGTGTGAAATATCAAATAGATTGCCAATTCATCGCAGAATAAAGTCTCCTTAATTCGCTGCTTTTCTGTTGTGCACTTCTGACTTCTTTGTAAATTTTTCGAACATTTGTGCAAGTCTAACAACTTTTGAACACATCGATGGGGGAACTCTGGTAGGTATGCTTGCCTTTTTCCAAAAATCTATGCAAGTTTAGATCACCCTTTATTCAATAAGTAAATTGTAAATGTAAACAAAATTGTATCTTAAAGATTCAAGAATGGTTTTGCCTTAGGATTCTTTTTTTTAAGCTTAAATTTGTTATGTCAGAAAATATTCCGGCTGATGCAATATTTCATCTTGTGATGAAATACTTTTGTTTATAATAACGCGATCAAGCCATCCTCAGTTTTGTTTATATTAAAAGCCTTTAAATAAGAGAAGAACTGATTTTTACAGATAGGTTTTTAGTTCAGCTCAGCCAGTTGAGTTCCTAGAGTGTTTAAGTGAAGTGAATAAAAAATAAAATACTTTTTTAAAAACACAGAAAGTACAAGTGTTAAATTAATTTGCATTCTTCTATAGTAAGACTTGCACTTGTAAAAATAAAAAAAAAATAAATAACTGGCCATTTCAGCCCTTGAAAGGACTTTGACCTAGCTTCTTATGATCAATTGTGTTGTGCGTGTTGTAAAGTTTGGGCACAATTGACCGAGAAATGGACCTACAGGTTTAACGCCGACTCCGAACGGCGATGAACGTAATGTTCTTATTCTCAAGAAGCTTTACATGGCATTTTGATTACTCTCTGAGGTTTGCCATTGTCTGCGGTGGCGACCGTACAGAAAAATTATTTTAATTCTAATAATTTTCTGTCCCTGCTGGGGTTCGAACCTGGGTTTCCAAAGTTCTTTGCCATAGCGGCCACGCACTTTAACCAACTACGCCACGGACGCCACAACTTGCACTTGTATTCAAAGATAATTTCACTGTTTTTATCTTAAAAAATAATACTTGAAGGACATCTATGTTAGAAGGTAACCAGTGTTTTCACTTATAGTAGATTTAATTAAATATATATATTGTTTTAAATGTTATAAGTTGATCGGTAAAACATAATTGTAGAACGTTAGTTAAAATAATTTTCGAAAAAAATTAAATTTTGTTTTTTTCGCTCGACAAAATAGTTGTAGTTTTCTCACTTTGTAGCCAATTTCAACAGATGATAGCTCGTTTGAGAGATAATGTTATGCTAAATACGATATTATTTCGAGTAGATTAGAAAAGAACATTAAATTGTCTTCATTTTAATTATTGTTGGAAAAAAACAATTTTTTCCAAAATAAAGGCATATTTTGAATGAAGTTTCGCTTTGCGGCACGTCTAAATATTAATATTTTTTCTTGAAATTTTCACAATATATTTTTGATATGATAAGAAATAAACGAGAGCACCGCACATGTTCAATTTCTAAAAAAAAATTTAAGGGCCACTGTGCTGCACATATTGCCAAAGACTGGAAACAAAAGAAAAAATTTTGTAATTCGAAATGACTTCCACAATTTGCAGACATGAATCTAATTGAGAATTTGTGGAGTCACGTGAAATCACAGCCTGCTATGTAAGTATCCTAGTACGCCCAATGGAATGAATGAGCTGTGGGACCGAACTAAGGACGTGGGAGGCCACCAGAGTTTGTGAAGAGATATATATTCAGTATGCCTAATCACATTTAGGAACTCAAAAAAGCAAAAGGATACTGGAAATTACAAAAAACGCTAAAAAAAATAATTTAACAATGAGTGCATAACTGCAACATTTGCCTTTTTTACATTTTTTTTTGCTAGTTTTTTTGTTGCTGAAAGATTATCTTCAAAACGGTTTGGAAAAAGAGTACAAGTGTACCAATAACATTATAAAGGAGACGATAACATCTGCTGAAATGAGATGTGCTACACTATGTTAGAGTTTGGCTCCTCAGTGTATATCCACAGTATTTTTCACCAGGATACTGAGAAATTGACTGGACAAACTACAATCGTGCTTACAACGTTAACTCAGTTAATTAATACAACCTCAAAATAAGTTAAACATGTATATTATTGTATTTATTATATTTCAATTAATTACACAGTGTGACGACTAAAAAAGCACAACCAATCTTTATAGAAATTCTTAAAGAGAGACATGTTGTGAGTCCATCGTACTTGGCCTGACATCTCAATGTCGTCACAATTTTTTTAAAATCGTTTTTAAAGTTGAAGGGTTCGATTTTTGTTCCGCCGACGTTCATTGAATTTTTACAGCTATTTGCCTTGTTGGAAATGAAAAACAAATTCCAGTTCTTTTCAGTAGAATTTTACGTTAATAAGGCTGTATAAAAATAAATACGGTAAAATACAAAATGAAGCGTGTAGCGAAGCAAATTCCTTAATTTTTCTTTAATTTCATAATAAAAATTAGTGTTTCTATAAATTTAAATGATATAATGCTGCATGAATAACATATTTTTCACAAAAATTCATTGCACGTAAAAATACCTTTTCATTGAATCCAAAACCATCAATATCGGTTGAGAATTGGCAAAATGGCGGCAGTTATATATTTATTTTAATAATTCTGTTGAAATATTTTATTATTTTATTTAATTGAAAAAGTATTTAAATAAATTTTAATTATTTACGTAGTCGATTTAAGCAAATGCGTTATTGGTGCAAAAATGACTCGCGTTTTGGATAAATTAAAAAAGTTTTTGGACAAATTTAATATTTTTTTCCCTTAGTTTATAGATTGAAATAATTTTCTGCAGTTTCTGACTTACTTTATTATTTTGTTGCAATTCACTTTACTTGACAAATGTTCATAAATTAACAAAACACACAATAACCAAAACAACATAGTGTTGCCACATACAAAAAAAAAAATAGTTTTTTGACGCTTCAACAGCATTGTCACTTTGAAAACTTTCACATCTCAAGCCAATTTCCAGTTCAACTCCAAGATGTTGGAGTTGACTTGGAGAAATGAGTTGAAGATCAAGCGAGGTTGAACACTTTTTTTCCAAGCTTGGAGAAAAAAATTTTTCTTGCTTGTTGGGCTATATATGGGTAGTTCTACAAACATTCGAGAAATGCAGCCCGTCTCATCTGGCTATTTTGAAAAATAAATTTTTTCTCAATGGAAACCGTAAACCATTACGGCGCCTGAAATGCTCCTTAAAATAATCCACTTCGAAATATATTTTTTATTTAAAATAACACTCAAAACGTGAAATTCGCAGTCTCCTGGCATGTCACTTCTCGTAAGTGAAAGTAAGTAGACTAAATAAGTATTGTTTCTGAATGAAGTAGAAATCTATAATATTAGTACTTTTTATTGTATGAATCGATCAAATCATCATTTGTCATGGTATGAAAATACCTTTTCATTGAATACTAATATTATACACAATTTTTTTTTTAAATATCCTTTCAAGTATTAACTATTTAAAAAAAATATTTAAAAATTTATATAAAAATATTGGAATTAAAAAAACAACATATTTGAATATTTCCCACGAGCTGCGTCCATCAAATGCCATTTGGTAGCATATTTTATTTTCTTTTTTACTTTTTTCGTTCTCTAATTTATACTACTTTTGACAGTTGTTGCAGTATTATTGCAACAAATGTTAAAATAGTTCAAATTAGAGAAAGAAAAATTAAAAATAAAATAAACATAAAAATATGCAGGCAAATGACAACCGGTGCAAGACATTCGTGAGAAAATGTCCGGTTCTCACTCTAACCTTATAAAAATTCATTTTGCGATCATCAATCGCACTCACAAAAAATCTTGGCCAAACATGCGGCTATATTACCCTTGCAACAATAACTAAATCAGAATTATAAGAACTAAGGTTGCAACTCCAAGAAATATACTGCAGGAACAGAGTGCGATGCTGTTGCTGCTTGTCGGAATATGTGTGTACGTGTGTGATGCTGTTGCTGCCATGGTATAATAATACCATGGTATAATAATACAAGGTAGCATTCTCTTCAACAAGAAAACATCTCCTGTCAAAAACAGGTTTTTGTGAAAATGAATCTGCAGTTGCTGAGGCTGTTGTTTTTTTCCACTTCCACGTTTTCAACATTGTTTGTGTTTTCAATGGCGGATTGTGAGCGCTCTTTTTTTGAGTATGTTTTTTGACAGGAGATGTTTTCCCAAGCAACTGTCAATACTACCTTGTATTATTATACCATGGTTGCTGCTTGCTTGTATGGAATATGTGTGTACGTGTGTGGTATAAATAAAATTCAAATACGGGAAAAAAACGAGTTTTAAGGAAAACACTTGATTTATCCACGTAAATATTTAAATAAAATTTATACTAAGGCGTGGATAATGCTAATATGCGTTATTTCCCTTAGTGTATATATAAAAAAGGAGCTTATTGAAACTATGCAATAGACTCCTAAACTACTCATCCGATTAGCATAAAAATTTGTGTGTAGAAGTTTTTTGGTACGGTGCGTGTTTGTGGGCTATCAATTTTGATCCACCTTGAACACCAGAGGGCGCTGTAGTAAACATTTTTTAAAAAACTGCCTAAAACTTACAAACCGCTTATGCGATTAGAATGAAAAGTAGTATACAGTGGTTTTCATGTACGTTGAGTATTTTGCTGCTATCTTTTTGACCTATTTTGAACATCAGAGGGCGCTGTAGTACAAATTTTTTGCAAAACCACCTAAAACTCCCAAACCGCTCATGCGATTAGAATGAAAATTGGTATCGTTGCTCAATAATGAGAAAAAAACAATCAGAAATTTAATTTTGCGACTTTCGATTCAAATATCGCCGCTGCACTTTTATACATTTTGTTAAATTTTCTTTTGTCTTAAAGCTTCATCAAAGTACTATGAAAATCTTACTGCAAAAATACCGTTAGCTGAGTATATATATTAATTATTAATTAAAAACCAGCGGCCTGTCCCTTGATTTTTTCGAAGAAAATTTTTTTTCCAATATCGTGTTTTTATATTTTTGTAAAAATATATAAGCTAAGAAATTAATTTATTAGAAAATTATCTTAGTATCTCCTACCAATCAAAAGTTATAGCCAATAATCTTTATCCAAAATATATACACAAAAAGCAAAACGCTGTCTGTGTGATGGCTGGAAATTCACAATTACTGAGCCGATAGAGCTGAAATTTTGGCAGTACATTTTTTTCCAGTACAAGATGGCTTAAATTTCTGTCACACCCCCTTTTACCGCCCACAAATCAATAAAAATGCTATATTTCCTACGGTTTTCGTCGATTTGGCTTCATTTTGGTAATTTAGTTTGTATGCTCACTGTCGGCAACTGTACTAAAACTGGGTAGTGTCCATCTACTACAAAACTGGGATGGGCATTATATAAGGGGGTGTGGCTCCGCCTATACAATTTGTATTATCGAATAGCTTTGAAAGTAAAAGTACCAGTACTTACATACAAACTCAAAATGGAGTTACTATTTGGTGATCTCCTGCTACTGGGAAACTGTAACGGTCAGTGGAAAATGACAGTGGTGTCAAACTATGAGCTTAAGAAAAGTTTTGAATACATCTATTATGTTCCCATATTTCTTAATGTTACTTAGCTTAGCATCCTGATCGGATTTTTCAAAGTTCTACATTATTAATTTAGGTATTTCACTAGTATTAAGTACCTCTATGAGAAACTATTATTTAAATAAAGGAATATTTAAAATTTAAAAAAAAATGTTCCCATATAGTTGCAGGCTGCAGCAACGCGCGCCAGGAAAAGGCTAGTAAATAAATAAATTCAAACAATAAAATAATAAAAGGTAAGATGAGAAAAAGAATAAAACGTGAAGTGCAACAAATTGTAGATTTGCTATCAGATAGGCATGCAGGGGGAGCACTAGAAGCACGTGGAACTGCAGAAGAAGCTATATTGCTTGCAGAGAGGGATGTGATAGGATCCATTGCACTTTGAACCTGTGGCAACTTCAGATGAGGAAGAAAATGGATGCAGCTCAAAAGAAGTGAAATGTAATGAAGAAGTAGATTTGAAATTATTTTCAATGATTGAAATTAAAATAATTGGAAAAGTTTTATCCTTAAATTCTATTTCTTTTTTTAATTGTGGGTTGGAGACCGCTTTGAGAAAGACCTTGGAGATCAATCTCAACTGGAGATTGAAGGTCCATTTCCCTGGAGAATGGCTTGGATCCCAAGTGGAGGTCAAGTGGAGATCCAGTACTGGAGATTGGAGAAACGAACTGGAGCTCCACTTGAGGTCAAGCCAATCTCCAAGGTTAATGTTTATTGGGAGGGTTACTACATTTTTGTATTTTTGTATCGTTCGTATTCGTATTCGTATTTGCGTTTGTACTTGGATTTGTATTTTTAATTGTGTTTGCGTTTATGTTTGCATTTGTGTATGTATTTGTATTTCTATTTGTATTTGTATTTGTATTTTTAGTCGTAATTGAGTTTGTATTTTTATTTGTGTTTTTGTTTGCATTTGTATCTGTAATTGTTTTTATATTTGTGTTTATATTTGGGAATGCATTTTTATTTGCATTTAAAAATTTTTTTTTGTTCGCTTTTTCTATTTTAGTTTTTATTTTGATTGTCATATTTTTACTTAGTAGCTTTTGATTTTACATTTTCTTTTCCTTTTGCTTTTGTTTTTGCTTATGCTTTTGTTTTTGTCTTTGATTTTGCTTTTGCGTGTACTTTTGACTTTGCTTTTGAGTTTGCTTTTGTTTTTGCTTTTCCTTTTACTCTTAATTTTGATTTTGATTTACTTATTTGGCCAAACAAGGCAATTACTTATTCTCTTTTAATTTTTTTTTTTTTTTCTTATGATTAAGGTGAATTGAAAGGTGGGCGTATCCGCCCACAGGATTGACATTATTTTTACAAAACTATGTCTTAAAGGGATATTATTAAAGATGAGATGAATATAAAGGGGAAAGGAGGTTATTTAGATTTGCTTTTGTTCTGGTTTTGCTTTTGCTTTTGATTTCGATTTTGCTTTTACTTTTGACTATGATTTCGCTTTTGATTTTAATTTCTCTTTTGCTTTTGATTTGCTTTTGATTTTGCTTTTCATTTTGCTTTTGCTTTTCTGTGATGGATTCGCATTTACCTTAGCGCCCATTAATAAATTCATGCAACTTAATGAATTCGAATTAAGTGGTTCCCGTAGAGGCCTTTTGTCATTTTTTTTTTATGCATAAAATTTACAGTAGTTTCCATGCAACGACTTTTCATTGTTGTTGCATTTTCACCGTATTAAGCGGTTGCCACCGTGGTGTCATGGCGCCAAATTTTTATTTGTTATTTTTGTTATGATGTTAAATGAGTATTAAAAGTATAAAGTGAGTTCCATGTAATAATATTGTGCTTTTGTTTTATAAGAAGCTGACAACGTCAAAAAAAATTTTTGTTTATTTTTGTTGTAAGGTCGGTATAAATCCCCCATTTTTTAAGAGTCTGTTTTATAACAGTCACTGTGGGACATCTTCTCACGTAGTAATAATGCCATGCGACACCATTGCATAATTGTTGCATTTTCCATCTTGGAGCGACTCTCTATACGGTTTCACAATTTCGGTAACTTTTTATTTATTTTTGTCGTGAGAACTAAGAAGAAGTCTTTACTAGCGTGTAATATATAATCAGCGAGTTATAATTGAGACAAATTTGTAGTTTCGTTACCTTAACAGCTCCCTTCGAGTCTGATGATGTCATTGCTTTTTTTATATTAGTCATAAGGTCCAAGAATTAATCTCTTTTGCCGTATCATAACTTTTCAAATAGCACCTTAACAAAGTGAAAAACAATTCTATGCAACACCGATGCACTTGGGATAACTACTTTTTCGCAACATTTTGGGAAATCTGCGCGGTAAAACGAAACGAATTTTTACGTTTAAGAATTTGTTTCAGAATTATAGTTAAAGCTGGTTGCAAAATAATCTCGTTTATGTTTGAGGTCTCTGAATGGTACATCTACCCAAACTGAAAATTGTCGATGAATATAGCCGGACCTAGTAGGTTTTTGCAATTTCATCGAAATATTTTTTATGCACACTCAATCCACTGTGCGTCATAGGCAGCGATGGCGAAGTGGCGCTTCCATTCTGACCAGAAGCGTCTGCGAATGGCACCAAAGCAGCAGCCAAGCGTAAGAATGCGCCATAGTTGCTGCCTATAAACGCACAGATTACCTGGGTCTGTTTGTGTTTGTGCACATTGACACGTAATTTTAGCTGCCGTTGTTGCTGATGTTGTTGTTGCTTGTGTAGTTGTTGTTTCTGTTGAATTTATTCAGCTAATGAGTCAATAAATGTTAACCTGGCTGACACTAGTGATTTATTAAGTTCATTTTTTTTCGCTCAATTTTGTATGTGTTGCTGCTGCACTTGCAGCTACAACAGCAACAAAATCGACCATCACAACACCAAGCATTGGACGACACATGCAACAATATTGCAGCAGCTGCGCATGCTTAAAGCCTTCTTGAGGGAATATGTTGCTGCTTGCTTCCTGATATTGTTTCTTGTAGTTGTTGCAGTTGTTGCTAGTTGTTAGCGTTGGTTTTTTGCTAGTTGCTGATTTGAGCTTAGTTTTCGGTGTGATTTGTTTCTGCACCAGATGAGAGAAGATCACTTGCGGTCGATAACAAATTCATTAAATTGCAGCAAATCTGTTGCTCGATATTGTTGTCAACAAAACGCTATTTTTTGTTGCTGTTGATGATATTGTTGCCATTGCATTAATTTTAACATCAATGTATCAATTTGACGTTTTTTGTGCAATAAAATTGAACAATTCTTGCCATCAGAGAACATTTGCTGTTGCTCTAAGCCAATTAAAAGCAAAGCCGGCTGATGTTTGAAATCTCGCTGCGAGATGTTCTTTCGTCATGAAGACAACAATTTGACATTATTATCTCAAGCGGACAACATTAGTGTTGCCACCTTTAAAGCTAAATAAATAAAAGGCCGTTATGATGATGGTTTATGGAGCAAAAAATTTATAAAAATGTGCTTCTGCTTGTCGTAACCTTAAAAAAAAAAACAAAAAAACAACGGCAATTAGTGTTTATAGCATAAACCGTGCTATTAACATACCTTTGTGTCCAGAACATATTCTCGCTCACATCATATCCGCACCCTCCGACTGCTCCAACTGGAGACGACCGACATTTGCGTGCGCGTCCATCCATGCCATGCATGTCAGGTTGTGAAGCCCGGCGTGTTATTGTTGCCATTAAATTTGTTGTTTGTTTTGCCAACTCTCAACTAATTTGAATTTCTTATCCCTAACGCGCTTCATACCAGTCGCTACACAGACCGTGAAAACAATTCGTTGTTACTCGTTTTATCGAGCCAAAAGCTAATTTATTGTAATAAACATTTCTATTAATTCCGATTCCACAATAATAATTAAATGCTTATCTAATTGCATACATCTGGCAACGCCATGCACGCGCTCGAACGCGTTTGCGTGTCACATGATGCCATGCCATGTCGTTAAATTTTTTAGAATTTGTCACAACATTTTGAGCTATCGTAGAGGTTAGCTTATAAACAGTTGCCTACTTTTAGGCTTTTGACACCGTTTCACACCAACAGCGCAAAAATATAACTCAGCAAAAAATCTATTTTTAAGCGATATTTTGCTGCAATTTCGACTCTTGTTGCCGCCCAATTTAAGCGCACTTAAAATATTTCGTTTAATTTCTATTATTTTTGTTTGTGTTGCTGGTCTTCTATTTAATAATTCACACAGGGCAACAACATGCAAATTTGTTCTTGCTATAGCTATGAAAGCTATTATTTGTGTTGTTGTTGTTGTTGCTACCGTCATTACCATCCCATTGCATGCCATTTAAATGCAAATCCGGCCAAAGGTTCAACATTGGCGTCAACACTCCGAGCTCGGATTAGTTTATTTTCTGCCTTGCGTGCCATCATGTTGCTGATATTGCTGGTTGCTTTGCCCTGCATGTTGCTGCAACTAAAACAAACACTCCTCATGCATTGGTAATTAATGAAAGTTTTATTGAATTTTAAGTTATTTGCAGTAAATACCAATGTGTAAATGTTTGTTTGTTTGTTTTATGAATATGTAATGTTGTTGACCTCTGCAGTTGCCAATTTGTGAATAAAATTGCTTGGCCTATTTAATTAATTCAGTGCTTTCATGAAAGCCAATACAAATTCATATCAATTTAAAGTGGGAAATTAAATGTAGTGCAAGCTGGGTACAAAATAATCTTGGTTCATTTGTATACCTTTTGAATGTTTTGTAAAAACTACTTAATTTTCCTTTGTTATATTTGTGTTGAAAATTTATTTGATTTCTCAGTTGTTTCTATTAGATATCGATCTGGAATAAAGCCGGCGCACAGGGCGTTGAGTCCATATAATAAGTCGGCAAAAATAGAAGGAATTGTTTGATGGTTATGAAACACAACAGTTAAGTTAATTTGAGTTTAAAACATGAACCAAACCAAAGTTATGACACAAAATTCAAAAAAGTTTTTATAGATCTTACATATATGGCGATTCAAAATTTTTAAGTAAGATTTCTCAAAACATTGATATTGGGCTTGAACTGTTATTTTTCATGAACACAGATTGTAAGTGACTATACTTTTGGAAAAACTCGTGGTTTTGATTCGATATTGGCGAATTTTCGAACTTGATCCTTCTTTTCTAAAACAAAGCTTATTCTATATACTTATCAAATTCAATTACGAATATTCAAAATGCCAAAACTATATTTTAGACGGCTTTGGTCGTATAGGACTAAAATGTTAAAGTTTCGTTCGTATGCTTACTGTCAGCAAATGTAATAAAAGAAGGCGTGGCCGCACTATAGGTGCACCCACTTTTCATAAATCACTATAATTCCGGAGTTGTGCAGGTTTTGATAGTGAAACATGGTATTCGGGTGCTATGAGTTCAAGTGGCGAAAAATTTTTAATTTTCTTGTGCTTTCCATCTTTTGCTTTCCATTTTTCTTTTCTTTAAGGAGATTTACTCGGTTCAACGCTATAAATCTTCGGGTCCCGATGGTATTATACCAGCTCAACTCCACTATAGTTTCAATGCAATAGTACCCCGGCTTCAGGCAATCTACTGAGGTTGCCTACTCATTTTTTAATTATATTCCAACAGCTTGGAGGGAAACCAAAGTTATCTCTCACACTAAATCAAATGACTTTAGGCCTATCAGTCTTTTCTCCTTTTTAGTTAAAATACTGGAGAGACTCATTGGACTTCTTCTTAAATCGAAAGTCGAAAGGCTACAAAAAACTCAACATGCCTATATAAAAAGCAGATATACAGAAGCAGCTTTCCATTCTCTTGTGGCTACAATCGAAATAGCAATTGAGTACAAAGAATACGCCCTTGTCGCCTTTCTAGACATAGCAGGAGCATTAACGTTCATTAACTAATAACGTTCTTCCCTGTGCGGTCACCTCAGCACTCTCAGAACCGTGGGTGGAGGATTTTCTCGTGAGTTTCATCAATCAGATGCTATTGGGCAGGGTGGTGAACTCAGAAATGGGAGGAGCCTCTACCCGTAGGTTTGTAAGCAGGGGAACTTCGCAAGGAGGAGTCTTGTCTCCACTTCTGTGGTCCGTGTCGGTTGAACGACTGTTGCGCATCATGGAGGGGAAAGGCTACAAGGTTATTGCATATGCCAATGATATTGCTCTCGTCTTTAACGGAAAATTTCCCTTAACTCTCTGTCAACTCATGGAAAGAGCACTCTGAATCCTTTCGATATGGGCTTCTTTTTGTGGATTAAGCGTAAACTCAGAGAAAACAGATCTCATCCTTTTCACTAGGAAATACAATATCCGCAATCTAGAACCACCGCATCTGAATGGCACCAGGTTGGTCTTTAGTGATAGTACGAAGTACCTAGGAGTTATTCTGGATAAGAAACTTATCTGGAATGATAACATAAAGGAGCGCATTAAAAAGGCAAATAGCTCTTATTAGCTCTAAATAGCTCTATTTACCTGTAAAAAATCTATAGGTAAAAAATGGGGATTTTCCTCCAAAATAGTACGCTGGATTTATACTGCAATTGTCCGCCCCATACTTGAATACGGTCCACGGGTATGGTAGGTGCCCTTGATAAGGCAACTGCCCTTCAGAAATTAGCACAGTTTCAAAGACGTGCATGTCTCTGTATTGCTGGTGCATTATCCACAACCCCAACTAGTGCTCTTAATGTCATACTTCACTTTCTTCATCTAGATATCTTTGCCAGAGAGAACCTTTAATTTGATACCTAAATTGTCCTTGTGCGATACGAGTTTCAAATTTTACAATGAAAACAAAATGCTAAACTTAAAAAGCTCATATCTCCGTAACTAGAGGCCGTAGAGAGGTCAAAGTTGCAGCATCTCAGACTAAGAAAATCTGGAAATTGGATAGGTAACAGTTGCGGTCACACGGTAACTCGTCGGTCTCCGACAAAACAGATTACTGTGAACCTTGTTAAAATCTTGAAAAAAACTATGAATTTCTCATCCCTTCACGACTAGACTGGGCTAATAAAACCGCCCTCAAAATAAACGGAATTAAAATCTTTACAGACGAATTCAAGCTTCAAAAACAGGTAGGGGTAGGAATTTACTCCCAAGATCTTGAAATAGGAGCTTCTATTAGACTCCCAAACTATTGTAGTGTCTACCAAGCGGATATGATGGCTATATTTGAAACCGCTAAGATTTTAGATCTAGTGGCGTCCGTGGCGTAGTTGGTTAAGTGCGTGGACTCTATGTCAATGAACCTGGAGACCCGGGTTCGAACCCCAGCAGCGACAGAAAATAATTTGAATTAAAAACGATTTTTCTGTACGGCCTCCACCTCTCTGCAGACAATGGCAAACCTCAGAGAGTAATCAAAATGCCATGTAAAGCTTCTTGAGAACGAGAACATTCCGTTCATCGCCGTTCGGAGTCGGCGTTAAACCTGTAGGTCCGATTCTCGGTCAATTGTGTACAAACCTAATAACACGCACAACACAATTGATCATAAGAAGCTACGTCAAAGTCCTTTCAAGGGCTGAAATCACCAGTTATTTATGTTTGTTTTTTTTTAAGATTTTAGATCAAAAAGACCTCAGGGGAAAGAATATTTACATATTCTCAGATATCAGAACTCGCATATTGATAATTCTAAAACTCTGACATAGTGCCGCAGATCTCTTAACGAGATCGCAAGGTTATTCAGGATCCACCTCATATGGGTACCCGATGATAGCGATATCGAGGACAATAATCTGGCTGACGAATTGGCAAGGAAGGGTACGACCTCGAACACCCTCTTAAATGATGATTTTATTGGTATTCCCATGTCCTCCTAACGCTGAGAACACCTTGTCACATATAGTGTAGCACTATCTCACTACTTGAATTAAGCAGGGTAAACTTTTCCAAAATAGCAGAAATCCTCACGGATCACTGTCTAATCGGAACACATGCTCTTCGATTTCGACTTACATCAAAGGATTTCTGCAGAAGCTGCAAATGCGAATAAAAGGTAGAAAATGTTCAGCATTTCCTCTGCCAATGTTCGGCGCTAAGTAAAAGGAGATTGGAAACTCTGGGCCATCTCTTCTTAAATATACTTACCGAAGTCTCATGCCTGGAAATCAAGCATATAATAAAATTCATCATCCGTTCGAGCTGGTTTGTTGAGTAGAGAAATCTCTCATAGGTTCTATATCTCTCATTATGTGGTATCACAACTGGCCTGCACTGGCCTAAGTGTACGAGTCGTATGCCGGGTCAGCCATCAAAACCTCACCTAACCAAACCTTTGCTTTCTAAACGAATTATTTAATTTTACCTTATTTTAGGCAAAGTTAAAATTTTAGAAATTTTTAACCCTTTTTATAGACACGCCGCCCTCTATTGAACAAAAAATAGATACATCGAATATTACATAAAATACAGTTATTTTTAATAAAACACTGATAAAATATAAAAAAATTTAAATTGACTTTTTATCGGATAGCAAAGTTGTGGTAAACTAACTTAGTTAAGAAGACTGTCCAAAACCGGGTACAAATGCTTTGACAACTTTTTTTTAAGCAAAACTTATATAAATCTATCCAACTATGAAAAGAGAAAATATCCATTTATCTTAGAAGAAACTCCTTTTTAAAAATTTGTTTTTCTTTCTTTGCTATTAATTTAATTCAATTCAAATTCCGAACAAGGAATTCCAACTCTTTCCGAATAAGGTTGGGTACTCTGCTAGTTGATTATTAAAAAAGATTATTAAAAAAGTCTAGTAACTTCCTTTATGCGATTTGACATGGACAGAGCAAGCTTCCAAATTCCTGAAGATTTAATTTTCGGCGATTCTTCTGTTATAACTCGATTAATTGTTCCTTTGGTATTAAAGGATACTTTAGAATAGAATGCTCCAAATCCGTCCATAAATGTGTGATAAGGTTGAGATCCGCAGCACAGTGTATAACTTTTCTATAACTTTTGAACCAGTCAATACTTTTCAATGCAGTTTTTTATATTGTAATCTTTAATTCTCAACTATAATTACAATAAAACTAACTAACTAACTAAACTATATACTAACTATAATTACAATAAAAAGAATTATAAGTCTTACGATGATTTTACAGGGTGTCTATAAACACATGGGAGTAAGGATACAATTTTCGCTGACTTCACTGATCAGAAAAATGGATAAAAGTCGTTATTTTTCAACATTTAATTAAATTTTATGAATTTTGTAGGTCAATTGACTACAATGGTTAAAATTATTTAAAAATAAACAAAGCCGTTTTTAAAATATTTGCTGTAGAAATTTCGTATGTTTTAACCTTTTCAAAATTTTAAATAAAGTTGATTTAAGTATTTTTTGTAAATAAATTATGTAAAACAATAATTACACCAGGATTATTTTACAGGGTGACTACTAACATGAACAAAAAATTAAGATACTCGACACAATTTCAAAATTATTATAAAGTAATTCTGATATCTTTTGTTTTTAGTTTTCAACTAATAAATCTTTAATATCTTCATTTTCATCGACACTTTCTGTTTCTCTTTTATTTTTTACCTCGTGATGTCGTAATGACATTATAAGTGGGTCCGAAGATATCATAAGCATCGTCATTAAATCCGTATTTTGATTTTCTCTATTATTTTCCTTGTATGGCTTAGCCCGATAACTCACCAATTGGGAAGAATTGGTATTTAATTATTTCTTTCCCATGGCAAAATACCTTATGGAGAGTTGGTGTAAGATCTCTCCAACTATGTATATAATTGTTTGTATAAAGTTTGGATCTCTGAAGCGAATTTTCCAAATTTTTCAGCATCGATTACCTGGCAAGAATTTATGGCTCATAAAATGTTTTTGAACCCGTACAAAAGATCGGTATCAATTTCAGTTATTGCTGCTGTTGTTTCAACATCTTCAAATAATCTCTTCGCAGTGTTGCCATCGTTAGTATTTCCAAATCCTTGCTTAGGAAAATCAACCCCTAGACCACTAATATTTCGAAACTCCTCTTGAATTCTTTTTTTTTTCTTCAGCTATGAACTCATTTCTAATGAGTTCTTATTTTTAAATTCAGAATTATTCTGTTTAAATTTCTGAAATTCAATTTCATATGCAATCATTAAACAATGCTCCATGAACCGTATTCTTGCATGTAGAGGTGAAAGTCCCATTTAATACATACTTTCAATATCTTCAAAAATCAATTCATCGATATTATTGAATTGCTTTTGAGTGGCATGGCAAACGGAACAAGGTTTGGTTGATTTATTATTGAAGGAAAAGGTGAAACAGTTAAAGGAAACTTTGTTCAAGGGCCGGATCAGGCCGTCTCAAAATCATATGGCACATGAAACTAGATACATTAGGGTTTCTTATGGTGTATGTCATTCTGGATTCCTATGGATTCCGATTAATAAAAGCTTACCTAAATTTTAAAATTCATAAAAAAATGCTTTTTCATTCGTAATTTTTGTACATTTATCATAAAAGCTATGGTAATTTCGTTTAATATTTTCGATATTCTATATACTCCTTATTTAGACAAAAACTAACTTTTTAAAAGTACTCAAACACTTTCCCCAGACCTCGTTTCAAAATCGAAGAAAATTTCACTTTCCACAATTTTGTAAAATTTTGAAAAAAATTTACATATTTGACACCCTATATCTTTTAAACGATACACGGTAGATACCAATAAGAACCAGATTAAAAAACTATGGAAAATTCTAAGTGAAACTAAAATAAAATTTATTTAATTCTAAGCATGTTTTTTTTTAAATTTTAATTATTTTCGGACAGATAACTGCTGTAAAAAGTGCACTCTGCGGCGACTGAGGAGGTGTTCTTTAAATATTTGGTGTTTCCTTAAATAACAAAATCGAGTATTCTGAGCTGTATGCTTGTTGAAATATGTAACTACCCGAAAGCCCACAGCTTATGGCACTTGTTTCCAAATTGTCTTTCAAAATCTGAATGTACTGCTGATGGTTCATTCTGTCAGTTATGAACTGCATGTTGCCAAATCCATTTGCACTCATACACCTCCATAGCATGATGTTATCATCTCCATGGCATGCCCCTTAACAGAAGGGCATGTTTGTGTCCAATTCAGTATTCTTCTTTCGTCAAGGGCGTCCACAGGGGAAGGTCGTGCACTTGCCCCCTTCCCCTCTGGACTGGAAAAATTTTATATATTTTTATTTCCTATTTGTGTATGTTACATTTCCATATCATAATTTTCATATTCGTGCATATCAATGCATACCTTCGCCCTCCCCCTTCCCCTTAAAAATTCCAACGGACGTCCATGTCTTTCGCCATACATTATTTTCTGGTCCAAAAAGGTTAAATTTTTTCTCATAGCTGCGTATATCTCGTGATCAAAAGACATTGTCGTGATTTTTATATTTTTTCGCAAATTCTATCATACGAAAAAGTTCTACGATTTTTTCACTTATATAAGTGGTTTAACTCGTGGATTTCTTCCATTGTAACCAGCAACTCTGAACGTGCTCCGAACAGTTTCATCACTTGCATGTATGCCGTGATATTCAAAAAGGTTGCTATTGATCTCTATGACAGAAGTTCGAGGCTGTTTCTTGATTTTCTTCATTATAATGCACTCATCGCGAGTACTAAGTTTTTTGGTCTGCCTGATCGTTGTCCAATACGAAGCGTGCTCCTTTCTCAAATACTATGAATAGTCCAAATACTACTTTTTGTAGAACTGGAAATATTTTTAAACGTTTTCCCTTCTTTACGCTTTCTAAAAGTGATTTTTGATCGACATAATTAGCTACTATTCAAAAAAATGATGTTTAATTGCGAAAGATTATCAATTCTGAATACTTTTGTGAGTCACTGTAAATAAAATTCAAAATTTGCAACTACACCATATCTCCTCGTTGTAACAAATATTTCAATAAGAGTTTCACAAAACCAGCGACCGATTATTTGTCGAAATGCTAATCAATTAAAGGCCAATAAATAAAACTTACGCACTTGAGGCAACAAAATGAAGAAATTGCCAATTAATTGCTAAGTCACACAAGCAGCAGCTGCTGAGCGGCAATAAAATGATATAAATTAAATTCATCATAATGAGATCCGCAAAATGTTTCATTTGTCAAGATGTCTGTCGCTGGTGACATACTTTCTCGCTCCTTATTAAATTTAGCAAAAAGTAACATTAAATTCATAAAAAAGTCAAAGAAATCGATAAGAAAAAAAAAAAGAATAAAAATAAATAAATGCGTTCAAAGCCCTCAGCTTAAAAGGCCACAAATTTGAAGGCATCACTCAACCGAGCAGAACCATATAAAAAAAACAAAACATTAAAAAAAGAATCAAACAACACCAAAAAAAACCAGCAGCAGCAAACATGGACGCACACATATGTCGGAGCGCAAATTGTTGCAACAACATGTTGCAGCTTGCAACAACGAGGACAACAAACAACTGCAGCGTCATCGGCAGCATCTGTAAATGAAGCGAAAAACTTGCTTTTAGCCATTTTAGGAATTGCAATTAATTATTTTTTAACTGTTTCGTCATATTGGAATTTCGCTGTATTGTCAAGTACGACAAAAGCAACAACAACAACAACAACAACAACAAGTGATCATCGACTGCTGTCGATCGGTCGCTGCAGGGAAGGACAATCGATTGATTATTGCGGCTGTTGTCGTTGGTGCTTCTTTTTTATTTATTTCTTTTGCTCTGTTTTTTTTTCTTTTCTTGTTGCCAACAACGCCACCAATTGTGGCCAATTTCCTGCTGATTTGCTACCAAATTGTTCAATTTTCTTCCTGTTTTTCTGTTGCATCGCTTTTATTTTGATTTTTTGTTTGTTTTTAAGTGTCTGAAGTTTTTTGTGTTCTTCTCTGTTAAGGAACAACAAGTTGTCAGCTGTCTGTCTGTCTGTTTGTGATGTTTGTAGATTTTTAATTTTAACCATCGCCTAATTTGAGAAAAAGTCGTCGTTGTCTTCACAAAAAGTGAAAACATTTTAATTGTATTGCATAATTTGAGTTTTAGTACCGGCAGATTTGAAATTCCATGTGAGTTAAAGCGATCGTTTCGGGAATAGTCAAAAGTTTTGTAAGGAAGGTCATTGTTAATGTTGCTTTATGAGATTGGATTTTATAATAAAATATCTAGCTTGAATGTTAACTATTAGGGAATGTATTAACTTTGGCATGGCCAAAGTTCAAATACGCCAACACTCGTGTTTATTGTACGAGGGTTGCCTTTCCAGTCTTGCGCCCCACAAAGAAGAAACAGTGGTTAATCAGTGAAAATGCTTTTATTGTTTTTCAAAGTATTCTCCAAGATCATCAATACACCTTTGCATTCGTTTGAACCAACAGTTTCGAAACAACTTTGCCACTCTGAAGTTGGTACCTCCGAAAACAGGTTTTTTTTTTAAGGTCACAACGGTCTGTTCGGGCGTAGAAAAAAGCTCGAAGTATAAGTTATTGGGTGCCATGTTGGGACTTTAAGGGGGATGATCGAACAATTTAACGCCTTGAGTGTTTAAAAACTCTTTTGTTTGAGTTGATGTGTGGGAACTTGCATTGTCGTGATGGAGAATGATCTTTCTTTGGAGGTTGGTTTTCCTCAGTTCTCAGAAGACTTCCGACAAACAAATAGTTGTGTACCATTCAGCATTAACAGTGCTCCGTTGCTCAAGTGATACAGTAGCAACATGACCGTTTTTTTTTAAAAACTTCCAACCATTTGCTTGGATGTGCTCCGTCCGCGGACAACTTTTGCCGTTTTTGAAAGACTCAAACAATGGATTGCTGCTTTGTTTCAGGCTCATAAGTGTAGATCCATGATTCATCACTTGTGGTGATGTCTTAGACCTGTTTCGGACCACCCCCACTGTAATTTTTCAGCATTTCCTTGGGGCAATGATAGGGTGTTCCACGGGAACAATTCACCTGATGCCTACTGAACTACTGTAGCATGGTTAGTCATTATAAACATTAGGGCAATTCACAATCTTGTGTATTTGAGATTGTGAATTCGTGCAATTGTAAAAATTTCGCACCAATTGTGAACGGTCGTTTTCGGCTTACTTTGCAATATGTACTATTTACATCGGAACTTTACTCATTACATAAATTTATTTACAACAGTCTTGGGACAAGTACATAAAAATCTTTATTGGTTACAGCGCTGCTTAAAAGCATTATGTATTCAATACAGATTTCAACATTTATCCAATACAAGAAAATCACAAAATTTCTATGTGCAGAAATTTCTGTCATGAATACATTAAGGAATACATTAAATTTTCTCAAATTGATCTAAAGTCTCAATGGGCACAAAGTCGGATAATGGACAGATTTCGAAGTATCGCAGGTAGAAAGTGAGGTATGCGGGACTTCCACTGTAGTAATCGTTGCCTCTAGAATGATTCACGGCTTTATGTTTTTGACTGAAAGGGGATTTTCGTGATTTACAAATTCTAACCCAGTATCGGAAATGACAATTTTCACTTCATAAGTGACATCCGACCTTTTAAATCACTTAAAAAAGACTGGTAGTTTTCGAATTCGTAAAAGAATGCTTCCTTCTTCTCTTGTTTTGTGTGTTTTTGTAAGTGTATGTGCGTATGTGTGTGTATGTGTGTGTGTGTGCGTACGTGTTATATATGTAAATATATTTATACATATACACAATGTATCACTAGTATTCTAAGTACTCATATTCTCAGCTCCTCTTTATTTTTTTATTTTTTTTATTTTTATTTTTTTATTTGCTCCAGTCACCTACGCAACTGATCTCCTCTTTTCTTCGTTGACCTAAAGCAGGATTAACGGAGAAGTTATACTTGTTATTATGTTTTTGTTATTGTATTGTAACATTAATATCGTATGATCTTGTTCATGGCTTTGTTTACCTAATTTTAAGCATAAAATAAGTTAAGAGTCTTGTTTTAAATTTTAATTTGGAAGATTAATTGAAACCTCCTGACGCCCGGAGTGACACCGGGCTTTAACATATAAAAATATAATATATAAGAAAATAAAGTGATTTTGATGCATTTAAAAAGTCAGATGTCACTGGTGAAGTGGAAATTGTCATTTCCGACATGGGGTTAGAATTTTTAAATCACGAAAATCCCTTATTAGTCAAAAACATAAAGCCATGAGTCATTCTAGAGCCAACAATTTCTACCGTGGAGGTCCGGCATACCTCACTTTCTACTAGTACGTGTACATATCGAGATTAAGTGCTTTGAGAAGATTAACTTGTTAATCTTGTTGAACTTGACTTGAATACAAAAGCTAATCGCCTCAGAACGAGATTACAAATTGATCTACTTGCTAATCTCCTCAAAAAAGGTTTGCAACGCTGTGAATAGCGATAATTCATTAAAAAATGCAACACTGTAAAGAAGTAATAAAATCAAATGGCAAATAATTGTCTGGTGAAGGAAAATGGCTGCAACAACATATACATAAACACATGGCTGAAGGTAAATACATAAAACAAAACAAAGCAACGAAATGTCAAAGTTAATCTCTTTTAAGCTAGTGTAAACAGTTGAGATTACAGTAGGAGATTAGGCTAATCTTCTTTCTCTTAATCCTCATATGAAAACGCACTATACCTCTTATATCTCGAATTCTGTCCATTATTCGACTTTGTGCTCATTGAGACTTTTGAACTCGATTAGAATAACATATATCAATTTCCGGAAATTTTACCAATTTTACTTTCCCATACAAAACGTGCGGGGTCCTTTATATTGTTTCTCCCTCTGTATAGAGATAAATCAACATTAGATTCCCAGTTAGTGCTTGCAAATTAACCTCAATTTGTTTCGAATTCGAAATTCGAAAACTAAAAATATTGTTGCACTGTGTAAGAGTTGAAATTTTTGATGTTGAACGTGTAGTTGCTACTTTCATTTAGTCTACCTATGCCAACATAACCTACATTATATTGGGATGTGCTCCAAATATATACCTATTCTGAAAAAGTGACCCTTAATGATTGCCTCCAAGCCGCCATGTTTTTGTTATAAGCTGTATGTTTCTTTTTTCTGCTTGTTTCTTTCTTCCTGCCTATAAAAATGCATTTTTGACTTGTCCTGCAGTAAATTTCAATAATTTATTGTTGTTGTTGTTTTTGCTGTTGTTTGTTCCTTGTTTTTTTTTTTTTTTTGCAGTTCCCTCAACTATAATTTGTCATTTCTTTAATTGGCGCTGCTCAACAGGTTATAAAATGTGATTTTGCTGTTCTGATGAATATGGCCGGTGACTGCGGTACGTTGATCGATGTGAATGTGGATGTCAATGTCCCTATGTTGTTGGTATTGCAGTAGTTGTTGTTGTTGCTGTGGCTTGTGTTGTCGCGTTGCTGTTGTCTCAACAATTGCAGAACTTTATTTGTTGCGGATTTTTAATTTTTTTAATATATATTTCTTTTCAGTGCTTTTTGCTCTTGAAAATGATTGAAGGCGAAAAATCAGAGCTATTTAGGAATTTTAACAAGCTGCTTGCTTTTTATAGTGTTTGGCATTTGTTCGTGTTTTTTTTTCACTTCCTTTTGCAGATGCATTAATTCTGAATGCGATCGTTTTTTGTCTTGTTGTCATTTTGAGATTCTCGCGAAGGATCTCAAGTTTGGTCCAACCAGCACCGTTGAACCGTTGTTGATCGTTGTGGTGATCTACGTTGTGTGGATAACAATTAGCGAAACTACATGCCACAAATTTTCTATACCACAAGCGGAAGAAGTAATGTTTATGATGAGCAACTGCTATGTGGGATGAAGACGGAGGAGGTGCGAGGACGCCAATGGAGGCGAACATGATGGTTGGGTTATTCGAACAAATCGTGCGGAGTGTTTAGAAGTGGAAGTAGAACAGAGTAGAAGGGTATTTTTAAATTTTCTTTTTTATGAAGGGATTAAATCATTGATCTAAATCTATTTATTTGATATTAAAATCCAAAAATAATTGAAAATCCACCTTATTTATAGAATCACTATTTTACTTGTTCAAATATAAATCTGGTTATCGTTCAGTTTTCATTATGTTTCAATAAGCTTTGTGAAAATTTTACTTCACTTCGAATTGAATCACCGAACAAAACGCACCTACTATTATAATGTTGTGTAATGGGACCTAGTTCTTTATTTAAATTAAATCATCTCAATAGGATATGGGCCCAGTCCTTAATCGCCAAGAAGAAAAATCTGTAAAATAATTTTGGTACAGAAATGAGAGGAAAAGAATGATGATGTCGAACGCTGGAGGAATTCCATTGCTGAATGGAGCCAATTGCATGACGTGTAAGTCTCAGATGAAGGCAATATTAGATAAGAATAGCCTATTGCGTATGGTGGAAGGTCGCCAGCCAAGACCTGAAGTCGAAAGTGTGTCGTTTGATAAGGATAAGGATGAACGGGTCGATTTGATTATTGCTTTGGAGTCCGACATCATCAAGGCGGTCAGGAATATCAAGACATCGAACGAGGTGTGGGCATTTCTTCAGGAGACTTACAAGTGTGCAAGGCGTGAAGTGGGAATGTATCGGAAATTGATAAGTATAAAAATGGACGAGGCGAAAGGCATATAAAAGTACGTTATTGAATTCGATGTAATTGTTTCATTTTTTCGTGAGATGGGCTTGGCAGATAGTTGCAAAGAAGTGAAGGCTGCATTCGACACAGTAAACAAGTTTCTAACTCTCAAGACATTAAGTCCAAGACTGCTTGAGATAGGAGATAAATCGCATAATCAAAACGCAAACGATAACGCTTTTAGGCCTGACAATAGAACGTTTGCAATCGTTACGTCTGTTTTTAGATTTAACCCTAAATGAAACGAGTTCCTCCAATCGTCTGAAAAAATAAGAAGACTACTCTGCACACCTGTTGTTGACGAGTTCAGACGCTAAAAGTTCGGTTGTTACAGAACAGAACGTCTCGTTGTTCGATGTTTCGTTCAGTTTCGATCAGTTACGTATGTGCATGTTGGGTTTTAAAATTGGCTTCCATTTATTCGAATTTACTCGTTATGTCTCGTTCTGTCTATTTTGGTTAAGCCTTTAAAGCTAAAGAAATATTATAAGAAAAGGTACAACAGCAATGATGCAAATACGGACAAGAAAAGTAAGTCATATTCCATTTTTTCCACTTAATTGCTATATGCTGTTAAAGAGTAATGCTGTTAAAGAGTAACATGGCCAGGAACTGCAAGTTTGACAAAAATAAAGAGCAGTCAAATTGCGTAGAAAAATCGACAGAATTTATCGTATATGCAGAGAATTGCTATGAAGGCAATGTTGCAAATGCAGAGTGTAATGTTTTGTACGTAGATAGCGGAGCCACATTAAACATGTCTTTTTCACAGGTACAGTTTAAAGATATAGATCGAAGTTGTATTGGGAAAGTTCGATTGGCGGATAAAAAAAAAAAAAAATTGGATGTTCGAGGTATTGATATGGTGGAACTTGAAGTTGAAGTTAATAACGTCAGAAAGTCTGTCCAACTTTATAGAGTTCTCTATATACCAGATCTGAAGTGTAATTTAATATCGACCGCAAAAGCGTCAGAAAATAATTGTGAGTTGTCATGCTAAATGAAAAAGCTAGAATCTCTAAGAACAGAAAAGTTTTACTCGAGGCTTATATTAAGTTAACTCTTATAAATTCCATAACGAAATATGCAAGAAGTATCTGGCAAGATGGATAACGAAACTGAGTTATGGCATAAGCGATACGGCCATTTTGAGCTGATTTGCTCACAACATGGTTAACGGTTTGACAAAATTTCGAAGTCAATAGTTAGATTGTGTTACTTGTATACGAGTGCACATTGATTTATGAGGATAAAGTCAATGATTAGGAAGTAGTTGGTGGCGTCCGTGGCGTAGTTGGTTAAAGTGCGTGGCTGCTATGTCAACGAACCTGGAGACCCAGGTTCGAACCCCAGCAGCGACAGAAAATTATTTGAATTAAAATACCTCAGAGAGTAATCAAAAATGCCATGTAAAGCTTCTTGAGAATAAGAACATTTCGTTCATCGCCGTTCGGAGTCGGCGTTAAGCCTGTAGGTCCATTTCTTGGTCAATTGTGTACAAACTTAATAACACGCACAACACAATTGATCCTATGAAGCTAGGTCAAAGTCCTTTCAAGGGCTGAAATGGCCAGTTATTTATTTTATTTTTTTTTAAGTAGTTCAAAAAGGAAACAGAGTTAGAAACAAGCAGGAAAATCAAAACACTTCGATCGGATAGTGCCAAAGAATTACTAAGTCATGAATTTGAGGATTTCCTTAAATCATGCGGCAGCAGACGCCAGTTAACAGTTGAGTACACAAAACGGGGTGGCTGAACGAATCAATCGAACATTGGTTAAGATGGCGAGGTGTTTAAGGGGACATATAGGTTACAAATTTTTAAAAAAATATTTTTTTTTTTTTCGTGAATTTTTTTTCATAGAAGGGAAAAAGATATCGTTTCCAAATTTTGCACATATATTGATTAACATTTAAAAAATACAAAAACATTTTTTCAGAATTTTTGAAGTGGTTTTTGACGTTAATTGATTTTTTTTTAAAAAAATGTCAAAAAATTGACGGTGTGCAGGATATCACCAGTTTGGAACATCTGAGGAAAAAATAAAAAAAAAAAACAAATTAATCCTTGTTTAAGTAGCCACCGCCTGAAATAGGATAATTTTTATCCGCCGAAAAAAAACAAAATGGCGGCCATTTGAAAAAAAAATCGATTTTCGAGGTTACAAAAATTTGAAAACGATATCTTTTTCCCTTCTATGAAAAAAAATTCCCGAAAAAAAGTTGTTTTTAAAAAATTTGTAACCTATATGTCCCCTTAGAGCCCGAACAGAACCAAAGCGGCTGTCGGTTGTCGTGTGCGCTGTGCAACAAAATACATGAAAATCTATGCAGCCGCCAAAAATTAAATGGCCGTAGAAATCCGCGACGGAAAAACGCCAGAATAGAATCTATTTTCTTCTCCGACGGTTGGCGGAACTCTCTTTGAGTGGCGTAAGTGTTGCCATATTTTAGCTAAGAATTGCCTGTGTTCAGTGCTATTTTCTTAATTTTTACCATAAGCTGACTTTTGTTTTGTGTGTGTGTATGTTGCATTCGATGAGCTCACGTTTCGTTTTGTATGTGTGTGTTGGATTTGTACCATTTCAAACACAGAAAAGCAACGCTGATCCGACAACCGCTCCTATTCTGGACGTGTTCTCAGCGGATTTCTCCGAGAGAGGTCCGCTAACCGACAGTCGCTTTGGTTCTGTTCGGGCTCTTAATGATAGAGGCGAAGTTACCAGAATTTCTTTGGGCTGAGTTGTTACACACCAGTAATCTGCAACGAGTCACGTTTTTGTGACTTGTAGTGATTCATTCAAAACGGAGTAGTAGTGAGAACACATAAAAAAAAAGAAAACTAATAAAGCTCAAGCCTGTGTTAGATAACACGGGCGCATAGGTCAGACGTAGAATATGTTAGTCATTAACAGCCTTATTCAATAGATTTCCTTAAACAACTTTTAAACGCTTGTTTAGTTACGCACTGTTTAAGGCTTTACGCAGCTTCTATGCAACCTTGCTAACATTGTTATTCATAAACATTTTTTCATTTGCTGCTTAAGCCCAGTATGCTGTAGAAGCGGAAAGAAACTTCCATATGGAATGCATTGAGTTTTTGACAGCGAAAAGGCAGCGGAATTTTTTTTTCGCTACTTAGTACGCTGTAGAGGTGAAAAATTTTTTCAATGCTAGCAAGTACAACAACCATGTGGAGAGTTGAAATGTCAAAATTTCGATGTCGATTATATGTCCGGGCATTTAATTGGCACCAGAATTTTGACATTTCAATAAGAAAACAGTTCGACCTCGCTTTACGCAACACTCGATAATCGCAATACTCAAAAATTTACATTGTTGACTCAGTAAACGTAACTTAAAAAAAAAAATGCACAATTATCGCAACTTTCATTTGCGTACACTTCCATAAACTTTTATATTATTTACTTTGAGTTCTTCTTTTCTTGTAAAATACATTTTTGATGTACGAAAAATCTCTTAAAACAATATTTAAGGAAACAAAGTGCATATCTTAATACATAAAACCACAATATCTAGGATTCAGAGCCATAAAGCTTTATGTTAGAAGTTTAATTGCGTTTCTTC
This sequence comes from Pherbina coryleti, assembly GCA_943735915.1. Classification (NCBI taxonomy): domain Eukaryota; kingdom Metazoa; phylum Arthropoda; class Insecta; order Diptera; family Sciomyzidae; genus Pherbina; species Pherbina coryleti. Next base: position 95,563,794 of record OX030949.1, on the reverse strand, counting down.
AACATTAACTACGTCAACTGGCCGAATTTCTATTAGTTGCATTGAGCTAGGTCGTACTGTAGTTGCTTTTTTCTCCACACAAACATTTTTGACTCTACACTAATATTTCGGGTGTAGAATTATATGCCAAGAAATTTTCGTTTCTACAGCATACTAGGCTTTATGATTGTAAGGTTTGTGTCTGAACTATAGAAAATCTCTACAAAAATTAAGAATTCCTATGGATTTACAATGGCCGCATAAAAAAATGCTGCAAAGGGCGCATATGGAGCATGTCTTTGATATTAAAAGAAAAGACAAACAAAAATCATGGTCGTATTTATCATGGTTGTCGTTCGCTACTTGGTCATTATACTTCTTCTCTTTCTCACACTGGTTCTGTGATAAACACACAGATAATCGTACTGCTCTTACACATGATGTTATAATACATAAAATACAAAGCATATGAAAATTAATACAAAATTTGAAGGAGTTAAATTTTGATTTACTTATAGAATCAAAAAAATTATATGTAGCAATATGATTATTAAAATACAAATCAAAAGAAGACATATTAAATATGTTTAGACCATTGAAATTCCGCTGCCCGACCATAGTGAAGTCTTGAAAGCTATAGCTCGGCTTAAAAACAACAAAGCCGCAGGAGCCGATGGCTTACCTGCTCAGCTCTTCAAGAATGGAGGCGAAGCTCTATTTGAATGCATTCATAAGCTTCTATGCAGGATATGGTCGGAAGAATGCTTTCCAAATGATTGGAACCTCAGTGTGCTCTGCTCAATCCACAAGAAAGGCGATCCCACCATTTGCGCCAACTACCGTGGGGTAAGCCTTCTTAATATCGCATATAAGGTCCTGTCGAGCGTATTATGTGAAAGACTGAAGCCTATCGTAAACCAGCTGATTGGACCTTATCAGTGTGGTTTCAGACCTGGCAAATCCACCATAGATCAGATATTTACGCTTCAACAAATCTTGGAGAAGACCCTAGAAAAACAAATCGACACACACCATCTTTTTGTCAATTATAAAGCCGCCTTCGACAGTCCAATAAGGAATCATCTATATACCACCATGTCTGAATTTGGTATTCCTGCAAAGCTCATCCGTCTTTGCAGAATGACACTGAGCAACATCAGCAGCACAGTTAAAATCGGGAAGGACCTCACTCCTCGATTCGATACCAAACGAGGTTTCAGACAATGTGATTCCCTATCGTGCGACAATCTAATGATGGAGAAGATCATCCGAGCTGCTGATTTGAGACGCAGTGGCACTATATTCTACAAAAGTATTATGCTGCTGGCGTATGCTGATGATATCGATATCATTGGCCATAATACGCGCGAAGTCAGTGCAGCATTCTCTAGATTCGCAAAAGAGTCGATTAGAATGGGTCTTGCAGTTAACGCAGATAAGACGAAATACCTAGTGTCAACAAACAAACAGTCCCAGCGTCTTGGAAACCACGTCAATGTTGACGACATCTCCTTTGAGGTTGTTACGTTGGGATCCAGCATAAACTCTTTCAACGATGTCAGTATTGAGATAAAACGAAGGATAACTCTTGCCAATAGGTGTTACTTTGGGCGAAGTAGGCAATTGAGAAGCAGAGCCCTCTCCCGACGAACAAAACTCATGCTCTATAAGTCACTAATCTTGCCCGTCCTATTATATGCAGCACAAACCTGGACGTTGAGCAGTTCTGATGAAAAGACTTTGGGAGGTTTCGAGAGAAAAACTGTGTTTTAACTTATCGCAAAACAAATTCACTACTTACTAGATTTGTTGACGCCAATTGAGCTCAATATACTAATGATCGAACATCACAAACTACACTCAAAAAAAAATGTTTTAAAATTGACGACAATTGTTATTAATTTGACGATATTTGTGTTTAAAAAATAGCTTGCAACAAATTTCGTCAAAGTAAGAGCAAATGTATTTAAAAATTTTGAAAAATATATGAAAAAAAAGTCAAATTAACAACACATTTTGTGAACACATTGTGTTTAATTTTAAGCTAACTTTTTTTTTCAGTGTATTATTTCGTTCTTCTCGTAGGTGCAGTTATTTCTTGGGAATAAAAGAAGTGGTCCATACGTCAAGTGCTGAAGCCGTGTATATGGCACTTAGCTCTTAAAGAAGTTTGCGTATAAATCCCTTGTCCCAACAGTAATCTGCAGTGATTCTCAGAGTGCTCAAAGCATGGCGAAATTCGACTCACACCTTTCAAGAACTGATCACATTCACTATAGGTACCATTTCATTTGCGATGCAATTGAAGACCAAATTATAAATGTCCAATATTTGCCAACGAGTGAGATGACTGCTGATATCCTAACAAAACCTTTGCCCAAAATCAATAATTGTTGTATTCAATGCTGTCATCAAATAAAAGTGTTGAGACGAGTTGAAAATCAATATTATAATTGTTCAAGTATAAATCGGGTTTTCGTTCAGTTTTTATTATATGTTATATGAATAATATTTGTGAAAATTTTACTTCACTTCGAATTGAATCACCGAATAAAAGTTCTTTATTCAAACTAAATCATCGCAATAAAAATCGATGGAGTTCCAACGAAGATACGTTATAAAACGCTTTTTTGATCACAAACGACGATTTAGAGTTTTTTTGTTTTCGTCACTCGTATGACTAACTGACGTTCAGTGGCTCACAGCTTATTTGAACCAGTGCCCATTTCAAATTTCAAATTGCCCCATCTTCTCAACTAAATGGAAAAATTAGAAAAACGTAAATCAGATTTGTAGATATACATTTAAACATAAATAAAGGATACTAATTTATTTCATTTATCTATGGTATACAAACTTACAAACTAAAAATACTGGTACATTTAAAGTCACAGCTTATTTGAACCACTTTATGCTTAGCTTAAAATTACTAACTATTAAGTTGTTTTAATATTTTGTGTGGCCTCCCTTTTGATCCACAACGGCTCTCGGAATTTACGCCCGATGAACTTACGCCCGAAAAAAAAAAATGGTTCGAAATTCTCCATACAAAATCGGGAATTAATTTCTAGGAAAAAATTCCCCAAATTTCGAGTGATTTTGACATGTTTTTAGGTGTTTGTGCCAAAAAATGTCGGGTTTTTTTTCCAAATATTTGAAATGGAAGAAAGACCCGAAAAAAAATTGGAACTAAGGCTTAAATTTTTTAAAAAAATCGTTTAATATTTTTGAATTTTTGTTTAACAAAATGTTGCGAAATTTTAATTAGTTTTTATTACTGTTATTTAGATCAGCGTTTCCAAACTTGTTCTCTGCAAGCTCCTTCCCAATTTTATTTCAAAAATATTGCATCGAATCATTGAAAATTGCAAGAAAACACATTGCAGAAGCGCTGATTTATGAGACTTTGAGTTCTAAAGAGGGTTAAGCCACATTTTTGATATATTTTTTTGTTGAAAAATATTATGAGACTAAAATTTTGAATGGTGAAAAAGTACAGTGGAGTCGGGGTACTGTGAACCCTTAGTGCCGTGAACATCTCGCTAGGGTGAACGTAAAATTTATTATATTGAGTACTCTATAGCGTGAACAGAGTTCTAAGAGTAAATTACATCAATTAAATAAAACAAAAGAAGACGAAAATGAAATCGCAACAAATAACTAACGTTAAACACTATTTACCGTTCTTTTTCATCTAATTTTTTTGTGAAATGTAAGCATAAATAAAGATCAGTTAAGTTCGTGTTTGATATGTAGCAGCAAGAAATCGCAAGCATGGCTTAAAAAAAAACAAATTTTTTATCATTAAATGAAAAAAACGTCATAATTGAAAAAAACTCGGAAAAGGCGCAGGAGTTTCTAGCTAGGCAAAGGAATATGGTGTTGCAAAATCAATAATTTGTGGCATTAATAAAAAAAACCAGACTTTCTTATGTTATTGCCAACCGGGAATTCGGATCTCTGAAGTGAAAACTTTAAAGAAAGGTGAGTATCCGCGCAAGTTATGTAAAATAAAGAATACAATTCGTGACTTACACGTTTGCATAAAGGTACGATAAAAGGTACTGCAACGATAAAAGGTACTGGGTAAGCTGATTTTTAAATTGCACTACTACGTTACTAATCAATCTTAATTGTGTAGGAAGTTCGTTAAATTTAAAAATTTAATTCATTTTTATTTTATATGATCTCATACTTAAAAATCTATAAAAACATTTCGACAAGGAAAAAATACTGATTCTTTTTCAAAACAACAAGTTTCTTTGGTTATCAAAAAATTTCAAAAAGAAAAAATGACGGCGGAGGTGGTGGGGGGGGGGAGCAGGGCGGGGCGACGGGTGGCGCGTGCGATCCGTCGCACTACGCGTATTCCGCCGCGTCGCGATGCGCGGGCGCGGTACTAAATATTTCCTTTGACTTGACAAAGCAAACTCAAGCAAATGATGCAAATTTAAAAGAAAAACAAAAGAAGAACGTTTCTAATTTAATATTGAAAACGAAAGATCACCCAAAAAAACAAAAAACGAAAAATCACTCAAAAACGAAAAGTGAAATTTCGCCCAACACATTTGGGTGAAATTTCGCCCAAAAGCAAATAACGAAATTTTACCCAACAAAAATGCAAAATCACCCAAAATTCGTATTGAAAAAAATTGAGTGATTTTTCATTATTTTTTTTTTGCAATTTTTCTTTGGGCGATTTTGCGGAGAGCCTTAATTTACTACTTAAATCTGTTGTTTAATATTTTGATAGTCGTACATTGAATCTGGATCACGGAAATTGCGCCCGAAGAATTTTGAAATGAAGCCCGAAAAACTGCTGAAAATTTCGGGCATAATTTCCATTTTTTTCCAGGCTTGATTTCCAAACCATTCGGGCGTAATTTCCTTCTTTCGGGCTCAATTGCCATTTCAAATTCGGGCGTTTTTTCCAAAATTCGGTGCTATCGAAAATCGGGCTTTTTTTCCATTTCTTTTTACGGGCGTAAATTCCGGGAGCCGCCAATAGCAGCTTTAAGTTTTTTTGGCATAGAGTCTACCAGCTTCTGTGTTACTTGTGGGGTAATTTTGGCCAATTCCTCAATTAGAGTACTTTTTAAACCAATTTTGTTCGAAATTTGGTGTTTGCGGATGTTTTGATCCAAAATTGACCACAAATTTTCGATCACGTTGAGGTCAGGTGACTACGCCGGTGGTGCCATCAAGTGGGGACAATTCCAAATAAGCCACGACTGCACAATCCCAGACTTATGCTACGGGTCATTCTCGTCACTTTGGAGCAAATTATTTTTTAAAATGTTGAGGTATACTGTTTTATCCATTGTAGTCTCAATGAATTCCGACTGTCCCACGCCGGATGCGGACATACAGCCCCAAACCTTGACGCTGCCACCGCCATGCTTCACTGTCGGTTTGAGTTTTTCTTTTTGTGGCTCTGTATTAGGTTTCAGCCAGACATACGACATGCCGTCCGAGCCAAAGATGTTGAATTTAGACTCGTCCGCGAATATCACTGTGTCCCAGAACTTGGAGTCCTTGCAAATGTGATCTTTAGCAAAGACAAGTCGATTCAATTGATTTTTTTTTATTTATAAATGGCTTCTTACGAGCTACTCGACCATTGAACCCATGCTCGCGAAGCACACTTCGGACAGTTTCGTCACTAAACGTCTTCCCCAATTCGTTGTGGACTTCAGTAGCCAGCTTTGGAGCCGATAACTTTGGATTGGCCTTTATTTTTCGGACGATATATCTCTCGTCTGTAGTGTAGCTAAATATCTTGTTTGGTGCAGATCTGCCTTTGTCATGCACTAGGTTCTCATGCACAAATCGTGAAATGATGTGCTGCACCGTCGAATCGCTTTAATTAACCATTTCAGCAATTTTCCGGCGTGATTTCCCTTTTTTGAAATAGTTAAGGACTTTTTCACGCTTCTCAATTGTTGTTCGCCGTCCCATTCTTAAGAAATTCTGATTTTTAAACTTCAGCCAGCAAAATCATACTAAAAATTAGCTTAAAGAACATGAACTAGAAAGTGACAGGAAAAAAAGGGCCATTATTTGACGCTACAGTCGGACGCAAGTGTTTGGTTCGAATAAGCTGTGAGCACAATTTTTGCTACGCAATTGGGTTTTCCCCACTTGCAGAGTACAATTCGTTACTTATCGCATATTTTCTTTCAAACATGTTTTCGTAGATCTTGCATCAACAAATCTACATTTAAATTTTAACGATACTCCATTTAGTTAAAAAGATAGGGCAGTTTTAAAATTAAATTGAGCACTGGTTCAAATAAGCTGTGATCCACGTATGTTAACTAACAGTTTTTGCGAAATCAAACATGTCAATATATTTCTTACGGCATACTGCATCATATCAGAAAATGTTATAACTATAAATAACACAGTTAGGATAAAAGACGTAGAGGGCCTTGAGTCGTATTTAACATATAAGATATGAGCGAAAAATGAAAAAGTGCTCTCCTGAACAATTAGGAAAATTCAGATACGACGATATGCCCCGTTACATTGCCTCGTTTGAAAAGTGAAGTATTCTAAAGACGCACTAAAAAAGTTATTTGAGGCCCCTGTAATCTCCAAGCGTTATTCAAATAAAATTTCCCATTAAATCTTTGCTTCTAAAAAACTGAACAAACTAATTAAGATCACAAAAATCGCAAATCGATTCGAATCGAAATTAACTCGAAGCGATCGCACGCTTTGCTGAAAAACTGAAAATTTCCACTTTAACACCTCGACGACAAATGTGCGCCAACGAACCAGCAACGCCATGCAAATGCAATGCTGTGGCTGTGCTTTTTTTTTTTGTTTTTTTTTCTATGAAGAGAAACATCCGCGCATGCGCCTAAATACATTGCGTGCGAGAGAGAGTGAACACTTTAGTTGAGTGAAAGAGTGCGTTGCACAGGCTTGCATCAGATCTAAGCTAAGCGATAAGCTGATTTGCTTATGGCCAAGTTAAGTAACTACAAATGGGCTTTAGACGCCATGAACAACTATTTTAAACCGCAACAACAACAACAAACATAAGAACATGAACTGCAAAAACCACAAGAGCAGCAACATTTTCCATCGTCTGCATGCTGTTTGTTGAGCATCGGTAGCAAATGCTTGTTAGAACTGTTTGCTGCCGGCGCGCAGGCGTTTTAATTAAAACGCTTCAAAGGTTGAGTATTTTGGCTTTGCACCTCCTCTCTTCATTCGCGTTCGAAAGACAGACAACTGCTGGTGAAGACCAAAGTAGGCAGTGTCACGTTTAGCCTAAATATATTTGCTTCATTTGGCCAAGTTTATTTGTTGCAAGAAACTAGTAGTTTTTTGTTGCTTGAACTTTAATTCAAATGCACTGAGAACAAAAAAGTGTACTTTTTTAAGGCGGAACACTTTAAATTTAAAATGCCCGGGTAGCTCGAAATACTCGAAAATACCCAAAAATACTCGGAAATATCCGGGTTACCGGGTAACCGGGTGCTCGAAAATCGAGAGCTCTAGTTTTGAATGTTTAGTAAGCTGTTGGTCCCCCATCCTTAAGCACCCCATACACTTATCAACTTACCGACCAATTTCGACAGAACTATCAGAAAATCAACTTGTGTGTGGCGCAGTCAGTTGATTTATTTGGCAGTTGTCGAGTCGGTTGAAGAAAATTTAAAATATATTGATTTTTTATACGCAACTCATCAAGTTGGGAACTCGATCAAATAGTGTGTGGAGGAGCAGCAGAAATCGTCGATTCAAATGTTACTCAGTTGCCAACTAAGTTGTTCGGTAAATTGATAAGTGTATGGGGTGCATTATTGATAGTTTGAAAAATTCTTTTCGAGAGTGACTCAATTAATTTCCGAGCCGAGTTTAAGTCTAAATTTAACAATGATTGCAATATCGAAGTTTTCAACTCTAGTACCGTTTAATATTATCTCCTTTTTCCATGAACAGTTCATGTCAATTCACAATCATACCCCAAACATTTGTAATTGGGTTTAGGTCCGGACTTTGAATGTCATGCTTCACCTTCCTCCTCTTGATATCTTTGCAAGAGAATGTGCTAACATAGCAGCACTGAGACTATGAGAATCTGGAAATTGGATAGGTAATAGCTGCGGTCACAAAATAATTTTGAACTCATCTGTCCCCGACAAAACAGATTACTGTGTGCTTTGTTTAAGTCTCGAAAAGAACTATGAAGTTTTCATCCCTTCACGGCTAGACTGGGCTAACAAAACCCCCTTAAAAATACCGGCATTAAAAATCTAACAGATGGATCCAAGCTTCAAGAACAAGTAGGGGGGAGGTATTTACTCCCAGGATCTTGAAATCGAAGCTTCGTTTAGACTTCCAAATTATTGTAGTGTCTACCAAGCGGAGATGATGACTATTCACAAAACCGCTAATATTCTATGTCAAAAAGACCTTAGGGGCAAGAGTATTTAGATCTTCTCAGATAGTCAAGCTGCCCTTAAGGCGCTGAACTCACATATTGACACTTCCAAAACTCTCACTGAGTACCGCGGATCTCTTAACGAGATGGCTAGGATATTCAGGATTCACTTGTCACTGTCTAATCGGAACGCATGCTTTTTGGTTAGGACTATTTTGCAGAAGCTGCAAGTGTGAAGAAGGAATAGAAAATATTCAGCACTTCCTCTGCGAATGCCCGGCGCTAACAAGAAGGAGAATGGCAACTCTGGGTCATCTTTTCCTAAATGAACTTACCGAAGTCTCATGCCTGGAAATCAAGTATATGCTAAAGTTCATCATTCGTTCGAATTGGTTTGCTGAGAAGGGAAATCTCTCATAGGTTCAATAGATATTATGTGGTATCACAAGAGGCCTGCAATAGCCTGCACCTTAACTAACCTAACCCAACCTAGGTCTGGACTTCTAGCTGGCCAATGAAGAAGTGGTATTTTTTGCACTTCTTTGAGATGTTGATACTAGAATTATCTTGTGAAATTGTAAACTTAACGTCATTATTCTCCCCCAAATATTAAAAAAGAACGCCGTCCAATAACTCAATGTACTTTTCCAAATCCATTTTTGTTTTAATAAAGTATAATTTTAACTTTCCATGATAAGAAAAACCACTCCATATTATGATAGACCCATCTCCGAAATTTCGGCTTATTCTTGGGGGATTGTTTATTCATGCCAATAAAGAAGTCATGACAATAAAAATTAAGCCCGTCGGGTCCATCCAGGTTAAATTTTTTTTCATTTAAAAAAATAATGTCCCAACTTTCAGTCCAACTCATGTGGTTTTCGCGAAAACTAACCTGATGGGTTTGTGTTAAGCTGTAAGTTGTGGCTTTTTTCCACTTAATGTTGCTGTCGAAGCTTAGAATTTGCTGAACTCTGCATTTTTCCCACTGGAAGCTGTAATTTTAAAACAATCTGTGATGCTCTAAGTCGTCTTTTGGTGGCCTCTTCTTTAATCATGTTGGTTTGGTGGCGAGTAAGCTTAGTATTTCGTTTACATTTGGATGGTGAAATGCAGTATTTGACTCGCAATTTGAAAAAATTTCGGATAACTTTCTCTGATCTGTTGATTTGGCGACTAATTTCTTGATTCGAGAAACAGTTCCGTTCAAAACTTCTATTTGATCTTTCTCCACGTTGTTAAGGGTCTTTTTTAATTGTCATCTGCTTCTTTTCGCTATTTCCAATTGAAAATTTTTTCCAAAAATATTTTTAAAAGCTGAAGTTTTAGAAAAGTGTATGACAACCCCCAAATGGATCACTAACTTACCAACCAAACACCTGGAACACGACTGCGGTCGTTTCGCATCAATTACAAGCAAATATATGCAGGGTGGGTCAAATACAAGTTTTTTTTAAAACATGTAATAAAATGAACAAAGTTTTTACATTTATATTATAAAATATGTAACATTAAAGACTACATAAAACTGGTTATATCTTCAAAACAACAAAGTTAGTTCACAAAAAATGCAAATCCTGAGCCATACTTTCATGAGCACATACAAAATTTTTTGGTTTCATGGAATATTTTCGATATATTTGCAGAAATATGCGTTCGAGTGTAACGTTAAAGAGAAAAAAATTACCATAGGTGTTTTGACAAAAATAAAGCTACGACCGTAAAGACTAATTCTTTGTCTTTATGAGAAAAAAAAGCTGCTTCAGCAACACAACTGAAAATTTGTTACATAAAATTATAACAAGCTATATATGGCTTCTAAGGTTAAAATTATAATTTTGTTTTCCTTTGTCTATTCGACAAAAATAGACAAAAAATGCATGACGTCATAAGGCCGCAAAGAGAGCCGTTACAAGACTGAAAATGCAGCTTTCATGCAATGTCGTTGCATTGAATTATTACTTGGTGAATATACGCACTACGGTAAATATTAGGGGGTATTCTCTATCCCTAGGATATGCCGTTGCACAGTGCAAGAATAGGAAATGTATAATATCTGCAATTGAGAAACAACAATGGCGGATTGTACATTTCCTATTCTTGCACCGTGCAACGGCATATCCTAGGTATAGAGAATACCCCTATTATAAAACAAAAATGAAGGATTTGTGCTTGGTCTTACAACAAAAATAAAAAACAATTCGTTACGTAGTCAAGTCGTGGAGGTAGCAGCATATCCACTAAAAACATAATATTGTTGCATGGAATTATTACTCAAGTATAAGAACTACTACTGTATATTTTATCTTATGACAACAAAGATTGAGTCTTGGACCTCATAACGAAAATAATAACAAATATTTTTGCGCCATGACAACATGGACGTAACCGCTTAACCTTCCTATACTCGCGTCAAATAGTGTAATTCGTATATCCGCGTACGATCTGTGAGACCGAGATTCCTAGGTCCAATTTAGCATGTTTTTAATAACATATCATTATTAGTTAGTTACATAATATTGGCTAATAACAGTCTTTTAACGTCATTTGTTATGAAAATAATAAGTCAAACGTAAATCGTCGGTCTGAGAGACCGTATGCGCGAGTATAGGAAGGTTAATATAGTAAAAATGCACCAACAATAAAAATACATTGTATGGTATTATAAATCCTTGACCACTGGCGCTACGGTACTGGCGCTACGGTAAGGAACGGCAACCAAGGTGAGGTTTTCGGTTACATGATAAAAATACAAAAAAAAAAAAAATCGATAGCGTTTTGGGGCCGTGCAGGGAACCTCTCGATATAAAGAAAATTCTCCATTATTGCTTGGATTGATTGCGCTAAGCTAAATGTTAATGTAGCAAAGCCAAAGCAAGATATTATTCAATACTAAAACATGACATATGAAGACAAGGATCCAAATCCAAACAAAGATTAGAAAAAGGATGAGGACATGAATTTGTACAACGATTAAATTCAAGAAAAATGTAATGATAACGTCAAGGGTTTGAACAAGAATAATGACAAAGATTAAACAAACGATGAGAACAAGGAACTGTTCAAGGATTAAGAAAATGATTTAGACAAGGATTTAGAGAAGGACTGGGAAAAAATGCAGATAACATAAAAAAACAAGAATTAGAAAAAAGATTGGGACAAGAACTATGAAATCAATACGTACAAGAACTAGAGACAAGGATTTGGTCATGGATTTAGAGAAAAATTTGGGCAAAGATCAACACAAGCAATAGGACAAGTATAAGAAGAAACATACGATTAAATATAAGAATGTGGACAAATTCAAGGACAAGTTCAAAGACAAGATAAAGGATTGGATTAAGAATAAATAAGAGGTTAAAGAAACATTGTCACGCCAGAACCTACGGTTGTGTGCATGACAATGGCAACTGAATCCTTTTTTAGGGCTTTTCTACTGTAGCCACCATTTAAGTGCTTATGGAAAAATATTCCGATAATATTGTTAAGTTTTCGGTTTGTCGAAGTAAGTGTTATTTTCTTATTGAAATATGTAACAAAGTTTAACTAAACTCAAATATTTTTCCGTGTGGATATTTTGCTCCTGGTGGCCATGATTTTTTAGCAAGAAAACAATTGAATTCAACACAATAGATTTAATGAAATTCCAAATGGACGGACAACTCGAAACATCTACAAGCCGATAAACGTTAGCTAATGGCAACAAAAACCAACAACAACAATAACAAGAGCAACAAATTCGCAAACAATTTATTCAAATGTGCAAACAGTGAACAAACAACAACAGCAGCCTTAATAGCTACATGACCAAAGCTGAAGAAACGAAGAACTACACGTTCTACAACTAAAGTATCTACAACTCACTGAGCACAATGTCTTTGCAAGCAATAAACTTAGATCCGCCGTATATATATATGCTCACATGCAAGTCTGATGCTACGTTTGGCTTCTTCGGTCTAACTTGTGGCTATGTTGCCTCTAGCAATGCACCAAAATGAATTGCATTGAAAACAATTAATGTCACGATCTACTCCAAATTAAAATATTTCTCATTAGAACAACAACAAAAACAAGCAACCGAACTGCTAGTAAAATAAAAATAAAATGTTTGCAATTACGTTAATTTGTAATTGCTTCATACCTGTTTTTGTAGTCATTGTTTGTTTGTTTTTGGATTGAAATTTTTTGTCTTATTTTTTGTTTAGTTTTATTTTTGCTGGCATTTTTGAAGCGGCTTTTTTTGGTCTGTTTTCATTTCAATTTTCAATTAGAGATATTCCACAATTTTGTGGCTTAAAGCATTTATGGCTGAAGTTTGGAGTAGACTTTAAAAGAAGCTACAAATTAAATAATTCGTAATTTGTAAACACTCAAAACACTTAATCATCGGTTCAGTTTATCAGTTATCAGTTTACACTCAAGCGTTCATTTTTCAATTTAAGCATAATTTTGCTAGAATTGAGCAAATTTAAAACAAATGATATTAAGACAAAAAAAAAAAATATTTAATTCAAGAAACATCTGCTTTGCACTAAAGAATATTTTTTCTTGATTCAAGTCTAATATTTGCTTGAAGTGGGAAAAAAATTGCTTGAAAAATTGCAAGTAAACAATTTTCTTAATACTAGATTGTTTTGCCTGATTTTCGAAACTAGTTTTCTTATTAAGAGCAGAATATGCTTGATCCAGGTAAACAATTTGCTGAAAACGGGAATAAGTTGCTCGATTGAAAAACTTCTTTTACTAGAAAATAATTATCTTTTTCCAAATCTTAAAAGATGGTTTAGGGGAAAAAGATTTATACCAAATGAAGAAGTTGAATTCGAAATCAGTATTTAATATATTTTGAAGAGTTGGACACTCCGTACCAGTATCGTTATCGAAATATTGGAACACGGCTGGTATAAAAGCAGCCTATAAAGACCGCTTTAGCGAATAAAGCTCAAAGGAGAAATTGTCAAACAAAAAAAGCTTTTTAATCTATCAAACAATTTTACCGTTTTCTTAAGAGTAGCAAAAAAGCAAAAGCAAAAGCAAAAGCAAAAACAAAAGCAAAAGCAAAAGTAAAAGCAAAAGAAAAAGCAAAATCAAAAGCGAAAGCAAAAGCAAAAGCAAAAGCAAAAGCAAAAGCAAAAGCAAAAGCAAAAGCAAAAGCAAAAGCAAAAGCAAAAGCAAAAGCAAAAGAAAAAGCAAAAGCAAAAGCAAAAGAAAAAGCAAAAGCAAAAGCAAAAGCATAAGCAAAAGCAAAAGCAAAAGCAAAAGAAAAAGCAAAAGCAAAAGCAAAAGAAAAAGCAAAAGCAAAAGTAAAAGCATAAGCAAAAGCAAACGCAAAAGCAAAAGAAAAAGCAAAAGAAAAAGCAAAATCAAAATCAAAGGCAAACGCAAAAGCAAAAGAAAAAGCAAAATCAAAAGCAAAATCAAAATAAAAAGCAAAATCTAAATCAAAAGTGAAAGAAAAAGTAAAAGGAAGAACAAAAGAAAAAAAAAATTATAAAAATTTAAATATTAATAAGAATATTAAAAACAAAAATCAGGACAAGTATTAGAACAGAGATTTTGAAATGGAAAAGGATATGGATTAAGGGGACTTTCTTATGAATAATTCTCCAAAAACAATTTTTTTTACATATTTCGATTCCTTTTACATTAAAAAATTACATCCTAATATTTTATAAAGGAATTCGCATTGGCGGCCTCGGTAGTAGAGTTGTAAGCGTGCTCGACTGCCACCCCAGAGGTCCCGGGTTCGATTCCCGGCAAAGTCATGGTCCTTCGCTTTAAAACCTTTCTAAATTTTCTATCCTCATTTCCAATCAACTGAAATTCAAAATTCATCAATATTTACGACTTGAAGTTGTAGTTGTAGTTGATGGTAGAGAAGTTTGTGGATGAGATTGCCTTATAACTTGAATTGACTGAGGTAATGGCATAACACTAACCTCTGATTCAAATTCACATGTTTCTTTGGCTTTCCACCACGCTTAGAACATTCTGCACATGTTTCACTTTATTGCCCTTTCTTTCCCACTAAGCTATCTCCCCATTTTGAAACAAGGCAGACTTGACTGAATAGGTATTCCACCTGAAATCCATCCTTGGTTCAAGCTAAAAAAAAAAAAACTCTGACTCCGATTCCGACAGATTACCTCCTAAAATTTTATAAAGAAATTCGCACTGAAAAAAAGTTATAGTTAAATTTGTAACAAGGGCTGCGGAGTCGGTTCGAAAAATCACGACTCCGATTCCTCCAAATATTGAAGCACCGACTCCGACCCTGACCATAAAATTAAAAAACATTTAATTTTTTTTTTTGCAGCCAAAAGGCATCCGATAAGATTCGTTGCTATTGCTAAGTATGCTATTGTATGATGTGCCAAATGAGTAAAAAACTTTTTTCATAGAAAGTAATCCCCTAAAACCAAGTTTTGAGCGACATTTTAGTATCAATTCTAAATAAGTACGAAATTAACCCTTTAACACATTTTAAGTTTTGACTTATTTTTGACATTTAAGTTGAATTTTCAGTTTTGGTGTATTCAGAGACTTATAATAGAATTTTACGATACATTTTTTGTGGAAAATTTTAACCCAGTATATCCTTCTTTTATAGGGCTTTTTTTACTTTTATAACAAAAAGGTCAAAAAAGACCCATAAATTGAGAAGTAAAGGGGTTAAAATGTTTCACAAAAATATTCCCGTAGTATTTTACAAAAATCCTCAGAGCACATCCTATACCCAAAATTTAAGGATAATATGATTTCCTATGCCGATTCCCTATAAGAATGTTCAAAAAGGGAGAAAATTAAATTCCCCCTAAAATAAGACTCAGACGTAAACTTTCACAACACCGATACACGTGTATTATTTTTTGTCCCTTCTTCAAGAATCCATTGTCGGAAGCTTGTTATTTTTTTCATCTTGAACAGTGTAATTTGTGTGTATGTCAAACGCGAAAAACTCTAAACGTTTTGATGTTTGGCAACTGATGATAAACTGATTAAAAAACTAGAAATGACACTTCAATTACCAACAGACGAATTATTTGTAACAACCAGGAACCATGTTATCAACCAGTTTTGCGACTAGTTGTTCGTCTATAGGACCCTTTACAAATTACTGTTAAAAATTAATAATTTTTTCTATAGGATTTTGTGCTATAGTGATATTCCTTGAAAATATGTATTGATTTTTTTTTTTGTCGGAGTCGGAGTCGGAGACGGTGCATTTTCTAAGACTGCGGCTCCTTCGCCCAACAATTATTACCGACTCCGACTCCGCAGCCCTGTTTGTAACGACGTCCGCGCATGAATATATTGTGGTAAAAAAACTTTAAACGCATTTTTCTCGAAACTATAATTTTCAAACTGGTACGACATTTTTCTCCGAACATACTTGATGGATTTTAATAAACCAACAAATTTTAGATTATTTATAAGAAAAACTAAACAATAAGCCTCTAAACCTTCAAAAAACTACCCCCTCTTTTTTAAACAGGGTTGAATCGCCCCAAAAAAGTCGATTTTTTTTTACTTTTTCAGAATTATTCAAGTAAAAGCGTTAAAATATATTGAAGCTTACTGTCTAGTTTTGAGTCTTAAAAATAGAATCCATTTTAAATTTTACGAAAATTTGTTATTTGAGATCCACAAAGTGTCTTACAGTCTAAAATAAATTTTTTGCATGACGCCCTCTACAACAGTCAAGAGGAATTAAAATCGCAATAATCTTAAAAATGTGTCTTTTTTCAAGAATTTATAAGAATGTCCACTTAAAAAAGACTATTTTTATTATATAAAAGGGTTCTCTCGGATTTTTATCGTTCAATCACGGGGTAACCGCTGAACCGATTTTAATAATTCTTTCACTATTTAATTGCTATAATAAGCGACCCTGCTACTGGGTACTACTTTTTGGTAAAACTTTTTATTTTATTATTTAAGAATTCATGCATTTTAATCCATGCTGCCATTGTAAGCAGCACAAAATAACAGCAAACAATAGCTTACGCTCTTTGTTGAGAGAGAGAGGTGAAAGTCTACAACTCACCGCGCTGCCATCTTAAGTGGATAGTTGCACTCAGTTAATTCCTGTTGCAGTGCTACCATAAGTCCAATATATCGTATTTATTTTTATTTTACTAAGATGAAACTCTTTTCATTTCAATAAGAAGCCACTCTTTTTATTTTAATAAGAAATATTCTTAAATAAATAAAATTAATTAAACATATTTGGTTCTTAAATGTTTATTTAAAATATGTTTTCATAACATATTTATACTCCCAAGTAACGCTGGGAACGGGTATGCTAGTATTTAATATATCGCAAGCTATTTCGGTCATTTTTATTTATTAAAGAGCTGCATGAATGCATTTGATACAATAAAGTGCATCAAGCATTTGATTGTCTTGTTCTCTATTTACTTTAATCTTTCAAGTTTAAGCAAACATAATACAGCATTCTATTACAAAAAAGTGCTCACTCTACAGCTTTTGTTAGCCTCTCATATTCGATACGATCAAATCGAGACAATCAATGCAAAAAACAACGAGCACACCGAGTAAAACATAAATGTTATGTAGAAATAACAACATTCTATGTTCTTTTCTTTGCTCTGATATGAAGCAGAAAGACCTTTAAAACACAAAACAATAACAACACACATTATTTATGTGCAAGTTGTTGTTTTTTTTTTCGTTAATTTTATATTGGTTTTATGCTTTTGTCATTGTCAAATAATTTAAAAAAATAAAAATAAAATACACCAGTACTCAGTGTCTAGCACCGATCATATCAACACATTTCAACACATTTCAATTTTACTTTATATGCTTGTTTTGAAGAAGTTCTCGTTTGTCTGGTTTTCGATATGCTTTATGCTCATTTGTTCTTGGTCTCTTTATTGTTAGTACTCATGGTATAATAATACAAGGTAGCATTGACAACTGCTTATTTTCTCTTCTACAAGAAACATCTCCTGTCAAAAACAGCTTTTTGTGCATATGCATCTGCAGCTGCTGTGGTTGTTGTTTTTTTTTACTTCAACGTTTTCAACATTGTGTGTTTTCAATGGCGGATTGTAAGCGCTCTTTTTTTGAGTATATTTTTTGACAGGAGATGTTTTCCCTAGCAACTGTCAATGCTACCTTGTATTATTATACCATGGTTAGTACTTAAATGCTGTTAAAGATGAGAGTTGAATATAGTGAGCATGCAAACAACAAACGAATGTCTTGCAAACACACCCATGCAGCTCTTTATTATTTATTACATTAATTGTCTTTCGACCTATCCGTCCGTCCGTCTTCTTATGTATTGCACTCATCGCACCTCTGTTGTTATCTCCGTCCGCGTAATAAGCAAATTACCAATTTGCTTATATAGAACAGTTTGTCCATAAAGTAACTCTGAATTATAAGCGTTGTGTGTATACAATGAAGGTTAAAACAAAGGAAGTTTTCAGTTGGGAAAAACAATTTTTCAATTGCTGCAATTTGAAAATTATTCTCGTATATGACAAACGAAATTAATTACCTCCAGCTAAATGACGCGTTTCTCTCAACTGAACTATTATTATGACAACTGCACGAGAAACGAAGTTCGTTTGCGGTAAACTGACAATAAACGTTTTTTTTCTTGGCGTGTACCGATGTCTTTGTACTAATCTTTTTCAGTCAATTCGGTACAGCTGGTCACCTTAATAATAAGACCTTAGCAAGCCACACATCATTTTCATATCAGATACGTTGTCAAATTGTTTCTGCCACCCATCGTGATATAATTAAAAAATAAAATCATGTGTCACCTATAAAAAAATGTCAAGCTTTTTATTCAAACCAAATAAATAAAAGTCCATGTTGGTCATGCAAATTAATTTTTAATAAACAACAACTTTGACAGTGCAAATAAATAATTTATGCAAATATTTATAGATCTATATAAGAAGTGGTCAATTAACTAATGTTAGGTTGATTGGATTGCAAAAGATAAAAACAAGTTTCAACAATAAATTCGCTCACAATGCGTTGGCATTTGTGCTAAGTTCGCATGCGAATCATGAGATTTCTCTTCAATTTTTTTTTAAGATAAAATAAACGGACAACCTCAAATCTAAAAAAATACTCAATTTTTTTTTTGGACAAATCTCAGCGTATTACTTGCAAGCTTAGCTGCATTTAAAGCAATTTTTACCTGTTTTTACCTGTTTGCTCGTTCCTTCTTAACACAATTCTTGCTATATAATTTATTTAATTCCTTAATGAAATTGAAAATGTTTATTACAACTACTTAACGAAATTAGCCAATACAAATTGCTGCTAAATTAGCATTAAATGCACCACTCACGGCACCAGACTGAAGCACTGTACCAGTCAGTTTCCAGTTATCATCTCATTTTTAAAACGTCATAAAGCAAAAGTTTCCGATTAACGTTTAATTTTTCTTGATTAATTTCTCATAAATATTTATCTGATTGTAAACATTTTGACATGCTATAATTATCACAGATTAATTGGTTAAAAACGATCATCATCAAAAAATAAAACTGGACTCAGAGGCAAACATGAACGACATGAAACAAACAGCAGATAATTATTTATATAAATACTCTAAAAAATACTAAATGTGAAGCTGATTTCCAGAGAAAATCAAAGTGATCTTTTGTGACGATCTGTAGAATATAAAAAATTATAGCTGATACAGGCTGATATGAACTGGTCGTAATACCTCAGCGTACAGTAGTGATTGAGGCTCATACGAGAAAAAATGAACTTGCAATTAAGCGCCTTTGATTGATTATGACATGTGTTTGGCGATCGACATGCACTTTGCGTGAAGTGACTCAGTGGCGCCACTCTGTGCTCAATGTGCAACAAATACATTATATTTCTCAGGAATCTTAGCAATATTTTGACAGTCGTGATAACTTTGAGTGAAATCTCGATTCAAAAGATCAACAGGTTAGACAGCTCGGACTAATTTTGAAATATGATCTTCACTAAAGCAAAGTAATCTTGCTTTGAAATTTATTTATATTCTCTAAACATGCGCCAATGCGAGGCCAACTAATTTTGATCTCTTCATTGCAAGCGATTTGCATGAAGCTTTATCAACTCCATCGAAAGTTGTACATTTATTTCGGCGATCACATCAGCGACGAGCCACAAATGCTGTGGATCTGATTTATTTTCTGCCTAATAAAAGTGCAACTCCAGCCCTTTTATTGCTGCACACGGTGCACCTTCATGCAAAACAACACGCGAATCACTTCATCAATGGTTGTGACCCAGATAAATCTAGAGTGATAAATTTTGTGGTCAGGATTGTAAATTCAGATCATGTTCAGCAGATCAGTTTAACGGGCAAGTTGCAAGGTAGCTGCTACAGATAGCTGCTGCTGCTGCTGCTATGAAGGCACATGGCGACGAGCAATGAAATATTTCTGGACTTTGTCTGGACTGGTGTGGAGAGAAATTAAAACCAATTAAATGGGCGCGATCAGTAAACGGCGATCGATCGCTGTTGATCTCCATTGCAAGCAAGTAGCTAGTGGTGGCCGCTAGTGGCTATGGCTGTGGCAAGCAAGGCAGGGGAGGGCAAGTCAGGCAGGTAAGCCGAATGCTAAAGGAATAATCATGATTTCCTTAAAGCCTCACACAAATTCTGGCAACGAACTGCGGCAGCAAAGAAGGAGTCGCCCTTCAAGACAACTTTAACGAAAAGTGAAATGTTGTTGGTGTTTCAGCAAGATGCCCACATCGTACGAGCCACATATTGTGGCAACAGTGGCAACTACGTGTGCCTCATTAATTTCAAGTTTTTCTAATTGGCTTCGAGTTCCTAACAAAACGATTCTTTCAATGGTTGCGTTTGCAGCGCATGAGGATGAGTTTGATCTGCAGTGTTGTTTGTGGTATGATGATGACGACGACGATGACGATGATGATGATGTTGATGTTGATGTTGATGATGCCAATCGATTCGTTGTTTGAACAGCATTGATGACGAGTGCGACAAGCTTTGTTTTGACTGCTGTTAAGTTTACTTCCTTCGAGTCACTTAAGTCATAATATGCATTGGAATTTATTTTACTGGTTTGAAACATTCCATGTTGTGTACATTTTTTTTTATATAAGAATGAGTTATATTAAAAACACATACTTTTATTAATAAAAGTAGAATAATAAAAGTAGTTAATAAAAGTAGAATCAAGCTTAGCCTAAAAAACTGGATCTTAAGAAGCTCTTATATCTAATACTGGTTCTTTTTTACAAAATAAAGTTGAATCATTGAAGGCACTGATTGAACTATGAAGATAGTTGATCCATTGTTTGCATTTTTAGCCTAGGAGCCTCTTCTTTCTGGCTATGCTAAGTAAGGTTTAAATGAGAGCCAGTCAGGTTTTGTAATAAAGGGCGGGGCACGTGATATATGCCATCTTAAAAAAAAAAGATATTTTTGATTGAATCCGCGAGAAAAAATAGACAACATAGCTTAAGTTTCAAAATGTTGTTGCATGCGAGTTATCATCTTTAAGATCTAGACTCAGGGTGGCTGATGAATATTGCTACATTAAAAAACTCAAATAACTTTTTGTTTAATTCATGTAACTTATTTTTTATTTAGTCATTTCAAAAATAAGATATTTTAATTTAGGTAATTTAATTGGCTTTAAAAATAATTGAATTTAAATGGCCTCCACGCTCCACAGTGATGCGATTGGTACAAGTTAGACGGAAACTATTAGACGAATAATTAGTTTTCGATGTTTTTGGTGTAGAAAATACAAAAAAAACCTATTTCAGAAATTGTGGACAAGGGGGCGTGGCAGCTGCTATGCAACTGAAACATAATTTGCGTTATATCTTAGAAATTAGATAAGCTACAACAACAAAATCAAACGTAGATTTTTTGTATGTTGGCGCGATTGGAGAAGTGGGCGTGGCAGCTGCCATACAACTTTAACACATTTTTTGCTATATCTTAGAAATGAGTAGAGCTACAGTAACAAAATTAATCGTAGACGTCTTGTATGTGATTTGAGAAAAGTGAAAAAAATTTCGGCGTGATTAAGCAAGTGGGCGAGGCAGCTGCGATACAACTGAAACACATTTCACGCTATATCTTAGAAATTACATAAGCTACGATAACAAAATTAAACGTAGACGTTTTGTATGTAATTTTATAAAAACGGAAAAAATTTCCACTCGATTGAACAAGTGGGCGTGGTAACTGCCATACATGTGGACTATATTTTGGTCAATAACTTATAAATGAAAAAAGCTATGAAATATTTCGATATATAAGCTTTTCTCTGAAAAACAAAGGTCAAGTTCCAAAATGAATCAAATCGGATGAAAACCACGTCCACCGCCCACACAAAGTGGCTTTATTAAAGAGGTAAAATGTCTTAGAATTCCACAAAAACTGATAGATGGACTTGAAATTATGAGTATGAGCATCGATATTAAATATGCACTCTGAGTATGAAATTCAACGCAATCGAGTGAAAACCACGCCTACCTCCCATACAAAGTGACTTTGAATGTACTTTGGTTCGGTTGTGGGGCGAATTTTAATTTCGGCCCAGTCCAAGATCATTTCTTACTAGTTTTAAATTAAATTTACAATGAATATTAAAAGCACTAGTAGTTGGGCTATCGGCTAATAACAATTATAAAAAACCGCTGAAACCTGGTTTTGAAATGAAAATAAATAGCATTTTTATGACCATCAAACAGGTTATAAAACACGGAAACTAGCAATTTGCGCACCTTGGCACATTTAGAGCTGAAATAAGACATAATTATGGTTAAATAAAAAATATATTTTTGCAAATATAAAATGGTCCTTTTTTTAATTTTACAAAATATTTTACCAATTTTTGCGTTTTTTGTTAAAAAAAACCTCAGCTAAAATATTTTCTTTTATTTAATTTATATTACAATATTTTTTTTTTTAGTGTAAAAATATTTTGTAATGTGTTGAGAATATTTAAACGCCACATATAGTCTAGTCGACCTAAAATTTAATACATTTCAAACAAAACGGTCAGGACCTAGTTTATACATGCATTTTTAGGACCATCAAACAGGTTAAAAAACAAGGCAACTGGCCAT
The DNA here is from genome assembly GCA_943735915.1 of Pherbina coryleti. Lineage (NCBI taxonomy): Eukaryota > Metazoa > Arthropoda > Insecta > Diptera > Sciomyzidae > Pherbina > Pherbina coryleti. The sequence goes on along the minus strand of OX030949.1, from coordinate 95,541,302 downwards.
TTGTGCACCTTGGCTCTTTTAGAGCTAAGAGTAGACATAATAATGGTTAAATAAAAAATATATTTTTGCAAATACAAAGTGGTCCTTTTGTTTTATTTTCCAAAATATTTTACCAAATGTTCATTTTTTACGCAGTTATATCGATAAATACCGTTTTATAGCGCAAAAATTTTAAAAGATGGGTTATTGAGCATATTTTATTTTAAAAGATCTTATCTTAGTCATAAAGTATGCCAATTTTCATCTCTTTTGAATATTGAGAAATATTTAAAAAAAATAATTAAGTATAGCTAGAAAACTCATATGCAAAAATTTCAAGAAATCACATCACACTGTGCAGTTTGTGGATGCAATTGCGTCTCATGTCGTACCTGTGGGTTAAAAGCACTCCATATTCGATAATTTTGTTTATTAACATTGCCGTTTAAATCGAAATGGGCTTCGTCAGACATAAAAATGCAGTTCAACATATTTTCGTCCTCTTTCGCCATTTGAATGATCCACTCGCAAAATTCCAAGCAAATCGGCAAGTCTGCTGCATTCATTTTGGTTGTAAGTTGTATCTTATATGGGAATAAGTTTAAATCTTTATGCATAATTGTCTACAGAGACTGTCTGCTGATACCCATTTGAACAGATAAGCTCCTTGTCGAAACACTAGGATTCGCTTGTATGGCAGCACCAACAGAAGCGATAGTTTCCCGCGTCCGAACTGAGGGTTCTCGATTATAAGGCTTTCTTGCGATTGTTCCACGTTCGGCAAAATTATTCACGAGCCTCATAATGGTCCATCTGCTAGGAGGAGTTCCACCAAACGTTCGCATATATTCTCTTTGGACGGAAACTACGGACTCCAATGCATGAAAGCGGCGCACAATCCAAATTCTGGTCTCATTGTCCAAATTTTCCATTTTTGTTAAAACTAAAGATCACTCTATAAAAGAAAAAAAAAAAAAAATGAAACAGATTAATTACACGGAAAAAAGTTGTTACGTTTTTTTTTGGTAGCACCTTTCATCAGTCACCCTGTATTTTGAGAGTCGTTTCTCACAGGATGTGAGAATTACAAATAAAATTATTGTAAAGCATCTCCTCTGCCTATGAATTTAGTTTTCGTTAAAAACGCAGTTTGTTTTGACGTGACAGCGTATCTTTTGTTCCCAAACTTGTCCTCATCCTTATCCTTGTCTTCATCTTATATTTGACCTAATTGTCCCTATTCTTGCCCATGTTATTGTTTTTACCAAATTCCTGATCCATTCTTTGTTCGAATACCTTTGATTATCCTTGTTCCACATATTTTTAAAATCTTTGTCCTAAATTTTTTCGTTAGCGTGTGCAAATCCTTGTTGTATTCTTCTATTTCTTATCAAAGTCCTTGTCCTAATCATTTTTTTATCTTTTCCTTAATATGACTTTAAGTATGCTTAAGTTTTTGTCCTATTCCTTGTCCTTATCCTTGTCTAATTCCATGCTCTTATCTATGTCGAAATCTTTGTCCTACTGCTTTTATTCTTGGTCCTAATCTTTGTCCAAATTCTTGCCCTTATTCTTTCTATAGACTTTGTCCTTTTCCATATTCAAATTTTTGTTCTAATACTCAATTTTAATTTTATTTTTATTTTCGTCATATATATTTGTTTTTTGTGGCGTAACTGGCGTAGTTGGTTAAAGTGCGTGGCCTCTATATCAACGAACCTGGAGACCCAGGTTCGAACCCCAGCAGCGACAGAAAATTATTTGAATTTAATAATTTTTCTGTACCTCTCTGCAGACAATGGCAAACCTCAGAGAGTAATCAAAATGCCATGTAAAGCTTCTTGAGAACAAGAACATTCCGTTCATCACCGTTCGGAGCCGGCGTTAAACCTGTAGGTCCGTTTCTCGGTCAATTGTGTACACTAAGGGAAAAAAAATATTGAATTTATCCAAAAGCTTTTTTAATTTTTCCAAAAAGCGAGTCATTTTTGCACCAATAACGCATTTACTTAAATCGAATACGTAAATATTTAAATTTTATTTAAATACTTTTTTAATTAAATAAAATATAAAAATATTTAAACAGAATTAATAAAATATATATTAAAATTATGCACGAATATATGTAAAATATCTTTCAAATATTTACTATTTGAAAATAAAACTATATTATTTAAGGAAAATTTATATAAAAATATTGAAGTTGAAAAAAAATTTATTTGAATATTTCCCACGAGCTGCGTCCATCAAATGCAAATTGGTGGTATATTTATACCCCCACGTTTAAAAAACGTAAATGGGGGTATATTAATTTTGTCACTCCGTTTGTTACGCCCATAAGGAGGCGTGGTAGGTATAGAAAAGTATATATATTATTGATCAGCATCACCACCCGAGTTGATTTAGCCATGTCCGTCTGTCTGTCCGTCTGTCCGTCTGTCGTCACGATTACAGCCGTAATTTTCAAGCTATCATCACGAAATTCAATATTTAAGCTTTTATCTAAAAAACTAAGGTCAAGTTCGAAAATGAGCCAAATCGGATGAAAACCACGCCTACCTCCCATACAAAGTGCCTTTATCAAAACGGTAAAATCTCTTAGAATTCCACAAAAATTAATATATGGACTTGAAATTTTGCATATGAGCTCCGATATTTAAAGTGCACTCTAAGTATGAAATTCAACCAAATCGGATAGAAACCACGCCTACCTCCCATACAAAGTGACTTCATCAAAAAGGTAAAATCTCTTTAAATTCCACAAAAAATAATATATGGACTTGAAATTTTGCTTATTAACTTTGATATATAACATGCACTTTGTGTATAAAATTTAGCCAAATCGAGTGAAAACCACACCCACCCCCCATACAAAGTGATTTTATAAAAAATGAAAGCGAATATTTTCTGTTAAAACTATGTAGGTATAACAAAAATGTTTTATACAAATAAACATTTTATTGACGGCTTAAGACTTTGAATATACTTCGGTTCGGACGTGGGGGTATTTTAACTTTGGCCCAGCCGAAGATCATTTCTAACTAGTTTATTTTATTTTACTTTTTTTCGTTCTCTAATTTATTCTATTTTTGACAGTTGGTGCATTATTATGCCATCAAATGTCAAAAATAGTTTAAACTATAAATAGAAAAAGTAAGATAGAATAAGAAGGAAATTATACAGGTAAATGACAACTGGTTCAAGACATTCTTGAGAAAATACCGAGTTGTCACTCCACCCTACATAATTAAATCATGCATCGCACTCACGATCGCACTCACAAATCATATTGGCCAAACATTCAGGCTATATTACAATTGCAACATTAACTAAATGAGAACTATAAGAAACCTGCAACTGCAAGAAATAAACTGCAGGAACAGAGTGCGATGCTCTTGCTGCTTGTCGGAATATGTGTGTACGTGTGCGATGCTGTTGCTGCTTGCTAGTATGGAATATGTGTGTACGTGTGTGATATAAATAAAATTCAAATACGGGAAAAAAACGAGTTGTTGAAAATTGTTGAATGAAAACATTTTTTTTTTCATTTTCGTTATAATATCAAAGAATCATTTTTTGAATTATTTTTTCGTATTTGTATTAAGTGTTGTTTCAGAAAATATTTCAAAAATATTTCATTGCAATTTTTTCAAATTTGGATTTTTACGATTTTTTTGTATTACAACTAGAAAGAAAATTGAATTTTTTTCGAAAAGTAAAATATCACAACTCTGGTAATTTTTATCTGATTTCAAAATTTGATAGCTCATTGTAAGAACAATTAAATAAAAAACGAAGTGCATCTAAATAAAAAAAAAAAAGAAAAAAATAAATATACTTTAAGTGTTTCTTCTTTGATTAAATATTTAGAAATACTCTTGTAAAACGTTTTCAAACTATAGGGCTCTTGAGGCAAAATACGGAAGGAAGTTAACTCAATTCATAACAAATTTGGATATCAAAAAACTAAATGAGGGCCTGTCGTATCATCTTGTAGCGTCATCTATTAGTGTTGCATACGGCTCTGTGCAGTACATTGCTAATAATAATGATATAGAGGCTCAAAAGTAGCGTGCTGGTCGACGAAGCATTTTAAACGACCTTGATCGGAGAGCTATAAGCTATTCAACTATCACAGGAAAAGCAAAATCGGTCTTTGACGTTCAAAAGCAGCTCAAAGATAACTTGGGAAAAGAAGTTTCAAGATGACTGTTAATCGAGGGCTAAGAAAAATGGGATACAAGGCACGATGAAAGATCAAAAACCCTTACTAACCGCATGTTACACGAAGTTGCGGCTAGCGTTTGCAAAAGCTCATGTAATTTGGTGTTTGGAGCAGTGGTCTTCCGTGATTAGGACTGACAAAAGCAAAATAAACATGCATCGATCAGACGGAATCGGGTATGTTTGGAAAAAGCCATTCAAAGGAATAATTGAACGCGATGTTATTACTACCGTTAAATTTGGAGGAGAAAAAATTTTATTCTGGTGTTGTTTTACCAGAAATGGTGTCGGCGTTATGACGGTTAATGTCTACATCATTATATTACAGCAAGGACATTTTTCTTCTCTCGAAAATAGCCCCGATCTCAATCCGATTGAGAACCTTTGGTTTTTACTCGAAAAGAGGGTCTATGACTATCGTTAAACGTCAGCAAACAAAGAGGATACGTTTTCACGATACCAAGAAGCTTGGAACTCTGGTACACCCAAAGAATGTGAAAACTTAGTCCACAGTATGCCAGCCAGGATAAAAAAAAAAATTACTGCCAAAGGTGGTTATACCAAATAGTAGAATATCACAAAGTTGTGAGTGAGCTCATTGTATCATAATTGAGGTAAGTGCCTTATACTAAAATATATACATTTTTTGAATATTAATGTTACATATAATAATTTCTTATTTTTGTTCTTAAGGGGGGGTAAGGGTAAGGGTAAGGTTTGACAACTTTTTTTTAGTTTTGTTTCTGAAAGTACAAGATCTGAAAAATATTGTATTAAATTTTTAGGTCATTCGGAGCAAAACTAACGAAGTTACAGTAGGTTGAATGACCGTACCTCCAACTAGTGTTGCTTACTGTACAAAACTTTTAATCGATTTTCCCAAACATGTAACTATTAAAGTCGGTGACCAGCCTACAGAAAAAACTACTGAACCGATCGTTTTGAAATTTTGTACACATATTCTACATATAAGTAGCTCTCTAGTGACGTCGATTTTTTTAAATTTTTTAATTACTAACAATTTTACAATCACAAATAGGAACATTTTTTCGTCAAAAATCGTAATTTTGGCTTCGAAATATTGCCAAAAATTGAAAATTTAAAAATTAAAAATGCTCGACGTGACTGGAGAGATAAAGTAATAAACTAAAGAAAGCATTTTGATTTTTTGGTTTCAGATGATCCAGTGATGCTGCAGGCTGGTCACCGCACAAAGACTTTTTTTCGAGGCACCTGCGGAGATCTTCAATAAATCCGTTATTTCCCTCTATTTTTCAACAAAAATTTTTTTAAATATTCTTAAAATGTTGTACTTTTATATAACAATATGTAAAATAAACCTACTGTTATAGTTTTTTCTAAAAAAATTCATGAAAAAAGGTATTTTTTAGACGAAACAAACCTTACCCCGCCCTTAAATGGTTAAATGCAAAAATAGTTTATTTAACAAACCCTGCAGAAATAAATATTGAATTTTAAAAAAGAAACCATGTATTATGCATTTAAGCGTTTTTGTTTGTTTATTTGCTCAATTGTGTTACAAACTTTGCTTTTTTTTGCTTATATTTTTGTCATGAAGTCAAAGGATTAGCCTTTACTGTTGTACAATTAATTTTACCATAATTACCTATACTCAATAAGTAACAATTCCATGGAACGCCAATGGATTTTGAACAAATACCATTTAAATTTTTTTGAAACTTGTGTGGTAAAACCTAACGTTGGACTGTCAAAAGACAAACGATTTTTTAATTTTTGCTACGGTACGACTTGGCACAAGAAGAAAATTAGGAATATTTCGTGAAATAATGAAAACATAAGACAAACTCCGTGGACAACGCTTTTCGACGCCAGAAGATGTCGTTGATGCGTTCAAAAACCATGTTTTGGTGGTGTCTGAAGCGAAATGGGACAAATGGGTGGAACGCATGCAAAAATGTATGAATCATAAAGGAGAATATTTCGAAAAACAATTAAGAAAAAAAAAACCCCCAGTCCTTATATTTATTCCCATGATATATGTAGCAGCCCTCGTATACTTATATTCGCTCTATATATAGAGTACCTATATAAAGGGGTTAAGTTTTAAGGGCCGATTTGACTGTGAACCACACCTAAACGTCAATTTTTTTTCTGCATTTCATTTGACATTTCTCAATTTCAGACTAATTCCATTTTAACTATGGAAAGATACACAATCGAGCAACGCGTTAAAGTTATTCAGGCTTATTATGAAATGTGCTTTCAAATCAAAATGCATATCGTGCACTTCGTGATTTTTTCGGCAAATTTAATCGTCCAAATGTGCGTACAATCGGAAAAATCGTGCAAAAATTTGAGCGAACCGGGTCTGTAGGAGATTTGAAAACACCAGCGTATGCTCGTACGGCTCGTACTGCAGAAAATATTGCTGCTGTTCGCGATAGTGTCCACCTCAACTCGTCGTCGTGCCCAACAATTGCACCTCTCATGCTCGTCGTTGATGAACATTATGCATAAAGACTTGCATTTACACGCTTACAAGGTGCAATTGACACAAGAACTAAAGCCTCTTTACCATTTCAAGCGTCGTCAATGGTCAGAATGGTGGCAAGAAATGGCAACAGTGGATGATCAATTTTTGAAGAAAATCATCTTCAGTGATGAGGCACATTTTCACCTCAGTTGATTCGTCAATAAACATAATTGCCGCATTTGGGCGAATGACAATCCAAGAGTGATTGTCGAAAAACCAATGCACCCACAAAGAGTGACTGTTTGGTGCGGTTTATGGGCTGGCGGCATCATCGGGCCGTATTTTTTCCAAAATGAGGCCGGTCAGGCAGTTACTGCGAATGGTGTTCGCTATCGTGAGATGATAACGAACTTTTTATGGCCCGAATTGGAAGATATGGGTGTGGACGATATGTGGTTTCAACAGGACGGTGCCACTTGCCACACAGTTAACGAAACAATGGCTCTTTTGCGAGACAAATTCAATGGCCGTGTTATCTCACGTGGTGGCGATGTCAATTGGCCGCCAAGATCATGTGATTTGACACCTTGGACTTCTTTCTTTGGGGTTATTTGAAAGAAAAGGTGTTTGTCGATACGCCAGCAACAATTCAAAAGCAAAAGAATGAGATGATTCGGCACATTAACGGCATAGAACCTCACTTATGCCTCAGCGTCATCGAAAATTTGGACCATCGGATGGAGGTGTGCCGCCGAAGTCGCGGCGACCATTTAGCCGATATTTTGTTCCATAAATAATTGAACCATACCAATATTATCATAATAAAAAGAAATAACAATAATTTCTTAAATAATTTGTGTTTTATTCAAAATCAACATCGGCCCTTAAAATTTTACCACCCTTTATATGAACAAAATGCCTTGTTTGGTAAATAAATAAATAGATATGTATATGAGAGTTTATGTTATACCATTTTAAATAATGCCATAATCTTAAATTCTTGTGGCGTCCGTGGCGTAGTTGGTTAAAGTGCGTGGTCGCTATGTCACCGAACTTTGGAGACCCAGGTTCGAACCCCAGCAGCGACAGAAAATTATTTGAATTAAAATAATTTTTCTGTACGGCCGCCACCTCTCTGCAGACAATGGCAAACCTCAGAGAGTAATCAAAATGCCATGTAAAGCTTCTTGAGAACGAGAACATTCCGTTCATCGCCGTTCGGAGTCGGCGTTAAACATGTAGGTCCGGTTCTCGGTCAATTGTGTACAGACTTAATAACTGACTGTGTCATCGGGCCATTCTTGTTCGAAAATGCAGCTAGAACCGCAGTTACTGTGAATGGTACCCGATATCGCGACATGTTGACCAATTTTGTCAGAATGTCATGGTAAACTTCATGAAAAGGGTTCGAGTGAGCAAGCAAACAAGGTCGAGGCGACCATTTATCTCCCATGAATAACCTCCGTGCCTGTACTTCACAATTCATTAAAAACGCATAGACATTTCAACAAAAGAATGCGTTTTGTTTAAAAATTAAAATGACACCCTTTATATGTCAAGCTAAATATGCATCTTTGTTGAGATATTTTTTCTGGAATAACAAAAGGCCGTAATTTTAAACTAAAGGGTGTTTTTTTTAGGGGTTTGTTTTTCGAATAGAGATAAAACTGGCATTTTGTGGTCAAATCTGGCAACTCTAATGTCATTTATGTTCAGTTTTGTTTGCCATTTCATCATGAACAGGTTGACAAAAGAACAACGCTTGCAAATGGGCCGAAAATGAGATTGATCTCGATGCTGATTTTCATCGCAAAATTTTGTTCAGTGATGAGGCTCATTTTTGGTTGAATGGCTACGTCAACAAGCAAAATTAGTTACCGTTAATGGAGACCGGTATAGAGCCATGATAACCGACTATTTTGTTCCCGAATTGGATGGCATGAATGTGGGTGAGTTGTGGTTCCAACAAGACGGCGCTACATGCCACACAGTGCACGTCACAATCGATTTATTGAAGGAAACATTCGATGAGCGCATAATTTCGCGGAATGGACCTGTCAATTGGCCACCAAGATCGTGTGATTTGACACCATTGGATTATTTTCTTTGGGGATATGTGAAGTCGCTCGTCTACGCCAACAAACCAGAAACGTTAGGGGACTTGGAGGCCAACATTCGTGGCGTTATTGCCGACATACGGCCCCATATGCTCGAAAAAGTGGTTGAAAATTGGACCTGTAGAATTGTCTTTATTCGAGCCAGCCGCGGCAGCCACATGCCCGAAATCATATTTAAACATTAATGGCATAAAATTATCCTTCCAATAAAGCCAAATTCATGGACATTAAAACGATTTTCTTGTGTTTTATTTCAATTCGAAAAACAAAACATCCCTAAAAAAAACACCCTATAGTTCTATAAAAAATTTATGGAATGATATTTAATTAAACAGCATTATTTATTGCCTCAACTTTGGATTTTTAAATTATGAGCATTTATTACACTGTGCTTGAATCGGAAAAAAAAATTTCCGTCAAGCGGGGCATCCAGCGGGTAAACCTAATTCGAGTTCGCTGAATCTAATGGCATTAGCCATTTTTATAGGTTACTTCTCGTTTTCGAGATATTTAAGATTCAAATTTATAGATCTAAGGACTCCAAGAAGGCATTACTCTACTAATTTTTTTTATTTGAATCGATCGAGTTTGATTAAGTGAACATAATATCGACCAACATACATGGAATTAAACTATTTAAAAGACAAATCAAAACAGAGTTGCAAATTTTATACTGAATTATCATAATTTTTTTGCAAAATGTCTACTTTTTTATGTTAGTTTAATGTTTGGGTATGCATGGAATACTATTTAAAAAAGTTTTATGTGTCAGATCACTTACAAATATGGCAAGCAATAATGTATTGTTTGATCAAAGAATTGGTGGTACTATTTGTCATTCGAAGAAAACACTTGTTTCAAAAGTACTTGCTTAAATTTGAAAAAAATATGTAGTAAGCTGTCAAAAGTGAATTTAAAGTAGTGGAATATGAAATTAAATCTTAATAAATGGAAAAAGGATGGATCTGATGAACTCGGAACGATCAACAACCGAGTCATGCAGAGCGTTTTCATCAAGTTACGGCAAGGCTTGAACAATGGTATAGTGGCAAGAAACTGCATGCTGTTTTGGGTGACATTTTTTGGAGTTTGCAAGAGGAAGATGACGAAAACTAGGATAATGAAAAAAATTTAAATATTGATTAATGTTCATTAAATAAAAACAATATTGCTACATTGTGCATTCTCCATTATTTTTTCGATGTTACTGGACGATATAATGTTAATTTAATCTAACTCTTTCATTACAAATTCAAAAAAAATTTGTGTAATAATGTATTCTTGGGGTCTCCTAACCTATAAATTTGAATCTCAATTATTTTGAAAACGAGAGCTAACTTAGAAAAACGGTAGATGCCATTAGATTTAGCGTACTCAAATTAGGTTTACCCGCTGTGTGCCCCGCTTGACGGATTTTAACACTAGCACAGTGTTATTATTATGAATTATGAATGCTGATAGTTTTGACGGTAATGAGCGATACCTATACAATCTTCATAATTAACATTTCTCTGAACTACTTCCCCGTTCTAAGGAAAAATCGAAAATAGTCCCATTTCTTTTGCTGCTCTTATTGCTCTTCCAAAGGTGTCTCAACAGCGCCAAATCGCTTTCAATTACAATTCAACGTTACGTGCATTACGTGTTTAGCAATTTTTTTTTTTTTTTTTTGTTTTTAATTGTTGCCGATCCTTCCTTTACCAGTTCAGCCACGATCAAGCAATTTGCGATGCCTTCACCCTGATTAGTAGGAATTGTATACATTTAGGAACAGCGCCGTAGAGCCGTTCAGCAACAGGCTGACTTCACATTTTGTCACCCATGCCTTGGCATCAGTGAAAGATGTTAGGGTAAACTCGGTTATTCTGGGCGCTCTTCTGAGAATTATGTTGTTCCAGTTAAAGCTGATATAAACCATGCCAACACTGCAGAGAGGTAAAGATAGAAAAAAAAGGAAACAACTTAGTTCGAAATTGTTGTAACGATTTGTGAAAATGGTTTTTGTATTGCTTTTCGATGTTGTCGCTGATTTGAAATCCTTGTTCGCATCCATGTGTCCAGACTGTGTCTGTAGCTTTTAACCACATTCGTTGCTGCTGCTGCTGCTGCTGCTAACGATCTCTAAATGACTTTAGTATGTAAATTTTTGATTTCGGAAGCCAAAGTAATTAATACCAGCAGGCAGCAAGGCAACAAAAACATAGAAAGAAAAAAAGAAAATGCAACGCTGTGGTTCAAGCAAACCAGTGCCTGAGATGAAGGTGAGAAATTCTCAACTCATGGTGCATTCGTTGAAAATTTATTGAAGCAATATTGATGTTTGTGTCGTTGTTTACTGCCCGAGATCTTTTATTTTCGAACTGTTTCCACCTTATCAAAAAGTTGTTAAGATATGCAAAAGAGCTTCATCGGTGACACTAGGATGGACGTTTATTAGCTAGGTTGTAGGGTGCATTATACATGCCTCATATATAAATAAAACTGTGTTTAACATATTGAAATAATTTGGAGATATTGAATTTGTGATGATGCTTTGCTGCAGTTTTAATTATGAATGACATTCCAAGTTGGTCCCCGCTGTTGGCATGGACTGGGCTTCAGCTATGGACCAACAGCTATGAACCAACTGCTGTGAAATCAGAGCCTCTTCAACACCACGTTGAGTTGGTTGATAAGGATCGTGATATGAAACGGAAATTCATTGATGTAGGTAAATTATTGTTCGGATCGTTAGCGTCCTCCACATTTCGTTCACTTTTGATTTGTATTGTTTTTTTTTTTTTTTTATTTGTGTTCATTTTGTTGTCTTTTAATTGGAGTTAACGTATTTAGGCGAAAGAAAAAGAAACGAAGGAAAAAATTCCAAAATGCTAATTAGTTGAGTTTTGTTCTCGAACGCATTTAATTGATAACATTGTGTTGTTTGGCCTGACTTGACTTGGCTTGGTTCGGCTTGGTGGGTTCTTTTTTATTTATTTTATTCGATTTTTGTTTTTTTTGTTTTTTTTTTTTTGTTTATGTGGAATACCTTCGATATAGATTTGTAAATTTATCCAATTTAATGGCGCTTTAATTTTTGTTCATTCCGTTTTCTGATTTGTTTGTATGGGACATTTGCACCGAAGAAGTCGAAGAATAATCGAAGAACGTGTCTCTGATATCAGTTAAATGTTGGTGCTGTTTATTTGATTGCGTGGTATTCCTGGTCAATCTGGTAGCAATTTATTGCCATTGAAATAAGATAGTTTTATGTTCTAGAATATTTGTCTAGAGAGTCTTGGACATAATTTAATTTAGTATTAAAAGGTGTTGAGTTGTGTTCTTTAAGTCGATTCGAAAAGGGGGTCTTATCTTTTTTTTCTTTTTTGTTTTATTAACAAGCCAGGCGCTTATGTCAATTTTTATGAGCTTATTTGACTTCGATTTATATGTTAATGAAAGCAATAAAAATTGTTTGGCTTTTCAGCGATATTGACATTTGGTAGTTTTGGTAAGTATCCGAAATGATTGTGTGAGTATCGGTGGTTTCTGATTTGTTGCGAGTAGAGGTTGATTTTATGTTTCTCTAAACAATATTCAAGTTTAACCTGATGTTTGCTTCCAATTATTGAAGTACCTCAAATTAACGAATTAGAATAAATTTAAGATTCATTTTAATTGTGATACTGATAGGAGTATCGCACATGGCGGACTGGTTCTTCTACCGAAAATCTTACGGAAATTGTAGGAGAACATTTAAATAATTTGTTGTTTCCCTTTTCTTTCCCATTTACGGTTACATTCTACTAAAAAGACTGAAAAGTTAAAAGCATGAGAAACCTATAAAAAAGTTGTTCAAAAAGTATTTTAAGTTTTATCATCAACACTTCACTTGCCACACACAGATCAATTGTAACACTTTCCAAATAAATTATTTATTATTTAGCACAAATTGAGAGCAATATGTGGAGCTCTTAAGTTTCGTTCTCATTCTCTACTTGCAGATTTTGTATCTCTCAAAATTATCTCTCCTATATTTCGCTTTCAATGTTTTTATTTAATTTCTTTTATCTATTATCTATTATCTATTATCTATTATCTATTATCTATTATCTATTATCTATTATCTATTATCTATTATCTATTATCTATTATCTATTATCTATTATCTATTATCTATTATCTATTATCTATTATCTATTATCTATTATCTATTATCTATTATCTATTATCTATTATCTATTATCTATTATCTATTATCTATTATCTATTATCTATTATCTATTATCTATTAGTACTTTATTCTGACAAGTGCTCCCAGAAGACCATTTATAATTTTTAAGCGGAGCCCACAAAAGATATTACTTCCCATCTTCACTTTAGACTTTTTTGTAAATCAGTGCAAAAAGTTCTATTGAAGGGTGGATTTATCCCCTTAATTCTCCCTATCTACGCCACTGTCCTTTACACAGCGGATGCCTGCTCAAGTCGTTTTGCAAAATTCTTCAAGTGGCCTCTAAAGTTTATTGTTAGCGCGCTTGACTGCCACTCCAAGGGTCCGGATTTAAATCTCGGCCAGGTCATGGTACTACGCTCTAACCTTTCTGTATTTCTTTCCTAATTTCTAATCAACGGCAGTTGAAAATTCATCAACATTTGCAACTTATAATGGTATAGTTGGTGAAAGAAAAGTTTGTGGAGAAGATTGCCTTGAAGGTAGAAAAAGTTTGTGGAAAGGATCGCCTAAGGAAAAGCCCAACACTTACCTCAGATTTAAAATTCACATATTTCTATGGTTATGGTTTTCCTTCCCACTAATTTATCACCCCATTTCTAAGCAAGGAATACTTAATTGAATAGATGTAATGCCTGAAATCCTTAGTTCAAAGCTAAGAAAAATTTATCGGCCGCGCGAAATTTGTAAAAGTGTCTGCAGATATAAAATTAAAGACTGTTGCAATAGATTACCAGACGACCTTTTATATTTATAATATTGTATTTCACATAGAGGGAAAGTTGGTAAGTCAGCGACTTTTTCACAAAAATGTATTTTTTTTTTGCAAAAAATCAATCCATTTCTCAACATAGTTTCCTTTTGGACCGACACCTTACTTACTTATCTGGCGCTTACAACCGTTAAGTCGGTTTTGGCCTCGTATAAGAAATTGCGCCAGCCATTTCTGTTTTGCGCTTGCTGGCGCCAGTTGGAAACACCAAGCGTGGTCATGTGGGCGTCCTCTTCTGCGTTGACCACCACCGGGCACTGAATCGAATATTTTTTTCGCTGGAGCGTCGTTTTCCATTCGCTCAACATGACCTAGCCAGCGAAGCCGCTCGATTTTAATGCGCTTAACTATGTCAATGTCAGCGTACAGCTCATACAGCTCGTGGTTCCATCGAATTCGGTACTTGCCATTGACGCAGATTGGACCGAAGATCTTACGAAGGATCTTTCTCTCGAAGGCTCCCAAAGTCTTTTCATCAGAACTGCTCAACGTCCAGGTTTGTGCTGCATATAATAGGACGGGCATGATAAGTGACTTATAGAGCATGAGTTTTGTTCGTCGAGAGAGGGCTCTGCTTCTCTATTGCCTACTCAGCCCAACCGACACCTTAAGTACAGCTTTTTTTGCAATTTTTTTTATTCCTTTCAAAATATAGGTTTTGTGAAGTTCTTCAAAAAAAAAAAAACGCTGAAAAGTGATAGACCTCTTCACTAGATTCAAATCTCTTACCGGCGAGATATTTTTTCTGGTTTGGAAATAGTCGCAGGGGGCTAAGTCTGAAGAATATGTTGGATGGTGTAGCAGTTCACAGCTAAATTTATGGATTTTTGTTATGGTTACTACAGACGTGTTCGCCAGTGCGTTGTCATGGTGGAAGAGGACTTTTTTCTTCGTCAAATACGGTCGCTGTTACTTCAAATCAATGTCAAATCTGTATAACACCTGTGCATAGCATTCGCCGGTAATCCTTTTGCCCTTGACTCTTGACGATTTTCGCCATGAACCCTCCTTAGCCTTGATTGGTGTACGTTCACCTGGAGAAATCCACTCCTTTGACTTTTCCTTGATTTCTTATGTGTTGTTATATATCCATGTTTCCTCTATGGTGACGAAATGTCCCAAAAACTCCTTCGGATTAGGGCTGAACATCGCCAAACACTCCTTCGAGGTGGTCACATGGCTGCGCTTATGGTCTAGTGCAGTGGGGCCCAAGAAATTTTAAGCGCGGGCCAATGCTAAAAAAAACAAAACAAACACAAAATGTTGCTCATCGTTGCTTTTGACAAAAAAATCAAACAAAACAAAACAAAAACGATTACAATGCAATAAAATTACACATCATGAAGTAGACTGCCAGTCTTCATTTCTATTACAATAACAATGCTTGAATGAAAAATTACTCGACACACAAGTAACGGGACAATCAGCTTCAGCATCGACATCATCGAGTGCGCGTTTTTTATTTTGGCTTTGCATGCATTTGTTTTTGTAAAGTTCGCTAGAAAATGTGCTGAACACTGAACGAGTGAGGTTTGTGTTGTTGTTGTTTGCATGCGTTCTTTGACTTTGGTTCATCGCAAAGGTAAAATTAAGATAGAAAAAAATTTGTATGAAGGGCCACGCGGGCCATATGGGGCATGTTTGGTTTAGTGTGAGCAATCGCAGCACCCTTCGCGGGGATAGCTTTTTCATATCGAAATATTTATGTAAAGTGTGATGTACCCGCTCAGTTGAGATGCCTACAGCCCCAGCCTCAGCCCCAGACTCACGTAAATTCAATCTCTGATCATCCCATATCATTTCATGAATTTTATCTACGATTTCTGACGTGACAACTTCTTTTGGGCTACCAAATGTGTTCTTATCATGTCAAAAATGAAATAATGCCCTAAACTGTTGAACCTCTCTTTTAAAATGCAAATTTCTATAATTAAGTGGAAGAAGAAAAGAAAAAATAAGTGAACGTATCAGGGAGTTCTGAGAGCACTGTAGAAAATTGTGAAACATACGAGTTGATGAACTGATACCGACGCTTTTAGCTTAGAAAATTTAACTTGCAGTAGATACGCGAAAAGAAATACATCTACTAGTTGAGTTAGTCTTCTTCTTTGATTCCTCCAACACCTTGTGGGCTATAGAGTGATAACAAACTCCTTCCCCTTTCTTTCAATTTTTCAGCAGTGGTCACGTTTTGTTAAATGATGCTGCCACAGTTAGTGTCGCAGAACGCTTAGTTTTTGCAGGCCTTTCTATACTGTGCGATCCCTGAGGATTTCATTCTAAAGCCCAGTTTACAAGGCTATCGCTTGGTTTTCTCAGCGTATATCATAATGTGACGTAGACATCGGTTCACATATTTTTGCAGCTTGTGAGTGATGTTGGTGTTAACTTTTCAAGTTTCACATGTGTACAAAAGTACATATTTGACATTGGATTCGAAAAGCCTACGTTTTGTGCGAAGGTATATTTGACTAGAACACCAAACTGTTGAGAGCATTCCAAATGCGCAACGGGCTTTACTGATTCTTTTAACGATATCCAAATCATTTCATCCATTTGAAGATATCATGCGGTCTAGATAATTGAACTGCTTAACCTCCTCAATGGGCTCTTGCTTTAGGATAATGTTGTTTTGTGCTACTCGGTCTGAGTGAAAAATTTTAGTTTTTTTGCAATTAATTTTGAGGCTGGTTAATTTTGCGCTTTTCTGGCTCATCTTGGCAAGACCATTGCTGGTACTTGCTAGGAAACATATGTATATCGTCGGCATAGTCTAAATGACTCAGGCGATCGAAGGACTACAGTAGGACACAGTATTCCGAGTATCTCGTTCGGGCCTACGGTTTAGTGCATTACGTCATCAACCACTACCAGAAAAAGAATAGGTGACAGAATACAACTTTGTCCAATAATCGTAACAATTTTTGGGAGAATACCTCTTCGAGTCAATGACTTCTAGGCGATTTCATGGTTTTTTAAAGCCCACAAACATGAGAAAGCCCACAACTCAACTGCTTGTTCGAGACCAACGTGTAGTGTATTGAAATTGTCGACACACGACCGTGCAATACAGAAGCCTACTTGGTGTCCTTTAAGTGTTGACTCAATTCTGCAGTTGGTGCGTTCCAGAATAATAGAAGCCATTATTTTTGTAAACAGAGGCAGCACAGTGATACCTCTCCAGTTGTTGCAGTTTTAAGGTTTCCATTTTTTAGAATTTTGTACTTATAACTCCATCCTTCCATTCGTTCGGGTAAGTTCCCTGTTCCGAGATGTTTTTTACAAGTGGTAGCAATATGCTTGGAGTAATTTCTGGGTCTGCTTTCAGGAACCTGGCTGGAATACCATCCATCCGCGGTGCTTTGTTGTTGTTGAGATCTTTGATTGCGGTTGTGATTTCTGCAAGTGAGGGCGAGCGATCATCGATGCCTCTAAATGAACGCGTATCTCAGGAACAGGAGGGCTCATTGGATAAGACTGTACGACGAATTCATCGTTAAGTAGCGTACAAAAATAGTCTCTCCATCTCCGCAGCTGGTAGTCCATTAATGACAGAAGCCTCCCATCAGTATCCATTTCTGATAAGGACTAGATAGAACTATATAAGTTAAAACTACTCAATTTAGTCCTTTTTTATACCAAATATTAAAATTGCTCACATAAGCGATATCGCTTCGAAATATCAGTTTAAACTTAGTAGGTAGTGTTTAACTCTTAGCTGATCACTAAAGTTTGTTGAACGTAACAGCTGAGCACTTCAGATATCAGACCTTCGCTTGTAGATATTTTCTGTGTGGGATTCGGTAAATTGTGTGTGTGTTTGTCTCATTTTTTCGTGTCGTTTAATTTTGGTTGAAGTTAATTAGTGAGTTGATTTCTGATTGCAGATAACTGGCTGTCATGATATTTAAATGTTGGTAAATAAATTAAAAAAAAAAATAATCTTGTTAAGACTCAGCGTGATATTCTCAAAATGACCTTTAGACAATCTTAATAAGTGGTTCGAGATGCATCGTCCAGTTATTGTTATTAGCTTCTGAATTTTTTTATGCACGATGATAGGCTTAGGTAGATAATCTTTTGTTAAAAAAAGCAAATTTTTAATAAATGATTTCCTGTCGCATTTGTTAATTTGGTTGCAGCTTCTGAATTGTTTGTTGAGACAGCTAAAATAAAGATCTCCAGATACAACCGATACGACAGGAATTTCTATGAAGAATAGCTAATAGCTTATAATAATTTAATTACAGCTCTATTCGGTTAATTTCGAGCTGTCCAATTTATGTTATCTATTTTGGGAGATGTACATATATAAAAGAAAAAAAAAACCATAAAAGCATTAATTTGTAGAATACAAGACTATATCATGGCCAATTTTGAGGCTGAAAAACAATAAAAAATGTATCAATCAAAGTAATAAAATTCTATGTTTTATCAAAAAAGAAAAAAAGAATTGATTAATCAAATATTTGAAGATACTTATTTCTTCTAAAGGTAAGCTGCTGACTGTATTGGAATCACAACGTACTTTATTGAAAATTTTAAGAAAATAAAAAGCCGTCTTTGCGTTGATAGCAAGGAAAAAAGACAAAATGTCCATTGTCTTTGTTGTTTTGAGGTTGATTTTATTATGGTCTCTGTGGATTGGTCTCCACGGTCAAATATCATCACAATAATTGTTTGATCTCGGTGCATAAATAATAAATGGATAAACGAATGACGAATGCAGTCCGGTTTGGATCGAACATTTGTCTACAATCGAGGCAAAAAATGAGGTAATGAAGAAGTAAGTAAAATAACCACATCACGTTAATCGCTTTTGGAAAGCCATGAGGGAGTATTGGAATTTAAATGTCGGGATGAATACAAGTTTATGACTGAACTTAGGTAAAAATAAAGCGTACATGCAATGAAAACTATTCTTAGCTGATTTGGTTGTATTGTCTTTTTAAAGGAAATCTTTGTGTCCAAAATGGAAAAATAACTGCAATTATTGTAGCTCTTTTTACGAGCCGTTTATATTGAAAGTGCCATAAGCCAGGGTGTTGCATTATTTAAGTGTTTGCGATTTAAAAGTTTAAATATTTAATATCATTGCATTAAAATGGTTTCTTATTATTATTTTTGAAGTGTTGCCCATCTTTTTTATCGTATGATCCACTTAAAGAAATAATGACACCTTGTCTTTTGTAACAATTTTAAAGCGGAAAATACATGGTCGTTTAAATGGCCTATTCCTATAGCCATCAAATCAAGTTAAAACAACTGAATTTTAATATTACTTAATTTTTTAAATTAAAAATATGTTTTTTCGTAATGAGAAATTTGACAAATGTTGTTTAGTTTGGTTCATTCAGTCTATGGACATTAGAGTTGGTCGGTCTCTATACAAAAAGAGTTTTTGGAGTTGTCTTGAGGTCATCTTTAAAATAAGGGGTGCACTTTTCAAACTTTTTTTTCGACCCATTCTAATGGACATTCAATTCCTTACAGACTGGAGAGATTGCAAAATATATTGTTTTATATTATACACGGAGAGAAACGATATTCTTATATTAAGCAAAATTTCAAATGAAGCCTCATCTGCTCAAATCAATAACAAAAGACAAGAAAATTAAGAAAAAAAATTTCATAATGAGCATTTCTAAAATAGAGTAAATAAATGATTGCTTGAAACAATAATCAAATACTTGATTCTAGAACCTGGAACAAGAATGTAAGCAATCGCAGAGAATTATTTTAGATTTCAGCAAATTGTTTACTCTAATCAAGCAAATTTTTCTCACTTCAAAAAAATTCTTATGATTCACAATATGTTTATATGAAACCATATTTAAGATGGTTCGGATTGACTCATTATGGCATGGTTTGAAGGCGCAGTGTCTTATCTAATACTTTACTTGAAAACTTACAAGCGTCTACAAGATATATTTAGTAAAGGGCTGGGCATTCTAACACAGTCACATTTTAGTTTGTCTTGTACGTATTGGTGCGCTCTCGAATCGCACACACTGAGCATAATAGTTGTGACAATTATCAAGATTTGTAAGTCTTAATTTTTTATTCTACGTTTTTATTTTTAGTCATGATAATGTTCATTATATCATCTATGAAATTTATTAATATAAGTTAAATGAATGAAGAATCTTAAGAATATTTAAACAAATTAATATCGTTTTCAGCAAATTGTGCAAATCTTACTAAGAAAACAAATAAGTACCTAATATCAAGAGAAACATTCTAATATTAAGAAAATTGTTGACTTGAATCAAGTAAATTATTTAGTTACAGAAAATTCTTTACATGAATCAAAAAAATTATTCTCAATTCTAGGAAAATAAATTTCTCAAGTCAAGAAAATTATTCTAGTTTTCAGTTTCCAACATCAAACAAATAATAGATTTAAATTTAGAAATTCTTGAGTTTCAAGCAAATGTTTCTTGAATTAAGGGGGGAAACGCAGTCAGACCTTTTTTTTCAAAAATTGTTTTGCATTTTCTTAAAGGCTTAAGTCTCAAGAATATGTGGTGAAAATTTCAAGTCGATATCTCAAAAAATAACAAAGTTATAGCCTAGTGAGTGAACCGCCTTCTAGAGCGCGCAGTGCTGGCACTTATTTTCAAACTCGTTTTTCTCGAAACCATGTTTTCAAAGTCGGTGACCAAGATTTCTCGAAGCTTAGTGAACTGATCGTTTTGATTTTTTTGCAGGCTTATTTTAGTCATAATAACCTCGTACTTGTCATAGGATTTTTTTTTTTTGTAGTTACGTTCATTTTTTATAGACAAAATTATGACGAATTTTTGGTCGAAAATCGTTTTTTAACGTTCGAAAGTCCGCCATTTTGTGAAAAATCAATGTTTTCAAAAACGGCTATGACAAGTACAAGTTTTAAGTATCTAGTTTAATAATATATTTAATTTTTTTGTTTCTGATGAAATTAGGAGGAGCAATCTTGGTCACCGCATTTCACCTTTTTTTCAGAGTGCTCTACAAAAAATGCTGTATCGACCTTAATATTATTTTTTTTTTTAATAAAAAAAACTAAAAATACTCTTGAATATGTATATTTTTAGTTATAAAAACCCTGATTTAAAAATGTCCAATAGGTTTCCTCAAAAAAATTCACAAACATGACCTTTTTTTCGGCCTCTGGCTGCGTTTCCACCCTTAAACATTTTTTCTTATAATCATGTGTTTTAACATAGATATATTGCTTACGCACTTTGGCATGTAAGGCACAAACTAGATTTTAATGTTATGAAGGAAGTAGCGCTAAAAGTCGTCTTCAATGCGTTCATAGACACCTTCTTCGGCCTAATCGTCCTTGTCTTCTTTCGAAGCGTGACATTAAAAACTTGTAAAAAATATAAATTTTTTTACTGAAATTCAATTTCATCAGCAAGTGTTCATAAAGTAGTGGGTCATCGTACGTCACTAATAAACTGGTGACAATTAATACACATCAAAAGATTTGTCTGTCTAAGCATCCGAATCTGCTGCCTACTTCACCAAGAGGCTGTCTCATTAATTGACAGTTTTTTAGCTACCTATCGGCAACGTTTTGAGCCGAAAAACAACAACATTAATGCCATAAATGAAAAAAAAAAAACAAAAACCAAAGTGAGAGCGCTCAGGAACAAATAATAAAACAAGAGTTGAGCTTTTTTATTGTATATACTAGCTGGTACCCGACGCGTTGTTGTCGTAGCGGAAATAATTTCTATCTCTATCTGAATCTCAAACTCAGTCTCAATCTCAATTTCAACCTCAACCTCAATTTCAATCTCTACCTCTATCTCTATCTCTATCTCTATCTCTATCTCTATCTCTATCTCTATCTCTATCTCTATCTCTATCTCTATCTCTATCTCTATCTCTATCTCTATCTCTATCTCTATCTCTATCTCTATCTCTATCTCTATCTCTATCTCTATCTCTATCTCTATCTCTATCTCTATCTCTATCTCTATCTCTATCTCTATCTCTATCTCTATCTCTATCTCTATCTCTATCTCTATCTCTATCTCTATCTCTATCTCTATCTCTATCTCTATCTCTATCTCTATCTCTATCTCTATCTCTATCTCTATCTCTATCTCTATCTCTATCTCTATCTCTATCTCTATCTCTATCTCTATCTCTATCTCTATCTCTATCTCTATCTCTATCTCTATCTCTATCTCTATCTCTATCTCTATCTCTATCTCTATCTCTATCTCTATCTCTATCTCTATCTCTATCTCTATCTCTATCTCTATCTCTATCTCTATCTCTATCTCTATCTCTATCTCTATCTCTATTTTTATCTCTATCTCTATCTCTAAGTGGAACGACTCGTGTAAATTGATAACCAAATTTCGAGGCTATGCTATCTATAATTCCAAAGTTATTCGATATCGCAA
Organism: Pherbina coryleti; assembly: GCA_943735915.1. Taxonomy (NCBI): domain Eukaryota; kingdom Metazoa; phylum Arthropoda; class Insecta; order Diptera; family Sciomyzidae; genus Pherbina; species Pherbina coryleti. The sequence continues at coordinate 95,519,137 of OX030949.1, read as the reverse complement.
ATTTGGCTTGTATGGGCGGAGCCACACCCCCTTGTTCAATGACGTCTCAGTTTTCTAGTTGATGGATATCACCTTGAAAAAGTGCCACGCCCCACATTCAATGCCCATAAAATTGTACCTGTGGAACGGCTCTTGCAAATTGAGGTAGAACACCGAATTCCGATGCTATGCGACCTATAACTTCAGAGCTATTCGCTACCGTAGATTTGGGTTGTATGGAAGGTGCCACGCCCCTTGTCCAATGTTACGTGAATTTTTTCAAAAACCTTCGCGGAACAATTACGAACAAACTCACAGAAGGAAGTATCCAATTTGGTCCAGTAGTTTTCAAGTTTTAAGTGGTCGAACAAACCAAGATTCATTTTTATATATATAGATTTTCGGGACTAAGACTGTATTTTACACTTGATGCCAAATCAAAAAAAATACAAAAAACTAATAAAATTAATAGCAGTAGGCAGCTGGTGGCGTCCGTGGTGTAGTTGGCTAAAGAGCGTGGCCTCTATGTCAACGAATCTGGAGACCCGGGTTCGAACCCCAACAGTGACAGAAAATTATTTGAATTAAAATAATTTTTCTGTACGGCCGCCACCTCTCTGCAGACAATGGCAACCCTCAGAGAGTAATCAAAATGCCATGTAAAGCTTCTTGAGAACAAGAACATTTCGTTCATCGCCGTTCGGAGTCGGCGTTTAACCTGTAGGTCCGGTTCTCGGTCAATTGCGTACAAACTTAATAACACGCACAACACAATTGATCATAAGAAGTTAGGTCAAAGTCCTTTCAAGGCTGAAATGGCCAGTTATTTATTTTTTTATTTTTAGGCAGCTGGTACAAGCGCTTCAACCTATCTTACTTTAGAGACGACGATCAATACCATCCCTAATTTTTCTTTATTAAACAACAGTTCTGAGCTTATTATGTGACTTTTCGACTTTATATATATGTCTTATATCTTATATCTTATATCTTATATCTTATATCTTATATCTTATATCTTATATCTTATATCTTATATCTTATATCTTATATCTTATATCTTATATCTTATATCTTATATCTCATATCTTATATCTTATATCTTATATCTTATATCTTATATCTTATATCTTATATCTTATATCTTATATCTTATATCTTATATCTTATATCTCATATCTTATATCTTATATCTTATATCTTATATCTTATATCTTATATCTTATATCTTATATCTTATATCTTATATCTTATATCTTATATCTTATATCTTATATCTTATATCTTATATCTTATATCTAATATCTTATATCTTATATCTTATATCTTATATCTTATATCTTATATCTTATATCTTATATCTTATACCTTATATCTTATATCTTATATCTTATATCTTATATCTTATATCTTATATCTTATATCTTATATCTTATATCTTATATCTTATATCTTATATCTTATATCTTATATCTTATATCTTATATCTTATATCTTATATCTTATATCTTATATCTTATATCTTATATCTTATATCTTATATCTTATATCTTATATCTTATATCTTATATCTTATATCTTATATCTTATATCTTATATCTTATATCTTATATCTTATATCTTATATCTTATATCTTATATCTTATATCTTATATCTTATATCTTATATCTTATATCTTATATCTTATATCTTATATCTTATATCTTATATCTTATATCTTATATCTTATATCTTATATCTTATATCTTATATCTTATATCTTATATCTTATATCTTATATCTTATATCTTATATCTTATATCTTATATCTTATATCTTATATCTTATATCTTATATCTTATATCTTATATCTTATATCTTATATCTTATATCTTATATCTTATATCTTATATCTTATATCTTATATCTTATATCTTATATCTTATATCTTATATCTTATATCTTATATCTTATATCTTATATCTTATATCTTATATCTTATATCTTATATCTTATATCTTATATCTTATATCTTATATCTTATATCTTATATCTTATATCTCATATCTTATATCTTATATCTTATATCTTATATCTTATATCTTATATCTTATATCTTATATCTTATATCTTATATCTTATATATTATATCTTATATCTTATATCTTATATCTTATATCTTATATCTTATATCTTATATCTTATATCTTATATCTTATATCTTATATCTTATATCTTATATCTTATATCTTATATCTTATATCTTATATCTTATATCTTATATCTTATATCTTATATTTTATATCTTATATCTTATATCTTATATCTTATATCTTATATCTTATATCTTATATCTTATATCTTATATCTTATATCTTATATCTTATATCTTATATCTTATATCTTATATCTTATATCTTATATCTTATATCTTATATCTTATATCTTATATCTTATATATTATATCTTATATCTTATATCTTATATCTTATATCTTATATCTTATATCTTATATCTTATATCTTATATCTTATATCTTATATCTTATATCTTATATCTTATATCTTATATCTTATATCTTATATCTTATATCTTATATCTTATATCTTATATCTTATATCTTATATCTTATATCTTATATCTTATATCTTATATCTTATATCTTATATCTTATATCTTATATCTTATATCTTATATCTTATATCTTATATCTTATATCTTATATCTTATATCTTATATCTTATATCTTATATCTTATATCTTATATCTTATATCTTATATCTTATATCTTATATCTTATATCTTATATCTTATATCTTATATCTTATATCTTATATCTTATATCTTATATCTTATATCTTATATCTTATATCTTATATCTTATATCTTATATCTTATATCTTATATCTTATATCTTATATCTTATATCTTATATCTTATATCTTATATCTTATATCTTATATCTTATATCTTATATCTTATATCTTATATCTTATATCTTATATCTTATATCTTATATCTTATATCTTATATCTTATATCTTATATCTTATATCTTATATCTTATATCTTATATCTTATATCTTATATCTTATATCTTATATCTTATATCTTATATCTTATATCTTATATCTTATATCTTATATCTAATATCTTATATCTTATATCTTATATATTATATCTATAGCACCTTCAAAAGTTTTTTATACATTTGTAAATTTTGCTTTGCTGTAGAGAAGCAAAACCAAGCTGAACAGATACAATTTTCGCGAAGGCGATACTTTGATCCTTAGTTTATTTTGAAATTTGGCAGAACATTGACAACCCATGAAGATATCTGCAAATTAGCAAACATTTTGAATCTGCCAGGTACTGTTTTTGCTAATTAATACCGAAGTTCTGGCTTTATAAGTAGGTTTAAATTTGTTGATTTGCTTCTTTTGCCAGACTGCAGTCCTTTCGACACGTTTTGTTCAAGTTTTTTGTTTTTATTTCAAAGCTCTTCATTACAGCTACAGAAGTGTCTGTATCTTGAATGTTCTTAGTAATGATTGTAGAATCGTTGAATTGCTAAGCCTTCTTAGCGGAACCTGTCCCACTAATTGATAATAATAACAAATTTCAGACAAATACAAGTAACAATTGTTTTTGCAAAATGTCTTTACAAATATTTTAATCCTGTTGCTAGCCAAAAATTATTAATTACTTCATTTCCGTTGCCTTAAGATTTGAATCTACTTTGCGTCTGTTACTTTTAATACTTTTGCCAATGCTTCCAGTTGTTGCCACTGCTGTGCACTGTTTCGTGAAGCTATTGCAAAGATACAAATTGCAAAATTTATGATTTTAATGAGCTTTGTTCATTTCATTTCAATTGTTCTCAATTATTAAAATATACAAATGTTTTATCGCTGCCAAACAATAGACTTCATCTTTATTGTAGTACCTCCAAGTCTGTCGAGAAGGTGCGTAAATGGAGAGCTTCGTGTTGCAGACAGCTTTGAATGTTGTTATGAGAAAACGTTTTTTGAGGTAGAGCAGCGATTTAACAGTCTCGATAGCTTGAAATTTACATGATGATCGGCAAATGTTGATAAATTGGCTTATATGGAGGACATGTTAAGAAGTCGTAAAGAGCAAGCGCACTATATTTATTTAACTTGAATTAGAGGAAAAGTGAAGCTGTGCTAAATATGGTTATGGAATTTATTGCATTGTTGGAGCATAGAGTTTAGGGAACTTAGCTGGTTTGTGACTTGAACGGCTTGATTTTAATTGTTTGTAGAAAATATAAGCCATGGACGAATGATGACATGTGGGGGGACCAAAGAGTACTTAGTTCAATTACAGTTGATGCAGAGATTATTTCAAAAAAATTGGGGCATAGGCAAAATTTTTATAAGGACAGTGTTCATACATAGGCGGCATGTGTCAACATGACTTAAATATGCTCAATGACGTTGGTTAAGACGTTGCGACTTCATTTCCTTAAATTGTATTTCTCTTAAGTTCTTGAAAACAACTCGAATATGTATTCGACTTGAAGACCTATTTTTGGGAGAAAAAGATGTGATAGTGAGAAGAAATTTTGTGGACCAAGCCAAAACTTATATCAATAGATATTGTTGTAGTAAGGAGAAAGTAATACTAGTTGGAAAAGATTGTTTGAACCCAGAAAATATGTTCAATAATAACAGCAACAAAATTATTTCGAAATGCATATATTTTATGTACATATTTGGTGTACAAAAAAGTTTAAGAGGATTTTTTTACCGTAGTTTTAAAAGGATTTCGTTTTTCAATCATATAGAAACTTTTAACGTAGACTACGTTATACGGGAGTGTTAATCTGGAGCACAAAATTTTGAGAAAATGTTTGTCACTTTCATTATAAGTTTTTAATACTTTATGCATGCATTGAAGAAAATTCAAGTATGGTCGTAACATATTTAATATGTCTTCTTTTGATTTGTATTTAAATAATCATATTGCTACATCTATATATGTGACCCGGTCTATGAAAAGGTGCCTTATGACTCAAAAACAAAATTTCGAGAAATCAGCTATTAAAAAATAAAAAATTCAATAAAATTCAGTTTTTCTTTCATTTGTGCTCTTCTTTCTCTACATTTTTAGTACACTTCTAAGCAAGTTAGGACTTTCTGCTTTTCACCATGTGAAAGAGCGTCTCAAACTCTATCCGAACCAAACAAAAAAAGAAAAATAATTTTTTGAGTCATAAGGCACCTTTTCATAGACCGGGTCACATATAAATATAAAAAAGGAGCTTATGTTTGTAAGGCCGCAATAGACTCCTAAACTACTCATCCGATTAGCATGAAAATTTGTGTATAGAAGTTTTTTGGTACGATGCGTGTTTGTGGGCTGTCAATGTTGATCCACCTTGAACACCAGAGGGCGCTGTAGTACAAATTTTTTACAACACTGCCTAAAACTCATAAACTGCTAATGCGATTAGAATGAAAAGTGGTATACAGTGGTTTTCATGTAGGATGAGTGTTTTTCTGCAATCTTTTTTGGCCTATCTTGAACACCAGAGGGCGCTGTAGTACAAATTTTTTGCAAAACCACCTAAAACTCCCAAACCGCTCATGCGATTAGAATAAAAATTGGTATATAGTAGTTCTCGGGTACGATGAGTTTTTTGGTAGTATCTTCTTTGAACCACCTTGGACACCAGATGGTGCTGTAGTACAAATTTTTTACAAAATCGCATATTTTTAGTTGTTACATATGCAAATATTTACAAAATATAACATATTTCTTAAATTTAGAAAAACTTAAAAAATTTCCGTTATTTTGATACCAAAAACATGAACATATTTTGAAAACTATGAAAAATTTTACTACAACGATATATTTAATGCAACATCGTTGCTCAAAAATGAGAAAAAAACAATCAGAAATTTAATTTTGCGACTTTCGAGTCAAATATCTCCGCTGCCTTTGTATACATTTTGTGAAATTTTTTTTTGTCTTAAAGCTTCATCAAAGTACTATGAAAACCTTATTGCAAAAATACCGTTAGTTTAGTATATATATTTTAAATATTTTTTTCAAAAAAGGTCTGAAATTTTGGAGTTTTCCCCACAAAAAGGCTCAAAATTTGTTTTTGTTGTAAAAATAATTTATATTCAAATTCGCAAATTTTCAACTCTATTTAAAAGTTATAACATTTATAAGCAAAAATTATTTGAATTTTACGCAAAAATTAAAAACCATTTTTGTGATTCAAAAAGCAAGGCCCACTCCTTGATTTTTTCGAACAAATTTTTTTTTTCCAATATTATGTTTTTATATTTTAAAAAAAATATACAAGCTAAAAAGTTAATTTATTTGAAAAAATTATGTAAGTATCTCTTGCCAATCAAAAGTTATAGCCAAAAATGTTTATCCAAATATATATATGTATGTACAAAAAGCAAAACGGTGTCTGTGTGATGGCTGGAAACTTCAAAATTACTTAGCCGATAGAGCTGAAATTTTGGCAATACATTTTTTTCAAGTACGAGATGGCTTAAATTTCTGTCACACCCCCTTTTACCACCCACAAATCAATAAAAATGCTATATTTCCTACGGTTTTCGTCGATTGGGCTACATTTTGGTAATTTAGTCTGTATGCTAACTGTCGGCAACTGTACTAAAACTGGGTAATGTCCATCTACTAGAAAACGGGGATAGACCTTTTATAAGGGGGTGTGGCTCCATCCATACAATTAAAATTTGTGTTATCGAAAAGCTTTGAAAGTAAAAGTAGCAGTACTTACATACACTCAGAAAAAAATCCGCATTTGAAATTAACATTTTAGCATTTTGACATAAAAACTTTTGATTTTACCATAAAAATTTTGAAATTAAAGTAAAAACTTTTGTTTCAAGAAATAAAAATGATGAAATAACAAATAAAAATGTTTTCTCAAAAACTGTAAAATGTTGATTCAAAATGTTAAAAATTGTTAAAATAAAACCTTTGAAAACAAGCTTTTAATGTCTTAAATGAAAAAAAAAACAATACATTGAATTGAATGTAGCTCCGTTATGTTTCACAGATTTTTAATTTTATCGATAAATTCTTCAATGCATATAAAGATGAAATGAATACGTCAATCAAAAGTTAAAAATTTTAAAATTATAAGCAAGCATTGATTTTGTTGCATCTTTTTTTTTCGATTCGTTCGTTTGTGTGTTTTCTAGAAAAACAGTTAGAGCAAAAGTAAAGTGGAAAATAAAAAAAAAAATAAAAGATGGAGTCACTGCAAGATCTGCTGCTGGAATGGGACTTGCAAGAAATCTACGAATTATTGTGTTGTAAGTAAGGCGCTTGCTAAAACCTGAACAATTTTGTTTTTACATTTGTACCATTTTATTTCAAAAAGCTAAACGATATTGAATCAACATTTTAAAAATTTAAAAAAACATTTTGTAGTATTTGATTATACAATAACCCATTTTGTTTCAACATTTTTTTCAAAACTTTTACATATTCAAATGTATATATTTTTTAAAAGGGAAATTTTTTAAAACAATAGTTTCAGCCATTTCAATACAAAAGAATAAACTTTTGATCATGACACAAAATGTAAAATTGGCAGATATACCAATGAAAAATTTTGATTTTACCAATGTTTTTTTTCTGAGTGTACAAACTCATAATGGAGTTACTATTTGGTGATCTCCTGCTACTGGGAAACTGTAACGGGCAGTGGAAAATGACAGTGGTGTTAAACTATGGGTCTAAGAAAAGTTTCGAATATAATTATTATGTTGCGATATAATTGCTAGGTGCAGCAACGCGCCCCGGGAAAAAGCTAATATAATATATACATATAATTACATATAAATAATACATATAATTTTTTTGATTCTATAAGTAAATCAAAATTTAACTCCTTCAAATTTTGTATTAATTTTCATATGCTTTGTATTTTATGTATTATAACATCATGTGTAAGAGCAGTACGATTATCTGTGTGTTCATCACATAACCAGTGTGAGAAACGTACACACATATTCCATACAAGCAAGCAGCAACAGCATCGCACACGTACACACATATTCCGACAAGCAGCAACAGCATCGCACTCTGTTCTCTTGCAGTTGCAACCTTAGTTCTTATAATTCTCATTTCGTTTTTGTTGCAAGAGTTGTATAAGAGGGATATTTGGCCGTACGTATTATAGATTGCCTGCTGAAATAATGCAATTATGTGGGGTGGAGTGACAACTCGACATTTTCCCACGAATGTGTCGCACTGATTGTCATTTGCCTGCATATTTTGCTTTATTAGTTTCCTTTATTAATGCTATTAGCATGGTAACTTTATTTTCTTTTTCCGTTTTATAGTTTTGTACTATTTTTGACGTATGGTGTCATAATTGCACCGACTGTCAAAAATAGTATAATATTAAGGAACGGAAAAAGAAAATAAAGTAACCATGTTAATAGCATTAATGGACGCAGCTGTTTTAACATAGAATACGTTACACGGGGGTGTTGATCTGGAGCAAAAATAATAGAAATCAGATTACGCCATCAGAGGCAGAAAAAGTTGCACCGTTCTGCGCAAGACGTCAGGTCCTTCGTGACGTAGATAGGAAAAGACTCTTTCTCTGTTCTTCTCACTGATTTTCTGTTCGTGCAAGAAAAGACGAAAGATAGTGCGAAATAGTTCTGTACGATTTTATTTTTTTCAGCTACAGTTGTTTTTTATGTTTTGCTCATGGTATAATAATACAAGGTAGCATTGACAGTTGCTTGGGAAATCATCTACTGTCAAAAAATATACTCAAAAAGAGAGCGCTCACAATCCGCCATTGAAAACACAAGCAATGTTGAAAACGTTGAAGTGAAAAAAAAACAACAACCACAGCAGCTGCTGATGTATTTCCACAAAAAGCTGTTTTTGACAGTTTATGTTTTCCTGTTGAAGAGAAAATAAGCAGTTGTCAATGCTACCATGTATTATTATACCATGGTTTTGCTCAGTAAAAAACAGCTGATTTTGACAATGGGTCGATCATGACGTAGGCAGACATGCGCATGGCATAATCTTGTATTTATTATTTTTGAATAACAATGTTAGCAAGATTGCATAGAAGCTGCGTAAAGCCTTAAACAGTGCGTAACTAAACAAGTGTTTAAAGGTTGTTTAAGGAAATCTATTGAATAAGGCTGTGAATGACTAACGTATTCTACGTCTGACCTATGCGCCCGTGTTATCTAACACAGGCTTGAGCTTTTTTATGTTGTTACTATTTAAAGACACTTAAAATTATGACCAAAGGTAGCAGGAAATGTAAAATATTTTGATAATTTTCTTCCAACTAAGTGAATTAGTATTTTAACCCGCCAAATAATACTTTTGAAGTCTGAGGCTTATTTACCCTTTAAGTCAAGGGTCAAAAGATGTTAATTTCCCTCACATTATAAGGGACTAAGGAAAGGGAGTTGGCACACAATATATCTTGCAGTGGAAAAAATCCTACCCCAATAAAATGGGTATCTTTGTAAAGAAAATACTTCCAATAAATTGGATCCAAATTATCAGTCTAAAAATATTATATTTCTGGACACTTTATAATCGCTACATTTAGACAATTTTATTGTTGTAGATTCTTTGAAAAAATATTTTTGTAAACAAATTTTTCAAAACATCAAGAGAACTATATTTTTGGTTTCTATAAAAATTATGAAATCAAAAATAGTTTTCATTATATGGATGAAAAAAATTGAATTGGATTTTTCACAGGATTATAAAAATGATAAAAAATATAGAAAATTTAAAAAATTATCCAATTAAAGCAGTCACACAAAAAGTTCCCACAGATCATTCATATTAACAAATATTGAAGGAACATTTAATTGACTTGTAGTATCTGTAATAAAATCACTGAATTTTCCTGATTCTTTGTGAAATCCCATTTTGAAAAATGGTTCAAAATTGGTACTTCACAGAAATTTTTTATTGTCATTGCATTTGCACTTAAAATATAAAATTATATATAATATAATAAATACATCTCAGTAAAAAAGAAGTGAATGTTTGAGAGTTTTTCTTTCAATTTTCATGAAAGAATTCACCAAGTTTTTCCGATCGCTTAAGAAACTTTCAAATTTTCAAAATACAAATTCATGTTTAAAATTAAAGCAGGTGCATAGGAGGTACCCTAGGGTCGAAACGATTTTGATCATTTTCAGTACACATCTATTAATCTATTTTTTTAGCATTCGGATCAATTTTCGTAAAGATCGACAAACCTTTGTATGTACCTAATATAAAAGATCATATACATCATTAATATATGTCCAAGGGGGGTACACCTAGCCAAAAACGATTTTGTCTATTTTTAGTATACATCTATTGCTCTATTTTACTAACAGTCTGACCGAGTTTCGTTAAGATCGGTCAAATTTTACAAGTATCTCCCATACAAAATCATGTAAACAATTAATATAAGTGGAAGGGAGGTACTTCTAGGACTGACCAATTTCAACTATTTTTGAAATGTTTCTTAAGTAGCTTAAATTAATCAAATTTTTTTTATTTCATTATCATAGGAGCACTCCCTTTATTTTTTATCAACTTTTATATGGACTCAGTCTCGGTCAGTAAGAAAATATTTATCAACATTAAGCCAACAAAATTTTGTTAGTAGTTAATTCTAAACTAGTCCATGAAAAGCAATAAACGATACCTCTTACTGATTAATTGTATATTTTTCTGTCTATCCGTTTCATTATTGTTTATTGAAAATACCTAAAATAATTGATTGTTTTCTCAATTATTTTGTTTATTTTGCATCTGGAAACTTCCGGAAAATATTTTTCTCCAAGCTTGAAACCAAGCTTGAACTAATTTCTCGAAGTCAACTCCAACACCAGCACCAGAAGCACCTGGAACTTCTACTGTTGCAGAAGAATCTACATTGCTTGTAGAGAGTGATGTGATAGGAGCGGTAGAAGTGCCAGGAATGTCAACTGTTGCCCGAGCAGCTTCATTGCACTTTGAACTTGTGGCAACTTGAGATGAGGAGCAATGCAGCGCATGGGGAAAATGGATACAGCTCAAAAGAAGTGCAATGTAATGAAGAAATATAGAATCTATCTTTAGAAATAGAAATAATTGAAATAAAAAATAATTGGAAAAGCTTAATCTTAAAATACTATTTCTTTTTTCATTTTGGGTTGGAGATCGCTTTGAGAAAGACCTTGGAGATCAAGATCCAGCCTTATCCCAACTGGAGATCGAAGGTCAATTTCCCTGGAGAATGGATTGGATCTCAAGTGGAGGTTTAAGTGGTGATCCAGCACTGGAGATTGGAGAAACGAACTGGAGCACCACTTGAGGTCAAGCCAATCTCCAAGGTTAATGTTTATTGGGAATCCTTGTCCTAATATTTGACATAATTTCTGTTTTGAAAGTGTTTCTAATGCTTGTACTCAATCCATCTTTCAATCCTGGTTCTATTTATTGTGCTATCTGTGTCTTAGTTCCTGCTCTCTCTTATTCTTGTCGTAATCCTTGTGCTAGTGATAAGTATAATAAATCCTTATACTTATCCTTATTTTTATCCTCTTTCTAATACGTGTCCTTATCCTTGACCCAATCGTTGTTCTAATTCTTGTCCAAATCGTTGTATTAAATCTCGTCCCAATCCCCTCATCCCTATTTTGTTATATTTTAGTTTTGCTTTTGCTTTTGAGTTTGCTTTTGCCTTACTTTGAGTTTGCTTTTGATTTACTTTGAGTTTGCTTTTGCTTTTGCTTGTGATTCCACTTTTGATTTTGCTTTTGCATTTGGTTTTGCTTTTACTTCCTTTGCTTTTAGTTTTACTTTTACCTCTGCTTTTGTTTTTGAGTTTGATTTTTTTTTTGCTTTTGCTTTGAATTCCACTTTTGGTTTTGCACTTACTTTTGCTTTGGATTTTGCTTTTGTGTTCGCTTTGCTTTTGCGTTAGCTTTGCTTTTGCTTTTGCTTTAATTTTTGCTTTTTATTATGCTTTTTATTTTGCTTTTGCTTTGCTTTTGCTTTTGCTTTTGATTTTGCTTTTTCTTTTGCTTTTGCTTTTGCTTTTGCTTTTGCTTTTTCTTTTGCTTTTGATTTTGCTTTTGCTTTTGCTTCTAATTTTACTTTTGCTATTGTTTTTGAGTTTAATTTTATTTTTGCTTTTGCCTTGGATTCCACTTTTGCTTTTGCTGTTGTTTTTGCTTTTGCTCTTCCTTTCTTATGATTTTATTTTTGCTGTTGCTTTTGCTTTTGTTTTTGCTTTTGCTTTTCCTTTCTTATGATTTTACTTTTGCTTTTGCTTTTGCTTTTGCTTTTGCTTTTGCTTTTGATTTTGGTTTTGCTTTTGCTATTGCTTTTGCGTTTTCTTTTGCTTTTGCTTTTGCTTTTGCTTTTGCTTTTGTTTTTGCTTTTGCTCTTGCTTTTGCTTTTGCTTCTGCTTTCATATATAATGACGTCAATTCTGTCATTTATTTTTATCATATCATAAGTCCAAAGAAATCACCTTTAAAGTTTTCCCATGAAATTGAGCCGTAGAGCCTGTAGTCACCGAGTTATTATTCCATGCAACGCTTTTAAATTTTTGTTGCATTATCAGTATATTATTCGGTTGCATCCGTAGTATTGTGGCACCATATTTTTTCACTTTCTTCATAAGGTTAAAAAAATCAACCTATGCTTTCATAAAATTTCGCGTAGGATCTTAAATAAGAGAGTAGTAAATCGATGCAATAATATTAGATTTTACTCGAATAAACTGCTACGTCCGCCACCTGATGACGTTATAATTTATTTTTATATTTTTGCTGTTGAGCTGTATGAAAATTTTTTATTTAAGATATATTCATGAACATTTACCGTAGCGCATAAACTCACTGATTAATAAATCCATGCAACGTTGTAGCATGATTGTGCATTTTCGATCTTGGAGCGGCTCTCGCTGTGGCCTCATGATGTCATCAAGTCTTTGCTTATTTTTCTCGTAAAGGCTAAGAACTAATCTTTTACTGGCGTTTAAAAATTTTATGCTAGTACTTATACGCAGCGTAAAATATTTCCATGCATCAAATTTGCAAGTTTCATATGTTAGTTAAAGTATATCTCCGCGTCCCGATTACATCTATATTTTGTATTTTTATTTTTGCTATAAGGTAAAAAAATAAACCCTTACAGTCGTGCCATAGCTTTTATCTTAACAACTATACTCAGAAAGTAACTATTCCAAGCAACGCCTAATTGAATTGGGAAAAATGTCTTTTTCACCCTTTTTAAAAAAAGACTAGTCGCTTGACGTGTCACGCCAAAAAGCTTAAAATAAATATTGGTGACAGTAGACGAAAGTGTTACTGTGCGTTGAAGGAATTTTTTAATACAAATGAATTTTTCTGATGGCCGTCATCTCCATGCAGACAAAGGCAATGCTCAAAGAGTTAAAAATGCAATGTAAAGTTCCTTGAGAATATGCACATTAGGAGTTTAGAGTCGGCGTAAAAATTTTTGGTCCACCTCTGAACCATTTGTGTACAATTATTTAATAACTCGAGTAATTTTATTGATCATAAGAATCTAGGTGAATGTTATTTCAAAAACTTGAATGGTGTTAATTTTTTTTTCTTTTTTTTTTTTAAGTAAGCAATATAAAGAAATATTCGGTTATTTCAAAATTAAAATTGGAATGTATTTAAAGAAAAGAAAGTAATATAGCACTATATCCAAAGCTTGGAGAATTGTGTTCATTTGGTACATTTTCCCTTTAAGTGCATCCATTTCTGACTATGTTTCAGTTGTCCCACATCGAGATTATTGTCTTTGCAAAACAGCGATTACCCTTAAAAATTTTTATATTTTTATTTACATTTAGTTACATATAATTTTTATTAGCAATTAATAAAATTTGACAATGCCATTCCCAATGACAATTTCTTTCATATAACAATATTTTTTTTTTATATTAACAACAATTTTATAAAAAAAGCAAACTTGAGCAAAGATAAAACGCTTAAATTTCTCATGCCGACGGTTATAAAAGCAAAAACAAAACAGACACCAACAAACGCCAACAAGTCTAACAGCACCAGCTGCCAACTGCAAGTGTACTAACAATAAATAAATAGCCAACTCACCAACAACAACGCATATCCACCATATTCTAAACGACTTATGTTTTTCCAACAACAAACAAACAAAACAAACAGAGCCCATCTTAGCCGTATGGTTTCCCCATGCAGCAAAGCTTAACTCTTGCTTCAACTCACCAACACCACTTTTTGTTCATATCTGTTGTTGAAACACAAAAGTAAAAACTCGTTTTGAAGCCGGCTTAAAAGCCGTCACTTAACGCCCACTTTCGAAGGAGGTGGAGCTTCAGTCAGCAGCTTGATGTATCCATTACTGAGCTATTTGTTTTGTTGTTGGCCTACCATGATTCCCATCAATAAGCCTGGCCAAGATGGTGTTTGTTGCCGCAGCAAAAGGTGGCTGATCTTGAGCTTGCTGGGAATATTTTCGTTATGCATTTCATTATTCTGAGAATTATGCTCTGAAAAATGATTTCGTAAGTTCGAGGATTAGGCTTGTGAACGTGTATTAAATTCTTTTTGGTAGTTTTATTTTTATTTCTTTTGGTTGAAAACTAGTATGTGGCAAGCTAGCTGGAAATTCGCGGAAATCGTAGCTGGTATTGTTGTTGACAGTTGTATGGAAAATCGTTTTAAATCTGCTTGAAGCTGCGGCTGAAGCTGAAACGATTCAGAGTGGCACATAAATATATTGAAGCCAATATAATTGACGACTTCATTACGCCGAGGAGAGTTTATAAGTGAAGTTGTTCGTGTTGCAAATTGGACTTGAGGGAACACACTTTGCAAGTGACTTGGTGTCATTTTTAACTGGTCTCTATTTGAGTGTATTTCATGGATTAGATTTAAATATGAGTACTACTTTGTTAAGCTAAAATTTGTTTTTTTTGCTTTGTTTTTTTTTATAAGATTTGAAATTAAAATAAAAAATTTTTATTCTGTCCTTGATGATTTTAGTATAACAAAAATCAATTAAGTAGCTAGGATTGTTGGCACCCGGGACGGAAACAAGATATTGTGATCTCTAAGAGTGCATTCTTTATCTTTATCTATTATCTTTGCGTTACGATAGGTTGAAGTGGTTGTCTCGATGAGACACATTTAGGCCAATAAGGCTCAGTGGCGTTCCTAGGCTTGGTGACACCAGGGGCGGATACTCATGATGTCACCCCTATAAAAAATTTCTAAATGCAAAAAGAAACCAATTCGATGAGATTAAGTGTTTTTATTATTATCTTTATGTTTTCCGAAAAAAAAAACAAACAACATATGACAAACAATAATAAGAATTTGTAAAAAACAACAAAAATATTACATTTTCAGGTGTCTACATATTTAGATATGTACACTGAAAAAAAAAAATGTTTTAAAATTGACGACAATTGTTATTAATTTGACGATATTTGTGTTTAAAAAATAGCTTGCAACAAATTTTGTCAAAGTGAGAGCAAATCTATTTAAAAATTTTGAAAAACATATGAAAAAAAAGTCTAATTAACAACACATTTTGTGAACACATTGTGTTTAATTTTAAGCTAACTTTTTTTTTCAGTGTAGGCATAAGGTAAAAAAGAAAAAGTATTAACTTCGCAGTCCTAAAAACTGACGGAACAAAAACATTACATTTTCAGGTACATATTTGTATATCGTTGTCGAAATTCACAAAGGTCCTAACCAACATTTTTGATATTTTCCAGGAGAAGCAAAAAACTTTATAAATTGCAACAAAAACTATTATATTTTTTTTTTGTAATGCAGCTAGGTTTAAATAGGGAGTTGAATACGATCCTAAGGGAAATTTGTTTTTTTTTTAATTTGTACGGAATTTATGTGAGTTGAGGCTTTTGGCAAAAAAATTTCTTTAAAAAATTTGTAGTTAGGGCTTATTTTCTATCAAGCATTAGATAAAGTAACATTGCGGTTCTGATAGAAACAGCCATCGGAGTAAATTATTATGTGATGAATTTCTGGTGATAGTGTGATAATATTTCTTAGGTGCTTAATAATAATCGTAGCAAAAGTTGATGCTACCAGATTTCTATGTGTTACGTCCCTAACGTAGTTATCTGATTCATGAGTAATCAAATTATATATTGTGAAATTATGAACTTGTAACTTCATTTTATAATATGCTGCGTTAGCGTTCAGTTGGGGGATTAATTTTACTGCTTGCATATCAATACAAAGTACCACACATGATTCGGAAATACCATTTACGGTATCATTACGTTTCTCATCTCGCATTAGTTGTATTTCTGCTCGATGCTTTTCACACGATTCGTGAGATATATTTTTCGCTTTATAAGAAACACAAAAATCGCATTAATCTTTTTTTAGGTGAAAAATTGAGTAGTTTAAGTCTTTTACAAGCTTTGCAAAAATTGGATAAGATACTGCAATATTTGCGCTTTCTTTCTCTGATTTACATTCATCAACATATTACTTATATATCTCGTTGTATGACGCAAAGTTAGCTTGGAAGTACAATTTTTGGGTTTGTTGCAGTAATGGGATTCAGACCTCTTACGTATATTTTTTCTCTTCCCATGACATCTCCCAAAAGAAATCAAAAATTTCTTTGCGTGTGCTTTCATTGAAGCTTGAACAGTAGCGATTAGCAATTTTTTTCACAAAAATTCGACTTACACGAAGGTCCTAAGAATCTCGGCGATTTTTGACAGAAACCTTCTCCATTTCTTTATCTTCCAATATACTGTTCGCCACGCATACGTTTTTTTATAAATATATTACGTTTACATTCAACTTTTTCTATGACCTCAACTTCAGAATCATCAAAGTGTTGAATGCTACACATTTTAAACAAATATTTTTTAAAAATTTCTAACTAGAAACCCACAAGCAACGAAAATCTTACTTAAACTGATTACTTTCACAACAGAAGTTAAAAAAAAACAATACCACGTAGGTTGCTTCATTGGCAATCACCGTGTGAATTGGGGGGTTCAAATTTTCATTGCAGTTCAGTGTTGCTGATGCGAAAAGACATTGTATGTAGTTAGGTCTTTTGTGTTTTCAAGAATTTCACTGCATGTAGATAGATCGTTTTTGTATTGGCTATAAATGCGTTGTTTTTTACTTCAGCCCTATACATTTTTTTGTGGATGTGTATTTCAGTATAAGCTATCAAAAACTGGGAAAAAAACCCATTTGAAAGAAAGCCTTTGTGAATTTTGGCAACGATGTGTAGGTATAAGGTTAACCAAAGAAATCTTATTAATGGCGTTGTCTTAAAAACTAACTTTTCTTACTTTAAGAGCTGCAAAATTTGAAATAATCTCATCGAAATCAATATTACTTGCAAGCTCGTTTTCAATGGATAAAATAGCAAGATCGCAAAACCTTGCCTGTCCCATGGAAGACCTTAACCCGGCGTTAGTGTGGTGGGGTATGACATACCCCAGATACCTTATTTCCTTCAATATCTTCTTTGTAGTATATGTAAGTTTCAATAAAACTATTTTTTATTTCAATTGCAACGCACTTTAAATATTATTTGTTAACAGTAAATCAATCAAGAAATGAGAAGCTATTTAAATTTTTTCGATAAAATTTTTTTTGTAGTATTCATACGACTTATACTTTTGGGGTATGTCATACCCCACCACACTAATGGCGTGACTTTTTTCCACCACACTAACGCCGGGTTAAATAAGTCTTAATTAATTTTAGCTTTGAAAAACTCCTTTCGCATGAGGCTACTGATACACAAATTGTTAGAAATAATTTCAATGCGACAAAATGGGACACACATTTTTAACGTAATGTATTTGTACCTTTTTCTTTCTGTTTGAGAAATTAAAAAAAATATCGAAATGGTGTCACCCCTAAAATAGTGGTACCCGGGGCGGACCACAGCACCCACCCGCCCCCCCTAGGAACGCCTCTAATAAGGCTGATTGTGATTGTGTTTAAGCATATGGAAAAAACCCTTAAATTAAGAAATAGGAATTGCCAGAAATACTGCCGTTTCTTTAAGGGCCTACAAAAGTTTTTCGGCGACCAATTCAATTTGTTTTACATTTTTCGACTGTATAATATCTTAAAAATATTATCAGAAAGTTTTAAGTCAATTGAATAAAAATTGTTGCAGTTATAAGCACATCCGTCCGAAGAGAAGACAATAAAAAATATATATACTGGCCTTACTCATACCAGCTGCTCTAAAAACTCTTCCATGTAATATGTTTTTCTTTTAGCAATGCACTCTTTTAAGTGTCTCTTATTTTTTTAATTCACAATTTATGTAAGTATCCATAAGTATAGGTATCCATAGGGGGGCAAAGAGGGAAAAAGGCCCCCTGGTCTTCAGAAAAAGGAAAAACCTTATATTATTGTAAAAATAAAAAAAAAAATAACAGTAATAATGAGAACTTCACCCCCTGGCATAACATTCTGTGGACGCAATGTGGAAATTGGCGTCAGTTGTGGCAAAAACTGTCAAATATTTATAAAAAAGGTTGATTTCACGCAAACAAAAATGTACAAGAAGCCACGCGCGAGGTAAGAATCCTGAGAAGACAGAGGCAAGTTAAAATTTTAGACTCAACAACTGATGATGAGGATATCTTATATGGTCCTGGAATGTACGATACTATGTTAGTTGAAAAAAATTAATGTATACATAAATAAACTACTTTTAAGACTTTAAACGCGTTTTTCTCGAATTCGGTTTAAAATCGGTGGACAGCAAATTTATTTCACTTGTTCAGCAATATGATCGGTACTTTTGATCTTTCGATTTTTATTTTAGAAAAGTACTCTTTTTTATAACCTAAAAACATGGCTTTTTTAGTCAAAAATCAGTTTTTTACCTGCCATTTTGGTAAAATCAATATTAAATATTCGATTATAAGCTCAAAAAGCGTCAACAGAGCCTTAATCATTTGTAGTTTCTGTTTTTAGATAAACAAGCTCTGAAAAATCGTGTCCACAGCATATTTAAGGTTTAATATTTGCTGTCCAAAAATTAAAAAAAAATTTCTTCAAAACTTATAAAATTATAATGTAAAAAAAAAAAATTACTTGAAATTAACAGTAGCTTAAAAATAAAACTTTTAATACAGCGTGTTTTTTTTCGCTTTAAAAACTTTAGTAGGCCCTTAATAAGGCATTAAAATATTGCTTTGCTAAGCTTAAGACATATCTTCCATATACGGTCTTATGCAATAATTTGGAATACTTTAATATTGTTGATAAACAAACACCTAACTCTCAGTTTCATCCTGGCATTCTCATTGAATTGTGTTTTGGCCAACACACACGAAAGTCATAATAACCGGGGCTGTCATAGAAACCAAGACGCTTTTGCTTTTTGTAGAAATTGCAAACCAATTTTGATTTCATGTGGTCTCAGCATTTCATTTCATGCTGATTCGAAACTAATGTCTGTGAATGTGGAAATTTTATTTGGCTTTAGTTCATAATTTTGTAAAATTGTGTTTTATTGTGTTTATTATTTGAAATGTTGTTAAATGAAAAGCGATAAGTAAGTATAAAGTGGCTTCATCTGCTGTAGCCTTTTTATTAATGGAAGAAGGGGGTTCAGAAAATGCGAATAGAAGCATTTTGAGAGATGGCAGCAATCCACTTGGGCTGTCTGAGTCGGCGTTAGTATATTTTTATTTAACTGCGTTGTTATATTTGTAGCTATTGTGTAGATTTATAGCCTATTATTGCCTAAACAAAGAGGCTTACTGTATGTTACGACTCACTATTAAATTCCACTTTTCACTTTATCAAATTCCCCCTGTAGTTCAGCTAGCACCCAAGTTGCGATTTTTAGCGGAAGGAGCCTAAGAGAGATCTTTCGGAAATGACTCTAGCATAAGTCTAGCTCAAAGACCGTGTTAACAATTTTGGGTGATGTGCTAAAAGTTATGGAGCGAGTGGGTGCAACTTGACATGGACCATAACGAAAATGGATTTTTACATCCTTCTGTGGAGTAAGCATAAGGATAAACCAAAATCCACTGCTGATTTATACCGCTTGATAGAGTCCTTGGCAATGTCAGGATATTTATACATGAATTCCAGGATTCCCTTATTATAAAAAAAGGTATAAATTAATATATGTACCAGAGAACTGCATAAGCCTACTTGAAACCTATTTCAAGTACTTGCCATAAATATGAGTACCAGCTTGCTTGAACTTGATAATTTTCAATCAATTAAAGCTTGTACTTGAATATAAGTAAGCCCACGTCAGCTTGTGACTTACAACTACGCTAGCTTACAAGCGAACGACACGAAGTACCAAGTAAAGGAAACACTTGATGTGTTCGTCAAAAAGCTTGAAAAGCTTGAAATTAAAAGCAAGTATCCAATTAATTCAAGTATCCAAATAATTCAATGAAGTGTAGGAAAAACTTAAGCGTATGAAGAATATTTAGGGTTCTATAGATTTCGTGTTTAGCAGTTTTAGGGGGTCGCTGATTTCGAATCTGATGTCAGAATTTTAAAATTCAAGATGGCTGATAGGGTTGCCACCTATTTTTTTTTATTTTTACGAATTCGATGCTGGGGCAAACACTAGGTAAAAATGGGTCGCTGAATCCGAATCCGTGGTCAGAATTTCAAAATTATGAAATTTTTAACCCTATAGGGTTGCCACCTAAAAATATGCTTTTTTAAGAGTTTTAAACATTATCCCACAGTTTAAGGGGGTCGCTGATTTCGAATCTGATGTCAGAATTTTAAAATTCAAGATGGCTGATAGGGTTGCCACCTAATTTTTTTTTATTTTTACGAATTCGATGCTGGGGCAAACACTAGGTAAAAATGGGTCGCTGAATCCGAATCCGTGGTCAGAATTTCAAAATTATGAAATTTTTAACCCTATAGGGTTGCCACCTAAAAATATGCTTTTTTAAGAGTTTTAAACATTATCCCACAGTTTAAGGGGGTCGCTGATTTCGAATCTGATGTCAGAATTTTAAAATGCAAGATGGCTGATAGGGTTGCAACCTAATTTTTTTTTATTTTTACGAATTCGATGCTGGGGCAAACACTAGGTAAAAATGGGTCGCTGAATCCGAATCCGTGGTCAGAATTTCAAAATTATGAATTTTTAACCCTATAGGATTGCCACCTAAAAATATGCTTTTTTAAGAGTTTTAAACATTATCCCACAGTTTTAGGGGGTCGCTGATTTCGAATCTGATGTTAGAATTTTAAAATTCAAGATGTCTGATAGGGTTGCCACCTAATTTTTTTTTATTTTTACGAATTCGATGCTGGGGCAAACACTAGGTAAAAATGGGTCGCTGAATCCGAATCCGTTGTCAGAATTTAAAAATTATAAAATTTTCAAAAATAGGGTTGCCACATAAAAATATGCTTTTTTAAGAGTTTTAAACATTATCCCACAGTTTTAGGGGGTCGCTGATTTCGAATCTGATGTCAGAATTTTAAAATTCAAGATGGCTGATAGGGTTGCCACCTATTTTTTTTTATTTTTACGAATTCGATGCTGGGGCAAACACTAGGTAAAAATGGGTCGCTGAATCCGAATCCGTGGTCAGAATTTCAAAATTATGAAATTTTTAACCCTATAGGGTTGCCACCTAAAAATATGCTTTTTTAAGAGTTTTAAACATTATCCCACAGTTTAAGGGGGTCGCTGATTTCGACCCTCAGTCTGCTTAGTTTCTAAGGCTGCGAACATATTGAACGCGTATGAGCGTTTTGTTGTTCTTCCAAGCTGAAAAACATATTAGAGCAATAAAGAAATCAGCGACCCCCTTAAACTTGTATTTGTATTGAAATTCTTTGACACAGCACGTTTTACGCCAGAACTTTTGAACCCTTCAAGAAAAAACCTTAATTTTATATCGTTGGAAAGGTATTAAAACGTATAAAAAACCAAAATGAAGAAACGGAAAAAAAATTGTAGCGTCTGTTGTTGGCATGGCATTAAACTTTGAAAGTAAGAATGGGTATGCAGTAAGAAAAAAATATTTAATATATATATACTCAAGTAACGGTATTTTTGCAATAAGGTTTTTATAGTACTTTGATAAAGCTTTAAGGCAAAAAAAATTTAACAAAATGTATAAAAAAGCAGCGGAGATAGTTGAATCGAAAGTCACAAAATTAAATTTCTGATTGTGTTTTTCTCATTTTTGAGCACGCTGTTGCATTAAATATATCGTCGTAGTAAAATTTTCCATAGTTTTCAAGATATGTTCATGTGTTTGATGTCAAAATAACTGAAATTTTTTAATTTAACTAAATTTAAGAAATATTTTATATTTTGTAAATATTTGCATATGTAACAACTAAAAATATGCAATTTTGTAAAAAATTTGTACTACAGCACCATCTGGTGTCTAAGGTGGTTCAAAGAAGATACTGTCAAAAAACTCACCGTACCTGAGAACTACTATATACCAATTTTTATTCTAATCGCATGAGCGGTTTGGGAGTTTTAGGTGGTTTTGCAAAAAATTTGTAATACAGCGCCCTCTGGTGTTGAAGATAGGTCAAAAAAGATTGCAGAACAACACTCAACGTACATTAAAAATCACTGTATACCACTTTTCATTCTAATCGCATAAGCGGTTTGTGAGTTTTAGGCAGTTTTGTAAAAAATTTGTACTACAGCGCCCTCTGGTGTTCAAGGTTGATAAAAATTTATAGCCTACAAACACGCGACGTACCAAAAAACTTCTATACACAAATTTTCATGCTAATCGCATGAGTAGTTTAGGAGTCTATTGCATATTTACATACGAAATTTAGTTCCAAAGCAATTCGATATCATAAATTTGGCCTGTGTACCCAATTTCCCCCTTGTCTAATGTTCGCTCAAATATATAGTAATGGCCTCTTGGGCCCATAGCATCTACACATCAAGTTTCACTATCAAAACATGTACAACTCAGGAATAATAGATTTCCAAAAAGTGGGCGTATATATATAGTTAGACCACGCCCAGTTTTAGTATAGTTTCCGACAGTAACCATACGAACTCGTTTACCAAATTTTAGTCTAATACGACCAAACCCGTCATAAATATAGCATTTTTATTGATTTGTGGGCGGTAAAGGGGGTATGGAAAAAAGGGGTATGGAAAATTTTTACTATGCCTATATTTTTCGCGCAAATGCAAACCAAAGTGAGACTTGCCAAATTATTGCAATATTCCATTTATTTCCTATTACCCTTGCAAATAATTCTCCATATACACCATATGTGCGCACCTGTATTTTTTCACACCTGTATTGTTGATAAGTTCACTAAAATGCCTATAATTCATGAACCAATACACATACAAAGACCATTTATTCAAAAGAACCTTCGTATTGACGTCACCTTGCATGGAAAATCCTTGCATGAACAGAAACAAAATCGGTTCACGCATTACAGAGACATTTATTTTATACACAATGCAACTTATTTTTATATATAGAGAATAGAATAATTAACCTTTTGTTTTTGAGCTCTCGCGATATACTGTTATAACGGTATTTTCGTGCAGGTAACAAGTAGCAGCCGCTCTATTGGAAGTATGTATTTTACTATGTTATTTTGGACACTTTCATAATATGAGGCATGTCGCTGCTATTTTTATGAACATAACAACCTGTATTTTTTTTTTATTGTTTTTCGAAATATTTTCCTTTGTGATTAATACATTTCTACATGCGTTCGAATCATTTCTCATAACATTTGTCCTATTTCGCTTGAGACACAACTAAAAACATGGTTTTTGAACGCATCAACGGATTCTTCAGGCATTAAAAATCGTTGTCCATGCAGTTTGTCCTTTATGTGCGGAGATAAAAAGAAGTTATTGGGTGCCGAATCAGGATTCTGGTGGATGACCCATAAAATGTATGTTTTGAGTGCTCAAAAAGTCTCAAATTCGCATTGTCTTGATGAAGACAGTAATATTATTATATTAGTGCAAGTACAGCAGTTGTTCTGTACTTGCTTGTTTTCCTTATTTCATGGAATATTTCTTATTTTTCTGTGTTTCGTGAAAAAATTGCAAGATTTCAAAATGAAAAAAAAATTTGGTCTTTATATTTACTCCCGAAATACATATGTATCTATATGTTAAAATGTATATATGTAAATTTTTCTACTAGTCGAAGCTTAATGCATATCGGCCTAATTCCAATACCCAAGGGCTAGATGAAAAATATTGCGGTAATATTTTTTTTTTATTAGTAAAAAGGAAGGATAAACAAAAAACAAAATGAAATAATCAAATTTTCCTCGGCTTACCTTCAGTTTTTTAAAGGTGAAAATTAAATCTAAATCAATGACTATCGATAGTCAGGCTCTAATGGGTTAATAAGAAAGTTGAAATAAAATCGTTAAATTCAAATTTCTTGTTCCCAATATTCGTTGAATTGTTCTGTGCAATAATTACGGAAAGTTAATTAAGTCGTGTTAAATTATTTTGCATCTTGTTACCTAAGCTTTTAAGAGCCCCCAAAAACCTCGTAACTAGTATAGTTTAAGTTGTTTAAGATTTCGCTAGAAACTATTTTGTATAAACAAGCTCTTGATGTGATTTCCTTAGAAATTTCAGCAGTAAATAGTCTCGGTTCACAACAATTAATGTGGGGAGCTCACAAAAACGTGATCCACACTCCTGGGATTAATCTGCGCTAATTTAGCTACGACTACGACTGTGGCTGCGCATGCGCTGCCAAGTAAATAAATTGCTTCATTGGCTTAAATAACGTTTTGGCACTAAAATCTACACCCAACTGAAAGGTAGTAAAGTTGCAGCCGGCAGCAGCAGCAGTAACAACATCGTCAATATAAAAAAAAAAAATGAACAGTAACAACAACAACGAAGCTTTTTGCAGCAATGGCGAATGGGTGCACAGTAAGTGCGACTAAATTAAGTGCGCGCCACAAAATGCCGCACGTTAAATGAAAAAAAAGAATTAAGTAAAAAAAAAAATACAAAGATTTAAAAAGTAATCCAATATGGCAGACATGGTGCACCATGGTGCATTCCGTCGTTGTTGTTGTTGTTGTTTTTGCTGCTGCTGTAGTGGTCATCATTAAATGCTTTAAGAAAATTATCTTGTTAAAATTACAAATAACACGAACATCAAGTAATAAAACTGAACGAAATAAATAACAAACGACCGAATGGAGCTAACTGCCTGGCCCAACATGCACGGATGCGCGCGCAGACGCGTAGGAAGCTGCAAAGCCCTTGGGGTGCTTCTGCGGATGATTCTGATGGTACTCTGGGTATTTTTGCTTGGTTTTATGACTCGTGTTAATTGCTTTCTGATTTGATGCAAAACATTTCTCTTCCGCTGGTGATCGATTCGACGTCCTCATCATCATCATCATCAATGTGTTCGTCGACAGAAACTTTGTGTTCGTCGACGACTGCAGCAGATATCGTCATTTTGTTGGACGTTAAGTAGGAAGTTTCATGTTTTGGCGATGGTTTTTATGAGTACCTTTTTTCGGGGTAACTTGGCAATGGCTTCAATTAACTTGTGACTCGCAGGCCCAGAACTGAAATGACTTAATTAAGACGGTGAGGTAAAAAGAAACATTACGTTGCAACTTGAAGTAATGTGGAGATTAGTGTAACGAAAAATGGCTCGTATCGCTAAACTGGAGGCGAAGATAAATTATGGATCGGATAGTCTACGAAATTAATTTTTTAAAATGCCTGGTGCAGATGCTAGAAATGTAGGTTTGTACAAATTTAACTACCTATTTCTGCCTATTGTTGCCTACAGGCAACATTATGTATTTGCTGCTCATAAGACGTTTATATAAATTGCTTTTCGATAAAACAGTATTAAGAGGATACATAGAACTGTGATATTAATATTTGTTTATGGTAACAACCTTTACTTCCTCAAATATGATGTTTACCCTAAAACAGTTTGTAGTCTCTACAAAGGTTCTGCAATGAAAGGGTTAACTTATTTGGGTTATTTGTTTGATTTGTGGAGTTTACCCGTGTTGAGTAACATTCAAATATTTTTAAGAATAAGTGTGCAAAGAAAATGTAAAAATTTATTATTCTAATAACCCGACTTGAACGTAGAAAACTGAACAATTTCATATAATACACGCCGGGTGGGCCAAATATAAGAATTATTTTTTGACGTGACGAAGGTACGTTGTACAGATCAAGTTTCCAAAAAAGTTGAAAAATGAATTTTTTAAAAATTCATCTGCGTTGCATTGAATTCTTACTCGCTGAATATTAAAGCTATGATTAAAAAAATGGTATGACCGTAAAGGTTAATTCTTTGACTTCATTATCAAAATAAAACAAAAATTCAAAACATCATCGGGTCGCAGGGGGAACTCTTTAAGCAACACAACTGAAAATTTGTTACATGGAATTATTACTCGCTGAGTATTAGTGCTAGGATTAAAAATACGATACGCCAATAAAGGCCTACTGTAAGCCCTTACAACAAAATTAGACAAAAAATGTTTGTCACCATGGGGACGCTGAGAGAGCCGCTCAAAGATCGATAACGCAACATTCATGCAGCGGCGTTGCATTGAATTTTTACTCAATGTGTGTATAACATACGATACAAGTTTAAAAAGGAAAATCAAGGTTTTATACATGGCTTTACGACAAATATAAAAAAAAAAATCCGTCGTCGTCAGGTCGTGAATATAGCAGCTTATGTAACAGAAATGTAATATCGTTGCATGGAATTATTACTCACTCAGGAGGAGTGCTATGGTAAATTTTGTTTTACGACAGCAGGGATGTGTTATTACGCTTCACAACTAAATTACAAAAAAATTCTTGTTGTCATGATTTCAGGGATGCAATCACATAATGCAGTAAAAATGCTACAGCCATGAAAAAACGTTGCATGGATTTTTAACTCTGTGACTACTAGTGCAACGGTAAATTTTAAGGAACGAAAACGAAGGTGAGGTCTTCGGGCTTATGACAAAAATAAAAAAAAAATTACTGGCGTGTCAAAGACCCTCAGGGAACCGCCTAATGTGACGCATATGCATCACTTTTGCTGGATTAATTGAAATTAGAGCACAACCATTGGGGAAGCAAAATAAAAAACTAAAAGAAAAGCACCAACTCCAAATCCAACAGCAACTCCAACTCCAACACCAACACCAAGACCAACATCAACACCAACAATGACGAAGATTAGTCCTTCGGAATCGGCACAAAAAACTCATAGGTCGAGTTTTCAGTTTTTTATGTTCAAATATTTTATATCCATATCCAACATTTTCAAAAATATATTTCTAATTAGTTTTAATTAATTTGTGTGTTTAAGAAACTACTTCGGAAAAAAGAGATTTTCCAAGCACCGTGTACAGTGGCATATTATTTTAATTAAGAAATGGAAAGATAGTTCAAAATAGTGGAAAGTTTTAAGCATATAACCAAGGAGTTCAGGTGCTAGCCCTAATCAGTCAAGCCTGCATTGGTTCGAAATGGGGTGTTTAATTAGTGGAAATGCGTAGGATATTATAAACGTGGCGGGAAGCAGTAGAAACATGTGAATTTGAATCTGGGCAAATGTTAAACCCGTATCCCAGTCAATGCTAGTTATAGGGCAATTTCATTCACAAACTTCTCTATCATCAACTACAAATTTAAAGTGGCAAATATTGATGAATTTTCAATTTCAGTCGATTAGAAATGGAACGGAAAGGTTAAAGCGCAGGACCCGGGACCCCTGGAATGGTATTCGAGAACGCTACCTTCTCCGCAATTTGGGCCGCCATCAATAGGATCCCGCCAATTTCTCACTAAATATTTTCTGATACAATGTAATGCTTAAAGCGGTACATTTTTCTTCCTCAAAAGCTCAACTTGTATAATCCTACTGAGGTTTTTTTCTGGTGCAGACTCTAAAGAACAGTCAAAACAGTGGACTTCTCCTGGCGAATATAAGCCGGGAAAAGACAAAGGAGGCTTATCGCCCAACAAAGTCACGGTATCGTCCATGTGCCTTTAAAGGGTCAAAACGATCACACACTTATATTCTGCAGAGCTGTTGCCCGATTCGATGCCGATCTGAGCAAAAAAAAAAGAGATCTTCCATCAGGACAACGCACTTTCCTGATAAATAGCGCTACGAATTGATTCATTATCCACCAAATTCTGCAGATTAAACCCCCTGCGTCTTTTATCTATTCGAAAATGTGGAGAACTGGCTTGCGGAAAGAGGTTTGAATCCTCTTTGGAAGAGAACAACGATGAAGCAATTTTTCTCTTTTGAAGAATTACCGAAATCGTATAATTCGGAAGGGATCGAAAAATTAGAAAAATGTTCGACAAACTGCATCGAGCTACAAGGAGATTATGTTGATAATTAGAAGTAGTTTTGACCATTTAAATAATTTCATGTTGAGTTTTTTAGGGATTTTCACCTTGTCCTCATAAATAAATGCCATGTTAAGCTTCTTGAGAACATAAACATAAGCCGTTCGGATTCGGCGTAAAAACTTGTTGGTCTAGGTTTTAATCGCTTGTGTATAAACATGTAATAACACCCACAACACAATTGATCAAGGCCAGTTATTTCCTTTTTATAAGCAGTCTAGTAGTTTGACCTTTCATTCTTTGTTGTAAAGTCAATAAAAATTTTATACCCATCAAAAAATTCCTAATATTCTTGATTACCGTGGTTAATCAGAAAAGGGAGTCACTATGATTTAGTATTATTACGTAAAATTCTAAATATTAAAAACAACTTATAGTATAGATATTTGGAATTGTAAGATACAGGAAATTTTACCTTGAATGAACATCACTGTAATCGGCTGGTTCAAATGCTTTCAAATAAGGGGTTATCTATTTTATAGAAAGTAAATGTTAAAAATAAAAACTAAATATGCAGATTTCAATAATATTTTTATTTGATTCTAATGTTTGGACTTTGCTATTGTAATGAAATATAATATCATTAAAATATCCTCCACGGGAGTTCTTGCGGGACTCAAAAAAACTGTTGGTTTTTAATTGCTCTAGAATTTGAGGTATATTCACGTAAGCACATTAGTTTTCTTAGCCCTACAAAAAAAGTCTAGAGACGACAAATCCGAATCAACAAAGTTGCAACAAAGCTCTACTTGATGCTATTGTGTGACTTGTGACCCCATATTGTTGAAATTACATATCGTCCAGTTCCATATCTTCAATTTCAAGAAAAAAAACGGTTAACATACGGTCATAGCGCTCAGAATTTATTGTAACGGTTGCTCCTCGATTGTTTTTTTAAAAATACGAACTAATACCACCACTAGATAATAGTCACTTTTTGAGCATGCAATGGCTTTTGAACAAAAGCTTGGCATTTTTAGAGCCCCATATACGGCAATTTTGCTTATTCACGTATCCACCTAGCCCGAAAGTGGTCTCTTCGCTGAAGAAAATTTGCTTCGAAAAAACAGCATTTTTTTAGAAACATTTTACAACTTTAAGGCATTGTTCTGTGGCACTACACAAAAGTCAGTTTGGATGACATGAACATTTGACAGCTGCCAAATACCAGGCAGCCCCAAACGCGAAACCCGAAATGGATAACCCTTCATCAACATGTGAAAAGCTTTTGGTGAACGTTTAAATTTTGTTAAAGCCCACAATTGGTATCAATTAAACCAATCACATATTGATTGGCCGATTGGTGGCTTTTACGATTTGTGTTAATTTTTCGTAAATATTTTATGTTGAATGGCATTGTTTTCCTTTATCACAACAAAAATAAATAAAATTTAATAAATAAGCGCAGTCGAGAACTTTATGGAAATTAATTTTGACTCTTGGTAGTTGTTAGAGTGAGTGGTTTTTTAATATGTACACTAAGAGAAAAAATATTAAATTTATCCAAAAATTTTTTTAATTTATCCAAAAAGCGAGTCAATTTTGCACCAATAATGCATTTGCATAAATCGACTACGTAAATATTTAAAATTTATTTCAATACTTTTTTAATTAAATTAAATATTTAAATATTTAAACAGAATTAATAAAAAATATATTAAAATTATGCACGAATTTTTTTAAAATATATTTCAAATATTTACTATTTGAAAATAAAACTATCGCATGTAAAGAAAATTTATACAAAAATATTGAATTTAAAAAAACAACATATTTATATTGAATATGTTATTAATGGTTTTATGGTATTATTTTCTTCATATTGCGTCCATCAAATGCCATTTGCCTCTACTACTTATTTTCGCTTCACTTTTTTCGTTCTCTAATTTATACTATTTTTGACAGTTGGTGCAATATTAGGGCACCAAATGTCAAAAATAATATAAACTATAAAAAGAAAAAGTAATATACAAATATAAGTAGGTAGACGCAAAATATGTAGGTAAATGACAACCGGTGCAAGATATTTCAGAGAAAATATCAAGTTGTCACTCCACCCTACATCATTTCATTTCTTGGCCAAACTTGCAAGCTATATTACCCTTGCAACAATAACTAAATGAGAACTATAAGAAACCTGCAACTGCAAGAAATAAACTGCAGGAACAGAGTGCGATGCTGTTGCTGCTTGTCGGAATATGTGTGTACGTGTGCGATGCTGTTGCTGCTTGCTTGTATGGAATATGTGTGTACGTGTGTGGTATAAATCTAATTCAAATACGGGAAAAAACGAGTTGTAAGGAAAACATTTGATTTATCCACGTAAATATTTAAATAAAATCTATATTTAGGCGTGGATAATGCTAATATGCGTTATTTACCTTAGTGTATTCAATAGAATTTAATGATAAAGAAGCGGATTATGTTGAGGGCCAGACCGGAACTACTTCTTCCTAATGAACCAAGAATTTCAGGTGTATATCTATTCAGTCAAGTCTGCCTTGGTTCGAAATAGGGTGACAGATTAGTGGGCAGCAAGCGACAATTAAGTGAAACATGTGAATCTAAATTTGATGTAAATGTACTTTTACCTCACTGAATTCAAGTTATAAGGCAATATCATACAAAAACTCCTTCACAATCAACTACAACTTCTAGTCGTAAATATTGATGATTTTTCAATTTCAGTTGATTACAAATGCAGATGGAAAAAGCACAAAGGTTAAAACGTTTTACCTGGCTGGGATTCGAACAAGAGACTTTTGGGGTGGCAGTCGAGCATGCTACCAACTCGACTACTGAGGCCACTGAATATATATAAAAAATATTATCGAGATTCTGGCTCAGTTGTAATTATACGACTTGAATTTCGTCGTGAGGTCGGTTGTCATCATGGCTACACTCTTTAGGACCTTAAGCCACCAACCAGACAGTGATTGATGCAAAGTGAAGAAAACATAGCCATCGTAGCCGACCAGTGTCGAAGAAGACACAGAAATTACGATTCGGCGCCGATCAGCTGAGTTGGACATCGCCATAGAGCTAACCAGGCTTATTTTGCGGTTGGATTTGGGCTTACATCCGTATAAGAATGTGCTGACACAAGAATTGAGGTCGGACGACCATAGACAACGCTATGAGTTCGCTAATTGAGCGCTGGAAATGTTGACCAGAGATTCATTTTTGGCCCATTCTCGTCATAGCGGCTATATCTACAGGCACACTTGCTGTTATTAGAGCGACCACAATCCAAAAGTGCTTGACCTAGCTTTAACGCACCCACGAAGATTGAGTTTGCTCCGGTTTATGGCACTGATGCATCATCGGACCTTATTTCTTTCACCGACACCGTTACCTTCAATGATCCTTGGTAAAGAATGATGTTAACCGATTTTCTGTAGCCAGAGCTCGACAACATCGATTTATCCGAGCTGTGGTTCCAACAAGATGGCGCTACATGCCATACAAGCAACGCAACGCGCGATGTGGTGAAGGAGATATTTGGTGACTGGGTCATCTCAAGGCGAGCGTACATCTATTGGACTTGACACTCCACGATTATTTTCTCTGGAA
Organism: Pherbina coryleti; assembly: GCA_943735915.1. Classification (NCBI taxonomy): domain Eukaryota; kingdom Metazoa; phylum Arthropoda; class Insecta; order Diptera; family Sciomyzidae; genus Pherbina; species Pherbina coryleti. The sequence goes on along the minus strand of OX030949.1, from coordinate 95,487,157 downwards.
CGGCGTCAAGTTCTTAGTCTACGGTATTAAGCTAACCACTTTAGATGAGTTCGAGATCAACATTCAAGACGCTATTGCCGTAATAACACCACACATATTGTACCGATAAAAAACTGGACCGACCGCATGAAGCACTGCCAGCGAAGCTGAAGCGACCATATAAGTGTAGTGCTATTTCATACGTAATGGCAGAATAAAAAAAAAAAAAATAAAATAAAGCCAGAATCAATTTGATATTTCTCACGGTTGTTGTTTTATTTCAATTTCTTTTCCTATTGTTTTTATTTGGTCACCTTTCATATAAAGAGGATTGTTTGGAGATGTTTGAATTTGAGTTTATTCAAACATTAATAGTAAATTGAGTTTACTACTTGGCACAATCATAATTTTATTAGATTTTTCTACTATTTGAGAGTGTTAACTTCAAGTAAGACACTTTAAAACGACAGATAAAAAAACAACAATAAAATTCCATTTTCGCAATTAGAAACTTAAGGCTGTATCGTGTTAATTAAGCCATTTATTAACTGCACATTTCAAATATAAAATTACCACTCACAGGAAAGACCGTAAGAAAAACTCCTTTCGGGCAAGTAAATCTTTCTTGTGGCAACTTTTACTTCAGTGATTGTTTCTGAATACATCGTTCACTTGCTCACTCATCTCGTTAAATTTAAATAGACTCACTTACTTAATTTTTATTTCGCCATCAGTTATCAATCTCTAGTCGACAGCGACCATTTATTCTTGGCTATTAGCTAGGGCTTAACAGGCATTGCTATTTGCTGCTTCCCCTGTGAAGCATGTCAAAAATCAATAACTTATGGCCACATCTAGTTATGCTACATCACTGTGTTGTGCCCAAGCTAAGCCGACATGGTCAATGCGTATTTTAAGTTGGCAGTCAGTGAGCTGCTGCAGGCTGCAATCAGGCTTACTTGTTACAGTTTAGCAATAAATTAAAACTTAATTTAAAGTAGACGCATTTATTACAGCAGATATTTTAACAGTGCGAAATTTGAAAATTTAAATATTTTAAACAAGGCTCGAGGAACTTTAATTTGCTTAACTTTAGCCCAAATTTTCTCTTTTAACCGAAAACATATACCCGATCGTACTTTTAATTGATGATCTGATTTGCTTGCAGTTTTTGTGTCTTTTTTGACCCTATGGGAAGAGGGAGGGGGGTTGCTAACAACAAAAAACCCCTTGGATACGGGCCTTACACCTATACTCAGCGTAAAAAAAGTCCATGAAATACCAATGTATTTTTGAAAAATTGGAAACCTGCTCGGCAAAACGTAAAGTTGTCACATCAAAATTAAACATTTCCATATCAAATGGTAAATGCTCACGACCAAACCGAACCGTACAATTATAAGTTTTCAAGACGATTTTTCTGAACCACCAAATTTTAGTCCAATATGATAAAAACCATCTGAAATATAGTTTTTTTATTGATTTGTGGGCGGTAAAAGTGGGTACTCGAAAAAAAATCTACTGCCAAATTTTAAGCTCAATTGACCCAGCAGTTTTGGATTCTATAGCCATCTGACAAATATTGCTATGCTTTTCATATACATAAAAGTGCTCTCTTACGGAAGCTTTTCGGAGTTTAAGCAGTTTTTGTTCTATTTCGGGGACAGGAGAATCTTCATACCAAACTTCATCACAATCGGTCGAGTCGTTCAGCCAGAAACATATTTTTGCATAAAGTACCCTGCATAAGCAGCCTATGTTCTATTCCGCGATCAGGACAATCTTCTTAAAAAATTTCATCAATATCGGTCCAGTCGTTTAGCCAAAAACTTATTATTGCATAAAACTCGACAAAAACGCCAAAACTATCCTATTTTTCAAGCTGAAACCAAACATAAAAAAAAATAAATTACTGGCCATTTCAGCCCTTGAAAGGACTTTGACCTAGCTTCTTATGATCAAATGTGTTGTGCGTGTTATTAAGTTTGTACACGATTGAACGAGAAATGGACCTACAGGCTTAACGCTGACTCCGAACGGTGATGAACGAAATGTTCTTCTTCTCAAGAAGCTTTACATGGCATTTTTTTATTACTCTCTGAGGTTTACCATTGTCTGCAGAGAGGAGGCGGCCGTACAGAAAAATTATTTTAATTCAAATAATTTTCTGTCGCTGCTGGGATTCGAACCTGGGTCTCCAGGTTCGTTGACATAGCGGCCACGCACTTTAACCAACTACGCCACGGACGCCACTGAAACCAACCATACATATTCATAAAAATTCGCTGAAATCGGTTGGGAGGTTTCGAAGATTAGTGAACACAAACATGGTGACATGGAATTTCAATATATTAAGATTAAAAGTGAAGCAAAGTTCAATAGATTAAAGAAATAAGAAAACAGGAACATAAGAGAAAATAATTGGAGCGGGAGAATAAAGTTACTTAGGAGTAGAGAAAAAAGAAAAAATAGATTGCCTACAAGAACCTCACCTAGAGATTTTCTTTGCGGTAGAGCATTCTATAACCTAATGGCGTTGATGAAGAACGGGTGAGAAGATAATAGCGATCTGTGCCTCAGAACTATTAACACATTAATTTTTCATAGAGAAATCCAACTATTTTTTTTTTGAATAAACTAATGCAGGCACATACAGTTCCTGGCCTTCAGATAGGTAATCAAGTTACATCTAAGTATTGCATAGACAGGCCATCAAATATACGAAGACCATACACATAGTGCGTGACGTAATTAATAACAATTTAAGGTTTTAACTGGGAAGAAGAGTCCAGTTTACTGTATACGAGGGGTACTACATATTCATATTTCGGGAACTGGCAACACTAATGTCAAAAGCCAAAATCTGGCATCACCATAATAAAGTTTGATATTTGTTAGCATAAGTGTTCTCACAACGTTTTGATGTACAAGTGCTATTTGTTTTGTTTACAGTGAGTTAAGAAAATCAATTTGTTCAAAAAATTGACATTTCAAGAGAAGGTTTTCGTTGGATTATTTTTCACAACTTTCGACGTGGATGATCTCAACAAGAATGTGTCGATGAACTCAGTTCTTTGTATGACGATAAAGCACCATAAAAAACCACAGTATATCGCTGCTATAGTGAATTCAATCGTGGTCGTAGTTCGGTCGCCGATGAATTCCGTAAAGGTCGTTCAAAATCGGTTGTTGTGCCACAAAACATCGATGCAGTACGTAAACTAATAATGCAAGATCGTCATGTGACATATCGTGAGATAGAGCCATCCTTGCACATATCATAGAGGTATTCTTGCACATTGATCATAAGAAGCTAGGTCCAAAGTCCTTTCAAGGGCTGAAATGGCCAGTTATTTATTTTTTATTTTTATTATTCTTGCTCATTAGTTCCACTTCAATACATTAGATTTTGCATGAAAAAAAATTTGCTCTCGTTGGATACCCCATAATTTATCAATTTCAATTTCAATTTAATAAGTAATAAAGTTCATATGTAAGACAGAGTCTTTTAAATGCAGTAAGAACAATATAATAACAACGAGTTATAAACAACTGATAAATACATATAAATTAAAATATAAAAAAAAATATTTAGAGATTTAATTACAAAGTAATACGAAATATTATAACCAACAAGTAGACATTACAACAATTCGAAGTGACCAAAAGTTATTAGTTAAAAATCATTCTTATTCTAAAAAAATAAAGAAGAGGATAGTATTAAGAAAAAGTTCATAAAAAGTCTCGCGTCGATTGGTGTAAAGAAATAATTAAAAAGTTCAATCATGGTGCTTCAAAAGACTTGTATAAAATTGTGACAGGTGACGAATCATGGATATATGCGTATAAGCCGGAAACAAAACAGTAATCGACCGTGTGGGTATTCCAAGACGAGGCAAATCCAACAAAAGTTGTTGGCGCACGAAGTACTGCGAAGCAAATGGTCGCCTGTTTCTTCCACCGAATGGGTCATGTGGCCACTGTTCCGCTTGAGCAACGTAGGACGGTCAATTCTGAATGATACACGACCATTTGTTTGCCGGAAGTCTTCGGAGAAATTCGCAAAAGCAACCGCCAAAGACGAATCATTGTCCATCATGACAATGCGAGCTCTCACACATCTCGTCAAACATGTGCGTTTTTGAGCAGTGAAAACATCGAATTCATGACTCAATCTCCATACAGTCCTGATTTGGCACCCAATGACTTCTTCTTGTTCCCGAATATCAAAGGTAAACTACGTGGTCAACGATTTACGAGCGCCGCAGAAGCAGTTGAAGCCTTCAAAAACTATGTTGTAAAAACTAATGGAAAAACTGCTATGACAAATGGTTTGAACGAATGCAAAAGTGGATTGATCATCAAGGGGAATAATTTTAAAAACAATAAAGCCATTTTCATTTTTTTTATTTGAACATTTTTATTTTTTTTTTAAATCCATTTTCATTTAAAAATGTTTGTTGCTATGTGCTATTCCCGAAATATAAATAGTACCCCTCGTACTACCTCAGACTAGGTTATCACAGGTAGAACAAGTTGTATTACCAACTTACCCCTAATATTAATTGGAGTCACACTTGCAGACAATCTTAAATTACGCAAGACATAATGAACTTTTTTAACAATATTACGGGTATTCACGATTTGATGCGAATTGCAAAAATGCGAAAATTCAAGATCACACTAACGCGTGAACATTAATATTGCAACTTCAGTGTTGCGAGTCTGTTGATACAACAACTGAAAGAAATATATTCCCAACTTATTTCAAAATCACAAAAAGTAATTAAAATCAACGTACAAACGTAGATTGTTTTAGTTTTACCCTGATGGCAACTATGCTTGGAAACAATTAAAACATAAATCAGCTGTTTCGGGTCACTGCTTGTGCATTTTCGCAATAGGTTCAGGCATGTTTTTTTCGGTACAATTGTACTATTTTGGTATAATTTTACACCATTCCTACTTTCCTACTACCGGAGCGTTTTCGATACCTTCTATTTCGCTCAATGAAAATGTGTACGTTTTTAAATTAGCATTTTTATAAAATGCAACACTTATAAAGTAACTTATTTTTTCATATTTTTGCACCCCTGGTGATTTACTTAGGAATCAATCAAATTCATATATAGGAGGATTTTTTAAGAGCTTTCGAATTTTATTAAAAAAAAAACATAAAATTTAGAGAAATGTTTGAAATCTTTATTTGAGTCGATAGAACGATCTATATAATTCAATGTTTAAAGACGATTTCATGTAAATATTGACCGCGGCTACGTCTCAAATGGTTCATACTGGGTCCAATTTTGGCACACTCTCTCCAAGATACCGGTCGGTATCTCACGAATAATTTCTTCAATATTGGCTTCCAGTTCCAATTCTTGCACCAGCTGTATTTTAAATGGCTTAACACCCAAATCCTTCCGCAAAATTTTCCATGTAGTGAAGTAACAGAGACCCAATTGCTGCGAACGGCGTCGAATCGATGACTCATGGACAGCAACAACACTGTCGGATACATCTACGATATTTTCCTCTGTCCGCACTCTACGTAACATATGCGTGTTGGTGGTTTTATGTCCAGTAATATAAATTTCGTACGAAATTTAGTCACAAGATTCAGAATAGCCGCTTCAGAAGGTCGCCCAAACTGACCATACAATGGAAGAAGTGCACGATGCACTTTCTTAACCGATAATGAGTTTTGATAATAAAATTCAATAATCTGCAAGCGTTGCTCGTTTGTTAGTCGATTCATGGTAAAATTATAGACCAAACTGAATATGTTTACCAGTAACATGTAACACGCCAACAGCTGCGCTGCCAAAAACAGTGTTTCCAAAAAGAAAGTTGCTAAAAAATTACCCTTTAAAAATAATTTTCTAACATCTATTGTTGTTCCTGTGGTTTTATTTAACGAATATCGTCAAATTTGATCGTGGCTGGGTTGTGAATTCAGGCGAGCATTCAGTGCAAAGGTTTCTTTCTTTTGAGTTAAAAGTTTCCTTAAAAGTGATCAGTTTTGTGCACACGCAAATTGAATACTTTATACGCAATCATTAGAGAAATACGCTGGACGCAAAAGGGATATATTTATATAGAAGTAACTAAAATTTAAGACCAAACCTTTTGATAGCAATCTATTTTTTTTTTATTTTTGAAGATGTACAGAGAAGCCGCAACAATTTTTGGAAAATGCTGAAAAAGATGAAGATTTGTCTCAAATGTATGCAAAAGTTATAAATGTATATTATTATAGGGTGTTTTTTTTAGGGGTTTGTTTTTCGAATAGAGATAAAACACAAGAAAATCGTTTTAATGTCCATCAATTTGGCTTTATTGGAAGGATAATTTTATGCCATTAATGTTTAAATATGATTTCGGGCATGTGGCCGCCGCGGCTGGCTCGAATAAAGCCAATTCTACACCACTTCAACCACTTTTTCGAGCATATGGGGCCGTATGTCGGCAATAACGCCACGAATGTTGGCCTCCAAGTCCCCTAACGTTTCTGGTTTGTTGGCGTAGACGAGCGACTTTACATATCCCCAAAGAAAATAATCCAATGGTGTCAAATCACACGATCTTGGTGGCCAATTGACAGGTCCATTCCGCGAAATTATGCGCTCATCGAATGTTTCCTTCAATAAATCGATTGTGACGTGCGCTGTGTGGCATGTAGCGCCGTCTTGTTGGAACCACAACTCATCCACATTCATGCCATCCAATTCGGGAACAAAATAGTCGGTTATCATGGCTCTAAACCGGTCTCCATTAACGGTAACTGACTCTCCAGCACTATTTCGGAAGAAGTATGGCCCAATGACTCCACCAGCCCATAGAGCACACCAAAAAGTCAGTTTTTGTGGATGTAATGGCGTCTCAAGGATCTCATGTGGATTCTCTTCACTCCAAATGCGGCAATTTTGCTTGTTGACGTAGCCATTGAACCAAAAATGAGCCTCATCACTGAACAAAATTTTGCGATGAAAATCAGCATCGAGATCAATCTCATTTTCGGCCCATTTGCAAGCGTTGTTCTTTTGTCAACCTGTTCATGATGAAATGGCAAACCGAACTGAACATTAGAGTGGCCCTTAAATTTTTTTTTTAGAAATTGAACATGTGCGGTGCTCTCGTTTATTTCTTATCATATCAAAAGTATATTGTGAAAATTTCAAGAAAAAATATTAATATTTAGACGTGCCGCAAAGCGAAACTTAATTCAAAATATGCCTTTATATTGGAAAAAATTGTTTTTTTTCCAACAATAATTAAAATGAAGACAATTTAATGTTCTTTTCTAATCTACTCAACATAATATCGTATTTTACATAACATTATCTCTCAAACGAGCTATCATCCGTTGAAATTGGCTACAAAGTGAGAAAACTACAACTATTTGGTCGAGCGAAAAAAAAAATTTTAATTTTTTTCTAAAATTATTTTACTAACGTTCTGCAATTATGTTTAACCAATCAACTTATTACATTTAAGACAAAAAATATATATAATTGAATCTACTAAAAGTGAAAGCACTGGTTACCTTCTAACATAGATGTCCTTCAAGTATTATTTTTTAAGATAAAAACAGTGAAATTATCTTTGAATACAAGTGCAAGTCTTACTATAGAAGAATGCAAATTAATTAAACACTTGTACCTTTTTGTGTTTTTAAAAAAGTTTATTATTTTTTATTCACTTCACTTAAATACTCTAGGAACTCAACTGGCTGAGCTGGGCTAAAAACCTAACTGTGAAAATCAGTTCTTCTCTTATTTAAAGGCTTTTAATATAAACAAAACTGAGGATGGCTTGATCGCGTTATTATAAACAAAAGTATTTCATCACAAGATGAAATATTGCATCAGCCAGAATATTTGCTGACATAACAAATTTAAGCTTAAGAAAAAGAATCTTAAGACAAAACCATTCTTGAATCTTTAAGATACAATTTTCTTTACATTTACAATTTACTTATTGAATAAAGGGTGATCTTAATTTGCATAGATTTTTGGAAAAAGGCAAGCATACCTACCAGAGTTCCCCCATCGATGTGTTCAAAAGTTGTTAGATTTGCACAAATGTTCGAAAAATTTACAAAGAAGTCAGTAACGCACAACAGAAAAGCAGCAAATTAAGGAGACTTTATTCTGCGATGAATTTTACAATCTATTTGATATTTCACACAGGGACGTTCTGAACCTAATCCGAATAGAGGATGACAGACAGTTTTTACTACTCCAGAGAGAAAATGGAAGACCCGGTTGCATGATTGACGTTGCATGATTGACGTCTTAAGAGCATGGCAGAAGCTCAAACTTATTCGGAAAAAAAAGAAAAACAGAGGAAGCGCAAACTCGAGGAGAAGAAAGTATGATTTATAAAATAATTAAAAATTGGTTTAGCTTTATTATTTGAGTTTTACTACTCTGAAAAAAAAAGTTAGCTTAAAATTAAACACAATGTGTTGTTAAATTGACTTTTTTTTCATATGTTTTTCAAAATTTTTAAATACATTTGCTCTTACTTTGACGAAATTTGTTGCAAGCTATTTTTTAAACACAAATATCGTCAAATTAATAACAATTGTCATCAATTTTAAAACATTTTTTTTCAGTGTAGTATTATAATGTAGAAAGAGCACAGGAAAAATATTATATGAATTACAGTTTCCATGAGAATTAATACAACCCAGATAGACAAATATACCTTTTCTCCTCCTTTTGTGTTGTTCGACGAAAGTTTTCCAACAGAAATTAAAGTTGACATGGCTAAAAAAATCCAGGAAGATGACCAGTTTGAAAGTGATAGCAGAAAGAAAGTATTTTTATACAAACACCATCTTCTTTTGACTTTTTGAGACTTTTTATCACCATCATCAATGAAATTTTCCCAACGTTTCAAAATTGGAACAGATTTCCTTTAAGTACATTCAAAAGATTGGAAATCTCAAAAAGACTACACTGATGTTCTGAAAATCAGTACTTTTAGAGAAGTAATGACACATCTTAACATGCGGTTAAATTAATAACTGATTTTAATAGCCTCCTAACTAAGAACACAAACCAACAGGATTATCTCCTAAAAGTATATATGTATTTCTGATTATTTGATTGAGAATTTAATGATTATCTGGGACTATCGTAAGAAATATCCAGGATACAGTCGTGAAATTTTATTTTGACCCTACGAACAATAACTAAAGTAAAAACAATTATGAATAATAAACGGTGTTAAGTTTAAATAAAAAAAAAAAAATAAAATAATAAATGCATTGATTAAGATTTAATTTTATGTGGTTATTGTTGTGTTAGAAACGTACAAACTTTATACAATTTATAATTAGAAACATAATTTTTTTCAAAATAATTAATTTTACTTATGTATTTTCGAAAAAAGTATTTTTTAAAAATAGCTTTTTTGATCCACAAAAAATTTCGAGTTTTCGCATTTTTACCCGATTTCGACACATAATATCTCCTTGGAAAGAAATGTTTATGCTCATGCGCCAATAAAAGATTGAAAAAAAAAATTACATTAATTTCATTTGTTTTCGGAAAAAAAATATTTCTTAAAAACAATAAAAATGTAAATTTCGTATTAGTCAACTGTTTTCGACGAATGATAGCACGTTGGGAAAATAAATTAAATGCGATATTTTGTTTCGTTGATTAAAAAATCACACAAAATTGTCTTAATTTTAATTATTGTTGAAAAAAAACAATTTTTTCCAATATGAATGTGTATTTCGAATGAAGTTTCGCTTTGCGGCACGTCTAAATATTAATATTTTTTCCTGAAATTTTCAGAATATAATTTTGGCATGATAAGAAACAAACGAGGGCACCGCACATATTCAATTTATAAAAAAAAAAATTGCGCATACAGTTTAGGGCCAACCTACTGAACATAAATGACATTAGAGTTGCCAGATTTGACCACAAAATGCCAGTTTTATCTCTATTCGAAAAACAAACCCCTAAACAAACACCCTTTATAAGGATATCATTTATTTTCAATTGTAACGATCACTTAAATAACAAGCGAAAAAATATGAAGTAGCATTTCTTCAATCATGGAGGTCACAGTTTCTTTGGAGGGAAAAGAAAATTCGTTATAAGGTCAGACGCGCAAGCTGGGGGCCTTGCGCATAAAGAACGTAATTCTTTAGCAAGCGTTGTTAGAATATATATCGCGACAATTTCATATTGGAAACAATGCCACAATATTGATTTTAGAAATTATATATTAAATGAAAAATGTTCTGTAAAAAAAATTTAGCTGACAGTTATTGCTTGACTGAAAGATTCTACCATAAACTTATACGTTGTTTGCTTTATTTATTTGCTTTTTTACTAACATATAAGAACAGCTCTTAACTTGTTGTTTATTAGTTGAGGTTGTTTGTTAGTTATTAGTATGTTTATTAGTTTAAGTTCATAGTTTTTATTTCCAAGCTTTAATTGTGGCGGTCGTGGCGCAGAGGGTAGAGTGCATGACCCATACGCCAGAGAACCCTGGTTCAATTTAATTTGACACGGAAAGTTTTTTCAATTGAATTAATTTTTCTGTTCGACCGTCACCTCTCTGCAGACAATGGTAAAAACCTCACAAAAAATAATGTCATGTAAAGCTTCTTGAGAATATGCACGATAGCCGTTCGGAGTCGGCATAAAACTAGTAGGTCCAGTCCTCGATCAATTGTGTAAAAACATTTAATAACACGTACAACACAATTTAATCATAAGAAGTTCGGTCAAAGGGCTGTAATGGCCAGTTTATTATTATTATAAGCTTTTTTTGATATCAATGAATTTTAATTTTATGAATTTTATCAGACATGTTGGCTACCTTATTAAAAATGTTTGTGATTTATTATTATATTATAAAAATTTAGACCTTTTGTTAAAATAATTGAACTGTTAACACACAAATGAATTTAAATAAAAGTTTCTTTTTTATTAATTCATTCGATACTATTTTCTTTCATTTAGTACAATTTTCTCTGCATTTATATACCAAATTGAAAAACTCATTTATCAACCCTGAATAGGTTTGAGCAGTGCGTAATTTACGAAAAGTTGTAAAATTGCTTCTAATCTGTTTGTTGTTGCAATGATGCGAAAATTCGCAATTTGCATTTTCGCATCGTCGCAACAGCATTTCGCACCAACCCGTGAATACCCCTATTATTTTTATAATAAACACAGGAAAGCGAAGATAATACAAATACTTAAGCTTACGACACAAGTGTAGATGATTTACTTTATCAAAAGCTTGCGAAAAGTCGAGCAAAGTAACGTCATAGTATTATCATAACGTGATAGCATCATATTTCTTTCGTATATCTTCGGTGACTTTAACAACAGCAGACGAACACCCATTTCCAGATTGAAAACCTGATTAAAAAGAGGTGAGCAGATTTTTAGCAACTAAATGATTTATTATTTGTTATTTGTCGAGCCATAAGTTTCTCACAAGCTTTAGCTAATGGCTATTATAAACTTATAGGGCTAAAATCGTTGACATTAGTTGGGATTTGCTTCTTTGTTATCAGAAGAACCATGGCAACAGGTGTTAAATTATTGTAGATCCTCCTCAGATGTAGATGCGGAGTTCCGTCATATCCACTACTTTAAAATGCATAATTTCTAAAAAAAATCTGTTATTTTAACCTTAAAAAATGTTCAATACTTAAATTTAATGAGCCTTATTTTATTTATTTACCTGCTAACTTATACAAAATAAACAAGCCAGTAACATGTATTTGTATAGTAATTATTTTAAATATTACAATAATGTTTTTAATATTTTAAAAATTAAAAAAAAAAAAAAATAATAAACAAAAAAAATATATATGTACTAATTGGACATTTTCCTCAAGTTTTGACTCAAAGTTAAAAGCCATTGAATGTTCAACAAAAATAATGATCCCGTTGGATTAGGGTTGAGTTTGGTGCATAATCTTCCGCTGACTGCTTTCCACACAGATTGCAAATGAAGTCAGCCATGTTCTTCAACTTGATTTCCATGATTATCCTCAATAAAGTGCATTAACAAACCCAAATTAAGAACACGTTAAGGTTAAGTGTTCCACTTACTGATCACTCTAATCACCCTGATCAGTACAGTTTAAAGTACTGCGTACATGTACCATTATTAAAGCTTTATTCTCATCTCTTTAACTCAAATTAATAGCTTCATTTGCCTTGTGCTGTTCTCACAAAATATTTTGAAAATGGCTTAAGTCGTAAGCCGTACTTAAGTAACTCTATTAAGCGGTACGTAATCGTGCACGAAATTGCGTCGCTATGGTTAACAATTTTGCTGCCGTAGCTTGGAGTCAACTTATTATGATAGTATATTATTTGGAGCAATAAAATTATGATGTACCTAAGCCACACTGGCTGGGTGGAAGACGATTGTATGGTTAAGGGGTAAAAAAAGAAGCTGAAAAGTTGCAGTATATTTTAGTGAAGTGAAAGATGATGTTGAATGGAAATAAAAAAAATTTGAATGGCTCAAAGATAATTTGCGATGCTAATCGTAGATTTGGAGAAAGGGCAAATAGCCATTTTTGTGCAACCTTTTGTTTTCTTAAAGCTTGAAAAGTGTGTAATCGGGTTAAAATAAAAACGCAACAATAAAACAATTTACGGTATTTTTTTTATGAATATCTTGGATGCAGTTGCTTCAAATAAGTATAAGTTTTCCCATTTTTAATAAAATATATATAAAAAATAGACTTTTTAATTATGCACTGTGCCACGCTTAAAACTGATCAAATTTTAAAATTGAAATGTATTACAACTTTAATGGGGATAGGTTGGGTTAATGAGGGCTAAAATTGATCACATATAGTACAAATCAGTTCGTACTCCTAGCTAAAGTGAAGATTGAAAGTTCGCATCATTCGGAAACTTTTTTTGAGTCGTTATATTAAGGAATTTAGATGTGCACATTTCTTAATGTGAGGGAACGAGAAGAAGTCATTGGGTATCAAGTCAGGACTGTAAGGCGGATGACCCATCAATTACATGTTTTGAGTGCTTAAAAACTCTTTTGTTTCAGCTGATGTGTTGTGATGGAGAATGCTCTTCGTTCGTTGGTTTTCCTCAATTTTCAGAAGACTTCCGGCAAACAAATGGTTGAGTACCATTCACAACTAACAGTTCTCCGTTGCTCTGGTGGTACAGTAGCCGGCTATGTGGTTTTTCTGAAAAAAAACTGGCAATCTGTACCTTGGATGTTCTCCGTCCGCGAGCAATTTTTTCGGGTTTTGCTCAATTTGAAAGAACCAAATAGTGGATTGCTGCTTTTTTTCGGGCTCATAAGCGTAGATCGATGATTCGCCACCAGGGGCGCCGGAAGCGGGGGGCAGGGGCAGTCGCCCCTCGGTAAAAAGCTCTCACAATAATTTTTTTAATACAAATATTTTTATCCAATTCAATTCATGTTAATTACATATTCAATTCATATTCACTTCATGTTAATTACATTTTTATTCATTTATCCCGAAAGGATAGGAAGAAATATTTCGGAAATATTTAAGTTTATTGCTTTCACCAATTTTATTCTCGTTTTGAAAAAACTTTTTTTCACTTGTTTCTAACCCGTGGAGTCCATACTAGTACAAATTCGCACCAGAAAAAATAAAGCGGTTGTTTTGAAAATTATAAATTTAACTATAAACTAATAGCTTTTTCGTTTCATATTGAATTTAAATCTAAAGCTAGGGTTGAGCGTAATTTACAAGATGACAAAAAAGTTAAATGCGCCACTTGTAATGAATTTTTTCACTGCCACTGTGTGAACATAAAGAAAGCTGATCTAGAGTTCATGCAAAAAAACAAGCAACCATACAAATGCGCGAAGTGTCTATCAGCTCGTCGGGAATCGATCGTCCGTTCACCGCCTATTAAGCCCAATGCGAATTCGGCAGATACAAGCTCTAGTGTGACTGGCTCTTCAATGACTGGTAATGCTTCAACACCTCCGGTCAGTGTCAGCACTAAACATGTTAGTGAAAAATTTTCGACATCGACTTTGCTTGCTCTTATTGATCAAAAGTTTGAGAAGCAGAATGAAAGGTTTGAACTGCGCCTTTCAAAGCACAGTGAGCAGATAACCTCCCAAATTAAAGATGGGCTCACATCTGCAATACATGAGAGTGAGCTCAGAGTTCTAGCTGAGCTACGTCAAAATGTTGCTGAAATACGCAGCGGCTTGCAAGCGGTTACTAGTAGAGTCACGCAACTAGAGAAGATTGCTCTTGAGGTTAACACGTTAAAGGAGGGTATCAGTAATTTTAAAACTGAGCTTGACAGATTGAATTGCTGCACGCTTCTTGAGCAACAGGGTACTGTTGCTGCGGGAGAGGTTCTGCCATTCCGGAAGGGTGAGGTTGACTGTCTCAAAAAAGAGGTTGTTGAATTAAAGTCCCAACTGGCTTAACAAGACAATGCTGCGGTTTCCTGTGACCTTCGACTAAATGGTATTCCATTCTTTGAAGGCGAAAACCTGGGAGGAATATTGAGTCAAATCTGCTCTGTTGTAAACATTCGGCTTCCCAGTGTCAAAAACATGTTCCGGCTGAATCAAAAATCTAGTACTCAAAACAATAACAAAGATTCGACAATAATTGTTAAATTTGAAACGCCTTTTGACAGAAATTTCTTTCTGAGCTCTTGTGCTAAATATCGGCGAGAAAGCAAAGATTTACTACGTCTGCAACATGTTGGTTTTCAGTCAAACAAACCAATATGTGTAAATGAAGGTCTGACACGTACAAATTCTGCTATTCTACAGCACGCGTTCGTTACAAAAAGCAAAATTTACTATCTGCAGCTTTTACTCGTCGTGGGATCGTGCACATTAAGCCTCACGTTAATGATAATGCTTCATCGGTTGAATCCTTGGCAAAGTTGGAAGATATTATTGAAACTATTAAAAGCGGCAGTGATCCCGGCGATCCTGGTGCAGCTCATAACTCGCATTGTTTTCGTGACATCACAAATTAGTATCTCGATTGTTAGTTTCACTACTTTTTATTATAATTTTATATTTTTATATGTTACAGCAGCGAAGAAAATCTGTTTTATCATTAAGCACGCGTTAGTTATAGTTCCTTGTTTGCTACACTTTAAGCATGTTGAGTTCTTCAAGTTCTGAAGATTTTCGTTCCATAGACAACAGCTACAGTATGATTCGAGTACTCTCTAAGCAAAGGCCTGGGTTAAAAATTTGCCACATAAATGCTCAGAGCATGGTTAACAAGGTAGATGAATTGCGGTATGTGTTTGAAGGCTCTGGTATGGATGCTGTTTGTGTAAGTGAGACATGGCTCAATAAAGATATGTCAGACGCTTTGTTCAGTTTGAATGGTTTCAAAATCTTTCGTGTGGACCGAGTTGGTCATGCAGGCGGAGTAGCAATATATGTAAGAGAAAATGTTATGTGTAAAATGCTCTGCAAGTCGTCACTTGATAGTGTAATTGAATATGTCTTTGTAATTATTTCCAATGGGGATCAAAATTTGCTTCTTGGGTCAGTTTATCGACCAAACCGAACTGTTGATTTCTCACCTCTTTTTAACACACTGGAAAACATTACACTTTCCTTCAGTGAAATAATTATAGCTGGCGATTTTAATTGTAACGTCCTAGCAGACAATAATCTGGTGCAAGATATGAACAGCTTAGGTTTATTTCCTGTAAATACTACAACGCCTACTCACTATACAAAAACTACCAATACTGTCCTGGATTTATTCTTCGCAAGTGTTAAAACTAGAATACTTCTTTACGATCAACTATCCGTACCTAATTTTTCAAAGCATGACCTAATTTTTCTTGCCTATGACTTCCGACTCAAGGACACTGTTAACTGTTACAGCTAACGCGACTTCAATAGCATTGACTATGCCAGACTTGAAACTGCAGCATTGAATATACACTGGGAATTAATTTTTCATATGAACTCATTTTCCGATCAAGTTGAATTTCTTCAAGACAATATCAATAAACTCTTCAATGAGTTTGTCCCTCTAAGGCATAAAACATTTTATCATAAGCAACGGTCTTGGTTCAATAGAGTCATTGAAAACTTGATATTACTGCGAAATAAAGCATACAATCGTTGGAAACGTTTCAAAACTCCAGGCTTATATGAGGAGTTCAAGATCCTACGTGCGAGACTTGTGAAAGAAGTTAAAGCAGCAAAAAGCAATTACTATGGTAGTAAGTTTGGCTCAGTGGTCAACAGTAAACAGAAGTGGCAAGTGATTCGCAATATTGGTCTTTGTCAAAAAACCTTCAGCTCCATTGACAATGTGGACGTAGAGGATCTGAATAAAATATTTTCTGACATTCCCATGCCTTCGGTTAGTCATAATGCTTATACATGCCCAAATACTAACATCTCTTGTAATATGAACTCCAGCTTCAGTTTCTCTTGCGTCTGCCAGGTTGATGTTCTAAAAAGTATCTTAGGAATCAAGTCGAATGCTATTGGGCATGATGAAGTCAGCCCCATTTTTCTAAAAATTTTGTTTCCGAGGATACTTCCATATATTACTCACATTTTTAATTCTGTGCTCACGAAGTCAATTTACCCAAAAGGATGGAAGAAAGCTAAAATTATCCCAGTACTGAAATCACATAACGAGTTTCGCCCCATAGCAATCCTGCCATTCTTATCTAAAGCGTTAGAAGTGTTAATAAGTCAGCAAATCAACTCTTACCTGCACAGAAATGGTTTTATAACTGACAGACAATCGGGCTTTAGGGCCAAACATAGTTCCATCACTGCTCTCATTGATGTATCGGAAGACTTGCGTGCTGGTTTAGATTACAATGGAGTTGGGATTTTAGTCCTTTTGGACCACTCTAAGGCTTTCGACACAGTCGGTCATGACATTTTAGTGACCAAGCTTCTTAAACTGTTTAATTTTACAACGTCAGCTGCGAATCTTATTGCCTCTTATCTTTATGAAAGGTCGCAAGCCGTTGTTGCTAATAATATCTCATCGGTCTTTCTTCCCATTAAAAGAGGTGTACCTCAAGGGTCTATTTTAGGTCCTCTGCTTTTTTCTTTATATATAAATGACCTACCTAGTGTCTTAGAAAATTGTAAGGTTCATATGTATGCTGATGATGTTCAGTTATATGTTAACTGTAAACGTGATCATCTTAACAACTGTGTATCCCATCTGAATAGTGTTCTTGAAAATATTGGTAGTTGGGCACTCAAAAATGGTTTAAGCCTTAATCCTAAAAAGTCTAAATGTCTAGTGATTACTAGGAAAGTTATTGATATTTCCACTGTAACTCCTCTTATACTAAATGGTAGTAATATCGAATTCGTAGACTCTGAAAAAAATCTGGGGGTGACATTCAACAGAACGCTTACTTGGAATAACCACATAAGTAATGTAGTCGGTAAGGTTTACGGCATGCTTCGTGTTTTATGGACGACGCAGTACTTTACACCTCCTCATATAAGAATGCTACTTGCTAAAACATATCTCATACCAACAATGCTATACGGATGTGAAATTTTTGCTAACAGTGATAGCCTAAGTAAAAACAAATTAAACGTTCTTTTTAACAATATTGCTCGCTACGTATTTGGACTAAAAAGAAGAGACCATGTTTCTCAGTATGCTAAACAAATCCATGGCTTAACCTTTGAAAATTTGTTGAACTATCGTACGCTTCTATTATTGCATAAGATTATTTGTAATGCAGAACCCAGTTACTTGTTTTTGAGATTGAATTTTTCTCGATCCAGCCGAACAAATAAAATTAATTGCTTACGTTTCTCTTGTTTGACGTCCGAAAGGCAGTTCTTCATTCATTCTGTACGTCTTTGGAACGTGCTTCCTAATAGTTTAAGATCGTGCAATAACGCTGTGCAATTCAAAAAAAAAATTAGCTTTACATTTGTCTTCGCTGTAGGTATTATATAATAGCTGAATATGTTAGATAATTAAATAATTTAAAGTTTGCTAATAGACTTAATGTTAATGTTTACTGTAAATTCTTAATGTAATACTTAATGTTTTATATCTGTACCTAATTTGGGCTTGAAAGTTTTTTTGTTGATAGTTTTTGGATCTGTTCCTTTTATTATCACTTATTCTAAGCTCAATCATAAATATAAGTATATTTAAGCTCTATACATAAGATAATCGATGTTTATACTTACACACTACCAGTACTGTTATTAAGGTTTTAAACTTTGTTGTGCTGGTTTTCGATATAATTAAATTAAATAAATAAATAAATGTTTTGTTTGTCTTTATCGAACTTATTTTTACATCAATATTTTCGTAATATTTTATTGATATTTTTTTTTTCTTAATGACATTTTTAATGTAATACAAAATGTTCTGCCCCCCAGTTGTACTGCCCACCCAGTTGAAATGAGCTTCCGGCGCCTTTGTTCGCCACCTGTGGTAATGTCGTAGATGTGTTTCAAACCACTCCCGCTGTATTTTTCCAGCATCTCCTTGCATAAATCGACCGTAAAATTATGAGGTATCCATTGGGAACATATCTTCCTAAAGTCTAAATGCTCATTTAAAATCAAATGTATGATAGCCTCACTAATGCCCAAGGAAGACTCCATCTCACGGTATTTCATATGCCAGTCTACTTGCAACAGTTCACGCACAGAATCGATGTTTTCTGTCATAACAACCGTTCTTGGATGCCCTTCACGATATTCGTTTTGGAGACAACGATTAACCCGCTCAAACTCATTGAACTCTTCATCGCCAAGAGCCGAACTAAGTTGATAGATGCACTTTTTTCTTTTCAAGCCACTTAGAAAATCGTAAAAAATCATCATCCGAAAATGTTCACATGTTAATTATATTTTTTGTTTTTTGCTAAAATATAATTGGTAAAGCACTGTAAACAACAAAATAATGTACGTGTTTTTCATTATTTTCTTAATGATTTTATTAAAATGTAATTAGTTCAACTAATACAAGGTTTCCCAATAACATCATATAAGCCATAACATCGTATAAGCTATTAGCGCTGTTTTCTAAACAGTGGTTTGCACAGACTTGATCAATTCAGTTTAATCCTGGCTTAAAAATTTCGATCACAATGTTCCGTATTGACGATATCTGTCACAACTTATTAAAAAAAAAACCTGTGATCTTTTTTGAAAAACCAGCCACATATTTCCCTTATAGCACCGATCTTTTTCACAAAGCGTACATTACTTACAAAATCTTAAAAAAGTTGAAGCAAAAGTATTGCATAGAATAGTCCCAATTACCAATTGAAGTCTATAGTCGTAAAGCTGTAAAGGTAGAAGCTCTTTGCTAAAACCATATCTATCTATATTCTCCTCTGAACTCAAAATTTGCAATGACAATAAAGCAGCAGTTCAAAATTACCCAAAATTAAACTCATGTTGACCTGATTCTGCAAATTCGACTTTATTAATGACTTAATCCACGCCGTAAGTAAGCCGTAAAATAAAAATAAGTAATTGTAAAGAAGGTGTGAATTCTAGAAGAGTTTTTTTTAGAGCAAATTCTAGGAAATATGGAAACTAAGCTTAAGATAGTTATTTTTAATACTTGTTTGTTCTTTGAGTATTTCACTGGAAATGGGGAGAGAACTACTTAAAGAAATTAACACTTAAACTACGTTTACCGGGGCATTTTTATGATCGCAACTGAGGCGTTGTTCAGTTCAACGGCAGCAGCTGTACCCCTACACCGAGAAAAAAACTTAATCGAAGACTTCGGCAGTTCTCAGCCTGTCAAGATCGTGGACAAGACAACAAGTTTGAACTGTTGATCCTTTACTTTTATGTGAATGATAAGCTACCATATAAATAGATTAAGAAATGTAAGTTGTATACTTTTTTTCATTAAGATTCAAAAGAAACCATTTTCTGCTTGGAAATTTTCATTGATAAAAGAGAGTTTCCTGTATGATATATCTATACAGTCGGAGGTATTGACGTTTTGGTTTTGGTTTTGGTTTTGTTTTTTATTGTGCTTTTACTTTTGCTATACTTTTCTGTTGTACATTAACATTTACCTTATAGCCATGCAACATATCCATGCAACGATAGTGCATTTGCACTACATCAAGTTATACATTGTGAAGCTTAACTAAATCGTGAAGTTATAGTTTTATTGTTATCATGTGATTAAAAACCGTACCTTTATTGTAGATCCATTGAATTAACCGTAGCATCAATAGTCACGGAGTTTTATTTCCATGCAATGTTTATTCATTGATATTGCATTTTTACTACATTAAGCGGTTTGTTACAATTTGATTTGGTTTGTGAGAAGTTTTCATGGTCCGTATTGTTTATTTATAGTTGATATCATAAATAGGTGTAGATATTTTTACCATGCGTAGATGCCCACAACCGATAATCGATCATTTTATATATAGCCTGGTTGGCTCATTGGTTAGAGCGCTCGCCTTGTGCCCGGTGGACATGGGTTTGAACCCCGGCCGCGAGAAATTTTTCGGCAAGTTCTTTTTTTCAGTTTTACTTAACTTAAGATATTAAAGGCTTAATATAAATAAACTAAAGTATATAAAACACAAAATTAAAGAAACAAAAAATAAAAACTAAATACTATATGGGTAAATTTCAAAAAATATGGATATGGCTGAAAAACTTTTTAATTTTTTCAACTTTAATATCGTTCAACTTTAAACAGGGACACTGTTATGAAAATTAATGTAGAATCCAAAATCACTGTTACGCTCCTTAAAAAATTTTGTTAAATTACATTTTTTTCATGTTTTTACAGAAGTGCAAAGAATTTTTGTCTTGAGTGTTGTAAAGAGTGATTTTTTAAGTGCCTGATAACTTTTTTTTTAAAAAAAACGCATAAAATTTGCAAAATCTCATCGGTTCTTTATTTGAAACGTTAGATTGGTCCATGACATTTACTTTTTGAAGATAATTTCATTTAAATGTTGACCGCGGCTGCGTCTTAGGTGGTCCATTCGGAAAGTCCAATTTTGGGCAACTTTTTCGAGCATTTCGGCCGGAATAGCCCGAATTTCTTCGGAAATGTTGTCTTCCAAAGCTGGAATAGTTGCTGGCTTATTTCTGTAGACTTTAGACTTGACGTAGCCCCACAAAAAATAGTCTAAAGGCGTCAAATCGCATGATCTTGGTGGCCAACTTACCGGTCCATTTCTTGAGATTAATTGTTCTCCGAAGTTTTCCCTCAAAATGGCCATAGAATCGCGAGATGTGTGGCATGTAGCGCCATCTTGTTGAAACCACATGTCAACCAAGTTCAGTTCTTCCATTTTTGGCAACAAAAAGTTTGTTAGCATCGAACGATAGCGATCACCATTCACCGTAACGTTGCGTCCAACAGCATCTTTGAAAAAATACGGTCCAATGATTCCACCAGCGTACAAACCACACCAAACAGTGCATTTTTCGGGATGCATGGCCAGTTCTTGAACGGCTTCTGGTTGCTCTTCACTCCAAATGCGGCAATTTTGCTTATTTACGTAGCCATTCAACCAGAAATGAGCCTCATCGCTGAACAAAATTTGTCGATAAAACACATTTCGAACCGAACACTGATTTTGGTAATAAAATTCAATGATTTGCAAGCGTTGCTCGTTAGTAAGTCTATTCATGATGAAATGTCAAAGCATACTGAGCATCTTTCTCTTTGACACCATGTCTGAAATCCCACGTGATCTGTCAAATACTAATGCATGAAAATCATAACCTCAAAAAAATCACCCTTTACTATAAAAATCTACTAAAAATATGCTTAAATTTAAATAAATTAAATTGTTGAGCTGTTTGAGCTGTTTGATTTATGTTTTGGTTGAATATTTTATTATTTTTTTTAAAATTACACAATATTCTCTCAAAAATCACAACTTTCTCAAGTAAGGGTTACTATGTTTCATAATTTTGGCATATGAAATTGTATAATTTTACTAGAAATAGAATTACAATAAAGCTCATTTGTGAGGCAATCTTCTTCTTGGATAAATTTTCAAAATGAGTTAATTAAGCAAGAAATTTTCATAGAAAGTTCAACACAACACTCAAGACAATTAGCAACACTCTGGACACAGTGAAACCAAAATTAATAATATAACAAAAATAAACATTTATTCTCAATTATTTTTAATGTTTTTTTTCTTTGTCTATAAAAAAAACGAAAAAAAAATTCTACTACGAACCTGTGTAAACTTCTTTGTAAACAGATCTTATCTTTTTAGACGGGTTTCGTTTTGCGTTTTCTTCAATTTTACAGTTTTCGCCTTTAACCCATGGCAATTGCATAACTTTCCTTTTAACCAATTATTATTTGCACAGTAGCAAGAGAGATTTTCATGCATTATTGTTCCTTGAGAGCATGAAACTATTTGATGAATATCTGTTCCTTGTATTGTTTTCAAATTTTTAGGCAATTGTTTATTAATGCAGAAAATTTGTTGTGCATTTACGTAAAACAATTCCACTTAACTTTGCCTTTAAGCGCATCGTGTTATTAAGTTTGTACACAATTGACCGAGAACCGGACCTACATGTTTAACGCCGACTCCGAACGCCGATGAACGGAATGTTCTTATTCTCAAGAAGCCTTTCATGGCATTTTGAATACTCTCTGAGGTTTGCCATTGTCTGCAGAGGGGTGGCGGACGTACAGAAAAAATCATTTTATTTCAAATAATTTTCTTTCGCTGCTGGGATTCGAACCCGGGTTCATTGACATAGAAGCCACGCACTTTAACCAACTACGCCACGGACGCCTCTATGATAAAAATCTATGCATTGCAAAAAAAATTATTTATTTTTTTTCATTTCTCAATAGAAATGAATTGTCGTTACATTTGGAGCTTTTTGTTTCAAAAAATCGAAAATTGAATCTAAATGTTCCCAAATTGCACCAAGACCATGGTAATTGAGCTATCTTAGGCTGAAAATTTTAATAAAATTAAAAAAAAATTTAATAATTCGGCGGCATAGACATTGGTGTTGAAACAACACTCAGGACTTTTTACCATTTTGTAAGAAATTAGTTGAAAAATTCTGCATTAAAAGCTCAGAATATAAGAAACAGTTGAAAACTAACTAAGAAATCAATTACAAACACTTTTTTTTTAATATCGGTATTCAAAACCGCAAAATCGGTGACAACACTCTTGACATATAAATATATACTTACCATTATCTGCTAATTATATTTCAATAAACACTTTGAAATGACACTTATTTAGTAAAACTGAAAGCGATAAATCTTGTGTTTTCTTGCAGTTATGCACTTGACGTCATATCAGTAACTGAAATAGAGATTAGAGCAAATAAAGTATAACATAACACTCCTGACACGGGCCGATGACAACAAAAATTTTGCAAAAAAATACTGTTATGTATACTTTAGAAATTAAAAACACCAAAAACTCTTTAATATTTATATTTGCATCGCAAATCAATGCATATTCTTTTTATTTCTCTTTCTTTTCGTTTTCTTTTTCTATATTGAACAACTGCAGGTAATAGTGGGGACAAATGATTTTCTATGAAACATATTAGAGAGGGGAGAAAATAATCGCTTGTAAATGTTAAACGATGAAATTTGCCTTAAATCCAAATGCCTTATTTACTTATACAATATAGTTCTTATATAACAACATTATTTTGATTTGTTTATTTTTGTGATTATTTTTTGAGAGAGAAGGCTGAAAAAAGCAGGGACAGAGAAAAGCCGTTGGTTTTGAAATTCACCCATATAAATTAATACCAATAGAGAAAAACGGGAATAAAATTGGTCTATAATATAATATTCTTAATATACATAATATAAATATTAAACCTAATATATATAATAAAATAAATACCTATTTCTTAAGGAAATAACTAAAATAGGAACATAAGTACCGTAGACAATCAGGCGATTAGCCTTAGATAGAGTTTCGCGTAAACGAAATGATCATTCGGTGATAGATTATTGGAAAGAAAAGAAGTCAAAAAAAAAAAAAAAAGAAAAAAAAATCAAAAAGTTAAGTGTCAAGTTTTTTTTAAAAGTGTTGAAAAGTTGTGAAGTCCTAAGTGAAGGACTTAAGGACTTCACCTTAAGACATTTAACATAAGGTGAAGTAGTAAGGATATTAACTTAAACAGAACAGAAAACTGAGGGAAAATTTTTAACTACTCATAGGAAGGTAAAAGGAAATTCGGGCGAGTTTTGTTTTTGGATAAGCCAAAGGAAACCGTAAGCTAATACCTAAGCAAATAAATATTAAACTGGAAAGGAAAACAGGTAACTAATTATTCATTTTTTTAAGGATCGGCTGGCTATAGTGAAATTGTTTCAGGATTGAACAGCAGATTCTGAGGTTTTTTTTATATAAATCCTGAGGTTTTAGCTGTTATATACATAGTCGTGTTACCCATTCTACCCATTCAGAGGGGAACTAAATAAATAAATCTGAGTCATAATAGTTGTAAACCCAGGAGAAACAACCGGTTGTCGCACATTGGGGAAAGGGGACTCAAGTAGATTTTTTTTTAAATTTAAGTGTAATACTATTACTAAAATAAATAAGTGAAATAAAATTGTTTTAAATAAATGAAATTGTAAGAAGCTAAGTACTTTTGTTCTTGTTTAACTAAAAACGAGCTGCAACCTAAGTGGAAATTCGCGATAGTTTTTACATTAGGTGCGGATCTCAGGATGTCACGTGGCGCCCAGAATTAATTTAAATCAATATTCTTTTTTTGGCTCACGACCCATCACCATTGAGTCAGCCGACCCTGAGTTCTCGCTTACATAATTCTCGCAGCGACACCAGAAAAACGTAACAGGTTGCTACCATAATGTCATGGTGCCAAAAAATTGTTTGTTTATATAATTTTAAGGATAAGGACCAATTATTGCTGTCATAATATTTACGTTGCGCCTCCACTGAGCGAATAGTAATTCTGTGCAACAACATTGCATTTCTGTTGCATAAACTGCTATCTCCGCGACCTGACGACTTTGTTTTTTGGCCAAGTATAAGTCCTTCTTTCGTGTCATTTAATATTAACTGTGGCACATATATCTATTTACCGATTAACGGCGTTGCCTGATTATTGCATTTTCGATATTGAAGGTGGTTTCTCCGCTGCCTCATAACGTCACAAATTGTTTTCTATTCTTGTCGTCAGGGCAAAGAACCAGCCCTTACTGGCACATAATATTTTTTACCGTTGCACTTAAACTCAGCTATTTATAATTTCATGTAACCGATTTGCAGTTTCTTTGCTTAACCCATTAACGCCCATAGCAAAACGACGGTATGTTTTTATAATTTTTAATCTAATATATAAAATTCTTCTGTCACGGGGTGCGTGATCGAACTCCTCCGAAACGGCTCGACCGATTTTCGTGATCCTTAGCGAGGATATTAGTCAGGGGTGAGAATCGAACAACATCTATTTTTCATCCCCCTAAAATAAGGGGGCGTGGCACCTCCCATACAACCCAAATCTACGGTAGCGAATAGCTCTGAAGTTATAGGTCGCATAGCATCGGAATTCGGTGTTCTACCTCAATTTACAAGAGCCGTTCCACAGGAAAATTTTATGGGCGTTGGACGTGGGGCGTGGCACTTTTTCAGCAGACCAAATTTTCGGTATAACTTTCGAGCTATAAGTCACACATTAATGCAACTCGGTTAGAACGTTCTATTTAGTTGTGTCTTTCGACTGGCAAAATTGAGCAAGTATAGGCCAAAGGGGTGTGGCACCGCCCATACAATTCAAATTTATGATATCGAATAGCTTTGGAACTAAATGCCGTATAATAATGAAATTCAGTACGGAGTTGCCACTTGGTGAAATATTTCTACTATAAAACTGGGATGGGCTTTGGAAAAGGGGGTGTGGCCCCGCCCATACACTTTAAATTTTTGATATCAGATAGCTTTGGAACAAAAAGTCGTATAACAACGAAATTCAGTATGGAATTACTATTGGGTGATATCCATCAACTAGAAAACTGAGACGTCATTGAACAAGGGGGTGTGGCTCCGCCCATACAAGCCAAATTTGCGATATCGAATAACTTTGGAATTATGGGTAGCATAGCCTCGAAATTTGGTTATCAATTTACACGAGTCGTTCCACTTAGAAATAGAGATAGCGATAGAGATAGAGATAGAGATAGAGATAGAGATAGAGATAGAGATAGAGATAGAGATAGAGATAGAGATAGAGATAGAGATAGAGATAGAGATAGAGATAGAGATAGAGATAGAGATAGAGATAGAGATAGAGGTAGAGATAGGGATAGAGATAGAGATAGAGATAGAGATAGAGATAGAGATAGAGATAGAGATAGAGATAGAGATAGAGATAGATATAGAGATAGAGATAGAGATAGAGATATAGATAGAGATAGAGATAGAAAAAGAGATAGAGATAGAGATAGAGATAGAGATAGAGATAGAGATAGAGATAGAGATAGAGATAGAGATAGATATAGAGATAGAGATAGAGATAGAGATAGAGATAGAGATAGAGATAGAGATAGAGATAGAGATAGAGATAGAGATAGAGATAGAGATAGAGATAGAGATAGAGATAGAGATAGAGATAGAGATAGAGATAGAGATAGAGATAGAGATAGAGATAGAGATAGAGATAGAGATAGAGATAGAGATAGAGATAGAGATAGAGATAGAGATAGAGATAGAGATAGAGATAGAGATAGAGATAGAGATAGAAATAGAGATAGAGATAGAGATAGAGATAGAGATAGAGATAGAGATAGAGATAGAGATAGAGATAGAGATAGAGATAGAGATAGAGATAGAGATAGAGATAGAGATAGAGATAGAGATAGAGATAGAGATAGAGATAGAGATAGAGATAGAGATAGAGATAGAGATAGAGATAGAGATAGAGATAGAGATAGAGATAGAGATAGAGATAGAGATAGAGATAGAGAAAGAGATAGAGATAGAGATAGAGATAGAGATAGAGATAGAGATAGAGATAGAGATAGAGATAGAGATAGAGATAGAGATAGAGATAGAGATAGAGATAGAGATAGAGATAGAGATAGAGATAGAGATAGAGATAGAGATAGAGATAGAGATAGAGATAAAGATAGAGATAGAGATAGAGATAGAGATAGAGATAGAGATAGAGATAGAGATAGAGATAGAGATAGAGATAGAGATAGAGATAGAGATAAAGATAGAGATAGAGATAGAGATAGAGATAGAGATAGAGATAGAGATATAGATAGAGATAGATAGAGATTGAAATTGAGATTGAGATTGAGATTGAGACTGAGTTTGAGATTCAGATGGAGATAGAAATTATTTCCGCTACGACAGCAACGCGTCGGGTACCAGCTAGTTATAAATATAATTAAATAGAGTAAAAGTAAGTTATAAAATAAAAAAATTAAAAATAAAATGGAAGAAAAGTTGGAAAATCACCTGTACACGGTTGTATACAACGGGATGATCAGGTATGAAATTTTAATAATGAAGTGTAAGACTTTGTCATTGAAAAATTTCTCAAACAGCCTTGTTTGAGCCAGGACTAAAAGTTTCAAGGCAATCTGATATGTATTGTTGGCTTTCTTGGATTACTTGTGTAATTTTATGAACTTTAGAACAAATATGTTGTATTTTTCTCCAAGCATGAGTTTGAGCTCATCGTTTTTAGCTCGTTTTGGGGAGTGGAACATGGGTAGAAAGGGGTTCATCGTCGCTAACATTCCGCTTCGACTCTTCATCGAAACGTTGACGTTGACACCGTAATAATTCAACCATACCTGGTATATCGCATGGAAATACCGAAGAAACCAAATCATCTTCTGCACCTTTTCCTTGACACTTACAACAGCAGGATCAGCTGGAACTACGATCAAGTCAAGCTCCGTGTCGTCATCTTTTGCAGTCATAATGGATTGAACAGCTTCTTCTAGCAGCAGGTAGTCATTGTGGGACGATAATCGGTAATTTCGGGACATCTTCAATAAACCAACACTTCCCAAATAAAAAATGATTGATAACCATTTCTCCCATTGTACACAAGCGTGTACACTAACATTGCTGATCACTTTTTGCTACATAATACTACAAAATTTGATATTATTTTATCTTATTCTAATAAATAACAACATAAACTTACCATTAAATGGAAAATTTAATAAATTTTGAGACAAATTTTTAAAATCTGGTAAAAACAATGACCGGCATAAGTTAGTTTGAGAATAACATAAAAAAAAAAATGCACAAATGGATATTTATTTTCGCGCGAACAGCCAATTTTGTTCTATTTTATAACTACTAGTGACATTAAGTTTCAATTTTAATAAACAATTCGATTAGATATTTATAGTTGCGTTCACGATCCATATTTAAACACCTGTACACGCGCGTGTACAGAAGACGCTAATGAGTTAAGCAACTCCCTCCTTTTTCCGATGACGTTATTATTATTTTCATTTATTTTTATCATCAGGTTAAAGAATTAACCTTTAATGTCGTACGATAACCTTTTTATAAGCACATATACTTAGCGAGTTACAACTCCGTGCAATGCCGATAGGTTTTTTAAAAAAATGCTTTTTCAACTTTACTGTAAACTTCCATGGTAGAGAGGAACGTTGTCATTGTCAAATCAACGTGTTCAATATTAATATAAAACAGAATGATCATACTCATTTAGGAAATTGTCCAATTTAGTATCGAACTCACGTCCTCTCGATTCCAAGGAGATATTGGATTGCACCAGACAGTTGTTTACATTTTATTACTTAGAATACCTACAAAGCACTTAAAGTTGTTGTTTACGCAGTTTGTCCCTGATGTTCGGGTACAAAAAGAAGTTATTGGGTGCCAAATTAGGACTGTACGGCAGATGACCCATTATTTCGATGTTTTATGATCTTAAAAACGTCTTTGTTTGAGCTGATGTGTGGGAGTTTGTATTGTCTTGATGAACAATAATTTTTCGGCGCTTATTTGTTTTCCTTATTTCACGCAAACAAACACTTCCGGCAAACAAATGGTTGTGTACCTTTTTGAATTGACCGTTCTACGTGTCTCAAGCAGTACACGTAGCCACATGACCAGTTTTTTAAAGAAACAGGCGACCATTTGCCGCGCAGTGCTTCGAGCTCAGTGTCGAATAGGCAGCGCGCTCGACTGCCACCACAGAGCTCCCGGGTTCGAATCCCGGCAAGGCAATGGTCCTACGCTAAAACCTTTCGCGTTTGCAATTTTCTATCTTTATTTCTTATCAACTGAAATTTAAAACTCATGAATATTTACGACTTAAAATTGTAGTTGGTGGTAGAGAAGTTTGTAGATAAGATTGCCTTATAACTTGAAATGACTGAGTTAAAAGCATAATACTTGCCTCAGATTCAAATGCACATGTTTCTACGATGAATGTTTCCGCCACTCTTAAAAGATCCAACTTGATTGCCCCTTCTCTCCCACTAATCTATCAGCCCATTTCGAGCCAAGGCCAGGCAAGTGCGCATGGGGAATTTTGGGGGCTCAAACCCCCAAATCCCCCTAGGAGGGTTTCGAACTATACTTTTAAAATCCACAGAACTGTCTGATTATGAGAAATTCCATGAAGCAAAGTTATATTTATTATGATTTATTATAATTCTTCATCATTGAGGCTTCTCTATCAAAAGTGTAAATTAAACATGGCAACTCTATTGAAAAGTAACTCAACTGATCGAAGAGCACAATAATGAAGTATGGAAACCGAAGTAAGCTTCTCGTCAAACTCATCGTTGTATTATCGAGACTTATTCAATTAAAGATTTTTATCGAATTTCAACCTACCTACTATACCTAGACTTATTTGTAACTCACCTTGAAAATCGGTTTCTTAAGCACCGTGGAGTATTATCGAATTTTTTGATTAAAAATTTTAACCCTAGATGAAGAAGCTTGCAACCAATTATTTGAGAAATACTCCACGATTTTGCATGACGATTCTTTCGAAGTAAGGATCAATGAAGTGAAACTTTGGCGAAGACGGAGTTTTGATAAAAATATCAACAGCCCTATCGAAGCTCTTGACATCTGCAATACAACTGCTTTTCCACATGTTCACCAAATCTTGCTGCAAATGGCTGCGTTACCAGTAACGACATCATCGAACGAACGCTCTTTTTCAACATTACGCCGGTTAAAAAATTACTTGCGTTCTACTATGGGCGAAACACGGCTGAACGGATTGGATGCACTTAATATTCATCGGGACGTTGAAGTTCGTGTAGATGCAGTATTAGACGATTTTTTTCTGTACCCTGACGCATGAGTTTATTGAGGGAATAGTTTTGTATAGAGTATTTGTATTTACTCGGAATACTAAAAAATGATCTGAAAATGTATAACTGAAATCTTATAGTTTTATATCCAACTTATAATATTTTCTGTACATCCATTTATTGATAGTTTTTTTTGTATTTAGAATTCCTCATTTTTTGTTTTTTGACAAAACCCCCCCGCCCCCAGGATCAAATCCTGCGCACGGGCCTGGCCAAGGCAGACTTGACTGAATAGGCATTACAACAGAAATCCTTGGGGCAGAGCTAAAAAACTCGTTACTCGATTGTATATTTTTGCCATTTCTTCGCACCAATCGATACGAGCCTCTTTTTGAGAGATTGTTTAATTATGTGGAATCCAACGTGAACAAATCTTTTTCACAAGTATGTGTTCATGTAAAATGGTTTGTATGCTGGTGAAAGTAATACAAAGGAATGCCTCAATCTCACGGTATCTCATATAACGATCAAGCTATATGAGTTCGTGTCACACCAAAAGAGTTTGGATGCCCTTCAGGAAATTCGTCAATGAGAAAAGTACGTCCCTCTTGAAATCTGTGTACTACCAAGAAACACAGGCTTTTGGTGGTGCTTCATCGTCAAAAGCCGAATTGAGTTCATCGATGCTCTCTTGTTGAGATAATTCACGTCGAAAGATGTACAAAATAAACGCACGAAAATGTTCACGGTATAGTTCAATTTTTTTTTAAATACTGAAATGAAATTTTTAAAGCACAATAAGTGAACACCAAAGCTAGAGCTCCCATTTTCACGTGAACACGTGTGGTACGAACATACATATTTTTAAAAATATTTTAAAAAAATCTCGTACTCGAACTACACGTGAATGTTAAACACGTACTACACGTGTAGTTGCAAAAGTACAGGGTGTTTTTTTTAGAGGCATAGAACTTCGAATTGAAATAAAACACAAGAAAATCGTTTTAATGTCCATCAATTTGGCTTTATTGGAAGGATCAATTTATGCCATTAATGTTTAAATATGATTTCGGGCATGTGGCTACTGCGGCTGGCTCGAGTAAAGCCAATTCTACAGGTCCAATTTTCAACCACTTTTTCGAGCATATGGGGCCGTATGTCGGCAATAACGCCACGAATGTTGGCCTCCAAGTCCCCTAACGTTTCTGGTTTGTTGGCGTAGACGAGCGACTTCACATATCCCCAAAGAAAATAATCCAATGGTGTCAAATCACACGATCTTGGTGGCCAATTGACAGGTCCATTCCAATAAATCGATTGTGACGTGCGCTGTGTGGCATGTAGCGACGTCTTGTTGGAACCACAACTCATCCACATTCATGCCATCCAATTCGGGAACAAAATAGTCGGTTTTCATGGCTCTATACCGGTCTCCATTAACGGTAACTTACTCTCCAGCATTATTTCGGAAGAAGTATGGCCCAATGACTCCACCAGCCCATAGAGCACACCAAACAGTCAGTTTTTGTGGATGTAATGGCGTCTCAAGAATCTCATGTGGATTCTCTTCACTCCAAATGCGGCAATTTTGCTTGTTGACGTAGCCATTCAACCAAAAATGATCACTGAACAAAATTTTGCGATGAAAATCAGCATCGAGATCAATCTCATTTTCGGCCCATACACCAAAATCACGACGCATTGCATGGTCTCGCGGCTTTAATTCTTGCACAAGCTGGATCTTGTAAGGTCGCAACAAGATCTTTGCGCAAAATCTTCCATAAAGTTGATGGACAAAGCTCCAATTGCTGTGCACGGTGGCGAATCGATTCATTCGGGTCCTCTTCAACATTTTGCTCTACAGCGGCAATTGTTTCTTCGGTGCGCACTGTTTGACGTCTCTGTGGATGCGTATTATCACATAGAGAAAACGTAGTGCGAAAACGACCCATGGTTAACCGAATTAATTGCTCTGATGGACGATTATGTCGACCATAAAATAGATGGAGCTTGCGGTAAACTTCGCGAACTGAACCATTATTTTCGAAATAAATTTGCACGATTTGCAAGCGTTGTTCTTTTGTCAACCTGTTCATGATGAAATGGCAAAACTGGCAACAAAATGCCAGATTTATCTCTATTCGAAAAACAAACCCCTAAAAAAAACACCCATTACGTGTTCACGAGATTGATTATAATTGTTTTATTTTTGTTTTCTATATTGGAG
Source organism: Pherbina coryleti (assembly GCA_943735915.1). NCBI lineage: Eukaryota > Metazoa > Arthropoda > Insecta > Diptera > Sciomyzidae > Pherbina > Pherbina coryleti. The sequence goes on along the minus strand of OX030949.1, from coordinate 95,454,668 downwards.
TAATTTTTGGGCAACCAAATAAACATCTTAAGATTATTCTTTTCAATGGCGCTCTTTAACTCAGGACGGTAGAATACCTGGATGTTCGAGCACATTATCCCAGCAGAAAAGTGGACCAAATTTGGAATAGTTCTAAACTAGTTCCAAAAAGGACCAGTACTAGTTCCACTACAATACCCTTTTACATTGAACGAACTGACGCTTTTTGCGGGTTGATGTCATAGGAAAAGACAATTGTCCCCAGAAACACTCCTTTTCCCCTATATTTGAACTAGTTGCATTAGGAACATTTTTAAACTGTTTGCTTTCGCAGCAGCCTGAAAGTGGTTCTTTTTTAACTAGTTTTAAAGTGAACATATCAAAAGTGTAAGAATTTATTGCAATGGAAAGGTCCTAAAGATCTCATTTGTACCATCTTTTCCATCCACAATCCAGAAAACATTTTGTCTATAAACATATTTTTTTTATTATTTTTTCTTGTGCGCAGCAAATTTTAAAAAGTAGCCAGAACGCGTTTATTTTTGTCAGCAATACTTTTGAAAACAAAAGCAAAGATAACTGTTCTACACTGAACGCCTTTTGTACTTTTTCAGAGCTACTGCGAACTGCGCTAGAAATGAACTAGTTCACTTTTTCAATTGACTCCAAAATAACTGCTGGGATGGCACAGAACAGTCGGGAGTAGGGACAGTTGTTGGGAGAAAGTTGGCCAGAGCTAGGGTACTTTTCCAGAAACCGTATCATTGCAACTAACCCGGCACTATAACAATAACAAGGACTAATACCATCAAAGTATACATTTCTTGTCCAAGGTTTCTACTTATGCCATAATTGATACCATAACTCATCCAAAGACAATAAAAACCTACGGGAATTAGCTTGGATGCGTCTAGATTGTGAACACGTAAATACTTCAAAACGTGAACGAGTGAACCCGTGAACTCGTGTACACGTGAACACGTACTTTTGCTACTACACGTGTAGAACGTGTTTAACAGTCACGTATAGTTCGAGTACGTGTTTTCAAAAACGAACTTCACGGAGTTCGAACTTTCGTGTACATGTGTAGTTCGAAACACTTGCTTAAGTTGGAGCTCTAACCAAAAAGTTGTGAGTGCATACGATATCAGCTAAAACATGTTAAACTTTCCAATGGAAACGTCAGTTGAAATTCTGAAAAAAATATTATTTGACCTAAGCCTCTGCATACTTTATACAAAAATTTACTTTAGACAAAATTGTTGGCTTTTTGTTTTTGTTTTAATTTCGAAGCAATGTATGACTTATACAGAAACTTTTATAATTGTACACAAGTTCTTCAACTTGTGTCATGAAAGGCAACTTGAATACTGTGGTTTTTTTTCAGTGTGGATAAAAAAGCAGATACAGTGCTGATACTTTCTGGTTCTGTTGAGTTTCGTGCTTGCCAACCAGCACTAATTCCACAGCAATCATCTCGTTATGAACCACTTTGAAGATATAAAAAAATGTCTTAATTAGTGCGCGAAACTTTAATTCGGCCATTTAAGAGAGGTTGTTGCCAACATCAATTAAATGCTGCTGCTACTCACACCATTCGCGCCACTCATAAGGAGTTGGTAAATTATGAAATTTGAAAATGTCTTAATTGCGGTCATTTTGAAAATATTTAAAAATTACTTCTGCTACGAAGACGAATAAATTGCGGCTTATAATTTAGGTCAGCAGCGGTAATAATTGTTATTTTTATGGCACGCCATGAAATGATGTTGTTGCTGTTGTTGTTGTCTTATAACCCAATTACCCAAATTTCCAAAACTAAAAAACACTCAATGCCATTTACAAAATATTTTATATAGACTAAAAAAAATAAAATTACAAACATTTCTATTGAAAGCAACAACTAGTTTATATACAAAAAAATTATAGAACATCACAATACAACTATCAGCAACGTGTCACATTGACAACTTAATGAGCAGCAACAACTCTTTTTGCCGTTTAGACAGACATTAATTTGCTCACTCAAACATTTAGCTTGTTAATTGAACATTTATGCAATTTTCATTAAACCTAATTGATGAATGTGGGCTGAAGTGTTTGAACCCAATAAATTGCAAACTATTGCAAACAGTTCAACTTACACAACATTCAAATGCAATTAAATAATTCAACAAACAATTACAACATTTTATGAAGATCAGACGAACAGTTTTTACTCGTTTAGCTGAATGTGAAATAAACAACTTTTAACTGATTATTAATCAACAACTTACTTTAATCAACTATTTACTGTCGCAACTCATAGTTTTTTTTTTCATTTTTTTTTTTCAGTAGCAAAGGCGTCTTTTTATTAGGCAAGCAAACTGAAAACAAGTCAATTAAATTAGCGATAATTATTTTATTTATATTTTATATTCAATACTAATTCTTTGGCTGGTGTTGCTGTGACTGTTACTGATTGCAAAGGTTAATTGGTGTGAACACAACTTAATCTAATCAGCTTAATTATAATAAATAGTTGATTAAAGTTCAAATTGTCTGCATAGCGTAAATGTTGTTGTTATTGTTCACTTTCAGTAATTATTTTATTTATTTGCTGTCGTTTTAATTATTTTCAAAACAAGTGTAAAAAAGTCAAAATTTTCATAATTAATCCGAGACTGTGAAGTGTAGCGAATATGTAAAGGGCAACAATATATGAGATTTTGATGATGAAAAAACTATTAAATAACTGTTGTTTTAAGAAGGCTCACTTCAAGAATTGATTTACTTTGATCAATGCTAGTTTTTTATTAGTACCAAGAACTGGTTCGGAGAAATGGACTATTTCGTTGCTTAATTTCAGGGGGAAAATAGGTTTAGAATAGGTTTAAATGTGACAAATGCTATTTCTATGGTCGACGCTGGTTTATAACTACTTTTTTTACTGATTTTCATGCTTTTTTTTACAAATATACAAAATAAGGGGGGCCAGATAGCAATAATAGTTCTTCCAATTGTTATGTTTCAAAAGCTGTTAAAGTTGTTCAAAAGCTGTTAAGTTACCAATGACAGCCAGCTATCAAAATATTCAATAAGGTTTGTCATTTCATCACGCTTTGTTTCACGCTTGCTGCATGTGTGGAAATTATTAAAAAATATTATCGAAATTCCGGCCCAGTTGTAAATCCGGCGCAACATGAATTTCGCCATGAGCTCGGTACTCAGCATGGCTTCGTCACAACGTGGAAAAGCTTAAGCGTGAATACACTCTGTAGGATCTTAAACGGCCAACTAGACAGAGATTGATGTGAAGTGAAGAGAACATACCCAACGAACAAGCATGTCAGCAGCTTCCTCCGGGAGCACAACGTCAGCACTAATTTTTGATGTTGCGCAAGTGAACGGTTCATGGAAATCGCTCAAAAGCGCAAAAGAGAAAAAACGAATTAAGGAAAAGAACGCGTGTCATTGAAATGACCAGTTGTGTGACACAAGTGCGCAGGTCAGAAATTGAATTTTATCCGAAGTGTTTTTTCAGTGAGCAAATAAAAGATGAATGACAAAGTTCGTGGTGTCAGCAAACGGCACATGAATCGTCTACTGAAAAAAAAATCATTTGGTCGAACGAAATAAATAATGATATAGATTTTTCCTTCAATATTACCAGTTCTCGTGCGAATTTTTCCAAAGAAACTGCAGAAACAGATGTTTTCATTGAAAATTCAACTCCAAAAGATTGAACTGTACTCTTTCTCTCTGCAGCTCGCTTTTTTAAGGAAGCAAAACCAAGAAGAATGCAACAAATTGCTGACCCAAAGCTTTTCAACAAAAGCCTTTTGAAGCAATTCGAAGTAAGCTAAATTAAAGTGCTTCTATCCTATGACATGCAATGTTAAAATGACAATGGTGTGTCATACATGGAGTCAGCGCTTTCATCTGACATTCAAGCACTCAAAAAGGTCTTTCGGAGTGCTTTTTTCCCCGCAGGGTAGCCGCCGTAGCGGTCAGTGTCGAAGAAGAAATGTCCAGAAACCGATCAGCTGAATTGGGCATCGCCAGAGAGTCAAACAAGCTTATTTCGCTGTTGGATTTGAACCTACATCCGTATAAGATTATGCTGACGCAAGAATTGAAGCCGAACGACCATAAACAATGCCATGAGTTCACTTATTGAGCACTGGAAATGTTGGCCGCAGATCCGAATTTTGGTCAAACAATTATATTCTCGGACGAGGCATATTTTCGACTCAGAGGCTATGTCAACAAGAAAAATTTTCGTTATTGAAGCGTCGACAATCCACAAGTGTTCGAACAAGTAACAATGCACCCACAAAGATGTACTGGATGGTGCGGTGGCATCATTGCACTTTATTTTTTTTTTCGAAATGAGGAAAGAGATACAGAGAAGAAAATAGCTTTGGTCCTACAGTCGGAAAGTTCAGCCTCCACAACAATACCTCCGATAACGGAATGAGGCTGATTGACTTTGCCGCAGCGCGAAAAATGGTCGTTAGTAACACTAAATTCAAACATCTCAATAGTCATAAAGCCACTTGGCTGTCTCCTGATCAAAAGACGTACAACCAAATTGATCACGTTTTGATTGACGGAAGGCACTCTTCCAGTGTTTGCACTATCCTTAGTACCAATAAAGACTCAGATCGTTATTTTGTCGCACCAAGATCTGTATACGTCTGTGCGCAACCAAGAATGCAAGCAATACATCACAGAGAAAGCTAGACGTTGAAAAGCTGCAATCAAATTGTACAGCCGAAGAGTTCGCTACTCGACTCTCACTACTGCTTCAAGAAAACACTACTCCGATCGACGATATATGTGCGCAGTGGCGTTCACATTTTCCACTCAATGCGTACGGCTGCCGAAGAGGTGATGGCTATCAGTGGTACGACCAGGAGTGCCGCGACGCCACTGCAGAAAAGGACGCCGCCTAGAAAGTCACCTTGCAGTCGGTTGTCACGCGTGCTGCTAAAGAGCGATACAAAGAGAAGAGGAGGGAAGAGAGACGCATTTTCAGGCGAAAGAAAAGTGAAGGGGAAAAGTGTGATTGCGAGGAGATTGAGATGCATGGTGACAGGAATGAGGTTCGAAAAATTTTGAAAAAATTACTCCTGGCCGATGGTTTTTAGACCGGGGTCCTTTCCTGCAAGAATGAAAATGGGGATTAAGTGACAGATATCCAGAGTACACTGATGATGTGGAGGGAACACATCATCAGTGTACTAGGCTTCTGAATGGCGACGACGACAACAATTCCGCCAGTAGAAATGATATCCTGGAAACCCCAATTTTGGATGACAGCGTTGAAGTTCCGTTGCCCGACCATAGTGAAGTGTTAAAAGCTATAGCTCGGCTTAAAAACAACAAAGCCGTAGAAGCCGATGGCTTACCTGCTGAGCTCTTTAAGAATGGAGGCGAATCTCTATTTACATGTATTCATGAGCTTCTATGCAGAATATGGTCTGAAGAATGCATTCCAAATGATTGGAACCTCAGTGTGCTCTGCCCAATCCACAAGAAAGGCGATCCCACAATTTGCGCCAACGACCGTTGGATAAGTCTTCTCAATATCGCATATAAGGTCCTGGCGAGCGTATAATGTGAAAGACTGAAACCCATCGTAAACCAGCTGATCGCACCTTATCAGTGTGGCTTCAGACCTGACAAATCCACCATAGACCAGATATTTACAATACGACAAATCGTGGAGAAGACCCTAGAGAAACAAATCGACACACACACACCATCTTTTTGTCGATTAGAAAGCTGCCTTCGACACTCCAATAAGGAATCGTTTATATTCCACCAGGTCTGAATTTGGTATTCCTGTAAACCTCATCTGTCTTTGCAGAATGACACTGAGCAACACCAGCAGCACAGTTCAAATCTACTGATCCAGCATTAACTCTTTCTACGATGGCAGTATTGAGATAAAACGAAGGATAACTCTTGCCAACAGGTGTTACTTTGGGCTGAGTAGGCAATTGAGAAGCAGAGCCCTCTCTCGACGAACAAAACTCACACTCTATAAGTCACTAATCATGCGCGTCTTATTATGTGCAGCATAAACCTGGACGTTGAGCAGTTCTGATGAAAATACTTTGGGAGCCTTCGAGAGAAAGATCCTTCGTAAAATCTTCGGTCCAATCTGCGTCAACGGTGAGTACCGAATTAGATGAAACCACGAGCTGTATGAGCTGTACGCTGACATCGACATAGTTAAGCGCATTAAAATCGAGCGGCTCCGCTGGTTAGGTCATGTTGAGCGAATGGAAAACGAAGCTTTAGCGAAAAAAATATTCGATTCGGTGCCCGGTGGTGGTCAACGCAGAAGAGGACGCCCACATCTTCGTTGGAAGGATTAGGTGTTGGATAACCTGACCACGCTTGGTGTTTCTAACTGGCGCAAGTAAGCGCACAACAGAAATGGCTGGCGCAATTTCTTATACGAGGCCAAAACCGACCTACGGTTGTAAGCGCCAGATAAGTAAGTAAGTAAGCGTTCATCAATTGACAGCCGTGATCATTTTCTCGATTATTTTCTCTGGGGCTATGTCAAGTTTCTATGTGTATATGCTAGCAACCCAACCTTTTTGGACGAGGTCGAGGCTAACATTCGAGACGTAATAGTGGAATAACGCCGCACATATTGGACCGAGTCATTAACAATTGGACTGACCGCTTGAAACACACGCAAGGAAAAAAAAATAAAACGTTTATTTCTAGTTTACCGCAAACGAACTTCGTTTGTCGTGCTTGGGATCGTTATTTGCAAACGTTTCAACAGTTGTCATAATAATAGTCAGTTACGAGAAACGCGTCATTTAGTTGCGGGTAATTAATTTCGTTTGTCATATACGCGAATGATTTTTAAATTGCATCAATTGAAAAATTTGTTTTTCCCAACTGAAAACTTCCTTTGATTTTCCTTTTGTTGTATACACAAAACGCTTATGATTCATAGTTACTTTATGGACAAACTGTTCTATATAAGCGAATTGGTAATTTGCTTAATACGCGGACGAATACAGCAACATAGGTGCGATAAGTACAATCCAAAAGAAGACGGGCGGACATAGGGGAAAGATAATTGATAAAATAAATAATAATGACCGAAATAATTTGCGGTATATATATATATATATATATATATATGGGTAATTCCATGAAATTTCGCCAAATCAGCGTCACCACGGGTCTCCGGAATCGCTGCGCCAGGTTGATCACCGACAGTTGGCATGAATACTAGATGATTTTCATAGATTTCAAATTTCGGTACCACCGCCCCTGCTCTACGGTACACTAGCAAAGCTCAAAAAACAACTGTTTTAGGCCATGTGTTAAAAAAATCATATCTCGGCGTAGAAATAAGATTTCAAACTCGTTCTTACGCCATTCTCTTTGTAATAATACGTACTTTTTAGTAAAAAATTGTAAAACCCAAAGTAACGGACTATAAATGTTTTATTCATTGATATATGCATACGTATTTAAGCCTTTTTACAGCATCTTCTTGGGCTTATAACTTTGACGAACGATAATATTTTCTAACTTCCCGGGTTGCATTTTGTTTGTTTACTCAATTTCCAACATTTTGCGACCCAGAACGATCAGTTTTGACCATTTGTTGCCTAGTTATAGCGCTTTGAAGTTTGCATTTTTCTTCATTTTAGCCATTTTAGCCATTTTTACCTGCTTATATCTCGCTTCTACCTTGATTTTTTTTCAATTGATTCCCACCAAAATTTAGTTTCAAACACGCATAGTATGATCCAATAGGTCCGGGGGTGTTATTTCGATATATAACATGCTAATGAGGCCAGGGAAATCTGCGCAAATCGAGTACATTTTTATACCCCTATGTTTAAAAACGTAAACGGGGTACATTAATTTTGTCACTCCGTTTGTAACGCCCATAAAGAGGCGTGGTAGGTATATAAAATATATTTATTCTTGATCAGCATCACCACCCGAGTCGATTTAGCCATGTCCGTCTGTCTGTCCGTCTGTCCGTCTGTCGTCACGATTACAGCCGTAATTTTCAAGCTATCATCACGAAACTCGATATTTAAACTTTTATTTATCAGTTAATTTTTATATTTACAATCTGATCTACTCCTACTAACGTGCACATGCCAATTTCCGTACGATGTGTAGAAATTTCATATTACATATAGATATTAAAGAGTCAATGTGCATTCTATTCAACGTTGTGATCGACAATTTTACCTCACCAGGACCCGAGAGAATATTATATCCGCAACACAAAAATAAACTAGTAAGAAATGATCTTCGACTGGGTCGAAGCTAAAATACTCCCACGTCCGAACCAAAGTATATTCAAAGTCTTAAGCAGTCAAAAAAATGTTTATTTGTAAAAACATTTTCGTCATAGTGTTAAGAGAAAATATTCTCTTTTGTTTTTTGATAAAGTCGCTTTGTATGGGAGGTGGGTGTGGTTTTCACTCGATTTGGTTGAATTTCATACACAAAGTACAAGTTATATATCAAAGTTCATATGCAAAAGTTCAAGTCCATATATTAAGTTTTGGAGAATTTAAAGAAATTTTACATTTTTGGTAAAGTCACTTTGTATGGGAGGTAGGCGTGGTTTTCACCTGATTTAGTTGAATTTCATACTCAGAGTGTATATTATATATCAAAGCTATTACGCAAAATTTCAATTTCATATATTAATTTTTGTGGAATTCTAAGAGATTTTACCGTTTTGATAAAGTCACTTTGTATGGGAGGTAGGCGTGGTTATGATCCGATTTGGCTCATTTTCAAACTTTACCTTTATTTTTTAAATAAAAGCTTAAATATCGAGTTTCGTGATGATAGCTAGAAAATTACGGCTGTAATCGTGACGACAGACGGACAGACGGACATGGCTCAATCGACTCGGGTGGTGATGCTGATCAAGAATATATATACTTTTCTATACCTACCACGCCTCTTTATGGGCGTTACAAACGGAGTGACAAAATTAATATACCCCATTTACGCTTTTTAAACGTAGGCGTATAAAAATGTACTCGATTTGCGCAGATTTCCCTGGCCTCATTAGCATGTAATATATCGAAATAACACCCCCGGACCTATTGGATCATATTATGCGTGTTTGAAACTAAATTTTGGTGGGAATCGATTGAAAAAAAATCAAGGTAGAAGCGAGATATAAGCAGGTAAAAATGGCAAAAATGGCTAAAATGAAGAAAAATGCAAACTTCAAAGCGCTATAACTAGGCAACAAATGGACAAAACCGATCGTTCTGGGTCGCAAAATGTTGGAAATTGAGTAAACAAACAAAATGCAACCCGGGAAGTTAGAAAATATTATCGTTCGTCAAAGTTATAAGCCCAAGAAGATGCTGTAAAAAGGCTTAAATACGTATGCATATATCAACGAATAATACATTTATAGTCCGTTACTTTGGCTTTTGCAATTTTTTACTAAAAAGTACGTATTATGACAAAGAGAATGGCGTAAGAACGAGCTTGAAATCTTATTTCTACGCCGAGATATGATTTTTTTAACACATGGCCTAAAACAGTTGTTTTTTGAGCTTTGCTAGTGTACCGTAGAGCAGGGGCGGTGGTTCCGAAATTTGAAATCTATGAAAATCATCTAGTATTCATGCCAACTGTCGATGATCAACCTGGCGCAGCGATTCCGGAGACCCGTGGTGACGCTGATTTGGCGAAATTTCATGGAATTACCCATATATAAGATATATTTTTAAGTTGACAACAAACGAAATGTAGTTGGCCAATTTTTCATTTGCGGTGAACGAATAATATCTATGCGTGTGTACATTTCACGAACATGATGCTTTCCAAAGTACTTATTTGAAAGTGTGTTTATTATTTCATCCAAACTCGTTTTATGGTCGAAAAGGCTCTCTCGACTGAAGCACATGTACCTCAAAAGCAATATATATATTGGACTATATCTTCTTAAATTTTGTACGTCGCGTTTTTTGTCGCAAAATATCTGTCTTGTCTAGTTTCCATTTCTGAATTTTTTCAGCAGTTATAAATTTTGTCAAATAACCGAACTGATGAAAAAAATTTCTCGCAGAATTCGGGGACATTTAGGTGAATTTGGGGACATCGGGACAGTTGCCAAAATTCGTGTGCATGTCCCGAGTTAATGGGACTGATGGTCACACTATGCATGAGGCATGTTTTTATAGGTAAGTTCTTACTTAAAAACGCGTTCTTCTTAAGCAGTAAGTTTCAAATAAATATCCATAAGAAGTTAACCACCTACTCTTAAAAAAATTTTATGTGTTTTTTAATCCACCCTTTTTTTTTTTTTGTTTTTTTGGTTGCCATCTAACATTATGGTAAATCATTGCCATTAAAATGCACGCCAACTTCTAATGGCCAACACATCATTTGCCTATCATACTCGATTTGGTTCTTGAATAGCAACAACTGCGAAAACTAGCCAGCAGCCGGATATTTAAATGGCGATAATTTTTCACGCACCATTTAACGCTGCCATCGCGTTAACTGAGTTTATTAGAAACCGATTTGTGGGCAGGCTTGAAATAAAAAGTTCTTTAGTGCCAATAAATGGGAACGTTTTTATTTGCTTAACTTGAGTTGGTCGACGATGCGAAATGTTGCTGCAGATAAGCGATGCAGTTAAACTGGGGAAAACAAATCTTAAGAAGATATAAAGATGATTTTTAATGAAAATTGCGTTTTTGATTCGTCATTAAATCAATGGAGTTGCTTCTTTTTCTTATCGATGCAAGATAAAAAGCAATTTAAAAGATTTGTAGACGTAATGGGAAAAAATGAAGAAAAAAAAGAAAAGCTATTAAAAAAGTCAATTGGAAGTAAGCGAAACCAAAGAAAAAATAAGGAAAATAAAAAAAAAAATGGCGAAAACTTCAATTTGCAAGATAATAAAGGAAACAAGGGGCGGTAGGTAGTAAAAAGATGAAACAAAGACCAGAAATTGGCTGATAACACTTGAGTGCATTTAACTTCATGCTGAACTCGAACAAAACAAAACCCAAGCAGTTGAAACAGTTGACATAAATTGGAAGGGGGTTGGTAAGTACTACGAAGTGGAAAAAAAAGCAACCAAGTTGGAGGTAAAATGATGAGTGAGATTTTTTTGATGGTCGCACAAAAAGCGCGCTCAAGGTTGTCGAAGCATTCATCAAAAAATGAAACTAATTTCCTGTAGGGGTTTTTGTTGTTGGTGTTGTTGCTACCGTTATTCTTGCTGTTGTTGTTGTCACTGTTATGATCCTTACCAGCGCAATCGTACTCACTCATGCAAGTCTTGCGACTACAATGGCGTCAAATAAATTGGTTTTCGAGCTATGTATGTAAATGAAGTTATAAAATGGTTCATGCGGTGGGTTTGGTTTCTGCCCCTCTTCTCCTCGCTTACTCTCTGCGTTGCTCACGTACAACTCGTTGACAGCTTTTAATTGAAAAGTTTTGCATTTTGATGAAATTGCCATTTTTTTCGCTATGATTTATATTTCGCTCATAACAACAACAACCACAACAACAACGAAGTTTCATATGATAGCAATTGTAATTTTTTGTCACACCGAGTTGGTTTGGTTTTTATCACACCGAGCTGGTATGATTTGCTTTTAAGTGTTGAAAGCTGTTGTTGAATGTAATTTATTGCGAACTTGGTGGAAAATATAAATTGAACAGTTGAAATGTCCGTGGCAACAAAACGGATGCTCTGATGGATGTTTTTGTTTTTGTAATTACTGATAATTGTAAAAGAAATGACAATTTTTATATAAGAACCAAAAGCAGACTCAATGATTCCCAAAAATAAAATTTTTGACACTCTTTAGAGTTGCACATATTAATTGAAGGGTTATTTTCTAAAACAACTAAACTTCGTTTGCGAGTTGTATTTGCCACAAACGAATATTCAGTTGTCAACTTAAAAATATATCTTATATATATTTGTATATACCGCAAGCTATTTCGGTCATTTTTATTTATTATATTAATTGTATTGGAGAAGACCCTAGAAAAACAGATCGACACACACCATCTTTTTGTCGATTATAAAGCCGCCTTTGACAGTCCAATAAGGAATCATCATACTCCACCATGTCTGAATTTGATATTCCTGCAAAGCTCATCCGTCTTTGCAGAATGACACTAAGCAACACCAGCAGCACAGTTAAGATTGGGAAGGATCTCACTCCTCTATTCGATACCAAACGAGGTTTCAGACAAGGTGATTCCTTATCGTGCGACTATTTCAACCTGATGATGCAGAAGATCATCCGAGCTGCTGATTTGAGACGCAGTGGCACGATAATCTACAAAAGTATTATGCTGCTGACTTATGCGGATGATATCGATATCATTGGCCATAATACGCGTGAAGTCAGTGCAGTATTCTTCAGATTAGCGAAAGAGTCGAGTCGAATGGGTCTTGCAGTGAACGCAGATAAGACGAAATACCTATTGTCAACATATAAACAGTCCAAGCGTCTTGGAAACCACGTCACTGTTGACACCACCTCCTTCGAGGTTTGTTAAGGGCTTCGTCTACCTGGGATCCAGCATTAACTCTTTCAACGATGTTAGTATTGAGATAAAGCGAAGGATAACTTTTGCCAACAGGTGTTACTTTGGGCAAAGTAGGCAATTGAGAAGCAGAGCCCTCTCTCGACGAACAAAATTCACGCTCTATAAGTCACTAATCATGCCCGTCCGATTATATGCAGCACAAACCTGGACGTTGAGCAGTTCTGATGAAAAGACTCTGGGAGCCTTCGAGAGAAAGATCCTTCGTAAAATCTTCGGTCGATGGAACCACGAGCTGTATGAGCTCGACATAGCTACAGCACATCGACATAGCTAAGCGCATTAAAATCGAGCGGCTCCGCTGGCTAGGTCATGTTGAGCGAATGGAAAACGACGCTCCAGCGAAAAAATATTCGATTCGGTGCCCGGTGGTGGTCAACGCAGAAGAGGACGCCCACATCTTCGTTGGAAGGATCAGGTGTTGGATAACCTGACCACGCTTGGTGTTTCTAACTGGCGCAAGTAAGCGCACAACAGAAATGGCTGGCGCAATTTCTTATACGAGGCCAAAACCGTAAGCGCCAGATAAGTAAGTAAGTAATTGTCTTTCCCTTTATGTTCGTCCGTATTCTTATGGATTGCACTTATCGCACCTCTGTTGTTATCTCCGTCCGCGTATTAAGCAAATTACCAATTTGCTTATATAGAACAGTTTGTCCATAAATTAACTCTGAATTATAAGCGTTGTGTGTATACAACGAAGGGAAAAACAAACGAAGTTTTCAGTTGGGAAAAACAAATTTTTCAATTGATGCGAAATTTCAATTGAACGAAATTAATTATCTGCAACTAAATGACGCGTTTCTCGCAACTGAACTATTATTATGACAACTGTTGAAACGTTTGCAAATAACGATCCCAAGCACGACAAACGAAGTTTGTTTGCGTCAAACTGGCAATAAACGTTTTTTTTCTTTGCGTGTAGAGGTAGGACATATTTCCGTTTCAACTTATTTAGTTACTTACCTTACATCGATATGAAGATGAAATGTTTTGGAAAACCTTAATGTGTTAAGGTTTTCGGTATTAAGTTTGAGTTTTAAATATCTAATCAGTCTCAGCCTCATCAGTTTGAATCTTAAGGGGTTCCTAATAGGCGTGTCTGGACTCTAAAATTGAATAAGAAGAATTGTGTGTGAGATATGCCGGAAGCCTTTATTGCGGATTTAGATACATTCAATGGCACTTTGTTTTAAAAACTAAATCATTCAAATGGCCTCCGCAGTTTTGTAAATAGGATTTGACAGGTCAAATCTGTATGACTAATTGTTGAGCTCGAGGTCAAGCATGTTAATGAAGAAAATAACTAACAACAACAATAACTCTGTACATATATAGCTAATCACCCCGAAGACTAGACATTTATTTTTTTGGCCGCTACACCAACTCATCAGTAGTCTTGCGTGATTTTCATTGTGATCCACTCAGCTACTCTAGTTTGACCCATTCTTTTAATTTGTTGAGCAAATTACTATGAATTTTACTTGACCTTGAGCTCAACAATTAGCCTTAAGAATTGAATCAAGAAGGTCACATTAAATTAAATCAACTGTATGACTCTGCTGCATAAGTTCATCTGAATCCCACCATTGGTTTGAATGATATTGCTCTCTAGTTGGACAATTAATGTTGATTTGTTGGAAGAGCCCAGTGACTTAACGCAGTCTCAGGGAAAAATGTCTTACTATGATACATCCCACGATCTTGGGGATTTATAATAATGCGTTCTGGACACTGCTCTTGTCACAACTTCAATGTAACTCCAGATGTGTGACACGTTGTACCGCCATGTTGAGGCCACAAAGTCAGTTATCATGGCCCGATACCGTAAGCCATTGACAGTCATCGACTGGCCATTCTCGTTTCGAAAGATGTATGGCGGCATGACGCCGTCTGATCAAAACTACCACACCAGTAAGTATCAGTTAGTTTCTCCGATTATCATAGAGACACTAGATAGTGCTATTGAATAATCTCCACCCAAATGTGACAGTATTGCTTGTTCACGAAGCCGTTCAACCATCAACATTCAATGTGCTTCATCAGTAAAGATGATTATTTCACCAAAAATTTGGATCTGTATTCAACGGCTCCAAAACCCAATCAGCGAATGTCCGCCTAATTTGGTGGTCTTGCACAATTGGTCAGTTCTTGTGTCAGTTGAATATTATACGGGGGCATGCCCATTTTTTCCTTTAAAAAAATTTGCCAAGATCACGTGCTGGAAAGGCCCACTCCATGTGCTCTTTCTGGAACAGCAGCCAGCGTTATGCCCCTGTTAGCAATTGAGTGCGTAAAATTTAGATGGCAATTTATATGGAGTTAAAGCTAGAATGGTAGAGTCATACCAGCTTATACGTGAAGTGCGTTTGTTTAAGGTCGTCCACACTATGGGCTCTTTCTGAGCTTGGTCTTCCTTATAACTGGCCATGGTTCTCTTAATACATTTTTGAGTAAATTAAATCTCAACACGACTGAAGAATGTGAGTGGGGAACAGTCTTTGAAGTTTGGTCACATGTCTGGTGCGAATGTCCTCTATATGCAGACATTCGAAATTTGAGTGCCATGGGCATTATTAAGAGTTCGACATGACATCTAGTGAGCAAGTTGTAAGGTTGAAAGAATTCGCATTTCAGTTGCTTACTAGATGACTGAATAACAGATGAATAATTCAGGGAAAAAATGAATTAATCTTAATTAATTATTTGCAAAATTATCTATTTGATCCAACAGATTGCTAATGTGACGAGTTGTTCTTTGAGAACATTTTTAATAGACACCAATCCGGAGCTGGAATGGAGTTAAGCTGGTAGTAGCTTGGTACGATGTTCAACCAAAGACTTAAAACCCGGTACTGACTCAGGTCAGGCTGACTGATTGGCTTGAAAAACCCATTTCCAACCGGATGCCGTACACCAAAGTACATAAGAGGTACTAGATGGCATCCACCCTTACCAAGGGCTGATGGAGCAACGTTTAGTCGACGAATTAAGATTAGAACCGTGCGCTTTGTTCTCATTGTTGTTGATATAAAAATGTATGGATTTTTATGCATTTTATTTATTTAACGTAAAAAAAACAGAAGCTTTTGTAACATACGTAGTTTACAAAATCTTTATATTTCAACTTAAAATATCACTTAAAATATTAAATTTTCGAATGGAAAGCCGGACTTGAAGTATTCAATTAATTTATGTGGGACGTTTTGATGATTTTTTTCTTTTTGAAATTATTTTTTTTTGACATTAAAATCCAATCCTTTTTTCGAGTGCTACGTTGGAGTTACAGAAAGTGCTACAAATATAGCGCTATACATACAGAACTATTTACAAGGAGAATGAAGCGTTCTTTATGTGCATACAAGTAATGCGCATTGACATTTTTTGCTGGGAGGAGGTAGATTGATTTAGTCAGAAACATGAAGTCAGAATGTTTCAGCTAAAGCGAAACACATGAATCTCCGTTGTACGGCTTCGATACGCATTGAATGGGAGTTATAGCAAGACAACCAAGCATAACTAGTATATTCGAGAAAGGGTCTTATAAAGGTGAGGCAGGAAGATTTTATTACGCAAGGATTGAAGAACTCTCTGGACCAGTGTTTCACAAAACTAAGAGCAGAGTTCGGTCTACTTATGATACTCGTATTATCGATATGCTACCGAAAATTAAGTTCCTCGTCGTTAATAATACCGAAGTCTTACAAGGATGTTTCGAAGGAAGGAGTCTTACAAGGTTTTGCTTTTTAATGACGTCTTTTTGTATAGGAAATAGGAGCGGTTTCTATTCGATATTTGTCTTATTTCTTATTTTAAACTAAAATTATTACATATCCAAACTTATGGATAAACTATAAACAGAATTTCAAGTGCTGGAGAGATTAATTTTTGTATAATTTTTAAAGATTTTACCATTTTGATGACGTTACTTCTCATAAGAAGAGGACGTGGTTTTCCTACGATTTCAACATATTTCAAACTTAAGGTGCATATTTGGAATTTAAGCTTTCATGCAAAATACCTATGTCTTGGATTTATTTTTCTGGAATTTTTTGTCACTTTGTATGGAAGTCACTGTATAGATCCATTTTCGAACTTGATCTTATTTTATTTTTCTTAAACAAGTTTATCTATTAAATTTCATTATGTTAGCTTCAAAACTACGGCTGTAATCGGAAATCCATTTCTTAATTCTGTTAGATTTTTTTTTTTTGTATTAGTCGATCTTACCTTAGAAAAGTCGTTTCGGTTAGGGAGAAATTTCTATTGGAAGGAAATAATGTTATAGATAATCCTCGTACTTTTGAGAATTTTGGATAGTTTTGGCAATTTCGGTGTGTAATCTTTCAAAAAATTGATTGAGAAATAGAGACAAAGGGGATGAGCAACGTATGTGGAAAATAGTAAAAACAGAATGCAAAAGATCGGAATGGGGATGAGCCAACGTGTTGTCGAATTTTTTAAAACAGCAGGCTATATATTCGCCTGAGCAGGGCTCAGGAGATATATCACTCTTTAATTTTGCTACTTTCTTATGACAGCAAGTAGATAACGTAGGTTGCCTTTTAAGTCTTGCGCCTAGCAATGAAACAACACTGGTTAATCAGAAGAATCAGAGAAAATGTGTTATGGGATTTCAATGCACATATTCTCCAAGATGATCAATGCACTTTTGCATTCGATTGAACAAATTTTCGAAACAGTTTTGCCACACTGAAGTTCGTATCTCCGAAACCAGGTTTTTGAAGGTCTCAACGGCCTGTTCGGCCCTAGGAAAACGTTCGCCTCTCATCTTTTTCTTAATGTGAGGGAACAAGAAGAAGTAATTGTGTGCCAAGTCAGAACAGAAAGCGAATGATCCATTAATTCCACGTTTTGTGCGCTGAAAACTATTTTGTTTAAACTGATGTGTGGGAACATTGCTGTGATGTAAGATAATCTTCCTTCTGTGGTTGGTTTACCTCAATTCTCCGAAAGAAATGGATGTGTATCCTTAAGCATTAACAGTTCTCCTTTGCTCAAGAGATACAGTTTCGATATTACCAGTTTTTCTGAAAAAACTGTCAACCATTTCCTTGCACTAATCGACAAGTAGCTTTTTTTGAGCAACTTCCAAATTATTGGGTATCCAACGGGAATAAAATCTTCCTGATGCTTAAATGCTCATGTTAAACCGAATGTATGCTAGTTCCACTAGTGCCGGAGGATGCGGTCTACTTCCAACGCACAGCATCGATGTTTTCTACCACAACAGCCGTTTTTAGACGACCTTAATGAAATTCTTTTTGGAGACAACGACGACCACGCTCGAAATCACTGAACCAGCGTTTTATAGTCCCTGGGTGGGGTGCTTCATCACCAAAAGTAGAATTTAGTTGATTGATGCATTCTTTTCTTGTCAATCCACGTCGAAAATCGCAAAAAATCATCACCCGAAAATGTTCACGTGTTAATTTAACTTTTTTGGCTGAAATACAATTTTCAAACCACTGTTAACAACACAATAAGCCCACATACACCAAAAAGTTGTGAATACGTTTATGCTAGAAAAAGTCAGATTTTCGAATGGAACTACCACTTTTTTTCTGGGAATGTTTAGTGGTGTCGAGGCGCAAGACTTAAAGGGCAGCCCCCGTATTAATTCAAGTTAGCAACATTTGCCTACAATTCCTTAAATAAGAGCATTTATTCATTATCCTAAAGAAATTTTGAGAAAGTTACCATATAATTACATATCGTTCGATAAGATTACTTACAATAAATAGTAAGTCCGGAAACGGTCTCCACTTTTTGGATAATTGATAAGCTTAATTTGAACATGGTGAGATGCTTTTCATACAGATAATCACAAAGTTTAGTAAAAAGTTAATAAGGTTGGATGTATCTTCAGTTTAAATACTCAATATTTTTCGAGAATCTTTGCAATATTAGTCATACGTTTCTCGAAATTTATCCCTTTCACAATTCAATTAAAAATCTCATCAATATCCTTCAAACATAAACTTACCACACCAACGCACAACTTGACAGCGAGATCATAAAAAAATTAATAAAAAATTAAGTCTTCATCGAAATAATCATAATAGAGCTGAGTTTATAATTTATTTTCATATGACTATCATAAAATCCACTCATCAAATTTCAACAGCACAAACTACATTGCCAACGACCCCAAATAAATCGCTGCCGCGCGCAACGTTTAAACAAATTCAAATCATAATCAGCTCAACTATGTACATAAAAGCATTGCGTTGCGTTGTGTTACGTTGCTCGGTCATA
Organism: Pherbina coryleti; assembly: GCA_943735915.1. NCBI lineage: Eukaryota > Metazoa > Arthropoda > Insecta > Diptera > Sciomyzidae > Pherbina > Pherbina coryleti. The sequence goes on along the minus strand of OX030949.1, from coordinate 95,435,810 downwards.
TAAATCTTGACTTTTACAATCAAAACTTTATTTTATCGCACTACATTCAACACCAACAACACCAGCAAGAGATCAACAGAACAACACCAACAACCACCAATGACACAGATGTGGGTTTGTGTCATAATAAAATTCATACGCACCAACATGATTTATTACACTATACAACAAACTTAGTGCGCATACACAAAAACTTTTATAAACTCGGAGAGAAAAAACAGAGATTATAAGAAATAAAATATATGAGAAAAAATAGAAGAAAAAAAAATTTAATTACTTAAAAATGAATTTATGCTGCTTTATAATATGTTAATTATTAATGTGAGTTCATGGTAGGGTATTTGGATGCTATCCGTTTGTCTGTCTGTTGGTCGGTTTGTGTGTCCTTCAAACCTTCATCTGTCCGTTTGTTCGCCACCAAGTTTATCTGGTGGTCATGGCAATAAAATTTGAAATCGTTTAAAACTAGCTAATAAAAGGAGCTCATTTCTTACTTTCATAGAATTTCTCTAGATTTGTTGCTGCTTTTTCATCTGGCCAGCTTAAGTATGTGTTACTGTTGCTGTTGTTGTTCATGACTTAATTGTTGCTGTATTCGACAGCAGTGTTAGATTTACGATGATAACCCTATTAGTAGCGTTTTTTGCTTGCCGCCTGTAGGCAAATGCATTCTATGTCCGCATTATTTTAACACACTCTGCACCACACATCCATTCACATAAATCATGTTTTAAGATATTGCATTAAAAATAGAAAAATTTAGTTTTAAATGGAATTGAAAATATTTTATGATTAACTTATGAAGATTTCTTTGTGAATGACATTCCGTTTAGTTCTTCGGCAACCAAATATTAAATGGATAATTTCCGCTTAGAAGGTTTTATATCTTTGTCTGCCAGGTTTTCTACTCAGAACGCTTGTGATGCATTTTACACTGTGACTGCCCGTTACTGTTTCCCAGTAGCAAGAGATCACCAAATAGTAACTCCATTTTGAGTTTGTGTGTAAGTACTGCTACTTTCACTTTCAAAGCTATTCGATAATACAAATTGTATGGCGGAGCCACACCCCTTATATAATCTCAGTTTTCTAGTAGATGGACATTACCCAGTTTTAGTACAGTTGCCGACAGTGAGCATACAAACTAAATTACCAATATGTAGCCAAATCGACGAAAACCGTAGGAAATATAGCATTTTTATTGATTTGTGGGCGGTAAAAGGGGTGTGACAGAAATTTAATCCATCTTGTACTTGAAAAAAAGTACTGCCAAAATTTCAGCTCTTTCGGCTCAGTAATTTTGAAGTTTCCAGCCATCACACAGACAGTGTTTTGCTTTTTGTATTTATATTTTGAATAAAGAGTATTGGCTATAACTTTTGATTGGTAAGAGATACTAAGATAGTTTTTTCTAAAAAATTAATTTTTTAGCTTGTATATTTTTTCAGAAATATAAAAACACAATATTGGAAAAAAAAATTTTGTTCGAATAAATCAAGGGGTAGCCCTGTTTTTTAATCACAAAAATGGTTTTTAATTTTGCGTAAAATTGAAATAACTTTTGCTTATAAATGTTATAACTTTTAAATAGAGTTGAAAATTTGCGAATTTGAATTTAAATTATTTTTACAACAAAAAAAAATGTTGAGCCTTTTTTTGAGGAAAACTCCAAAATTTCAGACCTTTTTTGAAAAAAATATTTAAAATATAACTAATCAACTAACGGTATTTTTGCAATAAGGTTTTCATAGTACTTTGATGAAGCTTTAAGACAAAAAAAAAAATTCAACAAAATGTATAAAAAATCAGCGGAGATATTTGAATCGAAAGTCACAAAATTAAATTTCTGATTGTGTTTTTCTCATTTTTGAGCAACGATGTTGCATTACATATGTATATCGTTGCACATTGGGGTTTTTTCCACTTTTTTTGGCATAAAGTCATAACTTTTATATTTAAGCAGCTACATCTCTGAAATTTTCACTAATGACAGTTTATTTAGACACCTTTGTTTCTACCAAAAATGGGCGGCATGGGTTAAGAGGCACGCCTACTTTCCGTATGGGCTGATGTGTATTATAGAAAGCTATTCGAATCATCATATATCGAAGCTATATCGAATACTTCTAAAGCTATTCGATATAAAAACTTTGAATTGTATGGGTGGTGCCACACCCCCTTGTCTAAACTCGTTAAATTTTTCCAGTCGAAGAATACGACGATATGAAGTTCCTACCGAGTTTCATTGATTTGTGACTTATAGTTCGAAAGTTATACCAAAAATTTGTGCTGCTGAAAAGTGCTACGCCCCTCTTTCAGCGCCCATAAAGTGTTGCCCATGGAATGGTACTTGTGATTTGAGGTCGAATACCGATTTCCGAGTCTTTGTGCCCTATAACTCTAAAGGGATGTGCCACGCCCACCATATATACTTGGTGCACTCCTTCTCCTTACTCTAATTGATTTAAAAAAAAATTGTTAAAATCGGTTGAGAAACACGGGAGAAAATGGTTCTTAACTGGTTTGCTTACATACTCCTATTTATATATAGATATAGATTACGTAAAAGTTTTCGTAATAATTTTCATAAAGTCGTCAGAAACGCGTATATTTTGTTGCAGCAGATTTAAAAAATAGTAAAGTAATGCCTTCTCCTTTGCCTTGCATGATGAACGTACATTTTCACGCCACAATTTATACAAATCTGCATTTTTAAAATGGTAGGTGCCTAAAATAAAACATACCAAACATTTACCTTCCGCAAAGTTCCGCAAACCACATTAGAATTTTCTATTCTAAAATTCTCCGCTCTATATCACTGTACCTATATCTCTGTGTTGCTAGGAGTTTCAAAAAAGTTCTAGCTCTCCAAAATTGAAGATTTTGTTTTTTATCTCCTAATTTTAAGTTTTGTTGTAAACATTGCATTATTATCTAACTAAAACAAATTTTTCTAATACATTTATACACATATCGAAAATATATACCATAAGCCTTAATCTTCATTCTTTAGTTAGTTTAAATACGCATTCAAATATTTACACAACTTAGTTTTATTATCAACAAAAATTCAACAATTTATGCAGCCATATTCTAGTCAAACAAAAACCTTCACTTCAGCAGCTAAAAAAGTAACGGCAAATCGCAAATAGAAAGCAAAAATCATTATTTTGCTTTGGTTGGAGCTTCTACTTTGCAAAAAAAAGTGTTGTTAACCTTTTTCATAAATCTTGAAAAATAAGGTTAATGCCAAAAAATCGTACATTTTCCCCATTGTGCGTTGTAGTAAAATTTTTCATAGTTTTCAAGATATGTTCATGTTTTTGATGTCAAAATAACGGACATTTTTTCATTTTACTAAATTTAAGAAATATTTTTTATTTTGAAAAAATTTGCATATGTAACAACAAAAAATATGCGATTTTGTAAAAAAATTTTTTAGAAAAAATTATCTTAGTATCTCTTACCAATCAAAAGTTATAGCCAATAATCTATATATACAAAAAGCAAAACGCTGTCTGTGTGATGGCTGAAAACTTCAAAATTACTGAGACGATAGAGCTGAAATTTTGGCAGTACATTTTTTTCAAGTACGAGATTTTTTAAATTTCTGTCACGCAAATCAACAAATCAATAAAATTGCTATTTTCCTACGGTTTTCTTCGATTTGACTACATTTTTATAATATAGTTTGTATGCTCACTGTCGGCAACTGTACTAAAACTGGGTAATGTCCATCTACTAGAAAACAGGGATGGGCATTATATAAGGGGGTGTGGCTCGGCCCATACAATTAAAATTTGTATTATCGAAAAGCTTTGAAAGTAAAAGTAGCAATACTTACATACAAACTCAAAATGGAGTTACTATTTGGTGATCTCCTGCTACTGGGAAACTGTAACAGGCAGTGGCATGTGACAGTGGTGTCAAACTATGTGTTTACGAAAAGTTTTGAATACACCTATTATGTTCCCATATAGTTGCAGGGTGCAGCAACGCGCGCCGGGGAAAGGCTAGTTATATATAAAATTATATACAGTATTATATATAAGAACAGATTAGATTTCGATTAGTAAAAATAAGTGACAGTAGCTAGACTTGGGATGAGAATGATTTAATTCTCATTTCAAGTAAACTAATACTCGGTGAGAGTAAGTTATTTTTGCTCTCACTTTGAGTGTTGTTAGATAATTACTCAGACGTCGTTAGACTCAGACGACTAGACAACGGACTCAGACAGGACTTAGACTTTTTTGAAACCGACACGTCTCTAGCTCCCTTTGGCAAAGTGCGTTGACACTTTGTTTAAAATTATCAATATTGTTTTTAACAAAGGTTGCGGGCCGCCTCGCAACTTTTGGGAGGAACAAAGTATTGATACACTTTGCCATTCACACATCAAAGAACTTCGTGTTGATTTCTCAAATAATATTTAGACTCCACATATACAACACAATTAATAAAAACAAAAGTTGCACAACAGACGATAATTAGAGAACAAATCGGTTGTTGATCGTTACTCAGGGCTTGTTATGCAAACGTAACGGAGCGTGTCGTAGCGCTACTCAAATTTGCTATATGAAGAATGCCCATAAGTAGTTAATGAAATCTTAACAAAAAGTGACAAAACTCAGATAAAACTAAGTTTCGTATCACCTATTATCATGTTTACATTACACATTTAACTATGCAGTTTGGCTATAATAGTTTGGTAACTGTTTCTGGTGTTTACACTGCCAGTAGCGTAGTTAACTTTGTCATTATTTGACGTTAATTTTTCGTTGATTCACATAATTTTGAGACATATTGAATATATGTGACCCGGTCTATGAAAAGGTGCCTTATAACTCAAAAAATTATTTTTCTTTTTTTGTTTGGTTCGGATAGAGTTTGAGACGCTCTTTCACATGGTGAAAAGCAGAAAGTCCTAACTTGCTTAGAAGTGTACTAAAAATGTAGAGAAAGAAGAGCACAAATGAAAGAAAAACTGAATTTTATTGAATTTTTTATTTTTTATTTAGTTATTTGTGGAAATTTTGTTTTTGAGTCATAAGGCACCTTTTCATAGACCGGGTCACATATAATTTTCATGCAAAAAAAAAAATTAAAAATATTACAATATGTGTGATAAAAGCCTTGTAGGAGTTTTTATGCATCATCAGCAGGAAGTGTTTTCTAAACTGGTGATCTTTGACCGAATCATCAAAAGAAAAGGAATTGTTTTCAAATATTTTTTGCTTTTTTTATGTGACATTTTCTTGTAATTTTTTTAATTTCCTTTTGTTCTTGATGAAAACACAGTGTTGCATAGCAAAATGAGATAGTTTAGGTCGCAGTTTCAACTTAACTGCTTTGCGAGATAGTTAAAATTTTGTATATGAAACTATGCAGTTAAGTATCCAGTTTCAAAGTTTACTGTGTAGTTTCGAGGTAATGTAAACATAGTATAAGAAATCAGAACTTAAGAGTTTAAAACTTTGTAACATAAGAAATAAAAATATATCAAATTTTTCAGTTGAGGGGGAGGCAAGTGCCCCTTCCTGCACCCCCCCTGTGGACGCCCTTGCCGACCGCCATTATTTTTTCAAAAGATTCGTGTCTGACTTATGATTCGTTTCTCAGAAGCAAGTCGTGGCTTGTAGTGTAGAAACATATCAAGTTTCTACAAGTCAAGTCAAAACTTCAATTGACTTGTTGCATATCTCTGATGCATACATGTAAATTTTACATACATACTTATTAACACCATAGCAACACAAGAAGTTACTGAAAAATATTCGTAAAACGGTTCGCTTCAACAAACGACACGATCTTGTGTTCGCAACTTCGGTACGAGCAAACGCAACAACCATAACAACACACATAAGTAGCTGCTGAAGTATTTTATGCATTAATCGTCATACAAAAATGAGAGATTTTCTTCTTAGATTTTGTCATTTTGTAACCTTATTAAAGAAGTGACAAAATAATATTTTAGATATTCGTTTTATTCGCTATATAACTGATATTTTGGCATATTTTTTATCTTTTTAAGACGAATATTAAAGGCTGAATGTATACTCCAAAGAGTTGACAGAAACGCTAAATGCGCTTACTACCCCATACTAACCGCGTTGTAAGACATAATTCTACGTCAGAAGTGAGAGTTCTTACGATGCAAGTAGTGTTATTGCACGGCACATAATTTCTGTTTTAAAAACTTTTCTTTTGTTCTATAAATGTATCATTTCCAACTTTTCTGTTTTACAGTTATTTCTTACTATAGAAATAATGAGGAGCATGAGGCTCTGTGTACAGAATTTCCAAGACATTACATTTGAAGAGTTTTTTACTCTAATTAAGAGCTGGTTCAGATAACTTCGGAAGTTTTCACATGTTAAAAGATTTTTCAACCCAAAGTAATTTTAAATAACCTTTTACTTTACATCTTGTATTTTATAGTCAAGATTATGCTTAACTCAAGCAACACTGTTCTTTTTTTCAAAATGGAAAAAAAGTCTCTAAGTTTTCACAAGCTGCACATTTATCGTTTGACAATCTTATCTTATCTGCTTGGCTACATGAGTAAAAATTTAATTTAATCACGTTTCATGAGCCATTCTTTCCATCCAACTCCTTACAAGCTTTCTTCCAGCAACGTTGCCGGATTGAAGGTAACAAAATTATGCAAAGCAATTTCAATTTGCAAGCGCTGCTTGTGGCGATCCGCACGTTCGAACTTTATTTAATAAAGAACAAATTTCATTTTTAATTATGTTGTTAAAGGATCGTACTTAATAAGTATTCCACGAATGTTGCCAGCAGATACCAAAAGCAGCAAAAGAGGCAACAAAATTATGCACAAGAGGGTAAAACAAAAAGATAAAAAATATTATAAGCGACAACAACGGAAAGCATCATCATCAGATTTTGCAATGATAAAAAAATGGCACATTTAGGTAGTGGAAGCAACAGCATCTGTTGCCGACCAGTAGATGGCGTTGCTGCTATTATCTGCTGCATCGCGCATTTGATGCAAATTTTAAGCTCAGTGCGATCTCGACAATAAGAAGAGAATTTTCCAATTTTTGCTCATAACTTTGCAGGCCAGCCGTAAACGTGCGCCATAAATCACATATAAAAAAAAAATCAACGGAAAAAATGAAAAAAAGTTGAAGAAAGGGTGTGTGGATTCAAAGGAGCGGGAGGAACGCTCATTCCACTCAGCAGCAGCAAAAACAACTTGGTAAAGTTCAAGTTGCCGCAGCAACTGTTGCTGTACTAGAGTGTTGCTGATGTTTTTAGCTCTTGTGCTAACGACAAGTCCTAGCAACAACTTTATCTGCTTCTTAGGTTTATTTTATTTATATCCTTTTTTAGCTTTTAACTCCTCTCGACTCCAGAATTCATATCTGCAGTTTGTATCTTTTGGAATAAGTGTCTATGCTAGGTATTTGTTGTTTTTGTTGTTTCTAGGGTTTGACTAATATCTTCATTGTCGTCGTTGCTGTCGTCTTAGCTGCTATTGTTGTTGTTATTGTTCCTGCTGTAGTTGCTGTATATTCCCTACTTTTATTATTCCCAGCGCCGGTGTGTCTGACATGCATTGTTTTTTAAAGAAATCTACGCGAGAAAGACATGCAAAATTTTTGATTTTTAATTTCCATGCTCACTGAACACTGGCTACAGTGGTGGCGAAAAATAATGTTTACACATTTTAAGTTTTTAATCTAAGTTAAGTTAAAGTAGCTCAGAGGAAGTTGTGCTAATTGTTTGAAAAGAAGGGTTTTGAGCTTTTTTCCATTCGCTAGGTAAAACTACACGCCTACTCACGAGCTTTTGTGGTAACTGTAGAGCACAAAATATTGCGTCAATATTTGATATATCAATAATAACTCCAATGATATAATAAACTGGATATGAATTAGGGATTCTTAAGGAAAAATAAGAATAAGTTTATATTAAAAAAAAAGAAAAATACGAGTACATATTTTGCAAATGGAAATATATTTAAGTTCTGAAGTATTTGTGGAATATTTTTTTTATTTTTGTTTTTAAATAGAACTACTAATGTCCTTACCAAATACATTTATATTAATACTTAATGTGCAAGAGTTTTTTAGAATCATGCATTCGAAAAACATCAGACATCAGGATTTTTTTTTTTTAAGTTACATTTTGTAACACAAATCTCTGCGTTTTGGATACATTTACAAATACAAGTTTTTCCACGAATTTTGTGTAAAGCATTACCCCTTCATAGTATTGCTTTATGATCTTTATAGGTCAGTTCAATGAAAAAATATCTGCTACTTATCTCGTATGGCATTGGGACACAAATTGTAAGGCATTGGGACTTTTTCGTTTTTTCATGAATAATTTTATATTAAACCGACACAAAAAAAAGGTTTGAGTGCGAGAAGGTAGACCTACATATTCCCATGTATTTCGAACCGCTGAACACCTTATCATCAAAATATTTGAATTGCAATTATTTAAGTATATTCTTAACCTTTTCATGCCAGCATTTAAATGCGCGAGTCTACACATTTGTCGAGTGCAAATAAGTGGTAGTCTTAACTCTTGAACTGACAAAATAACAAAGTCCTAATTCGCTTGTTACAAAATGTCATCTATTGGCAACATTGCACAGTGGTTGGTCAAACTAAACCATAGGTGGGCATTCTTACACAGCCGCAATCTTGGCGTTTATGTGTATTTGTGCATTCAAAAGCTTTCCAATGTTAAAATAGTGTGTAAAAAGCTTTAACAGCGTACGTGTGAAGCTCTAACAGCGTACGTGTGGCGGCAGAGAAACCTCTTTGCCCGCGAGCGACAGAATGCCCTACATTGAACTAAACCCTCTTTCATTCCTTTTTGTAAATAATTCTCTTACGTATATTTGATGTTTGGTCACTTGGTTTTACAATAAAATAATTATTTTAATGTTTTTAAATACTTTTTGTAAAAACATAATTTTTGCGAAACGAGCTTGATCTTGCGTTTGACAATTTCACTCTAAGAGAACTTTTACTAAATGAACACGTGCACAGCTTTCAATAGAACATAATCCTTGTGGAACCTTTTGGAAAGTAGCCTTTTCCCATTCCTACATAACGATTTCCCCAGTTTCTTTAAAATGGCATAACTCCTGAACGAAGAGTTCCATAGAAACCGTAGACCACTTTTTGAAAACAATACATTATGTTTATTAGTTTCTTAGTACACCTAAGAATAATTTATTCATTATTTATACATGTTTATCTCTAAATTTAAAAAAAAAATAGATTTTTTATCTAAATTTCTTTTTATTTTTTTATAAAATGGAAAATCTAAAAGCGTCTGTACTTTGTCTAGGTCTCGAAATTTTTACTAACATAAGCTTTTTATGTCTGTAAAATCTAAAGTGATTAGGTTGTTCATGACGGTACATCATATTTATTTTTAATTTTTTTGTGTAGTACCAAATTGTAACCTCTATGGCCGTCTCACATAGGGGTATTTCATCGGATTAGGCGGCCAACATTTTTTTATTGGGTAAACAGTTTTAAATCATGTATGTTTTTCGATTTTTGATATCCTTAACCCTGTACGACTATTGCGTCATATTTTCCCATCCCAAATTTTTTTGTAGGTGAAAATTAAAACTGTTTTGCTGCAACAATATTATTAATTGATGTTTGTTTACTGATTTTTTTTATCCTTAACCCTGTGAGAACAATGGTTCATTTATGACCCTCCTATTTTTTTTTTCAAGTAAATCTTAAACTATTTTTTGTATAGCAGAAGTGATGTCTGTTTTCAGTTTTTTACTTTTCTTAACCTTCTATCGGTTTTGGGTCACATGTGACCCATATATGACCCAAGTGATATTTGTTTTTAGTGTCATTCTATTTCAAAAAAGAAATTATTAAAATGCTTTGAAATTCGCAAAAATTACTTGTTTTTAACTGTAAAATTAAAATAAATTGCTTGTAAGTTATATTCTAAGTAAGTAAGTAAGATATAAAATCGAAGCAAACTATATCTACTATACCAAACTGATCTGTTGTTTGTAAATACATAGCTAAATGGTTATTTATCGGATATTTAAACTTACCTGATTCTTGACATTCCAAGAACAATATGTTATTTAAAGAAATAATTGAATTTTATAACGTTTGATAAAAAAACACAAATAAAAGCGTTGTTTTTTTCAAGTGAAGGGTAAGAAAAGGGTAAGGGTAAAACACTGTGCACTGTAGGTCAAAAAAAAAAAAGAAAAAGAAAATAATGGAATTATTTGGACGTTGAGGACGTGATGGCGAATATTGGACGTAAGGGTCAAAATAAATAATTTAAAAAATTTTCTTAATTAATAACTCACTTCATAAAATACAGGGTCTTAGCGAACCGTTCGAACCTTAGCGAATAGGTAAATATTTTTTGTTAAATATACATTTGATGCAAAAACGTAAAACAGGTACGTTTTTCAATAAATTTTTCTTTTAAAGTTGCGAAAATGTTTCAGCTTTTTTTTTGCTTTATATAGGCAACGAATTATATTTCGCTTTCTTTTTGTGAATCTCTACTCTAATTTTAAAAAATTTTCGGTTTTTTCAGAAATTAATATTTTTTATTGTTATTAAAAGAAAATCATGTTAAATATTTTGGCTTTTTTGTTCAAAACAAAAATTTTTCACATAAATTACTAACCCAATTAAAAAAATTTTTCACATAAATTACTAACCCAATTAAAACCATTTCTAACGTTTTGAATACAAAACCTATTTTTGGTGATTTTTTTACCTTACAGACTTTTGCTACACAAACATATACAATTTTTATGCAAAAATGGTCAAATTAAAAACATCACAGAGCAAAGAAAAAAAAACTGCTCAGGATTTTCAATTTGAAATACTTTTAATACAGATCATTGTCTTTAAAATTATACCAAACATTTTCCATTTTTGCGAAAAAAGTTTTTTCGAATTGTTTCCGCTGGTCAGCACACTGTGCGACTGCTTGAAACACTGCCAGCGAATCCGAGGCAGCCATTTAAGTGATGTGCTATTCCATACATAATAGCATGAATGTATGCCCCAAATAGCCAGAATCAATTCGATATCTTACACAGTTGTTGTTCTATTTATCATAGACATTTTGGGGTTTTTTTTAAATTCAATAAAAAAAAACTAAAAATATTTTCAGTATCCATTATTTTACTATATGTTTATTAATATTTCAATATTACACAAAAAATTTAAAAATAAAAAAAAATTGATAAAATTACAGGCTGGTAGAGTCTTAAAAAGGGGTAAAATGGCGACTGGTAGAGTGGTAAAAAAAGGGTGCTTCAATATTGACATGATTTCAACCCTTCTAGTCATCTGAAAAAAAAAATTCTTAATTAGTAAGAATGTCGCTATATCCCGGACTAGGAAAAAAAATTAATTTTCCCGAAATGGCGACTGTTTGAGAATAAAAGTCATTATTTGACCTTTTTTCCAAAGTTTTGAATTTTTTGAAAATATTAAAAAACAAAATTTTTACATAATTATAGTCTGGGTCCTGGGAAGTTATATAAAAAAGGCCCACATCAAATTTTGAGTTAATCGAATCCATTATAACTTGAGATATCATATCAAACGTGTTGGAAAAAGTAGTTTCGAGAAAAAGGCATTTAAAGATTTGAGCAAAGTTACAGGCAGCCCAAGTCATATAAAAGGTATTATTGATATATTAATAAAAATATAATAAAAACAAAATTGATTATAAATATATATTTAGTTTGTTTTATTGAATTTTAAAAAAAGCTCAATATTTTTCGCCCAAAGGACATTGCTTCTAGAAGTAATTTAACTCAATAGTTTAGTTTTAAATGCTATTCGCCAACACTGTTGTAGCACGTATGTCATATTAACAACACCGAACTATCTATGCAAACAACTTTTAATGGAGTCAACAATAAGAAAAATAAAAATTTACAAGAATATGGCAACAACAAGACAACGCTCGATTTCTTATCGAACGCGATGACAATTCGACCTCGTGTTAGGCTTTTAAATAGCTTCGCTAAGGAAGCAGGGACAGACAGGCGAGTGCTAAACTGCTAACTGCCGAATAATATGCGCGCATAGAGCAACGTTTCGACAACGTCATCATCAACGTGGTGCAACTTCGTGGTATTAGCCTCCCGCACCATGCGGCGTTGAATGTCGTGAAACTGTGGCACGATTTTTGCGCAGAAGCAAATGCAGCACATGCGCAGCATATTGACAGCAAGAGCAAGTTAAGTTGTAAACTTGGCAATTCCTGTTGCTATGTTGTTGTTGTTGTTGTTGTTGTTATTGTTCTTGTTGTAGTTGTTTGCATGTTGCGCATGCGCAACTGTCGCAAATATTAATAATTGCGCGCAGCAGCTAATGTGGCGCATAACAAAAAAAAACAGCAGTTTCAACAATAACAACAATAAGAGCTTTTTCCTCTGTGTAAAGGGGGTGTGAAGTGTGCTTTCAGTATGTTTGCATATCATAAAAGATTTATACATAAGTAAATATATCTTTATATTTTATTCTCATTGTTTACATGGAGCCCCAAATTTATTTCACTTTATGCGATTTTATTTATTTGTAGAGATTTCAAGCTTTGCGAGTTGAGTGGTTTGCTTAAAGGACACACTTTGTACAATTTACAAATTCAGCTTGTTGTGTGAATAATTTTAAGCATGATCCAGCTTCTTTTATTTTTAGTGCCATTTCCAACTGTCACATTGAACGCTGAATTAAAAAAAACTTTCACATGCATAACATTGCAACGTGTGAAAATTATTGCGTCATAAAAACTGAGGAGTAAGCATAAATCACTACATTTCTGTCATCTTAGTCAACTTCTGCCGAAGACTTTTGACGATATTAAATTATTATTATTATTAACAGTTTATTTACAAAATAAATTTAGTGAATAAACTTAAAAACTGAGCCATAACTACTATGGTCTTCAACTTGACGATATTAAACATGAGGTTCATAATATCTAAAAGGTGACATTATGTTACTTGCATGGACCTAGTTCCTGGTATCAATTTGAACCTCATGATGTGGATGGTTTGTGTCTCTGCAGACAATGACAAACCTGAGAGAGTAAACATTGCCATGTAAAGCTTCTTGAGAACATGCACATTAGAGCCCAAACAGAATCAAAGCGATTGGCGATCGGCGAACTATTCACACTGACTTGTCACAATGTTTTGTTTTGTGTATGCATAATTGACATGAAGAAAACAAAAACACAGACAGCAAATGTCAGAAGATAATAAGACTTAACCCATTTGCGGCCGCTGGTCGATTTTTCCAAGACCAAGACCAAGAAATTTAACCTTATTTCAAAAAATTCCTTCTTACCTTCTGTGCAAGTTATCACGATGGACAAGGTGTCAAAATTAAGCTTGATTCATTGGCTTTCAAAGTATTTATTAGTCGCCAAGATTGGCTCATTTGCACCTGGTGCATACTTTAATTCATATAAACACCTTTTTTGGACTTTTTTACTAAAATTGTAATAAATACTAAAATTAATAAAATTAAGAAATATCGAATGATGAGGGTACTGGGGCGAACACTATGTATCCGTATAAGGTTGCCAAATTTCACAATTTTGAAATTCTGACAATGGATTCGGAATCAGCGACCCATTTTTACCCAGCACCGAATTCGTAAAAATAAAAAAATAGGTGGCAGCCCTATAAGCCATCTTAAATTTTAAAATTCTGACATTAGATTCGAAATCAGCGACCCCCTAAAACTGTAAGATATCTAATGTTTAAAACTCTTAAAAAATATATTATAAGGTGGCAACCCTATTGTTAAAATATCATAATTTTGAAATTCTGACATCAGATTCGGATTCCGTGACCCATTTTTACCTAATGGTAAAAAAAAATCATTGTATGCATGCATTTCTTAATTTAACTCCAATAAAATATTTTTTTTAACAAAAAATGGTTTTTGCATTAATGTTAAAAAAGTTAGTGAATTTTGACTTTTTTTTAGACATGTTTTTATATGAAATTTTTGTTTTAAAATTCTCTATCACAGAAGAGGGCTAACTTTTTCTCTCCAATATAATTATTTCGAGATATAGGACTTCAAACATAAAAAATGTTTATAAAAAAACGAAAAAAGTGATATTTTTTCACCTGTTTTCGATCATAACAGCCATATCACTGATGCTATTGGCACATATTATACCTTCAAGTTTTCACCTGACTCTCCTCTACTACATGCAATTAAATTAAAATTCATTGACTGAACATGTAAGCATTTATGTGAAGTATGTGTTCGCAATAGTGGATTTTCTTAATTTTGCCATTTATATAAAAAATTGGGGCTAATCGAAAAAAATCATTACGATATTCGGATTCAATGGAAAATTTTACTTTAGAAAATGTTATCGCGATTCGTTGTGGAAAACCTTGTTGAGTAGTGTTATCTCTATTCGGCAATTTCATATAGTTGAGCGTCAGTCGCACACGACAAAACAATCGGACTTTGTGCACAAGTTGTATTGGAGCTACTTCGTAATGTAGAATAAAAAAAAAATAAATAACTGGCCATTTCAGCCGTTGAAAGGACTTTGACCTAGCTTCTTATGATCAATTGTGTTGTGCGTGTTATTAAGTTTGTACACAATTGACCGAGAACCGGACCTACAGGCTTAACGCCGACCCCGAACGGCGATTAACGGAATGTTCTTGTTCTCAAGAAGCTTTACATGGCATTTTGATTACTCTCTGAGGTTTGCCATTGTCTGCAGAGAGGTGGCGGCCGTACAGAAAAATTATTTTAATTAAAATAATTTTCTGTTGCTGCTGGACCACCCTGCCCCCGCCAGCAGAAAAATTGCAAAATTTTTTTAAAAGTGAAAAACTATTCTTTAGGGTCCTAATGATATGTGTTTTGAATGATTTCTATTTTCTCGAAAAAAAAAATGGTCTTGGCCGAAAATGGGTTAAGAAAATAGCACTGAGCGTACCTCATCATTAGGAAAAATACGGCAACACTTATCATGTTTGACACCACTCAAAGAGAGGATCGCCGGGTCGGCAGGGAAAAAATAGAATAGATTCTTGTCTGGCGAATGTTCGTCGCGATTTGATTTCGGACGTGTTCATACGTTTTCATGCATTCTATTGCTTGAAAATGTCACCAATCGCTAATCGCTTTGATTCTGTTCAGGCTCTTAGCCGTTCGGAGTCGGCATAAAACTAGTAGGTTCCGTTCTCGATCAATTGTGTTCAAACATTTAATAACACGCACAACACAATTTGATCATTAGAAGTATTTTATTAATGTTTTGTTAAATTTTTCGTAAATATTAAATTTCATTGCGATAACTTAAAAGTTGTGGCTGTGATCGGAATGTCGAACAGACATGATTAAACCGTCTCAGCTAATGATGCCTACGAAGAATATGTCGTCGTTTCAAATGTAAAGTTGTGAATCTGATAAATTAAATTTTTCTTTTACTATTGTATCCTATTGCTTATATGGAGCTATATGCTGTGCCAAACCGTGAACAACACGCATAAGGTAAGTGCAACTATTAAATATTTCAACAAGAACAATAATGATGGCCGCCAGAGAACAGCTTGATTGCATTCAAATGGCGTATCGAATATATCCTCAATCTACGAGCACCGAATGTGCCTTCTGCGTTAAAATTAGCACCAATCGCTGCGGATACGAATACCATAGAGTACGAGTGGTCGCGATTACGAATGCCTACGACACAAGTATACCCAACGAAGCGAGACATATCCATGCTTTTATATCCATTCGCACAAAGAAAAAAAAAAATGGTAAATATTTAAGCAAAGGGAAACAAACATCTCAAAGCGGTGTTAGAGAACGGCAGAGAAGTATCAAAACAATAAAAATTCATGCAGCAGCAAACACTCGAGTGTTAAGCGAAGCATCCGAATGTCTGCATTGTCTGGATGCTGCCTTTGTATATATTCGCAATCGTAATAAACTGTGCTTAGAACCAATCATTGTTTACGAACTCGAGCGGTATGCGTGCATTAATTTTTGTATGCGATTGTGGCGGACGACGATTGTTATTCGAGTGGTAAAACTTGATGATTGGTCTCGAACAAATCTCTGATGGCCGCGTCGAATTGCTATTGAGTAAAAAATGTTTTGTTCGCTCTCCCGAAAAGTAACGATTATCAAATTAGCAACTTCACATTTGTAACGGCGATATGTACTTTCTATACCTACAATGCTTTCTGATGGGCGTTACAAACGGAGTAAAAAAGTTCAAATAACCCTTACTCAGTAAATATGGAGGGAATAAAAAATACACATAAAGTATAATTTATTCCCCACAAAGGATTGGATAACAGGGCGTATCACCTCCCATATTAGCCCAAGATCTCAGAATTACTCTAAAAATTTAAAGCAGGAGCGACTATTACCAAAACTTACCGCGACATAAATCACAGAGGGACTCGACAATGGGAAATGGTATCACCCATAAAACTTAAAGATCTTCTGAAAGCTTGACTATTAAATTTGAGAAGAGAGGTAGCTATACATGAGAGTAATTTAAAAAAAATATATACGATGTCTTGAAGAACAGAAATATGGGTGATATTATTAGAAATTAAGAGGAAAAAAAACATGTAGCCTGAAATCGGAAACGGGGCATGGCATGCAAAGAGCAATAGTTGTGAACCATTCATGAGGGAAATAGTCCAGATATAGAGAAAAAGAAGTGTTCATGGTGAAAAGGCTTTTAGCTTGACATCAACCTACAAAAAGGGACAATTCGAATAATGTAACAGGATATTTTAGGAACTAGTCTTTTTGGGAATTAAATGAGAACTATTTCAAATTTGTTCCAATTTTTCAATATCCAATTTCCACTGTTGAAGTTATATTTTTTTCGAACTCTCGGTGTTCTTTCCACCAACTGTCGCACAACATAGCACCAACGACCCGCTGAATTGGACACTTACGTTCAGTAGGTCCAACTCATGAATGTCCTTAACATCAAATAACATGAAAATATATGCTAATCCAATAAAATATGTAAATAAACAATAAACGCTACCATTGTTGCTGACCACGCAGGCAACAGCAAGAAAATGCAACATAGCGTTACAATAACAATTACACTTGACGAACTAACAATTCATAAAATGCGGCAACAACAACAGCAAAATAATTATTGCAACCAACAAGCAGCAACTTGCACACTTCAGCTAAATGATGATAAAATCCTATGACGGCAGCATCAACATGACACCAACGCATACTGGAACAATGCAATAACAACTTTTGAAATTTTAAGCCAACACAACAACAACAACAGCAGTAATACCCAAATGCATGCACTTTCCAGGCATGTTTTGAAGTTTTGATTTCAATTCAGTGCAAATTAATCCTGGTTTATGAGTGTTGAAATTGTGCTTGTGCTGCGTGAAAAAACAACAACAACAACCTGACAACAAGACTGCCGTAAAGCCGCTTGTTGTTGTTCCAAAATGGTTTTGTGATTGCAGGCAATTGTTCTCAATGCAATGCAACAACAAAGAAGCAACATTTGCAAATGTGGAAAAATATTTGCAACATTTGCCTAACTTAACTCGTACGCAACTGACAGTTTGAGCAGCGCTTAACTTGTTGTTGAACCAAACTGTATAGCCAAAAGGACGCTTTTAGTGTTGTCAACATAGAACAGCAACAATAACAACAACAACAACTTAAGCACATAACTTGATTTGTTTATTAAACATGAGCTGTTTTGTGTGTGTAGTTTTTCTAGCTTTTCCAATATAAACTCCTACCTAGTGAAATGGTATGAGTGAAGTTGAAGTTACACCTTTGCATTGCCTGATATTGGCTCAAGTTCTGGTCCCACTGTTTTTCATAACAACAGCCAAACATGACAGCAATAAATCCATAGAGCGTTAAATGCCGTCTAAGCCATTCATTCAACTGATTCCACATCTCCTCTTAATGGGCTAATTCAGTATAATTTTCTATGAATGAGTGGCATATACAATGAGTCCTTAATGGATTTTAATTTTATTTTATCACCTTTTATTGTGTTGATCAAAATGAATGCTCTTTTATTTTTTAAAATTTACTAAGCAACAGCGGCTGATTTATAAAGGATTTCAATTCTCTTGTGTCCCTAAAAATCTTTTGGAACAGCCTTTACTTAACATCAGACTGCCTTCTAAAGAGTTTTGTTTTTTTTTTATGTGAGTGTTGTTGTGAGGATCTTTTCCTTATGCGTTATATTTGTTCTTTTCATATTTTTCTTCTTTCATTCAATATTAATGCGTTGATTAATGTTTTATGAGTGTCGCTGACTTTTTAATTTGTATCGTTTAGATAAAATCATAATAAGCTTAAGTATTTGAGAGAATGGCTTCCCTGTAGCGTTCAGGTGTGGAGGAATGTTTTCCCATTCACACCCTGTGGAGTTGTTGATATGAATATCTTTATTGATTCGTATCAAGTTGAATGAATCCTAATAAATATGCCGCTGAAGTAACGAGCGAATAAAACGAAGAACATTATTTTGATATTTTGAAAATTTAAAATTTTAGGAACAATGAACCTTTGCTTTAGAAATATATTTTAAAACTTGAAACGTTTCATTGAAAAATTCACTTATTAGAAATTTTTCGGAAACATTGGAACTCCATTCGATTGATAATAAATAATCTCTGTTTTATACAGAATTTATACTGAATACTGTTTATACTGAATACTCTGTGTCTTATACTAAAAACTAGTTATATTCTGTATTTATCCTGATGTCAGTACCTGTGATTTGAGTACCCTAACATGCTAGAAACGGAAACTACAATATAAGCGGGATCCAGAAAGTCCTTGGGGTCAAAGCACTAGATCATATTTGGAGACAAGTTTTTTATTATTTGCTTATTTTGCTTCTTTGTATTCTGTCATTAGTTTAATCAGTAAAAATAGTTCTTCTTATCACGGTAAATAGCACTTGAAAGGACCCTGACCGAGCTAGAGAGCTGCACAAGCATAATAAAATTTACTTGCTAGCCATCTACCATTATTCAAGTGCTTCGCCTCTTTCGTCATCACATTTCAAAATAAGCAGTTTGTAACAAAGATTTTTTGATATGCTCTTATATTCGGTATCTAAGAAAACTAAATTATGATCCTTATTGAAGAATATATTGTAGAAATCAATATGCACTACACCTATGCATATTCAATGTTTTGAATTTTTTTTATCGTTTTAATATCGGTGGACGTGTACGTAAATACGTGTACGACGCAAAAACCGATCTTTTTGGCCAATCTGCTTTATTTTGAAAATATGACGTTCTTCCCAATTTTTTAAGGTAATCATATATTCCAACCCTTTTTGGAAATCGGAAACCTCTATTATTGTTGGCCTATCTTGCTTCGTTTACGCGATATTGCGCTTTTCCCAATTTTTTTGTATATACATATTATGTGCTATATTGATATTATGTGCTGTTTGAGTGTGTAGAGGTTTCGGATAAAGCTTATACATTTATATGTCATCCACACAGATGTGATATTCACAAGTTAAGAAGCAGTCAGCGATATCATTTATAAACATCATAAACAAGAGTGGTCCCAAAACTGAACCCTGAGGGACACCACAAGATACATTCACATTTGAAGAGTTTTTGTTGTTATAGTGAACATACTGGAATCGATCACAAAGGTATGACGATAGCAGGTTGCACAACGGAGTGGTAAATGAAAATTTTGTAAATAGTTTTTCTATGAGTCGCTGATGATCAATGCTATCGAAAGCCTTAGAAAAATCTAAAAACATAACTATACCACACATATTATTATCCAATCCTGAGCGAATATCCTCACAGACTTTCAAAAGTGCTGTGGTACAGCTATGACCTCTGACGCCCCGACTGATGTTTAGTTAATAGTCTATTATCATCTAAATAACGTTTATTTGATTATTTATCAAAGTTTCAAAAGCTTTGCTGAGGCGATTGGACGAAATTCAGAATTATTATTCGGCAAAGGTAGAATTTTTGCAGTTTTCCAAAAGGTAGGAAAAACAGAAGTCATAATGATTGTGTTGAAAATATGGGATATATGATGCAAGATGACAGGCAGAAGTATTTTTATGAAAATTGGATAAATATTGTCAGATCCTTTCGCCTTCGATTTGATTTTCAAAATAACTTCCCCAACACTTAATAAATCTATTCCTGAGAGAGAGCAAAAGTGGATTCTAAACAACTTCTAGGAATACAATTTTGTGAACTACTGCAATTTCTAGAAGGCTGAATGAATTAGTTATTAAGATCGTCCAGATTAATAATTTCGGAAGGGACATGTAAGCTTTTACCTAACGCAGTCGAACGGATATTCTTCCGAAAGGAAGAGCTTGAACAACAATGGGAAAATGTTTTTTCGTAATGAAACCTTTTATTCTTTCTAATCAGAGGAGTAACTGCATTACGTAAACATTTAAAACTATTGTAAAACACCGAACATTTATATTTTTTCCACTTGTTATACAATGAATCTCTTTTATCAATAAGTTTCAGCAGCTCACTAGTAATACACGGGTGTTTGCTGGGTTTTCTTCTTATTACTCTAATTGGTACATATTTAACGAATAATTTGTTGATATTCTCATTTAAGAAATCAACGTGCTTATTTACATCGTTCGTTGCATATATTATACTCCAATCGATATCTTGACATTCTTTGAACGGGGAGTTGATATCTGTATTGGAAAAATTGGGTATTGTATTTGCATTTAAGATAGTAATTAAGGGAAAGATATTGAGAGTGAGAAATATTAAGTCGTGATGTGAGAAAGCTGGTGCGGAAAACTGATCATAGTGTAGAATTAAGTTAGGATCAGAGACTATAAAGATATCAATTAGAGGTTAAGACCTCTAATGTGAAATGTAATGAACTTTTGACGAATATTACCTATAATGTGCAATTTTAATCAGAGATATGTAAAAAGCCATTGGATGCTATACAATAAAAATCAGTTATTAGTACTTTGTACTGAGTTATATTGACTTCTTGAAGAATATCAACATTTCTGAAAGTTTTTCACTCATCATATTTGTGAGCTTAGCCATCGACATGTCATTTTATAAATTTTGAAACTTCTTTTAGAAAAAATTCAGACATAAAAAAAAAATCTTTGAGGACAACCAATTTCCTTAACCAGCCATCTAGCTTTTTTGTCGTCAGTCTGTGCAGCTTGAAGTACTTTAGGCAAGAACGTCGCTACGCTTTGATACTAAAATTTTTCAAAGCATATTTAAGAAATCCCCCAACAAATAAGCATTTGATGAACAACAAATTTAATGGGATCCATTCTTAATGGGTGTTCTGTCAATAATTTGTTCGTGTCTTGCTTTTATTATTCATAATATTGTGTGTTCCCACAGTTCTATTGTTAAAAAAAGTTAATCAACCCACATTTAAACAATGTTGATTTCTTAAACCTATGAAGAACTCTCCCACAGATATCAACTTACCCAAAAAGAAGAAGATTAAGCAACGAAAATTTGCTCATAAAAATTTTTCCCTAAACTTTATTCCTCTAAAAAAATGAAATTATTTAACACCAAAAACGGGCTAATGATATTGATTAAATTGTAAAAAAAACAGCCAACAATCAACATCATCATCAACCAAATTGTAATCGGCGATGTCGTTCAAGTCGTTTTTGGCTATTAATCATCATCAGTCAATGGAACTTCTAATTAAATAATAAATAATTTCCATTTCACCGTTTCAATACTTCGGTTTATCTGGAGAACTGCTGTGATTGCATGATCATTGATTTAGCGGAATGTTGCTGAGTTGGTGCGGTGCAATATCAAAGTCAACAGTTCATTCGACTGAAAAGATTCTAAGTGGTGCTCATGGCTTATTTGATCGAGACAGGCAGAGGCACCCACATAACACACAAATAAGCGCTCATCTAGCGATATATCATAAGTATGGCATCTCAGCAGAAGGGTCAGCCAAGGTGTTGGGCTTTGACAAATGCCTTCAAAGAATTAATTCATGATAATCAATTTTTTTCAAAAATTACCATTCATAACAATTATTTAAAGAGCACAACAAATCAAACATCAATACTTCACACACTTTCCATAACAATTACTTGGTGTTTTTTTTTTCTTCTTATATTTTTTCTCAACAGTACACCTTCTTTTAACACCATTCCATTGAGATGATTGAGAAGTGTTAATTTTTCATCATTAGCGGTTGCGTTCGCTGCTTTTTTTTTCGTTTGGAGCCAATTTGACTAGCAATTCAATCAATTCGATAGCGAAAAAAACACTATTTAAATCTTTTGATAAACGTTCACTGAGAGACCGACAGCATGTTGATGAACGCAATAATAAATCAATCATTAATATTTGATCATCCTCAGATCAAGCAGTGATCAGCAGAAGAGTGGGTTTTCTTACTTTTTTTTTTCAATTTACAATTGAAACTGATTTTCTATACAATGAGGCTGCATAAAAGTTATTGAGAAAAGTTATCTTCATTGTGTATGGAGAAGAGTTTCCTTTACCTTTTTAGCGAGCCAGACAAATGGGAGCCGATATATTTCGAAAATATGAACACTCATGTTCGGTAGATTTTATTTGTTTATCTGATTTGTTTACCAGTCGGTTGGTAGGCATTAAACGTTCACACTTTTCAGTTTGTAATCGATTGAACTTGATGGGGGCTTCACTTGGATTGGGGTTTTTATTTTATTGTCTTTTAAAATCAGTTCTGTTTCGATAAGCTATAAATACCGGTCATTAATTATGTTTTAAGCATTCTATGGAAGCATGGATAATTTTGAAAAGCTGGAATTTTTAGTTTATTGACCCTTCTTGGACATAGTTACGACATACATACTAAAGCTTCATGTGGTTTTTGATGACTGAAAAAACAAATATTTTCTCCGCCCTTACAAACTATTCTGAATGGCCCCTCATGTCAACGAAATGTTCTTTAAGAAGACCGTATGTCAGTATACACATAGTTTTTTTAACAATAAAAACGTTTAACTATAAACTTTATCTTTGAAACTCGTGTTAACAGTTCAAGAGTTAGAAATTATAAACATGGATTTTAAGATATGTTCTTAAAGAATATAACTTTAGATTGAAAAATTTTTTATTAATAAAAAATAGTTTTTCTTTTTTTTTAAGCAGTCTTCTTAAGTGCTTATTATAATAGACGAATGGCAACGGAGTCATAAGTCATCTTGGTGTGACATAACGCTTGCCAAGAGAATAGCGATTTTAATTTCAATATAAAAACGGAAGCATATCCTTTTTCTTTAACTAATTTAATGATATTTTCCTTATATTTTCAAGCAATTGCTTAAAAGCGAATGAATTAACCAATTTTATTTTAAAGCCGCTCTAGCCCATAATTGAATTCGTTGAAATTACACCAAGAAAAAAGCAATACTAAAATCATCTCAGCAGGCCTGGGTGGAAAGAATTTGTATGGAAATTAAAAACTTATGCTTATGTACCAAAGTTATATATTGTTTTATACCTTGATTTGAAAGCACATACTTCGATACCCTGCCAAATCAAATAATGTTTGGTTCGCCCAAGCCATGTGTATAACATATTAACCAGTAGTATAGGTAAACCATCGAAAACTTAGATACTTAATCAAAATGGTATGGACTTGAACACCATGTTCGTCAGATTAAGCAAGCACGCTAATATGAACTGTCGAATCCATAATGCAGAAATTACAAAATACTTAGTTAAAAAATACGTATAAAACTTTGACTTTTGACGAAAAATTTAGGAAGCTGAAAACTCCCAAAGACATCTTATAAATTATACTAGGTTTTTTGTTAATTTTGCATAAGTTTTGTTTTCGGTGTAGTTTTAATACGTCATTCGCTGTATGTGTTATTCAGAAGTGGACATGATGCAGTTTTAAATAATCTACTGAAAAATTTTTATCCGATTTCGAAAAGGAGGAGGTTCTCAAGTTCTTTGGTTTCTGTTTTTTAAATAAATTTTATTTACAGTATGTTTGTACAATTTGTTGTCCATTCAAAATTAATTAGAATAGAAATTATTAAAAAAGTTCTCCAAAAAACACATTGTATTTGGATTCGTCTTCTCAGTTTTAACAAATTTAAATTTTTGTTCGTCCTTTGTGGCTTATATTGAGTCAGTTTTCAGATTCTGCCGAGTTAGGATCTGAAATACTTTAGCATTTGAGCCGGTCTAATGTACATCGATTACTCCTAAAGCACTTGCCCGATTGCCATTAATTTGTCAACAGATAGAGATCATAAGCACGGAGGTGCTCATATGAAAGTCGGCGGTATTCGATAAAGAGGTGTATCACTATTAAAAGGGTACTGAAATTGAGTGCAGGGGTAGGAAAAAATATTTCTAATACGGAGTAAGTAGAATCATAACAAAAGTTGGCGGGATTATACATAAGGTGTGGCACTTTAAGTAAACTACTGGATACTGGATTTGGGAGAAATTGGATATAGGACAAGGAAGAATTATTATAAAGTACGATCAATAGAGTAGTTGGGAAATTGTAAAGACGCCAACAAATAAGGTTTCATATTTAAAAATTTCCCTTAAAAATAATATTAAATAAAATTTATCATATTTTCCTATATCATCCTTTTTCTTATCATATATTCTCTACAAGGAAAACTAAAAACTTTAAAAAAAAAACATCTTCAAAATCACTACAAAGAAATATTTAAAATTACTTTTCTTATTAATTTCTTGGTCAAATATGATAATTTATTTATATATATTATTATGTTGGAAATGCTATTAATTTAATTTTTTCTAATATGTTTTATTATCATGAATATATTAATTTCTTTATAAATATAAAGGCTCTGAAGTCAGCGCTAATCTTTCCCACACAATCATGATCTTTTTAACATTCCTGTGCTATTTTAAACTTTGTTTATTTGACGCTATGCTGGTCTGGGACGCTGCACAGTGGTTTCAAAGTGGAATTAAATCATTTTTTTCATGTTGTAATTTTTGTTCGTTTTTTTTTTAATTTAAGTTTAGAAATGTTTCAATAACATATTTAAAAAAAAAATCTAAGATAAGTCTTCTCAATTTTTGTGGACGAGCAGTGAATGTCGGCAAAATTTTTCTTCTCAAAAACAGCCATGACTTTAAGCCGGATTCCGGTAGGAACTGCTTCGACATAATTGCTTGTATTCACTTAAATCTTTTTATGTACAATATTGTGATGTATTGAAAATACATTTTTTTTTATGACATATATATTTTTTTATAATTGTGTTTTTTTTTTTAATAATTTTATTAAGACCATGTTTTTTCCCACATTCCAAAGTTTGGTGGACCAGAACTAATTTATCGACACTTATCGACGGTTTCTTACTATAAAAATCATAAACTGTAGGCTTTAAGTAAGCATTTAAAAAAATTTGCTGCTAATAGCTGCTAACCTGGGTTTAACGAACAAAAGAGTGAATGCATTTATATGAAATCAAAATCAAACTCAAAATCAATATCAATATCAAAATCAAAATCAAAATCAAAATCAAAATCAAAATCAAAATCAAAATCAAAATCAAAATCAAAATCAAAATCAAAATCAAAATCAAAATCAAAATCAAAATCAAAATCAAAATCAAAATCAAAATCAAAATCAAAATCAAAATCAAAATCAAAATCAAAATCAAAATCAAAATCAAAATCAAAATCAAAATCAAAATCAAAATCAAAATCAAAATCAAAATCAAAATCAAAATCAAAATCAAAAATCAAAAATCAAAATCAAAATCAAAATCAAAATCAAAAATCAAAATCAAAATCAAAATCAAAAATCAAAAATCAAAATCAAAATCAAAATCAAAATCAAAATCAAAATCAAAATCAAAATCAAAATCAAAATCAGAACAAAATCAAAATCAAAATCAAAATCAAAACAAAATCAAAATCGAAATCGAAATCGAAATCAAAATCAAAATCAAAATCGAAATCGAGATCGAAATCAAAATTAAAGTCGAAATATAAATGTAACACTTTCATTAGTATCGTACCTTTTAAAAAACTAAAGATCACACATATGTTTTCTGAAGTAAATGTATAAATTTAGTTGCTTACTTTATGAGCCGTGTTTTAAAGTATAACAAAACATTTTGCGGATGTGTTTCACTCATATATACAGGGAATTCTACTAAGTTCTGATTGTTCTAATTGGAAATATAAAAGTTCTTGCTCTTGTAGAACTTTGTTTCAAAATATTGAGATTTCTTTCCTAAACTTGCTCTATGAGAATCATGAATTCAGTAGTAAAATATTAACAGGAATTGCAAATGTCAGTAAAATGGAAATACTATAAGATATTCGGAAATTAATCCTCGGGGAGTTCAAATATAAACCTCCCGCTGGCCTAAAAAACGCAAAACAAAAGTTGGTAAAGAATGGGACCATCCCCTCCAGCTGGGTTGATAAAATATGTTTTTTAATTTCGTCCTGTTTTGTAGAACAGAAGAGTTCTTGTGTGGACAAGATATAAGACCTTGAACTTTACTCTTATTAAAAGCATTTTTAGTATTTTTATGGCTTTTCTATTAAAACATCCAGTTTAGATATTGATTGCTAAGCCCTGCAAATAAATTCTATCCCAATATATAAAAAAACTTATTCCAATCATAAGTAATGACCAATTACCTTATCAATTTAATGATCAATAAATAAACTGAAGTTCAAACAAGCACTTGTTGGCTTTTATCAATGAAATAATTTCTCAAATTGATGGCTCTCCCATGTTTGCCATTAAAACGTTCCGGTAATTTTCAAAATTAAGTTCAAACAAATTTTTCAACACTTTTTCGTTCGTTGGACGATCGTTGAAGCAAAATAAGTAGAGGAAAAGAATCCCAAAACCAATCAATTGCTGCAAATGAAGCGAGATCAACAAAGTGCTTAACCTGCACTCAAAACAATGAAATTGACTCGACTTTCTAGAAACACAAACAATAAACTTCAACAAAAAAAAAAAAAAATAAACACAATCGAAGAGATATTCAAACAAATTCCACCGTGCTAACGAGCTTAAAACTTTGCGCTTTAAACGAACTCCGCACAATCAAATGATTAAATTGATCGTTGCAAGATCACAAGACGCTGCACCGATTATTGATCACCAGGCTGCAGAGGCTGTGTTGGGAGAAATGAGGCTATAATATTGGCAACTTACCATACACGCTTATTTTGAACATAATGAACGGTAATTTCAAAAACACTTTAGTATAAACGATCGAGGCGTTGCGCTGTTGCATTTGCGCAAGCGCACGATCACTTAGTGCGAGTGCCTGCTTAGTTGGTTCATCGTTTGTTCAACTTGCTAAGCTTTGTTGTATCGAACAGACACTAACTAACTCATTTTCACAGAACATCAGCGGGGTGGTTGTCAGGCTGGCGACGACGACGCAGACGACTTACCATATGATCTGGTTAACAATGTTCATGAAAATCGCTCAATTCTTGCATCGCATCTCATATAAGGATGCATCTGCAGCATTATCCCCACTCTTAATAGATCCAACTAAGTGCAGCTGTTGCAACAGTTTACAGACAAATTGCTCTGCTTTTCCTTGTGTAGCTATGATCATGTAGCTTCGATCGTTTCGCCACGGTTGCCCTCAAAACGTTAACAACTGCAAAACTTTACTTAGTACGCGCCAAACTAATCAAATTTAATACTAATCATTCATTCATTCATTCAGTCTACTCCCTGGTCTAAGCAGCTCGCTGCTTTTGCCGCGTTGCTGATCTTCCGACCTAGTGCGATCTTGTTGCTGTTGTCCATAATTGAACAATTCATTTCTGTGTTCTTGTAAATTAAGAAGATGTACGCCTCTGGAGCGTCGGCAAAAATTCAAAAACAACTTACCTAGAGACGGCAAATTGTAGCAACAACACTCAATTCATTCGAGGCAACAAATAAAATTGGTCAATTTTGATGAAAGATTGTTGTTATTAGTTTGTTGAGTGTGGATATTAATTGGTACATGATTTTTAGTGTTGCTCAATGGTGGGAGCGTGTTGAGAGGTTTATACACAAAATTATTATGTTGTCAAGCCATCGTCATCGTTTTAGATCAGGTGCGGACGTTAATGCGGCAGGGTGCAGTGAAAACATGCCCCAGGCTACAAAAATGTGATGATATTCTGATATTTCAAAAAAATTATGATCGTAAAGAGACAAGATTTCAAAAGAAAGTTATACCACGATTCGTTGTTTAAGCGAGATCAACAAATCTTATCACAATTTAAACAATTTTTTTATATTAATTTAATGCAATTTTTATTTTGGTTTTTATTTATTTAAAACTCTTAAAATTGTTCAGTTATTAAGGGCTCACATACAGGTGCTCATTCTGAAAACAACATTAATTTGCAAAAATTATTATAGGTTGAAAAAAAAAATTAAATTGTTGATTTCACATTCTTTATAACTCCTCAACTACAAGAAAATAAAAATAAAAAATATTTTTTTTTTGTTATAAACATTAATTTTAACATATGTATATAAGAATAAATGGACTTCTGATGACATGACATGACATGATGAAACATGGTGCCTCTTGTCGACATTATAACACGACAAAAAAAAATAATCTTGAACTTTAGTATGTTATTGAAAAAAAACTAGTAAGGAATATAAATATTATCTTCGGAAAATTATTGGTGATCCAAAATAAATTATTCAATTATACATTAATTTTTACAAACAATTAAATGTCAATACATTAGTTTTTTTTGGAATTTATTGAGGTTTGACTATGTTCAAGACGTCATTTTGTATGGGAGGAAGGCGTGGTTTTCTTCCAAGTTTTTCTTCCCCACTCAGGGTTTGAAAGAGTTTGATTTGGAATCAAAGCTATGGTGCAAACTTTCAAACGCTTAGATAAATTTCTGTAGAATATTTAGAGATTTTACCATTTTTATGATGTCACTTTGTATGGAAGATAAGTGTGGTTATTATTTAGTTTGACTTCGCTTTTGAACCATTTTTTAATCAGCTTAACTATCAACTCTCGATATTTCATAACGATAGCTTTAAAATTACGTCTGTAATCGCCGGACAGATGGACAGCCGTGAACAGGAAAATAAATTGGACGCCAATGTTTTTTTTTTAACAAACATAAAATTATATTCATTACTGGTTTTGCTCATCGATGCAAAAAAAAAGTAAACAAGAAAAAAATAAAAAAACTATATTACTAATTGTCAAAGCCTTCCGATCAGACATGCACAACGAAATCAACAAAATTTTTTGTTTTTCTTTAAAACCGAAAAATAAATTATAAGTATTATTTAACCCAATAACGCCCATAGCAAAACGGCGGTATGTTTTTATGATTTATTATTATAAATGTAATAAAATGTAGTAAAAGTAAGTTATAAAACAAAAAAATAAAAAATAAAATGGAAGAAAAGCTGGAAAATCACCTGTACACCGGTATGTACAACGGGCGGATCAGGTATGAAATTTTAATAATGAAGTGTTAGACTTTGTCATTGAAAAATTTCTCAAACAGCCTTGAAGGGCTAAAAGTTTCAAGGAAATCTGATATGTATTGTTGCCTTTCTTGGATTACTTGTGTAATTTTATGAGCTTTCGAATAAAAATGTAATATTTTTCTCCAAGCAGGAGTTTGAGCTCATCGTTTTTAACTCGTTTTGGGGGGGGGGTGGAACATGGGTAGAAAGGGGTTCATTTCGCTAACATTCCGCTTCGACTCTTCATCGAAACGTTGACGCCGTAATAATTTAACCATACCTGGTATATCGCGTGGAAATACTGAAGAAACCAAATCATCTTCTGCACCTTCTTCCTTGACACTTACAACAGCAGGATCAGGTGGAACTATGATCAAGTCAAGCTCCGTGTCGTCATCTTTTGCAGTCATAATGGATTGTACAGCTTCTTCTTTCAGCAGGAAGTCATTGTGGGACGATAATCGGTAATAATGGGACATGTTCAATAAATCACCATTTCCCAAATAAAAAATTATTGGTAACCAATTCGCCCATTGTACACAAGCGTGTACACTAACATTGCTGAACACTTTTTACTACATAATATTACAAAATTTGATATTATTTTATCTTATTCTTATAAATAACAACGTAAACTTACCTTGAAATGGAAAAATTTAATAAATTTCGGGAAAAATTTTTAAAATGTGGTAAAAACAATGACCGGCATAAGATACTTTGAGAATAACATAAAAAAAAAAATGCACAAATGGACATTTATTTTCACGCGAACAGCCAATTTTGTTCTATTTTATAACTGCTAGTGACATTAAGTTTCAATTTTAATAAACAATTCGAATAGAAATTTTTAGTTGCGTTCACGATTAATATTTAATCACCTGTACAGCGGGCGCTAATGAGTTAATTTCTCTAAAACGATAAAAAAATATCAAAACAAATTTCGTTTTGTTGAAAAACAGAAGTGCATACTTCTTTTAGTTTGCCCCATACAGTTCCGTCAACACTGATTTTGATGAGGTGGAGCCTGTGGTTGATTGCAATTTTGAGAATCTCGATGGTTTTCACTATAAACAGGGTATCGAAGCTTTTGAACATCAGTGGGAAGAGTGTATCAATTTAAAAGAAGACTATGTAGAAAAATAATGATTTTTATACCCCCACGTTTAAAAAACGTAAATGGGGGTATATTAATTTTGTCACTCCGTTTGTAACGCCCATAAGGAGGCGTGATAGGTATAGAAAAGTATATATATTATTGATCAGCATCACCACCCGAGTTGATTTAGACATGTCCGTCTGTCTGTCCGTCTGTCGTCACGATTACAGCCGTAATTTTCAAGCTATCATCACGAAATTCAATATTTAAGCTTTTATCTAAAAAACTAAGGTCAAGTTCGAAAATGAGCCAAATCGGATGAAAACCACGCCTACCTCCCATACAAAGTGCCTTTATCAAAACGGTAAAATCTCTTAGAATTCCACAAAAATTAATATATGGACTTGAAATTTTGCATATGAGCTTCGATATTTAAAGTGCACTCTAAGTATGAAATTCAACCAAATCGGATAAAAACCCCGCCTACCTCCCATACAAAGTGACTTCATCAAAAAGGTAAAATCTCTTTAAATTCCACAAAAAATAATATATGGACTTGAAATTTTGCTTATAAACTTTGATATATAACATGCACTTTGTGTATAAAATTCAACCAAATCGAGTGAAAACCACACCCACCTCCCATACAAAGTGATTTTATAAAAAATGAAAGCGAATATTTTCTGTTAAAACTATGTAGGTATAACAAAAATGTTTTATTCAAATAAACATTTTATTGACGGCTTAAGACTTTGAATATTCTTCGGTTCGGACGTGGGGGTATTTTAACTTCGGCCCAGTCGAAGATCATTTCTTACTAGTTTTTTTTAAATTTTGTATCTTTTCCTTGTGCAGGTTGAGTACTTCTGGAACACTACTCACGTATATGAGCCAGAAAATTCGAATTGGAACATAAACATATTGGATCGATATCAAGCTGTAAGCAGAAAATGGGCGTGGTCCGATCGCTCGGAGATGTAAGGTACTTCAAGGCCTGTCCAAACTATAATCATTCCTTACTTGTTTTTTAAATTTTTTGTAGGGGCGGCATTTCCAGTTGGGCGCACAGAGGCAAAATAGGTAAAGACGGCTCTGATTACATCACATTACGATGACCCATTTTTTCATGTTTGCAAGTTCACTGAGAGCGTTCACCAATTATTACTGCCAAACATAGTATCTTCTTATATCTTATATCAGATATAAGTGTAAAGTGAATCGGTTGAAAATTGTCTGAGTTATATTTCTGGACAACTTAAAAAATGCAGTTTTGAGATAAACGCGTTTGAAGTTTTGAGTAGTAGTAGTACAGGGTGGGCCAAATACAAGTTTTTATTTTTTTAAATGCATTTAAATGAACAAAATTAAAGTTTTTCTATGTATTAAGGCTTTATTTGTAAGGGCAAACATTCCAAGACTAAGTAATAAAAAACTTTTTTTTGCAAATATTCTTCTTCATTCATCAACATAGGTTACTTCGAGAGCAATACATTCATTCCACCGCTTTTCTAACTTTTCAATACCAGTTTTGTAGAACGATTTGTGCTTCGCCTCAAAATACGCTTCAGTTTCAGCCATCACCTTTTCATTGGAGCCAAATCTCTTGCCGGAAAGCATTTTTTTTGAGGTCAGCAAAGAGCCAGTAGTCGCTGGGGGTTAAATCTGGCGAATACGGTGGAAGAGGAAGCAATTCGAAGCCCAATTCGTGGATTTTCGCCATCGTATTCATCGATTTGTGAAAGAGAATTTTTTTTTCTTCAAATGGGGCCGATTTTTCGCGATTTCATCCTTCAAACGCTTCAACAACGCCATATAATAATCGCTGTTGATTTTTCGAGATAGTCGATGAACAAAATTCCATACGTATCCCAATATACAGATGCCATTACCTTTCCAGCCGACTGTTGTGTTTTTGGTCGCTTTGGCCTGCTTTTATAGTTTGCTCTCCACTCAGCTGATGACCGTTTTGATTCCGGTGTGTAATGGTGGATCCATGTTTCATCCATTGTCACATACCGACGCAAAAATTCATGTTTATTCTTTGTAAACAGTGCCAAACAGCTCTCCGAATCATCGACACGTTGTTGTTTTTGGTCCAGTGTGAGAAAACGCGGCACCCATTTGGAAAGCAGCTTCTTATCGACAAATGTTCCTGAAATATTGTTCCCACACTTCCTTTCGATATATTCAGAGCCTCAGCTAGCTTGCGCACCTTTACTTTACGGTCGGCCAATACCATTTTGTGTACTTTTTTATGTTTTGTGGAACAACTGCCTCATTTGGGCGTCCTGAACGTTCAGCATCATTTATGTCTGTACGACCGAGTTTAAACTCAGCATACCATCGGCAAATCGTTGCTTTTGACGAAGCAGAGTCCCAATAACACTTTCGAAGCCACTGCTCAGCTTGGACGGTATTTTTTCCGATCAAAAAACAGTGATAAATCAACACACGGAATTGATTTGAATCCATTATTTTGAAAATATCAACAGTAGCGTCACTTAAATCACTGCAACTTCTGAACTAAACGTTAGATTGTCATGAAATTTTACACGTATTGTTTGAAGGTTGGCACTATCGAAATATTATATCGTTATTTCGTTAGAGGTGCCACCTAGTAATTAGTCTCAAGACTTATTGGACCATGTGTTAATTATGGAACACAACGCCGTTCAAGTGGCTGCCTCGGCTGTCTCCGCAGTGGCGCATTCTCTGACTCTAATTTTCGAAGACCTTGTTAATGGTTTCGGGCTGTAGCTCACGGCTCGCTTGGATGATATTGGCCTTAAGTGCTTGAATCGTTTCCGGATTGTTGGCATAATATCTGTCCGTCACGGTTCCTGACAAAAAAATGTCCAAGGGGGAAAAATCGCAGCTCCGAGGCGGCCAATTGACAACGCCAAGACGGCTGATAACACGATTTGGGAATTTGTTGCGCAAAAGATCGATAGTGGTATGGGCTGTGTGGCATGACGCGCCATTCTGCATGAACCAGAGGTCGTTAAAATTCATGTCTCCAATTTCAGTAAAAAAAAGTCGGTTAACATGGCTCTGTAACGACCACCGTTGACCGAAATGTTATTACCAGCCTCATTTTCGAAGACAAATGGTCCAATCAATCCACCACTCCGCAATCCGCACCAAACTGTCATTCTGTGGATGCATCGGATTCTCGACAAAAACGTGCGGGTTTTCCGAGCCCTAGATACAGCAGGGGTAGAGCAGATACAGCAGGCACGGTGGGTGCTTCATTGAGGCCGAAACTTCTTTTCAAATAACGCACTGTTTGGGCTACACAGCAATCACTTTGGAAATAAGTTTCCAATATTTCCCAAAGTTGTTCAAGCGTAAAGCGACTCATTTCTTTTCACGGAGGTATGATTCAGACTTTATTTATGCCACTATTTCGAGCAGGAAACAGCTGTCAGTGTCAAACTAACTCATGATTAAAGGGGGACTATATACCCAGAGGCCGAGAAAAAAGGTCATGTTTATGAATTTTTTTAAGGAAACTTAAGGGATATTTTTCAATGAGGGTTTTATACCTAAAAATATACACATAAAAGAGTATGTTTAGTTTTTCTTTATTAAAAAAAAATTAATATTAAGATAGATACAGCATTTTTTATAGAGCGCTGTGAAACGCGGTGACCAAGATTGCTCCTCCTTAATTCATATGAAACAAAAAAATTAAAAATATTATTAAACGAGATACTTAAAACTCGCACTTTTCATAGCCGATTTTGAAAATATTGATTTTTCCCAAATGTTAAACGCAAATTAACGATTTTCGAATAAAAGTTCGTCCTTATTTTGCCTATAACTAATGAACGAAACTACAAAAAAAAAAAATCCTATAACAAGTACGAGATAATTATGAATAAAATAACCCTGCAAAAAAATCAAAACGATCGGTTCACTGAGTTTCGAGAAATCTTGGTCACCGACCTTGAAAACATGGTTTCAAGAAAAACGCGTTTGAAAATAAGGGCCAGCACTGTGCGCTCTGGAAGGTTTTCATTCGCTAGGCTATAACTTTGTTATTTTTGAGACATCGACTTGAAATTTTAACCACATATTTTTGTGACTTGTAGCTTTAAGAAAATCTTTTGAAAAAAAAAATTCTGGGCTTATAACCCTTCTTAAAAAGAAAGCATCGCCCATCCTTTAATAGTAGGCGGCCTCATACTAAAATTAAAAAAGCAATTAATTAGAAATTCTTCCCAGCCGTAATATTTTTAAACATAATTTTTGAGGTCATAAGAAACCATTAAAACCAAATGTTTTTTGATTTTTCGAAAATTCTAGAGTGGTCTAACCCCTTAAGAAAAATCATATATTTTTAATGTAGGTAATAAAAAATAATTGACGTTTTATTTCTGTAATTTCAAAAAACAGGTTGCCTATAAGATATATTTATCATTATTAATGTCATAACGTATGCTGAATATGATATGTAGTCAAAATTTCCAAAAGAAGAACACTTTTTGAGAAATTGTCAATTGCTTAATCATGATTGTGAAAAGCTTTTTTAGCTTTCTTGCAAATATCTCCAGGTTTGTTTCGTTAAATTTCGAACATTTCATCTTTCCTGCAAATTGGAAACATCGCATAATTGTCGCTCATTATGTTGGGTTCAATTGTTTTTGCCGACAATAATTTCAACTTTTTTAAGTGTCAATAGCATATTATTCCTCAAAAATGATTTCGAAACAACATTTTTTTATTAATGAACCAAATAAGTATGAAAAATAAACAACATGGGAACTCAAAGATACAATAACGGCAGCGGAGAAACTTTGTTGAAAGCTCAAATAAATTAATTCGCCTGACAATATACGATAATCACAAGTGAGGTACTACAGACGGTCTGTAGGCAGCTGCCACTAAATAGTTTATTGACCGCTCATTACGTAGCCTTCAATTAGCGGAGGGAATGGCATGCAAACTACGCTCATCTGTACCAATGATTAATCACCCTGACACTGTATTCAGACCCCATCTACTCCACCGCCCGCTGAAGATATTGTTCGTCTTGTAGTTTTTCAGGTGAGTATTTTTGCAGAAATTGTGATTTTCGCATATATTTTGCGTCGCGATTGTTGCCACTTGAATTGTTGGCTCGTGCGCATGCGTTCAGTTTCAAACACAAATAGGCTCGTTTGGCGCAATTAGCCACAAATAACGTATGTCAATTTAATAAAAGACTCACAGGTATGATTTTTTTGTTTTTTTGTTTTGCATTGAGCTTGGCTTTTACACATGAACCAGTGG
This sequence comes from Pherbina coryleti, assembly GCA_943735915.1. NCBI lineage: Eukaryota > Metazoa > Arthropoda > Insecta > Diptera > Sciomyzidae > Pherbina > Pherbina coryleti. The sequence goes on along the minus strand of OX030949.1, from coordinate 95,399,885 downwards.
GTGATTTAGTGGTGACACCATTGATGAAGAGACTCTTTTTAATATTATACAATAAAATTAATTAAAAACATTTATATTCTTAAACTTGTGATTGAGCTTATGTTTTTGTTTTTTTAATAATACAACACATGCATCATCTTTTATTATTTTGTCCACACATTCTTGGCATCCTTGATGAGCCCGAACCACAGCTGCGTATTTTCGATGCTCTGCTTAAACGGAGCCATTATTAACGGGAGCCGAAATCATGTTGCCTAATTGGCGGCATCATGCTTTAAGTCAAGAACATGCTAATAAATGACTTTGGCGTTTGCCCTTCCGAATGCCCAGCAATTTAGCCATATGCGTTGATATAAATTGTGCGTATGCGCATTCGAACACAATCACCATCATCATCAGGCTGCGCCTGGATCACCGTGAAATGGGATTAAAATCGCAAGAGTGTCAAATATATAGTTACAGCGAGGAAAAATGCGTTTTGAGCACAAGCAGGCAAGCAGACAGAGTGTGGCTTCAAGCATACAGAGTGTTGCTCCAAGCTAAAGGAATGAAGGTTTCTTGCTGCCAAAGTGCAGCAAATTAACGCCTTGAACTCAATGGTTTATTTTGCATAATAAATTATCAAATGTCGTTGAGTTGCGCAAAGCTTCTGAATGGCAGGAACGAACGTAAGTGCAACAGCAGCAGCAGTCGCAGCATCGCCAACAATTGTCAGCGGTTCCAAACTCGCTGCCACATCCACTAGGGATCATCATAATTGGAGCTGTAGAGTTGGTAGGTCGGTGTAGATTTATTGATTTATAATTTGAGTGCAAAAGAGTTGAACATAATTCAAGAATGATTCATTGAAGTTGTACTGGTGGAATTAGTGCGCGATCGTTGAAAAGAATGATAAATGCTGCGTGGCTGCAAAGGGACAAATTTATGACAGTGCAACGTAATTGTGAAATGTATGAAAACGAATTGGAGTCCAAATTAGGTTGGAGAACGGCTGAACTCTTAAATGGGTTTTTATAATTTGAGATGGATTAAGGCTAGGGCAACGGCATTAACCCATTTATATTGGAAGTACAAAAGCGAAGCAATGACCAAGTACTAGCCTTTAAGGTACAGAGATGAAATGAGTACTTTGCAATAAATATCAGTAAAAGAAATTTTAACAATAACAATAGATATAATTTTGGGCGGAAATAAAAAAATCAATTCTTGAATATCTTAAACAGAATTAATTTTTTATTTTATAACTTAAAAGGAAATAGAAAACTAGTAAGAAATGATCTTCGACTGGGCCGAAGTTAAAATACCTCCACGGCCGAACCAAAGTATATTCAAAGTCTTAAGCAATCAATGAAATGTTTATCTGTAAAAACGTTTTCGTTATATTTTTAACAGAAAATATTCGCTTTTGTTTTTTGATAAAGTCGCTTTGTATGGGAGGTGGGCGTGGTTTTCACTCAATTTGGTTGAATTCCATACACATAGTACACGTTAAATATCAAAGTGTATTTGCAAAATTTCAAGTCCATGCATTAATTTTTGTGGATTTAAGAGAAATTTTACCTTTTTGATGAAGTCACTTTGTATGGGAGGTAGGCGTGGTTTTCATCCGATTTGGTTGAATTTCATACTTAGAGTGTATTTTGAACATCAAAACTCATATGCAAAATAGTAAGTCCATATATTCATTATTGTTGAATTCTAAGAGATTTTACCGTTTTGATATAGTCACTTTGTATGGGAGGTAGGCGTGGTTTTCATCCGATTTGGCTCATTTACGAACTTGACCTTTATTTTTTAGATAAAAGCTTAAATATTGAATTTCGTGATGATAGCTTTAAAATTACGGCTGTAATCGTGATCACAGACAGACGGACAGACGGACAGACAGACGGACATGGCTAAATCAACTCGGGTGGTGATGCTGATCAAGAATATGTATACTTTTCTATACCTACCACGCCTCCTTATGGGCGTTACAAACGGAGTGACAAAATTAATATACCCCCATTTACGTTTTTTAAACGTGGGGGTATAAAAATTTGTGCGAATAACAGTTAACCTAGTCAATGTGTGCTCAGTTAACCCTTAAGAACAGTGGGGCCCAAGAAATTTTAAGCGCGGGCCAATGCTTAAAAAAACAAAACAAACACAAAATGTTGCTCTTCGTGGCTTTTGACAAAAAATCAAACAAAACAAAACAAAAACAATGACAATGCAATAAAGTTACATATCATGAAGTACACTGCCCTTCTTACAGCCCTATTCTGGCAGCTTAACTAAGCTCACCACATTAACAAAATAGTTAATATTAACAAATTTTTAAGGTTTCGTATTCTGGTGATAATTTGAAAGCTCCTTTCTTTACTATTTTGTTAATGACAGAAAACAACTTAACAACGAAAGATAGTTCAGTATGAAGTCAAAAAAATGCTGTGCAAATAAAATAAAATAAAAAAATGGATGAATTCTTACTTTTTACTTCTTTTTAGCATTGATACTGAAGAAGATCAAAGAAAAATACATTTTAAAGACTGCAAAACACTCGAAAATTGCTTGGCTATTAAAAAAATTCATTTTGAAACTTAAAACAATTGAAAACAATAAGTAAATTATTTATTTCTTAACATTTTCCATCTTACTTGTAGAAAAACAAACATAAGCAATCAAAATAAGCAAGAAAAGGGCAATAAAAAACAGCTGACGCTTTATGTCTAAGGCATTTACATTTTGACCATGCGTGGTGACCTTTAATAGCTTTTGAGAGCTTTCAAATTGTAAATGATTTGCCAGAATACGAACATTTACATTACATAACAAGAACATTAACAAGAGCTCCTTAACAATTCCTTGTTAAGTTAACAAGCAGAATAGGGCTGTTAATTTCTATTACAATAACAATGCTTGCATGAAAAATTACTCGACACACAAGTAACGGGACAATCAGCTTCAGCATCGACAACATCGAGCGCTTTTTATTTTGGCTTTGCAAGCATTTGTTTTTGTAAAGTTCGCTGGAAAATGTGCTGAACACTGAACGAGTGAGGTTTGTGCTGTTGTTTTTTGCATGCGTTCTTTGAATTTGGCTCATCGCAAAGACAAAATTAAAATAGAAAAAAATTTGTGTGAAGGGCCACGCGGGCCATATGGGACACTACGTGGGCATGATTGCTTTAGAAAGTAGGTGGCAACAAAGCACGTTAGCTCTTTAAAGGGTCTGTCTATGGTTTTGTATGGATGTCAGAAATTGATTTTTATTTATTTCTTTTTTTAACCTTAATGTCTCAAGATTATCCACCAAAAACTTCAAGTCGAACTCGAACGCATTTATCCCAGATATACACAAATATTGATAAATCGAGTAGGTAGCGCGCTTGACTGCCACCCCAGGGGAACCTGGTTCCAATCCCGGCCAGGCCATGGTCCTTCGTTTTCACCTTTCTGCATTTACTTAAATCATTTCTACTCAACTGAAAATGAAATTGAAAACTGACCGCTTATCGCCACTTTGCGCCAAGTGAACTTCGTTTGCCATGCTTGAAACCGTTATTTGCAAACATTTCAACAGTTGTCATAATAATAGTCAGTTGCGAGAAATGCGTCATGTAGTTGCAGGAAATTAATTTCGTTTGTCAATAACGAGAGTGATTTTTAAATTGCAGCAATTGAAAAATTTGTTTTTTCCAATTGAAAAATTCGTTTGTTTTTCCCTTCGTTGTATAAACACAACGCTTATAGTTCAGAGTTACTTTTTGGACAAATTGTTACATATAAGCAAATTGGTAATTTGCTTAATACTCGGACGGAGATAGCAACAGAGGTGCGATGAGTACAATCTATAAGAAAACGGACGGACATAGGAAGAAATATAATTAATATAATAAATAAAAATGATCAAAATAGCTTACGGTATATATATAAAAAGATATATTTTTAAGTCATGACAACCGAATATTCGTTTGCGGCAAATACAACTCGCAAACGAAGTGTAGTTGGTGAATTTTTCAGTTGCGGTAAACGAAAAATTTCTTTGCGTGTATTCATATCCACAATTAAGTGTGTAGATTGTATTGACTAAGAACAAGAATTGACAGAGGTAAAGGCATAACGCTTGCTTCAGATTCTAATCCACATATTTCTACGGCTTCCCGACACGCTTAGGTCATCCATCACATGATTCACATGATTATACCTTCATTCCCACTAAGCTATCACCCAATTTCGTATCTAGGGAGACGTGACTGAATAGGTCCTAATACCTGATATCCTCGGTTCAAAGCTGAAAAAAATATGCGAATCTCGAGTAAAATAAAGAGCATCCTTTGCGTTTTTCTCAAAACTATGACTATGTGCGTGTTATTAAATGTTTGTACACAATTGATCGAGAACTGAACCTTCTAGTTTTATGCCGACTCCGAACGGCTAATGTGCATGTTCTCAGGAAGCTTTACATGGCATTATTTACTCTCTGAGGTTTGCCATTGTCTGCAGAGAGGTGATGGCCGAACAGAAAAATCAATTTAATTGAAGAAACTTTCTGTGTCTGATGGAATTCAACCAGGGTTCTCTGGTGAATGGGTCACGCACTCTACCCACTGCGCTACGGCCGCGACGATAGGTATAGACGTTAAGAGAAAAGTTATGAAACGACAGTAGAGGTAAATACTTTGACCTGTTTGCAGAAATATACCAATCATTAATAAAGTCGTGGGGACACAAATTAAATGAAACTGTAAATTTGTTACATAATGTTATAACTGGCTATGCATACATGATACAGTAAATATGTACTATGAGCCAGTAAGGGCTAGTTTTTAGTCTTCAGGGCGAAAAAAAAACATATAATTTATTGTGTTATAAGGCTGCGGGGAAAGAACGAAAATACAACAGCGTCTCTAGGGAGCCTCTTATTGTAATGTAAATGTACCATCGTTGGATCGATTTATTGCATGGTTGTTAAAGTACCATAAAAAAAACAAAGCAAAAGAAAAGATAAAAATTTGCGCAATGCTTGGGGAAAGAATTGTAAAAAGTGTTAGGACAAATCTTGAAATAAAAATTAGGACACAGATCTTGACAAAAATTCAACAAGGATTTGTACAAGGATAAGAACAACAATTTGGACACAGATTTGCACAAAGTTTTGGACAAGCATTTAGGTAAGTATTTGGATGGGGATTATTTAAAGGTTTATGACTAATTTCAAAAGAATTAATAGGACATAAATTTGGACAATGATTGTGACACAGATAAGAACAAACATAAAAACATAGGCTAGGTCAAAGAATATGTTTGGACCTAACATTCGTAAGGTTCGTCTCAGTTGAGAAAAAAACAGACATCTCCGTTCTTTAATAACATTGTTCAGTTCAAAACCAAAGTCTTATACACATCAGAACTATAAGTCCCAAAAATTATGGCTTAAATTTATTTTCATTTTATATATGTTATTTATATATTACACAGCCCGACAGGCATTTTGGTGCCGGAGATTTTTCAGCTGATTATAGACAAATTGGGTTTCTTGATTTCAAATATGTATGTACTCCGTTTTTCTCCATCAGCTCGAGTTTTGAGTTATATGTAAAAACATGAACATCAGTTCTTTTTCTGATAATTTTGCTATATCTATTACATTGATTTACCGATTTGTATTACGATGACGAATTTCAATGAAAAAAAACTAGACCTTTCAATTTTTGCACATAAAATTACAATATCTTTGACAGTTTCGAAGATATCGACGTTCAAAGTGAGAAAAATGTCACAATTTTACGTAGGCTGCTCTTTTTGAAACCCGGTATATTTAACATTTTGTAACGGATTTGCAAAAACCTTTTTTACTTGATAGGAAATCTTTTGGATTTTAGTAAACATTTTATTTTTTTTTTATTATCTTGCATTTTTTCAAAGAAATTAAAAAAAGAAAAATTTTTTTAATTAATTGTATTAAAATTCAAGGATAATTGATGAGGCAAAGTTATCACAAAAAGAACTGATTTTCATGTTTTTGCCTATAACTCAAAAATTCGAGCTGATGGAGAAAAACGGAGTCCATGTTTGAATTCAGCAGCCAAAATGTATTTGGGATTGACTATTGAGAACTCTGCACCTTTTATAAATAGTCGTTTTTTTGCTCAGTGTTATTAAATTCTTATTTCTGCTTTTTGTATTTACTAAGCAATCAATCGTCTTCTTTTTTTATTCTCATTGCATCTCATAGATTTTGTCACGTAAATATCTCCGGCTGAGTAGATATACACCCAACTGCTTTTAAGAAACTTTTAAAATGTAATGGTATTATGTCAAAACAGTTTGTTTATATAATTGGCGTAAGAATTACTGAAAACTCAAAATTAGTATCATAAAGAAATTGTTTACAATTTTTCTATGACTCAGTATACTTATCTTAAGGTATCTCATACCCAACGCCACTCAGTAATTTTTTCTTTACACTAACGCCGGGTTAAGCATAAACAATTCATAATTCGCTTCACGCAGTCCGTTGTAAAAATGGAAAAAATCTTTTAATTACTTGCAAAGAAAAAAAAGCATTAATCGCCAGTTTGCCGCAATCGAACTTCGTTTTTCGTGCTTGAATTCGTTATTTGCAAACGTTTTAACGGTTGTCATAATAATAGTCAGTTGCGAGAAACGCGTGATTTAGTTGCAGGAAATAAGTTTCTTTTGTCATAAAGTGAGTGATTTTTAAATTGCAGCAATTGAGAAATTTGTTTTTCCCGACTGAAAAGTTAATTTGTTTTTCCCCACGTTGTATAAACACAATGCTTATAGTTCAGAGTTACTTTTTGGACAAATCAGTTTAGTATATAATCAGATTGGTAATTTCCTTATATACGGACGGAGATAGCATGTTGCAACAGAGATGCGAAGAATGCAATCCATAAAAAGACGGACGGACATAGGGAGAATGAAAATTAATATAATAAATAACAATGGCCGAAATAGCTTGCGGTATATATATATATAATAAGTTATATTTATACCCCCATGTTTAAAAAACGTAAATGGGGGTATATTAATTTTGTCACTCCGTTTGTAACGCCCATAAGGAGGCGTGGTAGGTATAGAAAAATATATATATTCTTGATCAGCATCACCACCCGAATCGGCTTAGCCATGTCCGTCTGTCTGTCCGTCTGTCCGTCTGTCCGTCTGTCTGTGATCACGATTACAGCCGTAATTTTAAAGCTATCATCACGAAATTCGATATTTAAGCTTTTATCTAAAAAATGAAGGTCAAGTTCGTAAATGAGTCAAATCGGATGAAAACCACGCCTACCTCCCATACAAAGTGACTTTATCAAAACGGTAAAATCTCTTAGAATTCAACAAAAATGAATATATGGACTTGAAATTTTGCATATGAGTTACGATCCCCACAATACACTCCAAATATGGAATTCAACCAAATCGGATGAAAACCACGCCTACCTCCCATACAAAGCGACTTTATCAAAAAGGTAAAATTTCTCTAAAATCCACAAAAATTAATGTATGGACTTGAAATTTTGCATATGAGCTTTGATATATAATGTGTACTATGTGTATGTAATTCAACCAAATTGAGTGAAAACCACGCCCACCTCCCATACGAAGCGACTTTATCAAAAAACAAAAGCGAATATTTTCTGTTAAAAAAAAAGGAAAACCTTTTTACAGATAAACATTTTATTGATTGCTTAAGACTTTGAATATACTTTGGTTCGGCCGTGGGGGTATTTTAACTTCGGCCCAGTCGAAGATCATTTCTTACTAGTTTTAAGTTGATTACAACTGAATATTCGTTTGCGGCAAATACAACTCGCAAACGAAGTGCAGTTGGTGAATTTTCCAGTTGCGGTAAATGAAAAATTTCTTTGCGTGTAGTTAGTCTCGATATGAGGGAAAACAATTTTCTCTGAGATGGTAGAATTGTATTGGACTTCTTATTCAAAGGTATTTTGCGATTTCTGCTGCTTATCGAGTAAAAAGATTTTTATTTCTAACTTTTATGCAGAAACCTGAATCTTTTTACAGAATTACACTTTGGATGTTGGATAGTGTTATAAATAAATTCGTAATTTTTATGAAATAAGGTAATTTTTTCACTTTAAGTTAAGGGGGGTAAGGTTTGTTTCGTCTAAAAAATACCTTTTTTCATGAATTTTTTTAGAAAAAAACTATAACAGTAGGTTTATTTTACATATTATTACATAAAAGTACAACATTTAAGAATATTTAAAAAAATGTTTGTTAAAAAATAGAGAAAAATAACGGGTTTATTGAAGATGGTGACCAGCCTTCAGCATCACTGGATCATCTGAATCCAAAAAATAAAAATGCTTTCTTTAGTTTATTCCTTCATCTCTCCAGTGACGTCGACTTTTCTTTAATTTTTCAATTTTCAATTTTTGGTACCATTTTGAAGCCAAAATTACGATTTTTGACGAAAATATCTAGCTATTTGTTATTGTAAAATCACTAGAGAGCTACTTATATGTAGAATATGTGTACAAAATTTCAAAACGATCAGTTCAGTAGTTTCTGTAGGCTGGTCATCGACTATAAAAATTACATTTTTGGAAAAATCAATTTAAAGTTTTGTACACTAAGCAACACTAGTTGGAGGAACGGTCATTCAACCTACTGTAACTTCGTTAGTTTTGCTCCGAGTGACCTAAAAATTTAATACAATATTCTTCAGATGTTGTACTTTCAGAAAAAAAAATGAAAAAAAATGAAAAAAAAAGTTGTCAAACCTTAACATGATACTTCACACTCAACTAGTCATTGTTGATAATATTCTCCTTAAATACTGAGGCATCAATAACAATTTTTATCAATTGTTTCCACGAATACCCATAAAGTTTCCCACAAAACCACAAAAGATGCTAAATACTTTCTGATGTCTTTACAAAATGAGCAAATAACCATTAATAACCGAAAAAAAAAGAACAGAATATATGATCCATAATTATTTCCAGTTCTGCTCTTAACATTCTTCTCATCAACCAAATATCATTAATTGTCTAAAGATACATGCCTAAAATCAGAACATGCCGCAATATTTAACACACAATGATGACAAAATCCCATCAGATGCTCTTCAAGGTTCACCTATCCTTTCATTCATTGTCGTTTATATGCTTTAGAAGTGACATTTTGCCGCCATTATTGTTACATTTATACGCTGTGTTTGTCTTAATTATGTCAAAATGCAATCAAGTGTTAAGAATTGGATATTTATAACCGATGATTTCAATGCAATAATAAGCAAAAAAACTACGCATTAAAAAAAGGAATTCGTTCTTTTTTGATTTGACACTCTCGACGTACTGTCAAAAACTGACAATGCAATTGTTTAACATGAGTACCGATAAAATTTGTTCTCTTTTTTTTTATGAATGAATGAAGATGTATAATTTTTGTTATATACATGCGACAAAAGCGAGTTTTTTATGGATTTAATGTCACGTTTGACATTATTAGGATCAATGGGGATAGAGAGGGAGAGTGAGAGAGAGAGAGAGAGAGAGAGAGAGAGATCATTGTGTGTTGCACTTAGTTAATTTATTGGAACACATTAAGTTGTTTGTTTGTTTGCTATTTTTCGAGGAAAATGTTAGCATTGTCCGCATTAGAAGCAGCATTTGAAGGACTTAAGCTAATTTTCGATATCTAAAAATCGAATGAAAAAACCTTCATCCGAAAATTAGTTGAGAAAACTATGCAGTAAATATAATAAAACAACTGTAAAGGTCTATGATATTGTTAGGAAAATGATGAGGACCTCTTTTTCACCTCTTTGATATGATGAACATATTATGGTTGGTTGGTTTGGATGGTGATACTAATACAGGCAGTATCCAATTAAGTATCAGAGGTTTATTTAAAAGTTTTAATCTACATCTTGCCAGTATTAGGAAAGCACATAGAAAGTATTCTCCCGATAGTAAGTCTTCTGATGAATGGCCCTAATGAATAGTCCTTGCAGCTACGACATTGGGGGTTGAAAAGAATACCAATTCTTTCAGCGGATACAACAATGCACCAATGTCCCGTACTGATAGCCATGATTCTAGCTATTTCAACTCTGAATCTTGATAGCTGTTCACTCGTTCTTTTTAGGCCATATAGAGGTCAAATTTTTCTTGCTATTTTGTTAGACTACTTCATCTACAACTAGTTATGTTAAAGTAGGGCGAGTACACTCCTCTTCTCACTGTGTTCAATGGAACTAGGACTGGTTCCGCTCTTGAAGCATTCTAGCCAAGAGAAGGAGAAGCCAAGCCTAGCCAGCTCATTCACTTTTCATAACCAAATACATATGTTTCTGTAGCCGGGAACCCAAGTAGGTGACTCAGACTGGCTAGTTCCTCTTTACACTGTTTTGTCAGTTGGATTTTACTGCAGTTGGGGCTATTATTTAGACTATTAGTCTGATTATTTTATAGTTCTCGTTCTTTTTTCTTGAAATATATCAAAACATATGCAAAGTCTTACCAAGAAAATTAGCCGAAAATTGTTCGTAATTCAGTTTAAACTTAATTTGTTTTTTTTTTATTTTTTTATTTCCGGAATAAGTCGTAAAAATATGAATAACACAGAAATAGTTATGATCGAACTTTCGTTAATGTTCAGGTGTTTACTAGACAGCGTAACTCAAGAATGATCCTTGTACTTATTCATCCGTAAAAAAGTCTGTTTGGTCCAAGTAGTTCTTTGGGAACATATTTTATGGCCACTGAAGTCCGACCAAAGACTTAAAAACTGATACCACAGTGAGTCAGCAGACCATGACTTAGGTCAGGCTGACTAATTGGGATGACTCTGTTTCTCGTTGAGGTTGTGATTAAATACCTGTATTGCGAATAGAGCTATCACCTAGATGTGGAGTTGCATTTTTCAACCGGAAAAATGTACGGAAGAGGTGTCAAATAGGCATCCACTCCTACCAAGGTTTGCGACATGTCATTACAACATAGAGCTAATTTGGTATCTTTGCATCGGGGAATTAAACTGTCAAGGCAGGTTTCTACGTTAAGTAAGTTCAGATTTTTTTCTTCTATATTCAAAACATCCTCTTGTTCTCCGAACAAAAGCTAACAAATTTTATAAATTCTCAACAAAACTTATTTTTCTTCTTCTTCTTCTAAAAACCTAATAATTGCGTCCATACAAATTCCAGAATTAAATTCAATTAAATTAAAATTCATTATAAATCAAATTAAATAGTGAAATTCATCGCCACTTTTGTAACCCTAATGACACAAATATCCTTACAACAAATGTGCGTCCATCTACTCTCTCTCTTTCTCTCTTTCTCTGCCATATGACGCCTGGAGATGAGTGAAACCCTTGCAGTCAGCCAACTGAGAAATGCTGATCATGGCTTAAATAGGGGTGCATCGAATAAAAGAAGCAGCTATCCAGACATAAGGGAGAAAAGGTGCAAAATTTACCCTCAAATGGCAATAAATATTTTCACAATTAAACTAAATTGAAATCATCATCAAACAACATCATAGACAACAATAGCAAAAACAACAACAGCAACAACTGCGACGCAGCATCAGGATCACTAACAAGAGGATCAAGAGCAGCCACTCTAAAGTACTTCAACAAAACAATGCAGGACAACAACAAACATCGATTCATACACAATTTAATAGACTCGAAAGACATGAATTGCACATACGAGCGAGTATCCTGCAACGTACACTCGAAAAGGACAATAAATAAATGGATAATAAATTAACTTCATTTAATGGCAGAAAGATTTCAAATGAATTTCAATGCAACGAAGCGTAAAAATGTGCAGCAGCAGCGCGTCGTTGGACTCGCAGCAAAAAAGAACAAGAACAACAACAATGCGTTGCTATTAAGGATATATTAATGAATCCTTTGCCGCGCGTGATTTTCAAAAGAAAAAAATAATATCATTTCAAAATGTCAAACCGAAGCAAACCAAGAACACAAAAAAAAACACTGAAAGGACATCATCCACTCAGAACAATTAAGTAAGGATATGTTTTTTTAAATACTCGTATCATAAAATTTTGAAATTCATTTGCTGCGATATTTGAATTGCTTTGTTCGTTTGAAAATTAAATGATCCGCGTAAAGCAGCGGAGACAACGAATTCCTTGAAGTGTGACATTCACATATTTCGGTATCTTATTTCATGAACACTTTGGCTACTTGGTTATGAATCCAAAGAAGGGAGCCGAAAGGATGAAAAAAAAACTTGTAAGTCATGACGTTGCAGTAGCTGTTGGAATAGTTGTTATAATAAAAGAAAATAAACAGTCGATGTGCTTAGGTCAACGCTAAGCAGGCAAAGACCAAGGAATGGTGATTAAATTTTCAGTTGTAACGCCTTAAGTTAACTGCTGTAATACTCCTGCTGCAGGACGATTTTACAAGGGATTATAATGTAGAGGTTGTATCTATATCGAATTGGTGGATCTGTGATAACCATTAAGCTGATAGCCATACCATGGGTTATAAAGTCCTCGTGCGGCTTTCATATTTGGGGACAATGTGAAGTTTATAACAAATATCGTCGGTATTGTACTCCAGATACAAGAACCAAACATCCTCTTAACGTCTTGGGGGAGCCGCAGTCCACAACTTCATTTTCAATTGGAAATGTGAGAATTTTTTCTCATTCATTTGGAATATTGTTATCACCGTACACTGATCAACGAAAAAGATGAAGAGCTTCCTGTATCTTTATCTTCCTATATCTATTACTTTTCTGCAGAAGAAACTAAGAATATCTATTAGATCAGACAAGAGCTTCCAGAAGCACAATTGGCCCAGTTGGCCCAGCTACAAATTTGTTTTATTTTATCAAAACAACAACAACAACACGTTGTTGCAAAAACAACAACACGTACAAAAAACAACAACAACAAAACCGACGTTCACCAAATTTTTAACTCGCTTTAACAACAAAAATTGCATTCAAAGGCAACAAAAACAAAGCCTCACTCGACGAGGTTGAGCTTGAGATGATTGTCCCGTTACTTCTGTAACACAAAAACACACATGATTTGTTTTTGTTTTGCACATTAATTTTGTTACATATAGAAATAGAAATTCAGTCTTGTCGGAGTGCTTTGACGATTTTTTTCTTGATTATTTTTTTTTTTTTTGTTGCAACGATGAGCAAAAGCAATAATGAGTACAATTTTGTGTTTGCTTAGGAAAAAAAAGTCATTGGCCCACTTATTTATTATCCTGCTCATGACTGTATTAGATAGGGACGATTCTCATTTAGGTGTTTCGAGATATCGTCTGCGAGGTCATTTTTTGTCACAAACACCCAAAAACATGACATAATCGCCCGAAATTTAGGGAATTTTTTCTTAGGAATTAATTCCCGGTTTTGTGTGTAGAATTTCGGCCTTTTTTAATTTTTTTTTCGGCTTAAGTTCATCGGGCGGTAATTCCGGGAGCCTAAATCCACGGTCAAGCAACGCTTGCAAATTGTGACAGTTAACTACAAAAGAAATGAAAATTTTGGGAAGACGGTTCCGCTCGGCCATCATAACGCACCGTCTCGCAACACTGTGATAAATTTAAACAATAAATTTGAGTCCACTTGTGAAGTGGTCGTCCCCGTTCCGCCCGTTCGGACAAAAACATAGCCATGGTACTACACAGAAAATAAAAGAATTGATTTATTACCTAAACTAGTTTAGCTAATGTGAAAGTTTCTATTTCACCTAATCTTTTCAACAACTTTTCTACTTACACAGTTAATTTAACAATCATGCATTAGGTAATTCACCTAATTAAAATTAGATAATTCAACTAAAATTTTTTTTATTAAATCATCTAATTCTTCTAGTTATTTTACCTAATGCAAGTTGTCGATTTGTTCGTACACTAGGGAAATAACGCATATTAGCATTATCCACGCCTCAGTATAAATTTTATATAAATATTTACGTGGATAAATCAAATGCTTTCCTTACAACTTGTTTTTTTCCCGTATTTGAATTTTTTATTTCTGTGCAGCCCAAGGAGAGCACAGCGCTCTCCTATAAAAAACATAAATAAAAACAAAGTGAGAAAATTTTACAAAAAGTAAAGCCTCATTGCGAGAATTGAACTCGGGCCGCTGGCGTTATAGTCAAACGCTTTACCGCTGTGCTGTTACGCCGTTTGATAATTTTTGAACAAAACGTATATAAAAATATGAGGTCCACAACTCTGAAAGTATGTTTCCACTGGCCATCTACAGCAATTTGATTAATTGGTATGTAGAGAAAATTTCTGGATTAGAAATTTAGCTCAATAGATAAGGCGTTGGTTGTTGAAATCTTGAGATCACAGGTTCGAATCTCAGCGGTGGCAAAGAAATTTTTCAGTCATTTATACAATGTATATATCTCTCTCATTCTATCTACTATAAAACAAATCTTTCTTCTCTATCATGTGACGAAATGAAGTAGTCACCTAAGGAAAGTTTCACTTCAAAATAGAAATTGCAAAACAAAAAACAAATTTTTTGCATATTTTTTGCACGGCATTCCCACTCTTAAGTGGGAATGCTATCTAAATAATTAGATGATTTTTCTACACTTAGTAGGTGGCTTGCCTAATCTGAAGTGGTCATAGTTTAAAAAAAATTAGCTAATTCTTCTAATAAATTATGTGTCTTATCTATTTTATGGTTGAAGGTACACCTAAATATTTAGGTTTTTTTAGCTACTCTCGCAGTTAAACTACCCAATATAATTGCATATAATTAACATTTAGAAATTGGTAGCGCACCTAATCAAATTCGTTGACTGAAAATCACCGGATTACTTTAGCTGAATTGACTACATTTTTAGGTAAAAGTTCTACTCTTTTTTTTCTGTGTAGTCAACGTTGATGATGACCCAACAACGTCGAATCGTCATCGTGGTCAGGAATTGGGCGTTAGCAGAAGCTACACATCTATACGCTTACAAGGCTCAGTTGACCCAAAAACTGAAACAGGCAGACCACCTGCAGCATCGAACGTGCTCAGATTGGGTGTTGGAACATCATCAAATTGATCACGATTTTGCGAAAAAAATCATCTTCAGTGACGAAGCTATTTTCATTTAGCTATAGCTACGTCAACATATTTTATATTCATATTCATATTCATAACTGCCGCATTTGGGGTACGGAGAATCCAAAAGCGCTCCAAGAGCTTACCATGCACTTACAATGGTGCACTGTTTGGTGTGGATTTTAGGATAGCAGTGTCATCTTAGTTACTGTGAATGGTGCCCGATATCACGACATGCTGACAAACTCCTTTTAGCCTGAAATTGTTGATATGGATCTTGACGATATGTGGTTTCATCAGGACGCGTCCAGACGGTACTACTTGCCACACAGCCAACGACACAATGTACTTATTGCAGACGAAATTCGCGAAATTCGAAGTAGAGATTGTATCGCGCCGAGGTGATGTCACTTGATCACCGAGATCATACGATTTGACGTCGTTGAAGTTTTTCCTTTGGGGTTTCCTCAAAACCGAACAATTCCGGAGCTGACAGGAAATTCAACTTTCTATTGCAGTAATCGATCCTGAATTATGCCAGAATGTCAAATTTCATCGAAAGGTGCAAGCAAGGTTTAGGTGGCCATTTGAGCGATATTATATATCATCAACAACCTCCGTGTCTCTACTTTATAATTTAATAAAAACTCACAAAAATTTCAACAAAATAATGCGTTTTATTAAATAATTGTGTGAAAATGTGTATGACTTTTGGAGAACCCTCTAAAAAGAGTGTTCTCGTAACATGTAAAAATTACAGTTTTTGTTTTTTTTTAATTTTCTCAGTGAATAAGTTTAGTAAAGGAGCATTCCACTGTTGGTACGGGGCAAATCGTACGCATTTGATAAGTTAAGATCTTAAATAAAAAATAAGCCGAAATGATATTGTTCAAAGCATCTAGTAAATTAATTTAGTGTAACGGAGGCTTTTCAAAATCTATTATTTGTTCCTGAAAATATTCATAAATACGCAGTAATAAGTATGAAAAGATGTTTGTTTGTACGGGACAACCGCAGTCCACCATACTTTTTATTTTTTGACATGATTGGAGAATTTCAGCAAAATTAATTATCTCTGTAAAATTTAAAATATACTTATGCAGACTTCGTCGATGATGGTATGACGAAATACTACAAGTTCGAAAAAATACCTATTGAAATGAGAATAATAAAATAAAAATGAAATCGTCTGTACGGGACTCGTACGAAATTCAGAAATTAAGTCTTCGTTTTGAATCATTTTTTAAATGAAAACTTAACACTATGATTATCTTAAGCGTGTTTCTTGCATGTTAGTTTATGACCGTCAACTAATATATGATGAAATTTTGATATTCCTGGAACAGGCCGCAGCTTCCCATAGATGAACATTTTGGATTTTATCATTTATTTCTGAATCAGCAATATAGAAAACCTTCGTAGAAGGTACTAAAGTGGCTGCTAATATAACGAAATCTTTTGCGTTTTGGATTACGGTACCATCTCCTTGACCTCGAGCTTTTTGTCTTACAAGTCGCTTTACGTAACCACCAACTCCGTCAATCAATTTATAAAAAAACAATGAGATATGTATTTGTCAAAAATAACCATTTTCAGTGGAATGCTCCAAAAAGAGATTTAAAGAAGATAAAAATGTATTTAATATTTTGTTTACTTTTACTACACGTACGATTTAAAAGAAATCGAAATCGTAAAGGTCAATTTTTGGACCTTTGCATTCGATTTTACATGGAATGGCTGAGATATAAGTTGAACAGATAAATTTTTTGCTTATTTTTATCATAAAAATGTTTTTTTTTCTTAATGACGTAAAGTCGTACCTTGCTAAAAATGTTAGTTATCGTAGCTATGACTCTACTACTTTAGCTATGATCTAATAAAAATATAATCTGTCTATCGTCAAATCTTTGAAACTGTACCCATTCTATGATTCTGGAAATATAAAAAAATTCTAAAATTTGTCATTTCCTACAGCGAGCCTAACTTCATTGAACAAAATATTGATTTAAACATTTATTTCTATTGCTTATGTGTACCTTTTTCGATGCTTTTTCTTCCCATTAATAAAAGAAGCTGTGCAATTTATTTCCAAAGTCACACACGTCAATGTCATTAAGAACATTAAAAACGTATTTTCACTGATGACATTAATAAAGTATCGGATTCGCCATTTAGAATATCCTATGATAGGCAAATCGAATTAAAAGCCTAACAAGTAATACCCTCATCCTGCACACTAAATATGCAAACGTAGATCCTTGTAATCGAGCACATACGCAGTCATTCAAGTATGTTAATCATGTCATTGTGTGCGAGCATATCATGCGCTCAGCTGTGTGCGATTAGAATAGAAACAAAAATGGCGACATATGAGTAAAAACTGCGAAAATTTTAATAAAGACCATTGAACAATGGCCGCGGCGACGACTGACTGCTGACAATTGGTCACATCAAGGGGAAGATCTGAGATCAGAACATGCTTAAGTGGCATTTGATAAAACTAATCGCAATAATGCCAAAATATCCTTTGTGTCCTTGTCATTGAGTGTGTGTGTGTGTGTGTGTGCTGCATATGATGCTGGTTAAGCGAAAGGCATGGCGTTGACATTTAAATATAGTCAACATAGCCAGGCTCAGCGGGGTTTAATCAACATCTAAACGGAATTTATACTTGAAGGGTGCTGCAATATTCAATTTTATGGAACTTAATTGTATTTATGACAGAAAAAAAACCAAATTCACTCGGATGTGGGAAGAATTAAGATATGAATATTTATTGATGTAATTTTGTGAATTTCGACACATTTTCGCACAATTAATTTTCATTAGAAATTGAGCAGCATTTGTTGCAACAAGATGGTAGATGAGGGTGTTCAATGATGATTGAGTTATCCTATGCAACACATAGTTACATTGGGTTGAGAAAAAAAAACACCCTCATGAAAAAAACCAAAATTCCAAACAGATGAGCATTACTTAGTTCGAGTTCGGCTTGAAAGACAATGTGGAATCATTCTAAAAAGTTGGACTTCCTGTTGACGCTAATGAAGCATTTAATATTCGAGCATAGCAAATTTTTAATAATTCCTAATTATTTCTATTGCTCTTATATTCCATTAAATTTCCTTTTAAACATTCTAAGGAACAATGCAATACAAAAATATTTCACATCACATCGAGTATTTCTCCCAAGAGCAGCCAATACTTCATCTTATTTTGATAAATCATAAACTCCCACATCCTGGATACTCATGGTATGTACATATATGTACTATCTTGCCTTAGTAAGCGCCGCTGCTAACTCCAACACATTCCCAGCTCAAATTTCCTTTGATCCTGTTACTCCTTGACTGCTACCATTAAATCATTTCCAAACTACTTTCATTTGTACCGCAACGAATGGTGGAAATCGATCATTTGACTTACTTAGCTCATAACAAAAAACATGGGAAATCCGATGCCAAAACTAATCATTAGACACTCTGGTGCTTGCTACTCTCAATCGTCAAACGACATGATATTCCAACTTAGTACAGTGAATTCCGTGAATCTTTCCGGATCACACTTTGTGGTGTTGCTGCTGTCATTTCAAACACATGTTTTGACCGCAAAAATAAATCATCGCATGTCAGGCGTGCCGAGAGAGACATGTCAAAAGAAAACTACAGCCGATCTTAGCAGCATTTTTGGTGAAACGAGCCGTCTGTGTGCGGATGAGTCAAGCCGCTGTTTAATTGTGGGTGTGAACAAAAACGCGCCTTGGTTGTTCAGAAACTGTTATTGAATGTTTCGTGCGGCGTTATTCTTGAAGATCAAGGTTTGAAACCAAAGAATACGCATTAATATATGTTATGTTATGGCTTTTTATATAAAAAGTAGTCACAATTTTAAGGACCCACACAACAGTAGCAGATACCCAATATTGCTCAGGATATAGTTTTAAAATCGAAAAGTTTTTGAAGTGCATTGTTTCAACTAAATTATTTTGAGCTTAAATTTCATTAGAAATGTTAATTACACACGCAAAGAAAAAAAAAGTTTATTGCCAGTTTGCCGCAAACAAACTTCGTTTGTTGTGCTTGGGATCGTTATTTGCAAACGTTTCAACAGTTGTCATAATAATAGTTCAGTTGCGAGAAACGCGTCATTTAGTTGCAGGTAATTAATTTCGTTTGTCATATACGCGAATGATTTTTCAATTGCAGCAATTGAAAAATTGTTTTTCCCAACTGAAAACATCCTTTCTTTTTCCCTTCGTTATATACACACAACGCTTATAATTCAGAGTTACTTGATGGACACACTGTTCTATATAAGCAAATTGGTAATTTGACAACTGAATATTCGTTTGTGGCAAATACAACTCGCAAACGAAGTGTAGTTGGCTAATTTTTCAGCTGTGGTGAACGAAAAATTTCTATGCCTGCATTAGAAAATAAATAATAATAAAAAAGGATTATAGTATAGTTAAAACATAGTTCAAGATATTGGCTATGACTACACAATAGTCTAAAATCTATTTGAGAAAAGATATAAATTTTGTTTTAAATCCGAGTTTATTTATTCGTTTGCCCTAGACAATAACCATGATACAATAACATAGTAGGTCGGATAGAAGACAAGTTCTCAAAATTAAAAATCTTAAAATTATCCTCATTGTAAACTATGTCTATTTGCATTTCAGTATATGTTTAACACTTCTGTTACTTTAAGAAAAGTCCACACTTGTGATTTTAAGATCACGAAATAAGCAAGGGTCTATGGGTATAATACAAGCGGTGCAAGCAACTAGTTCGCTAGATTTTCTCTTTTCCGGCTTAGAACCTGCCAAAGTTATGGCCTGTTCAGAATTTTGCTGCACATTTCGCACGATATAGGTCTAAGCTTAGATTTTCGAGAAAAATTCTGCGCTTGAATGTTTTTGACGCGTTCCAATTGGGGTTTATTTCTTCCCACAAGACGTAGGCATTGTGCGCCAAAATATCCACGATGTAGGAGAAAAGGGCTACAAGCCAACGATTGATTTACATCTTGCATGTACTTATATATTTCTTCAAGCTTGTCAATTATATATACTCCAGATTTTTGTAGACTAATTGAAGTTAAGCATTTCCGAAAACTTTCTTGGGTGGTCCGAAAGGATATTTTTGTCATGATGTAGAGTGCTTAACAAAGTAAGTATTTTATATTTTTTGGGAATGTATTGAACGATGGTAACTGGTCCATTGAAAAAATAACGACTACTTAGCACTGGCAAAAGTGCTTCAGTTCCTGCTGAGTACCGAAAACTGGGTGAAATCGTTTGTTGTGTCTCACTGTGAATACTAATGTTCTTTTCTTCTTTAGTAACTCCAATGACAAATTTTGAGTGGTGAAGTTATATGTTGTCACTTTCCATCCTTCATAATCGCTGACTAGATCCAATACAACCCGCTGATCTTGGTTTCATTCCGGTCGAGCCGCTGTCGACTCTTTACCTAAATAAATTTCAAATTAAAACAGTACTATGGGCGCGTATCTACCATGCATTCATGATGTATTTGCATGGCTTACTTGGCATATAAACCAAAAAGGGATATCTGCCTCAAAAAGGAATAAGCTGCATATGTTGTAACACCTGGTCGTTCTCGAGTTATGTTTTCTGTTCTGATCCTACTAATAACTGGAAAAGTCGGTTCCGTCGACCATACAATATCCTTGTGCTGAGAATAACACTTGTGTAGGCTGTCTTCACTTGCCGAGAGTCAAGTTTCAACACTTTCCCCGACATCACTTAGAATATCTTCATCAAAGCTTTCCTCATCTGCAATCCTCCACAACAAAGTCTTCGTCCGCAATGTCAACACACACTCAAAAAAAAAATCCTGTAAAAACAACACTTTTTTAACATTTTATCATGTTATTGAAATTCAACACGATCTGCTTTTGTTGATAATTAACACTTTACATGATGATTTTTCAGTGTTCAAGTAACACGATATGAACAGGATGATTTTGTAAAACTAACACTTTAAAACTGTAAAAGAACTTGATCAAAATGTTATCAGAACATGATTATATTGTAAAGCTTACACTTCAAAAATGTTAAAAGAACACGATCCAATGTTATCTGAACAGGATACTATTGTAAAATTAACACTTTATTTTTAATATTTAATAATTCATCCTCCAAGAATGCCTTGTTTTTGGGCTCGCTGATCACACTCTGTCTTTTCGGGTTTTTGTAATTAGCTCGGTCAAACTTAGAACTAACTTAGAGCGGAGCAGCTTATATTTTTGCAATCATTCCGTCACTCTTCAAGTTTTTTCCGAAATTTTACTCACAAGCCCAACTGATATATCGGAAAGAGCTCATTAATCTGCAGGCGGCCGGGATGATGCCGATCGGCATCACCTCAAGGTTGGCCCACATTGCTAGTCCATTGGGACCTTTTTGTATGGAAAGACTTTTCAAAGTATCACTTTTGGACATTCTGAAATGCCGGCCGCATGCAGGTTAATATTGGCTTCTTCTAAAAGCTTAAAATATTCCAAGCCTATTCCGCAATCTGTTAAAAATGGAAATGCAAATGAAAAGCGCAAGACCATGATTAATTAACAAGCTAAGGTTTTTTTATTTATTTGATTCTTACCGATCAGTCGTTGGTATACGGATTCGTCGAATTGAAGATTTGTTAAAATTAATTTTTTTAATTCCTCGATATGTGTAAAATCGACCAAAATCAACTTCGGCTTTTTTCGACTTTTTTTTTTTTTAAAAATTTAAAAATTTTTCCAATGAGCTATTGATGCAATGCGAAAATCTACACTTTGCTCATGTTATTTTTAACACTGTATAATGTAATGTAAATATTTAAAAAGTGTTGTTGTTTTGTATATAAAAATGATCATGTTAGAATAACAGGAACCGTGTTGAAATATTTTACCTCATCTTGTCCTGGGGGCACTCATCGATATTGTCACTTTTTTCAATCATATGCTGTATTTTGCTTTCTGTCAGAAGCTGCGTTCGCTGTGTTTTAATCCACTCAAAACTCAAAATCAAGCAAAAATAGTTAAAATATTAACAAAAATACTTAATGAATTTAAATTTCTTTGCATTTCTTTGCACTTTACATATTATTAAAAAAGTCAGGAATTCACAATTGATGACTAAACAGCTGATGGTCACTGAATGCCCTTAAAGCTCATACACCTCAGTTATGGAGTTGTCACTTGTTTGATAAAAGCAATAGCTTATTTTTGAGCTTTTTCGAAAGAATTTTCCACAATGTACTAGCATATCGTTAAAGGAAATTCTAAAATACTTTTTCTTTCACGAAGTATGAGCAAATAAAACGCAAAATGATCACGAACAGAGAAGTGTTAAACTTTAAAGGTTTTTATTTTCAGGCAATTTCTATAATACTCATAAAAAAAATAAAATATTTAATTATACTAGTAAGACCTTTGGTCGAGATTCGACCATTTAAAAATTTGTTTTTTTTTTTGTATTTTTATTGGAAACATTTTTTTGCTTTCTTCACTCATATGCAAACGTAACCGAACTCATACCGCACCAAACGCACCACCAGCAGGAAATCACAAAACAGTTACTCAATTCTGATTTTCCATGATCTGTGATTTTTACTTGCAAAGCTATTCGATATCAAAAATGTGGCTTATATATGCGGAGCCACACCCCTTTGTCCAATGCCCGTCACAGTACCCTACTTCCCTTATTCTACTTTCTAGTAGAAATGCTTCCAAAGCTATTTGATATAACAACTTTGAGTTGTATGAGTGTTTCCACGCCCCTTTGTCAAGGAAGGAAGTTCTTACCAAGTTTCATTGATTTGTGACTTATAATTCAAAATTTATACCGAAAATTTGGGCTGATGGAAAGTGCCTCGCCTTTATTTCAACGCCCATCAAATGTAACCAGTGGAATGGAACGTCTGATTTGAGGTCGAATTACCCACCATAGATATTCGGTGCATTCCTTTTCCCTACTCTTATTGATTTAAAAAACATTATCAAAATTGGTTGAGAAACCTATTTATATGTAGATATATAATAATAATATGTATAATACATAAAGTAGATAAAGAAATGGCTTTAAACACAGATTTGTGTATATAACTTTGGAGTGGTTTGCAATATTTGAAAAATTTTTTTACAGAAATAATTTTTTAAGCTGCAGAACTTTGTGAAAAATACAAAAACAACATTTTGAAAAATGTAATTTTCATAAAAAAAATCATAAGGGTAGCTCATGATTTTCGATGATAGAAACACTTTATTAAATTATATATCAAAATGAAGCAATTTTTGCAAATAAATGATATGTTATATAAAAGAGCGTGAGAGAAGAAAATAGAAAAACAAAAATAAAATTACAAAAAAAGAATGTCTGGTCTAATTTTTAAGCAAAAATTGAATATTTTAGAGTTTTTTTGAAAACAACATAAGAAATTGAATTAGTGAGATAACGGTAAATCTTTTCTTATTTCTCAAAAGTTATTTAATTAAACTTTCAGACAAAGAAAATTTAAGGAAAATCGATTGAAAAATGGCTGAGATATTTGCATGCAAAATCAAGATTTGAAATATCAATTGTTTTTTTCTCATTCTGAGGCAATGACATTGCTTTAAGAAATGCATTGCATGGAAAAAATCTACAGGTTTCGAAATATCGCAATACTTTTGATGTCATAATAACGGGAAATTTTTTAACATACTATTTGTGGAAAATATTCGCAAAAAAGTTTTCGTATACCGTTATTTTTCTCAACCAACGAATTTTCATACAAAAAACTTTGTACTGAAAATATCTATAGTTAGTTTTCAAGATATCACAATAAATTTAATGTAAAAATAACGGAAATTTTTCAAAATTTACTATTTGCACGCAATTTCACCATCACAATATATATTGACACTTGTTAAATGAGAAAGTGCTTATTGAAGGGTAACCGTAAACGATGGTGAAAAATATCAAAGTATTTTTTGCACATCTTATGAATGTCTAAATTTCTCTCTTATATCATGTTTTTCCATCTGTTACAGCTTAGCTTTCATTTAATAAATGCTCTTTTTCCGCTCATATTTAAGGTCAAAGGTCACCAATCTAATATTCAATCATATTGTGCAGCCAGACCTTTCCTCCGATACCTCATTCTTCATTCCCTACCTCTTCCCAGTTCTGAGATCCCTAACTTAAATTAATATAAACTTTCAACGTTCATATTTCGGGTCAAAGGTCATCAATTTAAAATCTAACATAATTCGGCACATCTATGGTGCAGTACCTTTCGAATGATACACGTTTCATTGTCCTTATTCTGAAATAAATATTGGAAAAGTGTACGACAACATTCGATGTTTGCGTATTAATATATAAGATAATGATGCCTCAGAAAGCATTTGAGTGATTTATTATGTAATTATATGTATTCAATAACTGAGTTGCTCTATTTTTGTCCACCATAAAAAAAAAAATAAATAACAAGCTTGGTATTAGAGTAAGATCCCAGGCCCCCCAGACACTCGTTATTTTCAAAGTTTAAAAATCATGACGAACGAATAGTGCAATATATACTTGAGAATGTATGCATACCTGCTAGCTTGAGTAGGCGGCCCGATTACAGGTAGTAAGTAGAAAAGGTACGTAAAAGCATTACATACTTTCTGTAAATTTAAACTGCTAAATTTTTTATGTTTTAAATAATATTGTTAATTTTCAATATTTAGTATCGCCAGACACTTCTCGTCGGCAGTAATTTCTGCCAGACGCTTTAAAGTTGGCAAAAAAAGTGGCTGAACCTTACTTATTTTCTGAGTAGCAAATTTTAAATATAATATTTAGGGGACTATTTTAAAACATTGTGTAAAAAGCCAGACACATGCGATGGGCAAAACATCCCCCCAGACACCTGTTTAGTGTTAACCGTGTTACAAGTAAATTACAATAAAACTTTTAAATTTATATTTTTAATTAACATTTTTCAACAGCAATTAATTTAATTAAACGGTTATTTGTTGAAAATTTCATTTTACAGTGATGAACGATATGTGTATTATAAAATTATTACAGATTTGCATAAAATTAAAATTTTTTAATTAGTATTGTTACTTTATTGACTTCTAATTTTCTTCGTCGTCAACGTTTGTGTTTTCTTCGTCACCATGAAGCCAATCATCGAATTGAATATTTAAATCATCGTCCTCATCATCAGCATCGTCGTTAAATTCGTCTGTAAAAACAAATAAATAAAATAAGATTCAAGTAGCTGCAAATATATTATCAAGTGAAAATAAAATACCTGATTCATTTTTAAGTGATTCACTGAATAAAATCGGCAGTTGATCCCCATCGAACCACTTAAAATGATACTAATTGTCTTCCATTGTCCACCCATTATCCTCAGGACTGACAATACTTAGGTTTTTCATATGAGCATTATTCCAAATACTCGAAATATAATTTGCTCGGCGAAATTGCTGGAATAATTCACTTTTGCATGGTGGTAAATTATTTGCATAGAAACTTCTTACATTTTTGCGATTGAATTGTTCATTTACATCGGAAATCGTATAAGTATTTATGAAAAGCTGAAGCCTGGTAGCATCCACATCAAGTATGTTTCTAACATTGTATACTTCGCAGACCAATTGCTGTATTATATTAAATATATTTTGTACCTTGTCTTTATCAATAAATGATTCAAGCTCGCCAAATTTAAGAAATGCTTGTTGATACTTTTCATTTTTTTTAATATATTAAAAGGTCTTTGCTTTCCTTTATTGAAGAAAGCAGGATTATAATCATAGCCTGTGATATCATGAAATCCTGTTAAGCTTCTACACAATGACGGTCCTAAGTGCTCATATATTTTGGTTTTATCAACATACCTTGGCTTATTTCTGGTGCCTGTAAATATCCAAATATGTGTTTTATCATGTATGTTAGCAAGCATTATTGCTGTAATATCAGTATCAGAACATCTAATTGACGAAAAAAAGTTATCGAAGTAGACTCGATGCTTTTCGGGACTTTCTACATTACGAAATAGCTCCAACACTACTTGCACACCAAGTTCGATTGTTTTGTCGTGTGCGACTGACGCTCCACTTTATGGAATTGCCTAATAGAGAAAACCATCGCTGGAACACAAGCACCAATACTTGAAATCAAAACGTATTGGTTTGGTACGAATAAACATTTTACATGAATGCCTGCCAAAGTACGGTACCGTTTCTTCATCGATCGAAAGATGAGTATATCATCTATATATATAAAAAAGGAGCTTATGTTTGTAAGGCCGCAATAGACTCCTAAACTACTCATCCGATTAGCATGCAAATTTGTGTATAGAAGTTTTTTGGTACGGTGCGTGTTTGTGGGCTATCAATTTTGATCCACCTTGAACACCAGAGGGCGCTGTAGTACACATTTTTTACAAAACTGCCTAAAACTCATAAATTGCTAATGATATTAGAATGAAAAGTGGTATACAGTGGGTTTCATGTACGTTGAGTGTTCTGCTGCTATCATTTTTAACCTATCTTGAACACCAGAGGGCGCTTTAGTACAAATTTTTTACGAAACCACCTAAAACTCCCAAACCGCTCATGCGATTAGAATAAAAATTGGTATATAGTAGTTTTCAGGTACGATGAGCTTTTCAGCACTATCTCTTTTGACCCACCTTGGACACCAGATGGTGCTGTAGTACAAATTTTTTACTAAATCGCATATTTTTAGTTGTTTTCTTAGGTTACATATTCAGATATTTACAAAATATAAAATATTTCTTAAATTTAGTAAAATTAAAAAATTTCCGTTATTTTGACATCAAAAACATGAACATATCTTGAAAACTATGAAAAATTTAATGCAACCTCGTTGCTTAATAATGAAAAAAAAAACAATCAGATATTTAATTTTGTGACTTTCGATTCAAATATCTCCGCTGCATTTGTATACATTTTGTTAAATTTTTTTTTTGTCTTAAAGCTTCATCAAAGTACTATGAAAACCTTATTGGAAAAATATAAGAGGGTGTGGCTCCGCCCATACAGTTAAAATTTGTATTATCGAATAGCTTTGAAAGCAAAAGTAGCAATACTTACATACAAACTCAAAATGGAGTTACTATTTGGCAGTGGAAAATAACAGTGGTGTCAAACTATGAGTCTAAGAAAAGTTTTGAATACACCTATTATGTTCCCATATAGTTGCAGGGTGCAGCAACGCGCGCCGGGAAAAGCTAGTATAAAATATAATATATGTAAAGGGTGTTTTTTTTAGAGGTATAGAACTTCGAATTGAAATAAAACACAAGAAAATCGTTTTAATGTCCATCAATTTGGCTTTATTGGAAGGATAATTTTATGCCATTAATGTTTAAATATGATTTCGGGCATGTGGCCGCCGCGGCTGGCTCGAATAAAGCCAATTCTACAGGTCCAATATTCAACTACTTTTTCGAGCATATGGGGCCGTATGTCGGCAATACCGCCACGAATGTTGGCCTCCAAGTCCCCTAACGTTTCTGGTTTGTTGGCGTAGACGAGCGACTTCACATATCCCCAAAGAAAATAATCCAATGGTGTCAAATCACACGATCTTGGTGGCCAATTGACAGGTCCATTCCGCGAAATTATGCGCTCATCGAATGTTTCCTTCAATAAATCGATTGTGACGTGCGCTGTGTGGCATGTAGCGCCGTCTTGTTGGAACCACAACTCATCCACATTCATGCCTTCCAATTCGGGAACAAAATAGTCGGTTATCATGGCTCTATACCGGTCTCCATTAACGGTAACTGACTCTCCAGCATTATTTCGGAAGAAGTATGGCCCAATGACTCCTCCAGCCCATAGAGCACACCAAACAGTCAGTTTTTGTGGATGTAATGGCGTCTCAAGGATCTCATGTGGATTCTCTTCACTCCAAATGCGGCAATTTTGCTTGTTGACGTAGCCATTCAACCAAAAATGAGCCTCATCACTGAACAAAATTTTGCGATGAAAATCAGCATCGAGATCAATCTCATTTTCGGCCCATACACCAAAATCACGACGCATTGCATGGTCTCGCGGCTTTAATTCTTGCACAAGCTGGATCTTGTTAGGTCGCAAGCCAAGATCTTTGCGCAAAATCTTCCATAAAGTTGATGGACAAAGCTCCAATTGCTGTGCACGGTGGCGAATCGATTTATTCGGGTCCTCTTCAACATTTTGCTCTACAGCGGCAATTGTTTCTTCGGTGCGCACTGTTCGACGTCTCTGCGGATGCGTATTATCACATAGAGTAAACGTAGTGCGAAAACGACCCATGGTTAACCGAATTAATTGCTCTGATGGACGATTATGTCGACCATAAAATGGACGGAGCTTGCGGTAAACTTCGCGAACTGAACCATTATTTTCGAAATAAATTTGCACGATTTGCAAGCGTTGTTCTTTTGTCAACCTGTTCATGATGAAATGGCTAACCAAACTGAACATAAATGACATTAGAGTTGCCAGATTTGACCACAAAATGCCAGTTTTATCTCTATTCGAAAAACAAACCCCTAAAAAAAACACCCTTTATATATAAAGATTATATCGTTTCCGGCCAATGGTCGATTTTTCGACCACTCACTTTGGTGGTCAACTGGTATATGATCAATATACAGTAAATGACCAGGTGATGAATGTTTTATAAAGTTTGAACCTTTTGCATGAATTCCTCATCATTCGATATTTAATTTTATTAATTTCAATATTAATATAATTTCATTAAAAAGTGTCCAAAAAAGGTGTTAATATAAATTAAGCTATGCACCAGGAGCAAACGAGCCAATATTGGCGACTTAGATATATTTTGAAAGCCAATGAATCAAGCTTTATTTTGACACCTTGCCCATCGTGAAAACTTGTACAGAAGGTAAGATAGAATTTTTTGAAATAAGGTGAAATTTCCTGGTCGAAAAATCGACCAGCGGCAGAAAATGGGTTAAGTTTCTACAGAAACTACCATGAGACCATTTTAGCTTTAATTATAACTATTTAGTATAAAGTATGATGGAAATGGTACACATTTTATATGTCCTATGATTTGAACAACAACAATAGCGCCACACTTGCAGTATCTTCACACATAGTTTCCTAGAATTTATTCTCAATGCAACGTAAAATCTTTCTAACATGTAAATGGGTCTACCAGGACATGAAAATTAAAGAGCAGCTGGCTATAAGTTTTGACTGAACAGAAGCTGCCACAGTAGAGCAACCAGACACTGTGACTATACCACAAGTTGAAATACAGACTAAATGATGCATGCATAAAGGATACCGAATTTCAAAGTGTCCGCAGAGGACGACAGCAACTAGCTGCGGTTTAACAAATGGAAAAAGTGTTGCGACATGCCCACCTCTGGCGCCAAGTATTAATATGCTGAGAGCAGTTTTAGTCGGTTGACCAGAAACGCGGATAATTAATTATACTGTACCAACCTCAGATTTAATACTAAAATCCTTTTACCGCTCAGCGTGGTGAATTTGCGATTGTATTTGAATGCTATTTTAAAGTTTTTTTTCGTTTTCTCCACATTATTTTTGAGATCAGCTGGTTCAAAATTTCAAGGGTACATCAAGTGATACGAGTACCACTCACTTCAGCCGATGCATGAATCCCCAGTGAACCCAATTAACAATCAATATACAAGCGATTAGAAAAGCTGATGAGTGACTTGGGGGAAAAACAATATTATCAGTTTTGTGAGAACTATTAGGAGCCATAGGCAGCAGCTTATCAGCTAGATGTGTTTTTCTGTTAGTCACATGATATTATTTATTATGGAAAAGCAACAAATCTTTAAACGAGTTCCTTACCCTTTTCTTAATGCGCGGAAAGTTCAACACAAGGTTATCTCGACAATTTTGAATGTTAGACGAAAATTTTATTTCCAATAATTACTTGATATTAGTTAGAAAAAACATAAAGCAACTTGTTGTCAGTGATATTTAAGAGTTTTTGAAATAAATACATTGATAGTTTTGTAGTGCTGTTTAAGTGTGGAAAATAAGGAAAATATGTGTGTTCAAGCGTTATGCATGCTGATTAATAATTTCAATTATCGACATTAAATTGCGGCGCGTCATCTTCTATTGGGCATTGAGACAGAGAGATGAAGAGGGCGAGTCGACTTACTCGCAATTCGAAGATAAGCGCTTGGTTGCGCCTGACCTTGGTGTTATCCTTTCCCGCAGTTCTAAGATTGTACGGGTAACTAACTGTGTTGCTGCTCCGTCGTTAAGATGTGATAAGATCAACTGCAGCAATTATTGTGTGTTGAAACAAGCGTTTCTAATTTTTACCAAAAAATTTGAAAATTATTTAAGACAGCAATTAGATGATTTATGGCCAGTGGAATTTAGGGGGGGTGGGGGTAGCAATTTAGATAAGCATAATATATTAACAGTTACAAAAATATCGTGTTTTCTAAATATGTATTTAAATTCTTTGTTTTTTTTTTTCAAAAATCAGGAAAAAACCAAAAATGCGGTGATCATTGGAAACAATATGAAAAAACTTTTTTCGCAAAAATGGAAAATGTTGGTGGGATTTTAAAGGCAATGATCTGTATTAATAGTATTTCAAAATGAAAATCCTGAGAACGCTTTTTTCTTTGTTCTGTGATGTTTTTAAGTTGACAATTTTTTCTTATAAATTGTATATGTGTGATTAGCAAAAAAGTCTCTAAATGGAAAAATGGAAAATTTCAAACAGGATTTTTTAAAAATAGTACAACAAATTGATTTTTGGAAAAACCGAAATTTTTTTAAAACTAGAGTAGGCCATCAAAAAGAAAGCGATGCGTGCAGGGAAAAAAGCCACAACCTCTCGCAACTTTAAAACAAAACGAATTTAAAAAAGTACCTATTTTTTTTTGCTTTAACAAAAAATATTTACTTATTGAATAGTTCTTTAAGATCTTGGTTTTTACCAAATGAGTTAAATATTTATATTTCTTTTTGCTCTCTCATGCCCAACATTAATTAAAGTCCCACTATTTAAATTTTTTTGACATACGGATTTTTGCATTATGTTCTCTTGTAGGCTTTGCTCAGGGCCGGATTAAGGTTGGTGGGAGCCCTGAGGCCAGTTATTGTTGGAGGCCCCTAACAATGAATGTAAAAATTTGGTTGCACAAAAACGTATGCAGAGTCATTATTATACCTTTAATTAGATAATTTTTATTATGTTTAAAATATTGAATTAGAAAAGGCGTTATTTGTAGTATAAATATCGTTAATGATAATTATCAGAATAGTATGAGTGGTTATTATTTAGAAGTTTTACGAGATTTAATCGAAGCGAACACATCGATAACATTTTCGAAAGATAAATCACGAACAATGCCAATTTCTGTGCTCAGAGTCATGAGGCTGGTAAGACGTTTTTGTCCCATACTCGTACGCAATCGATTTTTAAGCAGTTTCATTTTGGGGAATGATCTCTCTCCACTGCAATTGGTTACCATCATGGACAAGTATATGCGAAGAGCTTTTTCAGCATTTACAAAAGTTGAGCGAAGATTGTTCTCCATTATTATGCGATAAAGAAATTGTGCTCCACATTCTCCGATTTTTCGTTCATAGAGCCCTGCAAGCTCAGCGAGTTGAACCAGTTCATTGCCAAGAGTCGATTCTACATCTTCTGGGTAACAATCAACAAGATTTTTCGCTTTTGCGTTTGACTCTTCAGTTGTAATCGTTTGAAGATCATCAAAGTATCCGAACATTTCGCAAACAACTTCATATGCTGTGATTCTTTTTGATAAAGACGTGGTCAGCGAGTCCACAACTGGAAGAAAAGTTTCAATGCGGAATTTATCTCTTGGTGACAGCGGGACACAAGACTTTGATGTCCCCGATTGGCTGGAGTCGTACGTTCGGGTTTTCTGAAATTTTCTTAAATGAAACAACAAAGACGAAAGAAAATGTGTTACTAATAGACCATTTGACTTAAAACTAGTTAATTTTCTTAAGGTATAATATACGTGTAACAACCAAAAAACAGGAGCTGTTTTCAAAATATTTTTTTAGATATAAGAAGTTATTATTTTTTTTTAATTTATACAGGTTATTGTACATAAAAAATACTTTATAAAAATATTTTTTTTTTTTAAAATACTGTTCTGGCTTTCATATAGAGGGCGCTGAAAATGGCATTGAAAAAATACATCCAAAACGGTTCGATGGATATGACCTTTTCCATGTATTTGAAATAAAAAAATTATGACATTTTAAAGCATAGACCTTGTATTAAGCACCCCCCCTCCCTACGCAACGCCCCCGGGGTTTTTGTTTTTATTTATGGCGGAAGTTGAAGTAAAAGTTCGCAAAATAGATACATTTTCGCGCGCTTTTTTGTTTACATAAAAAAAACAAAAAAAAAATAGATACTTGAATTAAGGGGGATGCCTAAAGGACAAAATAAGCAACAAAATGCAAAAAAATCATTGAAATTGAACCAATAGATTTCGAGTTATCTATCGAACCGTTTTAAAAAAGCTAGTTTCGAGGAAATCGCGTTTAAAGTTTTTTGTTTGTCGCATGGGGGTTAGACATAGGTTAACTTCTATTTTTTTTAAATATCGATTTAAAAATGTGTATGTATATTCTTAAAACTATAAAGAACACATTAAACAAAAAACAAATTTTTTTTTTTTCGAAAAATTTACACGTATATTATACCTTAAGTTAAAATTTCATACAATTGTTCTCTTAATAATAGAAAAAATGTCCTTCCGTGTTCGTATGCAAGAATGCAACATAATATGAGCTAGCTGAGATGGCTTTATTACGACATATACAGTACAATATACATCAAGAATCCACACAATAATCGGGTCTTCTTTCTATAATAATTCTATTGAGTATTCGAGTCGACATTGGTTTTTTTTTTAAATTTTTTCCCATTTCTAACACGGATGGTGGGGGCACCCAAGTGGTGGGGGCCTGAGGCCAATGAGACCACTAGGCTAATCTGGCCCTGGGTGTGCTCCTGTTCATTCAGTAGCCGTTCTCCGCAGGGCGAAATTATCAACATAAAGATCGCTTCGCCAAAAAAGTTTTTTAACAAAAATTGTTTTAAAACATTAAAATAATTGTTTTATTGTAAAACCAAACAACTAAATAAATAAATAAAGGTAAGTGAGTTATTAAAAAAAGAAACAAAAAAAAAAATGGAAAAACTGTTTTTTAACTGCCTATAGATAACATCTTGTAGCAAACGAACCAGGATAGCAACGACTTTCAAATTATAGTCGATTCATATTTGAGTCAAGAATAACACATATTTCTGCTCAAAAAAGTATAGCCTCTCCCATATTATTGTAATTCAATCATGAAAGGGTTAAGAGTATACTTAAAACAACTATATTGAAAAAAAAGTTGTTGCATGCATGCTATGTATGCATCGTAGGAGAACAAAATCGCTTTTGCGGTTGCTCACACTGCGGTTTA
The DNA here is from genome assembly GCA_943735915.1 of Pherbina coryleti. NCBI lineage: Eukaryota > Metazoa > Arthropoda > Insecta > Diptera > Sciomyzidae > Pherbina > Pherbina coryleti. Next base: position 95,366,326 of record OX030949.1, on the reverse strand, counting down.
CCATAAACAAGGCAAAAGCCGCACGTTCCTTAAAAATAATACTTAACGGCCATATTATAGGGTGCGATGAGGTGATGCTTTTCACTTTTTTTTTTTTTAACACACAACACCTCCAAAAATTATAATTTTTTTAAAAGTTTTTGGATTAAATCGCGAGAATGGATATTTTCACAATTTCTATGCGCTCAGATTTGAACATTCTCGAATTCGGCAAAAAATTACGGGGATACTTCGAAAATGTTCGTTTTTCCATTTTTGAAAAATGGTGGGGTGAAGCGTTTCATGAAAAGAATCTTTCCGTTTTCATGTATAAACATCAACATTTATAGGTTAAATGGCCTCGGGCAGGCTCCTTAGTCAGCAAGAAACTATAATACTGAATAAAAGTCATCGAATTAAAATTTATAATTCATCGCTAATATTGATGTCAATGTCGCAGTTTAGGCAGGTGTAGTAGTCACGGTTGCCCACGTGATATGGCCGGTCGCATTTGTTGCAATGAATTAAAAAATGCCAAAAAACCAATAAAAACGCATTAAACACACACAAAAACACTAAATACTCATTAAAACGAACTTTGTGGGGTGAAACGTTTCATTCTGAAAACACGGCATACATCACACAATCACTCGATAGATATTTCGCAAACATTTAATATTTTTTAAGAACAACATTAAACCAACACTATTGATGTATTTACTTTGAATTTGTGTTGAGTAATCGGCATAAAACATGATAAATTTGCTCGATCAAATATTTTGTAAAACTAGTAAGAAATGATCTTCGACTGGTCCGAAGTTAAAATACCCCCACGACCGAACCAAAGAATAATCAAAGTCTTAAGCAGTCCTAGTTTTTAGAGAAAATATTCGCTTTTTTTTTGATAAAGTCACTTTGTATGGGAGGTAGGCGTGGTTTTCATTCGATTTGCCTCATTTTCGAACTTGACTTTTATTTTTTAAATAAAAGCTTAAATATCGAATTTCGTGATGATAGCTTGAAAATTACGGCTGTAATCGTGATCACAGACGGACAGACGGACAGACAGACGGACATGGCTAAGCCGATTCGGGTGGTGATGTTGATCAAGAATATATATATTTTTCTCTACCTACCACGCCTCCTTATGAGCATTACAAACGGAGTCACAAAATTAATATACCCCGTTTACGTTTTTTAAACGTGGTGTATACAAAAATGTTTACCACTATTTTGGAAGATCAACACAATGTACGTCTGAACGCTTCGCTGTATCATGAAAAACTATGCGGTTTTGACACTTGGTTGTATGTAAGCGCGCTGTCAAAATTTCACAGGTGAAACGCTTCACCCACCAAAACGCTTCACCCACCGAAACGCTTCACACCACCGCACCCTACGATATATACAATATGTTGTTTTCCATTTTTGTCAAAAAGTTACTTTAAACATTTTTATTGACTTGTGTTTTCATTAAACATTTTTTAATAAATTCATATTTGTTTTTATTAATTGTAACCTCATTTGCATGTGTGTGTGAAATTTCATTTAAATCGGACAATTCCTATTTGTTTCCCGTCTTAGTATGGGATCAACGCCGGTCCAATTTTTGATGACTTGGTCCAATATGAACGGCTTTATTCCGGCAATATTGTCTTGAATGTTGGCCTCAAGCTTGTTTTAGTCTAAACAAGTTTTTAAGTCTTTTCCTACCTCTTATCTTATCTCTTGCCCTTATCCTTTTTCTAATCCTTGTCCTAATCCTTATCCAAATCCTTGTTCTAATACTTGTTTTAAGGACTGGATTTTATTTTTTTGATATGTATTATCTTACCGATCGGTTTCCAGCATGTGGGAGCTATGTCGTGAAATGCGACGGATATCCGTAACAGGAAGTCGGGGAAGTAAGCGCCATTTAATTTATCATACAATTAATTGCAGCCTTTTAGACTCGAATAGCATCTACACAAACGAAGCCACAATTTCCCTTCAATTTTATTTAACTACAGCGCATGCTACTATTTAGTTTAGACACAAACCTGTGAAGCCTTTATGTAGAAGAAAAATAATAACCTTATTTTTTCCAACATCCAAAGTAAAAGATAACAAGACAAGTTTTTGGCATACACGGTTAATATTTCAAATATCTTTGTATATAAATCTAATTTGATTATAATAATTTTGTGATTTGCAGAGATGGGTAAATCCAAACAGAGTATATGCAAGATTACCGGCAAAAAAAAAGTGAGGGAAAATTTAAAGTTGGAAAGGTAAAGCCAAAAAAAAAAAAATTGAGAATAATTCAACTCAGCGTAACAGGGACTTGCGGAATGTTTTTAAAGCTTTTCAGATGATTTTAATCACTATAAATGTTTTTTTAATCAGGGTTATTACCAAGGCAGACAATGGCAAATTAATTCTTGAGAACATAAGCCGCTCTGAGTCGGCATAAAGCTTGTAGGTCTAGATCTCGATCATTTGTGCTCAAACATTTCGCAAAAAACACAACACTATTGATAATAAGAAGCTCGGTCAAAGTCCTTTCAAGAGCTGAAAAGGCCATTTCGTTTTTTTTTATTACCAAAGTAAGGTGTCAGATGTTACATATCATATGCGACCACTGTAAGGATCGCTCGTTTTTTTTTTTATTTTAATTTTTGCTTTTGATTTCGCATTTAATACATTTATGTTATTTTAAGGAATTCCATGTCGCTATTAATTTATTTTTAATATTATTTTTTTTTATTTTAATCATGTGACTGAAAACCTCAGCAGTAATGTCGTTCTATAAAATTAACAGTAGCGCCAATGCCACGGAGTTATAATTCTATGCAACGTTTTTTCATTGTTGCTGCATTTTTACCGTGTGAATCGGTTTCCTCCGTGATTTCGTGGCTCCAAATTTAAAAACAAAAGTTTTTACCGTTGCAAATTTCCGATGACGTCTTAATTTTTTTTTTATCGTAAAGGCAAAAAGAAATCTTTAATGTCGTAATATTATTGTTATCATAGTAAAGTAAATTCCATGGTTTAAGTATGGAACTTAAGACTTCTGTTTGAGATTAAGACAAATTAAAGTCTTATTTATGAGTACAACAAAATCTTGTGACTGAGAAGTAGCCTGCTTTGAAGATTCTGATTCAATGTCTCTCTTAAGTTCTCTGAATATTATGTCTTCATTGGAGGTTGCGGTGGTGGGCAGTCTTAAGTATAAGGAAGCGTATTCAAAACTCAGAATAAATGATTTAATATCTTGTTTTAAAGGAATATCCCTTCAGTTTTGTTGAACAGAAATAACAGTCACTCAGATTTACCCCACCAAATAACCTGTTTAGAAAAAGGTATTGATGGGTGGGTACCTTTAGACCATCGTCTTTAATAAAGTACACATCTTTAACAAAAATGACTTGGTCCCGCGGTTTATTTATAGTCTCAAGTTTTAAAAGTCAAAATACAAATTTTGAATGTTATGTTATGTAATAATGGCGTAGGCCGTTCTTTATTTTAATAAACAGTAAAGTCTACACAAATAAAACAGAAAAGTTCCCTTGAATTTTAGCATTTACACTGCTTTAAAATGAAAACGTGTAAAAATTAACAAAAAAAACTTTTCACAATTAACAAAACTCCGCTGAAAAAAAAAACACTAGAAGTAGAACGCCGTTAAATGTAATAAGTGTTGTAGGAATATTAAACGCCAATAAAGCAAACATGTCGTACTGAAAATATAGATATATGAATGTATATCGTATACTTATAAACACCAGTCTTTATTACCAATCGATAACTTTAACGATATACCGTCAAAAATTATTCCTAATTTATAGTTTATCATTTCTTTTTTAGATATTTGGATTAAAATGAATTTTTGTAATATTTTTTTGTTAAACTTTTACCATTAATTAAAGGAAAAATGTCTTGTCGACCAGTGTAATTTAAGTGTTTCTTCTAATCTAAGTGTTTGCATCAATGATTCTCAAGAGTTGAAGTGCAAACCACTTGAAATTACATGCATAGACACAATGTCGGCATCTTTTTACTTTAAAATCTAGTTTTTTGAAAATACGTGCCAAAGAATATATCTTAAATGACAAACATGGAAAAAAATGAGCAACATTAACTGCATCGACAATTCGATGCGAATTAAGGCAACCGAAAAAAAACACCTTTTGCACTATTTTGATGCTGCCAATTAGGCTCGCTCCGCATAAAAACATACAAACTTCGTTTTTTTTTCACAGAATTTATTTCAGTAACACTTGATAAGAAATAACAAGAAGAATTCAAGGATTCCAGCAATTATCACAGATGCACTCTAGACTCACGCTTTTGTTTATATGAACTCGAACAACACCTACGGCTTGAGAGACAAAGACCAGAAAACAATAGGCTTTTGTTCCTGCAGGCGCTACAGCGACAAGCTGGACAATGCCAACAATAGCAACACTTAAATTGCGAGCAGGACATCGGCTTTGTGTGCATTGTCTTGTTTTTTTTTTGTGTTTTCTTACCCACGCCCACCTAAGGAAAATTCACACTTTTCAAAAGAGGCTCAAAAAGGAACAAACACTCGAAAGTAGTTCACAAACCTATTCAAATTGCTGCGATGCGTGGCAAATTTTTTAGAAAAAAAAAACAAATACAATCAAACTCAAAATTGTTTTTCCCAACAAATAAATAATAAAAGGCGTATTAACGCTTTTCTTGCTTGTGCTCTCTCCATGCTAACTATGGGGCGTGTAATTTATTGCAACAGCCAGCTGATTAATGATTGCAACATGTTGCAACACATTCAGCTCATTGCAATTTTATTTGCTTCTTCTATAATATATAAGGCTGGTGTTAGAAATTACCTGCAATTATTGCACAAAAGCAAACACAGTCAGGCAGCTCGGTAATTTGAGCAGACATTTCATAAAAATCCAATTAATAGACAATTTTATTTTGAAAGCCCTTCCATGAAAAACTTAAGGATGAGATGTTGACGTTATATAGTAGGTATTCGATTTTGTAGACCTGGAAATATATAATGAAGTTATGGACTTAACTCACTGATATTAAGAATGTCAGATTATCAGTGTATTATCGAAAAAACCATGTTAAACGAATAAGGGACTTGCACATAATATTGATTTTTACACAAATTGACTACTGAAGTGATCAGGAATGATATGACGAATAGTGCAAATTGCATTGAAATCTGTTACTTTTTGATTTTATCCCAAATATACCAAGAAACTTACGAGAAATGGAAATCTTTAATATTGTATGTATGTTGTAAAGAAATCATTTTTAACCTGGTCTTAACTACTGACTGTACCAATGCAATTGCAAAGAGGGCCCCATCATGTCCTATCTTCTGTTGAGGAAAACTGATGAGTATTTGTTACAAATCAGGGTAAAGTGTAGTAAATTATATTATAGTGTAGTGTAAAATTATATAGTGTAGTTATATAAGCAAAGCTTACGGATTTATTTATTTATTGGCCAATCAAGGCAATTTCTTATTCTAACAGGTTTTTGTTTTCTATTTTATATTTTTTTTTCTCTCCCCGTTCCTTATTTTTGTGATTTTTTTGTATATACAATTTGAAGTGAGCATATTCCGCCCACCGGATTGACATTGTTTTCCATAACTATGTCAAAAAGAAAAGAGGAGAAGGAAAGTAAATAGAAAGAAAGTTCAAAGCTTGGGCTGATTAGGAAGATAAAGAGGAAGGTCAAGGATCCCTTGAATGAGGATTTGGACAAGGAAGGTGAGTAGTGGTCGGATATATTGTTAAATTCTCTACAGCAACAGCTAAAGGGTTCATTCCGTGCATGTGCAGTATAATGCTGATATTCAGTTAACAGCCGAGTATGCCTTGTACGTCTTATAGGTTCATTGAGGGTAATCTTGTTAGAGATGTATTCGCATTTAGTTATACCTTTCAGAACATCGAAAGTAAAGCATGAATCTAATACCTTTCTTCTAATTGATAGCGGCATCAAATTTAATAGGCTGAGCCTGTGTTCATACGGTATTAGGCTGCAATAATCGCCGGGGTTATAAGTTTCTCTCAGAGCGACTAGTAAGAATTGCTTTGGAATGGATTCGATTCTATCACAATGTGATTCAAAAGCTGGATTCCAAATTATGCAGCCACATTCGAGTATTGGGCGCACTAGTGCACAATAAAGGGATGTAGTCACCACCCATACATTCTTGAATTCATATGCTCGTATTTTAATGCAACTGAGCTGTTTGCTGGTCATGGACACAATCTTATCATAGTCTAGATAAAAGCGCAGTTTTTTGTCCATGACCACTCCAAGATCAACTATATAATTGAATCCGTTAAGTGTGAAATTGTTGAGGCGGTAGTTGTGATTTATAATTTGGTTTCTACGGGAAAAGCTTATCACGTTACACTTTAGTTGAGGTAAAGTTTGTTTTGGGTTCAGCAGGTCTCAAAAGTTAAGAGGTTTAATTTTAAGAAATTGGCATCATGCTGCGATTTAATTACTTGCTACATTTTTAGGTTGTCCGCATACATAAGATGTGGAATATCCTTCAACACTATGGACAAGTCGGATATGAAGATATTGAAAAGAAGAGGACCAAGGCGGCTTCCTTGCGGTACTCCAGAGGAGACTTTGATTTTCTTCGACAAGATTCCTTGGAATTTAACATATTGGGATCTACCATGGAGATAAGTTGATAGACAACTAAGTAAAAATTCAGAGAAACCAAATTTTTCTAATTTTGTATTAATATGCCGTGATCAACACAATCAAAGGCTTTACTGAAATCAGTATAAATTGCATCTATTAGGTCTCTTTCCTCCATCTTGCTCAAAACGTCAGGAACCATGGTCATAAGGTTAGTGGTGGTGGACCGTCCTTTTCGATACCCGTGCTGCTGCTCGTTTAGTCGCGGGTTGATAATGCGTGGTAATTTTAAAAAAGTTGACATTTTAAAGTTTAAGGATTTAATTCATACTTTTACACGCATAGAAATTTTTCGTTCACCATAACTGAAAAATTCCCCAACTATACTTCGTTTGCTGGTTGTATTTGCCACAAACGAATATCACTTGTCAACTACTTAAAAATATATCTTTTATATATCTATACTATTATATAAAATTAAAGTGAACATTTTTTGTGTCCGCAAAACTCCAAAAGTACTGGTCCGATTTTTTTGAAATAAGTTTTCAAATATCACATTTGTGCTACAAAACGTTCATTGGTTATTTTCTTTACAAAATTTCAATAATAAGTATCTTTAATTAAAGTGTTAAGTTTTTTAAAAAATCATCCAGAATGCCATTCGTTGCTTGATCGTTAGCTTTTCATGCGATTGTGCTGCGAGAGCCTCAATAAACTGCATGTTGCTCTCTAATATACTCTTTTTGTTCTCAGCAAGCACAAAACAACAAAACAAATACATATATACATATTATACATACATACTTTGCTGCGCTTAAAGCTAATTGGATTCGATCCAATTACATTCTAATATGTTCAAAGTAGTTTTGATGTGGAGAATTACAGCCCTATTCTGCTTGTTAACTTAACAAGGAATTGTTAAGGAGCTCTTGTTAATGTTCTTGTTATGTAATGTAAATGTTCGTAGTCTGGCAAATCATTTACAATTTGAAAGCTCTCAAAAGCTATTAAAGTTCACCACGCATGGTGAAAATGTAAATGCCTTAGATATAAAGCGTCAACTGTTTTTATATTGCTCTTTTCTTGCTTATTTTGATTGCTTATGTTTGTTTTTCTACAAGTAAGATGGAAAATGTTAAGAAATAAATAATTTACTAATTGTTTTCAATTGTTTTAAATTTCAAAATTAATTTTTTTAATAGCCAAGCAATTTTCGAGTGTTTTGCAGTCTTTTAAATTTATTTTTTCTTTGATTTTCTTCAGTATCAATGCTAAAAAGAAGTAAAAAGTAAGAAATCATCCATTTTCTTTTATTTTATTTTATTTACACAGCATTTGTTTGGCTTAATACTGCACTATCTTTCGTTGTTAAGTTGTTTTCTGTCATTAACAAAATAGTAAAGAAAGGAGCTTTAAAATTATCACCAGAATACGAAACCTTAACAATTTGTTAATATTAACTATTTTGTTAATGTGGTGAGCTTAGTTAAGCTGCCAGAATAGGGCTGTAAATCTAACACAGTTTTGTTAAAAGGGGATTCACTGACCACCTTTAACATGTTGAGGATTTTTTTGATGAGAATGATATTCAATCCGACTTGATGTATGTATGTATGTATGTATGTATGTATGTACGTATGTTTATTTGTTTCGCTGCATGCAACTTTTCTACACATGTTTTGACGGTGGTTTTCCTGTAATTTATAAATGAACAAATGGAACAAACGGCTGACTTTTTTCTTTATAGAATTAACATTGTGTGATTCAATAAGTTTTTTTTTATAAATAAACAAGAGAACTGGGATGGGCATAGGAAAAGGGGTTATGGCTTGGACCACACAAATAAAATTTTCGATATTGAATAGCTTTGAAACTAAACGTCGCATGACAATAAAACTCAGTATGGAGTTACTAATTGCCAAAGTCTTTCTACTGGAAAACTGGTATGTGCATTGGAAAAGGGTGTGTGGTCCGATTCTCTATACAGAATAGCTATGGAAGCTAAGATCACAGGACATTAAAACTCATAATGTAATTATCACCTGGGAGTGATGTTCTGCTACTGGGAAACTGTAACAGGCAGTGGAACATGAGCGTGGTGTCAGACTAAGGGACTAATAAAAGTTTTGAATTTACTTATTATTTCCAATATACTTGCCGGGTGCAGCAACGCGCGCCGGGTATCGCTAGCGTATATATATACCGCAAGCTCATTTCGGTCATTATTATTTATTATATTAATTGTCTCTCTCCCTATGTCCGTCCGTCTTCTTATGGATTGCACTCATCGCACCTCTATTACTATTTCCGTCCGCGTATTAAGAAAATTATCAATTTGCTTATATAGTAACAATTTGTCCAAAAAGTAACTCTGAACTATAAGCGCTGTGTTTATACAACGAAGAGAAAAACAAACAAAGTTTAAGTTAGGAAAAACGAATTTTTCAATTGCTGCCATTTCGTTAAATATCTCGTTAATCGTTATATCTCTCAGTGGGCAGAATGTAGACAAACAGTTGTCAAAAACTAAACGAGTATAACTCCTTTTCAACCCGTATAATTTGCCCGTTGTATTTCACTATTTTAACGACGTATTTCATATGCAAGATGTACCGACCTGATAAAACACTTGAGCCAAAAACTGGACATATGCTCACATTAAATGTCAAGCAAATTTTTCAAGCATTTTTCTTGACAATTAAAATGCATAAGCGGCATATTATCAAGCTACAGTCATGGAGAAGAGATGATTATCAAAAATTTTAATTCAAAAATCTGATTTGTTTGCAGAAACACCAAACAAAGCATTCATGACAATGTTAAGCGGGACAAATGCTCATTATAAGGGTTTTATTTAATTTATAATATTTTCCTCCATCCATCAACGCGTCTTTATTGATGCTTAGGATAAGAATGCAAAATTTTCCAAAATCCAAACAAAGCCAATTAAATGCGGATAACAAAGGGTAACCAACCCACTCATATTTAATTTACAGAGAATGCAGATTGTCTAGTTGTGAAACTGATTGTTTGTAATGCGAAAAGTGGTCAATATTGAAAAGAATTTATTTTTTTGTTAAGCTGTGGGAAAAATTACTGTACGAAAATCATGTTGAGCGACAAAGAGAGGATGTCGCTTATATGGGCATAAAATTATACATTCCACAACATAACTGATCATAAAAACTAAGTGTGAATTCACACTGTTTTTCCCCACTGCGATGCAATGATAAAAATATTCTCAAATAAGATGCACATTATGCAGAATGTTTTTCTTTTCGAGTTCCCATTGTTTTCTAATTTGGAGAAACAAGGAAAAGGTGCAATACGAAGTTAGTTCAAAGCGAGAAAAATGGAAATACGTTTGCAATTATATGAAAACAGGTTGATGGGTTGATGGTGCAAAACAATACCAAGTAAGCAGAAGAAGAGTATCTCAACAAGCTAGACTCTTTAGCGCCGTTTCGGGTGAAACATTCGAAAGAAGTTGAGATGCTAAGATGCTGAGCACCGCAGGAGATCTTTTCGGTTTGAAAAAGATAGGCAAAAAATGCAGCTGCTTTAAAATACCAGTAGACTACAAGAAAGATGTATCTGGTCTCTAAAAAATTGTTTAATATTTTTAGCTATGAGTTTTTTTAATATTGAAAAAAATTGTAAATAAAGGGTTATTCATTTAGAGGTATACTCGTACTTTTGAGTATGATGAATCAAATTATCGACCAAAAATTTGTTCAGCGGTAAGGACTATATCTCGCTTTATGATTTCGTCAATATGCAGAAATGAGGCTGATCGAAATGCATGGACTTTTTGCACTGCCACCCCAGGGGTTACGGGTTCGAATCCTGGTCAGGGATTACTGTCCTACGTTTCAATCTTTCTGCATTCCTTTCATTACTAACACTGTGTGTAATTTTTTAAGTCATGGCAAAATAACCATATCCGGACACCACTACGTGATAAAAGACTAAAAAAAAAAGACCCGTGTCTCCCAATTTTTCCCAAAGTCATGCACTTTTTTGTTTATGGGCCGCCAAAGATTTGGGGCCTCGGTATCATTTTCGCAAAAAACTGATCATTTTCTCGGGTTCATATCTTGCAAACCGTTCAGAATTTCGATTTACTCTCTGAGGCAAAGTTGTAGCTCTTGTCATAAAGAACAAAAATTGCGAACATATAAAATCAAAAAAACTTCACCTTCCAGATCAAAATCACAAAAAACTTAAAAAAATTCGATTTTTTTTTACCTTTTTTCCCGTGTTCAGGTCCATAGGTAGCAAACCGTTCAAAATTCAAGGAAACAATCAAGTACAAAAATTTACCTAAGATCTCAATAAACAAATTTCTACAACATATAAACTTCCTGGAAATTATTCTTAACACCGTTTAGGTAGCGCTTAGGTACTTTTTTCACTTTTGCGGCTACCTAAGCGCTACCTAAACGGTGTGAAGAATAATTCCCAGGAAGTTTATATGTTGTAGAAAATTCATCAATATTTACGATTTGAAAGTTGAAGTTGGTGTAAGAAAAGTTTGTGGACGGGATTGCTCAAAACTATATTTCACTGACTTAAAGGCTAGACTTGCCTCACGGAGAGAAAAAAAAATCAAGCATTATATGCTTGAATGAAGCAAATAGTTTATAAGTTAACACACCGAGAAAAAACTTCTGCAAAATTAACAAAAAGCATAGTATAATTTATAAGATGTCTTTGGCAGTTTAGAGCCTCTTAAGTTTTTCGTCAAAACATCTAAGTTTAAGATATTGAATCGGATAAATTAACTAAGTAATTTGTAATTGTCCGTGGCGTAGTTGGTTAAAGTGCGTGGCCGCTATGTCAACGAACCTGGAGATCCGGATTCAAACCCCAGCAGCGACAGAAAATTATTTGAATAAAAATGATTTTTCTGTACGGACGCCACCTCTCTGCAGACAATGGCAAACCTCAGACAGTAATCAAAATGCCATGTCGAGCTTCTTGAGAACAAGAACATTCCATTCATCGCCGTTCAGAGTCGGCGTTAAACCTGTAGGTCCGGTTCTCGGTCAATTGTGTACAAACTTCAATAACACGCACAACACAATTGATCATAAGAAGCTAGGTCAAAGTCCTTTCAAGGGCTGAAATGGCCAGTTCTTTATTTTTATTTTATTTTTTTTTTTTAATCTGTAATTGTAAATTATGGTTTCGACAGTATATTTTTGCGTGCTTGTTTAATCTGACGAACATAGTGTTCAAGTCCATACCGTTTTGATAAAGTGTTAAAGTTTTCGATGGTTTATCTACACTATTGGTTAATATGTTATATGTATAATTGCCTTGGGTGAATCAAAGATTTTTTTTTATTTTATTTTTTTTTTTTTTTTTGGCAAGGTATCGATTTGTTACTTTACTTTACTTTACTAGTAGTTTTTTTTTAGACTAAACCAACGCTCAGGGGATGCCCCCTATAAATGCGAAAGCATTGTGTTAATTCGGAAGAAGGGTGATAGTTAGTTGGAGGGTGGAAAGATGATGTAGTGTTGGTGAAGATTAGTTTTAAATTTACATAGCTCAAAACTGCCGGGAACACGCACGCAGGGAGATTGTTTCACAATTTTATTGTACGACCGAAGAACGAATTATCTCGGTAATGCGAGGTTCTATTGGGCATCAGTGCAATGTTATAGAGATGGGCTTGGTGCACTGCCCAAGTGGACCTGGGAAACAAACGAGCTGAGGTCGTCTGGTTATGTATCTCCCTTGAAAACTTCCCATGGTAGTACCTGCACAAAAGGCTTAGGCAACCAAAATTGCGTCGATGCACAAGAGAGTTGAGAAAAGATGAACTGTTTTCATCCCTTATCAGATATATCGCACGTCATTGAATTCGGTCCAGAAACTCCAAATATCTTGAAGCTCCTGCCCAAATATACGAATTTTTCTCCATTTTCGGCCTAATATATATTAGGTTAAGATCACGCGTAGGTCAGTCGGAGTGAAGTATTTCTTACAACGTTTTAAAAAACCTAGGCACTTCGCCGCTTCTTTCGACACATCGGAAATGTGATCGTCCCAGCGAAGATCAGATTTGATTGATATGCCCAGAACGTCAAGAGCATCTGATTCCGTGAGATCCACACCGTTTATATCAAACATGCCCACGTAGTTGCCCGTATGGCCCACGTGGCTCTTCATACACATGTTTTTCTATCTTAATTTTGTCTATGCGGTGAGTCAAAATCAAAGAACATTTACAAAAAACAACAACACAAGCCGCACTCGTTCAGTGTTCAGCACATTTTCCAGAGAATTTTACAAAAACAAATGCATGCAAAGCCACTCGATGATGTCGATGCTGAAGCTGATTCTCCCGTCACTTGTGTGTCGAATAATTTTTCATGCAAGCATTGTGAGTGTACTTTATTACATGTGATTTTATTGCATTTTTATTGCATTGTAATGTTTTTGTCAAAAACAACAATGAGCAACATTTTGTGTTTGTTTTTTAGTTTTTTAAGCATTGGCCCGCTCTTAAAATTTCTTGGGCCCCACTGGTTTATATCGAGGGGTGCTAAGGGACAATTCACTCGTTTGTGGCTTAACAGTCTACTAACTCTATTAGTCATTAGTCAACTCAGTGTCATTCATATTAAGCCTTTTTCTCTCAATCTCCAAAGAGCTCGGGCGTTTTTTGAAAGAATTGACAAATGCTGCTGTCATCCGCAAACGAATGAATTGGGTTTTGAGTCAACAACAGAAGGTCGTTGATAAAAACCAGAAACAAAGTTGGCGAAAAGACTGGACCCAGCGGCACTCCAGCAACGATGGCATTTTCACTGAACGAAATGCCGTCGACCACGAAACGAATCGACCTGTCTTTAAGAAAACATGTGATGTATCGAGCACAGTTACCACCAACACCACATACAATTAGTTTTGACACGAGCACTTTATGCCACACTCGGTCAAACGCCTTAGAAATATCCAGAGCAAAACCCCTGCTCTCACCAAAGATGTGAACACATTGGTTCCATTTCTCCGTAAGGATCGCCATTAGGTCACCAGTAGAGCGAGTCCTTCGGAAGCTATATTGACGATCACTTAGCAATTCGTTGCGCTCCAGATAGTTCATAAGGTGGAAGTTTATTACACTCTCCATGACTTTGGATATCGCTATGGGTTGGTAGTTATCAGAGTTCGTGGCATCGCCCTTCTTAGGTACCTTCTTAGGCTGAACATTCGCGACCTTCCAACAAGATGGAAATACTCCTGTCCTGTATGAGATGTTGAAAAGGTTACGCAAAGGTTGAGCCAGTGTAGAAGCACACATTTTAAGAACAATTTTAAGCTGGCAGTCTTGATGTTTAGATATGCTAGTTTAGCAAAATGCTTAGTTTTTAAATCTGTCTAGATACATTGTAACACACTTTGAGAACATCGAGGCACAATTTTCTAATTCCTAAAATATTAAAAACTGCCGTATCAGCAAAAACATAATATTACAAAAATATTACTTTTGATAGCAGACTCTAGGTGCATCACTGCACATATTTTAAAATAATAAATCCAATTAAGATACATACATTTTCATTCAAAACATCAACCAAATAATTTTAACAAAAATTAACACTGTAGAACAAAAATTCGAAAGATTTGCTTCATTAACCCTGAGCAATACAGCAGCTGCTATTGCAGCTCTCATATCTTTCACTTTTATTGTTATCCTTGGAACACGCGTTGATTACCCACATCGAATGCGAATCCTCTTCAGAGGCAACTATTTCGATTCTTATACGGCTGTCGTTAGGGTATCTGCAGCTAGGGTATGACTGATTGGCGGTTTTAAGTGGTGACATTAAATGGGTCATTGAAATCCTTACAAAACTACGACTGTGTAGTACATCTTTTCTCTTCATCTTTTTCATCTTCTTCGACTTCATCGTTTTCTTCTTATTGCCATAAAGTCAATTCGTTGTAAGAAAGACAAACGATCATAAAAACCGTTTGATGCGATTTGTTTTTGTTTGTTGATTCTCGCTTTGATATAAATTCTCTGATTAGTTCAAAGAATTATTGATGATGTTAGTCTTTGAGCGTACCAAAAGGCAGATGCAAGATTTTGGTCATAATTTTATCCCATACAATGCTGTTATCTTGCATTTGAACTCTATATATTCAGGACATTTATCATGAGTACGTGAAGTTTATGCTTTGTTTTGATTGTTGAGATATATTTTGGCTCTTGATTGGCGGCATAGATAAGGATTGAGCAGAATTGCATTAATATTTAATGCTCCAGGCTTCTTGTATTCGTCTCCAATTGTAAAAACCAGAAAATCATAAAAATCATTTTATGATAATTCCAGAACCATTCAAATCATAACTTTAAATATTTGAAGGAATCGAAATTCTAAGGCACTGCTGATCTTCTGCAAAAGATTTTCTTCGTGTCATTCTTTGCAACATGATGACTTTACAGATTATTTCGCTCAATACACACACACACACATCACACGAAATAATCCCATTATGTATAAAAGGATAACAAGCAGTACTCGAAAGATGATAATAGAACCTTAGAATCATCTACTTGATTAGCTCTCTATGTTATTAGCTAAGTCTTCAGTTCTGGCACGTGATGAGTTTCCAGGAAAATTGGCATTTATGCTTGGTATTGTTGGTCTAAGGTTTAACACGTGGATGAAACTAAAGAAACTAGCCACCTAGAAGGCGATATTTGAAGCATGTGCAACAGATGTTTGATTTTTTGATTTTGAACAGTTCTGTTATGGAAATGTCACAATTGACATTTGTGTAGAACTACTTGAATTTGCTGTCATTATATAACAATATGTATGTATATTTCACCTAAAGGCAATTTCTTTCCTATTGTATTATTTCCCAGACTTAGCTTGCTAAAAATCATGTAATTGGATTAAGAAAAATGACACACAATTTTAAAATGACCATAGTTTGACCATGACCAGCAGTTCATCAAATAATGGTGGAGAAAATGTAAACAATGAAAATGGATAGCCAGGGGAAATCAGAGAATGCAGGAAGTAATAACCAAAGAGTTAAGTTTAACTCTATCAACACTGTAATTTTTTCAATTTAAGCTAATCAACTTTTCTTAAATTTTTGTTGACCGAATTTTGAGACCGAAGATCACTCTAATTTAACAATTTTAAAAGAAAAAGACAACGAAAAAGTTGACTGTGGACTTTTTCAAATAAACCATTATGATCGTTATGGCCTCAGCTTTACGAACATTAAACGCCTTTTAAATTTTCGACTATTACTTTAAAGTTAAAATTTACCATTATTTTGTGCCTTATATTTTTTCGAGCATAAATAATGCTTACTTTTGACTTTTATTTTATCGGTAAAAAAAAAACAGTTATATTATGACTTTTATGTTTTCGGTCAAAAATAAAAGTCAATTTGCATTTTTTCAAGGACCGCTTGGCCGACTAAAATTTTATTCACGGAGAGAAATAATATTCTTATATTTATTAAGCAAATATTTTGCTCGTTCTAAGAAAATTTTAAATTCAGCCTTGTTTGCTCAAACCAAGCTATATTAAACTCAAATTTAAAAAAAAATGTTATATAAAATAAACAATTGATTGAAACAAGAATGATTCTACACACAAAGAAAAAAACGTTTATTGTCAGTTTGCCGCAAACGAACTTCGTTTGTCGTGCTTGTGATCGTTATTTGCAAACAGTTGTGATAATAATAGTCAGTTGCGAGAAACGCGTCATTTAGTTGCAGGAAATTAATTTCGTTTGTCATAAACGCGAATGATTTTTAAATTGTAGCAATTGAAAAATATGTTTTTCCCAACTAAAACTTTTTTGTTTTTCCGTTTGTTGTATACACACAACGCTTATAATTCAGAGTTACTTTATGGACAAACTGTTCTATGTAAGCAAATCGATAATTTGCTTAATATGCGGACGAAGATAGCAAGAGAGGTGCGATGAATACAATCCATAAGAAGACGGATTGAGATCGGGGGAAATACAATTAATATAATAAATAATAATAACAGAAATAGCTTGCGGTATGGGTGTTCCAATAGGGACTTGACAACTTTGAGTTAAATTTCTAAACGCACTCTTTCACTAATCATCGAGCTGTTACTGTCAATTTATGTCAGTCAGTAAACTGAACATTTTCATTATGTTAAAGAAAACGAACGAACAACATCTACAAATTATAAAAATTTACTACCGAAATTCGGAGTCGGTGATCGCAACTTTAAGAGTGTTAACTACATACAAGGTGGCGCAAAAGTAATCCTCCTATCAGAAAATGCTATAAATTTTGCGATTGGCCCCTAATGTCAGTTCTGTTTTGACATTTGTGTAGTAAACACATGCGAAATACACGTTAATAAGCAATGTTACGCTACACTGCTCCAGAACGCGGAATTAATCACCACCAAGAGAAAGATGATTTTTCATCAAAAATAATCATGAGTGATGAGGCCCATTTCCATCTTAGCGGGTACGTAAATAAGCAAAATTTACGCTTCTGGGGCACTGAAAATCCGCGTGTAACCCACGAAGAGCCATTACACCCGCTCAAAGTCACTGCATTGTGTGCTGTTTTCGCTGGAGGAGTCATCGGACTTTTTTTCTTCGAAGACGGTTACTGTGAATGGTGAGCGCTACAGAGCAATGATCAACGAGTTCTTTTTGCCGCAACTTGATGAATTTGGATTGAAAAATATGTGGTTCCAACAGGACGGTGCAACGGCACACACTGCACGTGCCACAACCGATATGCTGAAGGATACATTTCCCGGGCGCCTAATCTCCCGATTTGGCGATTTGCACTGGCCAGCAAGATCGCCTGATTTGACCGCTCCAGACTTCTTTTTGTGGGACTTTTTGAAGTCGCGGGTTTATTGTCAACAAGCCTCAGACTCTTGCAGCTCTTAAAGACAATATCCGTCAAGAATGTGAGGACCTATTGCCGGAAGTTTTGGCCGAAGTGATGGAAAATGCCATAAAAAGGGCTCAAATGACAATCAACTGTGGCGGCGGCCATTTACATTACATCATATTCTCGACTTGATGTAAAAAAAATTAAAAGACCAAATAAAAATAATCCACAAGAAGAATCAAAGTTTTTCATTTTTTTTTTTAAATTACAGCCAAAAAACATAGGAAGGTTATTTTTGCGCCACCTTGTATATGTTATACTTCTATATTGGCAGTACATTCAAGGTACATTGGCCAACATTAGAGTGTAGATATATTGTAATATGAGCGAGAAAATATATAAACGAATGTACCCGAAATTTAATTTGAAAATAAAAAAACTCAGGAGCGGTGCTTCCATTGTCAAAAATTTTAGTTGAAATTTTTGTTGTTCGAATTTTAATGGATAAAATATTGCTTGGTTCAATTTTTCTTGTTGAAATTTAATCATATTTCACGCGTTGTTGTTATAATTGTTTTCTTCTAATGGTGCGTATCCGTGAGTTATACAAAACAAATATGATTTGTTTTGATTTATGTTTGGTGCAAATATTTTTCATAACAACCGCCTCTGTGGCGATTTGACATTTTTTTGTGTGTAGTAATTTTCATATATTCAAATATACTAACACAAACAACAAAATCTCATGTAGGCTGTCTCTCTTTGATTTCGTAGTTAAAATTCAATGTAGGTTGCTGCAAATATTATTACATATATGGTTAACTACAATTTTCGGCCGTAATTTTCGCTCTAGTAGACAGACAATAACAAGTTTAGTGAACAAATTTGAGTTTACATATTCGTTGTGTGATGTTGCCGTGCCAGTGGGACAACGGGTTGGTCGAAGTGTCGAAAATATCGCTGCCGTTCAGGCGTCCGTAGCAAACGATACAAAACAATCAATTCCACTGCGTTCTCAAGAAGTGGGCATCGCCCAGACCACTTTATTGCGAATTTTACATAAGGATCTTGTTTACACCCATGCAAGATCAAGCTGACTCAAGAATCGAAGCCGATGGACCATTTGAAGCGAAGTACGTTTTCCGATTGGGTTCTGGAAAAGATCCGCCAAGATGATGAATTTCATCGCACAATCATCTTCAGTAACAAACCTCATTTTTGGCTGAATGGGTTCGTTAATAAACAAAATATGCGTTATTGGTCGGGTTGAAATCCACATGTGCTTCATGAATCACCACTTCATCCACAAAAAATAACTGTTTGGTGCGGTTTGCATGCCTGCGTTGTCATTGAATCATATTATTTCGTCGACGATAACGATCGTAACGTTACTGTGAATGGCTATCGTTACACGCCATGATTACTGATTATTTTTGGCCCGAATTAGAAGATATGAATATGGACGACATGTGATTCCAACAGAACGGTGTCACAAGCCACATAGCACACGTTACAATCGATTTATTGGAGAGTTAGTTTGATGAGCGTGCTATCTCAAGAAATGAGCCAGTCGATTGGCCGCCTCGTTCGTACGATTTAACGCCTCTAGACTTTTTTTCTTTGGGGCTACTTCAAGTCATTGGTCTATGTCGACGACGTTGGAAGAGCTCAGAGCGAACATTGAACGCGAAATAGCGGCCGTTTCGGCCGAAATATGTGACCGAGTCATAGAATATTGGGTTCAACGAATCGACCGCTGCATACGTGCCCGCTGTTGCCATATGAACGAAGTTGAGTTCCATTCATAAATGTTTTGATTGTACTTCAAGCCGATAATAAAGTTTTTGAAATATCTCAAATGGTTTGCGTTTTATTTAAAAAAAAAGTTGTCAAGTCCTAAATGGAAAACCCTTTATAAGAAATATTTTTAAGTTGATGACAACTGATAACACACGGTCCAATAAGTCCCGAGACTAAGTAATAAAAAAACTATTTTTTGCAAATATTCTTTATTCTTTTTTCATCAACATAGGTTCCTTGCAGAGCAATACATTCATTCCACCGCTGTTCTAACTTTTCTATACCGGTTTTGTAGAACGATTTGTGCTTCGCCTCAAAATACGCTTCAGTTTCAGCCATCACCTCTTCATTGGAGCCAAATCTCTTTTCGGTAAGCATTTTTTTGAGGTCAGCAAAGAGCCAGTAGTTGGGGCCAAATCTGGCGAATACGGTGGATGAGGAAGCAACTCGAAGCCCAATTCGTGGATTTTCGCCATCGTTTTCATCGATTTGTGACACGGTGCATTGTCTCAGTGAAAAATAATTTTTTTTCTTCTTCAAATTGGGCCGATTTTTCGCGATTTCATTCTTTAAACGCTCCAACAACGCTATATAATAATCGCTGTTGATTGTTTTTCCCTTTTCGAGATAGTCGATTAACAAAATTACATGCGCATCCCAAAATACAGGTGCCATACATAACCTTTTCAGCCGGCTGTTGTGTTATTGTTCGCTTTGGCCTGCTTTCATCGGTTGCTCTCCACTCAGCTGACGACTGTTTTGATTCCGGTGTGTAATGGTGGATCCATGTTTCATCCATTGTCGCATACCGACGCAAAAATTCATGTTTATTCTTTGTAAACAGTGCCAAACAGCTCTCCAAATCATCGTCACGTTGTTGTTTTTGGTCGGGTGTGAGAAAACACGGCAGCCATTTGGAAAGCAGCTTTCTCATCGACAAATGTTCCTGTAATATTGCTCCCACACTGCCTTTGTCTGTACACTGCCTAGCTCGCGCACCTTCACTTTACGGTCGGCCAATACCATTTTGCATACTTTTTTTATGTTTTGGGGAACAACTGCCTCATTTGGGCATCCTGAATGTTCAGCATCATTTGTGTCTGTACGACCAAGTTTTAACTAAGCATACCATCGGCAAATGGTTGCTTTGGACGGGGCAGAGTCCGAATAACACTTTCGAAGCCATTGCTCAGCTTGAACGGTATTTTTTCCCATAAAGCAACAGTGATAAATCACCACACGGAATTGCTTTGAAGCCATTATTTTGAAAATATCAACAGTAGCGTCACTTCAATCAGCGTCAATCACTGCAACTTCTGAACTAGACGTTATATTGTCATGAAATTTTTACACTTATTGTTTGAAGGTTGGAAGGAACTATCGAAATATTATATCGATATTATATTAGAGGTGCCACCTAGTAGTTAGTCTCGTGACTTATTAGACCATGTGTTATTCGTTTACGGTAAATACAACTCGCAAACGAAGTGCAGTTGGCGAATTTTTCAGTTGCGGGAAACGAAAAATTTCTTTGTGTATAAATATCAAGCAATACTTTCTAAATTTCAGAAAATTAATTACTTGGATCAAGC
This sequence comes from Pherbina coryleti, assembly GCA_943735915.1. Lineage (NCBI taxonomy): Eukaryota > Metazoa > Arthropoda > Insecta > Diptera > Sciomyzidae > Pherbina > Pherbina coryleti. The sequence goes on along the minus strand of OX030949.1, from coordinate 95,345,422 downwards.
AAATTCTTCTATTTATAAGAAAAAGAAAAATTAAAGCAATTAAATATTGAGAAAATATTTTTTTTTTTTTTTTTTTGTATGAACCAAATTCTTCTCAATTATAGGAAAAGAAATTATGCTCGTTTTCAGCAAATTGTGTACTTGGATCAAGCATATCAAGAAAATTGTTTACTTGAATCAAGCTAATTATTCTAGTTTTAAGCAAATTGTTTACTTAAATCAAGCAAATTTTTCTCACTTCTAGCAAATATCAGATTTGAATCTAGAAAAAATATTATTGAGTTTTAAGCAAATGTTTCTTGAATTAAATATTTTTTTTTTTCTTAATATCATGTGTTTTAAATTTGGTCCATTCTAGCAAAATAATGCTTGAATTGCGAAATTTACCCTTGAGCGTAAACTGATAGCCTATTTGCTTGATTCAAGCAAAGAATGCTTGATTTTTTACTCTCAGTGTTTATATAAAAACAATTCGTTTTCAAATTGAGTCTTTGCCTACCGTAAATTATAATCCTTGCGCAAAAAGCAATAGTGGTCGACAAGTTTGTCATCAAGACGGCTATTAGGTATATAAGGTATGTTTTTCAGTGTTTTGTACACAGCAATAAATAAAAGTTGTTATTATTTTGTAAATGAATGGAATTGAGAAGTTGAGTTTGGTGCTGATGAACTAACAGAACGAGATACAAGTCGGAGCATAACACAGACTAAATGCCAAGATTGTCATATGAGCCCATCTACAGTACTTGTGGACTTAATTTCGATTTAAAATATTGTTACTTTTATTACGTGAAGTTGCATTGTTCTTAATAAACAACTTATTTCATTTTTCTTATTTGTTATTTACGAAATGTAAAATATTTCAACATAATTGCCTACATTTTTACCCGGTTAAATATGAGAATATGTAAATATGTTCATGAGAATATGAACATAAAAAGACAAATTGCCCAAAAAACGTAAAGACAATTTTTTTAAAAATTTTTATTAACTTTTATCGGAAATAAAACAATAAATTAATAACTGAGTCGAAAATATATTGAGAATAACTGAAAAGAAGCAGTCTTGTTAACTAATAAAAATCGAACTATCTACTCGGGTAGATACTATGAAAGGAAAGGTGAAGCAGACCGAACGAATACGGGGGGGAAGTTATTTTTCAATATTTCCAAAAGTTTTTTACACTTAAAACGATCCATTTAGTACTGCGGAGAACCGATACTAACTTTCTGACCCATTTTGTCACTGGATTTGGATAGTCTTTTTAGACTATCACTGGATAGTCATTTATAATAGAAATTTTCATGGAGTGATGTTCGGTATCTCAAAGGGGACGGACGTGCCGGTCGACCCTCCCCTTGTTCGTTTTTTGTATTAATTGTGTTTTGTTTGTATATGTCCAATCGTTCCGTCGGTGTCTTGTGTTAAAGTCAGATAAAGTTAAATGTTAAATTAAATGTTAATAAAAACAATTAGAACGAACAAAACAAAAAACAAAAAAAAAAAAAAAAAAAAAAAAAAAAAAAAAAAAAAAAAAAAAAATATATATATACATATGTGCAAGTGACCGGGTGAATAAATAAGTGACGAAAACAAAATAAAAACAAAAAAAAAAAAAGAACGAAAAACAGCCACTAGTTCAGTAGCACAGCTGAACAACAACAACAACAACAACAACAACAAAATCCACGGAAACCTGTTTTTCAACAGTCGCCGCAGCAAGAACAACATCGCTGGATTGCTGGAGATTTTTGTTTTAGCTAACCACGCGAGGGGCTTTTCTATGCTCCTCGCAGCGTAAGTAATTGTTGTTTTTTCGTGTCCGTCTGTTCCTCCATCCTCTCCGCTTAGTTGCGACTGTGAGTGAGGTTGCACTGCGAGCAGAATTGTGCTGAGGCAAAGGCATAACACTTGCCTCTGTACTTTTCGCTTATGCTCTCGGTGTTACTCTCTTTGCAGTTGTAACTAATTACCCATACACCTTTTTTGGTTTTAAATTTGCACTGTAAGAAAATGTCGGGTCATTTTCGTATAGATTTTTGCAATGTGCGTGGACTGAGGACGAATTTTTTCTCGGTTTATGCATATTGTACTCTTAATAGGCCTCAAATAATGGCACTGAGTGAAACCCAGGTGAGCGAGGATGCAGATCCACTGGATTTTCATATACCTGGGTATCACTTACTGCCATTGTTTTCCCTGCATAGGGGCATCGCCCTTTACATAAGATCAGATGTAGCATATCAGTGCGAGCGGAGTCTGAACGTAACCGATCCGGAGTTTTGTTCCTTGTGGGTGAAGTTCAGGGTTCGCTCGCACTTGATGCACTTTTGCTACGTTTATAGAAGTCCGAATTTAGGGAGGGAGTCCACTTTTAACAAATTGGACTCTCTCTCTGATTCAATAACGCACATTTTGGGGTTGTTCCCTGACAGCGAGATCGTTGTTGCCGGCGATTTCAATGTCCACAACCCGGCTTGGTTATGCCATTCGGGGGCAACAACACCTGAGGGACAATATGTTGAGCTCTTTGCTGAATCGAACCAACTGATTCAACTAGTGAAGGAACCAACTTTCATCCCTAGAGTTGGTCTGCAAAGCCACAAAGTTCTAGACCTTTTTCTGACTTCGCATCATGATAAATATGATGTGAGTGTCCATGCACCTCTTGGTAATTCGGACCACTGTATCATATCCGCTGCTTTTCCATATTCTAGCCTATGCACTTCTACGCCTAAAGCCCCGAAGAGGATCGCTTGGTTTTATGGAAAAGCAAATTGGACTGCGTTAAATAATTTTTACCGTAATTTCAATTGGAAATTATGTTTCGCTGATAGAAATGTAAATGCCGCGGCTCTAATGGTACAAGAAATAATTTTATTGGGCATGAGGTCTTTCATCCCCAATAAAATGAGAAGTATTAAACCAAAAGACCACTCCTGGTTTAATGAGACTTGCAGGATTGCAGTCAGGTCCAAAGAGGAAGCCTTTCAGAATTGGCGTTCCAGCAAGAATGCTGATACTAGAAGACTTTGCATTGAGGCTAGAAATCGCTGTAATGCAGCTTTAAAACGCGAAAAGTTTCTTCACGAAACTCGCATCAGAGAACAGGTTCTTCTCTGCCCCAAAGGGAGCAAAAACTTTTGGTCATTCGTTAAAAGAGTTAAAAATCAGACGTCCTCGTCGATTCCTGCTCTTTTAAAGGGTGACCAAATCTTCACTGACTCGGCTGATAAAGCGAACCTATTGGCTGGAATGTTTGCGCAAAATTCCACAATTCCGGCTAGCAATCAGTCACCGCCTTCTTTGGAGAATAGATCATCCTCAATGCAGGAGATATATTTTCGAACGAGAGCGGTCAAAAGAGTCCTTGCAAACCTCAACATTAACAAATCTTCTGGCCCTGATGGTATACCACCAATTGTGCTTAAAATGTGTGCTTCTACACTGGCCCGACCATTGCGTAACCTTTTCAACATCTCATACAGGACAGGAGTGTTTCCATCTTGTTGGAAGGTTGCCAATGTTCAGCCGGTACCTAAGAAGGGCGATGCCACGAACCCTGAAAACTACCGACCCATAGCGATATGCTCTACGCTTTCCAAAGTCATGGAGAGTGTAATAAACTTCCACCTTATGAACTATCTGGAGCGCAACGAATTGCTGAGCGACCGTCAATATGGCTTCCGAAGGGCTCGCTCTACTGGTGACCTAATGGCGTTCCTCACGGAGAAATGGAACCAATGTGTTCATTTCTTTGGTGAAAGCAGGGTTGTTGCTCTGGATATTTCTAAGGCGTTTGACCGAGTGTGGCATAAAGCACTCGTGTCAAAACTAATTGCATATGGCGTTGGTAGTAACTTTGCTCGATGGATCACATGTTTTCTTAAGGACAGGTTGATTCGTGTCGTGGTCGACGGCATTTCGTCCAGTGAACATGCCATCGTAGCTGGAGTGCCGCAGGGTTCAGTCCTATCGCCAACTTTGTTTCTGGTTTTTATCAACGACCTTCTGTCGTTGACTCATAACCCAATTCACTCGTTTGCGGATGACAGCAGCATTTGCCATTCATATTCTTTCAAAAAACGCCCGAGCTCTTTGGAGATTGAGAGAAAGAGGCTTAATATGAATGAGACACTGCTTAATGACTTGCAAAAAATCTTCGAGTGGGGGCTTGCTAATAGAGTTGAGTTTAATGCTAGCAAGACCCAGTGCTGTCTGTTAACTCACAAGCGAGTGAATTGCCCCTTAGCACCCCTCAATATGAACGGTGTGGATCTCGCGGAGTCAGATGCTCTTGACGTTCTGGGCATATCAATCAGATCTGATCTTCGCTGGAACGATCACATTTTTGATGTGTCGAAAGAAGCGGCCAAGTGCCTAGGTTTTTTAAAACGGTGTAAGAAATACTTCACTCCAACTGACCTACGCGTGATCTATACCTCATATATTAGGCCGAAAATGGAGTACAATTCGCACATTTGGGCAGGAGCTTCAAGATCTTATTTGGAGCTTCTGGACCGAATTCAACGACGTGCGATATATCTGATAGGAGATGAAAACATTTCATCTTCTCTCAACTCTCTTGGGCATCGACGCAATGTTGGTTGCTTAAGCCTTTTGTACAGGTACTACCATGGGAAGTGTTCAAGGGAGATACATGACCTGACGCCATCAGCTCGTGTGTTTCCCAGGTCCACTCGGGCAGCGCACCAAGCCCATCCCTATAACATTGCCTTGATGCCCAATAGAACCTCGCATTACAGAGATAATTCGTTCTTCGGTCGTACAATAAAATTGTGGAACAATCTCCCTGCGAGCGTGTTCCCCGGCAATTTTGAGCTGTGTAAATTTAAAACTAATCTTCACCGACACTACTCCATCTTTCCACCCTCCAACTAACTATCACCCTTCTTCCGAATCAACACAATGCTTTCGCATTTATAGGGGGCATCCCCTGAGCGTTGGTTTAGTCTAAAAAAAAAAAAAAAAAAAAAATAAAATAAATCCATGCAGGATGCTACTATGCATCGACGACTAGCAAAGAACGTGCCAATTTTCAAACAAGCAACTCGTAATTTTCTATCAGACAAAGAAGCGTCAGAAATGTAAAAGATTACAAATTAAAAAAAAAAAAAAAAACTGTACAACAACAGAGTGCAAAAGTCACGTCAAGGTGTGCGGTTTCGACAGCGTTTTGTTTCAACTAATAAACGTTATACACCTCTATACCTAAGACGCAATACAAAGCATTCACTAAGAATGCTGCAGAGAAGGATCAACAAGGAGCCAAGCAGAAAATAAGTAACAAAGTACTCACACATAAGAAGTCTATCCGCTCAAGTAAAATCCAATTATTCTCAAGTGTCAATATAATAAGCTGGCATAAAAACACGGATAGCTGGCAACAAAAGGATGCATGCAATAAATGTCCTGCGGTTAACAACAGTTGAGTCGAGTGTCTGAATGTTTTTGAGTGCGTGTGTGTGTGGGTTTGTATGTTTGTAAGTGCAGTTTACAGTTTTTACAATTTAAAAGATATACCTATAGAGAGCAGAAACAGCTGTACCAAGCCGAACATTGGCTCAAAGCAGCATTTCAAGTACCCGCACAGTAGGCGCTCATAGCGTACCTTTGGAACATGTTTTACATTTCTGTGTTTTTTTTTTTTTGCTTGTTTGGGTCAAATGAAGCACTTGGAAGTTTTTATGTTGCTCTTATAGGAGTTGTTTTGAATTCAATTGGAAAGTGTTTTCCATCAATTTAGCATAAATTAAGTCACTTTTTTAAACATTCCTAAGTGATTCTCCTGTCTAATTTATGGACAATTTTCACAATTGTGCCTGAGTTCTAGAGATAAAAGCAACACTTAGTATCTTTTAAAAATCGTTTTTTTTTCATAATTTAAAAAAACTCTGCGTCAATTCAAATCTCAAGTGCAAATACTCAAACCTTTTTCTGTTGCGCAAAGTCAAGAAGTTAACCACACGCTAATCTTCAGCAGAGCTGCTTAAATATTGACTTAGGCCTCTGAGTCTCGCTGCGAGCTCATCTTGCAACAATTAATGTATTATTCGTGTTCTTCGAGCACTTATGAGCTTCTTGATGCCACCACCTCTTCCCATTTGGTTGTTCTTCAACTTCATACCTTGCCGTAGTAGTTGCTTGAGTTAAGTTTTATTGTCACCATCATCAGCCACGTTGGACATCGGCAGCCGCTGTAGTTCACAAATAATCACTAATGGCCGGCCGCACAGCGTCAGTCAATTACTTAATTAAACTAAACATTTATTATTGTTGACTCAAGTTGACGAACTGAGCAAACTGCTCCTTCTTCTGTATCTACGCTGTTGGCTGTGTGTTGTTCGTTGTGCGTTGTGCCCGCCAATGGGTCAATATTTGCAAAATATCAAAAATCCCAAGCAAAGATTCCAACTACAATTCTGGATATTATTGTTGTATTTTTGTTTTTTGGTTTTTGCTGAGATTTGTTTGTCTTGACTTCTTCGTTGAAGCATTAGTATTATTTCTGTACTGAAACTGATTCAGTTCACTTCCACTATGACTGGTCTTAAGCACTGGAGAAAGAAAATTCAAGAAATTCAATAAAAAGTTTAGAGTGAAAAAACAAAACTTAATTTTTCAAATTATCGATTTAAAGAGCACCCTCCCTTTACCTATATCTTTGCAGAATATAATTCATAATTATTTTTTCAAAATATCTCTCTTTTTATGGGCTTAACCCTCAATAGTCTCTATGTCATTAGAGTCGGATCGGTCTCCATACAATAAAAAAAAATTGTATAGTTCACCCTATTGAACTAAAAAAAATTGTATAGTTTATTTTAAAGTTGACCTTGAAATATCTCCAAAAATTAAAAAAAAATTCTTTGGACCGCCGATAAAACCAGCAAAATTATAATTTTTTCCATAATTTATGCATTTTATGCCTGCCTATTTATAGTTAAATAGGGCGTAACTAGTGCGACCTCCTCTTGGAGCTTATGGACTTCATAAGTCATATTCAATTGGTAAACCCCGTTACCTAAATTTACCCCGCCACCCACACCTTGCACACAATTTTTTTTTTCTCATAAAATTAAATTTCTTAAAAAATCGTTAACTTCTTGCCCAAAAAGTTCTTTATATGGTAGTGAAATGAAAAAGTTATATAAATAAATAAATAAATAAACTGGCCATTTCAGTCCTTGAAATGGCTTTGACAGAACTTCTTATGATCAAATTATGTTGTGCGTGTTAATAAATGTATGTCAAACGGCTGATGTGCATGTTCTCAAGAAGCTTTACATGGTATTATTTACTCTCTGAGGTTTGCCATTGTCTGCAGAGAGGTGACGACCGAATAGGAAAATGAATTCAATTGAAAAAACTTTTTGTGTCAGATGGAAATTGAACCAGAGTTCTCTGACGCATTGGGCACACACTCTACCCACTGCGCCACGGCCGCCACAAAGGTCATACCTTTCCGAAAGCTTTGTAATCACCCGGCATTTCGTTTTGTGACTTTTTCCTATTCCTAGACTCAAGTTACCACTTCGCAGAAAGCGTTTTGAGACGATTAAGATTATAAAGGAGAATTCGCATTAGGAGCTATTTTTAATGACATTTTTGGTACGCTGTAATATCGGTATCTTTTGTGTTACTGGACTTTTAAGTTAGTGGAGTAGAAGGAGAGGCTCATTTTTTAAAAAGTACCCTGCAGTTTTACCAACTAGTTTAAAACCAGTCTGCATATTAGTTGAAAACTGAGCATTACTAGGTCAAGATCGTTTTTTTTCATATGCCCAACTGGTATTTTTAACTTGGCGATGTCATAGGAAATATCAATTGTCCTATTCTGAACAGATGAAAACTATTTTACAACGAGTATGTTATAGTTTGTTTAATTCAAGTTTGTTGCGACTACACTGAAAAAAATGTTTTAAAGTTGACGACAGTTGTAATTAATTTGACGAATTTTGTGTTTAAAAAATAGCTTGCAACAAATTTCGTCACAGTAAGAGCAAATGTGTTTAAAACAGTGGTCGGCAAATGCACACAACCATACAATGCTTCATATTTTAATGTAACGATGTACGTACACTGATCCAAATTGCACGTTGAAAAGAAAACATTCACGCCGCTAATTTCAAAGAAAAAAAAAAAAATACACAGTTCCGAAAGTATGGACGTAGAATTTTTCGTTTGATATATTTGGTGATGAATTTGTTGTTCTTGTTCATTTTCATGTTGGTTAAAAATAAATTTATTTCAATTTATGTTTAATAAATGGAAACAAATATATCGGAAAAATATGAATTTACTGTTTTTTAAGAACTTAAATATATTTTACATTCAATTGAAAATTAAAATATTAGCAAAACAAATATATCTTTGTATATATTATATGCAAAATATTATATTTTTGTATTTATTAAATATAAATAGCGACAAAAATTAAAGCAACTGTTATGCATATATCTGTATACATATGTAAATTTTACAAACGTTTTAATAACAACTACACCAAAAACAACAACAACAACAACAACAGCAACAACAACACTTCTCAGCAAAAAAAAACATTTTCTTCCCATTCAAACTCAAACATGTCATTTAAAATAAAGTAAATGGGCAAATCCCAAAAATAGTCCACCAAGTGTGAGAAACTAAAGATGCTCCTTTTCCAAGAGCATTATTGTTTATTAAAAGCTTAATATATCTACATTTAAGTTCCCAATCAATTTTTTTTCTTGAGGTTTTATGTAATAAAAAAATAAGTGATTCACAGTCAATATTCGAGTTGAGTTTTTTTTTGTTTTTTCAGGATGTTTACTGATCTAAGAAAGCAATTTATATAAAAGCTTTACGTATAAAAGTTTTTCTATTTCCCTTTGCACTTCTTTCTTCGCAAATTGGTGCCATAATAGGTTTGACAAAATTTGTGCATAACGGTGTATTTTGCAAAATAAAAATGATTAACTCTGTTCTGACGTCCGACACATAAAAAGGGTTTTATTTAGATAAAATTGTTAAATCAAATTAAAAACAAAAATTGAAACCTGTTACAAAGCAAGTTTTTGCATATTTTCCAGAATATAACTGCTGATTTAAAATATAAATAATTTTCAGCTCATATCAACTGGGCAAACTTAGTGACGTCCGAACGGTAGGCGACATTTTCAAATAGAATTGACGTAGAAATAACTTTTGTATATTACTTTTGTAGATGGTAAGCCAAATATTAAAAAAAAGTGCAGAAAGATCCAAAAATTTGCGAAATAATTAAAAAAAAACTTGATGATGAATTTCGTAGAAAAGAATCTGAAAAAAGCGTATTTATCGCAAAAAGTTAAGGGAACATAAAAACGGCCACCAGTTAGCTAAACAAAATATGTGTGGGGCAGCCACGCATGGTAGAAGTGAAACTTGAATCCAAAAAAATAGAGATTTTTAAGTGGTTAATTGATTTACTCTTGAATATAGTCTTGTTAAAAAAAACCCATTTCATATAATTGCAAGATTGGATAAAATCTGTTTTAAAACAATTTCGAAAAGTTGAATGTTATGATACCATACCACTATCATACCATATTATCATCCTATACCGTCATAATGTATCATATAAAGATACCATGCTATCATTCCATGCTCACCTTACCACCATACTATACCATCAGACAATACTATCATACCATACCATCATACTTTACCACCAAACCATACCTACCAACATTCCATATATCTATACATCATTTCATCGTACCATACCATAATACCGTACTATTAACTAATCATACTATAGCCATCATGCCATACCATCATATTGTAATAATCATACCATACCATTAGCCTTATCCAAAAATTTTATATATAAAAACTTTCTTCAATTTGATCATACAAAAACATAAAGCTCTTTATCGAGGTTATGAATTCTCGAACTCCTTTTGTAGATGTCTTTAACTGAGGTTTCAGGAATTTGTTTCTTTTAAGCATCTTTAAAATTTAATTCACGCTGATACCTTTTTAATTTGTCATAACTTAAAAGCAATTTGGACAGGTTGTTGACAATTTGCGGCGAATTAGTGGTGACTAAAGGAAACGAAAATTGAAGATACACATGGGTTTTTATTGCCAGTTTTTTGTGAAGAAAAGACAAGGTATTTATTTCTAAAATGAAGGCAATGTACATAAACACAATAGATGGAAAAATATTAAAAATATTGCAAAAATGAAACCTCCATTTATATTGCTCCAACAGCCTATTTTTTGAACGTAGAGTAGATGTTAATATTAAAAATAATTAAAAAAAAATCTATAAGTAAAATAATGTAATGATGGAAAAATTAATGACGTCCGACACATGACGTCCGAACAATAATAAATATTACAAAAATAAAAACAATAATAAAAATTAATGACTATGCTAACTTTTTTGTAAATTTCAGTTAATTCTTAACGTTTCATTCATAACATATTTTCTCGTAGCTCGAATCAGTTCGCTGCAAATAGCAGATTTTGCAATTAATATCGAAACTACTTCTATTGTAATAACGTCCGAACGCTGAATATCAAAACCACTGTTCATGTACTAACACTTATATTGTAGTTGTTTTCTGATATTTATAAATAGCAGCCCCTTAATACTAAATGTTGCACCAGTTACTTTTTCCTAAACAAAACATTTTCAGCAATTTAATTGGAAAAAAATGCGTCCGAATGTGACGTCCGACACGCAGGATTTGCCCATATTATAAAAAAAATGCTAATATTTTTTGATTCAATATGAACGGTTTATACTTTTTTTTAACAGTGTAGCACCTTCTCTGTGTGGCGTTCGTGGCGTAGTTGGTTAAAGTGCGTGGCCTCTACGTCAACGAACTTGGAGACCCGGGTTCGAACAGCGACAGAAAATTATTTGAATTAAAATAATTGTTCTGTACGGCCGCCACCTCTCTGCAGACAATGGCAAACCTCAGAGAGTAATCAAAAATGCCATGTAAAGCTTTTTGAGAACAAGAACATTCCGTTCATTGCCGTTCGGAGTCGGCGTTAAACCTGTAGGTCCGGTTCTCGGTCGATTGTGTACAAACTTAATAACACGCACAACACAATTGATCATAAGAAGCTAGGTCAAAGTTCAAGGGCTGAAATGGCCAGTTATTTATTTGTTTATTTTTTTTTTAAATCACTTTGTAATTGTATGTTAAAAATTAAAAATAAAATTTTTATAATTTTGTTTTTTTGTAAAAAAAAATTTAATTTTAGAAGCGGCGCTAACGTCGAGCCTAGGGCGGCATAATGCCATAATCCGCCACTGATTTTAACATTTAGTATATTTTTCAATATATTGTAAGCAGTTTTTGTAATAAAAGCTTTTGTCATAAACTTAAATCTGTACAATTTGCTCTGTGGCTTTGGCCCTCTAGAAGACTAAAGGAACTTGTTCTAAAGTTCTATCAATGGGCATTTAGTTGGTACATGTTATTTTTGACGCTTCGTCACCAATCCTGATGTTTTTCTTACTCTTGAAGTGTTTGGCAAAGATATTTTTTGACTTGTTGTTGTTGTTGCTGTCAAAACAAACTCTGTCCTCAACAGAGTAGCAATCGTTAAATGCAATTAAGCCGCACGTTGTCTGCAACACGTTTTTGCGGACATTCTTCACAGCGCTTTTCTTCTGCATGACTGTGGTTCTATGCTTCACGTTTTGTTTACGTTGCGGCTGGCGTTAACTGTCAGACGCCAATAAATAGTGGATTTGCAATGCGTTCGGTTCTTAAGTCTTTCGTTTACTTCTTTGCACACTGATGACAGTTTTAGTTCTTATGCTTTATAGATGTGTTTAAGTTGTTAACAGAAAAGAAAGCAACAAACACACAAGAGTGTTTGTAAGTGAAACAAATTGTGCTGTTAAGGGTAAAAAAATATAAAAAAATACTAGTTTAACATTTTATTTAAAAACAATTCACATTCTTTCAGAAATTATTACTCAACTATAGCTTAAGATTGCGCCATCTGATGCAGTACAACAAGAATATTTGTTGTGTCAATTAGCAGTTTTCAAATGACACTTTAAGCGCTTTAAAGTACTCGATAGGAAAGAAGACGCTAAAATCCAAAGTGTCGCTCTTTGTGTTGACAAAGTAATGAAATTGGAAAAAAAAATAAGCAAAATTGACAAGTAACATTGCCAATAGTTAGCTAGACAACAAAAGTAGCCACTGTTCTTAAGATTTTTGTATTTGTTTAGGCACAACTTCAGTTTAGAGCGAGCGGTGGACAAGCCTTCTTTAAGGGTAAAACGTAGAGCTCCTTGCTAAGAAGAATGCCGCTAATTTGTTGTTTGTGCCAATTGCAGAAGCTATAATCATCAATTAGTTGACTCCTGTGACCAAGCTGGTAAGATTCGTAGACTTTTTAAAAGCATCTTAAAAACATCTTAAAAAAAAAATAAAAATAAACAACTCAGCTTCTGTTTAAATTTCCCTTCTTAAAGAAAAATTTTAAAAACTAAATAATTTTTTTTTATATATGTATTTAATGACATTTTAATTTATTCCATATATTTACAAGCAATGAAATAATTCTCATTTTATTACAAACGGATGTGAAAAATTTGCTGCATTAAATTGACAGGAAATTAAACTTAGCCGCCATTCGTTGTGCTTTGTGTCGCCTAAAAACAGGCAATAATTAATTTTTTGCAACTAGTGTAACGTAAGGCAAGCAATCTGAAACATCAACGGCACCACTACCCACAGCCCCGGGGATCAAACAAATCTCTGCGCTTACATTGAAAACCACTCCCTTCATAACATCGAGTTATTTGCCACCGATATACAAACACGACCTCCCCAAAGCAAAGCCCAAAATAAACGTGAAAACAATCAAAATTCATTACTGCTAAAACACCATAATAAGCGTTGGTAAGACAACAATAGCCACCCCAAAGCCATTTTCCAACCCAACCCACCCCCACTAATGACAACAAACATACGCTGCTGCTTAAATATACAAGTACATATATCTACAACAACAAAATTTTATCGCCTAGTTCCATAAGAAAAAAAAAATCCAAATAAACCTCCCCGCTCTGTCTATCTCCCCCAAAGGACTCACATATAAAAAAATTATAAATTGAATAAACGAAGTTAAATGGTTTTAATGCCGTAACACTTAAGACAACAACAGCAACAACGATTGTATCAAGCTCGATGGGGATGACTTCTGTTATTGTTTGCCTAGGGTGAGAGCAACACCAGCTATTTAGCGGTTGAGATTCCAGACAGACTCGCTGGTACACATTTATGCATGCATAATAAGCACATTTACAGGTTAAACGATTTTTTCTCTTTGGGTACTTTTTACTTTTATTAGCTTTCTAGGATTTTTAACTCTATGAAGATATTCCTTCCGGTAAATATTTTGCTCAGTTGCTTACAAATATATTCTTCCTCTTCTTTGAGGGTTAAAGTTGTAGTCAATGTTTTTATGAATATATACCGTAGACCTACCTCAGTGTGCACAATGCAATAACTAACAATGTTTGAATGTGAGTAGCCAGAGTATTAGTGTTCTCGAAACTAATTGTAGAATGTAATGGTGACCTTAAAAGTATAACTACTAGAAGCACGTTTGTCTACCACATAGGAATATCCTGGATTCCTGTTTTTAATAAATTTTTTAATAAATTATGAGGTTTAAATGTCTTTCAAAATCGAACCATTTTTAATAGTTAAAAAGTTCTCAAAAAAAAAGGGTTTATTTTTTTAATTTCTTTCATTCTCAAACGTTTATAATTATTGCAACTTGCTTTCGTATAACTTTTAATAAATTTCCACTTACCATTAGACGATATAAAGTATTGACAATAATTAGCCTAACGTGCTTATTTGTCGAAAATGTGTCATTCTTGGATCTGAGAAAGGAACAGACAATGTATCCATTTGTGAATTTATAGTAAAAGTGCAATAAAAAATCTCTTTTTTTTGACAAAAATTAGTCTTTTTGTTGAATTAAAAAATAAGTTGTAATTGAAAAAAAATTCTTTATTTAAATCCGAGTATTTAGTATTTAAAAGAAGCATGTAGAGTTTACGTGAAACTGGTGCAAAGGATTTTGAGAAATTTTGACTAACCGACTTAAACAAAAAAGTTGTGAGAAAAACGCGATAAAAGTTTGATACATGTTCGGAAGATACGGAGCAACCGGAGACCCAATCCTCTATAACTCAAAAAGTTTTGCTCCAATGTATTTAAATTTTCAGATAATATTTCTTATAAGTTTCAGAAAAAATTGTTTAAAAAATCGATTTTCCGACCCTTTTCTCCTCCTTAAGAACGTGCGACCTCTTGATTGACTTGCGAACTCATTAAAAAAACAAACAAAAATAGAGTTCCAAACTATTAAAGATCAAAAAATGTTATCAGATTAAATTACACTGAACAACAAAATCAATTTTTTTTCCAAAAAAACAAGGTTCCGACAATGAATTCTGGTAGACGGGTCAAAAACAGAGGGGTCAGCCAAAGTCCATCTGATAAGCTTCGTTGCTATTGCTAAGTATGGTGCACCAAATGAATAAAACACATTTTTCATAGAAACTAACCGTCTAAAACCAAGTTTTGTGCCATATTTTAGCATCAATTCTGTATAAGTACGAAATGAACCCTTAAACTCATATTAAGTTTTGACTTATTTCTGGCATTTAAGTTCAATTTTCAGCTTTGGTGTATTCAAAGACTCATAGTAAAATTTTATGACAAATTTTTTGTCCAAAACATTTAAACCCGTTATATCCTTCTTTTAAGTGACTTTTTTGCCTTTTATCATAAAAGGGTCAAAAAAGCCCCATAAATTGAGAAGTTAGGGGGTTAAAATATTCCACAAAAATATTTCTCGTAATATTTTACATAAATACTCAGAACACATCCTATACCCAAAATGTAACGATAACATGATTTCCTACGCCGATTCACTATAAGAATATTCAAAAAAGGGGAAACTTAAATCCCCCTAAAGTAAGACTCATACGTAAACTTTCAAAAAGCCGATACACGTATATTTTTTTGTCGTCCCCTCTATCATAATCCGTTGTCAGAACCTTGTTATTTTTTTCGTGTTGAACAGTGTTATTATGGTAAAATCACGGAGAGAAAACATCAAGCATTCTATGCTTGAATCAAGCACAAATGCTATCAGTTTACACTCAAGCGTAAATTTCTCAATTCAAGCATTATTTTGCTACAATTGAGCAAATCTAAAACACATGATATTAACAATACAACTTTTAATTTAAGAAACATTTGCTAAATAACCTAGAATATTTTTTTTATAATCAAGACTAATATTTGCTTGAAATAAGAAAAATTTGCTTGATTAAAGTAAGAATTTGCTGAAAAATAGAATAATTTGTTTGATTGGGGAAATTGAATTTCCTTGAATTCAGAACTATTTGCTTGATTCAAGTAAATAATTTACTGAAAATTTGAATTATTTGCTTGATTCATGTAAATAATGTGCTGAAAGCTAAAACAATTCTCTGCAATTGCTGAAGTTAAAAAAATAGTTTCTTGAAGCAAGTCTTGTTCCAGGTTCTAGAATGAAGTATTTTTTTTTTAACCGGCTTCAAAAAGGAGGAGGTTCTCAAGTTCGTTGGTTAAGCTTTTTTTTTTTTTTAAATGTATGTCCATCATAACTCTTAAAGCACTTGCCCGATTTTCCTAATATTTTGTCAACAGACAGATACCATTAACGCGGAGGTCCTTTTTTAAAAAAGTGGCGATATTCGACAAAGGGGCGTGTCACTATTAGAAAAACACTGTATTTCAGTTAATATTGACACTAGGGTACTGAAATGTAGTGCATGGGAAGGTAGAGCTTTTAAAAATTACGGTCAAGAAAGTGGGCGTTATTCACCAATGGGGTGCGGAAATATTAGAAAAACTATGTATATCGAATAATATTGACACTATGGTACTGAAATTAAGTACATGGGTAGGCACTGTTTCTACAAATTACGGTAAAAAAGTGGGCGTTATTCAACAAAGGGGTGTGGCAATATTATAAAAATGCTATATCTCAGTTAATATTGACACTAGCGTACTAATATTTTGTATGCAGGTAGGTGGGTGGAAAGAATCATTGCAAAAGTGGGGGAAGGGATTGTACTTAGGGTGTGGCACTTTAAAGAAAGTAGTATGTATCGGTTAATATTGATACTTGGAAACTGAAATTTGGATGACTGTGTGTCAAAAATTAGCGCCGACTTTAAAGCTTTTATGTCCATAAAGCATTTAATATATTGATGATAATAAAACAAAATAGAAAAAATGAAAATGATAATATTTGCAATATAATAATAAAGACCAATCAGCAAAGACACGACGTTGTTGATGATCGGCCGCCTTGAGTTCTTGTGTTAACGGAACTTTATAAGCCTTAAGACCCAAGTCTTTATGCAAAATGCGGTGTAATGACGTATGTGGAATGCCCAATTCCAAAGAACGACGAGGAAAGGACAAACCTGGGTTTTCTTCAACACTTTGGGCTATAGCATAAATATTCTCAGTTGTTCTTGAGCGACGTGCACGGGTTTTATTCTTCACATCACCAACTTGTCCCAACAGCTCAAGTTTTTTCAACAATTTCTGTATTGCGGTCCGACAAGGTGCTTCACGACAACCAAAAAAATGCTTAAGTTTTGGGAACTGTGACTGCAAGATTTTCATCATTGAAAATCACGCCTTGTTGAAGCGTGTATCGTTCCATTTTTAGTAATGGCGTAGTTTCTACTTGTCAAATGTCAAAGAATAAAAGCTTTAAAAGTGAGCGATTCACAATAACACCTCTTATTGGAAAACCCTATAAATAACTTTTAAAATTTGACCAAGAAATTAATGGGAAAAGTTATTTAAAATTATTTTTACTTTGTTGTGATTTTTAAGTCGGTTTTTTTTTTGTTAAACAGTTTTTATTTATTTTTGTTTTTGCATATGTGTATGTGTTTGCTCTTGTATTTTTATTTATATTTGTTTTTTTAGTTTTATTTTTATTTGTATTTGAATTTGTATTTATTATTTTTGTTGTCACTTTTTTTTAATGTAGATTTATTTTGTATGTTTTTATTTTTGTTTTTATATAAGTAGATATAATGTTAATTTTATTTTTCTTATTATTTTTGTTTTCATTTGTGTTTTTAGTTCAAGTTCGTTAGTATTTTTAAACATATTTATATGTTATATTTATTGATGTATTGATTAGTAATTCTATTTTTTTGTTTTAATTTTACTTTTTATTTTGTTCTTGCTTTTGCTTTTCGAATTGTTTTTCTTCTGCTTTTTCTTTTGCTTTTGCTTTTTCTTTTGCTTTTGCTTTTGCTTTTAATTTTGCTTTTGCTTTTACTTTTACTATTGCTTTTGCTTTTGCTTTTGATTTTTCTTTTGCTTTTACTTTTGCGTGTGCTTTAGCTTTTAATTTTGGTTTTATTTTTGGTTATTTTATATAAAATACAATTTTACATTTCGCTGATAGTGGTCAAATAATAAATCTATGCAACAATGTAGAATTTTTGTTTTACTCGGTCCGCGGCCTCATGACGTCATACATTTTTTGTCGATTTCTGTTGTATTGGCTTCGATTGTATTCTTAGCGAGTAATAATTCTGTGTCCACAAGCAACAATCGTTTAAGTCAGAACTGAGTTATTTATATTTCTATATGCCCCGAATATATCGTCACATACATACAAAATCTGTTACTTCTAGCGTAAACCAAACTAAACTTATGACTCAAAAACCAATGAAGTTTTGGTTTTCTTATTAAAGAATTCCATTTAACAAGTTTGCAGTTTTTTTAATGCCTTCCCATGACGCTATTAACTTTTTTATTTTTATTTTTTTCATAAGTTCAGAGAATTCACCTTTATTGTCGCATCATTACTATATTTTTCTTACTATAAAAAAAAGAAAATTTTCCATTATTTTGAACATTAATTTGACAAAAAAATTTCAGAGAATAGCCAGTTATGTGTGCCTTAGTGATGAATGAATTCAATCTTTAAAAAATAAGCATGTAACTATTAGTCCGAGAGGCAGCGTTGCTATTTTTCAAGGATTTCTGAAACGAAAGTTTTTATGTAATTTGTTTGTTTAAGTACTATAAATGATCAAAACAAGCTTCAGCTGCTAGCGTCTTTCTGGAGCTGGCTGTAAAAAAATGGTAACTATGTAAAAAAAAAGTGAAACAGAAATCATTTCTGAAGTCTTGAAAATTTTTCGAGTTAATGTATGAATAGTTATGTTTGAAAAAATAATAGTCAGCTGCATTAAAAAATCTGGATTACTCGTCAGCTAACGTTATGAACCGGTATTTAAAAGTGAGGTTAGAAAATTATTTCTGAAGTTACGAAACTTTTTTAGCGTATTTATAACACCTTTAAAAGGATAAAAAAAATAATCAGCTGCGCTTCTACTGAAGGTAAAATCGTCAGCTGGAGGGTTAAAGGTCCGAAGTGCACATACGATCTCTGCTGAAAGCAATTTATTTAACTAACAAACTGAAGTTCTTTCCACTATTATCTTTTCAGCTGACTATTCATTTCATTAAGTATAGTATTTAATCTGTTAAATATAAAAATTTTAAGATTTATTAAATTAATTTAACCCTGATTTTGGTAGTTTAAGCTTTTCTTATGAAGATTTTTTTTCAAACCAGTATATTTTTTTTTATTAAAAAATACTGCTACTACTACTACAAAATATGTAGTAAAATATGTAGTAGTTATATAGAGAAATAATTAATAAATATTCATGTATTAAATATTACAATATTTATTCAAAAGGGAGAATCAATAACAAAAATAGTAATAAAAATAATGATAAAAAAAATAAAAATAAAAAATGTGGCGTCCGTGGCGTAGTTGGTTAAGGTTCGTGGCCGCTATGTCAACGAACCTTGAGACCCATGTTCGAACCCCAGCAGCGACAGAAAATTATTTGAATTAAAATAATTTTTCTGTACCGTCGCCACCTCTCTGCAGACAATGGCAAACCTCAGAGAGTAATCAAAATGCCATGTAAAGCTTTTTGAGAACAAGAACATTCCGCTCATCGCCGTTCGGAGTCGGCGTTTAGCATGTAGGTCCGGTTCTCGGTCAATTGTGTACAAACTTAATGGCCCAAAATACACTGTAGTGCTCAGTCTGCGTGAAACCGGGTTTCTAAGGCAAGGGAGGTGAGTGAAGTGCGTGAAATTTCACTCACCGAAAAAGCTGTAGTGGCGATAGACTGACACGCACACATAAGTCAAGTCGTCATATTTTATTTAGGGGTTCACAAAATTTACCACACTAATACAATCAAACACAGTTCATGTACACGAAATAGAACTGGTTTCACGCAGACTGACCAGTGCAGTGTGTTTTTGAATGATTGACTGCTCATGCAGACTGAGCACTACAGTGTATTTTGGGCCAATAACACGCACAACACAATTGATCATAAGAAGCTAGGTCCTTTCAAGGGCTGAAATAGCTAGCTATTTATTTTTATTTTTTTTTTTTATTCTGACACGATTCAGATCTCTGTCGTGTCAGATTCTTTATTCTAATATTTTGTAGTAATCTGGAATAAACATAAAAAGCGTCTCTCTTTTTAATAAGATAATAAAATAAAGTAAAAGACAGCAACTATCCATTGTACCCAAGAACCCCCAAAAATTAGTTTCAGATGAGAGAGTGGGTTCGGGTGTAGGCTCCAAAACCTATATGAGTTAATCTCATTTTGCTCCAATAACAGTTGTAGACCGACCGATATCTTAATTTTTATTTGTGCATTTGCCTTCGAAGTGTCAACTTTATAAATGGCGAAAATGTCAAAAGAAGCAAAACCATTTTGTGTATTTTGTTTCAAGAAAACTGGAAGTTTGATATTAAGTTATAAGTTTGGATAATTGTAATAATCTCTTAGACATTCGGAAGAAGAATAAATTCAAGTGTGAGTGACGAACATTTCGAAAGTCTTATTTTTGGAATAAAATTGGTCGGAACTGCACCAAAAATAAATTTTATGGACATCATTTGTTTTCATGGTCTTAATAATTTGTCGTTAGCTTTAGTTATTTGCCCTTTTTAGATTTCGTTAATATAGTAGCAACTGAGATACGGTGGGAGATAATTTAAAAAAAAACAAGATTTGCGGAAAAAAAAATCAGAAAAAATTTGCAAAAAACAATAAACACATAAATGAAAAATGTTTGGGATCGACAATAAACACAGAAGATATAACGAAAACGAGAAAAAAGCACCATAGGGACCATTTAAAATAAAAAAATTTTTTTTTTTAAAATGTCTTTTAACTGTCTAACGATTGAGGTGGGGTCAAATATAGGTAAGTTTTGGAGATACGGTCTAATGTTCAAGCTATCGACGTATTAGCAGTAGTAATGTTGAACGGATTGCTCAATCATTTTCCGCAGATATAATTTACGCTGCATCAAAAGCCAAAATAAAGCCTTCCAAGCATATTGCTTTGGGAACGGCACTTAAAGGATTAACAAACAGTAGCAAAATTATTAATATTATAAACAAATACGGGCATTGTTGAAGTTACACTGTTTTAGAAGAGTTGGAAACTGAAGCAACATTTGCTTCATCACAGGAAAAAAATATTTGTCCAGAAAGTATTATTCGCGCCAAAGATTTATCCACAGGAGTAGCTTATGATAATTTTGATAGATTCGTCGACACTGCAAGTGGAAAAGATACTCTGCACGATACCGTTGATATAATATTTCAAAATATCATTGATTGCAATTACGATTCCAAAAGTATAATAACCAGTATTCCTGATGCAAATGTAATGCCTGAGGTATCAATGAGCAGTAGTCCTGAAAAAAATGCAACGAATGAACCTTCCGCAAGTATAAAAAGACGACTTTGATAAAAAGCTTTTGATACTGCCACTTTGGAACTAGAATTGTATACCAAAAGACCAAAACTTGATCTGGATTTCGTACATTGCTCCCTTTTGAATGAATATTGTTATATTTAATATTATATGAATATTTATTAATTATTTCTCTATATAACTACGACATATTTTTTAGTCGAATAAAAAAAAATATAAATAAATAAAAAAATAAAAAACAAAAATATACTGCTTGAAAAAAAAATCTTCGTAAAAAAAGCTTAACTACCAAAATCAGGGTTAAATTAATTTAATAAATCTTGAAATTTTTATATTTAACAGATTAAATACTATACTTAATGAAATGAATAGTCAGCTGAAAAGATAATAGTGGAAAGAACTTCAGTTTGTTAGTTAAATAAATTGCTTTCAGCAGAGATCGTATGTGCACTTCGGACCTTTAACCCTCCAGCTGACGGTTTTACCTTCAGTAGAAGCGCAGCTGATTATTTTTTTTTATCCTTTTAAAGGTGTTATAAATACGCTATAAAAATTTCGTAACTTCAGAAATAATTTTCTAACCTCACTTTTTAATACCGGTTCATAACGTTAGCTGACGAGTAATCCCGACTTTTTAATGCAGCTGACTGTTATTTTTTCAAACATAGCTATTCAAACGTTAACTCTAAAAATTTTCGAGACTTCAGAAATGACTTGGTTTTACTTTTTTTTTTACATATTTGAAATTATTTCACAGCCAGCCCCGATTCAGCTGATGCTCAGATCACTAAACGACTCATTAAATAGAATCATTTAAGCTACAAATCATGCTTTCAGAAATTCTTTTCCGTTTGCAACGCTGCCTCCCGGACTATATACTAAGAGCAAATGACAAAATTTGAACATTGATTTATTTATGGGAAAACAAATAAAATTACCTACATTAATTCCTTAAAAAAACTCAATTCACAATTAAACCACTTTACGGTACATTGGTAAATATCTGTACAACCGCATATCCTTTAACAAACAATCTCTTCCTGCGCCTTGCTACCAACTCTGCTGTGAACCCAAGAGTCAATAAAACATAATAAAGATTTCAACCCTCCCTCATTTCCTCCCTTCATCACTTACTAAGCCCTCCTTATGCCAGTTGTTTGTTTATTTGATTTGTTCTGTTTGTCAAACATAAACGCCACCCTGTATGTAACACGCGTAATCTAAAGCATCCCATCGTTTTTCTCATCGTCTGTCGCATACACTTCAATATCCTTAGCATGCAGTCGAGCATTCATAATTCAATAAACGCGCCACCAGCAACAGCAGCCGCCGCAAAGGAGGGTTTGTTTGTCTGATTGTTGTTGTTGCTGTTTAGTAAAATAGACGCAGCGTCTCCCCCTTTCTAAATAAAAACGACGAATAATTCCTCACTCTCAACTCTGCCCAACAACGCATGAATGTTGATGGACGAAAGACATTTGCGAGTGGCATCAAAGGCTCGTTTCACACCGACTGCCGAGGCATGAACTGTCAACGCATACATTTGACAGACGACAATCTGCTCTCCCACTCTCTGTGGCTACCGAGCCACCCTAACGACTGCACGATTAAGCGATTTAACGCATAATCAGGATAATGAATTTCAAAAATTGCAAGGATTTTGTGGAGAAGAAACGAACTTGTGGGGAAGAAGAAACAAGCGCAAGCAGAGCAGGTATCATAGGCAGACCCCAAGTAGCTGTGCGCATGGGAGCTGCTTGGGTTTTATTCGTATTCGTCGAAACAGTTAAGAAGCTACGCTCAGTAATAGAGGGTAGACGGTTCGTCAAGCAAGTCGTCAATGATTCCTCAAAGCGTCTGCCTTGGCAAGCACCCTGATGACAATGTGCTCGATTGTGGCCTTACGGTAGATTGCATGACAGGGTTGTTACATGACTGTCGCTATGAACTGACAGTTAGACGCTTGTTGCAAAGTCAACGAAGGATATCATAAGCTTCTAATGAGGTTTTCAAAGGAATCTTTGTACATACATAAGTTAGTCTGTCCGTGTTCACAATATTTATAGGGTTAATTTTGGTAAGCGTTTGTTATCGGCAGGGGTCGTCGAAACGATGATGCGAATGTGGTTTCGTTTAAATACCAATGACTTCTTGTCTCTGACTGTTCCATCGTATTTATGACAGTCAATTATTTTAAACAATTCTTTGGAAACAATTAAGTGAAATAGGCATGTTTGGTCGATTAGTTGATAGTAGTTAAGTAATGAAAGCATTGTTCTTAGGGAGTAAGAGGGTGAAATAATGTTGGGTATATTTAGTTGGGAATAAAGTTATGTAAGAGACAACTTTTCAGCTAAAGAAAGTATTGTAAAAAAACAATTAAGATTCCACCGATTTTTGGTTGATTTTGCAACTCTCCTTGTGAAGCCAATCACTTTTAAAAATGCAGATACTTTTGTTAGATTCTAAAGTTAATAAATTCTAAGTCAAATAATCGAGGTTCAAAATCAGATTAATGCCGAAATATATCGAAAGAAATTAATTAAGTAAAAATTTCGACAAAAAAATGTGGATGTGGAGGGAACAATTCTCTAGGCTTCTGAATGGCGACGACGAAAACAATCCCGCCAATGGAGATGATATCCCGGAATACCCAATTTTGGAAGACAGCGTTGAAGTTCCGCTGCCCGACCATAGTGAAGTCTTGAAAGCTATAGCTCGGCTTAAAAACAACAAAGCCGCAGGAGCCGATGGCTTACCTGCTGAGCTCTTCAAGAATGGAGGCGAAGCTCTATTTAAATGCATTCATGAGCTTCTATGCAGAATATGGTCAGAAGAATGCAGTCCAAACGATTGGAACCTCAGTGTGCTCTGCCCAATCCACAAGAAAGGCGATCCCACAATTTTCGCCAACTACCGTGGGATAAGCCTTCTTAATATCGCATATAAGGTCCTGTCGAGCGTACTATGTGAAAGACTGAAGCCGATCGTAAACCAGCTGATTGGACCTTATCAGTGTGGCTTCAGACCTGGCAAATCCACCATAGACCAGATATTTACGCTACGACAAATCTTGGAGAAGACCCTAGAAAAACAAATCGACACACATCATCTTTTTGGCGGTTACAAAGCCGCTTTCGATAGTCCAATAAGGAATCATCTATATTCCACCATGTCTGAATTTGGTATTCCTGCAAAGCTCATCTGCCTTTGCAGAATGACACTGAGCAACATCAGCAGCACAGTTAAAATCGGGAAGGACCTCACTCCTCCATTCGATACCAAACGAGGTTTTAGACAAGGTGATTCCTTATCGTGCGACTTTTTCAACCTAATAATGGAGAAGATCATCCGAGCTGCTGATTTGAGACGCAGTGGCGCTATATTCTACAAAAGTATTATGCTGCTGGCGTATGCTGATGATATCGACATCATTGGCAATAATACGCGCGAAGTCAGTGCAGCATTTTCCAGATTAGCGAAAGAGTCGAGTCAAATGGGTCTTGCAATGAATGCAGATAAGACGAAATACCTAGTGTCAACAAATAAACAGTCCCAGCGTCTTGGAAACCACGTCACTGTTGACAACATCTCCTTCGAGGTCGTTAAGAACTTCGTCTACCTAGGATCCAGCGTAAACTCTTTCAACGATGTCAGTATTGAGATAAAGCGAAGGATAACTCTTGCCAATAGGTGTTACTTTGGGCTGAGTAGGCAATTGAGAAGTAGAGCCCTCTCTCGACGAACAAAACTCACGCTCTATAAGTCACTAATCATGCCCGTCCTATTATATGCAGCACAAACCTGGACGTTGAGCAGTTCTGATGAAAAGACTTTGGGAGCCTTCGAGAGAAAGATCCTTCGTAAGATCTTCGGTCCAATCTGCGTCAATGGCGAGTACCGAATTCGATGGAACCACGAGCTGTATGAGCTGTACGCTGGCATTGACATAGTTAAGCGAATTAAAATCGAGCGGCTTCGCTGGCTAGGTCATGTTCAGCGAATGGAAAACGACGCTCCAGCGAAAAAAATATTCGATTCGGTGCCCGGTGGTGGTCAACCCAGAAGAAGACGCCCACATCTTTGTTGGAAGGATCAGGTGTTGGATAACCTGACCACGCTTGGTGTTCCCAACTGGTGCCAGCAAGCGCAAAGCAGAAATGGCTGGCGCAATTTCTTACACGGGGCCATAACCGACTTACGGTTGTAAGCGCCAGATAAGTAAGTAAGTAAAAATTTCGACTGAAAACGAGAATGTTGAATGAATAAAAATATTTTCAAAAGCGAGCTGGGTTTTTCCAACACTCAAAACAAATTTGTAATGAAAACCAAACGAATTCGTTTAGGAGATACTTCTGTTCACGAAGGAACTTTTGCTGACGATTCGTCAATATATTTTGGACAAACTCCACGTCGATTTACAAAAAAAAAAAGAAAGTTTATCGCCAGTTTACAGGGTGGGCCACCTAGTGGTTTCTTTTTAAATCATAGGTTATTTTGACACTGACAGCTGCTTCCCGCTCGAAATCTTGACATAAAGTCAGTATCATACCTCCGCGGAAGGAAATGAGTCGCGTTACGCTTGAACAATGTTGGGAAATATTGGAAACTTATTTCCAAAGTGAGTGCTGTGTAGCCCAAAGAGTGCGTTATTTGAAAATAAGTTTTGACTGAAATGAAGTACCCATCCCGCCTGCTGTACGCAAGTTTGTGCAAAAAGATTGGTTTGCTAGTGGACAACACTCATGGTCCCGGTCATCATACTGTGCGCACAGACGAGAATGTAGCTGCGTCGAGAGTGTGAGACTCAATTCACGAACATCAACTCGCCATCGATCTGAACAGCTCCACATTTCACGCACTTGCCTGAGGAGAATTCTGCACAAAGATCTCGGATTGTTCCCTTACAAGGTCCAATTGACTCAAGAATTGAAGGCTCAAAACCATTTGCTTCGTTATCGCTTCGCAGTTTGGACCATAGAGCAGCTTGAATTGAAAAACGATTTTGGGCGAAAAATAATCTTTTCTGACGAGGCGCATTGCTGGTGCTGGGAAAGCTCGCACGTTATTGTCAAGAAATCGATGCATCCACAGACAATGACAGTTTGGTGCTGATTGTGGAGTGGTGGCATCATTGGACCATTTTTTTTTAAAATGAGGCTAGGAACAACGTTTCGATCAACAGTGGGCATTACAGAGCCATGTTAACCGACTTTTTTTTACTGAAATTGGAGACATGAATTTGGACGATCTCTGATTTATGCAGGATGATGCGCTATGCCACACAGCCCATGCCACAATCGATCTTTTGCGCACGAAATTCCCAAATTGTGTTATCAGCCGTCTTGGCGATGTCAATTGGCCGCCTCGGAGCTTCGATTTAACCCCTTTGGATTTCTTTTTTTTTTTTTGGGGAACCATGAAGGACCGATGTTATGCCAACAATCCGGAAACGATTTAAGCACTTAAGGCTAATACCATTCAAGCAATCCATGAGCTACAGCCCGAAACCATCAACAAGGTCTTGGAAAATTGGAGCGACAGAATAAGCTACTGCGAAGCCAGCCGAGGCAGCCACTTGAACGACGTTGTGTTCCATTATGAATGGAAATGTTTGCTCTTACTAATAAAGCTATAATACATGGAATTGCATTTGGCCTACCCTGTACAACAAATTGGTAATTTGCTTGATACGCGGACGGAGTTAGCAACAGAGGTGCGATGAGTGCAATCCATAAGAAGACGGACGAACATAGGGAGAAAGATAATATATATAATAAAAAATAATGACTGAAATAGGTTGCGGTATATATATATAAAAGTCCGTTCAAAAAGTTCAAAGGAAGACACATAAATGGCGTTACTAGATTTTTTTTCCATATGATTTTTATGTAGTACTAACCTTCAAACGATACGTATATTAATTTGACAACAATCTTACTATTGATTCGTGAGTTAAAGTATTTTGTGTGCAACTTTTGTTATTGAAAAAAAAAAATCTCACCTTTTGATAAAGCATTGCTTTTTAATAAAAAAAGTACAGTGGAAACTAAACAATAGCTTGATAAACATTATCCGGACTCTGTTCCATCGTGACAAATAGAAGTGCAATAGACTGTTGCATCGGTAGAAAAGTGGATTGCCGAATTTAAAAGTGGTTGTACCAGCAAAATTGAGGCAGAGCGCAGTGGACACCCAAATGAGGCTGTTATTCCAGAAACCATAAAAAAAATCCACAAATTGGTTATGAAGGATCGTAAATAAAAGGTGCACAAGCTAGATGACATTGTAAAGGTATCATATGGTAGTGTTTTTACCATTTTACATGAACATTTTGGTATGCGAAAGCTCTGTGCAAAGTGGGTGCCGCGTGAGCTCACAGTCGACCAAAAACAACAACGAATTGATGCTTCAGAAGAGTGTTTGGCGCAGTTAAACCGCAATAAAATCAAACTCTGTCGTCGATATGTAATAATGGATGAAACATGGCTTCACTATTATACACCAGAATCAACAAGACAGTCAGCTGAGTGGACAGCAGTCGACGAACCGAATCCAAAGCGAGCAAAGACCCAACAGTCGGCCTGTAAGGTGATGGCGTCTGTATTTTGGGATGCGAAAGGAATACTATTGCTTACCCACCCACCAACTCCGCCTGTTCTCACGAGCAGCCTGCCCAAAGCCAGGATAAAGGAGGATGGTTGCAGGCAGCGGGTTCGCTCTATCCTGTGTAAATGTAGAGGGACTACCCAGATCCTGGAGTTGGTCGCCCCATCTGGGGAGTAGGTGGACCGTTGAATTGATCAACGGTAGCGTATTCCTACGAGGGAATAGCAATGATCCTTAAAATTTGTTAGCACGGGGATAGTCGTTACGCTCGACAGACGTACTGTCACAGTCTCCACTGATACATATCGCATTGATTCTACGCGGGATAGTCTTATAAGTCTTGTTGACTAAGGCTTATAAGGCTGGTTAAAACGATGATAATCAAGAAGTGGCATATTGGGTACTCCGAGTGTGAAAAGTTTATCTTAGTAGCCTCGGAGTACCAGATTTATAAGGTGGTAATCAAGAGGTGTCCTATTGGTGCTTTGAGTGGCTGGGTGTTCATCTTGGTAGCCTTGAGTACTAGACTGATGAGGTGTATCAAGGAGTGTCATATTGAGTACTCCGAGTGTGAAAAGTTTATCTGAGTAGCCTCGGAGTACTAGATTGATGAGGTGTATCAAGGTGTGATAATAAGGTGTTTCAAGGAGTGTTGATAAGGTGTATAGTCAAGAAGTGCTGCAGGTGGCTAAGTGTTCATTCCGGTAGTCTTGAAGTAGCAGTATGAAATGGAGCAAATAGTGGCGACCTTGTGTCTCACACAGTCAAGTGCGATGTGGTCTACTCTGTAGCACGTCCAAGTCCAAGGTGGTTTTTCCTCCACTGTCAAGAGTGATGGATGCGGATGTGTTGGTGTTGTGATAAATGCGTTTCGAGGTAAATCCCTTTTTCCCGGGGAGACTATCGCAGGGCTGGACCTTCGGGGAGTATCGTGCTGGCTGTGGTAGTTCAATGTCGCGAACAGGTCTGTGAACGGCGTGGAGTTGCGCTAAACAACTGGGTGACCAATTATGGTGATTAGTTAATCATCCATAATTGGTACTGTTGCGTTCCAGCATAGGTTGCTATCCATACAGTATATTTATTCATTTAAATATACACTTAAGTATGGTGTGCGACCGGTGTTGAAACTACTATGACAGGGCGATGGTCGCGCCTGGAGTCATGGAAGTGACGCCTAGGAGAGATATGACGGAAGTCGTATATACATTAGCATGGCACTGACGTCCTGAACATTTATCTCCTAGGCATCAATTCCTTGAACCACGACCCCACTGCCATGGGGCAACGTAGAATTAAGCCGCGAGTCAGGTGTCTACGTTACATAAGATGTAAAATAATTGTATACCTTCTGCTTACCAACCCACCGAATTCTCCAGATTTAGTCGCCAGCGACTTTTTCCTGTTTTCAGATCTCAAGAGAATGCTTGCTGGAAAGAAATTCAAGTCCAATGATGAAGTAATCGCTAAAACTGCAGCCTAGTTTGACGAGAAAGAGAAATCGTACTATAAAAGTGGTATCGAAAAGTTGGAAAATCGTTATATAAGATATGTTTTAAAGTTGATGACAACTGAATATTCGTTTGGGGCAAATACAACTCGCAAACGAAGTGTAGTTGGTGAATCTTTCATTTGTGGTAAACCAAAAATTTCTTCGCGTGTACTCTTCGAATTTTTGGTGTTAAATAAAAACAGTAAAATAATTTGGAAATTGCTAGACTTGGCGTTGAAAATGACCAATAAAGATGTTTTACACGTTACATTAATACTTATATAGTTTTTTCAAACCCTATCCACCCAAGGAGAATGGGCCCGGGGTAACGGCCCTGGCTCGAATTATCGGCATCGTAACTGCAATTGGCGTCCGTGGCGTAGTTGGTTAAAGTGCGTGGCCGCTATGTCAAAGAACCTGGAGACCCAGGTTCGAACCCCAGCAGCAACAGAAAATTATTTGAATTAAAATAATTTTTCTGTACGGCCGCCACCTCTCTGCAGACAATGGTAAGCCTCAGAGAGTAATCAAAGTGCCATGTAAAGCTTCTTGAGAACGAGAACATTCCGTTCATCGCCGTTCGGAGTCGGCGTTAAACCTGTAGATCCGGTTCTCGGTCAATTGTGTACAAACTTAATAACACGCACAACACAATTGATCATAAGAAGCTAGGTTAAAGTCCTTTCAAGGGCTGAAATGGCCAGTTATTTATTTTTTTTTTTATTTTTTTTAACTGCAATTGCATTGCTCTTTCTTTCACTGTGTAGCATTCTATGGTTCTTGCGTTCATGAATGACAAATGTACACATTTGACAATTGTCGCCATTTGACAATTGACAATCCTACACCTCTTATAGATACATTCTTTATATGTTCTTGGTGCGCAATTTGAATATTTTTTTTTAATTTGAAGATTAGAATTTTTCATGTAAATCGTGATCTTATCAGTTGAATAAAGATTTATGACCAATAATAAAGACTATGACTAACAGATAGCTTGACATCACACGTGCCTCACACACATATAGACACCCATACATGTTCTATAGACACACTCTCTAACACATAAAGCTAATCAGTTTTTAATTTAAAAAAGTTAATGTTTGAAAAAAAAAAGAATAACGACGTTTTTCATCAAGTGATGTTGACATTTTTATCTGATGTAATACATACATAAAAGTAACTTTATGAATAACATGCTATTGTCACGTATAGTAAAACTTGCCAATGATTGCCAGCAATATAA
Organism: Pherbina coryleti; assembly: GCA_943735915.1. Taxonomy (NCBI): domain Eukaryota; kingdom Metazoa; phylum Arthropoda; class Insecta; order Diptera; family Sciomyzidae; genus Pherbina; species Pherbina coryleti. Next base: position 95,315,167 of record OX030949.1, on the reverse strand, counting down.
GGATTGCCAACATGACGGAAATTGAGAAATTTGTGATATCATGATTTGCCGTTACAGATAAAGGAAGCTCGAACATAGAGCAGTGACTGAATTATTTCCAAATGATCAAATTTCAAACCAAATGAAATAAAGCACAAAAAGGAGAAGAATACACGCACTTTATAAGGATGTGCTGTGGTTTTCAACTTAACGTTTATCATTCAAATAAAAATAAAAAAAATACACCCTTCTATGAGCTGGGTTTTTGTAGTTCTCATACGTCAGGGAGCAACATGCGCGTGTTTATCCTTGTTATGTACATCCGTTTTTGCCACTTCACGACTATACAAACACACACGCACACACACTTACACATACGCATACGCACACACACGCGAATACGTACATAAAATAGCCCTTAAACGCTGCTCTTGCTTGAGGGGTGGGTCGGTCGTTGTAGAGATCGCTTGCCATTTAATAGGTTTTTAACGCCGAATGAATTGTTTCGCTAATATTGATAAATGATTTATTAATTTGCTTTATACGCACAAGATGGCTGCCGGTTTTAATGAAGTGGCGGATGCTTGAGAAGAATGTGTGAGAACGTGAGTTTATGGAAATGTTTCGGCTGACAAGGCTACTGTGATCAATAGTGAACAACATTTACTGTGTGAGTTCATTATTTTAGATTTTGGGAATAGAAATCTATACGTATATATTTTTTTTGCATTTGAAAAGCTTTATTTTATTAAATACGAGTAAATTAAAAAATTCCTGAAAACTGTTTATTTAAAATGTCGCTGCGACAAAAAAAAACTCATAAAGCCATTTTTTATTTCCCCAATTCATACACACAAATCTATTTTTATGCTACATCTTACTCATTTGTTTCAATTTAATTTTGTTTTTACGAGCTGATTATTTATTTAAGTTTTTAATTGCGCTGCTCTGAATAAATAAATTATTTTTTTCTTTTAATTCAAAAAATAAACGAAGCTGAAAGTTTTATGGAAATATAATTTATACACTTATTATTGTCGCTGCTGTTATTCTGTCAAGATTTTGACACTCATTTGCTAGGTTATCTTACGATTAAATAAAAAATGTTTTCTAAGAAAAAATTAAAAATGTTTTTAATAAATTTTGTTGTATTATAAACAAATGAAATAATTAATTATTAAACGGCAATCAACGCAGTTCAGAAGCTGAACTTGACTCTTTTCTCTGGTGCTGATAGGAGCTAACAGCTGTTTCTTAGTTAATTTCGTTTCCATTTGCTGTTAACATTTTTTTATATATTCTTATTTTTTTCTGGGATAATAAATGTGAATAAATACGTTTGAAAAATAATGACACACAATTTATACATTTAACCTTCGCCAGTTTCTTGTTTATCTGGTAGTTCAGCTAGAAGTTAAAAATTGAAAATTCCATCAAAAGTTGTAAGAAGCTTAACAAAATTGTTTCAAAGGAAACTATACAATTCTAATTGAGTTTAGCCAACAAGATATTTTGTGAAGAAAGTATCTTTTTTATTTATCTTCATAACTTAAAAGATAGATGGTAAGAAAGCTTCAATAAAAAACTGTTGTACTAGAGTTTCAGTCGCTGTAAATTATGATAGATACTAGAGAGCTGCATGAATTCATTCATTTCATCTCTCTTCAGTGGGTGCAGTACTGAAGTTTATTTTATTCAAATCATTCATGCAGACTAGAGTTCCGTGCAATAAAACATCAAAAGTTTAAAGAGAGTAAGAGTATAACACTCTATTCTTCTCTTAGTGTGTTGCACTCTATTTGCTTTCTCTCATGTTCCGTGCTTTTGAATAAATCGTAGCATGTGCAACTTTAGGTGTCTTAAATTTCATGGGTTCAGTGAGTGCAGTGAATATATTTTTGTAGTTTTTCTACTGTGTTGAATAAATAACTTATTAAAGTGTAAAAATGGCAGAGAATGAACTTAGTTAATTCAAAAAGATATTTCGAGTATAATTGCAAGAATGAACACTGGTTCATGGAAAATTAGGATGAAGTGCAAACTAATTTCTTGTTTATAATTAATTATTAAGTCATTGTCTTAAGGCATGTTGATACTTAGCGCGCTTGGTATTCGAGCGAAAATTTAAAGTTTTTTTACAGGAAAACGGTAAGAGATAATGCAAATGATAAGAGATAAATATAATAGATAGGGTGAATAAATACACTAAAAAATTTTTTTTAATAATATTTAGCATTTGTTATGTATGAAACTTTAATTTGATATCAGAAAGAGCTGAAGGTAACCATAATAACTTAAGTTTGGCAGCACCTAGAAAAAAAATTTATAAATAATATGAGTTGGTTATCGTGTGAAATAAAATTTTTAAGTTTGGCAAAAAAAAAAAAAAAATTATGAAGACTTGAAAAAAAGAATCGTAAGAAACGCAAGTTTTTTCTGGATTTTGTGCAAAAAAACTATAGAAAAATTTTTGTAATAATTTAGTTCACACGGAAACTACACATGTGGAAAGTATGCGGTTAAAATTTGGAGATAATAGGACAAGGTAATTTTGTGTAACGATGGTAACCAGGTAGAAAAATGTAAAAAACTTCAAATTAAAGTTTCATGCCTAAAAAATGTTAAAAAAATATTAAAAAATATTTTTTTTGTGTAATAATTAACTCCAAAAAATTTTATCATTACCTCTTACCGTTTTCCTGTAAAAAAATTTTATATTTTCACTCGACTACCGAGCGCACCAAAAAGGAACATGCCTTAAAATTTGTAAACTGTAATAGTCAATTTCGTTATGAAGTAATATTACGCTGTAATAATTAATTTAATTATTAATTTATTAAGTATTTATCAATTACTAACTTATTAATTTAGTAGTTAATAAATACTGAAAACTGCAATATCAATTCCATGAATAAAACGATTACAGTTTCAAATATATAAATTATATTCAAAGCTTTTCATTTCATTCAGTGAACTCACTGCATTGCACTCAATTTTCAAATACTTTCTATAAGTGTGCACGCTCTGATAGGTAGACAGCTCACAAATGTATTCATTGTCTGTTGTTTTCATTTTGCTCTTGGTGCAAATGATGAATGCTCTCATTAATTTGTTTCACTGCCTTAGAGATGATGAGAGTAAGAATTTGAAAAGCAAGTGAATGTTTTGATACGAATTTCAAACACATTCATGCAGCTCTCTAATAGATACCTTATGTATTACCTATGATGTAGGTATTTACTAAAGAGCTGCACAAGACATTCTATTCATAGTACTTGAATAGTGTAAACTATGTATTTGCAGTGCAGTGTATTTCAGTGTGGCCATGACATCGAGCAAAAATGTTTTGTATGAAGCGAAGCTAAATTAAACACTAGGATCATGTCTTAAAAGCTCTTTGTTAGGTTGTATTTTGAAAATTTGGATATGAAATCAAATATCCAATCATAGAGCGACAACGGAACTCATAGCGAGTACACCGAGTGCACTATGCACTCACAAGTATAGAGGGAAAGTCGATAACATAATTTAAACTTAAAAAATTAAAAAAAAGGCCATATTTCGGGAACGAAGCAAGGTAAGCCAAAAATAACACTAAATTTTGGTTTTTCAAAGGGGGTCTCGAACTCGAGACGCACAGATAGAGGGGTCGGACAATATCCATAAAAATGAAGCAAGATGGTCCCAAAAAATCGGTTTTTGTGACGTACATGTGCTACCAATAAAAAAAAAATGCAAAACATAGAATATGTATAGGTGTAGTGCATATTCATTTCTTTATTCTACTTCAGTTACTCTACTTCTACTTAGTTATTTTACTTACGTAGCAGCTTCATATAAAAAAAGATATGACATTTGGTAGTGAAGGGGTATGAACGCCGAGTCTTAAAGGATGTCCCAAGATGCTATGATCGCTTTTCCTACTGGGCAGTTTCACGCAGTAGTTTGGGAGTGGCAGTTATTTGAAGTAAACATTGTTTTTTTTTTTGTTTTTAAACAATGAAAAAAAGTGAATTCAAACTTTTATAAAACATTGTTTTTTAATGGGGAAAAAAAAGTTGGCTGAATATTTAGACAGTTAAGATTGATAAGACAACATCCATGGGATGAAGTGAGAATAAGGAAATATCTACACTAAGGGAAATAACGCATATTAGCATTATCCACGCCTGAGTATAAATTGTATATAAATATTTACGTGGATAAATCAAATCTTTTCCTTACAACTCTTTTTTTTCCGTATTTGAATTTTATTTATACCACTTCCTTATTTATACCAATTCCGACAAGCAGCAACAGCATCGCAGTCTGTTCCTGCAGTATAATTCTTGCAGTTGCAGGTTTCTTATAGTTCTCATTTAGTTAATGTTGCAAGGCAATATAGCCTGGATTTTTGGAAAATATGATTTGTGAGTGCGATGGTGATTGCAATGCATGATGTTATTATGTAGGGTGGATTGACAACTCGGTATTTTCTCAAGAAAATCTTCAACCAGTTGTCATTTACCTGCATAATTTGCTTCTTATTCTCTATCTTAATTTTTCTTTTTATAGTTTATACTATTTTTGACATTTGGTGCCCTAACATTGCACCAACTGTCAAAAATAGTATAAATTAAAGAACGAAAAAAGTAAAAAACAAAATAAAATATACCACCAAATGGTATTTAATGGACGCAGCTGGTGGGAAATATTCAAATAAATTGGTTTTCAATTTCAATATTTTTATATAAATTTTCCTTGAATGCAATGGTTTTATTTTCAAATAGTAAGTATTTGAAAGATATTTAAATATATTCGTTCATAATTTTAATATATTTTTTATTAATTCTGCTGAAATTTTGAATTTTGAATTTTATTTAATTAAAAAAGTATATAAATAAATTTTAAATATTTGCGTAGTCGATTTAAGTAAATGCGTATTGGTGCAAAAATGACTCGCTTTTTGGATAAATTAAAAAAGTTTTTGGATAAATTTAATATTTTTTTCCCTTAGTGTAGAAACTCAATAACTAAAAATAAAAGAAATAAGTTATGATGATATAAATATACACAGGCCCTATCAGAGGCGAGGAGGCTTGATCCCGGCGCTCAAATTTAGAGTATAATGTAAAAAAAAACTAACCAAAAATGTTCAGATGAAAAAGTTCCTACAGGGCTAATAAATGTGAAAATGCTGACAATTTTTTTACTGCTAAAAACAATTTTATGTACATATATAATAATTTTCTTTTTAACCTTCATATACTCGCGTCAAATAGTGTAATTCGTATATCCGCGTACGATCTGTGAGACCGAGATTCCTAGGTCCAATTTAGCATGTTTTTAATAACATATCATTATTAGTTAATTACATAATATTGGCTAATAACAGTCTTTTAACGTCATTTGTTATGAAAATAATAAGTCAAACGTAAATCGTCGGTCTGAGAGACCAATGCGCGAGTATACGAAGGTTAAAGAGGTGGGAGCTCCCAAAAAGTTCGTGCCCAGGGCTCCTCATGGGCTTTGAAAGGCCCTGTGTGATGAAACTAATTTTTTATATTTTTTTCTTACGCTTACATTCGTATCGAAATGAATCCAAATAATTTCCTTGTCTAAATCCTTTTCGAAGCATTTGTTCTTAAGTTTGTCCTAATCCCTGACCTTTTGCGTATCCCAATCTTAAACCAAATGTATGTCCTAACTTCATTTTAAAATTAATCCTAATATGTTTAATATTCCTTGTCAAAATCCTTGTCCCAATCCTTGTTTTTATCTTAGTACAAATCCTTGATCTTTACATATCCTAATCCTTAATCAAACCTGTGCCCTAATCCTTATCCTAAAAAATTTTCCGTGGTCCACTCCGAATATCTTCTGTCAGACCAAACAGAGGAGTAAGCGTATTCAAGCATTTCAGTAAAAATGTTCGTCGTAAGAGACCAGAACCAAGAGTTGTTTCTTCACCACGGCAATGCACAGGCTCACACAACTCATCTTGTACGCGATTATTTGACAAAAAACAACATTCATACCGTTCTGCAAGCTCCGTATTCCGACATGGCTCCTTGTAACTTTTACCTATTTTCACGACTCCACCAGACTATTGCGGCGATAAAGTTCAGAAGGAGCTGAAGGCTATTCAAAAATCAGTCTATGAAAAGATTAAACTTGAGTTTTCTTAGATACTGAATTTAAGTGCATATCAAAACATCTGAATTCAAAACGTCATGTGATGTGATAACGACAGAGACAAAGACTTGAATAATGGTAGATGGCTTGTAGATTAGAGTGTCCCTTATTTTGCGATTTTTGGAAATGTCAAGGGGCTGAAAGGTTTTTTTATGCGTTTTTATATTCTAAGAACGAAACTAAAAAAAATTTTTTTTACGACAACGTTTACCCGTGCCAATCGGTCCCGAAAGTTTCGAAAAAATGCCCATATTAGACCATATTTGCACAAATTAAAAAAAAAATCTTTTCTCTGCTTTTTATAAATGTTTTACATTTTTTGGAACACATACATAAGAAATATGATATCTACAAAGTTTTTTTATAGTGGGCGTGGTTACCGCCCCTGCTGCGTCGAAATTTCTCCCGCAGCCTTTTCCCACTTTTTCATGAAATTAGTGCAATTTAGGTATTAATATCAACAATAAATAAATACATTTTTATTATGCTAAAAGTTTGATTACATTTCATTAAACTCACATTATGTACTTACAAAAATTAACAATAAATTAAAAAACTAGTATTTTAACCTGCGGCAGGCGCGCAACAAGCTTATACCTACCTACAAGCAGTCTTATTGCGGCTTTTCAACTGAAATCATAGTTTTTTTTTATAAATAAAAAATATCAAAAACCAAAAATGTATGCCCCTGGAGGGTTAAATTATAATAAGAAATACAAATTAATTATAAGTTTTTTTTAAGAGCATGTATTTTTTTTTTTTGACAGTTCGAGTATATTTTTCGAGTATTTTGGGCCACAATAAGTAGGTTTTGTAGCTGCGCTTCTGATTTTGTAAGCTCGAAAAATTCTTGAGCAAGTTGTACCCCACGTTCCGCAACATCATTTACAATACAAAGATCTTTAAAATAATTTTTTACTCTCTGGTGTTCTTCATCTTTTTCCCATTCGTCAGAATCATATTTTAAAAAATTGCATGTCAAACTAAACCTACGAAATAGATTTGTTGTTCGACAAGATGCAAAACAATCTAAATCTTTTTTGTCCATTCATTTAAAGAATTTGGGTTTGCGATTGGATGATTACATGGAAACTTCTGAACTTGCAATGCTGTCACCATACTGCGTTTTCTCTCAATGGAAACTGCATCATCGAAAAAAGCGAGTGCTACAAGTTCTTCGCCAAGGTACTAAAGATACCGACTAAATTTTTGACTTGCAGCAATAGATATTTTTTTTGTTTATTGTCTTGTATGCGACCAAATCTTTTAAAAAAGCCAGATCCTGATTTGGAGCTTTTATGCTATTAGTAGCTTCAAACCAGACTTTGATGTATAGTAGAACTACAAAAATACAGACTTGACGGATTCCGATAATAATGAATAGCATAAAAGCTCCAAATAAGGCTCTGTCTTTTTTAATTAATTTGTATTTCTTATTATAATTTAACCCTCCAGGGGCATACATTTTTGGTTTTTGATAATTTTTATTTATAAAAAAAATTTTAATTTCGGTTGAAAAGCCGCAATAAGACTGCTTGTAGGTATTAGCTTGTTGCGCTCCCGCCGCAGGTTAAAATACTAGTTTTTTAATTTATTGTTAATTTTTGTAAGTACATAATGTAAATTTAATGAAATGTAATCATACTTTTAGCATAATAAAAATGTATTTATTTATTGTTGATATAAATACCTAAATTGCACTAATTTCATGAAAAAGTGGGAAAAGGCTGCGGGAGAAATTTCGACGTAGCAGGGGCGGTAACCACGCCCACCATAAAAAAACTTTGTAGATATCATATTTCTTATGTATGTGTTCCAAGAAATGTAAAACATTTATAAAAAGCAGGGAAAAGATTTTTTTTTAATTTGTGCAAATATGGTCTAATATGGGCATTTTTTCGAAACTTTCGGGCCCGATTGGCACGGGTAAACATTGTCGTAAAAAAAATTTTTTTTTAATTTCGTTCTTAGAATATAAAAACGCATAAAAAAACCTTTCAGCCCCTTGAGATTTCCAAAAATCGCAAAATAAGGGACACTCTATTGTAGATGCTTGTGCAGCGCTCTAGTATTTACCGCGATGTATGAACTACTGTGATGTGCCACAAAGTAATATCGGATTGACATTATCACCGATAAAAATGCAAACTTACTAACATTTAATACTGTTCATGAGATCAAGAATCACTTGTTTAACTCGAAAATCGATCAGCTGTAATTTGGTGGTACATAATTTGACAAATTTTTAAATTAGGCTACTTAATAGATATTCTTAAATTGGTGTTGAAAACAATAACGATTGATATCTTACCTACTTACTTATCTGTCACATATAACCGGTGATCGGTTTTGGCCTCGTCTAAGAAATTGCGCCAGCCATTTCTGTTTTGCGTTTGCTGGAGCCAGTTGGAAACACCAAGCGTCGTCATGTTTTCCAACAAAGATGCGGGCGTCGTCTTTTGCTTTGTCCACCATCGGGCACCAAATCGAATATTTTTTCGCCGTAGCGTCGTTTTCTATCCTCCCAACCTTACCTAAACATCGCAGCCGCTCGATTTTAATGCGCTTAACTAATGTATGTCGATGTCGGCGTTTAACGCATACGGTTTGTGGTTTTATCGAATTTTGTGCTCGCCATTGACGCGAGATTGAACCCAAGGTCTTACGAAGAATTTTTCTTTAGGAGGCTCCCAAAGTCTTTTCTTTAGAACTAATGAAAAACGTTGAGATTTGTGTTTATATAATAGGTCGGGTGAGTTTTGTTCGTCGAGAAAGGGCTCTGCTTCTCAATTGCCTACTCAGCCCAAAGTAACACCTTTTGGCAAGAGTTATACTTAATTTTATCTCAATACTGACACCATTGCAAAAGAGCTTACGCTGGAATCAAGGTGGACAAAGTCCTTAACAACCTCTTAGGAGGTGTTGACAACAGTTACGTGGTTTCTAGGGACTGTTTGTTTGCTGACACTAGATATTCCGTCTTATCTGTGTTCACTGCAAGACCCATTCTGTTTGACTTTTTCGATTATTTGGAGAATGCTGCATTGATTTCGTTCATGCTAAGGCCACTGATGTTGATATTATCAGCATACGCCAGTAGAATATCGTGCCATTAAAATAAGTCTCAAACTAGCAGCTCTAATGATCTTCTCCATCATTAGGTTGAAAAAGTCGCACGATAAGGAATCAAATTGTCTAAAACCTCGTTTGATATTGAATGGAAGGGTGAAATCCTTCCCGATTTTAATTGTGTTGCTGGTGTTGCTCAGTGCCATTTTACAAAAACAGATGATGTTTGCAGGAATACCAAATTCAGACATAGTGAAGTATGTATAGGTGTTTGCTTATTGCACTGCAAAGGCGACTACGTAATCGACAAAAATCGTATCGATTTGTTCTCTAGAGTCTTAGCCAAGATTTCACGTAGCATAAATATCTGGTCGATATTGGACTTGCCAGGTCTGAAGCCACACTGATAAGGTCCAATCAGCTGAGCTTCAGTCTTTCACAAAATACGTTGAACAGGACCTTATATGTGATATTAAGAATGCTCGGTAGTCGGCACAAATGGTGGGAACTTGTAGATTGGGTAGAGCACACTGAGGTTCCAATCGTTTGAAATGCTTTATTCCGACCATATTCTGCTCATTAATGCATTTAAATAGAGCTTCACTTCCATTTATGAAGAGCTTTACTTTACTCTAATTTACTTATTGATTTCTTTTTTATTATAAGCAGCGAGGACATTTTATTGCGGCAAATATCTATAAAGATTAAAGACTTCAAAATTTTTCATATTCGTCACATACTAAAACTTACCATATTCGTACTTTACACCTACTTTATATACAACTGTTGTAACTTTCTTAACAGACACTCTTCTATGATTGTAATTAGAACCAAAGACATTTCTTCATCGCTTAATCTTTAGATGACCATATAGAAGAGATCTGCTTGTAGAAATATATATTCATATAGAAGGCAAATCTATTGTGTATCTTGTGTAAAATATTTTAAAAGGTATTATTAAAAATAACAGTTTTATTGACCGAGTGTAAAAAAAAAAATTATCAAAGGACACCTTGTAAAATAATTTCACTTTTTGAGATTATTACAACCATGTATTATGTAGAAAAACAAAATGGCGACCGTTTTTGTAACCTCGAAAATCGATTTTTTTTCAAATGGCCGCCATTTTGTTTTTCTTCGGCGGATAAAAATTATCCTAGTTCGGGCGGTGGCCACTTAAACAAGGATTAATTTGTTTTTTTTTTATTTTTTCCTCAGATGTTCCAGACTGGTGATATCCTGCACACCAGTATTCTATGAAAAAAAATTCCCGACAAAAAATTTTTTTTTTCAAATTTGTAACCTATATGTCCCCTTAAAGTATAATAAGATGAACGCCATTTCGTAACCGTTGCAAAAACATGGATCCATTACAACACAACAGAGACTAAAGAACTTGTCCTGTTAAATCGTGTCAGAAAAAGGCCAAAGTAGATATATCGACCAACAAAGTAATAGCGACAGTTTTTTTCAGGGATACACGCGGTATTGTTCGTATTGATCACCGCCTTATATTTTGCAGAGCTATTGAATCGATTCAATGCCGATTTAAAGCAAAAGCGACCGCATTAGGCAAAGAAAAAGTGCTCCAGAATAAGTGCTCAGCTAGCTGCTGAGCTGCAAGACAGTTTGGGAAACAAAATATGCGCTCAGACTGTGAGAAGGCGTCTTGCGATAGCAGGATTGAATGGTCGCAAAGCTATGAAGAAGCCATGGCTTTGACATAAAAACGTAGATGCGCGACTAAATTGGGCCTTGGAGCATTATGAGTCTAATTTTTAGTTTTTGAAAGTTTCTGACTAATGAAAAAAAAAAAAAAAAACTTTCATAACCTTAAAACACAGTTCCCATTAAAGCTATATGAGCTAAGAAGTTTGTCTTTTTTCATATGTTTGGAACTCCTGGTGTGACCTATGTAAGACGTCGAGTAGGTGAAGAATATTATCTGGTCTGCTTTGTACCTACTGTTAAACACGGGGTTGCATGGCTTCATGTGGAGCAGGAGAAATGGTTGTCTGCAAGGAAAGTAATAATAGCGAACGGAACATAAATACGCTCAACAATGAGCTTTTAACATGTTTTACCCCGATTTATGGTAATTCTAATATGGAAAATCTGGTCTACCAGCAAGATAACGCACATTTCCACAAATCTTCCACACCTATGTGCAGGTTTTACCAAAATCACGTCCTTGTCATGGATTGGCCTGCCCAGTCGTCGGACTCAAATCCCGACTCAAAAATTTGTGGTCAAAATTAAAGAAGACAATAAAAGAACACACAAAAGAAAACATTAAAAGAGCATTACATCAAAAGAAGGTTTCTTTAAACATGCTTTGAAACTAGAATAGGACAACATTGGTGAAGAAACATGCAAAAAACTAGTTCATAATATGGAGCGTAGGGTAAGGCAAGCCATAAAAAGGGGAGGGGGTGGGGGGCAACAAAATATCAATATTTTTTTAATAAATAATTTAAAACAAAAAAGTCTGAAAAAATGCTTTGTTTCAGTTCATATTAAAGGTACCTCTTTTGACCACGGCTGTATATCAGATGCATGCAGACCATTTTGTCGAATGAAAAAATTTTCTCTGTTTGGTGAATGTTTTATCTCTTTGACCGGTTTACTACACCAAATAGTAGGCGGAATTAGTGGCAATATTTATGTGTATTGTGTCTGTATATGATGGTCCGTGATTTGCATGGTGTGTGAATGAGGAGTTGTAGTTATTTGTTTTTATATTTGGCAACCGGTCCGGAGCTGTGATGAGCTCAACTGGTAGAAGCTTGCTGCGAAGTCTGACCAAAGACTTAAAAACTGGTACCACGGGTAGTCGGCGGCCCCTGACTTTGTCAGGTCGACTGATTGGGTTGGCCCTTCGGGGAGTATCGTGGTGGCTGTGGTATACTACCTATATCGCGGGTAGAGCAATCTTGCTCAGTGTGGAATTGCATTCTCAACTCGGGTGCTGTACCCCTTAGTGCGGAAGAGGTGTTAGATAGGCCTCCACCCAAACCAAGGGTTGCGAAATGTCATAACAACATGGAGCTAATTTGGTACCTTTGAACCCTCAAAGGGGCGTTAGCCGACGCAATGATTCGGTCCCATGCTATGGAGCAACGTGGAATTAAGCCTATACGGCAGGTGTCCACGTAAAACACATTAGGAATTTTACACCAAATAGTGACCCGAAAGGAACGTAATAATCCTAATGAAGATTTTGTGCTTCATAAAGCTCTGAATTGTTATAATCTTCTCTATTTTTCATGTCTCTCAAATTTATCTGTAAAATGATAGAGACGGTGGGATGTATTTTTAAATTGGCAAATGGTTGTCATCATAACGATGCTTCTGAACCTATCTATACATATCTTTTAAATTTCATAAAGTAACCATCGCATTTACATTTAAAATTTTTCATTGAAAAATCTTGGTTCACTTATATTTATAAAACTTTTGGATGGGTTGCCACTACAAAAGCCGCTTATTAAAATAGATGCCAAAAGTTGAAAAATCTCAATAGTTGATAGAAGCTGTGGCTGATTTGTTAAAACTTTTTAAAGTTCAGGCGCCTCTCTTCTACGCTCACGCAATGCATTAATCATTAGTAGTTGTTGTTATTGTTTTTTTGACGCTAGGCGCGCGGCCAAACTTCAAAAGCTTTTTGATTTTGGGTGCTTTTTTTTGTAAATTGCGTTGGCGTATAAATATTTGCTCTCAGTATCGCTGAGTGTGGCAATAGTGTTTTTTGTTTAATGCTGAAATAGCCAAATTAATTTGCGGTCGGCACTTTATTATTGGTGTTTTTTTTTAAATTATTTTTTGAATAAATAACAAATTTAGTTTGTGGCATTCATTAAATTGAAATATCATAATTAGTTGGGAAAACATACTTAGAACTAATAGCGTTAATGGGCAAAGCTGGTCGAAGAAGACATCATTAGCAAAAATAATTAATTTTATAAATGGTTTGCGGGCACGTTTTGTCGGCGTTTTAGTCAGGCATAAAATAATATAAGATGTTTTGTTTTTTTTGGTTCTCATGAATTTTTGAAAGCATTTATCTAGCGAGACTTGAATTTTTACTATTTTTATAGAAGCTAAATGATAGTATGTACACACAAGAGTGTGTAAAAAGTCCTTTCGATTAGTATCTTTTTTTTCAGACTGAACCAATTTTGGTTTGCATTTTTGTGCATTTTTTTTGCCAACTTTTATACTAGAGACTCGCTAATGGTTGATTTAAAAAGAAAATTAAATTTATAAATCAATTCCTTGAATAAAAAAACAGAGAATTGCAAATTTTCATCCCAACTGATATATTGAAAAGATATGAAGAAATGCGATGGAAAGGACAAGATCGGTCACGGTAAGCTTCCTGTAACAAAAATACAGCGGCTATGAGGAGTAGCACGAGTTTTGATTCGGATTTTTTATTGGGAAGAGACTATGACAACATGTTGTGTGATTCATATATGTAATCGAACAACTTACCAAAAACTGCTTCAAGGCAAAATTCTTAAACCCGATAATGCCCAGAACTTTTTTGCCTCAGATTTTATTATAAGGACGTATACATATGTATTTTGACCACCTAAGCACAAAAACTAAGTCCTTTTTCCGATACATTAGGCCACATTTCCGGAAAACGCGAAAAACCAGCGTTACCATATGGAAATGCTTTAGGGAGGGGGCGGGGGGGGGGGGGTAAGGTTTGACAACTTTTTGACGTAGAAAACGTCATTCTCGGAGGTAAGTAGGGTGGTTGATAGTGATCAGGTGTCGGTATTTATATAACTTTTTGAGCCTTTGGTGGGCCTGAAGTACTGATCGTACAATGTTGATGTTAGCACTTGTTGGTCTGCTTGATCCTCAATGCGACAAAAATTCATGTTAGAACTCTCTAACTTATAAAATTGTACACAATTACATGAAATATAAAGCCAACATTTGATGTTTTTGTTTGCTTAAACTTGCTACCTATTTATCGACAGTTTCCGGTTTTATCGACAAAATCATAAAACTTGTATGGGAGCCCCCCTAAGGAGTGGTCGGAGGGAATAGGTGTCAAAGGCAAAAATGTTCCTTTTGCAAAAGTAATGGGGGTCGGTCATACACATTAACCCTTTCCGGCACTCTTTTAAAGGTCATATGCTCAGGTGTATGGAATAAATAAACAAAAACCATAAAATTTGTATGGGAGCCCCCCTAAGGAGTGATCGGAGGGAATAGAAGTCAAAAACAAAAATGTTCCTTTTGCAAAAGTAATGGGGGTCGGTCATACATAATAACCCTCTCCGGCACTCTTTTAAAGGTCATATGCTCAGGTGTATGGAATAAACATACAAAAACCACAATATTTGTAAGGGAGCCCCCCTAAGGAGTGGTCGGAGGGAATAAGTGTCAAACGCAAAAATGTTCCCTTTGCAAAAGTAATGGGGGTCGGTCATACACATTAACCCTTTCCGGCACTCTTTTAAAGGTCATATGCTCAGGTGTATGGAATAACTAAACAAAAACCATAAAATTTGTATGGGAGCCCCCCTAAGGAGTGGTCGAAGGGAATAGGTGTCAAAGGCAAAAATGTTCCTTTTTCAAAAGTAATGGGGGTCGGTGATACATATTAACCCTTTCCGGCACTCTTTTAAAGGTCATATGCTCAGGTGTATGGAATAAATAAACAAAAACCATAAAATTTGTATGGGAGCCCCCCTAAGGAGTGGTCGGAGGGAAAAGGTGTCAAATGCAAAAATGTTCCTTTTGCAAAAGTAATGGGGGTCAGTTATACCTATGAACCCTTTCCGGCACTCTCTTAAAGGTCATATGCTCAGGTGTATGGAATAAATATACAAAAACCATAATCTTTGTAAAGGAGCCCCCCTAATTAGTGGTCGGAGGGAAAAGGTGTCAAACGCAAAAATGTTCCCTTTGCAAAAGTAATGGGGGTCGGTCATACACATTAACCCTTTCCGGCACTCTTTTAAAGGTCATATGCTCAGGTGTATGGAATAAATAAACAAAAACCATAAAATTTGTATGGGAGCCCCCCTAAGGAGTGGTCGAAGGGAATAGGTGTCAAAGGCAAAAATGCTCCTTTTGCAAAAGTAATGGGGGTCGGTGATACATATTAACCCTTTCCGGCACTCTTTTAAAGGTCATATGCTCAGGTGTATGGAATAAATAAACAAAAACCATAAAATTTGTATGGGAGCCCCCCTAAGGAGTGGTCGGAGGGAAAAGGTGTCAAATGCAAAAATGTTACTTTTGCAAAAGTAATGGGGGTCAGTTATACCTATGAACCCTTTCCGGCACTCTTTTAAAGGTCATATGCTCAGGTGTATGGAATAAATAAACAAAAACCATAAAATTTGTATGGGAGCCCCCCTAAGGAGTGGTCGGAGGGAATAGGTGTCAAAAGCAAACATTTTCCTTTTGCAAAAATAATGGAGGTCGGTCATACATATTAACCCTTTCCGGCACTCTCTTAAAGGTCATATGCTCAGGTGTATGGAATAAATATTTTGCTAAATAGTTTTTAAAAAAGATGTCATCAAAAGCGAATTGACTAATTCTACGTCTTGTGTTACGACATAGTCGAAAGTACTGTATCTTTTTTTTCATTTTTTTTTTATTTTTGTTTCTGAAAGTACATCTGTAGAATATTGTATTAAAATTTTAAGTCATTCAGAGCAAAACTAACGAAGTTACAGGAGGTTGAATGACCGTACCTCTAACTTAGTTAGTCAGTGTATAAAACTTGAAATCGATTTTACCAAATATGTAAATTTTTAAAGTCGGTGACCAGCCTACAGAACAGATCTTTTTGAAATTTGTACACATATTTTACATATAAGTAGCTCTCTAGGGACTCGAGTTTTTTTCGTCAAAAATCGTCATTTTGGCTTCAAAATGGTGCCAAAAATTGAAAAATTTAAAAATTAAAAAAAACTCGTCGTGACTAGAGAGATAAAGTAATAAACTAAAGAAAGCATTTTGATTTTTTGGTTTCAGATGATCCAGTGGTGCTGTAGGCTAGTCACCGCACAAACATTTTTTTTCGAGGCGCCTGCGGAGATCTACAATAAATCCGTTATTTCTCTCTATTTTTTTACAACAATTTTTTTAAATATTCTTCAAATGTTGCCCTTTTGTATTATAATATGTAAAATAAACCTACTGTAACAATTTTTTCTAAAAAAACTCATGAAAAAAGGTCTTTTTTAGACGAAACAAACCTTACCCCCCCCCCCCCCCCCCCCGCCCCCCCTTAACGCATTTTTATTAAAATATTAAGTAAGAAAAAGAAAAATTTATGAAAATAAAAAAAGAGGGAAAGAATTTAAGCTGAAATCAATCATAATTTGGTATGGTAGTTCGCTGTTCGTCCATTAACTTTGCAACGATCACCCGCACAATGCCTACGATTGGATGGTACTACAAAATGCCCAGTCTGATCATAGCGAAGAGTGTGTTCAACTCGACCTGGTCGCCGGACATATATATCTGTGGGAGGGCATTGGACCAAGTGATTTTGCTGTAGTACCATGATGTTTACAGTAGTATACAGGTAGTTGTCGTCGAAATTCGAGTTGAGTCATTTTCGGTTGCACTTCTCTATAAAGCTGCCAGTCATTTTGAACACAAGCATCTATCAGCCAGATAAAAATGCTAGACCACCACTTTTTTCCTCTGTATGCGATGCGGTATTGCGCTAAATTTTGGTCGAACCGGTCGACTCCGCACATATATTTGCTGTATTCCGTGATCGCACAAGGACGGGGTGCATTTATTTTGGCTCCACTTTCCTTCGAGTAACGCTGTGTCATTGATTTGAGGTTTTCACCAAGGTTAGTTGATAACATGCAGACAACATTATTGTCTTTCTATTTGATCACATGAATATCAGTGCTCTTCATCGCAATTGATTCCGAGTAACCTCTTTCCATTGATTTGAAGTTTTTTTTTGTGCACCAGTGGACAACTTGTTGGAATACGATTTTCGCGGATTGTTCCCGTGGCATTATATCCACATGATTTGAGATAAGCCATCAAAGGATAACTTGTAAAAAGATTATCAAAATAAAACTAAAACGGCACCGCTTTCAATGCATCAGGAAAGTCATCGATCATGCTGACCAAAGGAGCGGCGCATTTTCCAAACTTGGCTTCATACTCTACATTCGAGCGAGGATTCTTTCCTTGGTAAATTTCGTAGTTCACCATGTAGCCTAATGTAGTACAAAGTGACCAACTTTGAAACCAAATCGTAACGGTTTTCCTTTTATTTACATCCGTGTCTACCAAAATTGGATATCATACTTTCGTCGTAAGATAGATTTTGTGCGGCATGAAAATGTTCAGTCATTTCCGCTTTTAAATGGTCAGTAAGGGGACGTAATTTTCACAATTTTTCGGAGATTTGCGCAGTCTCTTGAAGAAGCCTTGGAGTTGTCTTCGAAGTGAAGACAACGCAAAATTTCTTGAAATCGACGCATGGTGTCACTTACAAGACTGTTGAGAATGTCCTTATCCTGACTCCACAAATTTCTGTAATTGGAGTGATAATTGTAGCTAGTAATGATTAATATACCGATAAAGGCTCAAAGCTTGCCGACTGTTATATTTGGGTTTGGTCTATTCTGTACGATCGCATATACTGCACTCTTTTGGCAAATGTATCTCAATAATGGGTCATCAAAAAACTTACCAATTTGTTGGTGCGGTAGTAAATTATGGCAATCTTCGTAATTTGCATCTGGAAAAATGGAAACAAGAGATGACGAATTATTTTTCACCCATTCTAAAGTTGTTTCCTTGTTCCCTGGTGGCAATGCAACATTTGAAGGTTTTGGCTGCACTTTACGACAGACGGTTATGCGCCAGATAAATAAGTAAGTAGGTAACCTCATTATACAATTTTTTTGTTGGAGGAAAAGAATTTTTCTGAAAAATCTTCCATGTGGATTCGCCTTTTGTAGTCTCCTAAGCATAGGTAGGTTTTGACCGTAGCTTTTGCACGCAAAGAAAAAAAAAATTTATTGCCAGTTTGCCGCAAACGAACTTCGTTTGAAGTGCTTGGCATCATTATTTGCAAACGTTTCAACAGTTGTCATAATAATAGTCAGTTGTGAGAAACGCGTCATTTAGTTGCAGGTAATTAATTTCGTTTGTTATGCACGCGAATGATTTTTAAATTGCAGCAATTGTTTTTCCCTTCGTTGTATAAACACAACGCTTATAATTCAGAGTTACGGTTGATCCTCTATTTTTTGATTTGTGTCATCGACCATAATAACGGGCAAATCTTCGACATTTGGAGCTGAAGAATTTAGGATTTAAATAAATAAAATAATGGATAAAATAATTTTGTTTTTAGCATGCCTCCAATTTCATCTTCTTCATCAAAATTTCGTAAATGCCGTCCACTAGCCATTACAACTTCACAGCCACCTTTTAGCTGAGCCGGGCAAACATTATCTGAGATGCCTCTTGATTCGCCTTCAGCATCATCTTCGCCAGATATGTTGCCATTTATAGGAGGCTTGATGTAAATGGCAGTAGGTAGATCTTCTGATTTTGATCTTCTGTAGTAGCTGATTTTGATCTTCTGCTTTATCTAGCTCTTGAATGTAGTCAAGAATTTGTTGCAGCGCTAGGCATCTAAAAATGGTAAAATATATAAAATGACAGCAAAATATAGATATATATACATATATTAAAAAACAGCTTTAAAAACACATAATACGCGACGCAAAATGCGAAACAGCACAGAAAATCACTTGAAACGCAAAAAATAAACATGTACCCTAGGCGACCCACGATTACCATATCGTCTTCTATCGTTTTATTTAACGCCTTAGATTTTTTTTATAAAACTTTCTGTGCATTTCATAGTTTATTTCATTAACTATCGATTGGTATAAGTATTATTGAAATCGGTCGAAAAATAAGGAATTTATGTGAGTACTTACCGATGTCCCATACCGGAAAACAGAATTTATTATCTTTGGTTTCTGTCACCTCACTTTGACATGCGATTACTTCGCTAATTGAACTCAGAATAACACAAACTTACACTTATTGGCAAGCTACAAATGTTGCGCGTAAAATAACGTTTTTCGTTTGTAGTTTCTTTATGTTGCTTTCGAGTTATCCATGTAAATGTAACGGCACATTTTGCATTGCCATATGGCAATCGTGGATTAATTCGGCTTAACATAAGCGTTATTAATACGTGCGCATGCTCCGACAGAAGACAAGGACGATGAGACAAAAGAAAGCGTCTACTTTGAAGACGCTTATAAGCGCTGCCCCTGTTATGACAGGGACTATATGATTGTAACACCACACGCAAAGAAAAAAACGTTTATCGCCAGTTTGCCGCAAACGAACTTCGTTTGTCGTGCTTGAAATCGTTATTTGCAAACGTTTCAACAGTTGTCATAATACTAGTCAGTTGCGAGAAACGCGTCATTTAGTTGCAGGAAATTAATTTCGTTTGTCATAAACGCGTGTGATTTTTAAATTGCAGCAATTGAAGAATTTGTTTTTCCCAACTGAAAACTTCGTTTGTTTTTCCCTTCGTTGTATAAACACAACACTTATAATTCAGAGTAACTTTATAGACAAACTGTTATATAAAAGCAAATTGGTAATTTGCTAAATACGCGGACGGATATATCAACAGAGGTGCGATGAGGACATCCCATAACAAGACGGACGGACATAGGGGGAAAGGCAATTTATATAATAAATACCATTGCGAAATAGCTTGCGGTGTATATCTATATATCTATATATTCAAGCATCTCAATATTCATAAAGCAACTTGGCTGTCTCCCGATCAAAAGACGCGCAACCAAATTGATCACGTTTTGATTGACGGAAGGCACTCTTCTAGTGTTTTAGATGTACGCACGATCCGTGGTGCCAATATAGACTCGGATCCATTATCTTGTCGCAGCCAAGATCCGTACACGCCTGTGCGCAACCAAGAATGCGCGCAATCCAGCACAGAGAAAGCTAGACGTCGAAAAGCTGCAATCAAAGCAAACAGCCGAAGACTTCGCTACTCGACTCTCACTCCTGCTTCAAGAAAGCACTCCTCCGATCGACGATATATGCGCGCAGTGGAATCACATTTCCCACTCTATGCGTACGGCTGCCGAAGAGGTGATAGGCTATCACCGCCCTCGCCGAAACCAGTGGCACGACCAAGAGTGTCGCGACGCCACTGCAGAAAAAGATGCCGCCTACAAAGCAACCCTGCAGTCGGTTTTAACGCGTGCTGCTAAGGAGCGATACAAAGAGAAGAGGAGGGAAGAGAGACGCATTTTCAGGCGAAAGAAAAGGAAAGCGGAAATGCGTGAGTGCGAGAAAATTGAGATGCATGGTGACAGGAATGAGGTCCGAAAATTTTTCGAAAAAATAAGACGCCTGGCCGATGGTTTCAAGACCGGGGCCTCTTCCTGCAAGGATGAAAATGGGAATCTAGTGACAGATATCCATAGTACACTGATGATGTGGAGGGAACACTTCTCTAGGCTTCTGAATGGCGACGACGACAACAATCCCGCCAATAGAGATGATATCCCGGAATCCCAAGTTTTGGACGACAGCGCTGAAGTTCCGCTGCCCGGCCATAGTGAAGTCTTGAAAGCTATAGCTCGGCTTAAAAACAACAAAGCCGCAGGAGCCGATGGCTTACCTGCTGAGCTCTTCAAGAATGGAGGCGAAGCTCTATTTAAATGCATTCATGAGCTTCTATGCAGAATATGGTCGGAAGAATGCATTCCAAACGATTGGAACCTCAGTGTGCTCTGCCCAATCCACAAGAAAGGCGATCCCACAATTTGCGCCAACTACCGTGGGATAAGCCTTCTTAATATCGCATATAAGGTCCTGTCGAGCGTACTATGTGAAAGACTGAAGCCCATTGTAAACCAGTTGATTGGACCTTATCAGTGTGGCTTCAGACCTGGCAAATCCACCATAGACCAGATATTTACGCTACGACAAATCTTGGAGAAGACCCTAGAAAAACAAATCGACACGCACCATCTTTTTGAAGATTATAAAGCCGCCTTTGACAGTCCAATAAGGAATCATCTATACTCCACCATGTCTGAATTTGATATTCCTGCAAAGCTCATCCGTCTTTGCAGAATGACACTAAGCAACACCAGCAGCACAGTTAAGATTGGGAAGGATCTCACTCCTCCATTCGATACCAAACGAGGTTTCAGACAAGGTGATTCCTTATCGTGCGACTTTTTCAACCTAATGATGGAGAAGATCATCCGAGCTGCTGATTTGAGACGCAGTGGCGCTATATTCTACAAAAGTATTATGCTGCTGGCGTATGCTAATGATATCGACATCATTGGCCATAATACGCGCGAAGTCAGTGCAGCATTTTCCAGATTAGCGAAAGAGTCGAGTCGAATGGGACTTGCAGTGAATGCAGATAAAACGAAATACCTAGTGTCAACAAATAAACAGTCCCAGCGTCTTGGAAACCACGTCACTGTTGACAACATCTCCTTCGAGGTCGTTAAGAACTTCGTCTACCTGGTATCCAGCGTAAACTCTTTCAACGATGTCAGTATTGAGATAAAGCGAAGGATAACTCTTGCCAACAGGTGTTACTTTAGGCTGAGTAGGCAATTGAGAAGTATAGCCCCCTCTCGACGAACAAAACTCACGCTCTATAAGTCATTTATCATGCCCGTCCTATTGTATGCAGCACAAACCTGGGCGTTGAGCAGTTCTGATGAAAAGACTTTGGGAGCCTTCGAGAGAAAGATCCTTCGTAAGATCTTCGGTCCTATCTGCGTCAATGGCGAGTACCAAATTCGATGGAACCACGAGCTGTATGAGCTGTACGCTGACATTGACATAGTTAAGCGAATTAAAATCGAGCGGCTTCGCTGGCTAGGTCATGTTGAGCGAATGGAAAACGACGCTCCAGCGAAAAAAATATTCGATTCGGTGCCTGGTGGTGGTCAACCCAGAAGAAGACGCCCACATCTTTGTTGGAAGGATCAGGTGTTGGATGACCTGACCACGCTTGGTGTTCCCAACTGGCGCCAGCAAGCGCAAAACAGAAATGGCTGGCGCAATTTCTTATACGAGGCCAAAACTGACTTACCGTTGTAAGCGCCAGATAAGTAAGTAAGTAAGTAAGTATATCTATATATAAAAGATATATTTTTAAATTGACAACTGAATATTCGTTCGTGGCAAATACAACTCGCAAACGAAGTGTAGTTGGCGAATTAATTAATTGCGGTAAACGAAAAATGTCTATGCGTGTGATGTTAGTGCATTGATATCAAAATTTAACGACCTTCAAAATAATTTTGCCATCATTCGCAAGATGGGACCTTCGTCTCTAAGATTAAATGCTAATCCTCGTTCCTCCTGAGTGCAATGTATGTAGTATTGCCAGATCAATTTTATATTCCTAAGTATCAAATATTTATAAAAGGATTTTACACAAAATAAATGAATAGTGTTAATATATTATTTAAGACCTGAACCTAAGACAAGTCTTAATATTTATGAGTTTAATTCAAGCAATTTGAAAAATTTCCCTTAATCTCCAGTTCAACTCAATCAAGTATCAAGCAAAAACAAATCCCAGAATTGGTTTTTTTATTTGTAAACTTTTGTTTTCCTTATTTTTTTATTATTTTTTAATTTTTTTATTTTTTGAACCCTTTTTTTAACACACAAAACAGTAGCAAATAAAATAATTAACTCAACCAAATTCTAGTGTATAGCGGTAAGAGCCAATTTCCACCAATAACTACAACAAAACAAATGAATTTTCCCTCATTTTTACTCTGTCTATCGTTGTCTGTCTGTCGCTTTTCCACACTCCACACTCCACACTTCAATTCATTTCACGTACAAATAATAATCACCCTGTGCGCTAATTGAATGCGACAGACACAAAACACAAAAAGGCAATGCAGCCAGAGTTGCCGCATTCTCGTTCAAAAAGACAAAAGCACAAGAATGTCGACATTCACAATTAAAAAAAAAAAAATGGAGGAAAATAATATAGCGCCAAATTGTATAGCTTCGTATATATTCAGCATAGCTTTGCAAGCAGCTCACCCTGTTGATGTTGATGTTTACGAGTATGTCCCTGAAGCCAAATGCGTCGCAACAAAACTTTTCAACCCCGCCAATTTTCACATAATAACCCTTGAAATGAGTTTAATTTGTGCGCGCTTCAAAGTGTCGGCGGCGATATGGGTTGGCCACCCATTTTAGAGAAGGATTTTGTTGTTTTTTGAAAATATTTATTTTTTTTTTACTCGCTTTTGCCAGGCAACAAAAGAAGTAGCAAAAATATAATTTCCGTTTTTATGCTGCTTCTCATCCAAAATAAAAAAACAACAAAAATAAAGAAAAGTGCTACCAACTGGCGGATATAACATAAAAGAAAAGAAGAATGAAAAAATAAAGCTTACGTTGCTTTGGTAACGAGGATAATAACCAGGATGCAGCGCAGCGAATGCGAAGTTGTTGCTTATGTTGATGTTGTTGTTGCTGTTGCCCCATAGATGGCGCTCAAAATTAATAATCGGTTTATTATTTTACGTCTTCTTATTGTTAACTTGTTCTATTCTATAATTTTTTTGTTTTTTTTTTCTCTAGCTCCGGCTTTATTCGTTTTCATATTGTTTAATTTTTTATAACTTGGAATTTGGTTATTTTCGTCTTTCGTCTTTGTTGGCGCAGGTGAATGGGTAGCTGCACAACAACCAGTCAGTCGTAAGTGGGTATAACTTTTTGGAACAACTGAGACGAAACGAATTTTTAATGGAAGCGATTTGATTGCGTTTTCTTTTCAATTGTTTGTCGTTTTGTTGTAAGTACTTAGCAAAAAACGAAAAGTTCGAAGAAAAAAATAAATTCTTGTCAAAAGCAGCATTTTTTCGTCGTTATTAACAGATATAATAAGGGCGATAAGATTGGATAAATAATAATGCCTTTATAATAAGGCATATTCTGAAGTTTTAAAAATTCGCAGTAGCCTACCTTTTTTAACATCAATAAAGCATTTTCCGTTACCGTGACTGCTAATTTTCTCTGTTAATTTCATATTCTTAATAAGAGCTCAAGATGATTATAAATATTTATATGAACAAATTGGAATACTTTTCAATTATAAAAAGATGAAAATGCTTGAACAAGTTAAGAAATTCATTTAAGGATAAACCGAAAACTTAAAGAATACATTTGAGAAATGAATATACAGGATTTTCCAATAGGGACTTGACAACTGGGAATTAAATTTCTGAACGTACCCTTTCACTAATCATCAAACCGTCACTGTCAATTTATTCAGTAAACTCAACATTTTTATCATGGTACAGTAACAAACGAACAACGTCTGCAAATTATAAAAATTTACATCCGAAATCCGGAGTCGGTGATCGGAACTTTGAGAGTATTAACTGCAATTTTCGGTCGTAATTCTCGCCCTAGTAGACAGACAATAACAAGTTTAGTGAAAAAATTTAAGTCTACATAGTCGTTGTGTGATGTTGCCGTGCAAGTGAAATAACGGGTTGGTCGAAGTGTCGAAAGTATCTCTGCCGTTCAGGCGTCCGTAGCAAACGATACAAAACAGTCAATTCTACGGCGTTCTCAAAAATTGGGCATCGCCCAGACTACTTTATAGCGAATTTTGCGTAAGGATCTTGGTTTACACCCATACAAGATCAAGCTGACTCAAGAATTGAAGCCGATGGTCCATTTAAAGCGACGTACGTTCTCCGATTGGGTTCTGGAAAAGATGCGACAAGATGATGAATCAGTGGCGTTCCTAGGCTTGGTGACACCTGGGGCGGATACTCATGGTGTCACCCCTATAAAAAATTTCTAAATGCAAAAAGAAATCAATTCGATGAGATTAAGTGTTTTTATTACTCTCTTTATCTTCTGCGAAAAAAAAAATATGACAAACAATAAGAATTTGAAAAAACCAGAACAAAAATATAATATTTTCAGGTGTCTACATTAAGACTGGTCAAATTTTTTATCGATCAAGCGTATAGCAGAAACGTAATCTATGATGAATTCTGAGAAAACTTCCCCAAGAAACCATAGGTCTAAAATCAATCCCAATATCAAGCATATTGAGGTCAAAATTTGTCTATGGATTTCATAGTTTTTTATAAAAATACTGTAGAATAGTCAAAAAATGGCAGCGTATATCATTGATTTTGGGCTTGTTGAAAAGGAAATGTTGCCAGTTCTCCGAATCTGAATTTATTTGAAAAATATTTTTTCTTTTAAACCAAATTTTGCCAGCGTGATATTTAAAAATTGCCAAAAATGTAAAAATCATAGTAGAAACGTTTTGATAATTTTTCATTTTACATTTGAATTCTTCATTTTTACTATTTTATTACATTCTTCACATTTTAGTATTTAAAAAGTAAACAAAACTGGAAGTAATAACCTAAGCTATACGAGTTCTTTCATACAAAAAATTTATCTCTTGACGATTTGGTTGGAATTTGTTGCGATGGAGAAGTAAGCAATACTGGTACCGTAATGGCATTCTACGAAGGTTCGAAATTGCTCTAGAAAAATCATTACATTGGTTTGTTTGCTTGCTGCATTTTAATGAACTACCTTTTCGCCACTTGTTTGGTGCATTGGAAAAGTCGACTACAAGCGGACCTAGAACTGCTAGCGGGATTTGACAAAATTAATTGAAACCTGTGAACGTTACAGGTAGTTTTATACTAATTTTAAAATAATTGGACTTTATTTTATGTCAACCCACTTTTTGTTATAGATTGTATCTGATTTTCAACCCATTTTGTTTGGAAATATGCCTCTACCGTTAAATACTAAAGGCGAACACGGTCTTTCTATAGATGTGAAGAATCTGTATCGACTAACAAGGGCGTAGGCAGGATGAATATTAGGGGGGGGGACAAGACCTTATAAATTTCTTTTTACCATATCTTTCATATCTTTATCATATCTTGTTACCATATCTAGCTTCTAGCATATCTATAAAAAAGGAATTAAATATAGAAACTACTTTCAAAGCCATCGATTAAACAGAAAATCTCAGGCAACTGCCCCCTTCCACCTATGGCTACGCCCTTATCGACTTGCCAAAGCTGTGTCTGAAGGTTTCTGTCCCGCAGATTTAGCCAGCATGAAACCCGGGCAAATAGTTCATTCTCGTTGGCTGACCAAAGCTAGTAGACTATTGCGACTATACGTAACTACAAATTTGCCATAAACCAACTTAAAAACTCTAGCAAAATATATTATGAAAGTTTATGTACCAATGTACTTTAATGTAAAGTATTATAGTTCTGTTGTCTACGGCAGTGCACTGTTAGCAAAATTTATACGGTCAACGCAATATTTGCCACCAAACCTTAGGGATATTGTAAACGCAGCAGTTCAAAATAATGTCTATTTCGGTCATCCAGAGAATGTTTTATTGGCAATGCTCTTTGATGATAGAAAACCGGTTCGCGAAAGAGCAATCAAGAATAGCAATTTTGTATTATCGAGATAAGCTTTATGATCCAACAGTATTAAGGACTTTTAAAAAGCATAGCATTAATATTGATTGCTCAGACTATGTTGATTTGATAAACATAGATGATGACAGCATTTAATCCGAACCTCCATTCACCGCAAACATTCCATACGAGCACATGCTAAGTTATCTAGAGTTTGAAGATCCGCCGCTGCCAGACCCACAAATTCCATCGCATATTCAGGGAACTGAGCGATTTGTTCAGTTACTTTCAAGTGTTTCGCGACGCGTAATTGAAAAAAAATCGAAACGTTGTTATGGCAGTAGCTGCAAAAAGTCGCCCTAAAATACCCCGCATTGAGAGCAAGCCCCGCATTGAGATTTTTTGTAAATTTAAATCGTTTTATTTTTGACAATATTAAAATATTAGACTGGCAATATTTGGTTTAAAAGAAAAAATATATTTAAAATTAATTCAGTTTCGGAGGGCAGGGCAAAATTTTCTTTTCAACAAGTCCAAAATCAATGATATACGCTGCCATTTTTGGACTATTCGTCAGAATTTCTATTTAAACTATACAGTTGTTTTTTTAATTCATATACAAGTTTTGACCTCGATATGTGCGATATTGGGATTGATTTTAGACCTATGGTTTCTTGGAGAAATTTTCTAAGAATTCATCATAGATTACATTTCTGTTATACGCACTTTTGGTTTTTTCTCATCCGAACAAATTGACCCGCCCTAGTCTTCATATTTAGATATGTAGGCATAAGGTAAAAAAGAAAACTTATTAACTTCGCAGTCTTAAAAACTGACGGAACAAAAAAAATTACATTTTCAGGTACATATTTGTATATGTAGGTATAAGGTTAAACAAATAAATCTTATTAATGGCGTTGTCTTGAAAACTAACTTTTCTTACTTTAAGAGCTGAAAAATTTGCAATAACCTCATCGAAATCAATATTACTTGCAAGCTCGTTTTCAATGGATAAAATAGCAAGATCGGAAAGCCTTGCCTGTCCCATGGAAGACCTTAAATAAGTCTTAATTAATTTTAGCTTGGAAAAACTGCTTTCGCATGAAGCTGCTGATACACAATGTGTTAGAAATAATTTCAATGCGACAAAATGGGACGCATATTTTTTAACGTTTGAGAAATTAAAAAAAATATCGAAATGGTGTCACCCCTAAAATGGTGGTACCCGGGGCGGACCGCCCTCCCCTCCCTAGGAAGGCCACTGTGATGAATTTCACATGTGTTTCATGAATCACCACTTCAACCACAATAAATAACTGTTTGGTGCGGTTTGCATGCCGGCGGCGTCATTGGACCATATTTTTTCGTCGACGATAACGATCATAATGTTACTGTGAATGACCATCGTTATCGCGCCATGATTACCGATTATTTTTGACCCAAATTGGAAGATATGGACTTGGACGACACATGGTTCCAACGGGACGGTGCCACAAGCCACACAGCACAGTTACAATCGATTTATTGAAGAGTAAGTTTGATGAGCGTGTTATCTCAATAAATGGGCCAGTCGATTGGCCGCCTCGTTCGTGCGATTTAACGCCTCTAGACTATTTTCTTTGGGGATACGTCAAGTTATTGATCTATGCCAACAAGCCGACGACTTTGGAAGAGTTCAAAGCCAACATTGAACGCGAAATAGCGGCTGTTTCGGCCGAAATGTGTGGCCGAGTCATCGAAAATTGGGTTCAACGATACGTGCCCGCGCACAGTGCAATTTTTTCGATTTTAGGATAACATTTGGGTTTTTTTTTAAAATTTTATAAAAAAATAGTTTCATTCGTCAGATTATAAAACATTATTATGAATGTGATATCAGAAACTTGATGTATTGTATGGTTTTTTTTACAAAATTCGTCAAAGTGGAAACATTTTTAACAAAAATAAGCTCAATAAAACCCAACAAAAGAGAGTAATTTTTAAACAATAATAACTTCGAGCACAAAGTATGTATATTTCAAGATTTTGTTTCTTGGATTTTTTTTATGTTTTAACCGGCAATTAATTTATTATAAAATACAATAAAAAATATTAATAAATAAAAATAGAAAAATCATAGAAACATGACTGGAAATTTTTCAAGAAATGAAAATTTAAGTAAAATTTAGTAGAAAATATCTAGCAAATATAGCATAATTAAAGTCAAAGGCTATAACTATCATAAATTACAGTACTTCCTTCTGTTTCTGTAAAAACCTGCTGCTTCTAGCTGCCACTAAGGAAAACCACTTCATTTGAAAAATGTCTTAAAAATTAAATTTTGCCCTAAAACGCACTTGTTTTCAAGACGATTACAGCCGTAATTTTCAAGCTATCATCACGAAACTCGATATTTAAGCTTGTATATAAAAAATAAAAATCAAGTTAAAAAATGAGCCAAATCAGATGAAAACCACGACTACCTCCCATACAAAGTGACTTTATCAAAACGGTAAAATCTCTTCGCATTCTGCAAAAATTAATATAAGGACTTGAAATTTTGCATATGAGTTTTGATATTTAATATACACTCTAAATTTGAAATTCAACCAAATCGGATAAAAACCACGCCTACGTCCCATATAAAGTGACTTTATCAAGAAGGTAAAATCTCTTTAAATTCCACAAAAATTAATGTATGGACTTGAAATTTTGAAAAAAAAGCTTTAATGTTTAATATGCACATGAAACCACGTCTACTTACCATATAAAATGACTTAGTCAAAAAACAAAAGCGAATATTTTCCTTTAAAACTATGACGGAAATGTTTTTACAAATAAACATTTTATTGGCTGCTTAAGACTTTGAATATACTTTGGTTCGGCCCTGGGAGTATTTTAACTTCGGTCCAGTGGAGGATCATTTCTTACCATTATTATTATATATTGTTTTGTTTTTAAAATTAAAATTTTTTAATTTATTTTATTTTAAAGATACAGAATCATTTTGGGAGGTTTATGTAAAAGTGGGCGGATCACGCCCAGTTTTTGTAGTGACATTTGTAATGATGATATGAAGCTACCTACCAAATATCAATGAAATTCGCTGTACGAATCGAAAGTTATGCCATTTTAAACCATTATATACATGAATTTTATATTGGAGGTAGGCATTGACCGATCATGCGTATTTTCAACACTAAACAGCGTGTTAATAATAGTAATATACACACCAAGTTTCATTCACTTTGTTTTCTCGGTTTGTCCGTAATCGTAATTTTAGCACAGATGGACAGATGGACGATCGGACGGACAGACGGACACGGCTAAATCGACACAGGAGGTTGATCAAGAGCATAATATATGTTTGTACCGGAGATGTCTTTTTATCTGCGTTATACATGCATACTTTCCAAATAAAGAGGCCTTGTATGGGAAGAGGGCGTGGTAGTTGACCTATAATTATAATTTTTGTTCAAATTGCTTTATTTGGTATAAAAAGTATTGGTACAAAATTTCATGACTCTAACTTTTATAGTTTTTGAGATAATTGCAAATGTCATCCTAAAATTGAAAAAAGCGCACTCTGCCGCGGTGGACATATGAACGAAGTTGAGTTCCATTCATAAATGTTTTCATTGTACTTTAAGCCGATAATAAAGTTTTTGAAATATCTCAAATGGTTTGTGTTTTATTTAAAAAAATGTTGTTAAGTCCTTTATGGAAAATCCTTTGACGATGATTATTATGATGATGATGATGATGATGATGACGATGATGATGATATGAAAAATGTGCTAAGCAATCGAACCGTAAGCAATTGACATACCTTCAAATACAAACATAATACTTCTATAACTTTAAACACCGTTTTCACAAAATCACAACATTTTTGACCCAGTTGGCAGTATAACTGAAAGAGTTTTTATCCGATCGACTTGATCCCAACGGGATTTTGTAGAAAAATCGTGTCTTTATGGCACGACGTAGCCGTTTTTTTTTCATCCTTTACTTTTTTTTATTATAAATTTTTTGCTCAACATTTCACGGATGTGTTTTTTTTTTCTGTAAACGACAGCCATTTTTTTGCAAATCAATATTTTCAAAATCCCCTTTATCAAATTATGGTACATTATGTAAATTTAAGAATCTGTTTGGTTTTTTGCTCTTAGACGTTCTATTTTGTTGCAATGCTGTCAAGGCCAATGGGATCAATTTTAAGGAGCGCCATTTTTGACAGTTGACTGCGGAACAAAATTATATAAAAAAAGATATCGCTCATTTCACATTGAAGTGTAATATCAGATGTACTGACCATATCCGACTTGACTCAAATTTTTTCTTGGATTGGTTTATTGATTAGAAAACCAAATCCAAAGGTAGATTTTTAGAATCATTTTATTTTGAGACAGCATAGCTCAGTCAATTTAAATTCGATTTTCATAAATAGGTTATCACTGAAAAGGTTACTACACTAAGGGAAATAACGTATATTAACATTATCCACGCCTGAGTATATATTTCATTTAAATATTTACGTGGATAAATCAAATATTTTCCTTACAACTCGTTTTTTTCTCGTATTTAAATTTTATTTATGCCACACACTGACACACATATTCCATACAGCTGCCAAGCAGCCGCCAAGCAGCAGCAGGATCGCACTCTGTTCCTGTGCGATGCTACTGCAGTTTCTTCGCACGAGCAGTTGCCGGTCTTATAGTTCTCATTTAGTTAATGTTTCAAGGGTAATATATCATGGATATTTGGCAAATATGATTTGAGAGTGCGGTGGTGAGTGCGATGCAAGATGAATTCATGTAAGGTGGAGTGACAACTCGGTATTTTCTCAAGAATGTCACTCCACTCTACATGATTTCATCATACATCGCACTCACCATCGCACTCACAAATCATATTTTCACAAAAAGAAAATAAAATATACCACTAAATGGCGTCTGATATGGACGCAGCTCGTGGGAAATATTCAAATAAATTATTTTTCAATTTCAATATTTTTATATAAATTTTCCTTAAATGCGATAGTTTTATTTTCAAATAGTAAATATTTGCAAGATATTTAAATATATTCGTGCATAATTTTAATATATTTTTTAATAATTCTGCGTAAATATTTTAATATTTTATTTAATTAAAAAAGTATTTCAATAAATTTTAAATATTTACGTAGTCGATTTAAGTAAATGCGTTATTGGTGCAAAAATGACTCGCTTTTTGGATAAATTAAAAAATTTTTTGGATAAATTTAATATTTTTTCCATTAGTGTACGTCTACTCTAAGGGAGACTATATACCCAGTGGCCAAAAAAGGTCATGTTTGTAAATTTTTTTAAGGAAACCTAAGGGATATTTTTAAATGATATTAACCTAAAAATACACATTGAAGAGAATCTATGTTTAGTTTTTTTTTTATTAAATAAAATTTAATACCAAGGCAGATACATAATTTTTTATAGAGCGCTGTGAAAAAAAAGATGAAAAGCGGTGACCAAGATTGCTCCTCCTGAATCCATCTGAATCAAATAAACGAAAAATATTATTAAACTAGATACTTAAAACTTGTACTTGTCATAGCCGATTTTGAAAATATTGATTTTTCACAAATGGCGGTCTTCCGAACGTAAAGTAATGATTTTCGACCAAAAAATCGTAATTTTTTTGCCTAAAACTAATGAACGAAGCTACGACAACAAAAAATCTTACGAAGACGGTTCACTCCCTAGGCTATAACTTTAAGCTTCAAGCAAATGCAAATAAAAAAAAAGAGAGTTGGCTGTGCCGTGGACACACCCGTAGGTTTTGACGTGACGAAGTTTCTTGCTGTTGTTGTTAATGTTGATGTTGATGTTGATGTTACTGTTGATGTTGATGTTGATGTTGATGTTGATGTTGATGTTGATGTTGATGTTGATGTTGATGTTGATGTTGATGTTGATGTTGATGTTGATGTTGATGTTGATGTTGATGTTGATGTTGATGTTGATGTTGATGTTGATGTTGATGTTGATGTTGATGTTGATGTTGATGTTGATGTTGATGTTGATGTTGATGTTGATGTTGATGTTGATGTTGATGTTGATGTTGATGTTGATGTTGATGTTGATGTTGATGTTGATGTTGATGTTGATGTTGATGTTGATGTTAATGTTGATGTTGATGTTGATGTTGATGTTGATAATGATAATGATAATGATGTTGATGTTGATGTTGATGTTGATGTTGATGTTGATGTTGATGTTGATGTTGATGTTGATGTTGATGTTGATGTTGATGTTGATGTTGATGTTGATGTTGATGTTGATGTTGATGTTGATGTTGATGTTGATGTTGATGTTGATGTTGATGTTGATGTTGATGTTGATGTTGATGTTGATGTTGATGTTGATGTTGATGTTGATGTTGATGTTGATGTTGATGTTGATGTTGATGTTGATGTTGATGTTGATGTTAATGTTGATGTTGATGTTGATGTTGATGTTGATGTTGATGTTGATGTTGATGTTGGTGTTGGTGTTGGTGTTGGTGTTGGTGTTGGTGTTGGTGTTGGTGTTGGTGTTGGTGTTGGTGTTGGTGTTGGTGTTGGTGTTGGTGTTGGTGTTGGTGTTGGTGTTGGTGTTGGTGTTGGTGTTGGTGTTGGTGTTGGTGTTGGTGTTGGTGTTGGTGTTGGTGTTGGTGTTAGAGTTGGAGTTGTTGTTGGATTTGGAGTTGGTGCTTTCTTTTAGCTTTTTTTTTGCTTCCCCATTGGTTGTGCTCTAATTTCAATTAATCCAGCAAAAGTGATGCATACGCGTCACATTAGACGGTTCCCTGAGGGTCTTTGACATGCCGTCAATTTTTTTTTTTATTTTTGTCATATGCCCGAAGACCTCACCTTTGTTTTCGTACCTTAAAATTTACCGTTGCACTAGTAGTCACAGAGTTAAAAATCCATGCAACGTTTTTTCATGGCTGTAGCATTTTTACTGCATTATGTGATTGCATCCCTGAAATCATGACAACTAAATTTTTTTGGTAATTTAGTTGTGAAGCGTAATAACACATCCCTGCTGTTGTAAAACAACATTTACTGTAGCACTCCTCCTGAGTGAGTAATAATTCCATGCAACGATATTACATTTCTGTTTCATAAGCTGCTATATTCACGACCTGACGACGCCGGAATTTTTATTTTTATTTTTGTCGTAAAGCCATGTATAAAAACTTCATTTTCCTTTTTAAACTTTTATCGTAGGTTATATACTCCTTGAGTAAAAATTCAATGCAACGCCGCTGCATGAATGTTGCGTTATCGATCTTTGAGCGGCTCTCTCAGCGTCCCCATGATGTCAGAAATTTTTTGTCTAATTTTGTAGTGAGGGTTTCCAATAGGCCTTTATTGGCGTATTGTATTTTTAATCCTAGCACTAATACTCAGCGAGTAATAATTCCATGTAACAAATTTTCAGTTGCGTTGCTTACGCAGCTCCCACTACGTCCCTATGCCGTATTAAATTTTGTTTTTGTTTTTTTAATATAGTAAAAGAATTAACCTTTGTGGTCATAGTATTTTTTAATCATAGCTCTTATATCCAGCGAGTAACAATTCAATGAAACGAAGATGAATTTTTAAAAAATTAATTTTTCAACTTTTTTGGAAACTAGAGCAGTATTACGTAACTTCGTCACGTCAAAATTCTGCATGTATGATCCCCCTTAAGGGAAAAATATAAAACTATTGAAAAAAATTGCAGTAAGTTACCTCATTAATTGGACTTCTTCTTAAGCCGAAACTCGAAAGACTTCAAAACACTCAACATGCCCATATGAAAGGCAGATCGTTTGTTGCCTTTCTAGACATAGCAGTCCTCTCAGAACTGGAGGTGGGGGATTTTCTCGTGAGTCTCATCAATCAGACGCTATTGGGCAGGGTAGTGAAGTCAGAAATGGAAGGATGCTCTACCCGTAGGTTTGTAAGTAGGGGAACTCCGCAAGGGGGAGTCTTGTCTCCACTTATGTGGCTCGTGACGGTTGACCGACTGTTGCGTATCGTGGAGGGGGAAGGCTACAAGGTTATTACATGTGCCGATGATATCGCTCTCGTCTTTAACGGACAATTTCTTCAAACCCTCTGTCAACTCATTTAAAGAGCACTCTTAATCCTTTCGACATGGGTGTCCTCTTGTGGATTTAGCGTAAACCCAGAGAAAACATATCCAATCCTTTTACTAGGAAATACAAAATCCTCAACCTAGTACCACCGCCTCTGAATCTCACGAGGTTGCTCTTTAGTGATAGCACGAAGTACCTAGGAGTTATTCTGGATAAGAAACTTATCTGGAATGACAACATAAAGGAGCGCGTAAAAAAGGCATCTATTTGCCTGTAAAAAATCTATATGTAAGAAATGGGGGTTTTCACCCAAAATAGTACGCTGAATTTATACGGCAATTGTTCACTGGTATGGTGGAGGGCCCTCGATAAGGCAACTGCACTTCAGAAATTTGCCAAGGTTCAAAGAAGTACATGTCTCTGTATTACAGGTGCATTATCCACAACCCCAACTAATGCTCTTAATGTCATACTTCACCTTCCTCCTCTAGATATCTTTGCCAGAGAGTGTGCTAACTCAGCAGCCCTCAGACTTAGAGAATCTGGAAATTGAAAAGGTAACAGCTGCGGTCACACGGTAATTCTGAACTCGTCGGTCCCCGACAAAACATATTACTGTGTGCCTTGTTTAAATCTTGAAAAGAACTATAAACTTCTCATCCCTTCAAGGCTAGACTGGGCCTAACAAAACCCCCCTTAAAATAAACGGAATTAAAATCTTTACAGACGGATCCAAGCTTAACAGGTAAGGGGAGGAATTTACCCCCAATATCTGGAAATAGAAACTTCCTTTAGACTCCCAAGCTATTGAAGTGTCTACCAAGCGGAGATGATGTCTATATATGAAGCCGCTAAGATTCTTGGTCAAAAAGACCTTAGGGAAAAGAATATTTACATTTTCTCAGATAGTCAAGCTGCGCTTAAAGCGCTGAACTCACATTTTGATAACTCTTAAACTCTTACTGAGTGCCGCAGATCTCTTAACGAGATGGCAAGGTTATTCAGGATCCACCTCATATGGGTACCCGGTTATAGGGATATCGAGGGCAATAATCTGGCTGACGAATTGGCAAGGAAGGGTACGACCTCGAACATCCTCTTAAATGAGGATTTTATTGGTATACCCATGTCCTACTATAAACTCCAGTGCAGGAACAAATCGTTGAGTCTTGCACAAGTTAGTTGGGAACACCTTGTCACATGTAGGGTAGCTAAGCTAACGTGGCCTCGCTACGACTTAAAAAGCACTAAATCGCTACTTGAATTTAGCAGAGTAAATCTTTAAAAAATAGTAGGAATCCTCACGTGTCACTGTCTAATCGGAACACATGCTCTTCGATTAGGACTTACATCAAATGATTTTTGCAGAAGCTGCAAATTTGAAGAGGAGGTAGAAAATGTCCTGCATTTCCTCTGCGAATGTCCGGCGCTAAGTAAAAGAAATTGGCAACTCTGGGCCATCCCTTCTTAAATTGACTTGCCGAAGTGTCATGAAATCAAGCATATAATAAAATTCATCATCCGCTCGAACTGGTTTGTTGAGGAGGGATATCTCTCATAGGTTCAAAAGAGATTATGTGGTATCACAACGGGCCTGCACTGGCCTAAGTGTACGAGTCGTCTGCCGGCTCAGCCATCAAAACCTAACCTAATCCTAATATCAAAGTTTAATACCGTGCCAGCGACAGGTGCCTTAATTTTTTTTTCCATTTCAATATTTTTAATTTTTTTACGTTTTATTACCTTTCCAACGATATAAAATGAAGATGTGCTCTTGAAGGGTTCAGAAGTTATGCAATAAATTTTTATATTTTTCCCTTAAAGTAGAATAACCTTTCCAGTGATATCCTTTTTAACAAAAAACGGATTTAAATTTACTGAGCTATGTTGTATATCCTATGCTATCCTAAAATATATCCTATTTTGGCATTCGCATGGCTGTGGGTCAGCGAAAAAAAATTCTAAAAATTGATAACTTCGGATTTGGTTTTCTAAACAATAAACCAATCCAAGAAAAAAATCGGAGATGGTCAGTGCAACTGATATTACACTTCAATGTGAAATGGGCGATATATATAATTTTTTTTCATGTAGTACTAACTTCATACCTATACCTATATGAAGTAGGTAAGTTTTATACCTATGTATATGTTAAGCCAATTTTTTTTTTTTTCAACTAATAAAACAAAACCCACTTTGAAATTTGAGCGCTTATAGTGTTCAAATCCCTTAAACAATATCTTTCAAAGCTGACGGTTTTGACGGTGAATCACTAACAAAGTTTATCACATCCCTTATTTCTCCAATGAACTTCCTGGCGATAACAACATTTTTCTATGCCATCTTGAGCCATTAGATTAAGATTGTGGGCGTTGTAGTGAACAAAAATTGCTCTAGGCTCTTCTTCTTTGATGCGTCTGAAATTGACAGCCCCATCATGGCATTGACCTCTGAGCTTCTAGAGCGGGTAATTGAAACGATGATGACTACCTTCGACGATTTCAATTATTTCTTATTTATTTAATTTTGTTTTTGCGGTCGAATAAAATCCCATAAAATACTTTGAAGCAATGAAATTTGAAGAGATGTCTTGAAAAACAAAAACAAAAAAAAACTTGCTCTGCCCTACCAATGCCTTCTGCTTCATTCAGAAGTATAGCAACATTTTCTGCAGTTTGTATTTCTATGATATTTTGGTGCAAAATTTCAAGAGCTATCGCGTGTAATATCCCGTTTTGTATTTCATGGTATAAGCATTTGTGCCTGTTTTTTTGCAGCCAGAATTTGAAGTGGAGAAGTTCTACTGATCGATTTTTTAAGAATACCGTGGAATTTGAGTTTTCGTCACTACGCCGCTTCTAGCCCTTGCGTCCCTAGAATTCTCAGAGTACTGAAAACTTTCCTCAAAACTGTCAGATTGTTCATCATTTCCACTTTCTTAATTGAAGTCGATAGGTGGTGCACTGCATTAACTTTTCCACTATTTTTCAAAACATCTGCACAAGTTATGTGAAGTGAAGTCTTCTAGTGTTTTTTTTTTATTCTTTCAGCCCCATCTCTCCAATTTTCGAATCCACGTTCATTTTCTCTTCAACCGAAAGATCAGCCGACGTAAAATGTGTCATCAACTTTTTAGTGCACACGTCTGACCAGTGGAAAATTAGCCCAAAGTCTTTATCCCAAATTTTTTAATCAGCTCAACTTTTGAATTTGCCGTAAACTCTATCCAAAAAATTTTAATTTGCCGTAAATAAATAAAAGAAAAATGTCAGAAAACAACTAAATACTATAATTAAAAAAAAAAAATAATAAATATACTGCTTATCAATGTAAAACCAACCTTAAAAATGAGCATTTCCATCAATTTGTAAGTTTCATAAAAAAAAACATTTAAACAGCAAGCATTTAAAGAAAAATATTTAAAGTTTTAAAACAACACGATATATTATCAAGATTCATCCTTACTTTTTATAAAGGTTATTTTTAACAATA
The DNA here is from genome assembly GCA_943735915.1 of Pherbina coryleti. NCBI lineage: Eukaryota > Metazoa > Arthropoda > Insecta > Diptera > Sciomyzidae > Pherbina > Pherbina coryleti. Next base: position 95,276,849 of record OX030949.1, on the reverse strand, counting down.
AACCAAGAATTTTGTTCACATTTCAACAAATTCCTATAGATGTCGTTTAAACCGTAACATGTCTTTAAAGATGTTTTGGACATTGTTTCAGTAAAATCAATAAAAGCTGCAGAAGATGAAAAGTTCACATCCTACAATTTTCCGAAAATAATATTTGCCGAGACAATCACTTGACACTATGATCAAGTTCCGGTCTATCGCCCTTTGATACCGAAATTTCAGCCAAAATGCGAAAAATATGTTTTTTATATGATAGTCCGATTTCTACACTACGAAAAAAAAAACACTAAGAAACATGTCCCAAAACAAAAGTTTTCATCCCGAGTTTTATGTAATGTGATAGCTGATAGTATAAGGATGTTTTTGTGCTCACTTCCCCAAATTGCTATCAATCGTTCTTTATACCGGAATTTGAGTTCTTGGACGATAGAGACCGGAACTTGAGCATAGTTTCATTCGATTGTCTGTACAAAAAATTGTCTGTAAAAATTTAGAATGATAACTTTTCGTCTTTTACCATTTTTGTCGTTTTTACCAAGAAAACAAACTTCAAAATTGCTAATTACTCCATTCATGCAACTTAGCCGTAGGAAGGATAGGAAGAGTGGTTTTTACGATCAAAAGGATAATACGAACATTTTTTTCGGACAGTATGAAGTTGTAATTTGTCCATTTTTAAGAAAACCGCTTTTCAATTTTGACTTTTACAGCTTTCTCCTCTCGATAACATTTTCATGATCTTACTTTTTCACTTCTAAGCCATTTTATAGTATGAAGTACTATTTCAAAAACTAGTAGTATTTCAAAAACCATTCTTCTGTAAAATAATTTATCACACAATTTTTTCATTGCGGCGAATTCAGCATTCAGAAATTTTTGTGGCGAATTGAGCAAAAAATTGGGCTGAAGATTTGGGGCTTTCTCAATTGACATGAGAAGAAGTCAAATTCTGTGCATATCGTACAAACCACTTGATTGCAATTGTTCAAACCAAGCCATGGATTATCTAGTTTCCAGCGTCCTTATGAGTGAACTTTGCAAGGTGCGGGATTTTTATCTGAAAAAGTGAAATATACAACAAGATATATAACCTCACGAAAAAAATTTTATCATAATTTGCTTTTTATTATGATAGCTATGCTTTTCTAAAAAAAAGTGGTGAAGTGTTCATCCTAAAGTGATGTCTTTTTTAAAACCCAGTTCTATAATTTTTAGAAGTTCACATTCTCATTTTCCGAAGATTAATCTGCTCTACTCGCAGACTGTTGCGTTACCTTTGGTCGCTCTTGACGAAGTGTGTTACCTCAAACTCCTCGTATAAGAAACCATTCCATTTTCCAAACAGTGGAACTTAGTGTAAGCAGTTCAAAAAAAAAAAGATAGCCGACGCAACGAACGATATTGACAACTGATGATGTTCAAAAGGTTATTTCAGGTTTATAAAAATGTCTAAAGGATTTCTGACATGGGAACTGAGTTGCATGAGATGGAATTTTTTTTTTATTTTTCACTCTAATTTCAGCGTGGGTTCAAACCAGATCCACACCAGATTTTGGGAGGAGGTAGTGCCATGAACTCTACCAACACTTTTCGCCGGCGCTGTTCATTTATATCACTCTAATGTCTCTATCTATCTTTATCAAAATATAATACTTCTTTACAAATTGAGCCATTTAGTATTTAATCGTTATATGTAAAAATAAAGCCAATTAAGATAATAAGAAAAATAAATGCTAAAAGGTGCTTGAAAACAACACCAACAAATCAATTGAAAATCTCTACAACAAGCATGTCATAACACATATACACTTAAACTCACACACACACACACACACATACACACACACACCAGCTTAAACATTAATGTAAAAAAACGCGCCTAGACAGGACGTCCCCAGCCAACATTTCAGCCAGTCATTCACTCGCTCGACTGAGACTGCAGCTGAAGATTTCCAATTATCTTCATATTTTGAGCTTCATAACAACGAAATAATGAATACTTATATTAATAAATGTAATAACAAGACAACGACAAAAACATGCAATCAAATAGAATAAGATGGCAACACTGCGGATTATTTTCTTATAGCTATTATATACACGAACGCGCGCGAATATAAGACAAAAAATTAGGACTACTTATAAAGCATAAAAGGACAAACAGATGAAAAAAACTCCAATTTGGTTGGTCTGAGAGGGTAGCAAAACTAAGGAGAAGTTGAGCTGCCAACCAGAGACTAGCAAGCAAATGAAAGAAAATTGAAGCAAATAGAAAAAAAAACACCAGCGAGTGTGAATATTATTGAAAAATATGTGTAGAAAAACTAGAAACACGATACAGATGGCTGAAAGCCGCCAGAGCAACAGAGATAGCAATGTTCATGCGGTCATAAGCAGGAGAATTGAAAGCAAGCAATTCCCCTTACTGTGAGAGCTATTGAAGAGATGAGCACCAAAGCGACTATTCACCTCAACTTACCACACCAGCAACAATTTACACCAACTTGTTTCAGTTTCAACAATAAACCTGCAAAAAGTGGGCGTTACCCTCAAAAACTTATTTCTTTCCCGACTCTCAGCGAAGCACAAAGAAAATCAGACAATGAATGTACAAAAAAACAAAAAAAAAAACTAGGAACTCTTAACTAAGCGCTGTTTATACGACAGTGAGGCCAACTAACAGTTAATTGATTTAGTTCTTTGAACAAGAGAGAGAGAGAGATAGTGAAAGAGTACGTTCCAATACGTGTTAAAGCAGAGCAGCTACTTAAAACTCCACAGCCAAATAAATAAAAATGGTGCACAAAGTCAGCTGAAAAGAGCGCAATTCAGCTGTTGCCATCTCACTCGCAGCACCCATTTAATGGAGCCAAAGTTGAAAAACTGGTTTAGCAGCCGAAATCATCGCCACCAACAGCAGCAGCACTAGCACCAGCACCGGTGCAAGGAACACGTCAAGCATGTTGAGTGTGTGCATGTGTGTGTGTGCACGAGCCAACCGAGATTTTCAACGTTTGCCACTCAATTCAGTTGTAGACCAGTCGTGATCTTGTTAAGACGTATTTTGGGTTTAACGCCGTGCGTCGTGTTTTTTAAAGAGAGCAAAGTAAGAAGAAAAAAAAACCAAAATATTTATATATAACTGTGTATAACTTGCTTGAGTAAAAATAACGTGTTTAAAAAACAATGAATGCGAATTAGTTGTGGACCGCAGCATAATGAATAAACTAATTAAGTGATAAATTAATTATTTGGCAGAACGAATAAAAAAGTTTTCGTGCACAATAAATGTTGCCATTTTTAACTGTGTACTTGTGCTTTTTTCTCTTAAGAAAATGCATTTTAACTAAAATAAAGAAATAAAAAAAAAAACAAAATATTGCATTGAAGACACCCTGTTTTGAAAATCATAAATTATTCTCAAACATTTCCACAACATTCTCTGCAATCCGCTGAACATTTACTTTATGTTAAAACTGTCATCAGGAATGACTGTTACGGGTTTACGTACCGCTATGACAAGCCCGACGGTACCGCCGCAAACCGCCACCGCCATGACTGCCACCACCACAGTCGTTGTCAGTCCCAGCAGCGGTAACAATCATCACAATAGCAACAGCAGCAGCAACAACAGCAATGGAAGCAACAATCTCGCCAGCAATCAGCAACATCATAATAACAACAGCAACAGCGTTACTATGACACCCACTTCGCCCTCTGCTCTACTACTTGCACATCATCAACATCAGCTGCAGCAACATTTGCATCCGCATCATCAGCATCAGCTGCAGCTGCACAAATCTAGCTCGCGGCTAAGCAACTTTAGCGTCGCCTCTTTGCTGGCGGACACTAGACAGCCAACGCGTTCGCCCTCGCACACTCCCGAAAACCCACAGCAGCAGCAGCAGCCGCCACAGCTGGCACCGACGAATCTCTCCTCGACTCCCTCTTCGACTACTTCACCCGGGTCGCAGGGCTCTTCACCCGCCTCGCCGCCTGCAGCCGTCAACAACCAACACACGCATTTTCATCCTGCAGCCGTGGCGCATCATGCGCATCTTCTGCATGCCGCACATGCTGCGGCAGCAGCGGCCCATGCTCAACAGCAACATGCCGCCGCGATGGCAGCCGCTGTTGCCGCTAATGGTGGTGGCTCAGCGCCCTCTTCACACCTGAATCTGCCCAATCATCATCAGCATCAGCATCAGCAGCAGCATCATCATCACCATCATCATCACATCCGCCATCCAAGTTTGTCGCCGCTTAGCAGCCATATGACCGCGAGCACTCATCCGGGCACGCCTGACAATCCGGCGGCCACACCACCTGCCTCAGCCAGCTCGACGCCTTCGTCGACGCCCGCCACAACGGTGACCGCCACCGCTACCATTAGCACACCTACCTCGGCGCTAACTAAACATGAACGTCACACGCCCACCGGCAGTTCGGCGGACTCGGAGCTGGACTATGATGATGATTTGGCGGATCATGAGCGCGACGAGGAAGAAGAAGATTCGATTGTGGACATTGAGGACATGAATGCCGATGACTCGCCGCGCTCAACGCCGGATGGCCTTGAGTGCAGTAAATCACCGGAGGGGCACCTATCGATGCCTTCGTCGCCGCATATTTTGTCGTCAGCCGCCTTGGCCGCTTCGGGTCATGTGCCCATACGACCGACGCCGTTCAGCGCCTTGGCTGCAGCAGCAGTGGCTTGGGGTGGCATTGGTGGCGGTGTGCCATGGCCGGGTGCACGTCAGATGCCGCCCTTTGGGCCGCCTGGATTATTTCCCGGTCAAGGATTCGGTGGTGGAGGTAAGTTCAGTTTTTCATTCTACGTTGCTTAGTTAAAAAAAAAGTGCAGAAACATATTTCCCGACGGTGTCGGCAGGTCTTACGCAGTTTTTTTTTTTTTTTTAACCCTCTAACGCATGATTTCTGCATGCGAAACGCTCACTTTTACAATTGAAGCACCAAGAGCAACAACCGGATAACTCCACTTTTTAAAATTTTGAGATAAATAGAAAAAACATCATAAAAATAAAGAAACCGAATTTTTGAAAAATTTTCATTTATTTTCGAAAGAAAAACTTAAAAACATATTCATTATGTTGAAGAAAAATAAAAAATAAAGATTTTGTCATTAAAAAAACGAATAATGAAGTTGTGGATTTAACCGGTTTTTACACCGCTTTCGGTGACAATTAATTCAGACCCTCGTTGTCGTCATCATATTCTGAATTTTCACCTTCTTGTTGTTACTGCTGTAATTCAAGTCTATTATGAAAGTGCATATCCGCTGGAGCAATATACTTTTTAGCCAAAGTAATGACATCTTCATACTTTTTTGTGATGAGGGGAAGGCTGCGTCTGTATAGACAATTTGGTTTGAAAGGGTCGCCTTGCACATTTGCTTTTATTTCTATTTCGTAAGTCGTTAATGTCCCATGATAAGTAATGGAAGCTGATATAGAAGTAATATTTCCTTCCTTGGCATAAGCAAATCTTCGGTATTTTGAAATGGTCCATTTAATCTTTTCTTTGTTGGTCACAGTTTTCTTGTAGAATGGACCCAAGCTGGCCTTAAAATCAAATATCTCGTTATTGATCACTGATATGACATTAATTTTTTTTTTCCTGAATATGAGGCAAAGCAACAATACCGGGTAAAAATCGAAAAAAATAATGGTTTACCTTTTTGAAGAAGTAAAGTTTCATATGTAAAAATAAAAAAATTGCATCGCATACTCTCATATAAAAGCACCGTTTGTTTGCCTATGAAAAGCTTATTTAGTGCGGTGCGAAAACAGTACAACTCCAGGAGTTGTCCTACTTTTGCTCCGTTTGTAAATCAAAAAGAATTTCAAAACTGCTTTTGATTACTATATAGTCAAGATCATGCATTTTCATTACACCGACCTACGCTGGATTTTTTTCTTTAAATATCTGCATCAAAAAACGATTTTTGAAAAAAAGTGGAGTTATCCGGTTGTTGCTCTTGGTGCTTCAATTACAACTGACAGTAATTACAAAATGCGCCAAGCTAGAAAAAATTTCCGTTGCAAAAAATGTTACCCGAATTGCGTACAACCGATATATAATCTATGATTTGACTTCTGAATTTGGAAAAAAAGGTCTTCAGTTCTAGATTTGAATACAAAGTAAGTGTGCCTAAAGGCATTGTTATGCAGTAGAGCGTTAATTTGAAACAACAAACTGCTTAAAATTCACAAGTTTGACTTAGTAAACGATAATGCTCTTGTAACGTATTGGGCGTTATTCTTTTGCAGGAGTTTTAAAAACAATTGTGGCACTAAGTATTGATAACCCGAAAAGTGGTCTACTAAAATTCTTTAAGTTTGAATAATAAAAAACTATTTTCAAATAATTTCAAATTTTCTTCAAATGCATCAAAAAATGTTTTTTTTTTAAAAATTGGGCATTAATTTTTTATGTCCATTAAATACGGTCTACCTAACAACCATTAGGTTTGCCACTGAAAAAGCTTTAGTTTTAAAGCGTTATGAAATATTTTCAAAGTTTACTTTATTCTTTAGAGAAATCCAGACGTTTATGTTGTATGTCCTGAAAAAAACGGTCTAGTTAAAATTTATAAATTTTGACGAATAAAAAACAATGTCTTTTGAATCGTTTTCAAATCTTTTCCATCTACGCTTAAATTAACCGAAATATTATTTATTGCGAACTTCGAGAAAAAACCTGGGCATTCATTTTGTGTGTCCCAAAAACAAAAAAAAAAATTGGTTTATTTATCTTAATTCTTCAATTATGACCAATAATTTTATTTAATCTAATAATTTTTCTTAAGCATTTACAATTCTCTTCATTCTTCTGCCAAAACTTCTGGAAATCTTTTTCGAGGAAAAATCGGGGCATGCATATTTTAAAAAGAATAAAACGGTCTATTTCTTGTGTTAGACGAATGAAAAAGACATTTTTTTAAAGCTTTTTTAATCTCTTTCACATCTTTGAGAAATTGTTTTAGAAGATTTCAAATTAAAGTTGTGCGATTATTTTTCAGATAACCAAAAAATCGGTCTCTTTTTTTTAAATATTTAAGTGCTTACTTATTTATAGAAATTTTTTATTTATTTTTATTTATAAATAGAAGAAAGAAAGAAGCAGGAAACGTTCAAAATTAAACTGTAATTAAACAAAATTAATTTCAAAATTCGAGCCTACATGGCGTTCATTGAGGCGCGAAATTAAGCTTGAATTTGTGTGTGCGCATACTTTTAGGTCTCCCCTCAACCACTCAAAACATCCAGAACTGACTCATATAAACTGCCTGAGTCCAAATTATTGATTAAACGCTCACCATTTGCGTTGCGCTTTATTTGAAGCAATGGACGTTCAGTCATTGGAGACGGTCACTTGGTCGTTCGGTTAATGTCTGCGCAATTACATTGCTGTGAATTGTTATTGTTCAAAATTGTTAGTGTTCTCTTTGTTTGGCTTTATTCGGTTCGCAACACAAATAAGTGGGCGCTTGTGTCGCATTTGCTGTTTACCACAAAATGTGGCAATTGAAGTAGTAGCAGCAGCAGCATGTAGACGAAATGCGTGCAATTATCGTGTTAAATAAAATGGTTTTTGATTGTTTTAAACAATTTCAATTATATCAGCTTTAACTGCTGCAGGCGGTTGTTTGCTCTTCAATCGCTTTGTCGTTGTTGTAATTGCAGGCAATTGTTATTGTAATGAATTGACTAAATTTATTTGGAGAGTGGGTGGCTAAAGTGATGGTGTGTGTGTGTGTGAAATAAGCACCCTCCTTCCGGTTGTTGACAATTGGCCAGACTAGACAAATTTCCGTGTGGAATTGTTTTAGTAAAAAAAAAAAAAAAAATTTCAGTTGCTCAAATATTTTCAATCTTATATTTATAAAGCTAAGATCCGGTTTGTTTTATTATGTTTGACGAAGAATAGTAAACTCACTGAGGCGTAATTGTTTGTGGAATGCATTTTTGAAAATGGTCTTTAACCCTTCATTACATGATTTTTTTCTCCCTGAGTATAAAAATATTTTATGTCTTTATTTGTGATTGGAGAGGTTTAGAGAATGTATAAACGAAATTTGGATGCTCTGCAATGAATAGGAGCGAAGTTACGCAACATTGCATATGTGCAATTTCATGCAGGCAAGCAATAAAAATTAGTATATGATGGTGTATATAATAATTTTTATTTATTTGTATTTTACATTTTTGAAATGGAATTATATGCTTTTAATAACTGAAACTAAGATATATTTCCCAGTTTTTTATATAGTCAATTTAAATTGACAATTTTAAACAAAGGAAAATATAAAACACTGATTTGCAAAGTCACAAGGATTTTGTTTCTTAATTTGAAGCTCATTGTATAAGAATTCAATAAATAAGTAGATAATCTAGTAGATTGATTCTATTTTGATATATTATTAAAACTTACTATTTTCTAAACTATTGAGCAGCTAACATGAGTGTATTCATTGCACCCTGGTAATTTACATGGTAAACGCTTGTTGTCCCATTGTGGCCAGAGATCAAAATGGTTCAACCGAACTTCTGTTTGAGATAATGGGAAACTTCTCGAATGATTCGTCATTTTTTACAAGGTTTTTTGATTATTCGGTAGGTCTTCCACTTTCTGTGGATAGTTTTCCTACTTTGTAAAGACTTTCTACCATTTACAAACGAAAATTGACAATTATTATGTTTTCATGATTACCGCTTTATTGCTACGCACGCTTATACAATAGCAATGCATTTACTAATATTATCGTATAGCGTATTTTTATCTTACAGCTTCCAATAAATGAGTGGAACAAATTTACTTTCCCCATAAATGTATTGTATTGTGAAACAATATTCGGACACTCAATGGATATTTCTTTACACAACGTCTTATCAAATCGTCCAGCTATGGTCGTATAGTAAAAGTCCTGAACTACAATGGTTTGACATCAAATTAATAACTTTATTATCTCTCCATCAAATCAAATATACGTTAACATCATCATGGTAAGCTACATATTCCACAGACTCTCCTCGAGATGTCTTCATTAATATGTTAACACTCGGTAGTTTTGAGCTCGGAATTCTGTTCCAACGGATTGTATCCAATAAATACCCCTTTTGGCTATTTCAATCATTAGTGGTAGTGTTCATATAATGATTATCATAAAAAAACTTTGTAATTCATATGAGATGTACTTCCCGTGAAACTCTTTTATAACAATATTTACACAAGCCGAAGATCATTTTCTTCGTGGTGACGAAGACAGGGACTGTTTTCTTGACCCAAGTTATTTATTTTTAAAATTAATTTATTTTTAATTTAAGCTTTAAATATAGTTAAGTGCATAGAATTGCACATCTGCAATATAACCTCATATCTGCAATGAAACTTCAAAATGTCTCAAATGCATGATATTGCATATTTGCAATTAAGCCATTTATTTTATTACATTAAAGTTATAATGCACAAAAAAATTAGTAAGCTTAAAGAAAATTAACTTATATTCTGGAAGATAACTTACATTTCAACGTTTTTTTTATATTTCTTGTATAATTATTAAAAATATTCACTTATTTTTTCTACGTATAAGACAGACCTTGTTCAAATCAATATTTTGGACACATTAAATCCCCAATTTGACAAAAGAAGACAACAACTAATAAAAAAATGTCTAAATTTATTTTTGAATAAAATTCCGTTAGGTATATTCACAGGGTGTGTATGCTATGTCTCTTAGAAGTCAACATTGCATATGTGCAATACCATGCAACGAAGGGTTAAATATTAATTTTGGTTTATTTCATTTTTAAGAAATCACATTTTTAGCAAATGCTGTTTTGAACAAACAGGTGTCCTATCTTTTCAATAAAAAATTAAAATTACTTTTCATCAGACAATATTTAATGATTAAAAGTTATCATTGGATGTTTTTTTAAGTGTTTGATTTTCCTATTGGAATAATTTTCAAGATTTGATGATTTTTATACTTCTTTCGCGTTTATGTTCAGTATTTTTTAACAATACTAATGCGCCTTAAATGGACTAAAATGCCCCAAACTCGAAATAGTCGAGTTATAAACCATCTTTCAAAATTAATGAATATTCAAACCTTATTAATGGTGTTATAATTTAAAAAAAGTGCCTATGCCTCCTTAAAAATATATCCGTTTTCATGTTTGATGTTTTAAAACAAAATCAAAACTAAGCTATGGCAACCTCAACTGAGCAGCATAAGACGGCTGTCTGCAAAAGCACAAAAAAAAAAAAAAAATTGCAAAAAAAAAAAAACGAAAAATCACCAAAATGAAAAATGATTTCAAAATTAATGAAAAATCGGCAATAACGAAAAAACGAAATTTCACCCAAGAAAACGAAAAAAGCCCAAAAATTTTTGGAAAAATTGCTGAAAAAGAAAAACGAAAATTCACCAAAAAAAAAAGTAAAAATCGCCCAATTTTTTGCATTGTGTCCCCACACGAGATACAAAATTCCCTAGTACGAAATGAGCATTTTTAAAAACCATTTTTTTTAAGTGCATTTTAATTTAATAATTAAAATTTTAAAATGTAATTAATTTCAATTTTTAATAATTCATGCTTAAAAATCAATAAAAATATTTCGTACAAGGGAACAAAAAACTTTAGGCGCGGGTGCGTTTCTTCATATTTCCTTTGACTTAACCAACAGAAAAAAAAAAAACAAAACAAAAAATGTCAGAAGTTTTATTTTATCATATAAAAGAAATTTAAAATGTTATTTCTCAAGAATATGGTTTTTGTTTTGGGAATAATACAAATAAAAATTATTCATTATTAAAAGAAAATTAAGGTTCTACAGTCAATGTGTTTTCTTAAAGAAAAAATTGTTGAATGACATTGACTTCTATTCTAGCCATCTAATTTGAGCCATCTAGCTTGATCCATCTGCTTAACTTTGCGCCTATAGTTTCAAAACGCACTCATCATAATAAGTCAAATATTTGCACGGCAGCAGAGCGGTATTAGCGGTATCAAACTCAAGAAAATGATCCAAATAACAAGAAAAACAAAAGAAGAACCGCTGATTTTACTTTAAATACCGTTATCTTTAAGAACTGATTGACGTTTTTTGTCAAATATTGAAAACGAAAGATCACCCAAAAAAAAAAAAAAAAAAAAGAAAAAGAAAAATCACCCAAAAACAAAAAACGACATTTTACCCAACAAAAGTGCAAAATCGCTCAATTTTTTTTGGGTTATTTTTTTTTGTGAAAGTTCGTATGGAAAAAAATTAGGTGATTTTTTTGATCGATTTTGCGGAGAGCCGCATAAGACCATTAAAGTCTCACCAAAAAAGTGTTTTCTCTGTCAAAATAAACTTCCGGATAGTTTTCTTGGCATAATGGCAGTAAAGGTAGAACCTAAGTAGCTTGAGCGGATCACAGTGAAAAGCAAGACTACTGATGAGTTGGTGTAGCGACCAACGAAACAGTCTGTCTAGTCTGCTGTGTGATTTGCTCTATACAGAGCCGTTGCTGTTGTTGTTGGTTGTTGTTGGTTGTTGCCTTCATTATCTTCATGTTGTCTTGTTGTCAACATACTTGGCCTAAAGCTCAAATTTGTTTCAATATAAATTATGAAAGGTCACATTAATAATTTGAAAAAAAAAAAAATAAACAAAAAACTTTAAATGAAAAGTTCTTAGTTTTTAGAAAAAAGTATACTTTTTGTTCCATATTTTCATATAAATTAAAAGTTATTCAAGTTAGCTTAGGTAACTTTAGCTAACCCTAAGTGCTAAGGCAATATATTTTCTCAGCTTTGTTTTTCTTCGCCAGATCCAAATTGAATTAGTTTTTTGCTAAATGACAATAGTGTTTAAAGGCTTCATAGAAGTTTCTTAGTTGGCTTTGGCAAAATAAGTTATGTTTTTTTCGCTCAGACTTAACGAAATGTCTATTTTTTTTTTTGATTCGGTATTTGCGGATTGGGATCCTTTAAAGTTTAATGTCATCAATTAAGTTCCATAAAATACTTGATTCGGTTTGAATTTTATAAAAATCTTGTACTATTTATAAACTCCATAGACTCTCAGTAGATTCTAACAATGAGGCTTTTGTAAAAATCTGATGGTATACAATTCATGGTCGATTCTAATAAAGGGTTATGCATTTCGGGTTTCGGAAAGTGCAGCCCTAGCATTTGGCAGATGTCAAGTTTTAAAGTTATCCAAACTATTTTTTATGTAATTAAAGGTTTGCTTTTTTACACTATATAACGTTTTACTACTAAATAATGAGTTAAAATTTTTAAATTGTTGATTTTTGTAAAATGCAAATTTTTCAAACCAAATTTTCTTCAGCGATGAGCCCAATTTCGCGCTAGGTGGACACGTGAATGAGCAAAATTGTCGTATATGAGGCTCAGAAAATCCCTAGTGATTGTGGAGAAGCCATTGCATCCGCAAAAAGTGACTGTCTCGTATGTAGTATGGTCTGGTGGTGTCATTGGTCTGTATTATTTTTCAAAGCTGTCAAGGACCAACAATCAATTCTGAGTATTATGGCCGTATGTTAACCGATACTTTTTCGCCTGAAATTAAAGATATGTTGTTTCAACAAGATGGGGACACAAGCCACACAACAGCATTAATTCGGGCTTTGTTGCAACAGAAATTTCAAGGTCGACTTATTTCTAGATTTGGCGATGTCAATTGGGCTCTGAGTCGTGCGATTTGACGCCTTTGGCTACGCAAAAGATCGTGCTTACGTGAATAAACCTCAAGCTCTTAGGCAATTAAAAACCAACGTTTGTCAAGTTATGGCCGAACTAGTGCCCGAGTTGTGCACAAAAATCATCGAAAATTACCTCAATCGGCATTTTAAGTATATTTTTTTAAACTTTATTTTCCCAAGGAAAAAATGGATAACCCTTTATGTATGTATTCGTATGTACCATTTTGAATAATTTGAATATCTGATTCATTCATTGTTCTGAGTTTTGTGTAATATCGACTAAGCAGACTCAAATTTTGAATTATCGGCACATTTCAAAATTATTGGCCCAAAAGTTAGACGTTTGTAGTTTTGTTTTCATGAATAGCATTACTTAAGTTGCTTCTGAGATTGATTAGAATTAGGACTTTAGAAAAAATCGTCAGACGCCGGTTTTATTAATTTAATATTTTTGAATTTATTTGATTTAAACTACTTTTTAATTTCTTTTTTGTGTTATTTTCTAGAGTAGTCCCAGAATTAATATTAATAATAAACTGGCCATTTCAGCCCTTGATAGACTTTGACCGAGCTTCTTATGATCAAATTGTTTTTCTTTTTTGTTATTAAATGTTTGTACAAAATTGATCCAGAACTGGACCAACTAGTTTTATGCCGATTCCGAACGGCTAATGTCATAACCTCAAGAAGCTTTAACATGGCATTATTTACTATCTGAGGTTTGCCATAGTCTTCAGAGAGGTGACAACCGAACAGAACAATTAATTCAATTGATCCAACTTTCTGCGTCATGTGGAAATTGAACCAGGGTTCTCTGGCATATAGGCCAAGCACTCTACCCACTGCGCCACGGCCGCCGACAAGTATAACCCCACCTAATAAAGAAAACACAAAAAGTTTGATAAAAAAAAATATGTTTATTTTTCTTCATAGTCTTCTTTAGCTCAATACACTTTTCTCAGCGATGTTCTATAGCTTCGAAACCAAGCTTGTAGTGAAAACCGTCAAGCTCTTTAAAATAGCCATAAACCCCAGACCCTTTTCATTGTTGGCAAATCTTTAACTACCGAACCTATTTTTAAGTCTGGCGAATGTCTTGAGGAAACAAAACTTTCTTTTTCGCCAAATTTTTTTACTTCATCACTCAAATGCTGCAATGAGGTCGCATAATACTCGCTGTTGATTGTTTTTTTTTTTCTTCAGAAAAGTTTCCCAAAAATCTGACGCCACGACCTTATGGAATTAGAAAAACTGTTATGGAATTATTTTCCATTATTTTCGTCCATTATTTTGACTATTCTTCATCTCGGTTGTGATGTGATGGACCCATATTTCATCCCATTGTTATGAATCAACGCAACAACTCTACCTTATTGCCGTGAAACTTTGCCAAACACTTAATTCCATTGTGTGTAATCGTGGCACCTATATTGCGGACAGCTTTTTCATGTCCAAATTTTTAGTCAGTATGCTATGTACAGCAAGAATGCCTATCATGACTGTTATCTCACGCACTTTCAGTCGATGGTCATCCAATACCATTTTATGAATTTTCTTCACCATTTATGGCGTGGTCACCTCACTTGGTCGACCACTGCGATGTTCTGCGACCCAATATTTTACTGTTATAAACTAATGTGCAGACTTACCCAGAGTAGAATCCATTACTGTTTTGATATTGATTGGACTGAGACCTTTCAAATGAAAATATTGTATCACATAACGATGACCAATTTTTTCCAAGTTTACAAATTCACTGTTCATCGTTCAATATTGATGGCTGCCAAACAAATACTGAACAACGTAGCGACGTCAAACTTCAAACTTTATCTGAGTAAGGTTGATAATTTCTAGGATTGTCATTCTTATCAAACAACAAACTCATCTATACATCAGGTCGGGTACTTCTGGGAGAAGTAGTTAAATTAAGAAGGTAATTAAATTAATAAGACTATTAACAGAAATACAAGGGGTGTATCAACAAGAGCTGTAGCTGTGCATTTTGAGTAAAACGAACAATTGTTTAGATGTCTCGAACATTTTTAATGAATTATAAAGAAGACACATAAAGAATATGTAAGGAACACAATGTCTTGTCAATGTCTCACAATGTCAAAACTTGCAAGTAACCAGTTATCAAATAATACTCCTTTGAAACCCTGCACCTTTTGTTGATATACCCTTTAAAATTATATATAAATAACATTTACTCCGTATGATCTCTTAAGAGCAATTTTAATTGAACGCAGATTAATTGGACTTGTTAGAAAAGTACTGAGCTCGACTTCTCCCAGAATATCGATCCAATTCCAATCAAATGCATCAAATATCAACAGAAAGGCATCACACAGTCTTGCTTTTTCTAAAATGAATTCTTATATGCTGCTGCTCTAAGTGCCCGTGCCTGTCAATGTAATTCGAATGCCCTTTAATTGCCAACTAAGACCATATCTAAAGCTTTAAATAATTTGCTTAAATTTTCTTTCAAACACTTAAATGTTTAAATTTAACTACCTAGTTTGAAATTGTAATGCATGAAGATCGCTATCTTCCACTGCAAATGCACAATTCACACTCTTAAATTATGCACTCTAATGCCGCAATAGCAACATAATAACTCGCCTATTATGCATGCATAGCTGTATAGCATTTGCAGAGTACGTTTTTCATACTGCTCCCTACAAAGTGTGACGGTAAAAAGCTTAGCTTGTTTTTTCTTTTTTTTTTTTGTTTTTTTGTGATATGACAAAAATAGTAGCAAGAAAGTAGCAAGAAGTTCGCACTAGTTTTTGTGCTGAAGCAAAACACTCTGTCAGGTTGGGAATAGCACCTTGTGTCTGCGTCGTCATCGTCGTCTAGCTGGCCTGGTTGCAAAATGTCCAGTGCTGAAAACTCTTAAGCTTAACTTCCGCTCTAGCTGTTTTTCATGGTATTCAGCGAAGTAAATGCCTAGGATTTGTTAAAATATTTAAATTATTTTTGTTTGTCTTAAATGCAAGACAATTCAGCCCAATTAATTAGCAGAGCTGCCAGACGCATTTGATTAATGATCATTACAGCTAGAGTTGCAGCTTCTTGACAGCATTTCTAGCTGCGCCGCAACAAAACAACCAACTAACAACAACCAAGAGCTACACTTTTCAATGTCAGCTCATAATAATTTAACACATTTAACGCAGCTAATAAAATCATCAATGCATGAAGTTCTAAAAATGCAAATGTTGAGCGTTGTAACTTCG
Source organism: Pherbina coryleti (assembly GCA_943735915.1). NCBI lineage: Eukaryota > Metazoa > Arthropoda > Insecta > Diptera > Sciomyzidae > Pherbina > Pherbina coryleti. The sequence goes on along the minus strand of OX030949.1, from coordinate 95,260,874 downwards.
CTTCTGCAGCTGTAAACATTTGTATTTTAAGCTATGGGAAAAAATTTCAAAAACTTCGATAAAAACCAACATGACAGAAAATCTTTGAGTTGGTGTTGGTTGTATTTTTTTTATTTTTTTTTTTTATTTCTTTATCATTCTTAGCTTGTTTATATTTTATTGTCTTAAGTTGTAGTTTCTGTTGGGGTTTTATGTTGTTGTTGTTGGGTTTATGTCGTATCGTGTATCCCTGAGCTGTTGGCGCGCTCCCGCTGCTGATGTTTGTTGTTTATGGTGTTGACAAATTAAATTAATTTCAGATTTTTTGCTTGCCTTCTCAAACCATGCGGCCTGACATAAGACGGATCTAAAACTTAAGGCCTTAAGCGTTTTAGTTGGACGTCCCTAAGGACTTGGAAAAATATTTTTTGCCTCATTGTTAAAATTGTAGTTTTTGCCGGGTTTTGATAGTAATTGTTCAAAGTGCGCTTGACCTTTGCTTGGCCAACATGTCCTGACCAACTACAAGTGACGTTATCTTAGCGCCTGAACTGGGCAATCATTTAAATATTCAGCTGAGCTCATATAAAACAGGTGCAGCTCTTGCACTGTGCTCTCGAGGCCGCATCTTGTCAACGTGTTGCTGTCGGCTCTTTGAACACACAAAAAAAAAACGCTCTGTGCGTCCACGCAGCATGTTGTCTGTTTGACAGTCTTACGTCTTTGTTTCTGTCAGCTTATCCATGCTTACAGGGTGTTAGGTACTTAGGACAATAATAAAAAGAACAAAACAAAACGAAACACACATACACAGAGAAACAGACGCACACACACTGAAAACAAGCTGCTGCAGCCTTTGGGCCACACGTCAGATTTGAAGTTGCGATAAGATTTCTTATTGGCCTGACTTTCAAGCAGCTTGTTAGCCGGTTTTTTAGTGATGCAGACCTGTGTGACTGGCTGGCTATCATTTAAATGTGTTGCGCTTGATTAGGTTCAAAAATTTTAAAGTCTTAGATTATTTTAAACGTTTTGTACTACTTTGTTACACTTGCTATTTGCTGTTAAATACCTTTTTTGTAAATTTTAATGTAGCCATAAAGTTATTTTTGACATCCTGCAAAGTATACCACACACACAGTGAAATACTTACACGCGTTAAATCAATTCTCCAGGGAGCGCTGATAAAAAAAAAAAACAGTTTAGGATAAGCTGTATCTAAGGATAACCGTTTTAGGCAGCAGAAGCAAGCAGTAGCTTGGTGGTAATGAGGCAATAAATGTGGTGACTGTCATTTGATATGACATTATTTCATTTAATAGCCTTGCCGCAAACAATAGCTAGCTGCCATTTTTTTTTTTATTTTCAGTTATTTATTTCTTGATAATTAGGGGTTGTTTTTTCCAATCATCTTCTCGACTAAGCCAAATATGCAGCTGAGTTTCTCTATTAAGGGTGAGCGTGGAGTTGTTCTTCTTAATGGCATGATTGATTTGAAAAGTGGAAAAATGCCTTTGCATAATAATTTTAGAAATCCGTTATGCAAACTCTTCAGATTGCGTACTAAACGATTTCATCTAGAATTATAAAGGCATTTTGATTGAAATATGAAAAAGTGTTAAGATAATTAACAAGAGTTATTCCCTATAGACATATTTTGGGTACACATACATTAATTTTGAGAAAATGGAAATACCCAGCAGAAAAAAGAAGTGCTTCCGAACAAGTTCTGGAACTATTTTTTTGCAACCGCAAGTTGTTCCAATTATGATTCCGGCCAATACTATTTTTACAGGCGATGTCTACAGAAAAAAGTAGTTCTACTCTCACTTCTATCGGAACCAAACTGGAACAACTTCTCATCCAGCTGAAAAAGAAACGAAACAAGAAGTACTTTCGTTTTCGCTGCTATTGAAGTCAACCCATAACCACTTCTAATCTTGGTGGAAAAGAAGTTCAACAAGAAGTAGTTCCGTTTTCGCGTTTTTCGAAGCCAACCTAAAAGTACTTCTTTATTATCTTCCATTCGAGTTAAATGGGAAGTAGTTCTTCTCTCACTTCTTTTGGAGTCAATAAAAAAGTTACTTTTCTAATGGAAAGTTGATCATTTTCATCGTTTTTTGTTATAAATCGCACCTAAAATACCTTTATAAATTTTTTAAAAGAAAACATTTTGAATTAGACGTTATAAAAGACTTTTTAATTCATTAAAAGAAACACAAATAAATATATCAAAACGAAACTGAAAATAATAATTATAAGGTTATTTCCTTGCTTTTTTAATACATATATTTTTAAAATGTTTATTTTTAGCTGCTTTGAATGTTTTTTTGCATTGCTTATGAAATCATCTTCAGTCTCAATGTGGTCTCAGCTGTGGTCTCAAACAGATCCTTAAAATAAGACATTATAATTTGTTTAACTTTCAACAAAAAATACTTACTGAACAAAATTTCCCAAATATTGTTGAATCCTTTGAAGTACTTCTTCTGATGATTTCTATGAACATTTAAGTCCACTAAAATAGTTTCTGCAAACAGTCTTGTAAAATTTTTTTTATTCCATTTGGTCCCAAAATCCTTTTGATGCAGTTCACCTGTAATTACTTGTAAACATAATGGGCCTTACCAATAGTCAAGAGAGCTGATACTAAGAAAGCTGACACTAATAAGTGTAAGCTTTTCGTTAGTAGTCAACTTTTTATTTCTCCGTATCAATAAATGAAATCAGTATTCGCTTTCAAAGTGTCACAGCATCAGCCCTGCTAAAAACAACTAGATATGGCAACACTGAAAAAGTCCAGTCATTTTTTTTTTTTGCGTCGGTTCTAATCGAAAAACGGGTTTCTTTGTTTGTATATTTTTAAAAATTAATCTCTTTTAATAAAAAGTTAAATCATAAATTTGAAGCCTACATTCATTTTTTTGTTAATATCAATTTTACTATTGATAAAAGTATAAGCTTTAAATTATTGTGAATGTGCTTTGCCTTGTTTGAAAGATAAAAATTGACATTCTACTAAAATACTTACCAACCGCTGAAGCCGATACTAATTTAAAGTATGATACTAAAGCACATGTTGATACTTTCTCATTTATTGGAAGGAAATTTTTTAAAGTATGAGCTTTAATCGGAAATGCCGACACTTTTATGAAAGTAGCAAACTATTAGTAAGGCCCAATAAGTATACACTTTTTCAAATTATTTTTAATTTGAATTAAACACTTTTCACAATTAATCTTGCCTGAACTTTTGCTCCCTACGAACACTTTCAACTGAAAAGAATCACAAAAAATATGAAATAGAAAAAAATATACTTGGCACGTTTTTCGACGCTAACTTTACCTTGTAGAAGAGAACTTATTCCAAATCAACTTGGTGAGAAGCGTGGGGAGAACGTATTCCAAATTAACTTCAACAGAAGCGAGAATGGAACCTATTCAACATTTAACTTCGTAGAAGTAGTTCCGTTTTTATTTATTCAAGCTGTTATGGAATATGTTCTAAGAGCAACTACTTCCATATTTTCTGGTGGGTAGGTGAATATCGTCTACTGATTAAGTATTATTTTTCGGGTGCAAAAACATCACCGAAACCGAGGAAAGGCTTGAGAAATGCTATGGGGACTCTGCACGATCAATTTCAATGGTTAAGAAGAGGTTTTACTAACTTCAGTTGTAGTTGTACCAGTCAAATGATGCTGAATGTTCAGGTCGCTCAAAAGGGGCCGTCGATAAAATCCATGTAATTATATTGGACGATTGGAGAATGAAAGTGCGTGAAGTGGCTGAGGTTGTGTGCATTTCAATTGAGCGGGTAGAGCATATTTGGCATGAATATATCGACATGAAAAAGCTATCCGCGCTATGGGAGCCGCGTTTGCTCACACTCGACCATAAGCACAGCCGATTGATCACTCCAAAGGAGTTTTTGGCGATGTTCAATCGCAATTCGAAGGAGTTTGCGTACGTAGACGAAATATGCATACATCACACCACACAAGAGACCAAGGAACAGTCAAAATAGTGGACTTTTCCGGTGAACGTGCACCAAAAAAATTAGGTCTGTCGGGTTACTTTGAAAAGAGTAAAACGGTCACCGGCAAATATTATTCACAGTTGTTGGACAGATTTAACATTGATTTGAAGCAAAAACGACCACATTTGGCGAAGAAAAAAAGTTTTTTTCCACCATGACAACGCACCGGCATACTTATACATATCATCCAGATTTAGACATCTGCGATTATTTCCAAATCTGAAAAAATGGTTTGGCGGTAAGAGATTTGGGTTGAGAAATGTTGAAAAATGAAATGTTTTTTTGCCCAGCACGGTAGCGGGAAACAGTTGTTAGTGTCAAAATAACCTATGATTTGAAAAGAAACCACTAGATGACCCACCTTGTATTCAACTCCACTAAGGATAGACTTCAGTTTTCTTGTATAAATCTACGTTTTTTTGATGGAATGTTATTTGAGTTCTGTTTTTGAGTGTATATCAAAAAAATTTTCTTGCTATACTGTTTGTTTTGAAATACTAATGCATAAAAGACAAAGTACTTGAAAGCATGGTAGATGGCTTGAAAGTAATTTTTTTTATGCTTGTGTAGCTCTGCATGCAAAGGAAAAAAAATTTTCTGCAAACGAACTTCGTTTGTCGTGCTTGGGATCGTTATTTGCTAACGTTCCAACAGTTGTCAGAGTAATAGTTCAGTTGCGAGAACCGCGTCATTAAGTTAATTAGGTAATTAATTTCATTTGTCATATATGCGAATGATCTTTAAATTGCAGCAATTGAAAAATTGTTTTTCCTAACAGAAAACTTCCCTTGTTTTTCCCTTCGTTGTGTACACACAACGCTTATAATTCAGAGTTACTTTATGGACAAACTGTCCTATATAAGCAAATAATTTGCTTAATATGCGGACGGAGATAGCAACAGAGGTGCGATGAGTGCAATCCATAAGAAGACTGACGGACATAGGGAAAGACAATTAATATAATAAGAAATAATCACCGAAAAAGCTTGCGACATATAATGGGTGTGTTTTTTAGGGGTTTGTTTTTCGAATAGAGATAAAACTGGCATTTTGTGGTCAAATCTGGCAACTCTAATGTCATTTATGTTCAGTTTGGTTTGCCATTTCATCATGAACACGTTGACAAAAGAACAACGCTTGCAAATCGTGCAAATTTATTTCGAAAATAATGGTTCAGTTCGCGAAGTTTACCGCAAGCTCCGTCCATTTTATGGTCGACATAATCGTCCATCAGAGCAATTAATTCGGTTAACCAAGGGTCGTTTTCGCACTACGTTTACTCTATGTGATAATACGCATCCGCAGAGACGTCGAACAGTGCGCACCGAAGAAACAATTGCCGCTGTAGAGCAAAATGTTGAAGAGGACCCGAATGAATCGATTCGCCACCGTGCACAGCAATTGGAGCTTTGTCCATCAACTTTATGGAAGATTTTGCGCAAAGATTTTGGCTTGCGACCTTACAAGATCCAGCTTGTGCAAGAATTAAAGCCGCGAGACAATGCAATGCGTCGTGATTTTGGTGTATGGGCCGAAAATGAGATTGATCTCGATGCTGATTTTCATCGCAAAATTTTGTTCAGTGATGAGGCTCATTTTTGGTTGAATGGCTACGTCAACAAGCAAAATTGCCGCATTTGGAGTGAAGAGAATCCACATGAGATCCTTGAGACGCCATTACATCCACAAAAACTGACTGTTTGGTGTGCTCTATGGTCTGGTGGAGTCATTGGGCCATACTTCTTCCAAAATAATGCTGGAGAGTCAGTTACCGTTAATGGAGACCGATATAGAGTCATGATAACCGACTATTTTGTTCCCGAATTGGATGGCATGAATGTGGATGAGTTGTGGTTCCAACAAGACGGCGCTACATGCCACACAGCGCACGTCACAATCGATTTATTGAAGGAAACATTCGATGAGCGCATAATTTCGCGGAATGGACCTGTCAATTGGCCACCAAGATCGTGTGATTTGACACCATTGGATTATTTTCTTTGGGGATATGTGAAGTCGCTCGTCTACGCCAACAAACCAGAAACGTTAGGGAACTTAGAGGCCAACATTCGTTGCGTTATTGCCGACATACGGCCCCATATGCTCGAAAAAGTGGTTGAAAATTGGACTTGTAGAATTGGCTTTATTCGAGCCAGCCACGGCGGCCACATGCCCGAAATCATATTTAAACATTAATGGCATAAAATTATCCTTCCCAAAAAGCCAAATTGATGGACATTAAAACGATTTTCTTGTGTTTTATTTCAATTCGAAGTTCTATACCTCTAAAAAAAACACCCTATATATAGATATATATTAGGGTGTCCCTTATATGATCAATTTACAAAAATTTTATAATATACCTTCCAAACACTTTTAAATTTTTTCGTTTGCTAATAACGAGCTTCTTTCCGAAATTTCAGAAAAAATAAATAATTTTTAGGTGTGGCAAAAGCATTTGCCAAATTCCCATTTTACCAGCTCAAAAACTACTGCTTTTGCCTGCTCAGCGTCTGTCCAATTTGGCAAAACTGGAGAGCTGAGTAGCTGTTCGTCGATCATAAGTCCTGTAACAAGCACGGGTAGACGTTCCTCGGTTCTACAGCCTCTTAATTTAATTCTTTTACCGTCAAAATGGACAACCAATTTGGTTATTTCGTCCAGCTTGTTCAGAAATTCAATTTTAATTTTACTAGCAGTTTGCCTTCTATTTTTAGTCCTTTCACGATGCATAGAACTTTTGTGGATATTGAAATCAGATGTACTGATATCAAACTGCTCAACGCAGTAAAAAGCAATTTTCGTTGATGACCTTATACTAACTTTGGCAGTGTCCAAGGATGCAGCTAGTTTTGCTGACACAGCCTTTTTCCGACCTCTTTTCTGTATTGTAGTTTCTCCTTGTGGATCGTTTCTTCTTTTTTTTTATTTTCTGAAAAACTTTCGCCTAAATTTAACTGTTCATCCCCACTTCCATATATCGAGATGGATTTATTTGAATCGGAGGAGCTAACTGTGTGGTCAGCTAAACACACTGAAAACTCTTAACAACACACAGTATATGTATATTAAATTACTAAAAAAGACTTCTGATTTGAGTATTTTGTTGGTGACGCTCCTTTCTTTTCAAAATTTTGTCGATTCTGTCAGCTGCTCTTTTTTCCCTTTTATATAGTTTTTTATACACAGCACCCATGTAACCAATACGTCCCTCCTGTCTTTGTAACATCAAAAAACGCCTGTCCTCTTCAGTTGCAATTTTTGACATTGCGTTGGCACATGCAATGTCAAACAAATTATTGAATGTATTTTTGAATGCATCTTCTCTTGACTTTTGAACGGAATTGCGTCGGTTTCTTGTTTTATTGAGTGATTTCCATTTAGAATACAATTTCTTAAGCTAAGTCACTACACGATTTTTTGCCTGAGTAGCAATACGTTTGCCTTAGACCATACCTCCATTACATCTAATGATGTCGCCGAATACGCTCTTGTCTGAGATCCATTGGAGTAGCGCACAGTACTTTGAGCCCATACAAAAGTGAGGAAAAAATACAAGGAGTGGTTCGATTGTTATGAAATTCTGCATGTTCATGAATTTTTGGTTGCTGATTTCAAATATTGAATCAGATTTTACGTACATCAAGTATTTGCGCAAAAAATTAGGTTTTAATAAAAAAAAAAACAAAATTTTCCTTTATTAAATTTAATATTAAAGTTATTAGAACTGGTTAAAAAAAAAAAAAAATTAATTTTTATTTTTATTAAAAAATTAATTAACTAGTACTGTAAACCATTTGGCAATATCTTTTTTTTTTTTAAAAAGATAGGCTTATATTTTCCTATGCACTTTTTCGACAAAAATGCTACTATACACAGAAAAAAAAGAGTAGAACTTTTACCTAAAAATGTAGTCAATTCAGCTAAAGTAATCCGGTGATTTTCAGTCAACGAATTTGATTAGGTGCGCTACCAATTTCTAAATGTTAATTATAAGCAATTATAATTCCCACTTAAGAGTGGGAATGCCGTGCAAAAAATATGCAAGAAATATGTTTTTTGTTTTGCAATTTCTATTTTGAAGTGAAACTTTCCTTATGTGACTTTACTTCATTTCGTTACATCATAGAGAAGAAAGATTTGTTTTATAGTAGATAGAATGAGAGAGATATATATATACATTGTATAAATGACTGAAAAAATTTCTTTGCCACCGCTGAGAGTCGAACCTGCGATCTCAAGATTTCAACAACCAACGCCTTATCTATTGAGCTAAATTCCCAATTGAGGAATTTACGCTACATACCAATTAATCAAATTGCTGTAGATGCCCATAATTTCAGAGTTGTGGACCTCATATTTTTATATACATTTTGTTCACAAGTTATCAAACGGCGTAACAGCACAGCGGTAAAGCGTTTGACTATAACGCAAGCGGCCCGAGTTCAATTCTCGCGTTAGACTTTACTTTTTGTAAAATTTTCTCACTTTGTTTTTATTTATGTTTTTTATAGGAGAGCGCTGTGCTCCTATAAAATTCAAATACGGGGAAAAAACAAGTTGTAAGGAAAGCATTTGATTTATCCACGTAAATATTTATATAAAATTTATACTGAGGCGTGGATAATGCTAATATGCGTTATTTCCCTAGTGTACGAACAAATCGACAACTTGCATTAGGTAAAATAACTAGAAGAATGATTTAATAAGCAAAATTTTAGTTGAATTAACTAATTGTAATTAGGTGAATTACCTAATGCATGATTGTTAAATTAACTGTGTAAGTAGAAAAGTTGTTGAAAAGATTAGGTGAAATAGAAACTTTCACATTAGCTAAACTAGTTTAGGTAATAAATCAATTCTTTTATTTTCTGTGTACATGTAAAATAATATTCTGCAAAACAGAAAAAAAAACAAAAATATTTGTATTGGTATTTTTTTTTAATCAAGTTAATATGAGTAAATAAAACTAAATTTAAAAAATTATTTTAAGGGGACTATAGGTCACAAATTTAAAAAAAAAATTTTTTCGTGAATTTTGTTTTCATATCGTTTTCAAATTTTGCACATATATTTATTAACACTTAACAACTACAAAAAATTTTTTTCAGAATTTTTTAAACCGATTTTTGACGTTATTTGATTTTTTTAAAAAAATGCCAAAAAATTGAGGGTGTGCAGGATATCACCAGTCTGAAACATCTGAGAAAAAAATAAAAAAAAAACGAATTAATCCTTGCTTACCGCCTGAACTAAGATTATTTTTAGCCGCCGAAAAAAAACAATATGGAGGCCATTTGACAAAAAAAATCGATTTTCGGTGCTACAAATCGGTCCATTTCATTTGGTGTTAATTTTTCCCTTATCATGTGCTAAAAAGAGTATTTTAGGGAAACATAACCTTTATTTTAATTTTTTTTTTTTTTTGTCTAAAATAACATCAGAATTTTATTTTATTTGTTAAGAAATTTTTTTTTTTTAAAATTCTTTAAAAATTATAAACAAACTCCGGTAGAGTGTAAGAAATATGGTAACAAAATAAAGAATAATTTTTGAGAAAACATCAATTTTAGACCATTTTTAAAAAAACGATTACTCAAAGAATCGGAAGAAGTCGGATAAAGGGAAAACAGTTTCTGAAAGACTTAAAACAAAAATTAAAATATAAAAATTAAACTGGAGGTATGTGGAGCTTTTTCTTTCTTGTCTGCAAATCAAATTTTGGAATCTGAAAGATGAATACATGTATAACAATATGTTAGAAAATGGAAAAGATGTTTTTATGTTTTTTTTTTTAATTTGCTCTCAAAAATTGCAAAGTTTTGGAAAATATTTAAAAGAATTTTTATTTTTTTGGAAATTTTTCAATTTATTTTCTTAAGCTAAATTGAAAACATATTAAAAGTTATTTATTTATACAATATTTTTCTTGAAATAAAATCCAAAAGCCGTAAGCCGTGCTCCGAATAATTTATCATCTGTATGATCTATTAAATAAATATTCTGTCGAAGTGTTTTTTTTTTAATAACAACACTTAAAACACTTGCTTTTATTTATATGAACAGCTGACTTGTTTTATAGAATAGCGATTACCGCAAAAACTAATAAGAAATCGATATTGATTTCATTGAATTTTTTCAATAATAATTACCAATAATTTAGATATTAGAACCATGAAAGGTACCAGTAAAACGTTTGTAAACATTTTTAAAGGTTTTTTTAGACTTTTCCAATGCCATGTGGTATCTACTACCTCCTAGCGTATATGTACTTAAGTTTCTTATGGCAATGCCACATTTTTAGAGAAAATTAATAATTTTGAAAGCTTTGTGCCATACCTAAACTTTAAAATATTGAGGTAAAATTTTAAATACAAAACTTTGAAGTGATAAGAAAATAAAACTTGTTCGCGAGGTATTTATAAGAAGTCATTTTTAAGAGACACCCTAATATATATATATATAAGATATATTTTTAAGTTGACAACTGAATATTCGTTTTTGGCAAATACAACTCGCAAACGAAGTGTAGTTGGCTAATTTTTCAGTTGCGGTGAACGAAAAATTTCTATGCGAGTGTATTTTAATATATATTCATATTACTTAAAACCGTCTTGTCAATTTATTCGCAAATCCAGAGTTTTAAAATTCGCCTTTTTCGCATTATTGAGAAACCGGTTATTACATTTTTGACAGCACTACATATATTCCACTTGCCACAATTGCAATTCTTGGTTTTATACCTATACTTCTCATAGCGTTTTGACAGGCTTCGCATTTATTTCTGTGCTAAAAAGGAATGTACATTGTTCAAAACTCTCATTGCAACTATAAATTTCTGCTGCACTAATGGTCAATGCATTTCGTCCTCTTTTCGCATAACTGAGCTACACCTTTTCCAATGCTTAGCTATTCCATCAGGCAGGCGTTAAGCTATTTTACTAATATTAAAAATACTTCAGCCCTTGACTTGAAGTGCTGTTAAATTATTTATTGCTGCTATGTTTATGCCAACTAATCCTTCACTTCACTCCACCTAATAATTAATTTGTTTTCACAGCGAACGAAGTTGCTAGACCCCAGAAGAACAATTACAAAAATTAGTTTCTATTCAAATGCACAACAAATAAAAAATAAACAAACAATTTAATTCACAAAATTGCACACAAACTGTCTGCCAGCATGTCAGAGAGTGTAAAAGATACTAGCTAGGTGTTGAGTATGTGTGAATGTGTGTTTGTGTGTGAGTATTTGTGTGCGTGTTTGTTAGTTAGCTGCAAACAACTAGTTTTTAAAGGTGTGTCTCTGCTACCCACCCACTAAGCACGCAATAATTCTTGCTTTTTTTTCTCCTCTGAGTTTGCTGTTGCCACTATTGCAAAAATTATTTGTCTACAGCTTATTTGTTTTAAATATGTTGATGTTGTTGTTGTTGTTGTTGTTGTTGTTGCTGTTGTTGTTGTTGTTGCTGTTCCTTTCATTGCTATTTGCTTAGTGTGGAGAGTTGGTGTCGTGTTGCTGTTGTTAGTTTAGCCGGCATCAACCACTCTTGCATGCATTTTAACACCATTTTGAGTTGGCTCTAAGGCTGGCATCTGGCAAGGAAAGCAACGCAAATGCGGCTTGATAGCATGTCTAACTTTTGCTAATAATATTTGCAACTTGCACGCTAGCTGTTGGCCAGCTACTGGCGACAAACAGCATGCTACACATACGTTCCACAAATAAAAGGCTTTTGCCAATGATTAATGTTAAAAGTAATAAAATTTATTTGCATTGAACTTTGCTGCACTATTTGGGTGACTTGAAAAAATTGTATAGGTTGTCTTGTTGTTGTTGTTTGTTGGAATGGTTGAACATACCCAGTAAACCAATATTTTTAAAATTCATTTATTAATTTTACGGGAAGAAGTCGGACTAAAATGGCGTCCACAAACCAATATCGCAAAAGAATGAAAAATGCTATTTAATTGTTTTTTTTTAAATCTTTAAAGTCGAGTAATTTTTTGTTCGCAAGCGAGTTATAAATGATAGTTTTACGAACGTTGTTCGTTTCAAAAGTTTTTATAATATTTATAGTTACCTTTTAGTGATTATTAGCCTTATTGCTGTTAAGATAAAAGAGAAAAAAAAATTACAAAAAGCTTGTTTCAGCTGTGGATTGAACTAATTTTAGAGTTAAGTGATACAAGTCCGCTTGGCTCTCCACAAAATCGCCCAAAAAAAAGAAAAGAAAAATCACCCAAATGAAAAATGACCCAAAAATTTATGAAAAGTCGCCCAAAACGAAAAAACGATATTTTACCCAAAAAAACGAAAAAAGCCCAAATTTTTTCGAAAAATTACCCAAAAACAAATACGAAAATTCCCCCAAAAAAATGAAAAATCGCCCAATATTTTTCATTGTGTTCCCACACGAGATACGAAATTCTCTTGTATGAAATGAGAATTTTCAAGGCCAGTAATTGTTTTTTTAAAGTCTATTTTAATTCAATCATTTGATGAGATAAATACTATTGATTTATTTTTTATTAATATAGTTATTTATTAACCACTGTTATTAGCACGAAAACTATTATTAGAACTATTATTGCAAGATAAAAGGTACTGGGTAAGCTGATTTTTAAATTGCACTATTACGTTACTAATCAATCTTAATTGTGTACAGTGGTGGATCTAGGATTCGCGAAAGGGGGGCTGAAACTACACTTTTGTATGCCGAAGGGGGGGGGGGCTGAAAAGTCTTTTTGGACATTTTTTCATTTTGGTTGTGTAGGAAGTGCGTTAAATTTCAAAGTTTAATTAATTTTAATTTTATATAATCTCATACTTAAAAATCTATAAAAACATTTCGTACAAGGGAAAAATACTGATTCTTTTTCAAAACAACAAGTTTCTTTGGTTATCAAAAAATTTCAAAAAGAAAAAATGACGGCGGAGGTGGTGGGGGGGGGGGGCGATGGGTGGCGCATGCGATCCGTCGCACTACGCGTAATCCACCGCGTCTTGATGCGCGGGCGCGGTACAAAATATTTCCTTTGACTTGACCAAGCAAACTCAAGCAAATGATGCAAATACAAAAGAAAAACAAAAGAAGAACCGCTGCTTTTACTTTAAATACCGTTATCTTTAAGAACTGATTGACGTTTCTTCTTTAACCCTCTGCAGCTGACGTCGTAGTCTGACAGACACCGAAAATCAAAACTTTGTTAGTACAAAAGTAAAATTCGAAGAGAAGAAATTCATTTTTATCTTTCAAAAAACGTATTTTATTGCAAATTATATTTGTATGTTAGCCTCACAAGTATTTGCTGTTGTATAGAATAAGGTCAAGAAAGTTATAGTCAGAAACTTCATCATAGGAAATCAGTTTAGAAGTGAGGTCTGCAGGACCCCACGTCAGGTGTATTGTTAAATTTGGAGCTCGTCAGTTGCAGAGGGTTAATATTGAAAACGAAAGATCACCCAAAAAAAAAAAAGTGAAATTTCGCCCAACATATTTGCCCAAAAGCAAAAAACGAAATTTTACCCAACAAAAATGCAAAATCGCCCAATTTTTTTCATATGAAAAAACACCCAAATTCGCAAAAAATTGGGTGATTTTTCATTATTTTTTTTGGGCGATTTTTCTTTGGGCGATTTTGCGGAGAGCCAGTCCGCTTAGCTGCAACTTCCTCCATTAAAATTGGTGAAATAAATCAGCGTAAAATACTAAATAATGAATGTAAAATGTTCCTTAAGGTATCACCCATAGTTCTTTTAGAACTGAAATTCATTGAAAGAAAAAATAAACTGGCCATTTCAGCCTTTGAAGGTCTTTGGCAAGGATTCAACAGGACAACTGATCAAAACAGTTCTGTTATGCGCGTAATTATATATTTTTACTCGAGATCTGGACCTCAAAGTTTTATGCCAACTTAGAATGGTTAATTTTTATGTTCTATGCAGTGTTGCCAGACAACTGTGATTCAAAATCGTCATTTTCAGACTTAAAATACGTCATTTCAATAAAATAAAACGTCAGTTAAATATTGAAGCTGCAAATTACGCTCTATTTGTTTTATTTGGCTGCAAGCTGCATGCTCGTTGAATACATTAAAAAATATCACGCCGCTAACAGACACTTGCGATGACAATAAAGTCAATAATATATTATCACTCATGTAGGCAGTGTTGCATGTATACTATGCTAGGAATGTTCCTTATCATATATCAATGTTCACATGTACACATTCTACCTTTAAGACTTTTTGATATAATGAAAACTATTGGGTCTATTAAATACGTCAAATATGCCTCAAAATACGTCAATCGTCATTTGAGCTTAAAATACGTCAAAATGCCGTATTTAACGTCACAATGGCAACGCTGGTTCTTTGGCATGATTTTGTACCTACAAGCAATATTCACCTAGTTTGACTTAGGATAGAACTGAGTTGTCGATGTTGCAGTGTCCCTTAACAGGTTAGACCACTTTAGAATTTTCAAAAAACCAATATGTTTTTTTTTTTTTAAATGGTCCCTTATGACCTCAAAAATTATATCTCAAAAGATTATGACCAGAAAAAGGTTTAAGTACTTGGTTTTTGAATTTTAGTATAAGGCCGCCTGGTACTACTGCTACTCAAAACTTCAAACGCGTTTATCTCAAAACTGCATTTTTTTAAGTTGGCCGGAAACATAACTCAGACAATTTTCAACCGACTCACTTGAAACTTTGAATATATCTTGAACAATTTATTGTGAATGGAAGTACGAAGGTATTTATTTTTATATTAAAGAGTTCATTTGTTGTTTACAATAATCTGATGATTTTTTTAGGTAAATTTTTCACTCTCCACTTCAGAAGTGCGCCATTTGGCCGAAAATCAATATATCAAAAATTTCCTACCTTCTTCTATGGCACATATTATATATAATCGAAAAAATTCATTGGCTTTTTATAATTCAAAATTTACAGAAGCTGTTTGTCCGGCCGTGGACTCTGAAAAAAACGGAGACGTTATCACAAAAACGCTGCACAGCCGCAATTTTGAAATTATTCGCATCAAAAAAATTAATGTATACAGTCATAAGATATGTATAATAAACCCCCTTTTCGAACCCCGATTTATTATGTAGTATTTTTGAAAAAAAAGACCAAATAGAGCATTTTTGCAGGCGTCTAGAGTGGCCTTACCCCTTATGTATTTATTCGTATGCACACATTCGGGTGATTCAAGCTTTTTACAAGCCATGGTTATGACATAGGGATCTCAGAAGCTTTCATAGAACTTAAATTGATGGTTAACCCTTCATCCCGTAAGAAAATAATGAGAAAAATCAACCAAAATATTTGTTTCCGGGAAATTTTGCTACCGAGAACATCTAAATAATCTGAGTTTGCTTGTCATTTTGTTTGACAGTGACTTTGACTTGAATTGTCTTGATTTTATTAGGTGGAAAGAGCCCAAGTACGTTTAACAAAATGGCCGATAGTTCAAATAAAATTAAATATTTTTCATCAAAAAATATTTACTATACATACACCTGATAGCTTATTATAAAAAATATATATCTATTTATCTGCCAAAATAATTTAACCGATATTGCCATCTCCAAAAAATATATTTTTTTTTCGATCAATTTATTTCGATGCAATTTATTTATTTCAAAATACATCAAAAAATTTGTTCATCACAGAAACACTAAAAATTAACTTTCAGGAGCGGTAAAAAAGGAAGTAATAAACTTCGAACGAGGAAGCTCACATTTTATTGTAGGCTTCTTGTTTTTGGTACGATTTAAGTGGGGGGGGGGGGGGGGGATAAGGTTTGTTTCGTCTAAAAAAGATCTTTGTTCATGAATTTTTTTTGGAAAAAAATTATTACAGTAGATTTATGTTACATATTATTATATAAAAGTACAAAATTTGAAGCATATTTAAAAAAAATTTTGTTAAAAATCTAAATGCTTTCTATAGTTTATTACCTACTTAATCTCTCCAGTCACGTAGAGTTTTTTTTAATTTTGAAATTTTTCAATTTTCGGCGCCATTTTGAAGCCAAAATGACGATGACAAAAAACTCCACGTCACTAGAGAGCTACTTACATATATGTAGAATATGTGTACAAAACTTCAAAACGATCGGTTCTGTAGTTTTTTTTTTGTAGGTTGGTCACCGACTTTAAAAATTATATGTTTGGGAAAATCGATTTAAAGTTTTGTACTCTAAGCAACACTTAGTTGGAGATACGGTCATTCAACCTACTGTAACTTCGTTAGTTTTGTTCCAAATGATCTAAAAATTGAATACAATTTTCTTCAGATGTTGTACTTTCAGAAACAAAAATAAAAAATAATGAAAAAAAGTTGTCAAACCTTACCCCCCCCCCCCTCTCTTTAAATTTAAGCATTGAATAAATTAAAATGTCTAAATTCCCTTGCTTATATCATAAGCTGCCTCGGGGCAATTTTGAGGATAAGAGTAACATACAAAATTGCCGTTTTGTATATAACCCTTTAGCCCTTACAAGTGCCTCAGGGTACTCATAGCATAACTTCATTTTAATGCATAAATAAAATGTTTTCTTATGATATTAGAATTGGTAGTAGTCATAACGGTTATATATCTCATCGTAATTCACATGAAGGATTGATCGCATTTTGCCGTTTCGTGTTTTTACTGTGATCACCAGTCAAAATTAAAAAATAATTTTTTTTCTAATTAAAATTTAAGCAAAAACTTCTAATAAGTAAAAATGTTACCAGATTGTTTTTTTTACCTAAACCCTCAACAATGCACTCTTTACCTTTTTTTAACTGTATTCTAAACTAAATAAGAAAATTTAGAACGATATTTTTGAGTTTATTAGGTCATAATTCACCTTAAAAAAACTTGTCCAAGTATTTTTGTTTTTCATTTTTATAAGATCGTCGTCTAGAGGGTTAAGGATTGAAAGTGATATAATAGGTCTCTTTTTGTACTTGTTTCAAGTAACTTGAATTTACTTGAAAGTGTTTCCGTACACATTTTTCTAGATCGAGAGAGAAAAAGAACAAGCAAAATGTCACTCTCCGTTACTCGAACTTTACTTGAAAAATTTCTCTGAGCACAAATCTCGAACAGCTGATTGTCAAAGTGTCAAAATTAAATTGTTGTAAGCAATTCAGCAATTTTAACAATTTTGTCAAAGAACAGCTGTTTTGCTTAAATTTTACTTTAAGTCGTTTCCGTACTTTTTTGCAAATATTCTCATTTTGACAGATAATTAAATTACTCCCATTACTCGAACTTTACTTGAAACGAGTACAAATACAAACCCAATGAAATTTTGCATTTTTGTGATTTTAAATTCTTGATAACTCAAGACAAATTCAACATTTCGAAAACATTCGTAAATCTTTCATTTAACGCCAAGTTTTCACTTATCCTTCAGTGGGTGGCTTAAATTTTCCTAGAAAACTATGTCGTCAATTTCCACACAGCTAATTTGAAGTGTGAACGCCAAGTGTTAACGTTTGAGAAATATTAGCGAAAAGGCAAATAAAAAAAAAATAAAACAATACTTTTCATTCGGCAGTTGCGATGACAAACAGTTGACATGACAGCAAAACTTACATAAACAAATTATTCTGTTGCATTGTTGTTAACTGCTTGTTAATTTAGCTAATGCCGTTTGTCGGCATTCAGCGTCATTAGCTGTCATTTGCCTCAAGTTGCAATGTTTTAATTTGCATAGCTTTGTCAACATTGGCAACTTCTAACTAAGTGCTGACTGGGTTTTTCTTTTTTTATCTCTTTCTCAAAATTTTCATAATTATTTTTTGCTTTGATTGACATTTAGCTACTGTTGATTTCAATGCCAAATTAGCGAGCTGTTGCTGCCTGCCTGCCTGCCTGCATTGGCCACAAAATTAGCATTTCGATAAAAGCAACATCATCAAAATCACATCAAAAGCGATAAAAAATACATGCACCTGATAGCTTCTACAGCGTGTCATCCAAGTTCTAGCCATGGCCAACAGCAGCTTCCCTTGGCATGACTGGTGCCTTAACTTAACTAAGCAGCATATCTTAGCCATCACACTTGACCAGCATGTTACTTTTTCTTATCAGTTTAATATATAAAGTTTATATGTATATTTTATTGCTTAACGATTGTTGCATTTTTTGCTGTAAAAATTACGAGTTTAACACGCAACGAATTAATTTTCATCAGTCGTTTGTCTTCGCTCAGCTCTGCACAGAGCTGCTCTGCTTTGTTATGCTGCAAACAAGAAGATATGGCAAAGTATTTAGCCTCACTTTGTAATAGTACAACAATGGCAACGACAACAACAACAACAACACAACAACAACAACAACAACAACAACAACAACAACAACATCTTCAGAGAACGCATTAAAATGCATAAAAACTGCAACAGAGACACGCCAACCAAACTTACACGCGCACATGCACATATTTTCTATTACGTACATTTAGTAGATATTTACGTTACGTTCTTTACGTTCCACAATGTGACTATACTATGTTGTATATACTGGGTATTATAAAAACAAAAATTGTATAGAAAATAATTGTAAAAAAATGCATGTGACAGCACGTAGGATGATGCAGCACTCGCAGCGTTGCATTGCGTTGCCTTCGGCCACCGTTGCTCCCATGTTACCGTCTACAAATGCGTGCACAAGTTATCGCAACTGCGTCGCCTCTCTCATTGGCGATTAAGAATGCTCTTCATAGTCAATAACCATAGTATTTGTTGTTGTTTTTTTTTAATTTTTATATGAATGCTGCAATAGACAAGTTATGTTATTAGAAGAATTTTAAACATTATCAACTTATACTCTACAAATAAACAGCTAGTAACAGTTATTAATTATATTTAAATACTTTTACATTTTTATAGGTCGTTATGTTTAATTAACTTGTAGACAATTTGAGTTGAAACAAGACGTTGGATCTTGTTTGTCCCATTTAAATGTATAAAATGTATAATATATGATTTTCATTTATGTTAAGATATCTGATTAAGTATCAGAATCTGCTCTAAAGCAGGCAGAACAATTCTTTCGATTCTCTATTTGTGAAATAGAATGTGCGGTATAATTAGAATTATATGCCTAGTATCAAGGGCGTCCACAGGTCCCCCTGTCCCCCTGGACTGGAAAAATTTTATATATTTTTATTTCCTATGTGTATATGTTACATTTTCATATCATAATTTTCATATACGTGCACACCATTGTATACCTTTGCACCCTCTTAAAAAATTCCTGCGGACGCCTATGCCTCATTTAATCTTAATTTTTCGTAAAGAGGAGTCCTCGTTAGTAGAAAAGTTGCTCCTAAATAATACTATTTCTATTCGACTGTCTTCGACGTCCAAGAACATGTAAGATATGAAATTATTAAACATTATAAACAATTATATTGACTCATATTGTTCATTCGACTATATAATTTATACTAGTTGAACCCCCGCCGCTTCGCCAGGTAAATAAAAAAGCATTTTCTAACAATTTGTATAAAATCAAAACATTTATTGTAATGTTCTTAGATAAGCAAAAACCTTGGTTTTTTTTCACTATCGCTCGTGAAAACAAATAGTCCAGATGCTTTTCCGACTCTGGAGCGAACAATGAAGAGTTGGACGAGAAAACTGGATTTTCCAAATTTATACCGCACATTTGTAAAGATTGTCCTTGCGACTTATTGATGGTAACGACGAATGCAAGGTGAACAGGGAATTGAAAACGTTTAAATTCAAATGGCAAATCAGATGTAATCATTGGGATGCAAGGAATCAAATCGTGTCGTCATTGAATTTTCCATTCAAAATTGTTGCTTCTATTAAATTTCTAAATACTTTTTTACGGCAAGTCTGGTGCCATTACTAAGTTTTATTTGGTTGATGTTGCGAAGCATAATAATAGGCGGTCTAATTTTTAGCTGCAATACATGTGGTGGTATTCCTGGAAAACGGTGTGCGTTTAAAAAGTCTGTATGATAATTCACCACCTCATCCTGATTCATGATTGTATCCACTGATTTGAATCAGTGGCGGATCTAGGATTCGCCAGAGGGGCGCTAAATTTACAGTTTTGTATGCCAAGGGGTTTTTTTCATTTTTTCCCATACAAAAAATTCTCCAAGGGGGGCTAAAGCCCTTTCAGCCCGTATGTAGATCCGCCACTGATTTGAATCTAAATAATGGACCTGATATTTAATTTAAAATAGCCTCGTTAAGATAATTGACATCTTTGTTCTTTCCGGCCATTATTACTCGCTCGCTTAACCAAGCATGATTTTTGTAGTTTTGTGCTATGTTTGGGAACACGCTTTGAATAAGTTCTTCTTTTGATGGAGTGAAACTTGCCTGTTGACGGGCACCATCCCCAATTTTCAGCAATTGCTTTGAAAATGCAGCTGATGCAAAATGATGGATCGTTTTGCTATTGAACGCGTACGTTTGTTTTTAGTGTGAGTGTTCTTACATTCTTCCACAGAATTGAAAATTTCACGGATTCGGATTCAGTAATTCATTTTTAGCTAATGTTCGCTCCAGCACCGAATTCGTAAAAATAAAAAAATTTTGGCGGCAGCCGTATGAAAAAAAAAATACTTCATTTTGAAATTTTGACAACGGATAAGGATTCAGCGACTCATTTTTTACCCAGTGTTCGCTGTAAAATTTTAAAGTTTAAGCTCGAAAAAAAGAGAGCTCTAATTGGAGCCTTTATTATGCATTAAACGCATTTAAAATAAAATGTTCAGTTTTACAATAGCCCTAAAACTTTGAAAACTATAAGTCTTGGGGCATTTTTTATAGATTCAAAAAATATTTTTGTATTGGTACTTAACCAATAAATCCTTATGTGTTTATAGGATTTACTTTTATTTTTTGATCTGGAGCACAAAATTTTGAGAAAATGTTTGTCACTTTCATTATAAGTTTTTAATACTTTATGCATGCATTGAAGAAAATTCAAGTATGGTCGTAACATATTTAATATGTCTTCTTTTGATTTGTATTTAAATAATCATATTGCTACATATAATTTTTTTGATTCTATAAGTAAATCAAAATTTAACTCCTTCAAATTTTGTATTAAGTAATTTTCATATGCTTTGTATTTTATGTATTATAACATCATGTGTAAGAGCAGTACGATTATCTGTGTGTTCATCACAGAACCAGTGTGAGAAAGAGAAGAAGTATAATGACCAAGTAGCGAACGATGTGTACATACACAACATTGATAAGCGAAGCAGAGAAACAAAATTGTTCTTACCCAGTTGGCCACGTCTTTAAGACATCCTCAATGTCTTACAGCCTTATTCATAAACACATTTTAGAGGCAGCGTAACTTTAAACGGGCTTTAAACA
The DNA here is from genome assembly GCA_943735915.1 of Pherbina coryleti. Classification (NCBI taxonomy): domain Eukaryota; kingdom Metazoa; phylum Arthropoda; class Insecta; order Diptera; family Sciomyzidae; genus Pherbina; species Pherbina coryleti. Next base: position 95,239,480 of record OX030949.1, on the reverse strand, counting down.
AGAAAACGTTATTCATAAACATTTTTCGTAGTTGTTTAAGAGCTGCGTAACTTAAACGCCGAAATTGGCGTTTAAAGGTTACGTAAATACAACCATGATTTTTGTTTGTCTTTTCTTTTAATATCAAAGACATGCTCCATATGCGCCCTTTGCAGCATTTTTTTATGCGGCGGCCATTGTAAATCCATAGGAGTTCTTAATTTTTGTAGAGATTTTCTATAGTTCAGACACAAACCTTACAATCATAAGCAGAAAATGAAAAAATGTTTATGAATAACAATGCTAGCAAGGTTGCATAGAAGCTGCGTAAAGCCTTAAACAGTGCGTAACTAAACAAGCGTTTAAAGGTTGTTTAAGGAAATCTATTGAATAAGGCTGTTAATGACTAACGTATTCTACGTCTGACCTATGCGCCCGTGTTATCTAACACAGGATTGAGCTTTTTTTCTCATACATAGACCGCTCCACCCTAATATTATATTTTTTTCTATTTTATATATGTATATAGATCCAGATCCAGTGTCGTTTAGACCTGGTGTTTCTTTTGAGGAGTTGATAATGTAAGAGATGTGTGTACCGTCTGAAGTCCAAAAGTACCCAATTTATTTTCTGTGATAATTTCTGATATTAGTTTCCCCAGTTCTCTATTAAGGAACTATAGTTTCCTTTAGTGCTTAGATATTTCATTGTAATTATGACATATCAATGGGAGATTTGTTTTTCATAATTACCAAATAATAATAATTATAACTTTAATACGCGTCCGTAGCGTAGTTGGTTAAAGTGCGTGGCCTCTATGTCAACGAACCTGGAGACCCAGCAGAACCTGGAGACAGAAAATTCTTTGAATTCAAATATTTTTTCTGTACGGCCGCCATTTCTCTGCAGATAATGGCAAACTTCAGAGAGTAATCAAAATGACAATTAAAGCTTCTTGAGAACTAGAACTTTAATAAATTTATGGAAAATATCGAAATACGTGATCCAATCCGATTCATTTTGTTTACCTTTATTCTCAATTTAAAATTTAAAGTTTAGATTACTGTCAAGATATCGCGTTATAATTGTGGGTATTGTCAAATCGCCAAGACAGCTGATAAAGTGATTACCGCTTGCACGATGAAAAATTGCTCAAAAGATAGATTGTTTGAAGGGTGACATTGTGTGTTTGCCCTACTGCTGAAAACAAAGTTCATATCTTCAATTTGACTGAATGACGGAAATGACGTTTTCATCAGCATTTTCGAAAAAGAAATGTGATTATAATGTGGCGGCCGTGTCTGAGTTTTATAAAGTACGAATATAGCCAATTTTCAAGACACGTGGTCAGAGGTTCCAACCCGAGAAAATTTTTTCATTGAACTTCTAATCGGTCCTCATCTCTCTGCCTACAATGACAAGTCCCAGAGTAAATAATGCCATGTAAAGATTTTTGAGAATATGCACATTAGCCGTTCGGATTCCGAATTCATATATTCTCCGACAATTCTCTTTACGATGATTGATTCCCAAATCACTAAGTTACAAAAGAAACAAAATGAAGTTATGCGATTCATATTGAAGAAACGATATGATACTCACATTCAAGATATGCTTAATGAGTTGGACTGGCTAAGTGTGAAACAATTAGTTGTGTATTATACACTAAAATTCAATACACAACACAAAACTAGGCAATGTACCCAATTACTTAAGTAATAGAATAAGATATAATAGAGAAATGCATGATTTCCAAACAAGGAATAGAAATAATTTTCATCTCCTAACTACTAGAAATGAACTTGATAAAAGAAGTATATACTACGATGGTGTTAGAGAATACCATAAATTACCTTTTAGCATAAAAAATTGTGATTTAAGAAAGAATTGTTTTATTGTTGTAAAGATACTGTGCCAATAAGATAGACATAAGAAATAAATTGTAATTTTTATTAAATTAATTAGATTACCAAATTGCGAAATGTAACCTATATATTTATGTAACCTAAGTCAATGGACTGTAACAAATCAATAAATAAAATAAATAAATAAATAAAAAACTACGAGTAGGTTTAGATTTTGATCATTTGTGTACAAAGATTTAATAACACGCACAGCAGAATTTCATCATAAGACGCTTGTATAAACACCTTTGAAAGGCTGAAATGGCCCATTCGTTTTATTTGTTTATAATGCTACTCAAACCTAAAAAACCACACCAAACTGTTACTCTCTGTAGATGCATACGCTTCTCGACAATCACGCGCGAGTTTTTCGATCCCGTAAATTGAATCAACGATTAACGGTGAATCGCACCCGGAATTACTTGCAACACTTTCGGTATAATGTTGAAAACAAAATTTATTCCGCTTATCGAAATTTCACGACTTATAGCTCATGTCTTATTGTGTGCTTGGAAGAAATTCCACTAATATTTGTACTCAGAAGATCATTCTAGAATTCACTCTATTAGAAACATCAGTCAGTAGGTTGGTATAAAAGCTGTAAAAGGATTGAATCATTTCGGAATTCCCACACCCTTAATGCATTCAAAAGCTACATCAAATAGATTGCAATCTTATGCTACTATTGCGTAAATAATTACAGGCAAACATTTCATCATTCTTTAAATATAAGAGAATGCACATCCAATGCTCTGTAAGGAATGGTACTTTGGGAAATATCAATCCCATTCTTGTAGGCTTAAAAAATATGATGAATGCACTCAGTATTATCACTCTTTTCAACTCTGAAACACTGGATATTTTATTAACTACCATGAAATACATCCCCATCATGTCTTGAAAACAATTTTAATCAGCCTAAAGGCTTAAGCCTCAAGAGTTCACACTTTGAGTGCTACAAAAAAAAAAGGATTTCAGCTTTTGAAAATGTATACAAGAGAATGAAAAGCGAAAAAGAATTCACACTCTTACAGCTCTGGTGGGTATATTCACACTAGATCATTCTATAATTCACTCTTTTAGAAACATCAGTCAGTAGGAAGGTATTTTATATAAGTCCCCAACCGACAAATGAGAAACCAAATTCTCCAAATTCACAAGCTACACCGTGTGCCATTCAGCAACTTTTCACTCGTATTAGCAAAGAAAATATGGAGCTGAACAGAATTTCTGTCTGTAGAGATAGAATTCAAATGGAAATAGTAGTTTGCTTAACTTAAACTTTCAAAATATAACATTTCAGGCAGGTCTTAATGAAATAATTTGCAAAATTTAAAAAAAAAAACTCAAAATTGAATGGAATTGTTCAAAAAGTAAATACCAATAAACAAGAAAAACTTTCATTTAAAGCGCTAACTCACAAAAGTTTTTTTTTTTTGCAATGATTGCTTGAGTCAAAATGCTCTTGCCTATTGTCAAAATGAAAAGAAGCCTGTGGGGCTACATTCATTTTTGACAATAGTATTCACCTCACAAATGCCAAGTATTCCCATTACGACTGTCAAAATATTAACATCCAATTGAAAAGTTTCCGAATTACACACAGATTTAACGCTTCCTAGCCCAGTCAACACTTCATACAGTCGCTCTCAAACTGCTGAAAATGTAAAACTTAAGCCCGTCCCTGACGAAGACGACACCCACAGCAGCAACACTTGATTAGTCAACAAACACATGTTCGATTTTTATTGTTTTTTTTTCAGCTGTTTATTGTTATGCAAATTCAATGACGACTAATTTCTTGCCACATAATTTTATAGATGAATCCATTGAAAGCATTTGGTATGCAAATTTTTCGAAATTTTAGCGTTTCAGAGTCAAAATAAAAAAACAAAAAAAAAAAAAAAACTACAGCTGCTAGAAATATTTGAATATTATTTGAATAATACTGCAATTAATTAGCAAAACAAAACATCAAATCAATGGTGAACAAAAATATTAAGACGACAAATTCGTTTAAATTAAATTAATGAGCATCGGGGTAAAATGGTTGAATGTTGGTTGTGCAACTTTCTTTGGTTGTTTGCAGTTGTTCGCAGTTGTTATTGGCTCTACGGCTAGTTATAATTGTTGAATATTTGGTATTTGTGCTGGTTGTGGCCATAACGTTGCTGTTAGAGCTGTTATTGCTGTTGTCTATCAATAGGCCGCAAACAAGCAAAGCACACCAAATAAATGAGCAAAACGCTTTCATTTTAACAACGTGCGTTGTAGTTTGATGTTGGTAGCCAAGCTGCCAAAAGTTGCAAGTTGCAACGTTTAGGCCTGGTTTGTTGCACTGTTAATTTTATTGCAAAATTAATTGTTCATTTGGTGCTAATTGCAGGTATTGGTTACATCGATTCAACTATTGATACACATACAATTATATACAGCAGACCGTTTAGGACTAGACGCATTTCCTTAAATAGCCGCGTCACAGAAAAAGTGACAAACATGCAGTTTAGGTTATCAGCGTATTTCTATTTTTTAATTTTTTTTTTTCTTTTTTTTTCATTTTATGCATGCTGCAATGCATTCCACAGCCGTCAATTGTGACATTTTGCCTATATTTGTCAGTGATTTTCAATTAATTTGTGTTCTCCGGTGTATTGTTTGGAAAAAAATAACAACAAATACGACACATGTTGTATGTGGCTTTTAGTTAGCAAGGAGAGCCTCAAGTTGAATCGCACTGTAATCTGCGACTGTAAATTGTTGCAATTAGTTTTTAATTTAAGTATTTTTTCAAACGAACAAAAATAGTCACAACAACAGCAATATACAGCAAACAGCAAAAGTAAAGAGTTACTTATGTGCCGACCATTTTAACCTGTTGCACAGTGAGCTGTTCACATCAAAAAGGAATCAGAAATTTATCTATTTCAAAATTCAAAAATATTAATATTTATCGTGAGGTTATAGTATGAATAAGAGAAAACGCAAAAAGTTCAGTGGTTTTATATTTTGAGACATAAATTGCTTTTGACGATTCCTTTTGTGACAAATTTATTACTTGGGGATCTTTGAGGATCTTTGCTGATTATGAATCTGAAGTCGGAATTCGAAATGTTTTCGAGAAACTCTGATAGCAGATTTGGAATTAGCAATCCCAAATACCATTTTGCATTAAGTTTATCTGAGAACTATAGGGGTATTCACAATGTGATATATTTGGTATTTGCATTTTTGACATTCATTAAAATAATATACGTTGAGTTTTAAAAAAAAATTTTATCAAATAAGCAACGAAAAACTTCCACTTTAGTCGATTTATATTTTGCTTATTTTTTTTCTTTTTTAATAAAAAAGCTTTTGCTTACAAGAAAATAATGTTGATAACATGAAAATAAATAAAAAAAATATAAAAAATGTATAACAAATATAATCGTATCTGTTGAATATTTTTGAAAAAAACTTCACAAATACAATATATCGTGAATACCTCTTATAATTTTATAAAAAGTTACTCAATTAACGGGATACCATACTTTAGCCGCCATCTTTTATTTGAAAGTTTTAAAACTCAGAAATCAATTTCATAAATCAGCGTCGCACAAGTTCCCTCCCCTCCCTCCCCCAAAAAAAATACAACAATATTAGAACCAAGATTTAGTAATTTTTATAGATATAATCTTCATAAGGCATTTGAGGATATATTGAAAGCTAAAACTTTTATATTTGCTTTATTTTAATGGAAATTTTACAACTACTTAAATGACTATAAAGGCTCAACCAAGTTATGCTTAAGCAAATAAGAGCTAGAGAACTAAAGAATTAACGTGAACGGCATTGTACGAGGGTTATCTTTCAAGTCTTGCTGTCTGAACGCTCTTTTTCTTAATGTGAGCGAAAAATAACAAGTCAATGGTTGTGAAGTCGGTCGGATGACCCATCAATTCCACGTTTAGAGTGCTCAAAAACTTTTTTGTTTCAGCAGATATCTAGGATCATCATTCTTCTATGATTAGTTTACCTCAACTCTCCAAAGACTTTCGGCAAAAAAATGATGTTGTACCATTCAGCATTAACACTTCTCCATTGCTGAAGTTACGACATGAACGGTTTTTCTGAAAAAGCTGGCAACCATTTGCTTGGATGGCTCCGTCCGCATACAACTTTTGTCGGGTTTTGGTCACTTTGAAAGACTCAAACCGTGGATTGCTGCTTTGTTTCGGTATCATAAGCATAGATCTATCATATGCGGGTATGGGCACCACTACATTTAAAGCTTCTGTGTTGTTGTTGTGTTTGTCTTTTGTCTTTTATTTGTTGTTGCCTTCTGTGTTGCTACATAAGATTTTTCTCTCAATTCTTACGCTCAAAGCTCCCAGAGCGCTCTCTGCCCATAGCTGATGATATGTCATCTGTGGGGATGTCGAAGATGTGTATTTTTTTAGCATTTCCTTGCACCAATCAAATGAGCCTTTTTTAGGCAACCGTCAAATTATGGGGTTCCAACCCCAATGGGGAAAAGTCTTCCCGACAACTAAATGCTAATGGAAAATCTAATGTATGCTAGTCCCACTTATGCCCAAGGATGACTATATTTTAAGGTATGTCACATCTACTTATAACATTTCACGCACAACATCGATGTTTTCTGTCACAATAGCCGTTCTTGGACAACTTTCACGAATTCGTCTTGGAGAGAACGATAACCACGCCTTATCTAATTGAACCAGTCGTTATATATATATATTTTACAGTCATTGGGTGTAGTGCTTTATCACCAGAAGTCGAACCAAGTTGATCGATGCATTCTTTTCTTATCAATCCATGTCGATAATCGTAAAAAATCATCACCCGAAAATGTTCACGTGTTAATTTCATATTTTTGCTGAAACACAATTTTCATACCACTGAAAACAACAGAATAAGCGCACATACACCAAAACCTTGTGAGTATGCTTATGCTAGAAAATGTAAAATCTTCGAATGGAACTGTCAAAGCTAATCTGGTAATGCTTAGTGTTGCCGAGTTGCAGGCAGCCCTCGTTATGCCATGTCTACGCAGAGAGTTTAGTTTGAGTTTATTTTTAAGTTATCCATATCTGTTCACACAGAGATGCGTCGGGAGAATTGCATTTAATGTGGCATTTCTTCGTTTACTTTTTTGTTCTCATATTTTTTCGGCACATCCACCACCGTGACATCAATTCCACTTGAGGGCAATGCTGCAGCCATTTCTCCGTACACTTGCGAGTTCTTTCTTGTGCTGGGCAATTTGGAATTTTTATCGGCCCTAATACGAAGACCTCATATTCTACACTTGCGCAAGTTATTTTTTTTCGCTTTTTTATTCATTTTTCACAAATAGTAAATCGCACAATTTTAGCACAGCTGTTTTTGACATTTCTCACCTCAACGTACCTTCTCATCTAAAAAGTTGCATCTGAACGTACCTTTTTATATAAACAATGTTCATTGAACATTAGCATACTTTTAGGCGTTTCTCAAATTGAGTTTTGATAAACACAGAAATAAACTTAAGTCTAGTTGAGTTTCATCCTGCAAAATTGTACTAGAGAACTCAAGAGTTTATTTTGCGTTCAATGACAAAACTCAACTTTGTACTGGAAACTCAAACTAAACTCTCAACTAAACTCTCAACTCAAACTAAACTCTCAACGCCCAAAGCGTAAGAAAAACTTATCGTTCAGTTTCTTAACTTTCGTTTACTTTTTCGGACTTGGAGAGCACTTGATGGTCTAAAAAATAAATAAACACGTGCTGCATATGTTTATGCGAATAGCTGAAAGGAACTTTATGTTATACAATTCTGACATAAAATAGCCTTCAATGGCAAATTGCTTTTGGCAATAACCGCTTCAATTATCTGTCGGGGGATGTTATGGGAATGTTTATTGGTATCCTATTCAAAAACCCTCTAGGTGGCCATCTTTTGGGGATCACATGTTATGTGAGCATAAAGACTCTCGGACATCGAATCTTCCATTGTTATATTTCTGCTCGTAAAGAAGCAGGGCACTTTTGGAATACATATAGCCTTCACTCTCACTACGCACGATATCTATCTAGGGTTTCATTTGCCTAGTGCATGAAAAAAGAAATGGCGTGACATGACGTGGGTTTCATTGCTCACCACTTCCAAAAGCACAACAGTTGCTAGAAACTTTTTATGTGATCTATATATATAGAGTATATATATAGAGTATATAAGAGATTTCCAAATAAGTTTATGTTACTTGTTTAAAAGGCATGAGTTGCTCCCCTCCAGTTGTTTCCTTCATCAATTGACTCCTACGCATTACGTAGGACTTGTACGAGTACCGACTGTCTTCCTGAATAATGCGATAGAGAAACCTGAAGGTCTCTCAGTATGCCACTTATGGACTTTGTAGGGATTTCATTAATAATGCCCCGGACTTGCTGCACTAATGGAGATGTTCTAACGCTGTCGGAACGATTACCACATTATCATCAGACGCTTTCAACCTTCGACGAAATTTATGGACATTCAAACAATCGGTCGAGTTTTGGAAATTGGACGATTTCTTTCCAATTCCTTTTTTGCTTCATTTTTTAACCATTTATTGGGGTCTGGTTTTTATTAGCAAAGAAAAATTAGAGGGAAAAAAATACCTATAGAGTCGTCTTTCACCCATAAACGCCGAAAGTTGAAGTTCGAATGAAACCATTTTAAAATTCCTTTTTTTAGATTTTTAAATAAAAAAAAAAAATATCAGCTGCTTTCGTCAGAACAGAAAGTTTCTATAGCTTAGACTAAATTTCACAAAATGTACGAAACACCTTGTCTTTTACGTACAGAGCGGAATCATTTATACTTACTTGCTGTTCTCGGTAGTCGAGTTGTAGTGCGTTGACTGCAGCCTAGGGGTGCTAGGTTCGAATTCCGGCCACAGTGGAAAGGTGGGACAATCAAGTGAAACATGTGTAGGATATTCTAATAGTGACGGTAAGCCGTATAATCCCAAGATTTAGAATTTCAGTCTATTGATCAATTTGAATAGTTTATTTCTTTTTTTTTTAAATTTATAGGCTTATAATAAATGGTCAGCTAATTTCTGAGCCCAGAACTTTTTTAATTGTGCTATAAAGAACTCATTCCATTTTTGTCCACCGTTGATATGGTGACAGCTCACTGTGCGCTGTTGAAACTCCAAAGCCAACTCGTAGTACCAAGCCAACTATTTTGTTAGCAATTTTACGCTTGCCAACTTCATTGGAGTCTGTTCGTGCATAACCCGAGTTACCTGTTTCTTTATGGTTTCATAACATTTTATTGTAAATGGTCTGCAGTTATTTTAATTAGCGCTTAAATCGTCACATATACTGTATATACTGTATATGAAGGGGTAAAATGGTTCGAGTTGTTTGATTTATTTGCAATAAAACAACGATTAATTATTTGCAAATTTGGGCAGAAATGAAATTTTTATTATGTGCTCTAAGCTGCTGTAGCTGTAGCTGAAGCCATAAAACAAACAAATTACGACGAGCTGGGATTTTTATTGGTTTTTATTAACTTACGAATAAATTACGTACAGGGTGGTCCTTGGACCAGCTTATGTAGAGAGTGAATCGAAAAATAGACTGTCAATTCTAGTTGCTCTACTTTAGCCGGGGCGGTTAGGGTGTTTACGACTTTTGCCTTAATTAGCCAAAAAAAAAACTACAAATAAAATCTTAATTGGCCCGTTTTGTCCACTATCTGGAGTGTTAACTTGTTATGAGCTTATCTTCCTTACTTGCTAGCGATTTAATTTCGTTTGATAGTCATAAAATTAGCATATTTAATACTTGGTAAAACATAACTGTAACAATTTCCTCAAAAAAAAAAAAACTAACTGGCTCTCTGATGTCGGTCAGCAGATATCGAACAACGTTTAATGCTTAAATTTTTAAACAAAGTTGTCACAATCAAAAGCTATAAAAATCAATCGGTAAACAAGCTGCCAAGATACCATAAAGAAACAAGCAACTGTCACTTTGACAGCTATACAACATGCCAGCGTTTTGTTGTGTTTTGTTTTCTTGAACTTTGTTTTAATTTTATCTCGTTTTGTTTTCTATTGTTGTTTTAATCGCTTCTTCTCTAAATTTAAGTTTCAGTTTTTCAGCTGTCTCCATTTTCCCCTCTTCCCTGTAACACTTTTACGCATCTATCGTATATATTTTAAGCCCAACTAAGGTGTTTTTTTTTATTTTTGTAGCATCTAAAGCTAATTAAATTAATTTAAATTCCTCAAATAAATAAACGTTAATATATGTTTGTCTCAGCTAAATACATGCAGGCCAACCAACATAGGTGTTTTTGTATTTTTTTTGTTTTTTTTTTTTTTGCTACGAACTTTAAGCCGTATTTGCTTTTTCCTTTATATTTGGTATCGGTTCATTTTTTTTGTATTTATTTTTTTTTTATTGAACGTGATAATATATAAACGCTTCTGTTTGTAGCAGTCTACAAAACTGAGAATTGTTTTGAGATCGCATTTGTCAGATAAGCTCAGATCAATAAAATTTTATAATAAACTTAATTAGCTAACAAAATAAAAAAAAAGTTAAAATACAAAACGAAAACAAACAGAAAAATACCTGATTATGATGAGATGAGAATTAAGTGTAGAAATTATGGAGCTTATTTGTTATGAAGTTAATTTTATTATTTTAAATGCACGCGTTTTTCTAGTTGACTAATTTAACTGTGTTCAAGCGGTCATTCTGTCAGATTCTTTCCTGTCATTTTTTAAGTATCTCAATTTTATTGCAGTACTTTTCGAGTTTATTTCTTGACTTGTTAAACTATTGCGTTTATATCTAGCATAACTTATATTATCGATCGAAATTGATTTTTTGGCTAGTTTTACTTTGCAATTGTAAGGCTCTCAAGCAATCTTATATACGAGGATTGCATTTTAAGTCTTTCGCCTAACAATGAAAGAACAGTGGCTAATCAGTGAAAATGCTTTCATTGATTTTCAAAGTACTCTCCAAGATGATCAATATGTACACTTTTGCATTCGTTAGCCAAGAAACAGTGTTGCCACTCCGAACTTGGTAACTTAGAAACCAAGTTTTTGTGGACCTCAACGGCCTGTTTGGGCTTCGAAAAATGATCACCGAGCATTTTTTTCTGAATATGAGGGAACAAGATGAAGTCATTCGGTACCAATTCGGATCTGTAAGGCGGATGACCCATCAATTAATTCCATGTTTCGAGTGCTCAAAAACTCTTTGGGCTGAACTGAGATAAGCTGATGTGTGGGAACTCGCATTGTCGTTATGAAGGCTGATCTTTCTTCGGTGGTTGGTTTTCCCAATACTCAGAAGACTTCTGGCAAGGAAATGCTTGTGTACCATTCAGCGTTAACAGTTCTCCGTTGTACAGTTTCGTCATGAAAAAACTGGCAACCATTTGCTTGGATGTGCTCCGTGCACAACTTTTGTCGAGTTTTGCTCATTTTGAAAGACCCAAACAGTGGATTGCTATTTTGTTTCTTGCTCATAAGTGTAGATCAGTGACGGGCACATTTTGAATTCCTAAACACGTGTGCTTGAAAACAAAATGCTGCTTGCGCGACGTCGACACACGTACACTTTAAGCTCCATCGAGTGGTTTTCGTTCGTGTGCTTTCAGCTGTTGTTTTGTTCTTATTTTGGCCAAGCAAATCAAGTCACACACTTTCTCTGCTTCTCACACAAGCAAATCATCTGATAATATGTATGTGCCCATCGCTGGTGTAGATCCATCTTTCGTCATCTGTGGTGATATCGTAGACGTATTTCGAATCGCCCCCGCTGTGTTTTTTCAGCATTTCCATGCACCAATCGGCACGAGCCTTTTTTTGAGCAACCGTCAAATTATGGGTTATCCAAAGGGAAAAAAATCTTCCTGATGTCTAAATGCTCTTGTAAAATCAAATGTATGCTAGATCCAATAATGCCCACACGCATAAAAATTTTTTGCTCACCGCACCAACTAAACTGCGTTTGCGAGTTTTATTTGCCACAAACGAATATTCCAGTTGTCAACTTAAATATACATCTTATATATATAAATATATACCGCAAGCTATTTTGGTCATTATTATTTATTATATTAATTACCTTTCCCCCTATGTCCGTCCGTCTTCTTATGGATTGTACTCATCGCATCTCTGTTGCTATCTCCGTCCGCGTATTAAGCAAATTACCAATTTACCAATTTGCTTATATAGAACAGTTTGTCCACAAAGTAACTCTGAATTATAAGCGATGTGTGTATACAACGAAGGGAAAAACAAAGGAAGTTTTCAGTTGGGAAAAACAATTTTTCAATTGCTGCAATTTAAAAATCATTCGCGTATATGACAAACGAAATTAATTACCTGCAACTAAATGACGCGATTCTCGCAACTGAACTATTATTATGATAACTGTTGAAACGTTTGCAAATAACGATCCCAAGCACGACAAACGAAGTTCGTTTGCGGCAAACTGGCAATAAACGTTTTTTTTTTCTTTGCGTGCAGGGATGACTCTATCTCACGGTCGCTCTGCTTCTAAAAATTTACGCACAGCATCGATGTTTTCTGCCACAACCTCCACAAAATTCATCTTGGAGTGAACGATGACAACGCTCGAACTAATTGAATCAGCGTTTTACAGTCGCAGAGTGTGGTGCTTCATCATCAAAAGTTGATCGATGCATTCTTTTCTTGTAAATCCAAGTCGAAAATCGTAAAAAATCATCACCCGATAATGTTCACGTGTTAATTGCATTTTTTGCCGAAATACAATTTTCAAAGCACTGTAAACCAGTGGTAGTCACTACATGGCTTCCCATAGCCCGCGGGCATCGTGTATTGTTGAACTTTTGCACACGAAGTAGCATTCGGTTCGCTGTTTTTGTTTTTTTCTGTTGTGCTTAAAATTTCAAGTCAGTATGCTTTGAGCGTTCATATGGTACGGGAGTCGCTCGCTGTTTTATTTATGAATGTACTTAAATATTTTGTAATGTTTCAGGAAAAACATTAATACATTCTGTTCTTCATTTTTACCTTTTACTGAGGTTTTATATGTTAAAATAACGAAAAACAAACACAAAAATATAAATGAAATGATTATATTGAAAATTCAAGACTCGACAAGATTTCTTTGCACCAAATGTTGTGAGAGCTTTTAACAACTTCTTGTTTCAGTGTAAAGTTGCGCACTCGAAAAGCTCTCTTTGTTGTTGTTTGAACCGTGGGTTGATAACCACTGCTGTAAACTACCACATACTCCAACACGGTGTGAGTACGTTTATGCTCACAACGTCAAATTTTCGAATGAAACTGTCAAAATTTATCTGGCATTGCTTATTTTAACCCTAGAACTGTATCGTGGGGTGAAAAAGCACCCCAGACTGGCTTTAATCTCGCGCCAGATACAAACGCCTTTCGTTTACGGCCCGGGACCGTAACCATAATTCTGTTTCAACGTCTGAGAGTAGAGGGAGCATGCTCGCGGAATCCGTACCCCGTGCTTGCTCAAGCAGTGAACATGAGAAGTGCGTTTGGGGTGCTTTTTTACCCCACGATATAGTTTGTGTATATTTTTCGTCATCTTAAAGTTTTTTTATTTTCGTGTTGTTTAAACTTTTTGGACAAGTAATGGGTGTATAGTGGCCCCACTTTACATATATTTACATATGTATATACGCTCCCTTCAACTTGATAAGTCGCACTTGTTTTAATAACAAAAAATGCTCTGCTCTCAATTACGGTTAAAAAAAAATAACAACAACTACTTGGGAATAAATGCTCATTGGTGTACTTACCAACAACAACCAAAAATGTGCACTCTCTTTAAAAAAAACGGCACCTGCTAACAAGTTGTTAAACAGATATAAAAAAATATTACAATTCTTACTCGTTCATTAGATTAGACGCAGTACGAAATTAAAGTTTTCACTGATACAAGTTAACTTTGAATGATGAAATTTTTTTAATGAAGTGTTTTTGAGGCGTAGTACTTTATAGTTTCAAATAAATATGTTTTTTTCCAATTTGAACGAAATTCTTATTCATTGTAACGATCTGTGCGGCAAAAATCATTTTTTCAAATTCTTGCTATTTGCGCACTTTGATTTCTCAAAATAAATAGCATTTTTGGAAAATTGGCCAAAACCACTATAATACCCCTTAAACATAGTATCTCCCCTTTAGAACCCCGTTGGAATTACTAGATTTAGTCAAAAACTCACTGAGATATCGTAGTTTTAACGAAAAATAAAATTTTTCCTAGCTTTTCACGTTTTTTGCCCTTCTTGGTCAATATTCTCGGACCCTCCAAACTTTCGGCCAAACAATTTAGTTCACGTGGTTCTAGGTCAAAAGACGAAAAAAATGAGCCGCCGTGGAACCATCAAAGTCACACTGTGTCCGAGATACGGGCCCTTGAAAGTTGGGGTGTTTTTTCATCCCGCGATACAGGAATAGGTAAAAAAAATAGCGATGCAGTTCTAGGGTTAATAAAAGAGTAAAATACCCACAAAAAAGATCAAAGTTAAGAAAACAGTGTTCACCAAACTATTCTTTTTAGCTCGGTTAAAATCTTCATTCAAATCATTTTTTATATTTTGTTATTTTGAAACAGCTCGGGTCAATGATTCAAATTCAAATACACGATTTTTGTAAACGAACTTTTCTATCAAAAAGAATAAATAAAATTCCGCAATAATTTAAATTATTTTTAAATATACTGAGTATATATTATTTTAGGATTTTTTTAAATTTTTTAATCAAAATACTAGTAATTTTAGTAAAGTTAATAAAGCTTAGCACAGAAATGCGATAGGGCTTGAAATTTTCAAGGATTTTGCTTTTTACGAGTTTTTAAGGTGCTTCGTACTAAATATAATGTTCAAGCCTGTCAAGTAAAGTTACTCGTAAGTTAATTTATTAAAAAGTTATCTTTGATTTTTCTTTTTTTTTTTTTTTGTTACAATGAAAACCTCAAAGTATTTTGTTTCTTTTATACACATATCTTACTCTCTCACTCTAGCCTAAACGAACATTACAATGCCAAGGCACCTTCATCGTTAAACAAACTTAACATTTTATTGTTTTGATACCGAAATTAAAACAACAACAAAAACAAAGGAAAAACAATAATACACAACAAAAAAAAAAAAAAACAATACAATTGGAGAACCAGTTGTTGACATTCAGCTTGAAGTTGATGGCAAGTTAATATTTGGAGACTTGTTTCTTTCTTTTTTTTTTTTGTTTTTATTGAAATTAATCGAGTATAAAACTGAAGAAAACATAACGTTAACGTAACTTTGACATGTCGCACTAATTACTTAATGATGCTCCGTGCTTGTTGGCTGGATGCTGTTGCGTTGACTGGGTAACAGGCTGCTACGGCAACGACGGCTGGACGGATGTTGGTAGCAAACGATTGTATAATATAATTAAGCCACGTTTTCAGGCAGTTCTTGTTGTTGTAGCTGTTTGTCTCATGTCAGCCTTACATACACACACACACCAACACACTCACAAATACAATATTATGACTGTCAAGAGCTGTTGGCTGCATTTCTTAGAATTGCTGCGGCTGGGAAAACGAAATTTCTATGCATTTTAATTTTAATGTTATTTTCATTGATTGACACCGAGGTTCTTTGGCAGCTTTAAGCAAGATCTTGAAAAGTTCTCACTTAATTTTTATTATATTTTTATTTTTTTCGTTCTATTTTTGTGATATCGGGCACATATTTCATTACAGTCAATTCTACAGTTCATTAAAATTAAATTTACAAAATAATTGTTTTATAGGAGGGAATAAAGGCATTGTCTTAAAGCTGTTCAGTTGAATTTTATTTTAATTTTTTTGTTTGTTTATTTTTCTTTGTTCTGCCTCATTTTGTCTCTGTTAAATTGAGCAAAAAATTAAAATTTAACAAATTTCAAGCAAACATATTTTGTCTGATTTATTTACTTTTTGAATTGAGGTCTTTTGGCTCTTATCCGCTAAAAAAACAAAAAAAAAAATGATCATGTCAAACAAAGCATGCGCTCCAAATACAAGCCACCCAATAAATTAAGCGATCTTCGTCTGACCCTATTTAATAGCAACATTTAAAATACCATCCACACATAGCTCTGTGGTTAGCGAGCAGCGAAAGTGACACAAACGATGCGATGCTCGTTGTTACCCTGAACATCTGCCTGCCGTGGCTTCATTAGTATCACGATCATCATCATCATCATTATCATCAGCAGCAGCTTGATTGTTGTCTCAACATTAAATGGGGGATATGGAGAGAGAAAAAAAACATTAAATAAAATTCAGTCGCGCAATCAATGTCGTTGCTGCTGATCGCCGAAATTATTTTCTCAGTTTTACTCACTTTTAGCGTAGATTTCCATCCCCATCTCCGCTGGGAAATGCTTCTGTTGCAGGTTGTTGCTTTTTTCCTTGAGTTAATTTACTTTATTGCTAAATTTGCAGAAATGAAAATGATTTTCAACACAATTCAGTGATGTTCATTAAAACGTTATTTGCACGCGCGTTTCTTCTCCAAGCGACGAACTCCATTCAAGCGTCATTCAGCCGAGATCGCAGACGTGCGATCGTTTCGCTGGCGCTGCTTGAAGCTGACAGCCGTCTTTTACGTTTTCAGCTGCTGCTGTTGTTGCTGTTGCTGCTGTCTGACAAATAGTTTAGACAGCGAATTTATTGGCCACTTAGATAATTACCAGCGATTTTCTGTTGCTTGTTAAAAAATTCAAATAAATTTTTACTGTGCGCCAAAAAGTATGCATCTCTTGCGTGTGGAATTCCTTTGATTGTTTGTGCGATTTCAATGCGATCTTCTAATTGATTTGCAATTGTATGCAAATTTTTGAGCTGGGCTGTTGTTGTTGTTGTTTTTTATTTGGCGAAAGTATTTAATTGCAAATTGTGTAAATTAGTTGTTTGACTGTCTAAAGTAATTATTTTTAACTTAAGGTGTTGACTGAGCTCATTTGTTAGGCAATTTATTTATGTTTGCTTGTCGTGGTGCTTTTTGTTTTTTGTTGGCTACTTTGAAATATTTGTTGAAATTTCAATTATTTTAGAATTTATTTAGGTTTAGGTTGAGCTGTTCGCTAATTGTGTGAGGTGTGAACGTGTGCGTTCTACATCGAAAAAATAAGCGAAGAACTTTTTTGACAAATGAATGAAAGTTGACTGTTGGACGGGCAACTGAGTACAAATTTTAATGCAACAGAAAAAAAAAAAAAAAATTAGCAGCCAGTCAAAAATTGGGGCAAAAAAAGTGAGCGTAATTTGAATCTAATTTTCTTTGGATTATAAATAAATCCTAAGAAATAGAAATTCAATACATTAGCATTCAAAGAAACTTTTTACTGAGGCTCAAAATTTGTTTTTTTATCCTGACAAATGTAATGTAAATGTATATTTGGGAATTTGGTGCTTCCCCTTAAATAAAGAAACCAGGAGTTTAAAATCTTTTTGATGAAATATCAAAAGTTATTCCACAATATGACTAATAAGATTACTTCCTAGATTAAAAGTTCCGATATAAGGAATTGGGACTTTTCCGTTTTTTTATAAATAGTTTTAAATTACACCGGCACATAAAAACAAGTTTGAGTGCAAGAAGGCAGACTCATATATTTCCATGTATTTTGACCGGCTGAAAATGAATTTGGCATCCATTGCCATTTTGCCCAGGTGGCTCTTGGTTATCTTCAAAATAATTGGATTGTACCTATTTTACGGATGTGTACACTAAGGGAAATAATGCATATTAACATTATCCACGTCTGAGTATCAATTTTATTTAAATATTTACGTGGATAAATCAAATATTTTCCCTACAACTCGTTTTTTTCCCGTATTTGAATTTTATTTATACCACACACGTACACACATATTCCATACAAGCAAGCAGCAACAGCATCGCACTCTGTTCTCTTGCAGTTGCAACCTTAGTTCTTATAATTCTCATTTCGTTTTTGTTGCAAGAGTTGTATAAGAGGGATATTTGGCCGTACGTATCAGCGATTGCGTGCTGAAATAATGCAATTATATGTAGGGTGGAGTGACAACTCGACATTTTCCCACGAGTGTGTCGTACCGATTGTCATTTGCCTGCATATTTTGCTTTATAATTTTTCGTTTTATAGTTTTATATTATTTTTGACATTTGGTGCCATAATATTGCGCCGGCTGTCAAAAATAGTATAATATCAAGGAACGAAAAAAGAAAATAAAGTAACCATGGTAATGGCATTAATGGACGCAGCTCGTGAGAAATATTTGAATATATTGTTTTTTAATTTCAATATTTATACCCCCACGTTTAAAAAACGTAAATGGGGGTATATTAATTTTGTCACTCCGTTTGTAACGCCCATAAGGAGGCGTGGTAGGTATAGAAAAGTATATATATGATCAGCATCACCACCCGAGTTGATTTAGCCATGTCCGTCTGTCTGTCCGTCTATCCGTCTGTCGTCACGATTACAGCCGTAATTTTCAAGCTATCATCCCGAAATTCAATATTTAAACTTTTATCTAAAAACTAAGGTCAAGTTCGAAAATGAGCCAAATCGGATGAAAACCACGCCTACCTCCCATACAAAGTGCCTTTATCAAAACCGTAAAATCTCTTAGAATTCCACAAAAATTAATATATGGACTTGAAATTTTGCATATGAGCTCCGATATTTAAAGTGCACTCTAAGTATGAAATTCAACCAAATCGGATAAAAACCACGCCTACCTCCCATACAAAGTGACTTCATCAAAAAGGTAAAATCTCTTTAAATTCCACAAAAATTAATATATGGACTTGAAATTTTGCTTATTAACTTTGATATATAACATGCACTTTGTGTATAAAATTCAACCAAATCGAGTGAAAACCACACCCACCCCCCATACAAAGTGATTTTATAAAAAATGAAAGCGAATATTTTCTGTTAAAACTATGTAGGTATAACAAAAATGTTTTATACAAACACACATTTTATTGACGGCTTAAGACTTTGAATATACTTCGGTTCGGACGTGGGGGTATTTTAACTTCGGCCCAGTCGAAGATCATTTCTTACTAGTTTTGATATAAATTTCCTTTAGATGTGATATTTTTATTTTCAAATAGTAAATTTTAAAAGATATTTAAAAAATTAGTGCATAATTTTAATATATTTTTTTTATTATTTCTGTTTAAATATTTTAATATTTTATTTAATTATAAAAGTTTTTAAATGAATTTTAAATATTTACGTAGTCGATTTATGCAAATGCGTTATTGGTGCAAAAATTACTCGCTTTTTGGATAAATTAAAAAAGTTTTTGGATAAATTTAATATTTTTTTCCCTTAGTGTAGAAGATATTTTTTTTTTAATGAGCTATATAAAAAACAAAAAAAAGAATAAAATAAATAACTGGTCATTTCAGCCCTTGAAAGGACTTTGACCTAGCTTATTATGATCAATTGTGTTGTGCGTGTTATTGAGTTTGTACACAATTAACCGATAACCGGACCTTCAGGTTAAACACCGACTCCGAACGGCGGTGAACGGAATGTTCTTGTTCTCAAGAATCTTTACATGGCATTTTGATTACTCTCTGAGGTTTGCCATTGTCTGCAGATAGGTGGCGGCCGTACAGAAAAATCATTTTAATTCAAAAATAATTTTCTGTCGCTGCTAGGATTCGAACAAGGCACTTTAACCAACTACGCCATTGACGCCACAATGAGCTACATAGTTTGGGGATTGATTTCTTTTCTATATCCCATAATATCTCTTTTCTTTATTGTTTTCCGAAATGTTCTCCTTTATAATACGTATTTTTATGCGTTCCAACCATTTGTCATAACATTTATTCCATTCCGCTTGAGATACCTCAAAAACATAGTTTTTAAAAGTATCAACGGCTTCTTCTGGCGTCGAAAATCGTTGTCCACGCAGTTTGTCCTTGCCAACTTAGGACTGTACTGCGGATGACCTATGCATTTTAAGGTATTCCGTCCAGTTAAGAACATCCTACACATGTTTCGCTTGATTACCCCTTCATTCCTACTAATAATTTATCACCCCATTTTTAACCAAGGCAGACTTGACTGAATAGGTATAAAAACAGAAATTCTAATTTCAATGCTAAAAAAAAATTTTTTTTCAAGTAGTTTGATCTAAACGCTGCAAACTTTGTTGATATTTGTGTTGATTCAAATTATACCGCAGACTAGACAGTTGTTTCGTTGGCCTCTACACCACCTCATCAGTAGTTTTGCGTGATTTTTCGTTGAGATCCACTCAGCTACTAAAGTTTGATAGATTCTAACAATTGTTGAGAAAATTACAGGGTTGTTTAATTAATTGGGTCGTTTTTCTATGGGTTTAAAAGTGAATGATTTTGATTTGGAAAACAAGTTTGTTGAAGAGAAGTTTTTTTTTTTAAAACATATCTTCACAAGAAAATTGAATGAAATGACTGTATTTGCTTTGTTTTTAATAACTTAAAAGAAAAGATTGGAAAGGAGAGATAGTTTTAATATGAGAATTATAAAAGTTTAACAAACTTGCGTCTTTAAAAGAGGGTTTTTAATAAAAGAGCTTTGAGTAAATACCAGAAATTAAAATGAAAAAGCAATTTGCAATAATAATGCATAGTTTTATATACAGCTGTGTTCAAAATAATAGGAGTGCCCATACGAAATATAATCAAATAAAAGTTTTTAAAATTAACGACATGTAAAGCATGCCATCTTCTTGCGGTACTTCTAACGGTATTCTATGAATAAAACCGAAAGCATAAGCATGGATTTGTTGCATTATTTGATATGTTTTTCTGATCAAACTGATAAAAAAAGGAGTGTGAGTCATAAGTGATTATAGTACCGATGATTTAATAAATTTATTCAAAATAAAAAAAAGTAAGTATTACTAAATAAGTAAAAGATTATTTTTAAAGTATTTCGCACATATTGAATTTTAAATTC
Source organism: Pherbina coryleti (assembly GCA_943735915.1). NCBI lineage: Eukaryota > Metazoa > Arthropoda > Insecta > Diptera > Sciomyzidae > Pherbina > Pherbina coryleti. The sequence goes on along the minus strand of OX030949.1, from coordinate 95,218,584 downwards.
TTAATAGTGGGACGTGGAAAACATTGTACCCAAGAAGAGTGCCAAATCATTAAAAACCTTAGGGCAAAAGGTAAAACATATAAAGAAATTAAGGAAATATTGAACTGCTCTGATAAAATGATAGCAAATGCCTTATTTCACAAAAATACACCCGAAACGCGCGGTCTGAAACGTAAAACCAACATTCATGATGATCGCCGAATAAAGCAGTACTGCAAAGATAATCCTACAGCATCATCCGCAGCAATAAATAAGAGTTTGGATCTAGCTGTAAGTAATGTAACTATTCGTAGACGCTCATTAGATAATAAATTATAAGCGCAGAGTCCACGAAAAGTTCCATTACTTACAAAGAAACATGCTGCGGCACGCCTTCAATTTGCTAGAGAGCATGCCATCTGGCCAATAGAAAAATGGAGTCCACTCCTAAAGGAGTCTTTGATAAGATTGTAAAACGACTTCTAAAAAAAAGGACTCTTGAAAGAGTCAATATTATGCTTGCTTTATATGTTCTCATAAAAAGAACTCATTAAAAACTCCTAAATAAGACGGCAATAAACCTCACAAAAGGATACATATATATATGCTATGATATGATATATATGCGTATTTATAAAAAGCCTCATAAAAGAGTCTTATATACGAGTGTTTTATGAGAACTCGACAATTGGGTTCTGAGAGGATCTTATAAACTTTAAAGTTATATTTTTATCTTCTTAATATATAAAAACGTTGGTGCATATGTATGTCTGACAATTACGGCTAATCCTTTGAAATTTGTAATGGGATGGTAGTTTGCGAGAATGTGAATATTTTTTTCGAAGTGAATGCTCCAACACGTCATAATTTATCTTTCTGTCGTTCAGTGTGCAGTTAAGAAGCTTGCAGAATCGAATGAAATCGAATTAAATATGGCAAAGTGAAATTTTCAACTTTTAGTTTATCTACAATTACTTTTTATTTGTAATAAAAGTATTTTAAGTAAATTTTAATCTTAAAAATTTAAAACTATATATCAACCTAAACGGATCATTGTTACTTCTATGAGTTCTAAAAGAGTCTTCTTTATGAGTCTTTAAAGATTCCATTACATGATTCTTAAAAGAGTATTAAATATGGTTATTAAAAGAGTCTTAATATTGAGTCCAAAAGACTAATTTATATGAGTTCTAAAAGATTATTTATTATGAGTATTTAAAGAGTCTTAAAAGAGTATTAAATATGGGTCTTAAAAGAGTCTTAACATTGAGTCCAAAAAGACTTATTTATATGAGTTCTAAAAGAGTTTACTATACTTTATTATGAGTCTTAAAAGAGTCTTAACTTTGAGTCCAAAATGATACATAAAGCAGTCATTATCATGAATCATATTTTGAAGCCCATAACCTACGAAAATGAACTCATAAAAGAGTCTTTTTTGATCGCACTATGACAATAAAAACTCATTTATAAGAGTCTAGAAAGAGTCTTTTAAGAGTCATAATGTTTGCTGGGTTTTTTCATTACAATAAGATTTTTCGCTTGTATTCACCTATTGTTTAAAAAAAAACCAAAAATTAAAATTTGAACGCAAAATGAAAAAAATTACATGTTTTGAGAAAATCGAGATTAAAGTTTTCGTTCTTGCTTTCGGTTCTTCCGAAGCTTATAACTTCACTGACTTTCTAGGGACTTTTTAGACTGCCAGATTTATTTTCCAACGATACGGGACAAATACAAGATATGTAAAAAAAAAACGGGATTTTGAAAAATTTTATGGGAAAATAAATAAACAGAAAGTTATTTTAAAAAAAATGTATTTCAGAAAAAAAAATGTACTAAGGTACGCAGAAAAAATAATAATGTCAAATGTTGCGCTTCACATATATATATTTCGCACCAGTGTTGCTTAAAATGTATGTACTATGTAATAGTCCTATGCATATTATGGTCGGCTTTCACTTCTTTTCTGAATGCCTTAGTTCATCTGAATGCGTATTTGATATCATAGACATTTTACAAGAATGTCAAAAATAAGGGACAAATTTTGTCCCGGCGGGACACTTGCAAAATACATGAAAAATCATGCAAAATACGGGACGTCCCGTGAAATACGGGACATATGGCAACACTAGTTACGATATACATAGTTATAGCTGTGGTCTTTTTTAAAAATTTTATGTTTGCTCTGGTTGGCATAGCGTTTTGATCGATTTTGATATGTCGATCCATTCCATATTATTCTTAGGTAATAAATTACCATTCATTTATATTTAAAATGTTTAGAGTATAATGTATGGCATCAAATATCAATCTACGAAAAACTCAAAAATTTGCAAAATTTAAATTACCGTTTGGTCAAGCCACTCTGTCCAGTCTTAACCCATAAATATTAATCAACCATAAATATCATGGAAATTCCAGGACCAAAGACATTTTAACTTCACTAAAAAAACTTTAGAGATCATCTTCGTTTAGGTTTTGGCCGATTTTGTGTGCTTTCTATACAAAACCATACAAATAATTTTGGAGTCACATTTCGAATATATTTCCATTTAATTTATATTCCTCTTTGACTCCTTTATTGTTTTTAACGCTTGATCAAAATTCAGTTCAATGACTAGCTGAGACTATTGAAAGGTTTTTTCCTTTTTACTTAATTATTTTAAAGCTGTTCTTTGTTTGGCAACTTGTTAGTCAATAAAAATAACTCTTAACAACTAGACGCACCTACTAGACGCAGTGCAAACACTGCACTGTACAATCTGAAAACGAAATTATTAACTGGTTCCCTTGGCATTTTCCTAAACCAAACTCAATTTATGACTTCAATAGCTATTTATTTACATTTCCAATTAACACTTTCCACATCATTTGGTGCAGCTAATCAAGCATGACGCAGCTATAAAGCTACTCTCAATTTAACTTATCAGAGATAAAAGTGTGCACGAACACACTCAGTCAGACAGACGAATAGACAGACACACTTTCACATAAATTTTCTTGTTTTGTCCAAAGCATTGCTGTGCTACTCCTCTTATTTGCTGCTTCCTCATACATACTTTTGTTCCAGAAAAGCATTAATACACCCCTCATCACTTAAATGATAGAAAATTTTAAACATTATAATTTAAGCCATGCTACTGTCTATTGGGCGAGCTATATGTCTGACTGTTTATCAGCCTTTATGTTTATATGTCCGTCTATGGTTTGTTGAAGATGTTTGTGTTCTGTGGTTTTTCCCAAAAAATTTTCAAACGTTAACTATTCCGCGCCCTCTACATATCATGTTGTTGGTATTCGAAAGATTTATGTAGTATTTTTCAAAAATGCCATTTAGACGAAAAACGTGGCAGCTCAGTATTTATGCATTTTTAAAAGCGAGAAAACGTTATGGAAAATACATGAAAAATTATTAACACTTAATTTAGCTCAAAGAAGATTGTCAGCATTTTTGAAGGGGAGGGTGCCACGGTTTTGGTTTTGTCAGTTTATGTTGTCAGTCTAGCTAATGAAGTCATTAGTTGACTCTTAAGTAGCTGTATTGGCAACCAAAAAGATAGATGGAAACAAAAAATTTGAGAATGTGTGAGGAAAATTTATGAGGGTTACATGAAATACTGACAGTAGCACCAGAGGCTATTAAAGATGATGGGCATGCCATGGAACTCATGTTTTAAATGAAATTACATGATTTTTTTTTTTTATGTCCTCCTCTGTTCAGATAAGTAAAGCTTGACTTTTTGATTATAAGATACATTTCAAATTTCTGCACTTGTTTCATTTTTTAAAAGTTAGCTTAAATACACTGCATACACTGAAAAATACAAAGTAATAATTATTTTTATTTTATTAATTCCAGATAATAACGAACCGCCACGCATCAAGTGCAATCTGCGCAAACATAAGCCGAATCGCAAACCCCGCACGCCTTTCACCACCCAGCAGCTGCTGTCACTAGAGAAGAAGTTTCGCGAGAAGCAATACCTGAGCATAGCTGAGCGAGCAGAGTTCTCATCTTCGTTGCGTCTCACGGAGACACAGGTCAAAATTTGGTTTCAAAACCGACGCGCCAAGGCGAAACGTCTGCAGGAAGCAGAAATTGAGAAAATCAAAATGGCGGCATTGGGTCGTGGAGCACCAGGCGCACAGTGGGCCATGGCCGGCTACTTCCATCCAAGCCTCATGCATCTGGGATAAGCATCTGTGGGTAATGCCCCTATATCAAGTCGTCTAGAAAATTACCTGCCCTGAAAAAGTTGAAGTCAACTGGAAAAAGTAAGCCAGAGAGTGATAAAGAGAGCCAGAGTGAGAAGCTGCAAAGAAGTTTGCGCATGGTTTTAAAGGATTTATACTCAGTTTGTTCTATTAAATCCTCTATTAAGCCAAAATTGGTGCAATTTTTCGGTTTGTTCCCTCGAAATGTTGAAATTATTATCAAGCCGCTGTGAGAAAGTTTAAAAGAGTCAGCACTCCGCGTTTAGTCAAAACTCTATCCAGATATTGTCAAATTCGAAAAAATCAAGTATTATTAAAAAGAAAAGAAAAATTCACATAAGTTGACTGTCTTTAAATTAATTGCTTTAAAATGTTATGTATATAGTTCAATAAAATAATCTGCAAACTTTAGCAAATTAAAAATCAAAGCTGAACAAATGTTGCGGTTGAGTGTTTGTTCCGTATAACTTTGTAAATATTCCAAACAATACAATTTTAAGTCTTCTATCGAATCAAAACGTTAAGGACATTCATGTTTATACATTTATGTCTGCATTTTTACAACTTTATGTTTACCAAATTATTTCATGTTGTTTGACTACACTGTATATATCTGTATTTATTTAACATTAGATATTTATAAAAGCACCTGCTTTATGCACACACAGAAACATAAAGTTTTGAAGTTGAAATACCTTGTTTATTTTATATTTGTATCTATAAATAAGTTTGTATATTATTTCAATCATTTGATTTCAACGTAAGCGAATATATTGTGTAGTAAATTGCATTTGAGAAAAAACCCTAAATATAATGTTATTAAGATTATTATCTATAAATAAGTTACTATCTAATAATAACATTAAAACAAAGATTAGTTTTAAAGCATAAAATATAAAGAAGAAAAAATACGAGTAAACAAAATAAAAATAATTTTTAATGAAAAATTTCAAATCACTGAGTTTTTTATTCATTAGGAGGAGGAGATTGGAATACCAATCATATTGAAAATATCGCACCATACCTGTAGAAGAGACACAATTCAAAATTGAATATTCAACAGATGAAAAAAGCAGTTATGTCTAGAAGAACTTCTATGTGAAAGGAGAGATATCAGTTTTCCCTAAGAAGATGTTTTTCTTTTTGTAATGATGTCAATGATGATGTAGTTTTTGAGAGGTCATTAAAAGCTTAATAGAAAAATTTATATGATTCTCCCTAGAGGATTCTAAAGATCTTTGATCAATCAGTACGATTTTGTTAAATCATTTCAGATCAAATTTCTTGCAATATCGAAAATCAAACTGAAATTCCGGACTTAACAGGATATTTGTTAGAAAAAAGAAAAACAAAAAGGTTTTGATGCGTTTCATATATTTTTTAGTTCACATTTAACGCAAGATTAAAAGATAATCAGCCCTATTATGAAAACTCTTCCGAATTTCAGCCCTATTATAAATATTATTATATAATAAATAATAAATATTGTGATGGAAATCGTACGAATTCAAACGCAAACGAAATTGCAAATCTAAGAACTTCTTTTGCGTGTTAAATTTATTTAAATTCGTTAAAATTCATTAAATTAAATTCGAACTTCACAAATTTGTGCAAAACTGTGAAAAATTACAAAAATTAGTGTACTATAAAGACAGGTCAAGTCAGTTACGATAGCTATTTCGTACGAAAACGATTTCTATCACATGCCTGATAAAGACCGAATTTTATTTTTCCATTTTGAAAAACAAGACCATAAATTTTTTGCCACGGTACCACTTGAGAAACGTAGAATAATAAGAAATATTTCGTGAAATAAGGAAAACAAGCAAGTGCCGAAGAATTATTCTTCATCAATACAGAGCGAGCTCCCACATATCAGCATATATAGCACTCAAAACATTGAATGAATGGGTCATCAGTAGGGAATAACGCTCTCGAACTTTTTTCCTGATCAAAGTTCCTTAGTGATAAAAACTTGCGAATGGATGAAAAAAAACTTTGGATACTTTTTTGTTTTTTTTTTTAACCCATACCGGCTCACCTCCGTGACATTTCGTAAACGCAAAAAATCGATTTTTTGCAATTTTTGCCGCATGTCATTCAAACTATTAAAGTGACGTCATTGCAATGTAAAAAATCTTTTAGCAAATTGTAATACGAACATTTTGGTATACTGCTTAACTATCTGAGACATCTGGTTCCCGAGGTATATATTTTTATAAGAATATTCGCAGGTGTATCAAAATTCCAATTTTTGACGTAGAATACGTCATTCTCGGAGGTAAGTAGGGTGGTTGATAGTGATCAGGTGTCGGTATTTATATAACTTTTTGAGCCTTTGGTGGGCCTAAAGTACTGATCGTACAATGTTGATGTTAGCACTTGTTGCTCTGCTTGATCCTCAATGCGACAAAAATTCATGCTAGAACTCTCTTACTTATATAAATTTTACACAATTACATGAAATATAAAGCCAACATTTGATGTTTTTGTTTGCTTAAACTTGCTACCTATTTATCGACAGTTTCCGGTTTGATGGACAAAACCATAAAATTTGTATGGGAGCCCCCCTAAGGAGTGGTCGGAGGGAATAGGTGTCAAAGGCAAAAATGTTCCTTTTGAGAAAGTAATGGGGTCGGTCATACATATTAACCCTCTCCGGCACTCTCTTAAAGGTCATATGCTCAGGTGTATAGAATAAATATACAAAAACCATACAATTTGTACATACATATTAATACATATTAACCCTTTCCGGCACAAAAACCATACAATTTGTATGGGAGCCCCCCTAAGGAGTGATAGGAAGGAAAAGGTGTTAAAGACAAAAATGTTCCTTTTGCAAAAGTAATGGGGGTCAGTCATACCTATGAACCCTTTCCGGCACTCTCTTAAAGGTCATATGCTCAGGTGTATGGAATAAATATACAGAAACCATAATATTTGTAAGGGAGCCCCCCTAAGGAGTGGTCGGAGGGAATAGGTGTCAAAAGCAAAAATGTTTCCGTAATTTTTTTTTTTGATGTAGCTAACACTTAACTTTCGGACAAGTGTTAATATATCTCTTCAACCATATGTCACAGAAAGTTAAGCAGTATACCATTCGTAGCTAAGCAGTAATATTCGTATTCAAATTATCTGCAATTTTTAATACATTTCAATGACATAACTTCAATAGTATGGATAAAATGCCGCAAAATGTGAAAAAATTGATGAAAAGTAGGGTATATTGGAACAGTTGGGGTGGTATGGGTTAAGAGAAAATCTTAGAGTTAAATGTTTTGTACTTAAAGACGTGTAATGCATTAATGAAAAGTGGTGTAGAACATTTCAACATCGTATCTTGAATAGTTTTTTCAATAAAAATCAAAAGTAAAAAAAATAGGAATTTTGATACACCTCCGATTTTTCTTATAAAATTATATATTTTTTTTCGTTGACAAAAGGTCACGGAGGTGGGTCGGTATGGCTTAAAAAAAACCAAATTTTTTTTTCATCCATTCACATGTTTTTAGCGCTAATCAAACTGAATCGGTTTCTATCGTTACTCTCTAGTCATCAGCTGTACAGTCCTAAGTTGGCACTAGAGAGAGAGCTGTACAGTCCTAAGTTATTTTTGTTCCCGTACATCAAAAACCAACTACGTTGACGACGCCAGAAGAAGCCGTTGATGCGTTCAAAGACTATGTTTTGGAGGAATCACAAATGGAAAGGGATAACTCTGTCGTATTACAAACATAAAGGAGTTCATATCGAAAAACATTAAAATAAAAAAATCTGCCTTTATATTTATTCCCCAAATATATGTAGTGACCTTCGTTATAAAAGACAATTGTTTTAGTTCTTTCACTATTGTGTACAAAAAAAGAATAGTTCATTCCTGTAGATCTGCGCGGAGAGAATGATCTGCTTGAATGAAGAGGTTCACTTTGAAGTCACATAGTGAGTATAAAAAATATTTCTGTTTTAAAACTCAACCGTATTGGCCATTGATCGTTAGGTAATTGCGCGATAAAAAAGATTATAAAAAATTTGGGGATAAAATCATATCTTTTATCGAATAAGTAGAGAAATTATTTTTACGGCCTCGGTAGTCGAGAAGGTAGCGTGCTTGGTTGCCATCCCAAAGATCCCGGGTTAGATTCCCGTTCAGGTCATAGTACTGCGCTTTAACCTTTCTGCATTTCTTTCCTTATTTCTAATCAATTGAAATTGCAAACTCATCGATATTTACGACATGAAGTGTGGTAGAGAAGTTTGGGGATTATATTGCCTTATAACTTGTATTGACTGAGGTAAAGGCATAACACTTGACTCAGATTTAAGTTCACATGTTTTTACATTTTTCCACCACGCTTACAAGCACTTCATTCCCACTAATCTATCGCCCCATTTTCAAACGAAGGCAGACTTGACTGAATAGGTATTACACGTAAAATCCTTGGCTTAAAGCTAAAAAACATCTTTAAAAAAAGCATTTTTCCGAAAAGCAAAGCATGAGCGTTGCTTAGAATCTCTCTCCCTGAGTATGGTGTTATGATAAAAGGAATAACATGACATTAAAACCGAATTTATAACAGGACAAAAAAACTAAAAATAAAAAAAATTAAAGACATTATCGGGACGCGAATAGAGTTGCCTAAGCAACGAAACTTCAAGTTTGTTACATGCAATTATACCGCGTTATGTGCATAGGTTGCAAGAAAATACTACTACACATCACCAAAGACTGGTTCTTAACCTTTATGACAAAGAAATATAAAAAATGCATGACGTCATGAGGCCGTGGAGAGGGCCGTTGCAAGATAAATTTGCAAGGACTTTGCATGAAATTATTACTTGACGAGTAAATGCGGCGGCCGTGACGCAGTGGGTAGAGTGAGTGACCCGTACGGCAGAGAATCCTGGTTCCGTTTCATCTGACACAGAAAATTTTTTCAATTGGTTTAATTTTTCTGTTCGATCATCACCTCTCTGCAGACAATGGCAAAACCTCAGAGAGTAATAAAAATGCCATGTAAAGCTTCTTGAGAATAAGAACATTCCGTTCATCGCCGTTCGGAGTCGGCGTTAAGCCTGGAGGTCCATTTCTCGGTCAATTGTGTACAAACTTAATAACACGCACAACACAATTCATCATAAGAAGCTAGGTCAAAGTCCTTTCAAGGGCTGAAATGGCCAGTTCAGTGGCGTTCCTAGGCTTGGTGACACCCGGGGCGGATACTCATGGTGTCACCCCTATAAAAAATTTCTAAATGCAAAAAGAAACCAATTCGATGGGATTAAGTGGTTTAATTATTATCTTTATGTTTTCCGAAAAAAAAAACAAACAACATATGACAAACAAAAAGAATTTGTAAAAAACAGAACAAAAATATTACATTTTCAGGTGTCTACATATTTAGATATGTAGGCATAAGGTTAAAAAGAAAACTTATTTACTTCGCAGTTTTAAAAACTGAAGGAACAAAAACATTACATTTTCAGGTATGTACATATTTGTATATGTAGGTATAAGGTTAAACAAAGAAATCTTATTAATGGCGTTGTCTTAAAAACTAACTTTTCTTACTTTAAGAGCTGCAAAATTTGAAATAACCTCATCGAAATCAATATTACTTGCAAGCTCGTTTTCAATGGATAAAATAGCAAGATCGGAAAGCCTTGCCTGTCCCATGGAAGACCTTAAATAAGTCTTAATTAATTTTAGTTTTGAAAAACTCCTTTCGCATGAAGCTACTGATAAACAAATTGTAAGAAATAATTTCAATGGGACAAAATGGGACACACATTTTCTAACGTAATGTATTTGTTAGTGTCCGACCGAATATTCGGCTTCGGCTTCGGTATTCGGCATATTCGGCCGATTTTTTAACTTTCGGCTTCGGCCAAAATAGCCGAATATTTTGGCCGAATATTTTTACTTTGTAATACTAAAAATATTTTTAAAATTCTTTCAGTAAAGTTCAGTATAATTCGATGAATTCCGTTTGAAATTCCATACTTGAAACACTTGTTGGTTTTGTTTTTCTCTTTCTTCTGTTCTTCCATAAGTTGGTTTTCTCACGTTGAAAACTTTATTCATATAATAAATGCAGTGAGTCCGATCCATGATACAATTACAATGTAAGCTCAATTTAAGATGGCTGCTCAAATGAGCAATTTTGCAACAACAAAGCTGTAGAAGCTACAAACGTCAAACGAAAAAACAATTAGAAAAACTAAAAATTAACAGCTGATTTTGACAACTAGTTCACCCTCCTCTCCAATGTGACCCTACCTTTTAATTATGTATCATGGTCCGACCGACATGGGTTGATAAGATCGTACGATCGTACCAGTTGAACGAACTGGCAGAAAACTCAAACATTTTTGATTGTTACCCGACCGTCTCGATTGATCATACATGATATAAAAAAAAAAACAGAGTTACGCTAGAAATTTTCTGCGAGATTTCAGTCAGTATTGAATTTCTGTAGCTTTTCTCGACTAGATCGAAAATCGATTTAAGTATCTTCTATGTCATCCTGACGTTACTAAATCAATTACAGAAATATTATAATTCAACAAAATGACATAAAAGAAATTTAATCAATTTTATATCTAGTTGTAAAAGCTACAGAAATGCAATGCTGACAGAAATCAGGCAGAAAAACTAATGCGTTTAACTCGAACTTAATATTTTTCGTTTTTTGTTTTTACTGAAATAACGAAAGCCAGTACTAAATTTTATCATTTTTGGTACTTGAAAAAAATTTTATTAATATTCGGCTTCGGTTTCGGTATTCGGCCGAATACTTCCACTTGGCCGAACATTCGGCTTCGGCCAAAATTTCACATTCGGTCGGACACAAATACTATTTGTACTTTTTTCTTTCTGTTTGAGAAATTAAAAAAAATATCGAATTAGTGTCACCCCTAAAATGGTGGTACCCGGGGCGGACCGCCCCCCGCCCTCCCCCCCCCATAGGAACGCCACTGGGCCAGTTATTTATTTATTTATATAAAGCTTCTTGAGAACATTCAAATTAACCGTTCAGAGTCTGCTATAAAAACTATTAGGTCCAGTTCCAATTGTGTAGAAACAATTATTAACAAACACAACACAATTTCATCGAAGTTCGGTCAAAGTCCTTTCAAGGGCTGAAATGGTCAGTTTATTATTACATATTAATATGCTAACACAAAACTTGAACCCCCCTTTTTCTCAAGTTGTAGACAACACATTTTTATGAAACTTATATCATTTGAAAGGTCTGGTTTATACCAAGTCAGAATATGATTTTTATTCAAATGTTTTGTCATTAAGAAAGGTAAAAATTAGAAATTAAAAACACTTTTTCATGAGAGCCAAAATTGGCATAGAGTGGCAAAGAATTATTATTTGGTGTGTATATGAGGCACGACAAATGTGAAAAAAACAAAAATTATACTGCTACGATAATTATCGTATATATAATTAACAACAATAAAAAGTGGTTCTACGTCCTTGTTAGGAAAATTTTTTTTTTCAATTAACTGCATCACATTGTCTCAGGGAACTATTTAAAGTAACCAGAATGCACCAAATGCAAAAGCAAAAAAAAAAAAAAAAAAAGTAAAAATATAAAAACAAAATATAAAAATTTAATTAAAATTAAAATAAGGACAATAAGTATTAAAACAAAAAAAATAAATTACTGGCCATTTCAACCCTTGAAAGGACTTTGACCTAGCTTCTTATGATCAATTGTGTTGTGCGTGTTATTAAGTTTGTACACAATTGACCGAGAACCGGACCTACAGGTTTAACGCTGACTCCGAACGGCGATGAACGGAATGTTCTTGTTCTCAAGAAGCTTTCCATGGCATTTTGAATACTCTCTGAGGTTTGCCATTGTCTGCAGAGAGGTGGCGGCCGTACAGAAAAATTATTTTAATTCAAATAAATTTCTGTCGCTGCTGGGGTTCGAACCCGGGTCTCCAGGTTCGTTGACATAGAGGCCACGCACTTTAACCAACTACGCCACGGACGCCACGGACGCCACCTAGTATATTTTAAGTGTTATACAACAAGGAATATAGCAAGGAATAGAAAAGGATGACTATCACAAGGACTGAAACAAGGATAAGGACAAAGATTTGGACATAGCTAAAACAATGTTTGGGACAAGATTGGTAAGAGTATAAGAACAAGAAATAGAACAAAGATTTTAACGCAATAAGAACAAAGCTTTAGAAAGGAATTTAGATATGGATTAAAACAAGAGCTTGGACTGGAAAAAGGTCAATTATTAGAACAAATACAAGAATAAAAATATGAATGAAGACAAGTTTTGGAACTAATGAAGGGAGAGGGACAAGAATAAAGATAGGAATAAAGATACACTGTCACTTCAAACCCTACCGATGTGTCACGTCTTTTAATAAAAATAGAAATACAACAGAAAAATCGATATTGGTATGTTCAAATTTCGTCCACAGGCGATACTAGTTATTATTATTATTATTATTATTATTATTATTATTATTATTATTATTATTATTATTATTATTATAAGAATAAGAGTAGAAAGCGGACAAGTTTTTTAAAAAAGAAAAGGTTAGGTATTAGAATAAGGACACAGATATGTATATACACGCTGTAACGTCAAAACCTACAGGCCAACCTTTTTTTTAGCTTTGATCCAAGAATTTCAGGTGTTACCTATACCTATTCAGTCAAATCTTCCTTGGTTTGAAATGACTTAATATGTTAATCTAGTGGAAAAGAAAGGACAACCAAGTGAAACAAGTGTAGGATGCTCTAATCCTGGCGGAAAGCCGTAGAAACATGTGAATTAGAATCTGAGGTAAGGGTTATTCTTTTATGAGTCAATATTATTTATAAGGCAATCCCCTTTACTACAACTTTTACGTCGCTAATATTGATGAATTTTCAATTTCAGTTGATTAGAACTGAGAAAACAAACGCAGAAAGTTACATAGACTACCATGTATCATGGTCTAGTAGGAATTTAAACCTGGTTAACCCTGAGATGTCAGCCAAACGCGCTAATAACTCGACCTCCGATATAGGAATCTTCATAGAAGCTTGTGTGTTAGTTGGGTAGCCATTAAGCTAGAAAAGGGCTCATCACTGAACAAAATTTTGGTTGAAAATAGTAAATTTCTTTCAAGGTTTTTAGGAAACCTAAGAAGACGCTGTGCCAGAGTCTTTCCATGGTAAGATATAAATTAATGTTGATTATAAACATCATGTCAGTTTGACACGGTTCACGAGTGATTTCTATTTATCTCTAATCAGTACGTGAAAAAGTACCTCTAAATGAATCATCCTTTAGAATGTCTTTTGAATTTTCTTCTTTCCTTTAAGAAGGGTAGGTTAAGGGGACATATAGGTTACAAATTAAAAAAAAAAAATTTTTTTCGGGAATTTTTTTCCTTGAAGAAAAAAAGAGATCGTTTTCAAATGTTGCACATATATTTATCAACATTTAAAGAATACAATAAATTTTTTTTCAGAATTTTTGATGCGGTTTTGGCGTTATTTGATTTTTTTTTTTAAAAATGCCAAAAAATTGACGGTGTGCAGGATATCACCAGTCTGGAACATCTGAGAAAAAAATAAAAAAAAACAAATTAATTCTTGTTTAAGTGGCCCCAGATTTTTTAAAAAAATAACCTAAGATAATTTTTATCCGCCGAAAAAAAAAACAAAATGGCGGCCATTTGAAAAAAAACGATTTTCGAGGTTACAAAATCGGTCGCCATTTGGTTTTTCTTTGGTGGATAAAAATTATCTTAGTTCAGGCGGTGGCCACTTAAACAAGAATTAATTTGTTTTTTTTTATTTTTTCCTCAGATGTTTTTTTTTTTTTTAAATTTGTAACCTATATGTCCCCTTAAGTTAAATAAAACTAGGTCGAACCCCAATGGAAACACAAGTCCTAAGAATGGTTCATGGTTTTTATTAAAAAATGTTAATATTAAGCAAATAATTAAACATTTATTTGTCGTGAAAATTTTAAATACGGAGCATTCAGACAAACTCTAAATCCTACTGCAAAACTTATACAAAATGGCAAGGACGTTTTCTAACCTTACGAACATCACGTCTAGAGATAAATGTAATTAACCGTATCATATTTATAAACCATTTGTTGCAGCTACAAGCATTCTAATTATACAGGGTTTTCCAATAAGAGGTGTTATTGTGAATCGCCCGCTATTGTGAATCGTTCACTTTGAAAGCTTTTATTCTTCGACATTTGACAAGTAGAAACTACGCCATTACTAAAAATGGAACGATACACTCCTCAACAACGCATTGAAATTAATAAAATTCACTACAAAAATGGTGAAAATCTTGCAGTCACAGTTAGCAAAACTAAAGCATTTTTTGGTCGTCGTGAAGCACCTTCTCGGACCGAAATACAGAAATTGTTGAAAAAATTTGAGCTGTTCGGACAAGTTAGTGATGTGAAGAATAAAACCCGTGCGCGTTGCTCAAGAACAACTGAGAATATTTATGCTGTAGCCCAAAGTGTTGAAGAAAACCCAGGTTTGTCCATTCCTCGTCGTTCTTTGGAATTGGGCATTCCACATACGTCATTACACCGTATTTTGCATAAAGACTTGGGTCTTAAGGCTTATAAAGTTCAGTTAACACAAGAACTCAAGCCGGCCGATCATCAACAACGTCGTGTCTTTGCTGATTGGGTCCTTGAAATGCATGAAAATGATCCGGAATTCCATCGAAAAATCATCTTGACTAATGAGGCCCATTTCCACCTCGGTGGAAATAAGTTGAATATTTTAACTTATTTTTAATATTTTAACATAATAATATAGTTATAAGTTTGAAATTTGTTATTGTTTTTTTATTTTATTTTAATGGAATTTCCTTATCATGTTATGAATTAGGCTCATGAAAGCCGTAATAATAATAATAAATAAATAAAATAAAATAAATAAATACGTCAACAGCAAAATTGTCGCATCTGGGGCTCGGAAAACCCAAGAGTTATTGTTGAGAAGCCTCTCCATCCTCAACGTGTGACTGTTTGGTGCGGTTTATGGTCCGGCGGGGTCATTGGACCTCACTTTTTCGAAAATGAGGTTGGATCAGCAGTTACGGTGAATAGATTGCGCTATCGAGAGATGATTATTGATTTTTTATGGTCGGAGTTGGATGGTATTGATCTGGACAAGGTTTACTTTCAACAAGACGGCGCTACGTGCCACACAAGCAACGAAACCATTGATCTTTTACGGGAAAAGTTTCCGGACCGTGTTATCTCTCGAAGAGGTGATCACAATTGGCCACCGAGATCTTGTGATTTAACACCTTGTGACTTTTTCCTTTGGGACCACGTGAAAGATAAGGTCTACGCCAACAGCCCAGCATCGTGAAGACCTCAAAGATAGAATTCGTGAGGCTATCGAGGACATAGGGCAGCCACTTTGCGTTTTGGTTATGGAAAATTTCATGAAAAGGATATTGTCCTGTAAGCGTGGTCGTGGTGGCCATTTGCCTGATGTTGTTTTTCATTATTAACGGCATACCTTCCTCTATATTATGAAATAAACATCCGATAATTTATCTAAAAAAATGGCATTTTTCTTTGAATACTAAAATAACACCTCTTATTGGAAAACCCTGTATTTTGAATTTTTGATTGATTTCTGAGCTTAAATTCCGTCAAGCAAATTCTTAACATTTAATCATTTCGGAAATATTATGTTAAAGTTTCGTTAAACTTATTCATAAATTCAATTAAAACAATTTTTCAAATGCGGCTTGAGAACGTTGTATTTTTGTGTATATATTTCCTTAATTGAGGTTGAGACTTTTCTGTGACGATCACAATTTATTTCGATCGCACAATAATAAATAATGCATACCAAGAGGCAAACTGGCCAAAGTGGATCCACTACCAACTGACAAGGGAAATAAATGGTCATGAGTACCGCACAATGGTGCAACAGAGGTATTCAATTATTTCATCTATTTGTAAGATTCTAAGACGTTAAAGAGCAACAAACAATGCTGATTGAAGAATGATGTGAACATGTTGACCCACGTTACAAAAGCTCAACGGAAGGCTGCATAATCCTTGATATTCACTCCTTATGTAGTTTGTCATTAAATTCTGGTTAAAACAACAACAACAACAGAAAGAACAACATTAATGATTTGATGTCTCAATCAAATGTTGCACTAACAAGAGCGGGCACTAACAGCTACAACGATAACAACTGACTACCATGAACAATTGTGTATATAATAAATTGAGGAGCTTCAAAGATATTGGATGGAATCATTGAAGAGCACCAACAGCAGCAGATTAGCCCGAGGTGATCGATCGTGCCGTCTGCTGAGTGCGTACGAGCTGATGATATAAAAAAGATTATATATTAAAATATGCAGAAAAATACAATTGAGATCGAGAAGTAGTTTTTCTGCAATTATTACCTGGACAACTGTTTGTTCTAGTCGAACAGTTTTGGTCAAAACAAGATCATGAATAATTCTAACATTTCTGCTAAATTGAGAAGCGCCGGTGAGGAACACGCATATAATTTTACGAGATTTGAAGCAATAATTGTGGTTTTTTTTTTCTTCACGTCCTTTTGAAAATTATTTTGAACTTGAACCAAAGTCAAAAATGTTTGCCTTTTAAACCAATAGCTACCGATGATGAAATGATAATTTTTCAGAAAAACTTAGATAAGATCTGATTTGGTGATGAAAGGAGATAATCCTCCCTCAGATTTCAATACCAGAGCTACTTTTTAAGCGGTGCGCCTTAGCTACACTGAGCATTGCCAGATGAATTTTGACAGTTCCATTTGAAAATTTGACATGTTCTAACATAAACGTACTCACACCTTTTGGTGTAAGTGTGCTTATTGTATTGTTTACAGTGGTTTTGTATTTTGTATTGTATAAATTGTATTTCAGCTACACAACATGTGAATTTGAACCTTAGATAAGTGATATGCCGAATCTCAGTCAAATCTAAAGGGTTTTCCATTAAGGACTTGACAACTTTTTTTAAATGAAACGCAAACTATTTGAGATATTTCAAAAACTTTATTATCGGCTCGAAGTACAGTCAAAACATTTATGAATGGAACTCGACTTCGTTCATATGAAAATCGGGGGCACGTATGCAGCTATCGATTCCTTGGACCCAATTTTAGATGACTCGGCCACACATTTCGGCCGAAACGGCCATTATTTCGCGTTCAATGCTGGCTCTGAGCTCTTAAAACGTCGTCGGCTTGTTGGCATAGACCAACGAGGCGGCCAATCGACTGGCCCATTTCTTGCGTTAACACGCTCATCAAACTTACTCTTCAATAAATCGATTGTAACGTGTGCTGTGCGGCTTGTGGCACCATCTTGTTGGAGCCACAAGTCGTCCAAGTCCATATCTTCCAATTCGAGCCAAAAATAATCGGTAATCATGGCGCGATCACGATGGCCATTCACAGTAACGTTACGATTGTTATCGTCAACGAAAAAATATAGTCCAATGACGCCGCCGACATGCAAACCGCACCAAATAGTTATTTTTTGTGGATAAAGTGGTGATTCATGAAGCACATGTGGATTTTCACCTGACCAATAACGCATATTTCGCTTATTGACGAACCCATTGAGCCAAAAATGAACTTTGTCACTGAAGATGATTTTACGATGAAATTCATCATTTTGGCAAATTTTTGCAATAAACTTGTTATTGTCTGTCTAATATGGCGAGAATTACGACTGAAAATTGCAGTAAAAGCTCTGAAAGTTGCGATCACCGACTCCGAATTTTGGTAGTAAATTTTTATAATTTGCAGATGTTGTTCGTTCGTGTTTTTTACCATGATGAAAATGTTGAGTTTACGGAATAAATTGATAGTGACAGTTCGGTGATTAGTGAAAGGGTGCGTTCAGAAATTTGATTCAAAGTTGTCAACTCCCTATTGGAGAACCCTGCAGTTATAAGGTAATACCATCAACAAACTTCTCTACCACCAACTACTACTTTAAAGTCGTTAATATTGATGTGTTTTCAATTTCAGTGGATAAGAAATGATTAAAGCTAAAAGCAAAGGACCATGGAGTCACTTGGGTTTCAGTCAAAACTGCTTCCTCTCGACTTCTGAGGCCGGTTGTACGCAATTTTATTGAAGTTTCCTCAATTGATTTTGTGGTTCTTAGTTATTAAGCGTGGCTTATAAAGGGTGTTTTTCATATCGCTATAGGGTTTATTTTTCAAACAAAACACATAAAAATTAATCAAATGATCAATGTTTTGAATTTTATTTTCATTTAATATGCTTATTACATTGGGTCGAAAAAAATGTTCCGATAAAATCCAACCGATATTTTAAAGCTGACCTCGAAAAAATTACTAAAACAAACAAGTTCATTGACTAAAAATAGTTAAAATTATATTTTTGACAAAACTCTGCTTTTTAGCAGCTAACACATTATCAGTGCATTCATTCACCATTACATTATCGAAAAAACTTTTTAACAAAAAAAAAAAAAATCAAAACAGACTTCAAAATCACTACAAAGTAAAAAATAATTTTAAATAACTTTCCCCATTAATTTCTTGGTAAAATTTTCAAGGTTATTTATATGTATTATTATATTTTGTATTATTATTATCATCAATATATTAATTGCTCGGCGCTAATCTTACTAAGTCGAAATTTTTTTATTTTAATTTTCTCTAATATGTTTTATTATCATAAAAATATTAATAACTTTATGAGTATAAAAGCTTCTTAGCGATTTTTGTCTTTCAGTTGGCAATTTCTGAGCACGCTGAATGTAGCCAATGTGTTCCATGCCTTATTTGTGCAGCTGTTACACACTATGTCATATTCAATATGAGCTTTACAAGCTCACCCAGAAGTGTCACCAAGGCAGCATAGCATCAAATAAAAAAGTTTAACATAGTGCAGGGATGGTAAAAGATCATGATTGTGTGTCAAAGATTAGCGCCGACTTCAAAGCTTTTATGTTCATAAAGCAATCAATATCTTGATGATTTTAAAACAAAATAGAAAAAATGAAAATTATAAGATTTCCAATATTATAATACATATAAATAACTTTTATCGTGTCATGAATATAAGTAATGTAATTATTTATAATTATATATCTAAGAAATAAATAAATAAGTAAAAATAACTTTTAAAATTTTTTTTAGTTTTTATTTCTTCCTTTGTGGAGAATATTTATGTCATAGTATTTTTGAGGAAAATTTCAAACATGAAAATTTGTTCATAAAAAACTTGTTTTATTAATTCCTGAAAGTTTGTTGGATATTTTTCATTTCTGTCTCTTAACAATTTTTATTAAAGTGCCACGCCCTTTTTATAATCCCGCCCACTTTATTGATCGTACTTTGTAATGATTCCACCTAGCCCTGTGCCAAATTTCAGTTTCCAAGTATCAATTTTAACCGATATATACTACTTTCCTGAAATTGCCACGCCCTATGTACAATCTCGCCCACTTTTGTAATGATTCTCTCTACGCACCTACCTGAACATAAAATATTTGTACGCTAGTGTCAATATTAACTGAGACATAGTATTTTTATAATATTGCCACACCCCTTTGTTGAATAACGTCCACTTTATAGACCGTAATTTGTAATAATTGTATTTTTTTTGTATTTTTACTGTAAATGTCAGTAGGCTAGTGTCAATATTAACTGAAATACAGTGTTCTTCTAATAGTGACTTTTTAAAAAAAGGACCTCCGCGTTAATGGTATCTAGCTGTTAACAAACAATTAGGAAAATCGGGCAAGTGCTTAAGGAGTTATCGATGTATATACATTTAAAAAAAACAAAAAATAAAAACGGACAAAACCAACGAACTTGAGAACCTCCTCCTTTTTGAAGTCGGTTAAAAATCAACTCTTTCAGATTTTTTCAACATTCTATTTCAGTTGACGATCTCCTACCAAAGAATAAAGTTGTGACGAAAAACATAATTTTGGTTGTTTTCCAACATAAAAAAAAATTGGTTTGACTTTTAAGCACACATGAAAAGAATTAGACACACTGAACTTTTACATTTCCAAAAAAAAAAAAAATTTTTTTTAGGAAATGGTCGTCTTCCTTAAAAAATATACCAATTTTACTCTGTTGCAAGTATGCTGTTGAACTGTGTTTTATTTTAATTTTAACGGAATTTTTGCTGACCATGTAACGTTGTTGCCACATATTCGATTGTTATCGGTATTCTTATTAACTGCATACAAATAAAATTAAATGCATAGATCTGCACGTTCAACGTTTATAAGAAAACAATTAATTTGTCCCAAGGCTTTCCTGTCCCATCAATCAATCCTATCAAACCAGCCAACAGCCCTGATTGTGATGAATGTTCAGCAATGACGTTGAAAATATATAAAAGCTATAAACAAATAAGTGTTCTTGCAGATATTTTTTAATTTCATTTATAATTATTATAATTGAATGCGCCTCAGTGTCAGCAGCAGGTTCAGCGATGAATGTTATTTAAAATAACATCTTCTACGTCGCTGTCTAAAGCGTATATTATATATTTTATTGCGGCGCTTATTGACGACATACAGTTAGCTGTTTACAGTTAAGTCTCTCTTGGTGTGTATATGTGTTCTTTTATAGTGTGTTCGTTCCTCTTCACTGTGTTATCAGCTAAAATTAAAACTCAATTAATTAAATTACAAATGGCAATCGAACTAATCACACTTGCCAAGCCTCAAGTCAAGCGAACAAAATTCGCCAGAGAAGTGATTAAAATTATTTTTTGTTTTCTTTATTTTTTGCTTTGTTTTTTTTTTTCGAAATAAATTTATTCTTATAACGATAACAGCAGTGTAGACAGTAGTTCTGAATGATTAAAAAGTTTATTAGGTCAACTTAGTTTTACTTCCAGTAAAGTTGCTATCAATTTACTTCTTGTGCTTTCATTAGATGGTGTTATTGTTTTTTTTTTAATTTGTTAAAAAGTATTTCTTATTTAACAGTTAATTTTTAAATCATTCATACATTTTCCGTTGGGGCCAATTCCAAAACTTTCAAGTGCATGATTTCAAAGACACTACAAGACCCAACTTAAAAAATTTTAATTTCAAATTGGAAAAAGCGACCAAAAACAAATTTTAAGAGTTTATACAGGTTTTAACCTTCAAATAGAATCTCTCACATTTCAAATGTAATTTTTTCCAATCAAATTCAAATTTTCATATGTTAAAAATTTTCATCATTTAAAAAAAAATTTTTTCAAATTCAAACTTTGACAGTTAAAAAACTTAATCCATTTGAAACTTTTTAAATTTTAAATAAAGCTTTATGTAGGAGAGAGATTTATTTGAGAATTTTGTCATGTTTCATTAAGTACATACTACATATTTTTAGTCTGCTTGAATAGAAAAATCAAAATTAGAAGCATATCCCTTAGTTTTAAAAAAGATAGCCTCCAAACAAGTTGTTGCATTTTGTTTTCTGGACATAATATTTTTAATATTTAACTTTTAATTGTTTTTAATTTTAAATTAATAACTATTAAGAAATGATTTTAGACTGGGTTGAAGTTAAAATTCTCTCACGGCTGAACAAAAGTATATTCAAAGTCTTAAGCACCCAATAAGAAGTTTTGTATGGGAGGTAGGCATGGTTTTCATCCGATTTGGTTGAATTTCATACTCACAGTGCATATTAAATATAAAAACTCACATGCAAAATTACAAGTTCATATATTAATTTTTGTGTAATTCTAAGAGATTTTACCGTTTTGATAAAGCCACTTTGTATGGGAGGAAGGCGTGGTTTTCATCCAATTTGGCTCATTTTCGAACTTGATCTTAATACAAGCTAAAATATCGAGTTTCGTGATGAGAGTTTGAAAATTACGGCTATAATCGTGATCACAGACAGACGGACAGACAAACGGATATGGCTAAATCGACTCCGGTCCATAGACCTACTACGCCTCCTTATGGGCGTTACAAACGGAGTGACAAAATAAATATTCCACTTCTACGTTTTTTAAACGTGGGGCTATAAAGAAATACGTGTAATTAAAAGAGTTTATGTCTCGAGTGTGGTGTCCGTGGAGTAGTTGGTTAAAGTGCGTGGCCGCTATGTCAACGAACTTTGGAGACCCAGCAGCGACAGAAAATTATTTGAATTCAAATAATTTTTCTGTACGGCCGCCACCTCTCTGCAGACAATGGCAAACCTCAGAGAGTAATCAAAATGCCATGTAAAGCTTCTTGAGAACGAGAACATTCCGTTCATCGCCGTTCGGAGTCGGCGTAAAGCATGTAGGTCCGGTTCTCGGTCAATTGTGTACAAACTTCTTAATAACACGCACAACACAATTGATCATAAGAAGTTAGGTCAAAGTCCTTTCAAGGGCTGAAATGGCCAGTTATTTTTTTATTTTTTTTTTTTTTATGTCTCGAGTAAAATTAATCTGATTATTTTGGGTAATGACATGATATTTTATCCCGAAAAAATTTTTCCCTTTCCTTGTGATATAAAGGTTAAAGAAGTCTTAATGATTTGTTTTCATAACTATTGCAATTTCAAAACATATCCACGATATATTCTATATCTCATTTGTTTCAATCATACGCATGGCGAAAAGTGGGTGTTTGAAACACATACCATAAAATAGTGTTTTTTGCTAAAGCAAATGATTTATACAGGGCGGACCAAATACAAGCATTTTTTTTAATGAACAAAATTAAATGTATTATGGCTTTATAAGTAACAACAAATATTCCCATTAATTATGGAACACAACGTCGTTCAAGGGGCTGCCTCGGCTGCCTTCGCAGTAGCACATTCTGTCACTCCAATTTTCGAAGACCTTGTTGATGGTTTCATGCTCTAGCTCATGGATTGCTTGGGTGATATTGGCCTTAAGTGCTTGAATCGTTTTCGAATTGTTAGCATAACATTGGTTCTCCATGGTTCCTCACAAAAAAAAGTCCGAAGGGGTCAAATTGCAGCTCCGAGAAGGCTGATAACACGATTTGGGAATTTGTTGCCCAAAAGATCGATTGTGATATGGCGCGCTATCCTGCATGAACCAGAGGTCGTCCAAATTCACGTCAACAATTTCAGCAAAAAAAAAGTCGGTTAGCAGGCTCTGTAACGCCCACCGTAAATCGAAACGTTGTTCCCAGCCTCATTTTCGAAGAAAAATGGGCCAATTATGCCACCACTCCACAATCCACACCAAACTGTCACTCTCTGAGTATGCATCGGTTTCTCGACAATAACGTGCGGATTTTCCGAGCCCCAGATGTGGCAATTTTGTTTGTTAATGTAGCCGCCGAGAAGAAAATGCGCCTCGTCAGTAAAGATGATTTTTCGCCCAAAATCGTTGTCCAATTTAAGCCATAGAGCAGTCCGAATTGCGAAGCAATAACGAATCGGATGGTCGTGCGCCTTCAATTGCTGAGTCAATTGGACCTTGTAAGGGAATAACCTATAATTCTCCAGAATTCTCCTCAGACTAGTGCGTGAAATGTTGAGCTGTTGAGATCGATAGCGAATTGATGTTCGTGAATTGAGTCTCACACTCTCGGCTACAGCAGTCACATTCTGGTCTGTACGTACCGTACGACGACGGAGACCATAAGTGTTGTCCACTAGCATACCAGTCTCACGAACTTGTGTACAGCAGGCGCGGTAGGTTCTTCATTTCGGTCAAAACTTCTTTTCAAATAAAGCATTGTTTGGGCTACACAGCAATCACTTTGGAAATAAGTTTCCAATATTTCCCAACGTTGCTCAAGCGCAAAGCCACTTATTTCTTTCCGTGGAGGTATAATACTGACTTTATGTCGAGATTTCGATAGAATACATAATATGATTAACCTATGGTTTAAAAAGAAACCACAAGGTGGCCCACCCTGTATTAGATAAAACACACATAGGCAAATAGGCACTTTAATGATTTTCCGTTCTTATGTCAGGTAAGATTTTAAAGGGTTGTTAACCTTTATAGAATTGGCTATAGTACTTCCACGGGACCTTGTGGTATATAACCTTAAAGTAAGGAAAATTCCACAGCTTCAATCTCTACGACTTTGTAAAATTGGCGATTATTGAGCAACTAACTTTTTGTAAGGCTGATTATTTCTGATTTTCAAACTAATAATCCTTCTCTAACTGCACATGAAATCAATTTGCACAACCTCTCATGTCCCTTTAAAAGCGCTAGTTTTTACAAAGAAAGGTTTAGTTTTTGAATACTTTTCAACCCTTAAAAACAAAACAATTCCAAAAAGTTGTTTAAAATTTGAAATGTTAAAACTTTCATTTAAATTGTAAAAGGCTGAAAAGGTAAAACGATTTTTGACTTATTTAAAGTTGAATTTGATTTGGAAAAAGTAACATTTGCAATGTAAAAGGATGTAGTTAGAGTAAAAACCAGTATAAATCCATGCAAAGCTGGAAAAGGAAAACTTTACCTTAAAATAGTCATAATTATTCTATTAGATTGAAATTTTAAACACTCCAAAACTCTCTGCTAAAATCTATTTGAAAGTCTCAATAAAAAATGCACATGTAAATAAACATAAATATACCGTTTACAAATTAATACATTAAAAACAAGACAAAACAAAAACTATTATATATTTAAGGTAGAAATGGAGAATGGCACGGGGGCCGGAGTCTACTGCAGTGCACTACAATTATCCTTGTCATACAGACTACCAGATTACTGTAGTGTCTTTCAAGCAGAAATTTTTGCGATTGAAAAAGCGGCTACGACAATCCTAACAAAGAACATCAATCCATCATGGATAACAATCTTTGTGGACAGGATGGATAACAAACTCGAAATCTGTACTGAGCTGCCGACAAGCTCTCATCAGAATGAGTCCTCCCCACAAGATCAATATCTGCTGGGTCCACGGTCATCGTGACATAGAGGGAAACGAAATAGCGGACAGATTGGCAAGGGAGGGCTCAGAACTGGAAAGGAGTTCTGCGATCGGGTCGATTATGGCTCCAATTGGAGAATTCAAGAAAAAAATAAACGACAAAGCCAGAAATAACACAAACAACTCCTGGTCAAACAGGGACGACTGTGTTATCTCTCGCCACCTATGGCCTAAACTCTGCGAAAAAAGGACCCAATCCCTACTTTCAATGAGTAAAAATGAAACTCGCATCTTAGTAGGAGTTCTCACGGGGCACTGTTGTATAGGCACAATGGCCTCGAGACTGGGAATTCCGCACCCAGACTTCTGCAGAAGCTGTGGAGATGTCGAGGATACAGAAACCATCAAACATCTGCTTTGCGAGTGTCCTAACCTCCAACAACGCCGACTTCGCCACATGGGAAGCAGAGTGTACGGAGAACTGCAGGAGCTCGTGGATGTACCACTGATGGATCTTTTCAGATTTATACGGAGCACCGGTTGGTTCAACCAACTTCGCTCCAGTGACTAGCAAGACCTAGTTGATTTTGCCATATTAGGACCACAGATAATAGGGAACCACAATGGACCAATAGGCCCCAGTGTAGGCAACGCAAAGGTGTCCCTCCCCTTTTAACCTAACCCTAACCTAACCTAAGGTAGAAAAAACTAAAGAACTTAACTTTAACACAAGTTTATTTCACAATAAACTTAAAAAAGTGTGTACAATGTATTTTCAATTGGCTGACTTAATTTTTTTTTTAAAACGACTTCAAAAAGGAGGAGGTTCTCAAGTTCGTTGATTTTTTTTTTTAATATAAGGTTTGTTTCATATTTATAAAACCACCCAAGCTTTGTTGATATTTCCTAAAGGACTGGCTGTAGGTTATTATAATGTTTTACTCAAATAAACACTTAATTGAGAGAGAACTATACATTCCCCTCAACTCGACTTCATATTTCACTAACGGTACTTTTGAGAGTAAAAAACAATATTCGCTCTGTTTCATAAGTATAAAACCACTTTAAAGAAACCGAAAATAAAACCATTTTAATTTTTTTTATTAATAGTCAGTGTAATTGGCCTCCCTTTTTTAAAATAACATTGAATAGTCTGTTATTCATACTAACTATTAAATTTTTCAGCATGTTTTCATCAATTTCACTCCATTCTCTGACAATAGCATTTTTCAAGATTTCCACCAATTCGTATTGCCTGTTTTCTTTGTAAGCCCGACGGAACAGAATACCCCAAAGGATTTCGATGAGGTTCAAGTAATGAGGTGAGCAAGCTAGCCAGTCCAAAATTTCCAATTTTCGCTCTGAAAACCATTTTTTATCCTCTCGACTTACGTGGATTGATGCGTGGTCTTGTTGGAAGACGAAGCTTTTTTTATGATTACTGCTTAGAAGGGCATTAAACTCATTTGGAATACATCAGTGTACGCTTTGCTATTCATTTTGCTGGAAGTGAATTGTACTTCAAAGCATCCAGATGAGCAAAATGCCCCCCAAAGCATAACGCTACCACCGCCGAAGTTCCTCTTAGAAAAACAGATGGGTTCCTTGCGTAAATCGCACCAATAACCTTGGAACCCATCTGGACCATCCAAATTCCATTTTTTTTTTTCATCGGAAATAATTACCTGAAAATATTGTTTCGTATAAAAAACCAACTTTTTACAAAACAATTTTCACTCACATTTTTCTAATTCGGTCCAATTCTTTGGTTTTGAGTAAAAAGTAGCCTTTCATCCTTATGGCGTTTCGTCAAACGTGGAGCAGATCTTAGTTTTGAACATTTTAAGTTGGGGCTGGTGTGCAAGATGCGCCAGACCGTTGATCTGGAAACGGGAACCCCAGTAACGTTAACCAAGTCACGCAAGCTTTTTTGGGAATTGCTTGTAGTTCTCAAAATATGGCGGATTGCTTGGTCATTAATTTTTTTTTTATTCCACAACGGTTGTTTTTGCCATATCACTCCTGATTATTTAAAAAATTTAAAACAACGTTATGACTGCGATTAATTTTACGCGCAATTTTTCTTAATCCAAAGTTTTCTTCCTAGAAAACTAGGGTACTGAAAATTAGTACAGGGGTAGGCACAATTATTTCAAATTAAGGCCAAGAAAGAGGGCGTTATTCGACAAAGAGGTGTAGCAATATAAGGAATACACTGTATCTGGAATTATATTGACACTTGTTTAATAAAATTCATTAAAAGAATGGGTGGAATTAATACCAAACACGATGAAGAAAGTTGGAGGAGTTCGATAAAAGGCGAATAAAGACTATTACAAAAATATTGTATCTCAGTTAATATTGACACTAGGATTTTGAAAGTCGTTACAAGAGTAGGTAGAATTATAACAAAACATGAACAAGAAAGAAGGCTGGATTCGACAAAGAGGCGTGTCACTATTAGAAAAACATTTTGTTAAATAAATAAAAATAATAAACTGGCTATTTCAGCCCTCGAAAGGATTTTGATCGACACAATTGATCGAGAACTGGGCCTACTAGTTTAACGCTAGAAAGATAACGAACGTCGATTCCACGTAGATTATGTACATATGATATATATGATATATATGATTATCTCTCTAGAGATCTGACTCCAAACGGCTAATATGCATGTTCTCAAGAAGCTTTACATGACATTATTTACTCTCTTTGTCAAGTTTGCCATTGAATTGTCTCTCTCTGATGGAGGATTCAAACCTCTGAACTCGAGTCTCAAAAATTTCGAGTGGTTCACGCACTCGGGCACGGTCGCCACACTTTGTCAAATAAACGAAGAACTAGGATAATTTTTATCCGCCGAAAAAAAACAAAATGGCGACAGATTTTATAACCTCGAAAATCGATTTTTTTTCAAATGGCCGCCATTTTGTTTTTTTCGGCGGATAAAAATTATCCTAGTTCAGGCGGTGGCCACCTAAACAAGGATTAATTTGTTTATTTTTATTTTTTCCTCAGATGTTCCAGACTGGTGATATCCTGCACACCGTCAATTTTTTTGCATTTTTTTAAAAAAAATCAAATAACGTCAAAAACCGCTTTAAAAACTCTGAAGGAAATTTTTTTGTGTTCTTTAAATGTTTATAAATATATGTGCAAAATTTGAAAACATTATCTTTTTCCTTCTATGAAAAAAAATTCTCGAAAAAAAATTTTTTTTTTAAAATTTGTAACCTATATGTTCCCTTAACATTGAACTACCTTTCGTTGTTAATATGTTTTCTGCTATTAACAAAATAGTTAATAAAGGAGCTTTTAAATTATCACCAGAATACGGGACCTTAACAATTTGGTAATATTAACTATTTTGTTAATGTGGTGAGCTTAGTTAAGCTGCAATAATAGGGCTGTAAATCCAAACTACATGTGGCTGATTTGCTAAAAGTGAATCGATCAAACGGTATAATACTTCATAAAATTTGACTCTTATTCATTTTATTTTTTTAAGATAGTCAGTCTAAAATATGCCGTAAGAATCCAAAATAGAAAAATAAAACACTGCTAAAAATCTTTCCGACGGTTTATTGTTCAAATAAACTGCTATCGTTTGGAAGATGCCAGACTTTAAAAATATTAAAGATTTAAGTCTATCGGTACCATCTTTGTGACAGAACAAATGCAATTGAACACCCTAGAAGTACGCGCACAACTTAAATCATTTACTTGAGTGGGTATGTCACTCTAATTTGTTGATACTTTCATTCGCCTATACTCCAAGTTTCATATTCATAGAGTATATAGTACTATCATTATATTATTTTAATTTAATAACCGCATTAATTTTTGTGTCCAAGTTGGAAATTCGAAATAGGTTTCAATCTATTTCATTCACGGTTGTATAAGTAGGTGTGTCACAACCAACTTTTTTGATTCAAGTAAGAAACCTTCTGACCCACATGAAAAATTCTATCCGCGTAGTGTTGATATAGCAGCAATATTACTACCGTTTGAAGCCCAATTCCGTCACACTTTTTGAATTTACCCACAAGTTATAAAACATTTTACAAAAAACGGATTGAATATTTTTAAGATTTCTTTTTTTATAGTATAACTGTAATTTCTTTGCATGAAAAGTAAAGTGATTGAATTCACATAACTTCATTTCATCTTTCTGTAGATGATGCAGTTTTCCAATAAATTACGAAGATGAATTTGATCATCGTCAAAATCCATGAATAGAATCAAATTCAAACTGAATCAATCAAAAAGCAAATTGGTTTTGAGTAAACGTGTGATAAATTTAAAAACTCATCAAATATGTACCTATTCTCATTCCCCACATTCTTTAAAACTCTTTCTGTTCTGTATATCTTTCTGTTTTTCTTGGCTTGGAAAAGCAATGCTGGTTTTTAAATCATTCGCCGACTCTAATCAGTCGCTCATTAAGCTTCAATTTTGAATAATTGAATTCGAATTTAGTCGCTGTTCAAGTCTTTCTCTGCACTACCCCACCCAAACCTTTACGTAGATTGACCAAACTACATTGTTTTATAATTCAACTGATTTTTGTTGTTTCCCGCTGTCATAGGCTGATGTTTACACTATGGCGCACAGCCACGGAGCGCGGTTTACCATTGTGCGCCGGCCTCACAGTCGGAGGGCGCTGCCAACCCGCGGTGCAACATTCACAAGACTTTTTGTTTGATAAGGCGTTTTGCGGCGTGTACAACGGCTGTCAATGTGTTGACCATATCAACGTTCTCACCGATGCAATCTTGAGGGGGTGTTTATGACGTTGGATCAATATTGGGGACACTGTGTGAATGCTAAATGGAGAGAAAGAAGGAAAGAAGCAGAAACAAAACAAATCTTGGCATTCAATATAAGCGGCGCCTGGACCCATTAAGCGGAAATATGCCATAATTACTTCCCAAATACGCAGCAGGGAGGCGTTCTCTTTTGATATTGTTGTAGCTCGCCTTGCTTGGTGTTGGCGTTTTAGATAAAACGTTATTGTTGATTTTTCGTATTTTTGTTTTTTTTTTTGGTTCTTGTTATTGGTGAACTTCATCACTGATGATTACATTACTTGATTGTATCTCTTGACCACATTGTGTTGTCTTTAAGATGTGGCTTGGAGTTGTATCATATCTTTGTTGAGTTTTCACCACCTGTGGCGGTTTCTTGGCTTTAATTCATTTGATCTAATTAATATTTTTTCAGATCGTGTCTAAATTCAATAATTTTGTATGTTTTATTAATTGCCATGGCAAT
This sequence comes from Pherbina coryleti, assembly GCA_943735915.1. NCBI lineage: Eukaryota > Metazoa > Arthropoda > Insecta > Diptera > Sciomyzidae > Pherbina > Pherbina coryleti. The sequence continues at coordinate 95,188,217 of OX030949.1, read as the reverse complement.
CAGTGTGACATTTTAAAAAGACAAAATCAATGTACTTAAGATTTTGTATCGTGCCTTGTTGCTATTGAATGGTGCTGAAGAGGTGATCATGGGAAAAAATTAGTTGTAATTAAGAGAATCGGTTTGGTTGTTGCCAGTTGGATTCAGGCGCCAGCAAAATGAGATGAGTTTTTAATCTGAGAATAAAAAGCGGCTTTTTTGTGTAATTTGATTAGATTTGGAATGGTACAAATTGTTTTTGTAATATTACTAAAAGAACAAAAGAAAATATCGATCATACTGATGCGAGTCTCATAACCGATTGATCGAAAATTATGTTGATTATCTGAGTGACGCTTAATTGGGTGTTGACAGTTCCACCAAATAAACAATCGCAATTTATTTCTTCTTGATATGAAAATGTATGCTTTGCACTATGAGCTCAAAAAGTTCAAGACGTATTGATAAGAGGTCATTAATTAACATTTTCCTCATTGAGAATTAATTTATGTATTAAAATTGATAGATAAATACAAGTTTTTAACGGCAACTCTATTATACTTCAACCCTATTTTTAACTTAAAACTCAGAAAACGGGGCTAAAAAAAATATTGACTGAATAGCTATGAAAAAAACTAGGAAAAGTGCTGAAATCTAGGAACTACACGCAAAGAAATTTTTCGTTTAAGAGCTGTATTTGCCGCAAATGAATATTCAGTTGTCATCAACTTAAAAATATATCTAATATATTAAGGGGGGTCGTTTTTTTCGGGTGAAAAAAAAATATTTTCCGACACTCATATACTGGGAGCTGGATTCAAGAAGATCTAAAATCCAAAAGGAAATCGAAATCGGTGTAACCGTTTCCCAGTGGCTTTTATTTGAAAAATCACCTTTTCGCCAAAAATCAACGGTTTTTTCGCCATAAGTTTTTATTAAGCTGAACCATGGTATAATAATAGAAGTAGGTGCAGCGCTGATTGTGCTCCCTTATTCATTACTGCCGATATTGTCAAAATCAGCTGTGTACTTACTGCTGTACTTTTGTTGTTGTTTAGTTGTGCTGCCTGCTTTCAGTTAATAATTTTTGTATTTAATTTTCAATGATGTTTGGCTGGAAACAATTATAAATTAGTTGAATATCAATAAAAACACGAAAAATAATCATTTATTACAATTTTTAATTAACACGACAAGACAGCTTCAACTTTTTACGAAAAGACAGCTTCAATTCCTAGTTTCTCTTGTCTTTCTCATAGCTTCGAGATTTTATATGAGTTGTCAACTTCGTTTTGACATTCGCGGTAGTTCGCTCTCATCTAGCGAGTTTACCTCTATAATTATACCATGGCTGGAACCATGGTGGAATAATTATAAAGTGTTCTCATCTCATGACATTTTTCAATATATTTTTTGACATGCTGCCTTATTTTGACAATCTGAAGGGTTTCATATAAACGTTTTTATATGAAAATGTCAAAATAAGGCAGCCTATTTGTTTTTCTGATCTTCCGGATGAGAACACCTTATATTTATTCCATCACGCTATAAACCCCTCATAAAGCATTTGTAACATTATTTCCTCTCATTTGAGCACAAATATTGTTAAAAATAATAAAAAATATTTCAAACATTTGGAAAAAAAATTCTGAGGAAAAATTGAAAATATAAAAAAACATTCAAAAAACCAAAAAAAAAAAAAAAAAAAAATAAAAAAACATGAAAATTTGTCAAATCATTTCAAAATATTTACAAAAAGAGAATAAAATTACAATTTTTCTCAGTGCAGAGGAAAATGCAGATGTCTAACCCTTTCGACCCCAACTTTTTCCTTTGGCTTGAAAATTGTTTCTTTCTTTTAATCATGTTGTATGTGTTCTAGAAGTATTTGTCTAAAATTTCAAGTCGCCACGACGCACAGTGCATTGAATCCATACAAAATTGGAACATAAATAGAAGGAGTGCTCCTATGATAATGATATTTTGTGTGCTGGATTAGTTTAAAATAATTAAGAAAAACTACAAATATGGTTGAAATTGGTCAGTTCTTAGGGGTACCTCCCTTGGACCTATATAAGTTTTTTACATTATTTTGTATGGGTACATACAAAAATTAAGCGATTTTAACAAAATTTTGTCAAAAGGCTAGGTAATTAAAGAAAACGAAGTGTACTAAAAATTATTGAAATCCGTGGGTTCCTAGGGGTACCTCCCTTGGACCTGTATTGGTTTTTTTACATTATTTTGTATGGGAGGTACATACAAAAGTTGGCCGATCCTTACAAAACTCGGTGAAAATGTTAGTAAAATAAAGCAATACATGTGTTCTAGAAATTGTTGAAATCGGTCGGTTCCTAGGGATACCTCCCTTGGACCTATGTTAATTTTTTTACATGATTTTGTATGGGAGGTACATCTGTTACTCATAAATATTCCCATTTGTGTTAATTAAAAAAATAATTTTTTAGGCAAATTTTATTTGATTTACAATAGAAAAATAAAATTGGTAACTTATTATTATTAACGAAATGTGAAATAAAAAAGTAAAAAAATTATTGTGTGCATATGTACAAACAACCAAGAACTCATCTCGCTATTGACTTTCATCGCTATTGACTTTTCGTTAGAATCACTACAAACAATATAAGGGTCATCAACTAATTGAATAAACTTCTCAACTTCTTCATCAATAATTACATTTGATTTTGATTTAATAGTTCTTTTGGATGCTAAGAGAGGCTCAGATGTCAGCAACAATATTTTCATTAAATCTGTATTGGACTTAATCCTTGAGCATTTACGGGTATGGTTAGGTCGATTTTTTCTAAATTCTTTGTGCCTTGCTTCCAATGCCTCTTCAGACAATGTTCCGATTGGTAAGGAAAATGCTGAAATGACTTCACATCCATGTATGAGAACTTTATGAACACTGCTCGACATATAATACCGGCCATATAAATTTATATACAACTGCCTAGTTTATTCTAATAACAATTTGAAGTTATTCAGATGTATGGGGTAGCCACTTGTCAGAACTCTCAATATATAAAAAAAATTGTTCTATCAAACTTTTGTCTATGCCAGTTATCTGTTAGTTAGTTAGTTAGTTAGTTAGTCTGCCAGTTAGCTGTGTTTCCATCGTTAGTAGACCCATATCCTGGCTTTGGTTTGTCGACCAAGAGACCCATTTTGCTCTTAAACTCAGCTTGAATTCTTTTTTGTTTTGCTCTACCAATTCTTCATTTTCTTTTATCGCACTTTTATATATAAACTAGCTGAAATACCCTGTGTTACTAAAATTATTTTGTTATCTACTATAACTTTCTTTTAATAAGGTGTGGATAATATTTTGGAAATCAAAAGTTAATACTTCAAATATAATTACAAAAAGTTTCCTCAAAACCAAAAAACCAAAAAACAAATTTTTTGTAATTCCCTTTTGAATTTTGCTAAATTTTGAATATTTTTCCATATAAAATTTAGCATTTTTCGCAAAAAAGTCACTTTTTGAAATCTGCATAACTTTCTTGTTTATGAAAAAGGGCAGATTATATTTTGGAAATAGGAAGCCAATACTTCAAACAAAATTACAAAAAAGTTGTGCTAAAATCAAAGAATTCTTTTTTTTGCAATTCCCTTTTGAATTTTGCTACATTTTAAATAATTTTCCATACAAAATTGAGCATTTTTCGCAAAAAGTCACTTTTTTAAATCTGCATAACTTTCTTGTTTATTAAAAAGGGCACATAATATTTTAGAAATCAAAAGTTAATACTCAAAATAAAATTACAAAAAAGTTTCGCTAAAATCAAACTATCTTTTTTTTTGTTATAGCTTATCAAAACTCGCAAATTTTCGAGTTTTTAGGGGTTTTTTCTTTTAAGGTAAAGAAAATTTTTTTTACACAAAATATATACTAAACAAAATTTTTTTCAGAAGCAATATAAATTTTGAAATAATCCTATTTATTGTTTTTTAGAAAACACATGATGTAATTTTTAAAACACTAACCCAATTTTAAATTACTTGATTTTCTTAAAGCAACAGGGTGTGGTATAAAGTGATCGCATTTGTTTATTATTAAAGATATTTTAAAAAATCTTTCAAATTTTATAGAACCAAATAATATAGATCTAAAATGCATACTTTTTTTAAAAAAAAAACAACAAATTTTTTTTTCTTATTTTCGTACCATTTCGATGCATTGTGCGACGATCCGTTTGGGCGCCAACGTAAGTTGCTTGAGAGCATCTTTGGGCAATGGTTGTATATAAAACAAATATTTTTTATGAAAACCATTTATAATTTTATTGACTTAATTTAGGTATGATAGAATAAAATACAGTTTTTATTATTGTTACAGCAGATGTGGACCTTATATTTAAGTCATTTTATCATTGGTGTTTCTGTCTTGCACAACCTGTAACGCCCTTTTTCACCAAATACTACCCAATGATTCACTTTATCATAACGCTGTAAGTCTGGATGGTTCGGCTGAAACCTGTATTTTTTTTAAAGATTGCGAAGACACACTGCACGATGGACAAGATGACATCGCTTTTATTTTGGGCTCCAACGTTTGCAAGTCCCAACAGGTTGATGGTCAATACAAGAAGATAAAAGTTGAACTGGCTTATTGTCAAACCACATCAAACATATTATATTATATTTGGTTTCACATCTCATATCAAAAGATCTCCTTCTCCGTTTTTTAGTTCTGAATCTGAAAGTAACTGGCAATTGGTTATTCGACTTTTATGTACAGTACCTGTTGCAAATATGCCCATTTCCTTTAGAGAAATAAGAAGGCTTACTGATATAAGCCAATTATCGAAATAAAGTTTAAAGTTTTCTTGTATCGGAAGACTTTCTGCCAAATATAAAACTAAATCCCAAGATAATCCCAATCCATACAAAGGGCAGGTCCCTTTACGAAGATACAGAGTAAAATCATATAGTAATCCAGATATTCCAGCACGAGTAAACGAGGATTGTATTGTTTGTGAGTTGACCGACCTGCAACCAAGAGTTGCAGTCACAAAACTTATGAATTTCCATGGATACATATCTTTGAATGCAATGATTTGTTCATCAACACTTTGTTGTTCTTCCTGAGGTAGTTGATTGAAGTTTTATTTGAGGATGTTTAGCCAAGGGCGTATCTTGTACAGCTTGTCATAGTAAAAATCTTCTTTTTTAGGTTGTTTACTATTATCCTTAAAATGTAAGCATTGTTTAATTTTTTCAAATCGGCCGCGCGGTATTGAGTCTGTTATGGCAGTTAGTTTTATATTTTGGTACCATACCATTTTGAATTGTGGGAATTTCAAAACACCCAAGTACAACAGAGTACCAGTAATTTCCTCTTCAGTACATTTAAGCTTTATGCCAAGTTCTTGCAGCCCATACAAATTAGTTTGCTGTGTTATCAAATCAACAACTGATCGGGCATCAAAAAAGTGTAGGAATATTCTACTGGTCTAGAACGGTATCAACTTTCAAAGTATTATCATATTTCCAAATACAGTCTGGAACTTCAGAAGGTCTTGATCTCCATTTAAGTGTCTTCATGTCAATTTTTTCGAAGAACATATCAGCAACACCACAAGGTTCTTGCGCGCATTCTTCAGTAATTCTATTGTCGAGAAGGCCGATTTCAATAGATTATTTTCTTTCTACGATCCGTTCCAAATTTTTATCCAGAACTACAGAAATATTTTACATTTCATCTTCACTTTCTTCGTCACTAGAATCATCCCAATCGAGGGTGGAAATTCGCTCTATGTCTTCTTTTGACAAACTTTTCTCTTGTTGTCTCATATCTAAAAACAAATAGATTTATTACCAAAATTGCCCAAAGTTGCTTAAAAACAACTTGATAAAGTTAAAAATTACTCACCTGATGATTGTTTACAAATCGGAAATTTAACTTTTAAAAATATATAATTTCACTTTTACTGGAAACATTTCATTTATATGTTTATCGATTTTATTATTTGATTATTGATAATTTGATATTATTTGAAAAAAAATTACATAAACTTTACTTCTTTCTAAATCCACAAAAATATTTTCGGCCACACAGCCTCCAGTCTTTTGAAGTAACTTTATTAAATGGTCGAAAAATAAGTAATTGTTCAATCACAGTTCGTGTCGACACATATAACTACCGTTATTATACTGCTCAGCAAACAAAAACAAAGATCGTAAGCCGAAAAACAAGCGAAATTGCTCTCAGGCAACGTTGGGGTCGAAGGGGATAAATATCAAAATGTTAACACGAATCAGTAGGGGTATTCACGATCCGGAGCTCTTTGTAGAGCTCTTGTGCAAAAGAGCAAAAGAGCAACAAAAAGGAGCTCTACAGTAACAAAATACACGTGCTATCAAAATTGTGCTTTTTTGACCAAGCGCACTGGCGATACCCTGTAGTTCTTTTGTATTGTTCACAGTTCGTTGCGCTTTTTTTGCTCTTTTGCACAAGAGCTCTACAAAGAACTCCGAATCGTGAATAAATAATACTATTGAATTTATTTAATACACAAACCATTATTGATACTCTTCCCACTTCAAATCGGAAGTGTTCCTATTTTAACTACGAAGCAGCTACAACATGTTTATGAATAACAAACTCTTAAAAAAAAGGCTTTTTAACATTAAAAAGCTTTTTAACTATTGAAGTATATAAAATATAAAGCTATATTACGGTATTTTTATGAATATGAACGGCTGACAAATGTCATTGCACTAAATCATCCTTGTAGCAAAGATATTTTGGTGACAGTTTAACAAGAACTTTTTTCTTTGATCTTAAGGAGTTCAATTTTATCAGTTCATGGAAGTTTTCGATAGTAGCCCACCATCGATAGTCTCCGATAGTATCAATGGTTTTTATCAATCAATCCACTTGTTGGGCTCTTGAGGATTGATTAATCATCCCATTCTTTTTTCGAAATTGGCGAGGTGAGTTTTTCGAATAATTTATTTCAATCATAAAAAAGAAAACAATCTTAGTTTTTGTATGCGTCTTATGGACGAAACCTTAAATTTGTGAAATGAAAAAAAAAAACAACAAAAAACCACCTAAAATTCTGAAATACATATTGCGTGTAATTAACAGAAAACAAAATACATGCAACGAAATTCATAAGACTTTCTAAAATTCCCACCAAACAAGAGCACAAAAACAACGAAATTAAAAAGAGAAAAAAAAAACAGTTTTATATCATCCTTTTGGATACGTTTATTAATTTTTCCACGAATTACACGAAAAACTGAATTAAAATTAAAAATTTCGTGCACCAACTCCCGCCCCTCAACGCACTATTACCCACATAACCGCATGCATCCTCAGGCGAACTACAAGATTGGCACACATAGACAATTATTTCACCTTCACAACTCATTAAAATATCTCAAATAGGCCAATTATACCGAAAAAAAACTATTTTCAAGAATGAAGCTGAAATCGTAGGAAGTGCTCACACTGCACACTCCACCATTGACTAGAATTTCCCAGCTTAGCTAGTACTCTAGATATTAAGTTTTTCTTATTATGAATTATATTTTGAATATGCGAGGTTTTATAGATATTTCTTCCTTTTATTTTCGTTTTTGTTTTTGTTTGTTTTTTTCGTTAGTGGCACTGCAAAAGTTATTTCGTTCGAAATGAAAATTTAATTGACTTGAAAATTCCATGGAAAATTAATCATTTGCATAACGTTCTCGGGGCGACGTAGCTGATAGTGGTAGCACCTTCTGCTGCACCACACTTCGCTATAACCACATGCACTGGTGGTGGTACTCGTACTTATTTCATTCATATGTTGGCCACGTCGCGAAGTCTGAGGCAACACTTAGTTTTTGGTTTATTGTTTTGGTAAAATAGAGTAAAGCGAACAATTTTATGTTGTTGGAGTATTTCTTAAAATTGCGTATGTGGGTGTTTAAGTGTGCGTGTGTGTGTGTTTTATGTAACCACTGCCAATTGGTTTAATAGCTAAATTAAGATAAAACAAAAAGAAAATTTAAAACAAAAAGCGAGAGAAAATAATTTTCATAATTCAAACGAAATATTTTTTAATTGCTCGCCAAGTCAGGTGGTTGTGGCTTTACTCGGTTTACTATGGTTTCGTTTAATGAAGAGCTGTTTGGTTTTTAATCTGTAATGAGGTAAAATAATATTTTTACTACCTAATTACCTCAATTTATTCTCGGTACGTAAAATGGTTTGCATATAATTAATATTAAAAACTTTTTACTGAGAGTTTATCTGTGCATTAATTAAAATAAAAAAATAAAAAAAAAAAACAGTACAACTATTTGCAAGCATATTACTTAGAGAAATTGAAATTGTAATATAATTGTTACTATTAATAAAGATACCTGTGAAAAATATATTTTAAGTGAGTGTGGTATACATACGAGTATAGTTCAAAAGAATGAATACTTCATTTTTTATCCCTACGAAAAAAAAAAAATATTCTGAGGAGATTCCTTAATATAAATACCGAAGAATCATCATAAATTCATCATCATAAATACGATCATAAATTTGTATATTATAAAATATTCGCTATGTTTAAAATTATTCAGAACTACTTAAATACAACCTATGAATAAACTTGTGAGCTTTGATAAACTACTTCAGAAAACCATTTATATAGCTATCCAAGTGTTCTGATATATGATCTGTTTATTTTGAAAGTTGTATAGACCATTTTTATCTCTCTTCGAAAAATTTAAATAAAATGTACAAGGTTTTTGTACTGTTTCCACGAACTCAGATAACTTTAATTTGAATTCATCAAGGACTTTGAATAAAAAATTCAATCGTGAATTAATTTTAATCAATATTTACTGTCAATATTCCTTCTAGGTCATAAATAGAGTTTCGACACTTTCGTTACTATGACATGTTGGTTAATATGATTAAATTTAAATAATCAAAAATTTCATTTTACTTGAAATAGTTCCTGTATTAGACTCTTTTGGGAGAGATCCAATTTCTTCTCAATTCACAAAGGTCTGCTAAACAATTTCTTAAACCTCTCAATAAAATAAAAACTAATTTCAGGCCTTGAAAGGACTTTGACTTAGCTTCTTATTATTCAATTGTGTTGTGGTTGTTATTAAATGTTTGTACACAAACGATCGAGAACAAGACCTACTAATTTTATGATCACTTCGATCAGCTTATGTGCATGTTCTCAAGAAGCCTTACATTTCATTATTTACTCTCTGTGGTTTGCTATTGTCTGCAGAGAGGTGATGGCCGATCAAATTAATTTCTATTGAAACAAATTTCTGACTCAGCTGGGGCTCGAGAACCTGATTTCGAATTGGCATCGAGTTGTTCACGCACTGTGTAACCCACTCGGCCACGGCCGATACAACTTTTTAGGCTTCTCATACTAAGATTAATGTTAAGATTATGCTAATGCTAAGATTAATGTTAAAGTCTTTACATTGGCGGCCCAGAATTTAATTCCTCAGTTAACATTAAATAACACAAAAATTATTAAAGATATCCTTTAACGGTTTTCTTATTTAATATATAAAATTCCAAACTTAGTTAAAAAATTATTGTTAATGTTGTTGTTGTTGTATGTCATGTCAAAGTAGGCCAACAAAAAAACGGGGTTGTTATAGAAAAATGTTTGTGCACAATCTGAAAACAAAAGCAAAACATAAATATATCAAGTATTAATGCCATGTTATCGTCAGTACTGGAATTAAGAGTGTCGTTCAATAAATAACGTAACTATAGGATCCAAATATCAAAATAAAAAAAACGGAATTTCTTAAGACCTTATATAGATCCAGCTCCGTTGTTTTTAGAGCAACCCTCACTCCAAATACGTTTAAAGTATGCGGTTCAAATATTATTCGAATCAAAAAATTTTCCGATAAGTTTTTATACAACAACCAAACGCGAAAAAGTAGTGTAGTGAAAAATGTGTCTTCGTAATAATAAAATGAAATATTATTTGTTTGAGAAGTTTTTCAAATGAATTTGGTTGTTGACTATCACAAAAAAAAATTTCATCCAAATCGGAGGATTGGTTGCGGAGATATTAGGGGGAAAGTGCCCGAAGACGTGGTTTTTAAAAAAGTCCATACTGAGTATCTATTTGACAGAAAACACATAAATATAATTTTGAGACATAAAAAAAATAATGTTGTATTTCTACCACATATGTGTATTAGAGTGTCCCTTATTTTGCGATTTTTGGAAATGTCAAGGGGCTGAAAGGTTTTCTTATGCGTTTTTATATTCTAAGAACGAAACCAAAACAAATTTTTTTTCACAACAACGTTTACCCGTGCCAATCGGGCTCGAAAGTTTCGAAAAAATGTCCATATTAGACCATATTTGCACAAATTAAAAAAAAAATCTTTTCTCTGAATTTATAAATGTTTTGCATTTGTTGGAACACATACATAAGAATTATGATATCTACAAAGTTTTTATGGTGGGCGTGGTTACCGCCCCTTCTGCGTCGAAATTTCTCCCGCAGCCTTTTCCGACTTTTTCATGAAATTAGTGCAATTTAGGCATTAAAATCAACAATAAATAAATACATTTTTATTATGCTAAAGGTATTAATAAATTTCATTAAATTCACATTATGTACTTACAAAAATTAATAATAAATTAAAAAAGTAGTATTTTACCCTGCGGCGGGCGCGCAACAAGCTAATACCTACAAGCAGTCTTATTGCGGCTTTTCAACCAAAGTCATAGTTTTTTTTTATAAATAAAAAATATCAAAAACCAAAAATGTATGCCCCTGGAGGGTTAAATTATAATAAGAAATACAAATTAATTATAAGTTTTTTTTTAAGAGTACAGTAGACTCTCACAAATTATAACCACTTTGTTCCACGCGTGGTTCTAATTTCTGAAATTTTCTAATTTCTGGAATTTTTTTTTACAGAAATGTAAAAGAAAATAATGAAACTGATTAAAAAAATGTATGTTAACACAAAATAATTTTTATTTATTAATATTTAACTTTTTTTTTAACATAAATTTAATATAATTCCCCTATTTATATTTATGTCAATGAGCAAAGATCACTTTTGAATATAATAAATAAAGAAACGTCCAGAAATTAGAACCAGGTTCTGATTTCAGAGCGTTCAATATTGAAATGGCAGATTTTAATTTCTGGAAAGTTCGAATTTGTGTGAGTTCTAATTTGTGAGAGTGTACTGTATTTGTTTTGACAGTTCGAGTATATTTTTCGGTATTTTGGGCCACAAAAAGTAGGTTTTATAACTTCTGAGCTTGCAATGCTGTCACCATACTCCGTTTTCTCTCAATAGAAACCGCATCATCGAAAAAAGCGAGTGCTACAAGTTCTTTGCCAAGGTACCAAAGATGCTGACCAAATTTTTGACTTGCAGCAATGGATATTTTTTGTTAATTGTCTTGTATGCGACCAAATCTTTTAAAAAAGACAGATCCTGATTTGGAGCTTTTATGTTATTAGTAGTTTTAAACCAGACTTTGATGTATAGTAGAACTACAAAAATACAGACTTGACGGATTCCGATAATAATGAATAGCATAAAAGCTCCGAATAAGGATCGGTCTTTTTTAATTAAATTGTATTTCTTATTATAATTTAACCCTCCAGGGGCATACATTTTTGGTTTTTGATATTTTTTATTTATAAAAAAAACTATGATTTCGATTGAAAAGCCGCAATAAGACTGCTTGTAGGTATTAGCTTGTTGCGCGCCCGCCGCACGGTAAAATACTAGTTTTTTAATTTATTATTAATTTTTGTAAGTACATAATGTGAATTCAATTAAATTTATTAATACCTTTAGCATAATAAAAATGTATTTATTTATTGTTGATTTTAATGCCTAAATTGCACTCATTTCATGAAAAAGTCGGAAAAGGCTGCGGGAGAAATTTCGACGCAGAAGGGCGGTAACCACGCCCACCATAAAAAACTTTGTAGATATCAAATTTCTTATGTATGTGTTCCAAAAAATGCAAAACATTTATAAAAAGCAGAGAAAAGATTTTTTTTTTAATTTGTGCAAATATGGTCTAATATGGACATTTTTTCGAAACTTTCGGGCCCGATTGGCACGGGTAAACGTTGTCGTGAAAAAAAATTTGTTTTGGTTTCGTTCTTAGAATATAAAAACGCATAAAAAAACCTTTCAGCCCCTTGACATTTCCAAAAATCGCAAAATAAGGGACACTCTAATGTGTATACATATGGTGTGATTTTGTGCCTGAATTGCCAACACAAAAAAAAAACACAGGTGCGTCACTGACACACGAGAAAAGGGAAGCATTTTCGCAATGTCATAGATTAAATACTTTAATGGTTTTTTTTTTTTGGATTAAAATAATTTTTGTATTTAAAGCTTTAAAATAACAAAGTAAACTAAAAAACACACGTTTATATTCACACCAGTAAGTTTTATTATATTTCATTATTCTTTTTTTTCTGTCACTTAGAAAACGCACTTTTGATCAGTTGTTAATTTTTCCTTCGCTCTTTGCAAAAACAAAAAAAAAAACAAAAACATGTACCAACAACAGTGTTGCCAGAACTTTTTTGAGAAAAGCGCGAGATTTAAAAAAAAAATATCGCCCAAAATCGCCCAATTAAAAAAAATCGCCAAAATCGCACTATTTCAAGGAATTTATAATATTAGAAAAAACAAAAAATTATATAAATTTTTTTCAAATAATATTGAGAGCTGTTAATAGTATTACATATATAAAAGTTCTTATTTTCATATTTATTGAAATAATATTGAGATCTGTAAAAAATTATAAAAAAGATACTTCATTTTATACAAGAATTTTGATTGCTAAAGAACATTTTTTTAGAGACTATAACTATTTAGAATTTTTCAATATGCAACTTTAAAAATAAAAACTTATTGCAAAAACGTAGTTCCATTCTATTAAATACTTCAGCCTCTTCCTCCGTTTTGTCAATTCTCAAAGTATTGTTTAGTTCATACATTGATTTATTCATTTTTGAAATCATATCATCGGATTTTGGCAGCGACTTGCAACAACAGTTTTCAGCCTTCATGAAGCATTTTACTCGAATGATTGAAGTTATATATCTAATTTCATTCTGTTGACGGAGAAAATACGTTCCACAAATGCATTAGAATGTGGCAAGGAAAGAAAGATCAATGCTAACTTACAAATATTGCCAAACATTTTTCCCATACACATAAGATGAGTTTATGAATTAGCGTGGTTTTCACAAAAATCGCCCAAAAAATCGCCAGGCGATTTCCTATAAATTTAAGCGCAAAAACAAGAAAAAAAGCGCCCAGTCTGGCAACAGTGACCAACAACATAATTAACGATCGTGTAGTGAGAAGAGTTCGTATATTTCTAAGTATAAAGAAACTCGAGAGTACTCAATTTGTTCTTTTTAAGTAAATACTTATAAGGTACATGCGGACAGACAGACGGACATGGCTAAATTGACTCGGGTAGTTATGCTGATCAAGAATATGTATAATTTTCTATATCTACCACGCCTCCTTATGGGCATTATAAACGGTGTGACAAAATTACTCTACCCCTTTTACGTTTTTGTATGGGAGCACCCGTAAGGAGTGGTCGGAGGGGAAAGGTCCTCAAGGGAAAATGTTCCTTTTGCAAAAATAATGGGGGTTGGTTGATCATACATATTAACCCTCTCCGGCCCTCTCTTAAAGCCCCCTGTTCAGTTGTAGGGAATAAATGTACGAAAATCATTAAATTTGTTAATAAACTTACAGGTTGTTTATTTCTAAGCATAACGACCTCTGGTAGTAAGTAGAAACAACAGCCAATACACAATCCTTAGTAAATATTGTGTATTGGCTAATAGTTATTGTAAGATATGAAGGAAATGTAGCTATTACACATTCCTATAAATAGATTATTGTGATCTACTGCAACATAGCTTTACTTAATACTAAATATTGAATCAGTGATGTTTGCTAACAAGGGCTTTTGGTTTGATGATTAGAGCGTTAAAATATCAGTCGAAGAATTAGTTTAATTCCTGCAGCGGACAAGAAATTATTTTTGAACATTTTCTTGTTGCAATAGACGCAAGCAAAAAACAATATCAATTCTTAAAAAACCGTGTTAGAAAAAAGTGTCGTTTTTTTTTCAGATTTCACTTCAGCAAATCGCAGAACGTGGCGTAAAAAGCTTCGCCTCAAAAAAAAACATAAAACCAAAACTTGATCAAAGAAATGGATATTAAATTTGTTTACTTAATTACTATCCTTACCATATTCTAATTGATCAAATTAACCCAAGAAAAGAATTGAAGGTAATAAATACGGGGTGGGCCATTTAAACCTTCGGCATCTGGCAACCTTATAACTTTTTTTTTTTTTTAGATCGGCTTTTAACACCCCACGTTCGAAGCGTCAGTTTAAGTGAATTTGTGCCATGCAACAGTACACGCCACCACAACGCATTGTTATCGTTCAGATTAACATTCTCAATTGTGAAAACGCAACGTGCGTATTGTGCAAAATATCGAGCGAGGAAAGCGCCTTCAGACGATACTATTATGCATTTACGTAAACCAAAAATTTATCGCTACCGGTAATCTTGGTAGTGCCAGTAATCAAAGCCATCGTTGACGAGGCGGTTTGGTGAGAACATTGAGGCTGTACATCCTGCGAACGTCTCTCCGTCGCATAAATCCTACTTATTTAAAGTTTATTCCTGTAAAAAATTCTATTTACGCAACAACTTTTCCGATCGACAAGCCATGGCGCTTGGATTATGCGAATTTCGTGGTGAGCATAGCTTAAACCGACGATGATTTTTGGCAAACAATTATGAGTAATAAGACTTATTTTTCTTTGTTTTGGTCCGTTCTTCTTCGAAAATGACGTTGGAGTAGTCGTTATGGAGAGCGTTATAGGACCATGGTAACTGTTACAATGTCACATACTTTTTTATAACAGAACTCTCTAATTTTTATTCCTGTTCTTTTGTGCTTTCAATAAGTCTGTTTCTAACGTAGCATTAAGCTTAAGAGTTAGTTGAATTTCTACACTTGCCTTGTACGGTACAAAACATGCTTTAACGCAAACAATAAAACATAACTCATAATATAGTTAATATAAAAAGTAAAGTTTTTTATTTCTTGAAACTTAACATTGGCGACCGTGACAGGACACGTAGTTCCAGATTTTTATTTAATTGTTTAAGCTGTAGTGAATTGAAATAAAATCATATATTTTTGTTCATCTCAGCCTAATAAAAATATATTAAGCGAGTTGCTTCACCTTCCCCGCATACTCGCTGCCCTCAGTCAGAACATCGGCAGAAAAAAGCGGCAACGAAGCAACAAAACAAGTGAACATTAAAGAAAAAATTTTAACATATTACATTGCGCAAGACAATTGAATAAAACTGGTTTTGTTTTTTTTGCTATGTGTTAAAAATAGTGTACATAAACCCAAGCGGTAAACTTTTTGTTTTTTTTTTTTTGCAAATGCAGTTTTCAATGCATATTAGTAATTTTTTCGACTTAAAAATATAAAAAGGTCACGTAGTCAGTCTTTCTTTTTCCATGAAGGTGACTAGAACATTTTATTGGACAAAAATTAACAAGTCTTAAATAAATTTAATATAAAATATTCTATAAAATTCATAAAAATAAAATAAACAATGGCTGAAGCCAAATTAGCGAAAATAAAAACTAAACGTGCAACTCTAATTGCCCAGCAACACCGAGTTCAAGATTTTGTGAAGGACAAGTTAAGCACTGCATCGGCTCATGAAATAGAATTAAGAATGCAGGCATTGGAAAAATATTTTCATGATTTTGAAAGCGTACAGTCTATGATCGAGGAATACGATTCCAATGAAGAAACAACTACCACACGGGCATCCTTTGAAGAACTATATTTTACTCTTCATCCTGCCTTATCGGCGTCAATTGACCGGCTCAAACACGAAAAGGCTAATGATAGTCTAAACCTGTCAATTGGAAGTTCGTCACTTAAGCTGCCAAAGATTTCGCTGCCTTGTTTCTCAGGCGACTATACGCAATGGATCACGTATTATGATACATTTACAGCGCTCGTGCATAAGAACACTGCTCTTGATGACGTCACGCGTTTCCACTATCTGAGATCATCTCTTAAAGATGGCGCCTTGCGCAGAATTGAATCCGTAGAAGTTACTGCCGACAATTATGAAGTGGCTTTAAGACTTTTAATTGATCGATACCAAAAGAAACCACTTATAATACGCGAACATGTCAGACACTTACTCAATTTACAAGCAATCATAAAGGTTTCGGCACCGGCACTGAGAGATTTAGTTGATACGGTCAGTGTCCACTTAAGAGCATTAAAATCTCTTGGCAGGCCTGTTGCTCAGTGGGACGACATAGTTGTGGAAATCATTTTATCCAAGCTTGACAACAGCACTCTAGAAAAATGGAACGATGAAGCAGCTTCCGATCGAGTTCCAACTTTAGATGAATTGACAAAATTTTTAGAGAAGAGATGCAACCACTTAGAAGACAGATCGTCAAATCGTCATCAGTTCACCATATCATCGAGTGCAACCAAACCAGTTCCGTTTAAGCAAGCACGAACAGCGCTTGCCGTATCGGAAACCACAAATCATCAAAAAAAATGTAGCTATTGCAAAGGCATAAATCATCTCATCTACAGATGCAGAAAATTTCTAACTCTGGCACCAAAGCAACGTTTCGATTCAATTCACGAAAGAAATCTGTGCAACAATTGCCTTAAATCAGGTCATACCCATCAAACATGCGAAGCAGAAAAATGCAGAGAATGCAATGGTCTTCACCACACGTTATTGCATCACAATACCTTTTATATAAACAAACTCCAGCCATCAACAGTTCATCATAAAAATCCAGCCTGACAACCAATTGCCGAACCGCATCTTATCAATATCACACAATCAATATCAACTCTACCCCCCATTTGCGACACTGGCCGGGCTTCTTCCGAACCAGCAGTTTTTTCATCAACAAATTCTACAGCGAAGCCTGCAGACTTGTCTCTTACTACAAACACCACTATTCTTCTGGCCACTGCGCTAATACAGGTAAAAAATAAATGGGGCGTTGATTCTCTTTGCAGAGCTCTATTGGACACGGGATCACAATTAAACTTCATCACCGAGCGTTTAGCAGTTCAATTGGGAATAAAGCGTCACCTCAACCAGATAGAGATTACTGGAATTGGCAATATAAATACTGAAGTGCGATATTCCATCTCAACAATTATCAAATCCAACTGTACAGCGTTTTCAACTCAACTGCAATTTTATATACTTCCACGCATCAGCGAGCGTCAGCCTGAATTGGATTTTGATGTCTCGGACTGGGACTTCCCACCAAATATTACACTTGCTGATCCATCATTTCATAAATCGCAGAGAATCGACATGCTAATTGGAGCAGAAATATTATTGGAGCTTTTTATCACTGAATCAATTCGACTTGGAAATGGACTCCCAGTTCTTCAGAATACAAGGCTTGGCTGGATTGTCACAGGCAAAATAATGTCACCTAAACAAGTAAGTCTCCATTGCAGAAATTCCAATGTGTCTTCCACAGCAGCTTTAGAAATGATCATCCGTCAATTCTGGGAAATTGAAGCGCACACTAGCTCCTCTAAATCTTTAACTGCCGAAGAAAAATTATGTGAGGTTCATTTTGATACAACTGTGAAAAGATCTGAAAATGGGCGCTTTACTGTGAGACTACCATTCAGAAGCCCCCCCACTTCACTAGGCGATTCTATAAAATCAGCAAAGCGTCGATTTCAAAATTTAGAGAAGAGGCTGTCAAAAAATGATGAGCTCAAACGACAATATTGTGACTTCATGGTTGAATATGAAAGTCTCCAGCATATGACTCGAATTGGTGAGTTTGGTGATGACATCCTGGGGAGTTGCTATTTCTTACCGCATCATTGCGTTCAAAAAGCAGACAGCTCAACCACCAAGCTTCGTGTTGTGTTCGACGCTTCTTCAAAAACATCGACAAACTTGTCTCTTAACGACACACTAATGGTGGGGCCTACAGTTCAATCCGACTTATTTACTGTCATCACTCGTTTTCGGTCATATAGATACGTCTTTACTGCAGACATTAGCAAAATGTATAGGCAGATCGAAATTGACCCTCAGGATAGAAGGTATCAACGGATATTATGGAGACAAGATCCCTCAGAATCAATTGGAATTTATCAGCTTAACACTGTAACCTATGGCACATCAGCTGCTCCGTATTTAGCTACACGCTGTCTCAATAAACTAGCCGAAGACTCTAAGTCCACATATGCTCAAGCTTCAGCAGCTGTTTTAAAGGAAACATACGTAGATGACATCATGACTGGCTCAAATTCATTAGAAGCAGCCTCTAGCCTGTTAACAGATATTCAAAAAATGCTCAGTGCAGCTCACTTCGACTTAAGGAAATATTGCTCAAACGATTCCAGGCTGCTTGATCAAATCTCTGACAAGGAAAAAGAGCAATATCTGCAAATTGGAAAAAATGAAGTGGTTAAAACTCTCGGTCTTATTTGGCAACCTAACGATGACACTTTTGTATATCACTTTGCATTTGAGCCTTCACAAAAAGTTACAAAGCGTTTGGTTCTGTCAAATCTTGGCAGAATCTTTGATCCTCTTGGACTTATCGGCCCAGTAGTAGTTCTTGGCAAAATATTCCTGCAACAGTTATGGAAACGCAAAATATCTTGGGACCAAAACTTAGAAGATGAACACGAAGCGCGCTGGACAGACTATTTGTTACAACTGCACGCACTCAACGATTACCGGGTTCCTCGACATTTGTTGACCAATAAGATAATAAAATCCATACAAATTCACTCTTTTTCAGACAGCAGCGAGGACGCCTATGGAGCTTGTTGCTATCTTAGAAGTCTTGATGAAGAAAACGCTGTAACAACCCGCTTAGTCTGTGCAAAGTCTCGTGTCGCACCAACGAGCTCACTGTCGATTCCTAAGCTTGAGCTCTTAGCAGCAGTACTTATGGTGGAATTAGTTGAGAGACTACTTAACATACTTCCAATAACAGTATCGAGCAGATTTTACTACACCGACTCGAAAATAGTTCTAGCATGGATTTCGAAGCCATCTTACACATGGACAACATTTGTTGCCAATAGAATAGCCAAAATACAAGAACTTACGCGTATTGATGAGTGGAGCTATGTCAGCACCAAAGAAAATCCCGCAGACTTACTATCTCGAGGAGTAATGCCATCCGAGTTTTTAAAGTCATCTTTGTGGACCACTGGTCCAGGTTTCTTAAAAGCTTCGTCTCCAAATTCATTCCCACCAAAACCTCGACAGATAAACGACGACGAAATACCAGAGCGAAGACCCAACAAGCTCGTGTTTCTTTCACTAAAGCCCATATATACTGACTTGACATCAACTGTTTCATTTCATGGGTCCTTGCAGAAATTAGAACGCATTTTTGCGTACTGTATTCGTTTCTATACCAACACTAGACGTCAAGCAGAAAAGCGGCAATCCGGCCCTCTCAACGTCACAGAGATCGATTCGGCACTAATCAAATTAATAATTAACAGTCAGCGCTGTCATCTCTTTGCTGATTATAAATCCCTTCTTGAAAATGGAAGTGTTGAACGTTCCAGCTCAATAAGAAATTTATCGCCTTTTCTAGACGATGAAGCAGTCATTCGTGTTGGAGGACGCTTACACCATAGTAACTTAGTTTATGATTCTAAGCATCCTATTATTTTACCAAAAAAATGTGAACTAACAAAACTTTTAGTTTTCTATTATCATTTTAAGCACCTTCACGCTGGCGCGCACACTCTTTTCGCAATCCTAAGGCAAACGTATTGGCCGCTTGATGGTTTACATATCTGCCGAAATGCTGTTCATCGATGTATTCGATGTTTTCGTACAAAGCCAACCAAAAATGATCCTATGATGGGCAGTCTTCCTAAGGATAGAGTCACTCCAGGACGTCCATTTGTAACCACTGGAATTGACTTTTGTGGCCCAGTGTATATTCACTCCAAAATTCGCGGCCGTGCACCAATCAAAGCATATATCTGCATTTTTGTGTGCTTTACGACGAAGGCGGTGCATATCGAAACAGTCAGCGACCTGTCTACATCTGCTTTTATTGCTGCCCTACGTCGGTTTATTGCCCGTAGAGGATTGTGCAAAACAATTTGGTCTGACAACGCCACAAATTTTCTTGGGGCAAAAAATGAATTAGCCGAACTCCGAAATTTGTTCGAGAGTGAAAATCACAAGGCTGAGATATTTAAAATTTGTCAAGAAGATCGTATAGACTGGCACACGATTCCCCCAAGGTCACCCCATTTTGGCGGCTTGTGGGAGGCTGCAGTCAAACAGACCAAACATCACTTAACACGAGTAGTTGCCAACGCAATTTTAACTTTTGAAGAGATGACTACAATCACCGCTCAAATTGAGGCAATACTTAATTCGCGGCCTCTAACGCAGCTTTCGTCGGATCCCAATGATCTTGAAGCTCTAACACCAGGTCATTTTTTAATTGGTCAGCCTTTGACCTCCTTCTCAGAACCAGATTTTACAACTATAAATAGCAACCGTTTGGAACGTTTTCGAAAACTGCAGCAATTACAACAAGTTTTTTGGAATAGATGGTCGAAAGAATATTTGCACTTGCTTCAACAGCGCCATAAATGGACTACAAACAACGCACCTTTAAAACCAAATGCACTAGTCGTAGTGCAAGATGACAACTTGCCACCTTACAAGTGGGCTTTGGCCAGGGTTATTTCTACTATACCTGCTTTTGATGGAGTTCATCGCGTAGCCGAAATAAAAACTCAGCATGGTCTCTACAAACGTGCCATGACGAAGCTTTACCCGCTGCCCATTGACGATTGAATATACATTACCGTATATTAAGGAGGCCGGCATGTTACAATGTCACATACTTTTTTATAACAGAACTCTCTAATTTTTATTCCTGTTCTTTTGTGCTTTCAATAAGTCTGTTTCTAACGTAGCATTAAGCTTAAGAGTTAGTTGAATTTCTACACTTGCCTTGTACGGTACAAAACATGCTTTAACGCAAACAATAAAACATAACTCATAATATAGTTAATATAAAAAGTAAAGTTTTTTATTTCTTGAAACTTAACAGTAACAAATGTTTTAATATCAGTTCTAACTGATAACTGCATGGAAAACACACAGCTCGGGCCACGATCGCTTAATTGCGTCCTTCTTCGTTCCCCGATCGCCTAATTTTGATAGTGGTGATTTTGACTCACTTCCGTGATCGCCCGACTTAATTCCTCCAAACTTTTAAACGCCTTCAGAATGTAGGGTTAATTGAAGTCCAAAGTTTATGTCAACAAGCCATGGACTCTGGAAGTCTTGATATACAATATTCGACATGAAATGACCGCTATTTAGCCCGAAACACTACGAAATGTGATGGATAATGAAGAAAACCGACCATCTGTCGTCTATCATTTACGCGAAATCATAATCCACAAGCCATAAAAAAAATTCACATGGTTAAAAAAAAAAAAAAAAAAACAAAAAAATCATTTCACAGCAATTTTTTTGTTTTTTTGTTTTTTTCATTATTACCAAAAAATATTCCAAGCTATCAATGACCCACCCTGTAGTCTTCTTAATAGAAGTCATAAAAATTGTAAGTTTTGAACTATCTTGATTCATTTTGCAGAGATGGCGTTTTATTTTTTTTATTTTATTAAATAAAGACCGACCCTTGCTACTTGCATACTCCTTACAAAACTGAAGACGATCGCTGCAAAGTTTTCAATGGTAATGGTGCAATGATTTTGAGTTAATTTTACTTCGTCTTCGTTCTATGGCTTGATATTTTATATCATAACAAAACTCAAATATTTTTCGTTTCTACACTAACGAAAAGCTTTCAAAATACAATGCAATCGCTTAGCCCTCATACATATCATTTTTGTTCGTTGTCAAGGCAACACTGAAAACACTGCACTCAGATAGTGTACACTGTACACTATTCAAGTACTGCGAATAGAAGGCCTTGTGCTCTTTAGTCAATTATGAATTAGATCTGGGTTTTCAACTGTTTATAAATTGTTTATAAACTTTCAAAGGATCAGATAAAAAAAGAAAAAAAAATGTGAAATTTAATTCTTTATTTTCACAATATTGCGTTAATAGAATTTGACAGGCTCAAATCCAAAGGGCCGAAGTTTATAAAATTATTATCAGTTTTTTCGATAGAGTTGTTGAGGCTTGTCCACAAAAGGACCTTAAACTAAATGAACAGTTAAACTTTGAGTAAAAGTTATGAGCGATGCGACCACATTACATGAAAAATATGTAGGTTTTATGAAAAGCGTTTATAAAACAAGCCATTACTAAAGTAAAATAAACATAAATTCAAGCTTCAATACAAACTTCAAAATACTATATAACAATGCTTGAGGGAATACGATTCGAAAAAAACAGCAGTTCTACACAAATTCTCACACTTTCGCATGCTTTTGATAAAGTAAGTATTCTACTGAAAATCAACTTCTCACAAATTTATTCCAATAAACAAAAAAACCTGAATTAAAAACAAAAAAAAAAAAAAAACACAATAAAAAGACGCATTTTCGCACTATTTTCACTTTTCATGCGAAAAATTTCGAGGAATTGCGCATATCAAGCGCGTCGGCACGCTCCGTTTCGACTCACAATTAATTTTGCTGAAATAAAAACTGCAACTGTCTGTGGTGACGATTGTGATGTTTGGTGGCAGGGTGCAGTTAGGTGGTGTTACAAAATGCTATAGAAAATAAATAAAGAAAATTAAATAAACACATCACACAGCGTTGAAAAACTAAGATTTCATATTTAATTCATACGAAAATGAAAAATGCAAAAAATTTGTCTGAAGATATGTATCGCCAGTGCATGGAGTTGGTGGTACGGGGAAGGCGACGACCTCGTCATGATGCTGGTGGCAACATGTGAAAATCTTGAATGACTGACTGCCTGGCTGTATGACAATCATGTTGATGATGATGTTGTTCTTGCTGTTGTTGCTGTAGCTCTTACAAGACAATTCACTTTTGTGCAAACCAACTTACAACAACAACAACAGAGTCGACTAACTAAATGCAATGAAAGCCTGAACTTTACTTAATCCATCCGCTTTACTGGGGGTTGGGGTCTTCAGCGGGACCCGAATGAGCGCACAGAGGCAATAACTAATTACATTCGCAATTATTTCATGTTTTGGCCAATTTAATGGGACAAATTTATCTGAGTGGTGTCATCTACTTAGAATTGATGGCAACATTGGCGGCGGCGGCGGTGTACACGACCCACACGCCGGCAACAGCAACAACACCAGCACCACACAACAACGTTGTTCTTTTTTTATTATTTTTTTATTTGTACATTAAGCATTTGAGCACATTCACAATGGTTCGCCTTGTCGTAGTAGTTGTTGTTGGTGTGTAGATTTTTGTTGCAACCAAAATAGTCATTATAACAAGTGCAACAGCAACAAATGCAAAAATCATGCTCTGCTTGGATGCAGAATTGGAACAATTAAGATTTCGTAATTTGATTGAGGAAAAAATTTATTACATCAAATAAGAGGGGGGAAAAAAACCAAAAACAAAATTAAGTCATTTAAGTGAGCAGCTCTGCAGTTCGAGGCAATGTGGTCGAGCGTTGTGGTCATTATAATTCCTACATTTGTTATAAACAATTTACAGCTTAATATTCCAAGCAGTTTCTATGAAATAAAGCAATTTTCTAATTCTGTTATCTTAATTAAAATGCGAACCACGATAGAAAAATGGTATAAATATTGATGAAAATATTTAAAAAAATTATTTCGTATTGAAATAGAAATCAAAGAAAAAATTAAATTTTATATTTTTAGTTATAATTTTCATGTAAAGTTTAACTATGTAATGACTGTTCAGGGTGGATTGCAGGCCTGACAGGCATCGCCGTGAACTGAATATATTTGGTCCTTAAAACCAGTCCAGAATTTTCATACAAATGTCATCCTCTTCAGCCCTGAAATTTACTATTACTTTTTTAAATGTTATGTTTTTGGTTTTTTAATGAATAAACAAAATCTTGTTATATGATCATTACACAAGTTATGAGATGTCTATTTAGTTTCTACCATAAGTTTTCAAAATGATTTTGGAAATATAGCGCAAAGTATAAAATTTGGTACCTTCCTATAAGTTTGGCTACTAAACTAGCGTACCCGGCGAATATCGTCAAGCCCAAAATTTATTTTTGATAAAAATAATCTCAAGCATTCTCGATTCCACTCGAAATAATTTTTTTTGATCAAAAATTTGCGATCGACAATAAATGACGCCAATCCAATTTCAATTACTGATTGAATGAAATACTTTTCGAATTCAGTTGAATTAAATATTCTTTATTTTACGAAATATAAAGTGGTTGAGGGAGTCGCATGTCATCTCAATTCAACGCCTAGTGGTAGACTACGTTCTTCGTTTTGTTCTCCGGTGCGTAAATAAAAACCAAAAAGAAGGTTTTCAAACACGCGAACATGCCACTTTCTAGGACGTTCAAGGTGCTGTCGACCTCCATGTGACGACACAACCACTCCTCAAATGCAGGACATTTTTGACGGGTAGTAACCTTAACATGAACATACCATAAATATCAGATCGATCTGTCAATGAATAGCGTCGCACAGTGCACTGTCCCATACAAGTTACGACGGAAAAAATTATTTTATGATTAAAACGATAGGGTATGAAAAAACAACAAAAAAAAAGCTCAAGCCTGTGATAGAAACACGGGCGCATAGGTCGGACGTAGAATACGTTAGTCATTAACAGCCTTATTCAATAGATTTCCTTAAACAACCTTTAAACGCTTGTTTAGTTACGCACTGTTTAAGGCTTTACGCAGCTTCTATGCAACCTTGCTAACATTGTTATTCATAAACATTTTTTCATTTTCTGCTTAAGCCCAGTATGCTGTAGAAGCGGAAAGAAACTTTCCATATGGAATGCATTGAGTTTTTGACAGCGAAAAGGCAGCGGAATTTTTTTTTCGCTACTTAGTACGCTGTAGAAGTGAAAAATTTGTTCAATGCTAGCAAGTACAACAACCATGTGGAGAGTTGAAATGTCAAAATTTCGCTGTCGATTATATGTCCGGGCATTTAATTGGCACCAGAATTTTGACATTTCAATAAGAAAACAGTTCGACCTCGCTTTACGCAACACTCGATAATCGCAATACTCAAAAATTTACATTGTTGACTCAGTAAACGCAACTTTAAAAAAAAATTCACAATTATCGCAACTTCCATTTGCGTACACTTCCATAAACTTTTATATTATTTACTTTGAGCTCTTCTTTTTTGTAAAATACATTTTTGATGCACGAAAAATCTCTTAAAACAATATTTAAGGAAACAAAGTGCATATCTTAATACATAAAACCACAATATCTAGGATTCAGAGCCATAAAGCTTTATGTTTAGAAGTTTAATTGCGTTTCTTCAACATTAACTACGTCAACTGGCCGAATTTCTATTAGTTGCATTGAGCTAGGTCGTACTGTAGTTGCTTTTTTCTCCACACAAACATTTTTGACTCTACACTAATATTTCGGGTGTAGAGTTATATGCCAAGAAATTTTCGTTTCTACAGCATACTAGGCTCTATGATTGTAAGGTTTGTGTCTGAACTATAGAAAATCTCTACAAAAATTAAGAATTCCTATGAAATTACAATGGCTGCCGCATAAAAAAATGCTGCAAAGGGCGCATATGGAGCATGTCTTTGATATTAAAAGAAAAGACAAACAAAAATCATGGTTGTATTTATCATGGTTGTCGTTCGCTACTTGGTCATTATACTTCTTCTCTTTCTCACACTGGTTCTGTGATGAACACACAGATAATCGTACTGCTCTTACACATGATGTTATAATACATAAAATACAAAGCATATGAAAATTACTTAATACAAAATTTGAAGGAGTTAAATTTTGATTTACTTATAGAATCAAAAAAATTATATGTAGCTATATGATTATTTAAATACAAATCAAAAGAAGACATATTAAATATGTTACGACCATACTTGAATTTTCTTCAATGCATGCATAAAGTATTAAAAACTTATAATGAAAGTGACAAACATTTTCTCAAAATTTTGTGCTCCAGATTAACACCCCCGTATAACGTATTCTACGTTAAAAAAATGTATGGGAAGTGGGGGCCTATTTGACCCCCTGGGGAGTTGTGGGCTAATTTTGTATTTCCGGAAGTTGTTTCACTAAAAATGCTATTCCAACGAAACTGTTTAAAGTTAAGCTTTATGCAAAGACGTTTTAGAAAGATTATTTCATGGCCTTTCCAACAATATGCAACACTAGTAGATATTTGTGTTACAATTTGAAGTATTTGGTGGTGAAACCAGAATATTTTGGAATAAAAAACATTATTTTCAAGTTTAAAGTGAATTTAAAATAAAAACACTTGGTGTACCTGCATTTTTTATTGAAAATTATGATCTTTTGTAAAATTTACTTTAAAAATTATGTTACTTTTATTTACTTTACTGTAATTCTTCACTTTAACATAAGCAATTTCAACTTAATTTTAATTTTCTAATTACAAATACTTATGTAACTTTGTTGATTTC
This sequence comes from Pherbina coryleti, assembly GCA_943735915.1. Lineage (NCBI taxonomy): Eukaryota > Metazoa > Arthropoda > Insecta > Diptera > Sciomyzidae > Pherbina > Pherbina coryleti. The sequence goes on along the minus strand of OX030949.1, from coordinate 95,161,499 downwards.
GATGTTAGTTTCCTATTTTCCTATCAAAGCAATATAAAATAAAAACTCAGTTCATGAAATACTTTAATACAAATTCAAGATAGATTTATTTTGATATACAAACATAAAGAAATGATCACAATGTTACGCACTATCTGAATCAGAATGGAAAGAATCGTTTTCCTCTGCAGAATTTGGATGTATGATAAGAATGTACGATTAGAAATTAGAATATCAGAAAACATAGCTACGTCAAATATAAATCATACCTATCTTGACGATTACCGACTTTATAAAATGTGTCGTTAAAACTTTGGAGACTCCATTTCTTAACTTGTTCACCATCTCAAAATCATCGTCATCAAAATCAAATATTGAATTTGTTGCAAATACTTTATCGATTTATCCATTCTTTTGCTTTTTGTCACATCATAGAACTCATTTCGACATAAAACCACTTGTTTACTTTCCATTTCACTTAAAAAAGAGCACTTTACTCTTTAACTCCAACAGAAGAAATATTCATACATTAATTGTGTTATTGTACTAAGAAGTGTATGAGCATACATTGGCGTTTCTAAAAAGTGGTCTTACATTTCTGTGAAGTTCTTCGCTTAGGAGTTATGCCATTAAAAAATTTAGAAAATTGTGATGTAGGGAAGCGAAAAAGCCAATTTTCCCAGACAAATTTTTGTAACTTTGGTGCCATGCGGTCTATCTGTATGAAATCTACACGAAGATATGCCACTCAATAGCCTTAATCCCAAATTTCAATTCGTTCCGTGCATTCAAACTCGAGTTATAGATTTAATTCCGTCTAAATAGGCCAAACATTCCACTGTGCGATGTTACAGTGTTTTAAATTAAACAACTTTTGGTATTGTTATAAATATGGAGAAGAAGAATTTCCTGCATTGATTAAGCATTACTTTTTGCGTAAGAAAAGGTCGAAAGAAATAAAAGAAAAGCTTGATAAATATTATGGTGAATCTGCTTCGTCTTATTCAACCGTAAAATATTGGATTGCCCCATTGAAAGTTCACCAAAGCGAGTGAAGACTCAACAAACGATGGGAAAGGTGTTGGCGTCTGTTTTTGGGGTTTCAAGTGGCATTTTGTTCATCGACTATTTGAGAAAAAGAAAAACAATCAACATCTACTATAACTGTAAATTATTGGACCTGTTGAAGAACGAAATCACAAACAAACGACCCCATTTATCGAAGAAAAACATCATCTCTTTGCAAGACAATGCTCCAGCTCACAAGTGCTTCAAACTGCTTCCTCATCCCCCATATTGTCCAGATGTGGCCTCCAGCCATCATTATTTCTTCCCAAATTTAAAAAGGTGGCTCCTGGAAAGGATATTTGCAACGAATGAACAAGTCTAATTGAAAACTGGAACGTATTTCGGAGGTATTAAGAAATCTTACTATTCAGAAAGGCATCGCAATGTTGGAAAATCATTGGAATAAGTGTATCGAGCTAAAAGGGGCTATGTGAAAGAATAAGCAGTAATTTTGGAAAATACCGTGTGTTTTCTTTGCTAGGCTGGCAGCATCTGGAACACCCTATCATAATTCGCTACGCAAAAAGCATGGGAAGTCGAAATTTATCCCATACACTTCCAAAGATTGGCCTTGAGATTTATTGATTGTCACGGTTTGCCTTTGAGTATCATTGTTTGCCTTTGAGTACACTAAGAGAAAAAATATTAAACTAATCCAACCATTTTTTTAATTTATCCAAAAACGGGGTCAATTTGAACTATTTGAATTTTGAATATAAATTTGAAATATTTATGTACTTGCATAAATCGAGTACATAAATATTTCAGATTTATTTAAATACTTTTTTAATTAAATTATGCATGCGTATTGTTAATTTTATGTTAAGCAGAGTTAATAAAAAACATATTAAAATTATGCACGAATATTTTTAAATATCTTTCAAATATTTACTATTTGAAAATTAAACTTCGCATTTATAGAAAATTTAAATAAAAATATTGAAATTAAAAAACAACATATTTGAATTATATATGTTACTAGCGACCCTCGGTGCGCGTTGCTGCCCCCAGCAACTATAATAATAATAATAACATTCTAAGAGTTTTGCCGTTGTTTGCAAGCGCTCTATAAAGAAGAGGCATAATAAAGTGAGCGGAAAAATGCAATAAAAAAAACTGTATGCATCTTGGTTGCGAGCGTTCAGCGCGAGTGGCTTGCGAAAGCCTTACATTTTTCTGACTTTCATTTTGTTGTTGGCAGACGCTCTATTAACCCTTCGAGCCACACCCTCACTCCAGGAACATAGAGCCAGCCACATGGGGGTATGTCATCACCCCACGTCAAAAAATCGTTGTAAATTCCCGAATTTTGGATATATTAGCTTAAAACTTTACATGGTTACTATTTTTGGTCTTGTTCAACATTTTGTAATATTTATAGTATTTTAAAAATGGCTGACTTTAGTAGCGCGGCCAAGTTAAAAAAACGTGAAAAATTAGCCCTTTTACTAAAAAAATTCATAACTCTTACAGTTTTTAATTAAAGACCTAAAAAATTTATGTTTGAAGGCATCAAATACGTTGCTACAAAGACAAAATATAAGTTATAGCGTTAGTTACAAAAAATATACTTATTCTGCCAAAAAACTGCACCCACTTTTTCAAAAAACAAAAACAAATTTTACTTACCAATAACATTCAAATAAACTCGTTCAGTAATGATTTTAAGAAATGAAAATATTTTTTTTAAGTAATTTAATAATATATTTAGAGAAAAAAGTAGTAAAATAATCAAATTCAGTCAAATTCAAATTCGATAGTTCAGACACTAAACTTATAAATCTTTACACAAAAATACATTTTTTTAATTTAATTTATCAATTTATATTCATACATACCTTAAAACAATAAAAAAATAATTAAATTCAATAAAATGAAATATTTCATTTATCTTTAAAAATATACACTAACAAACCTATTCCGGTGAGTTGACAAAATTCACCATATTTACAATAGTAAATATATTGACAATAGTCAATATTTCCTATTCTCGTTCAATTCTAAAAGCTCTTTTCTTGACACAGTTGTCAATAGCAAAAGAGGTGTTGACAGTGAATTTTGTATGTAGATATCAAGCTGCTGCTAGTTTGTTCGCTCATATTTTGCTCTACAAATCAAATAAATGATTATAATTGTATAATAATATTTAATACACATTAATAAAACAATAAGAACTAAAGAAGGAAAAAAAAAAGAAGAATGAAAATAAAAATTATTTCGTCCATTTTCTTGACTGTCAAAACAAAGTGTTGCCTCCTATAAACAGTATTGATCAAATATGTTGTGGGGGATAATTCAAGTACAAAATGAAATTTTTATATTTTTGTTTCTTTAAATATTTGCAAATGATTTTAAAATATTGAAGCGTTTAAAAAGATTGTGAAAAGAAAAAGTTTAGTTCTCTTTTGATTTAGGATATATAGTGGTTAAAAGTTCCAACTTAAAAGTGTGCTATCTCTGAAAGTTTCGAAGATATTTCATCACAGTTGGTATAATTGAAAAGGTAAATCGATTGCCTTGTTAAAATTTTTACTAAATTTCTTCATGGTTTTTCAGGCATAACGATTTTACTTTTTTTTTAAGATTTGTTCTTTCAATAAACTTATTTTAAAGAAAAAATTCATTATTATGGAAGTCTTTTATTGTTATAATAAAAAAAAAAATCATATTTTTATCCTTCAATTTAATATATAGTTTTTTATAGTACCTGTCAAAATGTCCGAGTTATTACCGAGTAAGAAATAACTTTGAACCAATATAACTACTAAAAGAAAAGGAAACACATTTTTTTGTGTCATTGTTTTAAAGGTTTCAATATTTAAATATATAATATCAAAAGAACTAATAAATTCTCAACGATAAATTCATATTTTCATTTTAAGAAAGTAACTTAACAAAATTTGGGTAATTTTTTCAATAAGAGTGTAACAGCTGCTTTCTGACAACATGCTTTTCACCTTCCTGTGGAAAATAAATAAAGCTTTTCATTTGTCAAGTGTTCGTCTGAATAGGTTTTACAAGTCAGGTTGACAAAATTTTGACAAATTATTTCTAGTAAATTGACAGCCAGAATAGGTCTGTAAGCCACACGTGGGGTATATGAGAGCACCAGTCGATTTTAAGCGAATGCCAACGACACGCTAACGCATCCCTGACCTTCTAAATTACTTGAGAGTAAAGCTAGTTAAGTTGTGAACACCCAAGTGGCGTAAGGAGTATGCATAAAAAGTTTTTGATTTAAAAAAAAAGGTTTTTTTAAGGCATGGGGTGATGAAAAGCACCAGTGTGGCTCGAAGAGTTAAGAAGAGACAGAAGAGAGCGAAATGTGAGCAGCGAATAGTTTTGCTCTGAGTTTGATAACGTTGTTCTCAGCTGCTCTGTTAATAAAAGAAAAACCAACATAACAACAATTGTATGCAATTATATGCAAACTTTAATAAGCTATAACTTAAAAAATATAAATTTTTAAGAAATAAAAAGTCCAGTTTGCGCATCTACAGTCTAAGCCTATCAAACCATACTAAATTTATTAAAATCGGACATGTACTTAAAAAGCCTTACGATGGACAAAATTTGGGTTTGCGTAATATATATAAGATTAATAGTCTGTTATAGTTCTCGTTTGGTTTTTGTCTCGTTTTATATAGCCTTAATGTTAATAAGCCAAGATGCTTCATGAGTGCGATGGGTGAGATTTTGTAGGGATATGTGCAGAGCTCGGGTCCGCGACGTCCACATTATCACAAGAATCGAATGATTTTCTACAAAGGCCTTTATTGCGTAACTCACGCCACTTTTGCGTACTGTTCTTCACTGAACTTAACTTATCCCTATTATAAGAAAGTTTTGCAATTTTCACCTCTTTCCCCCTGTCGAACGCAATATTTTAAACTCTTCATATAATTCTAGAAATGAACGTTACCAGCGATTATATGCATTATTGTGCAGCAAAATACGATTTTAAATAGTTCTGTTTTACAACGGATGTTGCTTAATAATAGTTATTTTTTGAATATCTATTCAAATCTTTTATCTTTTTAATAATCTGTTTTTATCTGGAGTAAAGAGACAATCCGCTAATAAAATCAAATAATTCTTTGAAAATGTAGAAAAAATCATAAGAATGTAGTTTTCTCAAATCATTAATTTATACTTTTCAAAATCATTAAAAAAAAAGTTAATTAGCAAGTGATCGAACGCGTTTAAGATTTAAGATTTTATGCAAAGGATTATTATAGCCTCACAACTCATTACGTCGAAGCACATTTCGAAATTGCCGAAACCTTGAATAATAAAAACGATTCAAGCATTTTGTTTTTTTTTAACTATACGTGTTCTTTTGATGATTTTAAGCATTTATTTTTTATAAATTCTACAATTCTGAAAACGGTACCACCCTTGTCAAGCCGACATTTGGATGCTTGGAACTCAAATTTTATTTTGGAAACCAATGCAATTAAAATTTGAGGCTTCCACAGACGAGATGTATTGAGTAAACTGAGGAAGGAATCCGCGTACGATTCCAATGGAAACATAAACTGAAGAGGGAAGATTTCGACTATTTTCGTAATAAGCCACAATCAAAAATCCAAAGACAGATTCTGAAAATGCAGGTAATTTTACAAAAGATGTGATGTGTGCTATGTCCCAAGTATTCTCCCATATCCGTTTTTATAAAAAATACTATCGCAAAAAATTTTGAAAAAAAACCATCCGACGTATTTGCTTCAATTGTTAAAGTCTTAAAATGCTATATTCCTTTGAGCATTGCAATTATTTCGTTTTCTCGTATCCATTGCTCCCTATTTTTCTATCATTAATCATCTTTAACCTTCCCTCGGGTAATCATCTTTAACCTTCCCTCACTGCAAACATCTACTGTAATGAACAATTTCGTTTTGCAAATTGCATAATTTCTCTTTTCTCTTTAAAAAAACCAAATCAATGAAAAATTATTTCATGTGAAAAAATCTGTATATTTAAGCCTCAGCTGGTAGCCTTTTATAACGATATCCTTGGGCAAGCATCAGCACCCAACACATACCAACACACACCATGCACAGATACAGATATCCTTGAGCTTTTACACATACTCAAACGTAACGTCCTCCACTTAAACGCCTTCCCAAACAATACCGACAACAACCTGGGCAACAGAAAGTTACTGCAACCCAGAGAACCATGAAATTTCATTTTATACAGTATATATATATAAAAGGAACCCACTTCGGCAGCACTGGCAGGAGTTTTATCTTTCGTTCTCTAACGTAGGAAGTATATGTACTACATTGATTCTAGCCAAAACATTAAACTCAACCCAATTTGCGCCCCTCATCGGGCAATTTGCGTTTTGTTGCTAGCAGTTCAAGTACTTTTTAATTGCGCTTGACTGCCGCTACCTCGCCTCTGTTGCAGCAACGGACGCCATTTTGAACTTTGCCAAGTTGCAGCTAAATTGCCATCATACAGTGGTTATGCAGTGGTTGCTTGGTATGTGTACGAATGGGAGTGGGAGTTTGGATGCATGCCCATTATTTATGACTTATAAAAGGATTTTATATGGTTGTTGGTGGAGTTGGAGGTGTGCAATGCAATGTCCTTGCATGGTTGATGCTCCGGCAAACTGCGAATAGCTTTTGTGGTGGCGAAAAATTGAAACGTATTACATGACATCTTCCCCGATACTTAAGGGGCTCAAAAATCAAATAAAACTGAGTAAAACACAAAAATTTGAGGCTTTTGTGTAAAAGACCAGAGTTGCCAAAGAACAGTTTTCTTATTGAAAAAAATCAAATATTTGGACAATGGTATGTGTCTTCGGGACTAGTTGGCTCATGCTAAAAATATATATTAGATATATGTATGTAACAAAGAGACTTACAAAAAGTTGACTACATTTTTTTTAACGTTTTTTATCTTGCAAAATGGAAGAGCAAAATGCAAAATTAGTTAAAAAAAGTGATAAAACAAATGGTCCAGTTTATACATTTCAGTATGAAAAGTTAAACACAGTCCGCAATATAATATTAAAAATTAGAGTAGTCCCTGTTGAAATTGACTTTTCTTTTTTTTTAATAAGGTTAAAAATTACATTAAAGTGAAATTTATTACTTACAGAATTTATGAGATATCCTCTTGAAAGATATATATTGCAGTTATATTCTGTCAATTCTACAGTGGTGAATTTTATGTCCGTGCGTTTAAAAACTGCTTTACTAAAAAATTCGATAAAATAAACTTGCGTATATTTCGTAGATTGTGACAGGTCTTTGAATATCTTATTTGAAAATTCTGGACCGAGTTCAATCGAGTGCGATGTATTTTATAGCGTATGAAAACATTTTATCTTTTCTCTACTCTCTTCGGCATCGACGCAATTTAGGTTTTCTAAGTCTTCTTTGCAGGTACTATGATGCCATGTCAAAGAAAATAAACAGCCTGACACTACAAGCTTGTCTTCTAGGTCCACTCAGCCCACTCTCCAAGCCCAACTCTGAACCATGACCTTGTCAGATTGCAATGGAATGTCGCTTTACATATATAATTCATTTTTCAGTCATTCAGTAAAATTATGCTATATTCTCTCTGCAAGCGTGTTCCCCGAAAGCTTAGAACGGTGTAAATTTAAAAGAAATCTTCACCGACAGACCTTCTATCACCCATCTAAGAAAAAATACGGCCTCGATTCCAAATTTTAAATATAATATCTTTATGGTCAAGATTTTTTTATCTTGGTTCGAAAATTGGCTGTACGAACAATCTCATAAAACCCAATCGCCCAAAATTCAAGTAACTTCCAATTTTTTAATTTATCCTTTCAAAAATCTTTCCAATCATCATTTAGTCATAAATTGTGATGCAATACTGTATGAATTGCTCTTTATTTTAAAAACATAAAGCTGGAAGTTCATTCACTGCATTTGCATATGCGTCCGTCAATTCACTGAACACAATGCAATAGAAATGTGTGAAAGCTTATGAGAGAGAGTTTTATGTGTATGTGTGTAACGTTTAAAAACTCAATTTACGCAAAAAAGTAGAAAATATTTCAACTTTTCTTACGTAATTTGCATTTTTTGACAGCTCATTCCTTATAACGAGCGAGAAGAAAGGAAAGAAACGAGTCGGAGACTCTTACTTTCAGGGATGCTTCTTGTATATAAATCTTAAAAAATAAGAATGTCTTAAATTATTTATTTTTTTAATTCTTAAAATAACTTGCTATACTTAGGATTTAAGATTTTTGTAATTGTAAATTAAGACATTTTATTATTTTTTCTAAGTACGATAAAAAAATCAACACTAAGAACGTACCAAATGTTTTAGATTTTTGCAGCCTGACTTACTCTGAATGCAAATGTCTCCAGTGAGGAGACTGACACATACGCAAATGCAGTGAATGAACTTCCAGCTTAATGGTAAACCATAGAACCATGGTAATGATCTAGACTTGAACACAGGATTGCCTACCCAGGCAAGCTTTTAACCTACCAAGCAAAACTGCAAAATTTGTGGGATATTCGTTCATGGCCCAATTTTTTCGACAGTTAAAGTTGGAAACCGCGACCAAAACCTATCCGCTCTTAGTTCAGCGTTTGCATAAATATTTTTCTTGTTTTTATAAATTTTTTGCTTTTCTTTACATTTGAAATTTTTAACATCGATGAAAATACATGCTCGCTCTTACATGTTCCGGTCTATCAAAATTGGAGCCGAATTACTAAAAGTACAATGAATATTCAATTTCCAAGCCCTTAAACATGTCTCAAAATGAAAGTTCTCATTGTGGATTTTTGAGAGGTGATAGGTGATGGTATAAGGATGATTTTGTCACTTCTTCCAAAAATTACTATCAATCGTTTTTCATACCATAAAATGACCTAGAACTTAAAAAAAAGGGTCATGCAAATTTCATGCAAAATTATCGCATTTGGCTATTCGAAAACCTGCGAGTCATTGAGGAGCTGTCAATGCACTCACAAGTGACTGTTTGTGCTTTTTCGAAATGACGATGGAAGAGCACTTACCGTCTATGGAGCATGCTACAGAGGCATGATAAAGAATTTTTTCTGTGGTCGGAGATGAAATAAACGGTTTATGCAGACGTGATGCTGCTGTTGATATTTTCAAAATAATGGATTCAAAGCAGTTCCGTGTGTTGATTTATAACTGTTTTTTGCTGGGAAAAAATACCGTCCAAGCTGAGCAATGGCTTCGAAAATGTTATTCGGACTCGGCTCCGTCAAAAGCAACCAGTTGCCGATGGTATGCTGAGTTTAAACTTAGCCGTACAGACAGAATGATGCTGAACGTTCAGGACGCCCAAATGAGGCAGTTGTTCCACAAAACATAAAAAAGTATACAAAATGTTATTGGTTGATCGTGAAGGTGCGCGATCTAGCTGAGGCACTGAAAATATCGATAGGCAGTGTGGAAACAATATTACAGGAACATTTGTCGATGAGAAAGCTGCTTTCCAAATGGGTGCTGCGTTTTCTCACACCGAACCAAAAATAACAACGTGTCGATGATTCGGAGAGCTGTTTGTCACGTTTACAATGAATAAACATGAATTTTTGCGTCGTTATGTGACAGTGGATGAAACATGGATCCACCATTACACACCGGAATCAAAACAGTCATCAGCTGAGTGGAGAGGAACCGATGAAAGCCACCAAAATCACAACAGTTGGCTGGAAAGGTTATGGCATCTGTATTTTGGGATGCGCATGGAATTTTGTTTATCGACTATCTCGAAAAGGGAAAAACAATCAACAGCGATTATTATATAGCGTTGTTGGAGCGTTTGAAAGATGAAATCGCGAAAAATCGGCCCCATTTGAAGAATAAAAAAAATTATTTTTCACCAAGACAGTGCACTGTGTCACAAATTGATGAAAACTATGGCGAAAATCCACGAATTGATCTTCGAATTGCTTCCTCATCCACCGTATTTACCAGATTTGGCCCCAGCGAATACTTGCTCTTTGCTGACCTCAAAAAAATGCTTGCTGGCAAGAGATTTGGCTCCAATGAAGAGGTTATGACTGAAACTGAAGCGTATTTTCAGGCGAAGCACAAATCGTTATTGTGCTTCAAAAACCGGTATTGAAAAGTTAGAAAAGCGGTGGAATGAATGTTTTGCTCTTGAAACAACCTATGTTGATGAATAAAGAAGAATATTTGCAAAAAAAAGTTTGTTATTACTTAGTCTCGGGACTTATTATACCATATGCTACATTGAAATAATTACTCATTTTATTATATATTAATACACTGAAAAAAAATGTTTTAAAATTGACGACAGTTGTTATTAATTTGACGAATTTTGTGTTTAAAAAATAGCTTGCAACAAATTTCGTCAAAGTAAGAGCAAATGTGTTTAAAACTTTTGAAAAACATATGAAAAAAAAGCAAAATACTAACACATTTTTTGAACACATTGTGTTTAATTTTAAGCTAACATTTTTTTTTCAGTGTACGCAAACATCGAATGTTGTTGTACACTTTTTCAATGTTTAGTGTAAGGACAATGAAACGGATATCATTCGAAAGGTACTGCACCATAGATGTGCCGAATTATGTTAAATTTTAAATTGATGACCTTTGACCCGAAATATTAACGTTGAAAGTTTATATTAATTTTAGTTAGGGATATCAGAACTGGGAAGAGGAAGAATGAAGAATGAGGTATCAGATGAAAGATCTGGCTGCAAAATATGATTGAATATTAGATTGGTGACCTTTGACCTCAAATATGAGTGGAAAAAGAGCATTTATTAAATAAAAGCTAAACTGTAAGAGATGGAAAAACATGATATAAGAGAGAAATTTAGACATTCATAAGATGATCAAAAAATACTTTGATATTTTTCACCATCGTTTACGGTTATCCTACAATACGCACTTTTTCATGTAACAAGTGTCAATATATATTGTGATGGTAAAATTGCTAACAAATAGTAAATTTTGAAAAATTTCCGTTATTTTGACATCAAAATTATTGTGATATCTCGAAAACTATAGATGTTCTCAGTACAACGTTTTTTGTATGAAAATTCGTTGGTTGAGAAAAAGAACGGTATACGAAAACTTTTTTGCTAATATTTTCCACGAATAGTATGTTAAAAAAATTTCCCGTTATTATGACACCAAAAGTATTGCGATATTTCGAAACCTGTAGATTATTTCCATGCAATGCATTTCTTAAAGCAATGTCATTGCCTCAGAATGAGAAAAAAGCTAGAAAAAGATATTTCAAATTTAGATTTTGCAAGCAAATATCTCAGCCATTTTTCAATCGATTTTCAATAAATTTTCTTTGTCTGAAAGTTTAATTAAATGACTTTGGAGGAATAAGAAAAGATTTACCGTTATCTCACCAGTTCAATTTCTTATGTTGTTTTCAAAACAAACTCTAAAATATTTAATTTTTGCTCAAAAATTAGCCAGACATTCTTTTTTTACAATTTTTTTTCCTATTTTCTTCTCTCAAACTCTTTCATATAACATATCATCTATTTGCAAAAATTGCTTCATTTTGACACATAATTTAATTAAGTGATTCTATCATCGAAAATCCTGAGCTACCCCTTTTATTTTTTTTATGACAATTACATTTTTCAAAAGGCTGTTTTTGTATTTTTACAAAGTTCTAAAAAAATAAAAAATAATTTCTGTAAACAAATTTTTCAAATATTTCAAACCACTCCAAAGTTATATACGCAAATCTATGTTTTAAGCCATTTCCTTATCTACTTATGGCTTATGGTAGAACAGTTAAGTACCATTTTCTCCCGTGTTTCTCAATCGATTTTGATAATTTTTTTTTTAAATCAATAAGAGTAGGGAGAAGGAGTGCACCGAATATCTATGGTGGGCGTGGCACCATCGAATAACTTCAGAGTTATAAGTCACACAGCCTCGGCGGTATTCGACCTCAAATCGCACGTACCATTCCACTGGTTACATTTTATGGGCGTTGAAAGAGGGGCGTAGTACTTTTCAGCAGCCAAAATTTTCGGTATAACTTTCGAACTATAAGTCACAAATCAATGAAACTCTGTAGGAACTTCCTATTTAGTCGTGTTCTTCGACTGAAAAAATCGAACGATCATTAGACAAGGGGGCGTGGCACCACCCATACGTAAAGTTTTTATATCGAATAGCTTTGGAAGTAAATGCCGTATAACAACTAGACTTAATATGGAGTTCCCACTTAGTGATATCCTTCTACTAGAAAGTTGAATATGGGAAGTGGGGCACTGGGACGGACATTGAAAAAGGGGTTGTGGCTCCGCATATTTAAGCCAAATTTTTGATATCGAAAAGCTTTGTAAGTATAAGTCACAGAACATGGAAAATTTAGAATTGAGCTACTATTTTGTAATTTCCTGCTGGTGGTGCGTATGGTGCGGTATGAATTTGTTTACGTTTGCACATGAGTGCAGGAAGAAAAAAATATTTTCAATAAAAATACAAGAACAAAAAACAATCAATTTTTCACTGGTCGAATTTTGACCAAAGGCGATACTAGTTTTATTAAAAAAACCAGCTTTATAAACCTCTTGTTGATACATCCGTTATTTAAGTATAAATACCATTGTCATTTATTGTACATACCTATAGACCAGAGGTGGGGAACCCTTTTACCCTGAGAGGCCACATTTAAAATAGCAGTAACAAAGGAGGCCACATAAGTTTCAATACCGATAAAAACTTTTGTAAAGTTATTGCTGTTTAAATAAATGTTTTTTTTGGTTTTTTTAAAGTCAGTTTTTCAAAAATAAAAATATTGACAGTAAAGAGATGACAAAGTGTTCATACATACTATTTTATTATAAATTTATGAAATATTTTTATTTTTATGTATTTGAATATATTTGAATAATCGTCGAGGCCACATGAAAAATTCAAAAATGCCACAGGTTCCCCACCTCTGCTTAAGACTATTATGCTATTATGTTTATGTTCTTGTATAAAACAATTTTTAAATAAATATGAAGTATGAAAATAATTATATATAAAAAGTTTAAGAAGTTTACGTAACATTGTAAAAATATCTTTTTTTTTATTCTTGCTGATAGAATAATATTCTTTTTATTCTTTTATTTTCCAAGAAAACTTAGATTTTTAGGTGCGATGCAGGCATATAATAATTAAGGGTTTCAATCCCGGTATCCAAAAATTCTTGAATACCGGACCGATTTAAATTTTTAATATTTCGGACTTACGTCGATAAAAAAAGGAATTTTAGAAAGCTTTAAATAAGTAAGTAAGAACACTAAAATTAAAAATTTTCTCAGAAAATAGATTATTTCATTTTCGGTAGCAGTTGTAGATCAAATTTCCTAACAATTTCAAGAACTTGCTTATTGTTTCGCCTACTAGCGTTGAGTCCGAAAGATATTTCTGCCTCATTGGATATGAATGCAACGAAGTTGAATTCAGTGTCAAATTTTAAAATTTTCTAAGTTTAAAAGTTTCTAAGTAGGAAATTGGCCAAAAACTTAAATAATTACAATAATAAATAAATTACATTTGTATGTCGATCCTCCTAATCGAATAGTTTGTTTTAATACATATAAATATACTAGCTTTTTCCCGGTGCGCTTTGCTGCACCTTATCTAGAAAAGTACCGGAAAATGTTGCAATGCCTTCACCGTTATTATTTCTAAACCATCTCGTACTCGAAACATTGGAGTCGTTCATAAGTTACGTGACCGATTTAAAATTTTTTTTACCATCCTCCGGTACTCTTCGTAGTGCATTTCAAAAAAACTCCCCTCCACCCTCATAAAGTAACGTAGTATATGAAATAAAAAAATTAATTGATTAAAATATATTCGAAAATAGAAAAAATAACTGTCGAAAAGCAAGCAAAGAAAAATTATGCCCTTACTACACTTGCCAATAGGTAACAGTCAATTTAGACGGTCAAACATGAAGATGTAAGGATGAAAATGGTTTGAAATGTTGGGTTGTATTAATTTCAATTTTTCTAGTTTTTTTTATTTTTGGTCACATTACTATATCTGAGACCCCCTCCCCCCATTCGTTATTTATCGTAGTACATTTTAAAACCTCTCTCTCTACTAAATTGATAACGTAATTTATGAATGACCCCATAGTTACTTCGCAAATTTGAGCTCAATCGGCTCAGTAGTTTTTGAGTCTATAACAGCGTTCTCTATTGTAAATTTTTTGCATTTTTCATTTCCCAGTAGCAGGATATTACCAAGTAGTAACTTCATTCTTACTTCTATGTTCTTTGTCTTTGTCTTCCATAGCTTTTCTGTGCCATAAATTTGGCTTGTATGGGTGGAGACACACCCCCTTGTCCAATGCATGTCACCTTTTCTAGTAGAAGAACATCACCAAATGGTATCTACATTCTAAGTTTCAATGTTCTGTGACTTTTACTTCTATAGCTATTCCTTATTATAAATTTGGCTTATATGGATGGAGCCACGCCCCGTTTTCGATTGCCCGTGCCAGTTTTTCAGTAAATAGACCTTCATTGTTATATGACATTTAGTCCCAAAGCAATTTGATATCATAAATTTGGCCTGTGTGGCCAACTTCCCCCTTGTCTAATGTTCGCTCAAATATATAGTAATAGCCTCTTGGGTCCATAGCATCTACATATCATGTTCACTATCAAAACATGTACAACTCAGGAATAATAATGATTTCTAAAAAGTGGGCGTATATATATAGTTAGACCACCCCCAGTTTTAGTATAGATGCCGACAGTAACCATACGAACTTATTTACCAAATTTTAGTCTAATACGACCAAAACCGTCTTAAATATAGCATTTTTATTGATTTATGGGCGGTAAAAACGGGTATGGAAAAAAAGGGGTATGGAAAATTTTTACTATGCCTATATTTATCGCGCAAATGCAAACTAAAGTGAGACTTGCCAAATTATTCCAATATTCCATTTATTTCCAATTTCCCTTGCAAATATTTCCCCATATACACCATATGTGCGCATCTGTATTTGTTCACACCTGTATTGTTGTATAAGTTCACTAAAATGCCTATAATGCATGAACCAAAACACATACAAAGACCGTTTATACATAAAAACCTTCGTATTGACGTCACCTTTCATGGGAAATTTCCAGAAACAAAATCGGTTCACGCATTACAGAGACCATCAGTTTCATACACAATGCAACTTATTTTTATATATATAGATTTTGCCTTGTTTCTTAAAGCCATCATTATGAGGGCTGCCTTTTAAGTTTTGCGCCTTGGCAACACTAAGCATTGCCATATAAATTTTGGCAAATCCATTTGAACATTTTACAGTTTCTAGCATAACATACTCACAACGTTTTGGTTTATGTGTGCTTATTGTGTTGTTTACAGTAGTTTGAAATTGTTTTTCAGCAAAAATGTGCAGTTAACACGTGAACATTTTCATGTGATGATTTTTTACGATTTTGAACGTAATTTCATAAGTAATTAATGCATCGATGAAGTTAGCTTGACATTTTGTGATGAAACAGTACATCCGGCAACTGTAAAACGCTGGCTCAATGAGTTCAATGTCGTAAAGGTCGTTAAAGAACGGCTGTTGTGACAGAAAAAATCGATGCTGTGCTTGAACTGCTGTTAGCAGATGGGTATGTGACATGGTGATTTGAAGTCTTTGGTCACTAGTGGGAAAAGTTGTCCGCGGATGGAGTATATCCAAACAAACGTTTCCCAGTTTTAAAAAAAAAAACTGGTCATTAGACCGTATCACCAAAACTAACCTATATTTGACTCCACCTCAATCGTTAGACATTTAAGAGACATTTCCAAAAAAAATTTTTTTTTTTTTTTTAAATGGTCCCTAAGGTGCTTTTTTCGTGTTTTCGTTATATCTTCTGTGTTTATTGTTCGATCTCAAAAATTTTTCATATATGTGTATATTGCTTTTTTGCAAATTTTTTTCTGATTTTATTTTTTTGCGAATCTTGTTTTCTTTAAATTATCACCCACCTTATCTCAGTTGCTACTATCTTAACAAAATCTAAAGAGAGCAAATAATTAAAGCTCACAAAAAATCATTAAGACCATGGAAACAAATGATATCCATAAAATTCATTTTTGGTGCAGTTCCGACCGATTTTATCCCAAAAATAACACTTTCGAAATTTTCGTCAGTCATACTCGACTTTTTATTAAACAAATAACTTGGCTTTTTCAATCACAACTGTTCTCATAAGACAATTAATAAAAGTCAATTATATCGAGTGTCGAATATTGCAAAAACCTTTTATATTTGAAATTTGATGTTTACTAGAATTGTAATAAAATCTCTAATTGTTTATTAAAGTGGACGATTATTTTTCGGTGAGAGTAAGTTTAACTAATAAAATCATGCTCTGTTACAAACTCTGCCCAACAGTAGTTGTTGTCGGCTTTTAATGACACCACCACCCCCCCAGCTCATCATCGCTTCCATTCATGAACAAAAAATATTTAAACACTTTGTACCAACAACAAAAAAGGCCATCACTACCACCTACTCTTCGTTTTCGCTATGCAGTCAACAAAAACAACAAACATCTTCGCTTTGCCTGCATCATTGTTACAACAACAATAGCAACATACATCAATTCTTCGTCTTCGATTTGAAGCCCGTTCAAACCTAACAGATCGTATTCGGCAATTTCGTGGACCCAACCACCAGCCCTTTATCCAATATGGCAGAACCACATGCACTGAAATGATCGATTGGACCAAATTTCAGATCACTGATCCACCATGTCTTCAGTTTTTTACTCAAGAGCAATTGACTGATCTACAGTACTTGGACGTCATTATTAAAATTCCTGGTGAGCATAATAGCAGATATTTTTTTTATGAAATAAATGATTAAATTTGACGTCATATATTAAATCGTATTTATCATGTTATATGTTTTTCACAGATTATCCTTGTCACTTGCAAAACATCGAGCGTTACGTCCAAATTGTGCAAAAGTCGGCCACAGCAGTCACTGACGAAAATCGTTTGGGGCACATTTTCGTGAAGCTTGACAGCTTCAAGTGCTACACTCACCTTGAATCCCGTAAAGATTTAGAAAATTAATAAAAATTCGAGTATGACTGACGAAAATTTCGAAAGTGTTATTTTTGGGATAAAATCGTTTGGAACTGCTTCAAAAATGAATTTAATGGATATCATTTGTTTCCATGGTCTTAATGATTTTTTGTGAGCTTTAATTATTTGATCTTTTTAGATTTTGTTAACATAGTATATAGATACTGAGATAAGGTGGGTGATAACTTAAAAAAAACAAGATTTACAAAAAAATAAAATCAGAAAAAAATTTCAAAAAAGAAAAAAATAAACACATACTTGAAAAATCTTTGGGATCGGACAAGAAACACAGAAGATATAACTAAAACAAGAAAAAAGCACCATAGGGACCATTTAAAAAAAAAAAAATTTTTTTTGAAAATGTCTTTTAAATGTCTAATGATTGAGGCGGGGTCAAAATGTGTTTACTTTTTTTCCATACAAGGTGATACGGTCTACTGGTCATGTCGCAATTGTATCACTTGAGAAACGGAGAACTGTTAATGCTGAATAGCACACAACCATTTGTTTCGGAGAATTGAGGAAAACCAATCGCCAATGGGAAGATCAAATTCCATCACGATAATGCGAGTTCTCAGACAAGAGCTCAAACAAAAGAGTTTTTGAGCACTTAAAAAGTGAAATTGATGCACTATCTGCCTTACAGTTCCGACTTGGCTTCTACTTGTTTCCTCAAATTAAGAAAAACATTCGTGGGGAGCGTTTTTCTACGCTCGTTGATGACTTAAAAGTGGAAAAACTGTTTCGAAAATTGTTTCGAACAAATGAAAAAGTGTATTGATCATCTTAAAAAGAATGGTTCTCAGAGTGTTAAATTCTGGAATTCAAAGTTTGAACGTGCATTTAAGATATTAAAACCTTAAACTAATCTTATTTTTTTAATAGTAGAAGAATTATTTCCGTTATTATCAATTTCAACCCCTTAAAATTTTTCTTCTAAAATCTGTTTCTTTGAACTTGGCAACTCTTTCAAATCTTCAGCAATTTTTCTTGCTATCTCTAGCACTTGAAAGAGTTCCTGTACCATCACTTCATACTTAATTTTCTCCATCTGCAGCTGAGTCCCCTCACCGCCTTAGATCTATTTTCCTGAAGCTATTTTGTGTGTCCATTGTACTCCATAAAGTCCTGAATAGCAACTCTATTTCTCGCACTTCCTGTCTTTCATATTCTCAATTTTTATTATTTCAGCCTTTTACTATATTTTGCACTGGCAGCACACATACACAGCAAGTTGGCAACCCTTTTTGCCACCCACTGTTGAATGGCAGCCATTATTTACGCCATTATAATGAAACGACAATGACTGCGACTACAACGTCAACTGCTACGACGACGACGACGACGTCAACTGTGAATGTTTTTGTTGTCGTTGCTGTAGTCGTTGCACACACAAAACTTTACAAACATTTTTTTAAGTGAGAGGAAATTTGTTACATTGTAATTATTTTCCACAATTGGACATATTGATATGGTTTTAGCTGCACCACCGCCCGAACTGCTGCTGCCAGTCGCAGCCCCCAAACCAATTGCACAGTCAACGCCATTGTTAAGTGTTGCTCTGTGTCACACATAAACAAACAAAACAAAAAAAAAGGGGGACAAACAAAAAGCGTACCATATATATTCACCAAGAGCTGTGCTTAGATGCTATCCTTGTCACTCTTATACTCAAGTTGCTACGGCTTTCAGTGCGCATGTCCGTGCTTTGGCCCGGATCTTAATCAGTGTTTCCCTTTTTTGTTGAAAATTCTTTTTTGTTGAGGGGAAGTTTATTGATTTTCTGTTGCAATTTTTTCCCCATTATGTAAGCAGCGTTTCTTCCATATTTTATTGAATAGCTTTTTGTGGTGTCACTGTTATATACTGATTGGGTTTTTTGACATTAGCTCAGAGCAACGGCAGCTGCTTTGCTCCACGCTGAAAATGTTATAATTTGCTCCCCCTTAGTGCGTTGTTAGGAAACTTGTTAGTTTATTTTCTGCTTTGGTTAAGTCGGAGTTTTTCTATGACGACTACAAGCGATACAACATCATGTGCCAGTGTTGCCAGTTTTTATATTTTCGCTCATTTTATTTTGGTATATAACATGGAAAATAAGGGAATAATTGTTTTTATACATATGTACAAGTTAACTGAGATCTGATTATATAAAAATTTCGATGAAAATATAGTATCCATTGTTTTTATTGTGTATCGCGGATGGGTGGCATGATTTTTTTTCTTTTTTTGAGTTTTTTTTTTTTTTGGGAAGGGAAATACAACAATTAGAACATTATTAACCGTAATTAAAAAATTATTTAATTAAGCAGGATGTCTAAAGAAGAGTAAGGGACAGTGGAATAAATTGGATCTGATAAATATTGAAAAAAAAATTCTGCGTGTTTCTTGTATCAATTTAACAATGGTGTGCTACTTTGTTTGGAGGGGGTACACTCAACAGCTCTACGTTTTTTATTAATTCTATGGCTTTGAAGATTTATTTCAAGTCATTGTTAAGAATATGTAAAGTAATAAAATTACCAAATTTAAATGAACCTATAAATTAAAGTTAAAAATTTTTTAGCGAAATGTATAGCTTTGATGATTCTTTATAAAAATGGATAAAGCCTTCATCCATTTACCACTTAAATAAAATTGTGTCAATTTTAAATATTTTTATAAAACTTGCATACACAGAAAAAAAAGAGTAGAACTTTTACCTAAAAATGTAGTCAATTCAGCTAAAGTAATCCGGTGATTTTCAGTTAACGAATTTGATTAGGTGCGCTACCCATTTCTAAATGTTAATTATATGCAATTATATTGGGTAGTTTAACTGCGAGAGTAGCTAAAAAAACCTAAATATTTAGGTGTACCTTCAACCATAAAATAGATAAGACACATAATTTATTAGAAGAATTAGCTAATTTTTTTTAAACTATGACCACTTCAGATTAGGCAAGCCACCAACTAAGTGTAGAAAAATCATCTAATTATTTAGATAGCATTCCCACTTAAGAGTGGGAATGCCGTGCAAAAAATATGCAAAAAATATGTTTTTTGTTTTGCAATTTTTATTTTGAAGTGAAACTTTCCCTCCTTAGGCGACTTTACTTCATTTCGTCACATGATAGAGAAGAAAGATTTGTTTTATAGTAGATAGAATGAGAGAGATATATACATTGTATAAATGACTGAAAAATTTCTTTGCCACCGCTGAGATTCGAACCTATGATCTCAAGATTTCAACAACCAACGCTTTATCTATTGAGCTAAATTTCCAATCTAGAAATTTACTCTACATACCAATTAATCAAATTGCTGTAGATGCCCATAATTTCAGAGTTGTGGACCTCATATTTTTATATACATTTTGTTCACAAATTATCAAACGACGTAACAGCACAGCGGTAAAGCGTTTGACTTGAACGCCAGCGGGCCGAGTTCAATTCTCGCAATGAAGCTTTAATTTTTGTAAAATTTTCTCACTTTGTTTTTATTTATGTTTTTTATAGGAGAGCGCTGTGCTCCTATAAAATTCAAATACGGGAAAAAAACAAGTTGTAAGGAAAGCATTTGATTTATCCATGTAAATATTTATATAAAATTTATACTGAGGCGTGGATAATGCTAATATGCGTTATTTCCCTAGTGTACGAACAAATCGACAACTTGCATTAGGTAAAATAACTAGAAGAATTAGATGATTTAATAAGAAAAATTTTAGTTGAATTAACTAATTTGAATTAGGTGAATTACCTAATGCATGATTGTTAAATTAACTGTGTAAGTAGAAAAGTTGTTGAAAAGATTAGGTGAAATAGAAACTTTCACATTAGCTAAACTAGTTTAGGTAATAAATCAATTCTTTTATTTTCTGTGTAGTGTGGCGACGGTGGTTAACACTCTCCAGCTGACGTCGTAGTCTGACAACTTCGAAAATCAAAACTTCGTGCGTACAATCGTGAAATTCGAAGATAAAAAATTCGTCTTTATCTCAAAAAAAAAAAAGTAATATTTTTTTCAAATTTTATTCTTATGTTAGCCTAATGTTATAGGCTAGCTGTTATATGGAATAAGGCCAAGAGAGTTACAGTCAGAAACTTCATCATAAAAAATCAGTTTAAAAGTGAGGTCTACTGGACCCCACGTTAGGAATTCTGTTAAATTTGTAGCACGTCAGTTGCAGAGGGTTAAGTGCGTTAAGATGTGCGTGGACCACTCGATGTCAATTCGTGACCGGGTTCAAGCTGAAACAGAAAATTCTTCCAATTGAAATGAATTTTTCTGATCAGTCATCACCTCTCTGCAGACAATGCCAACCAAACCTCCGAGAGTAAATAATGCCATGTAAAGCTTCATGAGAACATGCACATTAGTGAGCATGATCAGTCGTCACCTCTCTGCAGACAATGGCAACCACCCTCAGAGCGGAAATAATGTCTGTTGAGCTTGCACATTAGCCGTTAGGAGTGGTCATAAAAGTAGTAGGTTCAGTTATTGATCATTTGTGTAAAAACATTTAATAACACTCACAACACAACTTGACCATAAGAAGCTCGATCAAAGTCCTTTCAAGGGCTGAACTGGCCAATTCTTTTCTTATTTTTTTTTTTGTTTGTTTTTTGTTTTTTGTTTTCATAAGCATACCATAAGCTCGCATAATAAAATAAGGTACTATCTAGAAAAATATTAGCAAGTATATACTCCCTTTTCCAATACCACCAAATACAATGTTTCACTTTCTTATTGAACCGTTGCACAGTGGGCTGTTTGGCCTATTTAGACGGAATTATATCTTTAACTCGAGTTTGAGTGCACGGAATGACATTTGGGATTAAGGCTATTGATTGATATATCTTCCTTACGTGTAAATTTCATACAGATAGACCGTATGGTACCAAAGTTACAAAAATTTGTCTGGGAAAATTTGCCTTTTCGCTTTCACACATCACAGTTTTCTAAACTTTTTTTAATGACATAACTCCTAAGCGAAGAATTTCACAGAAACGGTAGACCACTTTTTATAAACGCCAATGTATGGTCATGTGCCGTCCGTGGCATAGTTGGTTAAAGTGCGTGGCCTCTATGATAACGAACCTGGAGACCCGGGTTCGAGTCCCAGCAGCGACAGAAAATTATTTGAATAAAAATGATTTTTCTGTACGGCCGCCACCTCTCTGCAGGCAATGGCAAACCTCAGAGAGTAATCAAAATGCCATGTAAAGCTTCTTGAGAACGAGAAAATTCCGTTTATCGCCGTTCGGAGTCGGCTTTAAGCCTGTAGGTCCGGTTCTCTGTCAATTGTGTACAAACTTAATAACACGCACAACACAATTGATCATAAGAAGTTAGGTCAAAGTCCTTTCAAGGGCTGAAATGACCAGTTATTAATTTATTTATTTAATGCATGCTCATACACTTCTTAGTACACCAAAAATTATATTATCCATTATTATTATGCTTTTGTTTTAGGATACGCTCGAAAAAGTTCATTCGTTGCTTTCTTTTCATACTGACGTGTTTAAGTCTAAAAAGTTTCAAAGTTCTTAAGTTCGTTAAAGTCAATTAATAATTAAATTTAAAACAACATTTGGCTGATCATCTTTGCTGGGTCATCTTGCAGCGTGCCAGCATTCTTATTAATCCTTTTTATTAAAAATTTTATTTTTGTGTCAATTTTAATATACACATTATTTTATTCTTTGTGCGAGAGCGAATTATCATATTCTTCTTGCACATATATTTCTAAGCTTTAATTACATCTTATTCTCTTTTAACTACAAACAGGTTTTCTGTGTGCAAGCGAGTGAGAGCGATTGTTTGTTTTTTACACTTGCTCATCTGTTTTTGGCCTGTTTTGTTTTGTTTATAATAAACATAACCAGGGCTGCACTTAATAACTTTGCAGTGCTTATTAAACTGTTTATTGGAAAACCGGGTATCTTCTTTTTTGTGGTTATTTTTGCATTTTATTAATACTTCAAATTTAAAATGTTCTGCAATTTCCGTAATTGTGCTATAAAAGACGAATCCGACCGCGTAGTAAATTGCTGGTTGTGCGATTCATTTTTTCACTTCAAGTGCGCAGCGTTGAATGCAAGAATTTATGACGCAATCAACGAAGGCAAAGGACTTCGTTGGTCATGTGTTGATTGCAGATCTACGGATGTTGATATCCTTAAGCTTATTAGACAATCTAGAAGAGGATTCTTGGAAGTGTCTAAAGATTTAGAGGCGGCTCAGGCCAGATTGGCTGAATTTGAAACTTTGTTCAAAAAGTTTAAGGTCTTGGATGAATCTTCTGCGTCTCCAAAACGAAAGCGAAGTAACAAAAATCTTCGAAGCTCAGCAAAATCTACTGCAATAGCCTCGCCTTTGTCATCAAATATTGATCTTATTTCACCTGCCTCAGTTTTACCACCTGAAGGACCACTGAAAAAGTCTGTTATGGATCAGTTGACGCCTACTAATGCTGCAGTTTCAGTTGATTTAACTTTAACTGTACCTTCTTCAGCTGTTCCCGCAAATGAAAATTCTCCTCCTGTGGCAAAAAAAACATATGCTCAGACTTGTGCTTCTATTGTTTCTCCTAGCATTGCTACGAGTACTAATATTATTCCTTCCTCTCCTAGTTCGGTTTCTACTGGAGCTATACCGAAGCAAATATCAAATAGCAGCAATAAATTACCTGATCATAAGGAACTTGTAGTTATTCCGCCAGCAAAATGTATATTTGTTTCTCGCTTTGCAGTTGATACATCAGAAGGTGATATCTTATATTATTTAAACTCTAAGTTAAACCTTCTTAATAAGAAGATTTCGGTTCACAAACTGAGATTCTCTTACCAGCGCACTATTTCTTCTTTTAAAATTACTTTGCCTAGTGATATCTTCAATAATGTTCTGGATCAAGGTTTTTGGCCGGAAAATACTTTGGTGCATGGATTTATTCAAAAATCACCGCCTCAAACTTCACTGGCTATCTTACCTGTTCACAGCGTGAACCCAAAAAACTAGATTGTTGCCTTCAGTTCCTAGCCTTATATCAGAACGTTCGTGGTTTAAATACTAAACTTACAGATTTACACATTTTAAGCCATAATCTTCATTTTGACATTATTGCTTTCAGTAAGACTTGGCTTAAACCTAGTACTTTAAATACTGAAATTCTATCTAACAATTTTAATATATACCGCAAAGATAGAAACTCTATTGCTGGTAATTTTTGCAATGGTGGTGGCGTGTTAATTGCCGTTAAATCTTCTCACTTTTCACAAGAAATATTAATATCTGAGTCTTTAGATATTGAATTTTGCTGTGTTCTTGTAAAGTTTGGTACTTTGAGAATTTATGTCACATGTTCATATATACCTCCACTTTCTAGTGTTGAAGTGTATGGGAAACATTTGGCGTCGATTTATAAAATTTGCTCACAACTTCAGCCTTACGATCATATTTTAATAACGGGTGACTTCAACCTTCCGAATGTTTCCTGGAACTGCTGCACTGAAAATTCTGCAGTGCTCTTGCCATCTTCAGAGTGTTCATCCGATAACTCATTTTTAAATGAGCTTTCGAGCCAGGGGCTTTTTCAAATTAACTGCCACTATAATAGAAACAACCGCTTGTTAGACCTTATTTTTTTTGATGATAGTAATATTATTTCAGTTAATAGGTCTGAGCCACTTGTGTATCCTGAAGACGCACACCATCCAACTATCGAAATCACACTGAATTTTCCTAAACAATCTATATCAAACCGTATTCAAAATCCTGCCTTAGAGTTTAACTTTAAAAGAACGAATTATGTAATTTTGAGAAATAATTTGTCAATTATCAACTGGTCATCTGTACTTAATATTAATAACACAAGAATATTACCACAAACGCTTGACTCTGCTGTATTTGCCTTTAACAGTACTCTTAATAATTGTTTTTTAACTTCAGTGCCACAGAGAAAATCCTCTTTAATATCTGGTCCTGTTTGGTATACCAAAGAACTGAGAAAGCTGAGAAACTTAAAATTGAAATATTATAAAAAGTATCAAAAAACTCATAACATTTGTGATTTTGCTTCTTATACCTCAACTAAATATAACTACCGGCAATTATGCAGGCAATCCTATAATATATATTTAACAAAAGTTAAATTAAACATAAAATCTGATGCAAAATCTTTTTGGAACTTTGTTAATACTAAACGTAAGATAAATTCATATCCATCTTTTATGAAATATAAAACATTTGAATCAGATGTTGATTCTACTATCTGTAGTCTTTTTGCAGATTTCTTTAAGACCACTTATTCATCTGCTTCTTACGATATTTTTAGTTACCCTTATAATGTGCAGCCTGGTGACATTTGCTCCCCAATAATTAATGTTGATACAGTTTTAACCTACTTAAAAAACCTCAAAACATCTTATAAAAGCGGTCCTGATAACATACCTTCATGTTTTTTGAAATATTGCAGTGAAGAACTTGTAATTCCCATTACTTTGCTTTTTACAGCGTCTTTGCAATCTTGCTATTTTCCACTGGCTTGGAAATCATCTTTTATTATTCCGCTGCATAAATCCGGCAATAGATCTTTAATAGATAACTATCGCGGAATTGCAAAGCTTAGCGCCCTACCTAAACTTTTTGAGGCTATTGTAACCTCACAATTATCACATAGCGTGAAATCTTTAATGTCCCCATTCCAACATGGATTCTTATCTAGAAAATCTACTGTTACTAACCTTCTAGAATTCACATCAAAGACTATTGAGAATTTTGGAAAAGGTCTACAAACAGATGTTATCTATACTGACTTCAGTAAAGCTTTTGATGTTGTAAATCATAAGCTCTTAATTTTAAAACTAACCCTTCTTGGTTTTCCAACACCATTAGTGCTTTGGATTGAATCTTATTTAGTAAATAGAACACAAAGTGTTATCTTTAACCTTGTTAAGTCAGAGGAGTTCCCTGTTACTTCCGGTGTACCTCAAGGAAGCCACCTTGGGCCTCTGTTGTTTCTTCTTTTTATTAATGATTTACCATCTGCTGTAATTCATAGTAATATTTTACTATATGCTGATGATGTTAAACTTTTCCTGTCATATAAAAATGAGCAAGACTCTTTTTTCTTACAAACCGATCTTGACCATCTTTGTGACTGGTGTGAAATCAATTGCATGAAGCTTAACTTGAAAAAGTGCAAACACATGACTTTTTCTCGAAGACAACCTTCTCGAAGTTATTACAAAATAAGTGACTATACACTTGAGTCCTTAGAAGTTTTCGACGATCTTGGAGTAACTATGGACCCAAAACTTCGCTTTCACATTCATATTAATAAAGCTATAAGCAGAGCAAACAGTACTTTAGGGTTTATTAAACGATGGTCAAAAGAGTTTAATGATCCTTTCATTACTAAAACATTATTCACTTCGCTTGTAAGGCCCATACTTGAGTATGCGTCAATTGTCTGGTGTCCTAGATATGGGTGTTATGTTGACGATATAGAATCAGTTCAGAAACAATTTCTTTTGTTTTGTTTACGCAATATATATTGTCATACTAACATTCACTTACCACCCTATGAATATCGATTAAAGCTTGTTAACCTACCTTCTCTAAGAAATCGTAGAATCATGCTTAATGTTTGCTGGATTTATCAACTTATACATGGATTTGTTGACAGTCCATACTTACTGAGTAAAATTTACTTTAATCTTCCTCTTCGACCAAAAAGATCTTTTGAGCTACTTTTTATGAACTTTTGTAGAACTAACTACTTGCAAAATGAACCACTAAGAAGCGCTTGCGGAGACTTCAATTCCGTTTCAGATGTTATATCTTTTAATGAAACCCTATACTCAATTAAACTTAAAATAATAGATTATCTGCAGCACCGCCACTGATTCTCAACATACTCTTCCAAGGATACGGAATTTTTACTGTTGGATGGTAATCAATCTACGCATTTACATCTGAATGGACCTGAACTTGCCGGACTTATTCCTATATAGAATTTGAGAACGATCTGCATAGTATATATATTAATATAAGTGGCTTATTAGACCAAGTTTGTCTATGTGCCTGCGTTCGTTACCTTTGTCTTAGCTTGCTAGGAACTTGGTGTGATAAATAAAAGATGAATCAAGACATCATCGGCTTTAAAATCACAGAATGAATAATATTGTATATATACTATTCAGCATGGCGTACCGGGCCTTGTTTGCCTTGATACCTAACATTTTTCTAGATCTCACGCTCTGATACTATGTACCACATTTCCGCTTCGAGGTGTTATATGTATATTAATATGAGTGGCCAATGAGACCCAGTTTGTCTTAGTGCCTGCGTTCGCAACCATTTTCTTTTCGTACAAGAAATTGGTGTGGTAAATACGACCCAATTCGTCGGATTACCATCTTGTTAAGCCAAAACTTTATTGGCTTCAAGACAGAACGATATATATTTTATACATATTCTAACTCTCGATACCACCGCCTTGGACCCTCTGGATGATTTATTATTAATTTATTTATTTTTTGTTTTATAATACCTTTATTCATATTATCTATTAGTCTGTGCATTTTTAAACGCTCATACTTTAATTTACATTACATTACAATTGAACTTATTTTACTTTGGTTTTGTTTTTGCATTTGAAATGAACTGAGCTCTTTATATTAGTATTATTGTTAGCATTATAAGTATTAGTAAAATTGTATTTCTGAATTTAAATTTAAAAAAATTTTTCAAATTGCTATAAAGCCTAAAAGGCTTAGCACACAAATAAATAAAAAACAAAAAACCAAAAAAGGTACTTTTTTGCAATATTTCAGCTGAAATTTCATCCTTCCTTGTATGTCCTTGTATTTACTTTTGACAATTTTTTAAAGTTTATTATATTAACTTAATATTTTGAACAATTTTAGGTTTGGAAACTTTTGACAATTTTCCCCTCAAAGGGTTTTCGACTGCAACCCCTTAGTTTATGTAGTTAAGAGTAAAGTGTTCTTTTCGAACCCATTAACGCCCATAGCAAAACGACGGTATATTTTTATGATTTTTTATTATAAATATAATTAAATAGAGTAAAAGTTAATTATAAAATAAAAAAATAAAAAATAAAATGGAACAAAAGTTGGAAAATCACCTGTACACAGGTGTGTACAACGGGAGGATCAGGTATGAAAATTTAATACTGAAGTGTAAGACTTTGTCATTGAAAAATTTCTCAAACAGCCTTGTAGGGCTAAAAGTTTCAAGGAAATTTGATATGTAATGTTGCCTTTCTCGGATTACTTGTGTAATTTTATGAACTTTAGAATAAATATGTGATATTTTTCTCCAAGCAGATGTTTGAGCTCATCGTTTTTAACTCATTTTGGGGGTGTAAAACATGGGTAGAAAGGGGTTCATCGTCGCTAACATTCCGCTTCAACTCTTCATCGAAACGTTGACGCAGTAATAATTCAACCATACCTACCAAATCATCTTCTGCACCTTCTTCCTTGACACTTACAACAGCAGGATCAGGTGGAACTACGATCAAGTCAAATTCCGTGTCGTCATCTTTTGCAGTCACGGATTGTACAGCTTTTTCTAGCAGCAGGATCAGGTGGAACAACGATCAAGTCAAATTCCGTGGATTGTACAGCTTCTTCTAGCAGCAGGTAGTCATTGTGGGACGATAATCGGTAATTTCGGGATATCTTCTATAAACCACCACTTCCCAAATAAAAAATTATTGGTAACCAATTCGCTCATTGTACACAAGCGTGTACACTAACATTGCTGAACACTTTTTGCTACATAATATTACAAAATTTGATATTATTTTATCTTATTCTAATAAATAACAACATAACCTTACCTTGAAATGGAAAATTTAATAAATTTCGGGACAAATTTTTAAAATCTGGTAAAAACAATGACCGGCATAAGTTACTTTGAGAATAACATACAAAAATTGCACAAATGGACATTTATTTTCGCGCGAACAGCCAACTTTGTTCTATTTTATAACTACTAGTGACATAAAGTTTCAATTTTAATAAACAATTCGATTAGACATTTATAGTTGCGTTCACGATCCATATTTAAACACCTGTACACGCGCGTGTACAGAGGGCGCTAATGAGTTAAGTAAAATGGAAAGTAAACAAGTGGTTTTATCTCGAAATGAGTTTTATGAAGTGTGTTTTAATGTAACAAAAAGCAAAAGAATGGATTAATTGATAAGGTACTTGCAAAAAATTTAATATTTGTGTTCATGACTTTTAGATGTTGAACAAGTTAAGAAATGGAGTTTATAGTTATCTCCAAATTTTTAACGACAAATTTTATAAAGTCGGTAATCGTCAAGATAGGTATGACTTATATTTGACGTATCTATGTCTTCTGATATGCTAAAATTTCTTATCGTACATCCAAATTCTGTAGTGGAAAACGATTCTTTCCATTCTGGTTCAGATAGTGCGTTGATTATTTCTTTATGTTTGTATATTAAAATAAATCTATCTTGAATTTGTTTTAAAATATTTCATGAACTGAGTTTTTATTTTATATTGCTTTAGTAAGAAAATAGGAAACTAACATCGAAATTAATAAAGTTACATAAGTATTATTTATTTATTTATTATTTATGACATAAGTATTTATAAGTAGAAAATTAAAATGAAGTTGAAATTGCTTATGCTTAATTGAAGAATTGCAGTAAAGTAAACAAAAGTAACATTAAAGTAAATTTAACGAAGGATCATAATTTTCAATAAAAAATGAAGGTACACAAAGTGCTTTTGATTAAAATTCACTTTAAACTTCAAAATAATGTATTTTATTCCAAAATATTCTGGTTTCACCACCAAATACTTCTAATTGCAACACAAATATCTAGTAGTGTTGCATGTCGTTGGAAAGCCCATGAAATAATCTTTCTAAAACGTCTTTGCACAAAGCTTAACTTTAAAAAGTTTCGTTACAATAGCATTTTTAGTGTAACAACTTCCGGAAAACACAAAATTAGCCCATAATTCCCCAAGGGGTCAAATAGACCCCCAATTCCAATACATTTTTTTTGTTGTTTTTTCTTACCCTATCGTTTAAAATCATAAAATAATTTTTTCCGTCTAACTTGTATGGGTCGGTTCACTGTGCGATGGAGAGAGAACCATTGCTTTGTATGGTATGAAATTCAAGTTGATCAAATTAAGTGATATTAAAATAATTCAAAGTAATGCAAAACTATTAAATTTTTCGCGACTCTCATTACTCTGTTGTTATTATTGTCGAAGGCAATTTGATAAGTAAGCGATTTTTTTGAATAAAAGGAATTTTTTTCAGCAAAACAGCATCGTTTCAGTGATAACCTCTTCATTCGACCCAAATCTCTTAACATCGAGCCATTTTTTCAGGTATGGAAATATGAAATAGTCGCAGGGGGCTAAATCTGGAGAACATGGTGGATGGGTAACAGTTCGTAGCCCAATTTATGGATTTTTGCCATTGCGACTACAGATGTATGCACCGGTGCTTTGTCATTGATTTTTGTTTCAAATCAATGTCAAATCTATCCAACAGCTGTGAATACGAGTAATATTCATCCGTGATCGTTTTACCTTATTCAAGGTAATAAATGTGAATGACCTTTTTGGCCGACAGACCCACCTTCACCTTCTTTGGTGCTCGTTTTTACTGTTCTTTGGTCTCTGGTGTCTTGTGATCATGATCGTGAAATGCATTTGAACATCAAAAATTCCTTCTATATTAGCTAAAGATATTTAAGCCAATGGAAATAATTTCGATTTCTATTGTCATCAAGCATCTCAATTTACAACTAGTTAGAAATGATCTTCGACTGGGCCGAACTTAAAATACCCCCACTGCCGAACCAAAGTATACATATTCAAAGTCTTAAGCAATCAATTAAATGTTTATTTGTAAAAAACATTTTCTCCATAATTTTAACAGAAATTATTCGCTTTTGCTTTTGATAAAGTCACTTTGTATGGGACGTAGGCGTAGTTTTCACTCGATTTCGGTGAATTTCATACTAAGAAATTAATATTAAAGCTTATTTGCAAAATTTCATGTTCATATATTAATTTTTGTGGAATTTAAAGAGATTTTACCATTTTGATAAAGTCACTTTATATGGGAGGTAGGCGTGGTTTTCATCCGATTTGACCCATTTTTGAACTTGATATTTATTTTTTAGATGGAAGCTTAAATATCGGATTTCGAGATGATAGCTTGGAAATTACGGTTGTAATCGTGATCACAGACAGACAGACAGACAGGCGGACAGACAGACAGACGGACATATGCATATAACGATAAAAATTATTTATTTGATATTTTTAGAATTCTTAAAAATGTTTTTTTTAATAATTACATACATTCCGATCCTTATGCAAAATACTGAAATAAAAGTTCTTATTCCTGTTGATAGTTCTTATTGAGTATGTACCAGGTTTGATGTAATCTGCTTAGAGTTAATGTTTTTTAAAAAAATATACAAATGATTCAAGTCAAAGCTAATAGTGATTATCGCTCTCGGTCTCTCTACGTAATCGCCTTAAATAATGCAAATCCATCGCAGTCAAGACAAAAGTGCAAAATCAACTGATTTAACAACTTTTTAATCTCGAACTCACTAAGCGCTTAATTCGAACCAAACAAAAGGACAACTCTTGAACAAACACTCAAGATCCCTCTTGGTATTGGAAAATATGAAATAATTAATGCGAAAAATATGAACTTAACACCTTTAAAAATGCAGAAACGATGAGGTACTTCTGGGATACAAGGACAAAAACAAGTTGATAAAGTCTACACAAAATCAATAACGAAAACAATGAATACCTTGTTGAATTTAAAATGTAGAAACATTTGTATGTGATAGATAACCAACCAAATGAAATTGAAATTGATACAAAAATAAAGATCAGAGGATAACACAGTTAACAAAGGATTTGCTGTAAAGGTACAATAAGCCAGAATGGCTTACAATTGACGTTTGACAGATTGCGTGCGCCTGCGTGTGCCGACAGCTATTGTTTGGTAAAATGTCAAAAATCTATCCTGAGTATTGGAGACAAAACAGTGCACATTGAAAATTTAAGCCGATTTGAAGGAATGTTAGTATCTCCCTGTTTTGTTTTCCTTTTTTGTTTTTTTTTTTCGTTATTTGCAAAAACGTGTGAGAACCACTGCTGTGTGGATCCGTTCGAGTAAAGCCATTTAAGTAGATTTCTTTAAAAATTACATTTCTAAACATGTTTCAAAGCATTTTGTTGCCTTATGTCCAACAGAGCATATTGAGCCGATTGGTTTTTGAGTTTAAAGTGGATTGTTGTTCATAATCTTGAAGTACCTGTCATTGAATTGATTTTCGCATGCGATCCTTTGAATTGAATATTTGTGGTTATTTCTTTCATAATTTTCATATTAATTCATCATTATTAAGCTGTCAACGTTATTGGTGGACAGTTTTGGTTGATGTTATGCTGGTGGATTTGTTAGTTATTATTCTGTGAAAATATTTTCAAGAGAATGAGTTTGTGTGGGATTATTTATTTCTTTGGTGTTTCAGTATGTCAATTTAACTCTATACACGTACATGTGAATACTTATATACTTCTATCAATTTGAATTCAATGTTCATACCCACATTGAACAATAAGTTCTTCTTTGGAATAAAGAATAATGAAAAAACTTTTGCAATGCAAGGCATCCCAAATGATGTCCACATCTAGTCTTTTTTTCCTGATGATGAAAACAAATTCTTATATATTATATATAACTATTTAGTTGTATTTTTTGTTACAAACTGAAGAGTTTGTTACAAACTATTTATAAACATTTCGGATATTGTTTTGCTTTTTTAGTTTTGCAAATTGAACATAAAATTTTTCATTATAAGTCGACATCTCTCATTTACCACATTAAAATCGCCACAATTTACCTAAAGTGAAAACGAAGCATTGTCAACAGACAACTAAAATTTGCTCCCTAGGAAATGTGCTCCTAAGAAATGACGAGCTGTGAGGTCCGTTGATTTTACACGGCGATCATCCGCTCAATACTTAATATGGAGCAATAGTCTGGTGGCTTACATCGTTTTAGTCTTCAATCCTAAGTTAATTCCACAAAGCACAGAGAAGTGCAGAACTCTACCCTAACGGATGCCCTGAATGTCATCAACATCTTTCAACTGTACTACTGATTGCCAAGAAAGTCTCTAAGATCGCAGCTCTGAGGCAAAATGAATCCGCATTTTGGTCAGGCACTTACATTTGGTTTAACTGAATCCGGCCTCCATCCCTTAAAATGCTTATTACTGCACATCAGAAGTAATATTCGACAAGAAACACGATGTTCGCATCCATTAACGCCAAAATGGAATAACAGACTCCATCACATGCTTGGAGCTGTAGCAATATTTACTGACGGCTCTTTGCCTGAAGGACGCTCCCTGATCATTATAGCGTATACCAAGTGGAGGTCTTGACCAGCGGCGCACAACGAAAAAAGATGTTTACATCTTTTCGGATAGTCAGGCATCGCTAAGGAAGCTATGTTTTCACACCTAAAACACTAAAATTATCGCTTTATGCCACATATTCTCAACAAGAAGGCTGAGCATTTAAGGATACACCCCAAATAGATGCATGTGCACCGACACAATAAATGCAACTGCAAAGCTACGAAAAATCTGACTACGAAGGATGCGACTAACATCCCAGGGATAAACTCCATATACAAGGTGGCGCAAAAATAACCTTCCGATGTTTTTTGACTGTAATTTAAAAAAAAATTAAAAACTTTCATTCTTCTTGTGGATTATTTTTATTTGGTCTTTTAATTTTTTTTACATCAAGTCCAGAATATGATGTCATGTAAATGGCCGCCGCCACAGTTGATTGTCATTTGAGCCCTTTTTATGGCATTTTCCATCAGTTCGGCCAAAACTTCCGGCGATAGGTCCTCACATTCTTGACGGATATTGTCTTTAAGAGCTGCAATATTCTGAGCAAAAATCATATAATATAAAGATGAGTTACGTAGAACAATAAAATGTAACAAATAATTTTCAGATCAACACGACAGCTTTTGTGAGTGCGATATGAAAAAGCTTTTAATTCTTGCTTGAGAGAAAAGTTTTCCGTTTCTCTATGCCCTTCCGCTCCGCATGCTCTTCTGTACATCAATTGCTTGCAATCTCTTCATTATGATTTTGATAGCGAACGAGTTCAGTTGGCTTATTTTATGCGTCGGAGAAGAAGAAGAAAGTTTTTCTTGGTATTGAAATAGTCATTGAATTTTTTCAATTGCATTTCTATTGTTTCAATTTTTTTCTTACCACAGTATTTTGCTTGATATTGTGTGAATGCATATTTAATGATTTATGATTTTGATATTTATTTCGGATTGAATTGATTGATTGATCTAAATATTTCACTTAATACGATTTATATGATTGGATTGGATCATATGAATCGA
Organism: Pherbina coryleti; assembly: GCA_943735915.1. Classification (NCBI taxonomy): domain Eukaryota; kingdom Metazoa; phylum Arthropoda; class Insecta; order Diptera; family Sciomyzidae; genus Pherbina; species Pherbina coryleti. The sequence goes on along the minus strand of OX030949.1, from coordinate 95,126,861 downwards.
TTTTTACTTAATTTGATTCCTTTCTTTGGAAAATGGAAGAAAAACGGAAAAAGGCTGACAATAAATAAATTCTGTCAAATTGTAGGAAATCAGATAGAGATTTTCCGAATTTAAAATTATTTAAATTTCCTGATTTTGAGACACCCTTTTTCGTATTTGGACACAGAAATGGCATTAATTATATGTTATTAATTATATATCAATTATTAATAATAATACATTAAATAATATAATCTATATCTTTACATAAAAAAGAGTTTTTGTGTATATATACGCAATAGACTCATCATCCGATTAGCATGAACATTTTGTATAGAAGTTTTTGGGTACGGTGCGAGTTTTGAGGCTATCTATTGTGATCCGCCTTGAACACCAGAGGGCGCTGTAGACCAAATTTTTTACAAAACCGCCTAAAACTCAAAAACCGCTCATGCGATTCGAATGAAAATTGAAATATAGTGGTTTTCATGATCCATCCATCCATCCATTATCCACCTTGGACACCAAAAGCGCTGTAGTGCAAAATTTTGACCAAATTGCCAAAAACTACAATATGTCTACAATAGGAATATTTTTTTTTTGTTTTTTTAGGTTACATACCATATGCAAATTAAAAATATAAAATTTTTCTTAAATTTCGTAAAATTAAGAAAATTTCCGTTATTTTGATACCAAAAACACTTACATTTCTTCAATACTGCTAAAATTTTGATTACAATGAAATTTTAGAAGTGAGATCTTTACCTTAGCAACACCAGTGCACAAGATTTGTTAAAAAAGGATTTTTCGTTTAACTAACATAAAAACAAATTTCGTCAATTTGACACCAAAAAAATGAACATATCTTGAAAACTATGAAAAATTTGAGTGCAGCGATATATTTAACACAACATCGTTGCTCAGAAATGAGAAAAAACAAACAGAAATTAAATTTTGTGACTTTCGATTCAAATATCTGATTCTTATACATTTTTTTGATTTTTTTTTGTCTTAAAAACGTTACAAAAAAACCTACCTTATTGCAAAAATACCTTTAGTTGAGGTATATTTTAAATATTTTTTTCAAAAAGATCTGAAATATTGGAGTTTTCCAAAAAAAAGGGACAAACATTGTTTTTATTGTAAGAATAATTTAAATTAAATTTAAAATTTAATGCAAATGTTCAACTCTTTTTCAGAAGCTATAACCAGGGACCGTAACTGTTACGAATTTTTTCAAAGAAGTTAATAAATAGTAGTTATTTTTTGACCGATTTCTTTTTGGTCAAAATAAAAGTTAAAGTTTGACTTTTATTTTTTTGGGCAAAAATATAAGTTAAAATATGACTTTTATTTTTGAGTCAGAAAGAAGTGTAGTGATAAGCAAAACAAAGGTAGAGAAGAGTAGAATGAATAGAATTTATACTTTTGTTATGATTTAAACTTTTAACCGCAAAAATAAAAGTCAAATTTTAACTGTTATTTTTGACCGTAAAAATAAAAGTCAAATTTTAACTTATATTTTTGACCAAAAAAATAAAAAATCGATCAAAAAGTAAGCATTCTTTTTTTTTCCTTTTTTCAAAAAAGTCAAATAAATAAAAAGCTTTCAAGATTATTATTCCTTAGCTAACAAGCATTGCTTTATTCAAATCTCGAAAAGACAAATTTTTTCCGCCTGACTTTTTGAATTAAAATTTCGAAAATAACAGTTATTTTCGGTCCCTGGATATAACACTTATAAGCTAGCGTTGTTTCAAATTCATCCAAAAATTAAAAACCGCTTATGTGATTCAGAAAACAAAGTTACCACTTGATTTTTTTTGAAGAAAATTGTTTTTCCAATATTGTATTTTATTGAATTGCCACCTGAGAGTGATGTGGGGAAACTTTTAAACTGAAACGGATAGTGGATCATGAGCGTGGTGTCAGACTAAGGATATAATAAAAATTTTGAACTTACTTAATATTTTTCAATAAACTTGCCGGGTGTAACAACACGCGCAGTGAATCGCTAGTATATGTATCAATATAATATAATATAATATAATATGATATAATATAATATAATATAATATAATATAATATAATATAATATAATATACTATACTATAATATAATATAATATAATATAATATAATATAATATAATATATTATAATATAATATAATATAATATAATATAATATAATATAATATAATATAATATAATATAATATAATATAATTTAATATAATATAATATAATATAATAGAATATAATATAATATAATATAATATAATATAATATTGTATAATATACATAATTAATATTCAAGTTCAACTACACATTCAATTTTCATCCAATTTTTTTTTCTTGATTTTTTACTAACAAAAATATAAAAACTCGAAAGCTAGTTGAATTTGTATTGAAAATTCTTTAACACTGTACGTTTTACGCCATAACTTCTGAATTCTTCAAGATCACACCTTAATTTATATCCTTGGAAAGGTATTAAAACGTACAAAAAACCAAAATAAAGAAACTGAAAAAAAAATTATAGTGCTGTTGTTGGCATGATATTAAACTTTGAAATTAAGAATGGGCCAACTTACAACAATTTTTCCAAAAATTTTATATATATTTTCCTTAAACAGACAAAATAACCTTTCCAATGATACCTTATTTACGAAAATCGGATTTAAATTGACTGAGCTACGTCGTTTCAAAATACACTCTTTTTTGACCTTGAAAATGTTTCTAAAAATTTATAACTTCGGATTTGGTTTTCTAAACAACATTTTAGAAAACCAACTATTAAAGCAACAAACCAATTTAGGAACGAAATTTGAGCCAAATCGGAGATTGTCAGTACTACTGATAGGTCACCTCAATCTGAAATGGGCGACATATGTTAAATATTTCCTTTTTATAATGTGCGTAGGGTATTTTAATACAAATCATGCCTACATTTTTGTTTTTTTACGCAAGACAATTTAGCTACAAATCGTTTGCAGATACATCGGTTGTTGAGATCTTTCGTATACTAAACAATTTCATGTGCTCTCTATGCTTCTCAATATTATACTCACAATGTCGCTTGCTTGTTCTCCCGCTCTCATAAGCTTTAAGTCGTTCGCTCACTGACTCTCACAAAGCTTTAAAGTGGATTTATGATAAATCCACATTCGAATTTGACTGTGTCGCTGATTTGTATGGCCGTGGCGCATCTTTATATTATATGATCTTTGGTCTGAGGCTTGTTGACATAAACCCGCGACTTCAAAAAGCCCCACAAAAAGAAGTCTGGAGCGGTCAAATAAGGTCATCTTGCTGGCCAGTGCAAATCGCCAAATCGGGAGATTAGGCGCCCGGGAAATGCATCCTTCAGCAAGTCGGTTGTGGCACGTGCAGTGTGTGCCGTTGCACCGTCCTGTTGGAACCACATGTTTTCCAATCCCAATTCATCAAGTTGCGGCAAAAAGAACTCGTTGATCATTGCTCTGTAGCGCTCACCATTCACAGTAACCGTCTTCGAAGAAAAAAGGTCCGATGACTCCTCCAGCGAAAACAGCACACCATACAGTGACTTTTAGCGGGTGTAATGGTTCTTCGTGGGTTACACGCGGATTTTCAGTGCCCCAGAAGCGTAAATTTTGCTTATTTACGTACCCGCTAAGATGGAAATCGGCCTCATCACTCATGATTATTTTTGATGAAAAATCATCTTCCTCTTGGTGGTGATTAATTCCGCGTTCTGCAGGAGTGTAGCGTAACATTGTTTATTAACGTGTATTTCGCATGTGTTTACTACACAAATGTCAAAACAGAACTGACATTAGGGGCCAATCGCAAAATTTATAGCATTTTCTGATAGGAGGATTACTTTTGCGCCACCTTATATATACTCTTGAGAATAAGAACATTCCGTTCATCGCCGTTCGGAGTCGGCGTTAAGCCTGTAGGTCCATTTCTCGGTTAATTGTGTACAAACTTAATAACACGCACAACACAATTGATCATAAGAAGCTAGGTCAAAGTCCTTTCAAGGGCTGAAATGGCCAGTTATTTATTTTTTTTTTTTGTATATACCCTTAGCCGATTTTAGTTTAATGCAGGTGAAATATAAGGTGCATTTCATATATATGACACTTGCGGAAGAGAAAATGTATTCTATATTTTTTTTTGTACGCCAATGATAGTCTCTTTGAAAATCAACTATTGCACTCTTTGTTGTGTGCTTCATTTATCATTCGTTACGTTGGTCTCTGTTTTGCGGCGCATGATTATCACGAAAATAAAATTTTTTGAATAATAAGTGTTCGTATGGAACGATGAAGCGGAGTCGGCGAAAAAAAAAAGTTTCACCTCGAGCTGAGAGGAAAATTGTGAGAGCCGAAAGTAATACGAGCAAGAGTTCCAAGTACTTAGCAAGCCTTGCGAGTGTTAAAATTTCTAGATCAACTGCCTGAAGAATACTGCAACAAAGCTCATTCATTGTTGGTTCTAAAATAAAGTCCCGTCTGCTGAAACGCCACAAATCTCAGAGATTTGATTTTGCCAAAATGAATATTCAACGGGGCTGGTCATCTGTAAGATAATCAAAATTAAAGCTTAACAGTAATAAAGCAAGAAATTTTTTCCTTAGGTCATTTTTTCTGATGAAAAGAAATGGAATTTGGATGAACCAGAAGGTTCGAAGTTTTATTAGCATTATCTGAGAAAGACCCCACAATATTTCTCAAAAAGGAACTTCGGTGGTGGCTCTGTGATGACATGGGGTGCATTTTCAGCACAGGGCTGTTTGGAACTGCAGTTCATCAAGAATGAAAAGTTCGCACAATATTGTGGTGCTTCAATCTAGTCTTTTGCCATTTCTTCGAGAAAACCGGAAAGAGAATGGATATTTCAGCAAGACAATGCTAAAATTCACACAAGTCGTGAGATAATGCGATCCCATTTAGTTGAAGTCATGGATTGGCTCGCTTGTTCCCCGGATTTGAATTCTATTGAGAATATCTGGGGAATATTTGTTCGACGAGTCTATGCAGAAAACAAGCAGTATGACACTGTAGATGAATCAAAGCAAGCCACCATTGGAGAGTGGGGGAACTTGGAGCCACCATTACTTATAAAATTAATAAAATCTATGAATAACAAATTGTTTGTTATTATTGTGGTGAAAGGAAACCACATTAATTATTGAAACTTTTATAACTCTGGATATATCCTTATTCTCTTAAGTGTCTTATAAATATGAAACATGAACATTTTTAGAAAAATTGAAGTTTAACTTGTAAAAGCTTCTAATTCTTAATTAATGTAACAATTTATTTTTTGTTTCTCCTTATTCTTTTCATACCTTAACATTTTTAATGAATTTTCTTCCTTAGTCAGAAATAAATTAGTATTTCATTATAATTAAAACTGTCTTATAAATATGGAACGCACCTTACTTCGGGAGGCCCAGAGCGTGGGCCATAACAACTTGGCCTGCATATACCTTCAAACGCATTTCTTCTCAACTGGAAATTAGATGATCGTACCTCTATGGCCCTCTAGCGGTAAGGCAACGAAGCCAATAATCACTTCAGAAGCTGCAAATATAACAAAGAGGGGAAGTGTTGAGCATCTCCACTACCATTGCCCTGTCCTAAGCAGAATAAGACTGTTTATCGTTGGTGGACCATTTTCCATTCCATCCCTTCCGGAGTCCCGGAAACAGAATCAATTCAAATCGACAGATTCATTAAATCTACGAAGTGATGCAGCAATGCATGAGACTCATAACAACAGGTTACAAATGAGATAATATGGCACGTACAATGGGGCTTGACGAAAAGGCTTAACTGCACAAGTCGGACAACCGTCTCAGCCATTATAACCTTACTGAACCTAATTTATTTATATTATAGTTTAAACATATAAATAAAAAAACTTAATCTATGGCATTAACTTTATAGGTTATACGCTTCACATGAAATGTGCCAATTTCATTCAGGATAATGGAAAGGGAATGAGAATTCATTAACAAGATTTGGCATGTACCCAATGCAAAACTAAATAAAATTTGTTTACCAACAAATGCATAGCTTTATCAGTATAACTGAAACAAATATTGGTTTAAAACAGGGTTCCGCCCATGTTCACACGCGAACTCGTACATAGATCATTATATGCTCGTTTACCTTTTAAACGTACATCACGTACGAGGTAGCTATTGCTTAGGCTCGTGTAATTTTAATATCAATCGTTGTGGCTCACGAACGAGAACGCTTAGAAATAATATTTGCGTACTCGCTCCTGAGAACTTGTTGAAATGAGACAATTGAGATTCATAAGACAGCGAATGGCAAGAATTAAAAGAGAGCATGGTAGGGCTCACATATAAGTTACAGGAATTTATACGCGTTCTTTGGACGCTTTCGACAAAAATAAATATTTTTTTATTGAACGTGTCATACTGGGGTTATAGAAGGCTGAATGGACCATATCAATTTCAATGGGTTCTATAGACAAATTGGAGAAATATCGATAATTTTTTTATCAATTGGACATTTTTTGAATGTTGTAGACTTTTTGGCCAACAATCAATGTTTCTAAGGCCAGTATGGTTCGCACGGACTATTTGTGCTATCCTAAAAACAAAAAAAAAATGCAATAATCCTACTAGTTCCATAAATAATCCATATATATTCTTTATCTGATTTCATAGATTTTTGTATGAGAGTCCACAAAACTCATAAAAATTCCAATAATCCAACTAGTCCTTTTGATAATTCCAGTGGAACTTATTTGATCCATAATCACACATTTTTTCCAAGGTGTTCACAAAATTCCTAAATCCAACTAGTTCCATAAATAGTCTCAGTGGAACCTATTGGCCATACACAATTAGATTTGAGTGCAAATAGCCAACAGAACCACGAAAAGGTTCAACGGCTGAACTTCATATAGTATTCCAGTGGGACATATTTATCATAATCGTAGGTTATTGTAGGTTAAGTCCACACAAATCATAAAAGTTGCAATATCTCAACTGAGGGTACATTTTTTTCTGCACTGACGATTTTTTATTTTTGACGTGTAGGGCTCACGAACTGTCTCAAGAGTATAAATGTTTTTATCTGTGCTCTCGTCCAAGAGTATGAATTTGACAATAACTAAAATCATAGTCTGGAATCGTCCGCTCGCTTACCTTTGGGAGCGCTTACTTTTTGGTGAAACTTTGAGAGATGAGATCTCATTCCGTGTACTTACCAAAACGTAGAGTATCTGCGAGCACTTACGATTACTTGTGTACTTTTTCGAATCGTACGCTATGATTTAAAGTAGGGGTGGGCAAAGTTTGTGGTGGGCGTGTTTTTTGGTTGCACGCTGCTTGCTTCACGGGCGACAGCATTGCTTCATAAATTCGATGGTAAAGGAAACGAGGGACATGCACAAATATAATGAAATAGAGCGTAAGATGAGCGTAATATAAATTATTATATAGGATTGTGCTCATTACGCTCAGAGCAGTTCATAATCAATGTTGCATATTATTTATATAAAAAAAGGGTGTTTTATTATTTTACTATTTAATATTTTGAATTTAATAATGTTTATATCTCGATAACGTCTTGTGTCCAACACTTGCTTTTAAGTAGTTAAAATAAAAGTATGAATTTATTTTGGTGATTCAGTTCTAAAAAATATTAGTTAAAAATATGTTAGGAGGCAGATGTAGAATTAAAATGGTTGCATGCTCTTGCGAAACCCTTATAATATGCCAAGAAGTTGTTTTTGCAAAGCGATTTTATAGGTGCTGGTAGTAATTAAAAAAAAACTCCCTTTTTATAAGCAATTCTCTTAATATGCTAGATATGCAACACTTACTTTCCACAACAGCATGCTCTCGCTCTTAAGGTTTCTATAAAGCACACTGAAAACAAAGTAGTGCTGAAGTGGTTTTTGCAGAAATCTTATAGGTATTAGAGATTTTTTTCTTTGCTCTGATTTATACTGCGAAATGAAATAAATGTGTAGTGGACGGATTATAAAAATTAAACACACTGACAGATGGATAAAGTGAAATACAGATAAGCAAACGGACATGCAAAAAGCTGAAAATAATCCATTTTAAATTTTGGTTTGTATATCTCGGCTAAAAGTGCACAAAATTTTATAATGGGACGGCGATGGGTTCATGGGAAAATGATAAATGAAAATAAAAAAAAAACACAAATATGTCATACAATGATAAATTTGATTATTTGAAGCAAAGAAATTGTTATATGTAGATCTTGAATGGTTTTGACACAAAATAAAAAAAAATAAATCTGAATTCAGGGTAGATGATTAATAAATAGTCGTATTTTGAAAAAAAATTTATAAACAAAAAACTACTGCAATAAAAAAATTATACAGTTTGATGCAGAAGCATCAAACATTTTGCATGCATGAAATTTTGTACAGTGTACAATTTTTCGTCATCTAATCAAGGAACAGGCCAGCGCAGATATTGCCTGCTTGACGTTGGCTCGAGCACTAAAGCTTTGATCGTAATGTATGTGAGATGAATACATATTTTTCTACACTTACGCAATCTCAAGTGCGCTCTTGTGATTGCATATAGTGAGAGGATTACTGAGAGGATTTTTCATTCCGCAATCCGATACAACCCCAAATTCATCATAGAATTGATTTCGCCCGCTGCTTACACGCAGTCGCAGCACGTGCAAGAATTGTGCCCACCCCTAATTTAAAGGATGGTATATGCACATTTAACTTTCTAGTGATTTTGAATGAGTACCAAAGAAAATTTGAATGTTTAATACAGTGTTGTACAAAAAATAAGAACAATTTTTTAATGAAAATTTACCAACCATTATCTAAATATGCAAAGCTAAAGAGGGCCTGAACATATTTTAAATGCTACCAGAGTTGTAAAAGTGTGCATTCATTTTCACTTTTCATTCTCTTGTTTAAAAATTCAAAAGCTGAACTCTTTCTTTGTAGCATTCAAAGTGTGAACTCTTTAGGCTTAAGTCTTTAGGCTACCATCGGTAGTTGCAGCCGAATTGAAATTTTTGTGAATGCAGCCGGCGATGGCTTCAGCCGCAAAGAGTTGTTGTTGTCTGAAGTTGTTTTGTGTGTATTTGTGTATGCGTGTGTGACTGTTGGGCATGACTGTGATCGGCTTGATATCATGTATAGAAAAAGTATTATATACAACAAATTGTAGAAGTTAATTTTTTTACTTAATTATTCCAGAAAATGTCAAAAGAAAGACAAAAGCATGTCACTAAGATCGGCCGTCGAAGACAAATGACAACAAAAATGCAATATGCTGCTTTATACAAGGTGGCGCAAGAGTAATCCTCCTATCAGAAAATGCTATAAATTTTGCGATTGGCCCCTAATGTCAGTTCTGTTTTGACATTTGTGTAGTAAACACATGCGAAATACACGTTAATAAACAATGTTACGCTACACTGCTCCAAAACGCGGAATATTGCTGATTTTAAGATAAGATGATTTTTCATCAAAAATAATCATGAGTGATGAGGCCCATTTCCATCTTAGCGGGTACGTAAATAAGCAAAATTTACGCTTCTGGGGCACTGAAAATCCGCGTGTAACCCACGAAGAGCCATTACAACCGCTCAAAGTCACTGTATGGTGTGCTGTTTTCGCTGGAGGAGTCATCGCACCTTTTTTCTTCGAAGACGTCGCGGGCCAAACGGTTACTGTGAATGGTGAACGCTACAGAGCAATGATCAACGAGTTCTTTTTGCCGCAACTTGATGAATTGGGATTGGAAAACATGTGGTTCCAACAGGACGGTGCAACGGCACACACTGCGCGTGCCACAACTGATATGCTGAAGGATGCATTTCCCGGGCGCCTAATCTCCCGATTTGGCGATTTGCACTGGCCAGCAAGATCGCCTGATTTGACCGCTTCAGACTTCTTTTTGTGGGGCTTTTTGAAGTCGCGGGTTTATGTCAACAAGCCTCAGATTCTTGCAGCTCTTGAAGACAATATCCGTCAAGAATGTGAGGACCTATCGCCGGAAGTTTTGGCCGAAGTGATGGAAAATGCCATAAAAAGGGCTCAAATGACAATCAACTGTGGCGGCGGCCATTTACATGACATCATATTCTCGACTTGATGTAAAAAAAATTAAAAGACCAAATAAAAATAATCCACAAGAAGAATCAAAGTTTTTCATTTTTTTTTTAAATTACAGCCAAAAAACATCGGAAGGTTATTTTTGCGCCACCTTGTATTTAGTAGTATTTCATGGTAGTAAATAAAATGTCCAGTGTTTCAGAGTTGAAAAGAATCATAAAACTGAGTGCATTCATCATATTTTTTAAGCCTACAAGAATGGGATTGATATTTTTCACAAGTCCCATTCTTTACGGAGCATTGGGTGTGCATTCTTTTATCTTCAAAGAATGATGAATTGTGCATCTGTAATTCATTAACTCGACAGAAGCATAAGATTGCAATCTGGTTGATGCAGCTTTTGAATGCATGAAAGGTGTGTGCATTCCGAAATGATTCAATCTCTTACAGCTCTGAATACTACTTTCAAATACTGCATTTTTTTAATGGAAATAGGTCAAAAGACATATTAAGATATGTTTAATTTAAAATCATCAAAATCCTTAGGTCAATTTCTTTTTTAAACAGATTTCTTCTGATTCTGTATGGCAAGGTTTTACAAAATAAAAATTTTTTATTGATGAAAGGCCTTTGCAGTTTAAAGGCAACAAAAATGTTTTTTTTTTAGTTTTGAGATGAGACTGGGCTACATGCACATTGTGACATTACAAAAGATAACATAACTTGTTCACTAGTCTATTCAAAAGAATAATTAAATAATTTACTCTTTTGACGGTTTTGCTTCATCTAAGGACACGGAAGCACTTCCATTGTCTAAATCTTCTGCTAGTGTTTTATAGATATTAGCCACCATTTGATTGGGTATCATTAAAATTCAATAAAACTCAGCCGAAAGACATTAAGATAAATAAATTCGTTTCTCAGCTGTCCTCAACTTCAATAATTGTTCATGGTTGCCAGCAGTCAACAGCGAGCAATGGCGGAAAAAGCCTAATCGTTGATTACTATCAACTTGAGCTAACAAGCAGACACGCGGCACTAGACCTTATCTATATATTTATATATATAAAGATAAGATTTAGCTTAAGAAAAGTCAGCAAAGTATCCAAACTGCAGAGTAATAAAAATCATTACATAAACTTGTTAAAAAAAATTAAGTTATAAAACAAAATAAATTATTATTTAATTAAATGTTCACACAGAAACAAAATTAAATCCATGATGTCGGCACTGACATTTCCGCTTTGTAATTGCCACCTCAACACGCTGCAAAAATAAACGATATAAAATGGCAGCTCATGCAATAAATAATAATTAAAAACCATTTCGTGCTTGTTTAATTTGTGCCACCAAACACACCAGACACTAGCAACCAGCCAACAGAAAACGAACCAACCAACAGGAAAACAACAACAAAAAAAAAAAAAAAGAAAAAAAATAAATATAAAAGAAAGCAAAAATAAAATCTCATCAGTAAAAGCAACGATCTGGCAATTAACTTTAACACCTCATTAATTTTTGAAACACCGCGGCGCTGCTGCTACTGCTGCCCTCTGGTGGCCACGGTTGGCAGTAATGTATAAAACGAACCGTTTGTTGTTGTTGTTGCTGCTTATTTGGTTCTTTACATCCCCCACATTAAATGGGGATGAAAGGCAAATATTAATGGGCGCAATAATAAAGACTGTGCTTATTTACAAAGGTGACCAGACTTTGATTACACTAGCCTATGTATATGTGAGGAGATTTACTTTTTCCGAAATGCTTTCAACAGTATTTAACCTGATTTAAACTATATTATTGCTCTGATTCTACAAATGATTTAATGATATCTTAAGAAGATAATTTTGATCTTATATTTTACACATATACAGGGTGCGCCATATTTTATGTACATAACCATTGAATAACTTTGACATTTATCAGCTGATTGACTTGAGTAGACGGTTTCTTGTAACGTCAATTCAGTACACACCGAAACAACGCGGCGAAATAGTGACGCTTTATTAGGGTGATTAAAAAAATTTTTGGGGATGGTTTTATCAAAATATGAAAACTAAAATTTAAAAAAAAATTTTTTTTTTATTTTTCGATAGTGCTACCAGCGGTTTTCTGTTTTAGTTGAAGTAAATCGTGCAAAAAGCCTTAAAGTTTAAATATTTATACCTATGTTTTTCTCTATAAATTTTTGAAAAACGGGCAAATTTTTTTGAAAATTTTGGATACACCCCTTTACATAGGGGACTTTTTTCCCTAAATGCGGTTAATTTCCACGTAAGAGGTTGTTACCAATAATAACCAATCTGATTTTTTGTTTCAGATAAGCCGTTTCTGACATTAAGTTGCAGCAGCGGGACAAGTCCTTTTTTTAGTGCTTGATTTCATTGCCCTCTACCGGCTGAAGAAAAATATTAAGTATACATGGGTGGATATAAGATCAAGTCACATTTGTATGGATTTTGTTAAAGTATCTGGGATCCTCCGTGCCCCCTCTTGAAAAGCACGATAGTTGCAAATGAAGTAATTAGAGCTCTTAAAAGTTCAATACTTGTCAAAAATGACCCGGTTCTGATCAAAAATCCGGTTTTCGGAAAGTAATTTTAGATGAAATGTATTAACATTTTTCTTATACATTTCAAATTTCTTTAAAAAAAACAAAACATGCTGCTTCTATGTTTAACTAGCTGAAGAATCTGATTCTGGACTTAGATTTGACATACAATGAAGTCCGGTCCCAATAAACGCATTTTAAGTCAACATGTTGAAATTTGTTCATATAAATTTTTATTCATGTTTGTCCTTTGTATTGATCTAGGACATTTTTTCAAAATTAATTAATGCATTTTTGCAGCAAATTTTATGGTCTTAATAATTAAAAAAAACAAACAGGATGCATTTTTTTGTTTAATGTATTCTTTAGAGTCTTAAGAATATACGTACACATTTTTAAATCGATATTCTAAAAAAAACAGAAGTTATAACGGTTTTCGTTAACCTATAGTTAAAACTAGTTTTTTTTTAAAACGGTTCGATAGATATCTCGAAATCTATTGGTTCAATTTCAATGATTTTTTTTTTATTTTATTCGTTATTTTGTTCTTAAAGCATCCCCTCTAAATTCAAGTATCTATGTTGTTTTGTTTTTTGTATATACGCAAAAAAGCGCACGAAAATGTATTTATTTTTCGAACTTTTTACTTCAATTTCCGCATTAATTAAAAAAAAACCGCCGGGGGTCTTCCGTAGGGGGGATGCTTAATATATGGTCTATTCTTTAAAATGTCATTTGATTTTTTTGTTTCCGATACATGGGAAAGGCCATATCCATCGAACCGTTTTGGATGTCTTTTTTTCAATGCCATTTTCAGCGCCCTCTATATAAAAGCCAGAACTGTAAAAAAAAAAAATATTTTTATAAAGTATTTTTTATGTACAATAACCTGTATAAATTTAAAAAAAAAATAATAACTTCTTATATCTAAAAGAATTTTTTTAAAACAGCTCCTGTTTTTGGTTGTTACACGTATATTATACCTTAAAGGAATTCATTTTAATCATTGTTAATATGGATTTTCTTTTGCTGCATGAGTTCAGAAATATTGTATTTAGTTGTACCGCATGGAAAGAGCTTACAATAGTCTTCGTCCACGTGAAGAAGAGCCTGGTTTTCCGTTTCCAATGACGTCACTTTATTGTTGTATCTCGATATAAGATTTATTTATTGCTCAGCAGTATCGTTAACGACGGATATCGCAACAGTTTTTCCAAGACCCTTTTCAATCTTCGAAATGGCCAGAAAAATGAAACGGAAAAACAGGCTCTTCTTCACGTGGACGAAGACCATTGTAAGCTCTTTCCATGCGGTGCAACAAAATCCAATATTTCTGAACTCATGCAGCAAAAGAAAATCCATATTCACAATGATTAAAATGAATTCCTTTAAAAAAAAATGGCGACCGTGGCGTAGTTGGTTAAAGTGCAGTAGTTGGTTAAAGTCAACGAACTTTGGAGACCCAGGTTCGAACCCCGCAGCAACAGAAAATTATTTGAATTAAAATAATTTTTCTGTACGGCCGCCACCTCTCTGCAGACAATGGCAAACCTCAGAGAGTAATCAAATGCCATGTAAAGCTTCTTGAGAATAAGAACATTGCGTTCATCGCCGTTCGGAGTCGGCGTTAAGCATGTAGGTCCCTTTCTCGGTCAATTGTGTACAAACTTAATAACACGCACAACACGATTGATCATAAGAAGCTAGGTCAAAGTCCTTTCAAGGGCTGAAATGGCCAGTTATTTATTTATTTTTTTATTAAAAAAAAATGAGACAAAAATATCGTGTCTCATTCAAAACTGGGTCGATCCTGTTTGTTTTTTTTTTAATTATTAAGACCATAAAATTGGCTGCAATTTTGGACCGGACTTCATTGTACGTCAAATCTAAGTCCAGAATCAGATTCTTTAGCTAGTAAAACATAGAAGTAGGTACTTTTGTTTTTTTTTAAAGAAATTTGAAATGCATAAGAAAAATGTTAATACATTTCATCTAAAATTACTCTCCGAAAACCGGATTTTCGATCAAAACCGGGCCATTTTTGACAATTATTGAACTTTTAAGAGCTCTAATTACTTCATTTGCAACTATCGTGTTTTTAAAGGGGGGGGCTCGGAGGATCTCAGATACTAATGTTGCCATGAAAACTATTGTCAGATAGCTTTCTCATTTCTCGGTTGAAATGGCCATAGCCTCGGAAATCGTGTACATGTTAACTCGCCGATCGTCCAATACCACATCATTGATTATCGATGATTTCTGGCGTTGTGATATCGTAACAGCGTCCTTTGTGCTGATGCTATCCCGTTGAAAATAAAGTAAACGCTTGTGAAAAGTTCCAACCGATGGTGCATTATGCTGAAATCGCAATACTGCGTTAGGTCGGTCGTGAGCCGATCGTACGTTATATCGACGTTTCAAAAACTTTTCGAGATAAGCTGTCAGAACGCACGACCTTCGAATTTTGCACTCTCAATATTGCGTTGGTAGGTCGTGCGTCTGCCACTACGATGATGCCAATTAAACCAGCCATGCAAGAAATCCCACAAAAGTTGTTTTCCCCTCAATTCTCAATCCCGCAATTTTCTATATAAATGCCTTTAAAATATCGCGCTTAAGGCGGTTCGTGAAAAGTATGGCAATAAGTATTGCTTTAACAGCATGAGTTATAAAAAAACATTATATAAATCATAAATCCAACGATGATAAACGAAATCCCATGAAAATCTATCTTTGCCAGTGAAACTATAAAACACCCACATACTAAGCTCTTTCAACGAAAATGCAACTCTGCTATTGCAAGAAATGTCAAACGCACTACCGCGTAGAAATTTCTCTACTCATCTCGTTAGATCGTACTTTGATCGTACTTTACCCCTTCGTATGATATTTACGATCAAAGTTTGAGGTCGAATTGTGAATTGCTGCACAAGAACACGTGAGTTTCTACTCGAGCTGTCAACGGACGACCGACCTAACGCAGTATTGCGATTTAACTATTACTCTTAGTGAAATGCGATGCTTTAGTTTGCGTAGTGATTTTTACACGTAAGAAATAATGTTTAATCAAGACTCACGTTTTTTCAACTTCAGGATTGCTTGCTTTCAATTAAAAACTGATATGACATCAGTCTGAACCACGATACCATTATAAATACAAGGTGGGTGTCTCAGTTTTCTCGTCTTGTACCAACTGCAAAAATAAAAAAAAAAAAATATATACATTAGAGAACGAAAAAACTTAAAAAGAAAATAGAAAGTTAAATATACAGGCAAATGACAGTTGGTGCAAGACACACGTGAGAAAATAGCCAGTTGCCACTCCTCCTTTCATAATTGTATCATTGTCTGAACATTTTAATGAGTTTTACGTAAAGATAGTATTTCATTAATGCAACATGGGCTTTGTAATTGTGGCGTCTTTTATTTTACTTTTCAGTATGTTCTTACCTTACCTTCGTACTACGTACATCTTTAAATCTTGTGCTAAATGGAGTTAAATATTGTCTAAATTTGTATGGAGAATATACTTAGGTTAAGCATGTTCCTGCACTACATCAAAATGTTGCTTATTTGGAGCCACTATTGAAAGCCACTCTAGACACGAAATTGTACATAGATAAAGCGATAATAAACATATCTCAAATCAAATTTAACTTTTTTCAGTTTTTATTATAAGCGTACTATTGCATGAATCAAAACAAAATATTCTTTTTTGGTTTCAATTACTGATATGAAGGTATTTGAATTTTAGCTATATTTTTTAGAATATCATCGTGATTAATCCAAAATTTGGTGATGTACGTTTAAGCATCACATTTGTTTGATTCGAACATGTAAGAGTTCTTGACAGACATCTTTGATCTTATTCGTTATTCTTATTTACGGCCTTTGTAGTCGAGTAGGGTTTGACGGCCACCCTAAAGGCCTGACCAAAATAGACAGAACGAGACATAACGAGTAAGTTCGAACAAATGGAAGCCAATGATAAAACCCAAAATGCACATACGTAACTGATCGAAACTGAACGAAACATTGCGACGAGACGTTCTGTTCCGTAACAACCAAACTTTTAGCGTCTCAACTCGTCAACAACAGCTGTGCAAAGCAGTCTTCTTCTTGTTTCAGACGATTTGAGGTACTCGTTTCATTTTGGGTTAAATGTCAAAACGGACATAACGATTGCAAACGTTCGGCAAGTTGCAATCGTCTCGTTTCGTCTATTTTGGTCAGGCCTTAAGGGTTTCGGGTTCGAATCGTGGTCAGGCCATGATCCTATGCTTTAATTATTTTACTTATTTGGCGTTTACAACCGTTGATCGGTTTTAGCTTCGTGTCGGCTTTAATGCTCGCTTTTAATGCACTTAACTATGTCGATGTGCACAGCTCATACATCTCGTGGTTCCATCGAATTCGGTACTCGTCATTGATGCAGATTGGACCGAAGATCTTACGAAGGATCTTTCTCTCGAAGGCTCCCAAAGTCTTTTCATCAGTACTGCTCAAAGGCTGGGTTTGTGCTGCATATAATAGGACGGGTATGATAAGTGACTATAGCTTTACTTCTCAATTTAACTGAAAGTAACACCTATTCTCTAGAGCTAGCCTTAGTCTTATCTCAATACTGACATTGTTGGAAGAGTTTACGCTGGATCCCAGGTAGACGAAGTACTTAACATCCTCGAAGGCAATGTTTTCAATAGTGTTGACACTAGGTATTTCGAACTACCTATTCGACTCGACTCTTTCGCTAATCTGGAGAATGCTGCACAGACTTCGCACGTATGATGGCCAAGAATAACGATATTATCAGTATACGCAGCATAATACTTTTGTTGAATATCTTGTCACTACGTCTCACATCATCAGCTCGGATGATCTTCTCCATCATTATATTGAAAAAATCGCACGATAAAGAATAAACTTGTCTGAAACCTCGTTTAGTATCGAGTGGATGAGTGAGATCCTTTTCAATGGTGTTTCTCAGTGTCATTCTGCAAAGACGGATGAGTAAGGTCTGCAGCCACACTGATAAGATCCAATCAGTTAGTTTATGATGGGCTTCAGTCGTTCACATAATACGCTCAACAGGCCCTTATATGCAATATTAAGAAGGCTTTATCCCACGGTAGTTGTCCAAATGGTGGGATGGCCTTTTTTGTGGATTGGACAGGGCACACTGAGGTTTCAGTCGTTTGGAATGCATTCTTCTGACCATATTCTGCATAGGAGCTCATGAATGCATTTAAATAGAGATTCGCCTCCGTCCTTGAAGAGTTCAGCATGTAAGCCATCGGTTCCTACGGCTTTGTTGTTTTTAAGCCGAGCTATAACTTTCAAGACTTAATTATG
Source organism: Pherbina coryleti (assembly GCA_943735915.1). Lineage (NCBI taxonomy): Eukaryota > Metazoa > Arthropoda > Insecta > Diptera > Sciomyzidae > Pherbina > Pherbina coryleti. Next base: position 95,108,885 of record OX030949.1, on the reverse strand, counting down.
TACGGCCAGCGAAACTTCTTCGCTGTCGCCCGCAATTGGAGTTTTTGGGATATCATCTCTATTGGCGGGATTATTGAAGTATATCTGTTAAATTTATTTATGAATCGTTTTATTTACCCATTTTTTACCACTGTTCGATTTATCGAACACTCAACAGATTACATAACAAAAAAAACTTTTTTCGTCGTAGAAAATGGGCTAATGAACTATTTTTGTTCTCAAATGAGTTATTTAGGGTTTATTCTTCGAACTAAAGTTCCTCTTAAAAATTAACCTTTTATCGTTCGGAAATGATGCCTTGAAAAATTATTTGATTTAAATAATCTAGTTGGGCATTGAGCTCGTATTTATGATGATTCAAGTCCACTTGAACAAGTCCATTGGTCGAGTATTCGACCATTTCAATTTACAAAACAATTAATCATATTTTTTATATCTGTTTATTTTTTATTTTTTATATTCTTTTATTTTAATATAACTATATTTTTTCGATCTAAAATTAAGGAAAACATGATATTTATGATATCCTTTGCAAAGTCGTTTCAGATAAAAAAAGCATTGTTTTGTAAATTTATAAATATCTTTAGGCAAATTTTAAATTTTTGATTTAAAGATTAATATTTTTCGTTCGTGTCTAATTTCAAAGACATGAGTTTATTCTTCAACTAAGTCTGGTCACTCTAAAAATAAATTGCTCTCGTTAGCAATTATTTCTATTTAATATGAAATTAAATCGTTCTACTGCTACTTGTTCCGTTTTTCCACATTTTATGTGGCGCGCAATTTGGCAATGGAATTATGTACTCACAGGCAAGGCGTAGAATCCAACAAGGTACTCGCACGTTAGTTGCAAAGTCAACAGCGTGTATGCGTGTCTGGTTGGTTGTGTGAGTAACTTAATTAATATTATTAAAGGGTCATGCTTTGGCACCTAAAACATAGGTGTCAAAGCGGACATAAACCCAAAAATGGTCTGTCAACAACATGAAATTGAAGTATTTGAAAACTGAGAGAAACACGCAAAGTACACTTAAAAAAAGAACTGTCCGAATTTATTTATACTCAAATATGCTCGCCTTCTTTCATAGGATAAAAGCTTCTTGCCTTTCTTGGATACAAATGTTTTATATACACGCATATATGAATGGGTATGTGTGTTGTGTGAGTGGTGTCTGAAATATATGCCCATGGAATAAGCTAGCGTCGATAAACGACGACGTTTAGCGTTTAAATGTAATTAAGTGTGCACAAAGATAAGCTGGCAGCAGAATAATGGTTGCAATTATAGTGGTGGAGGGGGGTGGTGTTGGTTGTAAATATTTTTGGGGTGCAAAAGCGGTAAATGTCTCAAATTTGCGGTTAAATATTTACCAAATGAAATGTGTCAGATTCCTTCGAGCAGCTGTGGTGAGTTATTTTATGTGAAATGTATTTTTTGAAGAGTTTGGACATTTTAACCATAAAACTTCATCTTTGTTGAGGAAACCTTCTCAATACTTCCACTAGAACTTGGAAAAGCTTCTTACGCCGTAATAACTTTAGACTTTTACAACATGTTTGCTAATTATGTCAGAAATCGTTAAGAACTTAATAACGTAGAGTATAAAAAGTGAAATTTCTTTAAACTTAATATTAAATGGCGGATCCAGTGAAGAATGCTCGGGTGTTATGAGATTCACATCACTTGCTCTCTCTATGTGCTCTAAGAGAAAATGCGCTCTATGTATCTTAAAAACATTTCAGTATTATTATTTCCTTTTTATATCATCCTTTCAAAGAAAAAATCTGGCGGATTTCTTTTATTCTTCACACCATTGATGAATTTACATATGATCCCGTCATAATATGTGGCCTATTTACCAATCTTTTCAATGCAAGTTTTTGGTCAGATTCTCTTTATCCTAGATATAGAGCATGATGTAATTAACGAGGTGGTAGTGAATTTTTCACCACACACTCAATTTTGCTGAATCTGTCAAAAAATTGTGACATTAAGAGAGGACCTGTTGGTAAGCGTCAAATCATTATTTGTTTTGTTTGCTTGCTTGTGGTAGTTCTAGCTTATAAATAATAAATAATACAACAATTTTTTTTGTCGTACATTCATCAAAATAATAAAAAAGAGTGAGAAACTAGAGCCAAATATGGAATCAAACTGTAATTTCCTGCTAGTATGGATGAGCTGACCATATAGTTGCAGAATAGTAATAACAGTAATAAGCTGAGCCAATTTAAATCTTCGAGGAAATCTACGAAAGCTGTATCACAATCTTGAGCTGCCGGAGAAGTAGTTTAATCAATTTGAGGTTAAGTTTGATATTTTTTGGTTTTTTTATTAGCTAATAGCTTTACTTTAGGTATAACGCGAGTCAGCGCAGTCCACGCAAGAGTTTAGAACAACGATGTATTTAACTTATCTATACGGACAAGATGTGCCAGCTTCGTGCAATTTAATTGGCACCATGGAATTTTAAATGGGACAGCGTCTCAGCAGCTTTTGACGTAGACTACGTCATTCTCGGAGGTAAGTAGGGTGGTTGATAGTGATCAGGTGTCGGTATTTACATTACTTTTTGAGCCTTTGGTGGGCCTAAAGTACTGATCGTACAATGTTGATGTTAGCACTTGTTGGTCTGCTTGATCCTCAATGCGACAAAAATTCATGTTAGAACTCTCTAACTTATATAAATTTTACACAATTACATGAAATATAAAGCCAACATTTGATGTTTTTGTTTGCTTAAACTTGCTACCTATTTATCGACAGTTCCCGGTTTTATCGACAAAACCATAAAATTTGTATGGGAGCCCCCCTAAGGAGTGGTCTGAGGGAATAGGTGTCAAAGGCAAAAATGTTTCTTTTGCAAAAGTAATGGGGGTCAGTCATACATATTAACCCTCTCCGGCACTCTCTTAAAGGTCATATGCTCAGGTGTATGGAATAAATAAACAAAAACCATAAAATTTTTATGGGAGCCCCCCTAAGGAGTGGTCGGAGGAAATAGGTGTTAAAGTCAAAAATGTTCCTTTTGCAAAAGTTATGGGGGTCGGTGATACATCTTAACCCTTTCCGGCACAAACACAATAAAATTTGTATGGGAGCCCCCCTAAGGAGTGGTCGGAGGGAATAGGTGTCAAAGGCAAAAATGTTCCTTTTGCAAAAATAATGGGGGTCGGTGATACATCTTAACCCTTTCCGGCACTCTTTGAAAGGTCATATGCTCAGGTGTATGGAATAAATAAACAAAAACCATAAAATTTGTATGGGGGCCCCCTAAGGAGTGGTCGGAGGCAATAGGTGTCAAAGGAAAAAATGCTCCTTTTGCAAAAGTAATGGGGGTCTGTGATACATATTAACCCTTTCCGGCACAAAAACCATAAAATTTGTATGGGAGCCCCCCTAAGGAGTGGTCGGAGAGAATAGGTGTCGAAGGCAAAAATGTTCCTTTTGCAAAAATAATGGGTATCAGTCCTACCTATGAACCCTTTCCGGCACTCTCTTAAAGGTCATATGCTCAGGTGTATGGAATAAATATTTTGCTAAATAGTTTTTAAAAAAGATGTCATCAAAAGCGAATTGACCAATTCTACGTCTTGTGTTACGACATAGTCGAAACTACTGTATCTTTTTATTCTTATCCATGTTTTTTGCACGTTATAATCAAATTAAAATTTCACAATAAGCACAAATATCACAAAATTTGTTTTGCTATGGTTTTGCTTAAATATGCTATCAGCTGTTTTTGACAGATCGAGAGTTAATTTTTGTGAGAGAGGTTAAAAATTTACTACCACCTTGTTAATTACACCATGATATAGAGTAAAGGGCTGCACAAATGCATTTGAATCGCGTTACAAATCATTTGTGTGGTGCGGAATTACTTTCGCTCTTTTACTCTCAATTGCGGATAGCGTTGGCGTGAGCGCAAATACTTGGTAGTGTGCGTAAATAAAAAACTAGTTGAAGGCAAAACAAATGAGTTATTGACTCTCACTCAGTATATTTGTAAATAAAAAGAACTTGCAAGAGGAGTACAAGTAAGCAAGTAGTATAAGTATTTGAGTATTTTAGAAGATAAATTTTCATTGCATGTGTGGTTATAAGGGAGGGCAGGAGAGGGTTAATATGTATGACCAACCCCCATTACTTTTGCAAGAGGAATATGTTTTCCTTTTGGGACCCTGTTCAAGTGTAAGTGTAGGTTATAAATATACAAAAATCATAAAATTTGTATGGGAACCCACCTAAGGAGGGGTCGGAGTGGATAGGTCCCAAAGGGAAAAATGTTCCTATTAAAAAAGTAATGGGGGTCGGTCATACATAATAACCCTCTCCGACCCCTCATTTAAGCTGAAAATACTGATAATTGTAACTGGTTAAGCACACTGAAAATGCCTTTTGATTTTAACATACGCAAGTATTTGGAGTACAAGGTAGAACTATATCGACTCATAACCGCCAAAATATCTTAAGCGCCAAAAAGAAAATTTTACAGGAGAAGGTTTTTTTTTAATTATCTTTGCTATTAATTTTATCTTTTATCTCTTATCTCTTTGCTATTAATTTTATTTTAATAATTTTATCTCTTATATTGATTAATTTCTTTTAGAGAATTTCATCTTAAGCGACACTTTGCTGTCATGAAAAATGTAAACAAACATGTAGTGTGTACTTAAGCAAAAATTGCTTTTGGTTTAAATTCATAATCTAATTTCGTACACCTATGAAATTTTGACAGACGATGTAAACCATCGCAAATTATCGATTTTCATCAAAAAACATAAATCGGATATTATGTCGCTTAAGATATTTTGGCGGTTATGAGTCGATATAGTTATTTTTTCATTTGCACTGATAGCGGACGACAACTTTTATAATTGACGAGAGCAAGTTGCGTATGCATTTGATCCGAGAGGGAGTGAGTTAAAATACACAGTGTGACGACTAAAAAAGCACAACCAAACTTTATAGAAATTCTTAAAGAGGGACATGTTGTGAGTCCATCGCACTTGGTCTGACCTCTCAATGTCGTCACAATTTTCGAAAAACGAATTTTTTTTTAATTCGTTTTTAAAGTTGAAGGGTTCGATTTTTGTTGCGCCGACGTTCATTGAATTTTTACAGCTATTTGCCTTGTTGGAAATGAAAAACAAATTCCACTTCTTTTCAGTAGAATTTTACGTAGAATAAGGCTGTATAAAAATAAATACGATAAAATACAAAATGAAGCGTGTAGCGAACCAAATTCCTTAATTTTTCTCTTATTTCATATAAAAAAATAATGTTTCTATAAATTTAAATGATATAATGCTGCATGAATGACATATATTTTTCACAAAAATTCATTGCACGTAAAAATACCTTTTCATTGATCCAAAACCATCAATATCGGTTGAGAATTGACAAAATGACGGCAGTTTTATCGTTTTTTTTTTCTCAGAAAACACTGACTCCCATGTATATGTTGCTATCGTACAAAGTGCTGTTTTTTTGTCAAATCTTAACCGAATTTGGACATCTTTAGCTCATTGGAAAGAAAATATGATGAGTAACATATATCTAGAGCATTGCAATATAGATCTTTGAAAAATGTAAAAGATACTATGGAACGAATAAACATATTTTTATTTTTAATAGAATTTTTATATGAATGAATGTGTACGAGTGTATAAAAAAAGTACGCTGCACACCATATAATCTGAAACATTTTTGTGAGAAAATTTTGAAAAAAAATTGTCGAGCATTTAAGTTTATCTTCGGCATTTATAGTCCTATCTTATGGCGTTTACTTTTCTCAAAAAATTCTGCATGATTTTTTCTCAATAAAATTCTGACCTGTAAATTAAATCGAGTTCTTTTCTCGACAATGTTGACCTCGAAAGTAGAAAAAATTCAGAATTTTTCACTCTCAAGATCGACGATTTTAAATTCTGCCCTCAAATGCTACCAACTGAATGAACAAAAAAAGTAACATGTTAGGAAAATATTAAATGTTATCATTGACATTTCATTACAATTTGAGCTTTTTCACGGATGACAAAATAAATGTTATAAAAATTGTTCTCAAAAGTAAGCAACAGTACAGTCAACACAACATCATTGAAAAATGTTGCATTTTTCTGATCTTTTCTCGATTAAGAACAGTTCAACATTTTTTGAGTGCAGGTCAAAATGTAAAATATTCTGCACTTTCAGAGGGCAGAATTTTTTGCCAAGAAAATAAAACGCCATTAAAGAAAGATATATAAATGTTTTTATTTCGAGAAGTCCAACTTTTTTGCCCTAAAGGTCATTGAGATCAATCACCCCGCACATACCCTCGAGAAAGTATATGCTAGGTAAACTAGCCCTACTTTTTTATATGTGAAAAGTATCTTATTAAAATAATTAAAGTGACTTATTAGCGAAAGCTTACCCACTAATAAAGTTCTGTGTTGTATTTAAAAGATAAAAAAATGCAATTGAGGGCCTTCAAGGTTTTGGGCAACGGCTCAAAAAGCCTTTTTTGATTTGACATTTGTTTTTTTAATTCATGATGTAAAAGTTGAAATCTGGTAAGTACTAGAAAGGGGTCCTCGACCCCAATGTCTTTTAGAGCAAAAAATTTGGACGCCTCGAAATAGAAACATTGATATATCATTCTTTGACAAGATAGGTCTTTAAATGCCGAAGATATGAAGAAAGACTTAAACGTTCGGGAAAAAACAATTTTTTTTTTTCAAAATTTTCTTGAAAAAATGCTTCAGATTAGACGGAATGCAGCTTACTTTTTTCCATTACGGTCTAATGCACTCGTACACATTCATTCATAAAAAAATTCTATTGAAAATAAAAATATGTTTATTCGTTCCATAGTATCTTTTACATTTTTCAAAGATCTATATTGCAATATTCTAGGTGTCTGTTGCTCATCATATTTTCTTTCCAATGAGCTAAAGATGTCCAAAATCGGTTAAGATTTGACAAAATAACAGCACTTTGTACGATAGCAACATATACATGGAAGTCATTGTTTTCTGAGAAAAAAAAACGTTAAAACTGCCGCCATTTTGTCAATTCTCAACCGATATTGATGGTTTTGGATTCAATAAAAAGATATTTTTACGTGCAATGCATTTTTGAGAAAAATATATGTCATTCATGCAGCATTATATCATTTAAATTTATAGAAACATTATTTTTTTTTATGAAATAAGAGAAAAATTAAGGAATTTGGTTCGCTACACGCTTCAATTTGTATTTTATCGTATTTATTTTTATACAGCCTTATTCTACGTAAAATTCTACTGAAAAGAAGTGGAATTTGTTTTTCATTTCCATCAAGGCAAATAGCTGTAAAAATTCAATGAACGTCGGCGCAACAAAAATCGGACCCTTCAACTTTAAAAACGAATTAAAAAAAATTGTGACATTATTGAGAGGTCAGACCAAGTGTGATGGACTCACAACATGTCCCTCTTTAAGAATTTCTATAAAGTTTGGTTGTGCTTTTTTTTTTGGTCGATTTCGTCACACTGTGATATTAATTGTTCTCTGAGCAACAAGTAACGCGCTTACGCTATCTCTTTGCTGAATTATTCTGCAAGTGATATGCTTAACTTAAAGTACTTGGTGTAATCAAAGAAGCAAATGCATTTGTGCAGCCCTTTAATATAGAGTAATATATGAATCCAAAGCTTCTTTGGAGACTATATTCTTTACCTTAGGAGATATTTTAAAGTACATAATAACGATCGATGAATATTTTGGCGCTGAGCCTGATGTTACCCTGTCACTTTTTCTAATCAACTTTATGTCTATAAGTATACCATTATATGAAAGGGTACCTACAGCGTTTTTGTCGTAAAGAAACTCGGAATTTATTAGTTCTTTCACTATTCAATTGTAATGATAAGTGAATTGCGAAAGCAAAAAAAAAATAATTCGTTTCTTAAGCCATTCTGATTTTATTGGCCCAGTTAACCAAATGAATCTTCTTGGAAATCATTACGGATAGAACAGTACCTTGCTGGCACTATAATAATAGTCATTCTTTTAATAACTCGCTGGACTAAAAATGCATCTAAAACTTTACCATTTTATAGTTCATAAATTAGTTACGGAAACAAAAGTATTGATTTTTAAACTTTATGGTGACTTCATGCCATCGATTGGAAGGATTCACAAGAGGTTTTCTAATTTTTGTTGTGGCAGTATGAAAAAAAGGACTCCGAACGTTATGGTATTCCGCTTGAGCTAACAACGTCAGAAATCGACGATAAAATCCATGGTATCAGGCGATCGGTTTGTGAAAGTGGACGATATTGCTGAGGCTTTAGGCATCTGAACCGAATGAGTACGAAACATTCTGGATAATTTTATGCATAAAAAAAAGCTTCCTGATAGATGGGTGTCGCATTTGCTTTCTGCTAACAACAAAAGCGACTGTGTGACAACTTCAAAGGAGTGTTTTGCGATGTCCAACCGTAATAAGATGTACTTTTTGGTAAAAAGTCTCTTATTAGGAATAGTCGAAACAGTAGACATTAGGGCGTATCGAAAAATTTAGATCGTATTCTAAGATGCCTCAAAAGTTTCATGGGGTTGTCAAGATCACCCAAAAAAAATTTTAAGGAAAAAAAAGGATGGCTTCCTGCCCCGCAAGGACAAAGTTGTTTTTTGAGGAAAACAGTAAAAAATAACGACCTTAAATGCTTTGACTTTTATAAAAAAAACTACGTATGTCTTAAAGCAAAAATAGGTATATGCTTAAACTAACAATATATTAGTAAACACGATGCCACACACGATTCTTATCCACAGTGTTCTGTATGAAGGATATTCGAAGCAAAAGTTTTAATCGAGATAGCACAGAACTTTTGATTGTTATCTAATAGTCTAAATTTTGGTGGTTTTGATTAAACTGTTAACGTATTCCTTAAGGTTGCCGAATTAATAATTAGCATAATTTTTGCATATGCATTTTCCTATTTTTGAGAAATGTAGACTTGAATGCAATTTTTTAACTTTTTCAAAAAAATGAATATAAGATTTTATATCTCAGGTACCAGAAATGGTACCGAAGAAACTTTGCTCAATTTCGATTCTTTAAATATTCCTGAACAATATATTGTCTAAAAGTTTTAATTTAAACCTACCTTTTAACCTACTTTCTACTTTAAGACACACGTATTTTTTTCTATAAAAGTCAAAGCATTTTAAGGGGAGATACGCAGTCAGAACATTTTTTTTGCATTTTCTTAAAGCCTTAAGTCTCAAGAATATGTGGTGAAAATATCAAGTCGATATCTCAAAAAATAACAAAGTTATAGCCTACTAAGTGAACCGCCTTCTAGAGCGCGCAGTGCTGGCGCTTTTTTTCAAACGCGTTTTCCTCGAAACCATGTTTTCAAAGTCGGTGACCAAGATTTCTCAAAGCTCAGTGAAGCGATCGTTTTGATTTTTTTGCAGGCTTATTGTACACATAATAATCTCGTAGTTGTCATAGGATTTTTTTTTTTTTAGCTTCGTTCATTTTTTATACGCAAAACTATGACGAATTTTTGGTCGAAAATCGTTTTTTTACGTTCGAAAGTTCGCCATTTTGTGAAAAATCAATATTTTCAAAAACGGCTATGACAAGTACGAGTTTTAAGTATCTACTTTAATAATATATTTCATTTTTTTGTTTCAGATGAATTAAGAAGGAGCAATCTTGGTCACCGCATTTCACCTTTTTTTCAGAGCGCTCTACAAAAACTGCTGTATCGACCTTAATATTAAATTTTTTTTAATAAAAAAAAAAACTAAAAATACTCTTGAATGTGTTTATTTTTAGGTATAAAAACCCTCATTTAAAAATATCCAATAGGTTTCCTTAAAAAAATTCACAAACATGACCTTTTTTTTCGGCCTCTGGCTGCGTTGCTCCCCTTAAGGTCGTTATTTTTTACTGTTTTCCTCAAAAAACAACTTTGTCCTTGCGGGAGAGGAAGACATCCTTTTTTTCCTTCAAATTTTTTTTGGGTGATCTTGACAACCCCATGCAACTTTTGAGACCTCTTAGAATGTGAAATTCGAAAAAAATTGTAATTCGATTCGCCCTAGTAGATATCTCTTGTCGAATCGAAGATAAAAAAGTCATGGCAATAGTTCGTCCATATCGATTACCTTTAAAAGAAAAAAGTGATCACTGGAGTATATTATATAGAACTGTTGGATAGACTTAACGCCGATATGAAGCGTAAGCGGCCGTTTTTATCCACTAGAAAAGTACCCCTCCACCAAATTGACAAATTGTGCTACGAATTGGTTATTTATCATCAATATTCTCCAGTTTTCGCCGCTTTCGACTTTCCAAACTAGCACTCAGGAAAGAGATTTGACTAAAATGATGGAGTCATTGCTGAAACGAAAGCCTATTTTGAAGCTTAAGTTTTAATTCAGTTTTAAAAAGCGAAAAGTTTCTTCACGAAACACGCCCCAAAGGGAGCAAAAACCTTTGGGTCAATCATTAAGAGACTTAAAAATGAGACGTTTTCACCTCTGTTCAAAGATAACCAAGTCTTCACTGACTCGGATGATAAAGCGAACCTATTGGCTGGATTATTTGCCCAAAATTCCACAATCCCACCTAGCAATCAGCCACCTACCTCTATAGAAAAAATATCGTCTTCGATGCAGGAGATATATTTTCGGCCGAGAGCAGTTAACCCTTTGCGATCGTATGTATTTTATATATGGGTCTCATGCTAGTCGGAATTAATTTTCGCTGAAAGAACAGTAATATACAATATGCAAGATTATGAAGGAAAAATAAAATTTATTAATTCTTTTTAATACTTTAGATATATGTAACATATGTTTTATTTTATGTACAAATTGTATTTTATAGTTCTTCATCATGTGGTATCTTAAAAAGCAGTCTTCAATATGAAGCCCTGGTTTTCAAGAACATGTGTCACAAAAATTTAGTTTGGCGTTTTCCGCCTAAAATTTTTCTGTTTGAACATACATACAGAACAATCTTTACTTGTTACATCTTCACAGTGCTGCAATATATCACACTCCATTTTCAAAACAGACACAACTCAAAATTTACAAATTTTTACTTTTTAAAGCTAAATTATTCGTAGTGATAACCTCCATCAACTATCAGAATTTTGCACTCATCTTTTAACTATTTAATAAAAAAATAGAAATCGTTTTGCATCCTACTTTTCTATGGATTCCTTTGAAAAAAAATTGGTTTTTTGCTTATCCTGAAAATTTTGAAATTTTGAGTTGTCTGCCATTAACCCTAGGAGGTTCAACCAGGTCTGTGCAGACTTTTTGCATATAAAACTGTGTATAACTTTTTTGTTTTCTATGATAGAGACAAATCCTTCCATGACTTCCTGGAGGAATATCCTCCCCACACAATGAGCAAATAATTAGACCAATTATGGATCCGGTTTCGGGTAAATCCGGGCTTACAAATATTTTGCCCCAAACGTCATAACCATGCTGTGCAGACCTATGAATATTTTGTATGGAATTTATGAGGGGTACATCCTAAAACAGTTTTGAGAGGGATTTTTGGTGAGAAAAGTGTAGAAAATGTAAATATTGAATAGAGCGTAAGCAACGCGTTAGTAGACCAACATCTTTTGAAGTGTAAACAAGTGAAGTGCAAACGTTATTGAAGCAAATTTTATTGTTTTTTTCTACAAAAACAAACGGTAAATATTGGTTTTCTTTTCTTTTTGCAATAAATAATTGCTTATAATTGTTTTTGTTTACGCAAAGAAATATGGCATCATCACTTAGTATCGACGATTTGATGGATGCGCTGAACCGCACCGCAAGATTTTTGAGTTTGCCAGAAGAAGAGAGAAGTCAAATGGAAGAAAGGTTAGAATTGTGGTTGGCAGGTGATAATGAACTGTCCGATGAAAGTACACCTTTCGAAGGCGATGACGAAACGGATCCAGGTTTTGTGCCGCTGGAAGATAATGTGCCTTCCGATGCGGAGTCAACCGTAGCTATTGAAACGGAGAGTCTGTATGACGATGATGAAGAATTGGAAGATTTTTATGAAGGTGCTACAGCTATGGCCGAAGGGCTTGAAGACGTCGGTGAAGACGAGGAGCCACGTTCAGCGACATCAACTATATCGCATAGATCAAAGGATGGTAAGGTTTGGTCAAGTGCTCCGCCGGCCACTGGTAGACCTCGAGCACATAACTGCGTCACTGTGGATCGTGAAGGCCCAGTTCCGGGTACTTTGAGACCCGATGCACATATTTAAATCTCTAATAAGACCCAAGATCGTCAGTATAATTGTTCGTGAAACAAAAGGAGATATGCCGTCAATGGAATCAGCAGAATCCGGACCAGACACCGCGAACGTGGATGAAACCTGTGACGGAAAACGAAATATACGCTTTTATTGGCTTTACTTTGTTTGCCGGCATATTCGGGTTAAACGATCAACCTGCTCTTGAGTTGTGAGGCCACAATGGAAACCCTATCTTCAGGGCGACGATGTCTGCTACGCGATATAAACAAATTCTTAAGTACATTCGATTTGATAACGGCAACACGAGAACCGCTCGACAAGTAGAAAGTAAAGCTGCCGCCATCGACGACGTTTGGAACATGCTCATGAGCAACTTGGAGCGTCGATATGTTCCGGGTGGCCAGATAACAGTTGATGAGCAATTGTTTCCGTACCGAGGTCGCACGCGCTTCACCCAATATATACCGTCAAAACCAGCCAAGTACGGCATAAAAATCTGGTGGGTGTGCGACTCCAACTCCAATTATCCACTGAAAGGAATAATTTATGTTGGAAAACAAGCAAACGAAGCACGTGCGGCAAATCTAGGCGAGAACGTTGTTCTGACATTGGTAGAAAAATATTGTGGTTCTGGACGAACAGTATATGCTGATAACTTTTTTTCGTCATATGATTTGGCCACGGTTTTGATGACAAAACGGTTAGGGTATGTAGGGACCATGCGAAAAAACAAAGCCTGCATACCGAAGGAGATTTTGGATCCTAAAAGAGAGGTATTGAGCACATTATTCGGTTACCACAACAATAATGTCGCACTGTGCTCATACGTGCCAAAATAGAAAAAAGTAGTGGTTCTCATCTCGACGGAGCATTATAATTCCGCCATCGACTCATCGAAACCAGCAAAAAAGCCTTTTCAAATATTGGATTATAATATGTATAAATCCGGAGTGGACACCATGGATCAGATGGTTGGTGGTTACACTTGCAAACGGACCACAAACCGCTGGCCGTTAGCCTTGTTTTTTAATATGTTGGATGTTGCGGGCTTGGCTGCATTTGTCATTCATGACAAATTGGGGCATGTCAAGCGAAATGATAGAAGACGTGTTTTCCTTATGGAATTGGCAGAACAGCTGGTGATCCCTCACATGCAAGAAAGGGAATCCAATTGTACGCGGCATTCAACACGTCAAACAGTCAATGGAGTTATTCGGAGTAGAGGTAGCCATTTAATTTATTTATTTATTCATTCATGGAATTAAAATTCTAAACCAATTTTTCAACTTTTCATTTGCAGTTACCTGCAGGCCCGCCGATAGATGACCAACCAGCCCATGCCGTATCCTCATCGAGTAGACCATCATGCTCACTTTGCTACAAATTGGACAAAAACCAGCGAAAAACACGATTTCATTGCATGCATTGCAAAAAGCCGGTGTGTCAACAGCATTCACATGCCAGATACTCGTGCCTTGAGTGTCGTAAATAATATTTGCTTTGTTACATATCATTAATAAAATAGTGCAAGTCGCTACTTTTGATGTATAAAAATATGTTTCTATTGTTCATATAGTGTTTTCCTATCACAACACACATTTACACCCACTTTTAGGATACCTGTCCATGCATTTTCATACAAATCCCATATAGGTCTGCACAGACCTGGTTATACCGTTTAGCGGTATAAATACCCTTGAACCTCCAAGGGTTAAGGCATATCTGAGGACAATGGTCTTCCTGGCTTTGAAGATGTTTTATCCCGAAAATCACCAATCAATGGTGGAATACAAGTTGTTCATAACAAATAGGAGTATTGCTAACTTGGTGGAAAGCCGCAAATATTCGTACGGAACCTAAAAAATACGATGCCACAAACCCTGAGTACTACCGACCCATTTCGGTATGCTCTACGCTCTCCAAAGTCGTGGAGTGTGTAATAACTCAGCAGGAAAGTGGACCAAATTTGAAATAGTTCTGAACTAGTTCCAAAAAGCACCAGTACTAGTTCCACATTAATACCGTTTAACATTGAACGAACTAACCTTTTTGCGGGTTGATGTCATAGCAAAAGACAATTGTCCCCATAAACACTCCTTTTTCCCCATATTTGAACTAGTTGCATACACTAAGGGAGATAACGCATATTAGCATTATCCACGCCTGAGTATAAATTTTATTCAAATATTTACGTGGATAAATCAAATATTTTCCTTACAACTAGTTTTTTTCCCGTATTTGAATTTTATTTATACTCAAGCAGCAACAGCATCGCACACGTACACACATACTCCGACAAGCAGCAACAGCATCGCGCTCTGTTCCTGCAGTTTATTTCTTGCATTTGCAGGTCTTAAAGTTCTCATTTAGTTATTGTTGCAAGGGTAATATAGTATGCATGTTTGGCAAAGAAATGAAATTATGTAGGGTGGATTGACAACTTGATATTTTCTCTGAAATATCTTGCACTGGTTGTCATTTACCTACATATTTTGCTTCTATCTGCATGTATTTTGTATATATATTTTTTCTCCCTCCAGTTTATACTATTTTTGACATTTGGTGCCCTAATATTGCACCAACTGTCAAAAATAGTATAAATTAGAGAACAAGAAAGTGAAGCGAGAATAAATAATACATGCAAATGCCATATGATGGACGCAATATGAAGAAAATAATACTATAAAACCATTATAACATATTCAAATATGTTGTTTTTTAAATTCAATATTTTTATATAAATTTTCTCCAAATGCGATAGTTTTGTTTTCAAATAGTAAATATTTGCAAGATATTTTAAAAAAATTCGTGCATAATTTTAATATATTTTTTATTAATTTTATTTTAAATATTTTAATAATTTATTTAATCAAAAAAGTATTTAAATAAATTTTAAATATTTACGTGGTCGATTTAAATAAATGCGTTATTGGTGAAAAACTGACTCCCTTTTTGGATAAACCAAAAAAGTTTTTAGGACCATTTTTAAACTGGTTGCTTTTGCAACAGCCTGAAAGTAACTGAAAGTAAAGTGAATATTTTAAAAGTGTAAAAATTTATTGTAATGGAGCAAAGGTCCTAAAGACCTGATTTGTACGATCTTTTCCATCCACAAGATTTATTCAAGAAGAATCTTAATATATAAAAATGAATCGTGTTTTGTTCCGATGTTTAAAACTTGAAAACAACTGAACCAAATTGGATACTTCATTCTTTGAGTTTTTTCGTAATTCTTACGCAAAGGTTTTTGAAAAAATTCACGGAACATTGGACAAGGGGGCGTGGCACCTCCCATACAACCCAAATCTACGATAGCGAATAGCTTTGAAATTATAGGTCGCATAGCATCGGAATTCGCAGACGAAATTTTCGATATAACTTTTAAGATATAAGTCACACATCAATAAAATTTGGTAAGAGCTTACTATTTAGTCGCGTCCTTCGACTAGCAAAATTGAGCAAGCATTGGACAATGGGGTGTGGCACCGCCCATGTAATTAAAAAAGATGATATCGAATAGCTTTGGAAATAAATGTCGCATAACAATAAAACTCAGAATGGAATTACTATTGGGTGATGTCCTTCTATGTACTAGAAAACTGAGAACGGACTTTGGTAAAGAGGGTATGGTTCCGTCCATACAAGCTAAATTTTTGATATAGAATATCTTTGAATCTAAATGTTGCACAACAATGTTACTCAGTATGGAGTTGCAATTTGGTGATATCCTTCTACTGTCAAACTGGGAGAGGCTTTGGGAAAGGGGGTGTGGCTCCGCCCATACAAGCCAAATTTTAGGTATTGAATATCTTTGGATCTAACTATTGCACAACAATGTTACTCAGTATGGAGTTGCAACTTGGTGATATCCTTTTACTGTAAAACTGGGACAGACTTTGGAAAAGGGGATGTGGCTCCGCCCATACAAGCCAAATTTTTGATATTGAATATCTTTGAATGAAAAAGTCACAGAATATTGAAAATCATAATGAATATACAAAAGGGTGGACAAAAGGGTGTGACTCCACCCAAACAAGCCATATTTTTTATATTAAATAGCTTTAGAACAAAACATCACATAAATAATTAAACTCAGTTCGGAGTTCCTAATAGCCTAGGTCTTTCCACTGGAAAACTGGCACGTGCATTGGAAAACAGGGTGTGGTGCGATTTTCGATACAGAATAGTTATGGACGTAAAAGTCACAGAACATTAAAACTCATACAGGAATTGCCACCTGAGAATGATGTCCTACTACTGGGAAACTGTAACGGGCAGTGGACCATGAGCGTGGTTTCAGACTAAGGGACACATTACAGTTTTGAATTTACTTATTATTTTTCAATATACTTGCCGGGTGTTGTAACGCGCACCGGGTATCGATAGTTTTGTTTATAAATGTCTGTAAACATTTTTATTTTTATTTCTATAATTTTTTCTTGTGCGCAGCAAATTTTAAAAAATAGCCAGAACGCGTTTATTTTTTTCACCAATGCTTTTCAAAACAAAAACAAAGTGAACTGTTCTACACTGAACGCTTTTATGTACTTTTTCAGAGCTACTTTGAACTGCGCTAGAAATGAACTAGTTCACTTTTTCAATTTATTTCAAAATAACTGCTGGGAAATTTCTACCTTACGAATTATCTAGAGCGCAGCGATTTATCAGTGACCTTCAATAAGGCCGTTCTATTGATGATCTTATGTCATTCCTCACTGAAATTTGGAACAACTGTGTTCACTTCTTCGGTGAGAACAGGTTTGTTTCTCTGGATATCTAAGGCATTTGACCGATTGTAGAATAAAGCTCTAAGCTGACTAAAGAAAAGTCAAAACTAATCGCATGTGGTGTTGGTAAAAACTTTACTCAATGGATGACGCGCTTTCTTAAAGTCAGATCGACTGTGGTCGACTAATAGAGTAGAGTTTAACGCTAGCCAGACCCAGTGCTGACTGTTAACTCAGAAGCGAGTGTAATTTCCCCTTAGCTCCACTCAATATGAACGGTGTAGATTTTGTGGATTCAAAAGCTCTTAAGCTCTTGGCGTTCTGGGCATATCGATTACATCCAATCTTCGTTGGAATGATCACATTTTCGATGTGTCGAAAGCAGCGGCCAAGTGCATAGGTGTTTTAAAACGGTGTAAGAAATACTTCACTCCAACTGATCTTAGCATGATCTATACCACATATTTTAGGCAGAAAATGGAGTACAATTCGCATATTTGTGCAGGGGCGTCAAGATCTTATGTGAAGCTACTGGATTGAATTTAACGACATACGACATGCGATATAGCTGATAGGAGATGGAAACATTTCATCGTCTATCAACTCTTTTGGGCATTGAGGCAATGTTGGTTGCCTGAAGTAGTGCCAAGGTAGATGTTCAAGGGAGATACATGACCTTACGCCGTCAGCTCGTCTGTTTCCCAGGTCCACTCTGGCAGCTCACCAGGCCGATCCCATCCCTATACCATTGCCTTGATACCCACTTGAACCTCGCATTACCGAGATAATTCATTCTTCAATCGAACAGTTAAATTGGGGATCAATCATCCTGCGAGCGTGTGCCCCATCAGTTTCCGCTGTGTGAAATTAAAACAAACTTTCACCGGCACTACTCCATCTTTCCACTTTTCTACTATCATCCTTCTTCCGAATCAACACAATGCTTAAACATTTATAGAGGTCATCCCCTGAGCATTGGTTTATTGTAAAAAATAAAAACAAGTCACTTATTCCAATTTTGTTAAAATTCTTCAATGGTTTTTGGTTGGTTGTAGTAGAAGCTGAACTTAATTTTTATTGCATTAAACATTTTAAGGATGTTTAAATA
The DNA here is from genome assembly GCA_943735915.1 of Pherbina coryleti. NCBI lineage: Eukaryota > Metazoa > Arthropoda > Insecta > Diptera > Sciomyzidae > Pherbina > Pherbina coryleti. The sequence goes on along the minus strand of OX030949.1, from coordinate 95,090,790 downwards.
TCTTTTAGGCCGATGAAAAAATAAGGTTTAAACTTTAAACTTTAAACTTTAAACTTTAAACTTTAAACTTTAAACTTTAAACTTTAAACTTTAAAGTTATGTACTTCTATACATACAAATATACGTACAAATAAGGAAAATTATTGCAAAATAATTTATTAAAAGCAGCTTTAAATCAACGAACTCATAACAAATTTTCGGTTAAGCATTTCTTTTACAAGCACTATTCATATTTATGAAACACCTAATCCACAAAACCTCAATATTAAGCATTTATAAGAAAAAAAAAACATACCAAGCCTATTTCAAGCGGAATACAAAGGAGTATCTGTGCATTATGTGTGATTCACATAAAAAAGATTTCTTAAAGAGAAAAATTACACTCCACACTACTAAAGATAATATGTATGAGGCAACAAAAGACGTTTTCCACTTGAAAAAATAACCGACTCAAATTTTATAATATTGTATAAAAATGCCGGTTGGATGGGGTTGGGATGTGCGAACAATTCATATTAAGCCCAAGTATAAAGCCTGACACAAACTCAAGCGTATCATCATCATCCACACAATCACGTCCAATTTTCTTGCTTGGTGTCTTCGATGGTGTGTGTGTGTGTGTGTGTATGTGTATCCTTTTCAGCATCAGCATCAGCACAAAATGTGGGCGTTGAAAATGGAGCGCCCACCATAATCACGCTTAGATCAAATATCCGGCCTATTTCGCAATAACATTTCATAAAATGTGCCAGCTGTGTGAGACGAGATTGTCGCGGCAGGATACAAAAGAATATGTATGTGCACACAAACACCAACACACACACAAACACGACACACACTCACAATCTATACAGTAAATGCTCCCCACAATGGGACTTTTTTGGCAGACTATTTTTGGGGACTGCCAAAAGGTACATAAGAACACATGGCTATAATGATGCCTACATGATTATGTGTGTGCATCCGTGTGTGTTGTTATATAAAATAAACTTCTGTGGATAAAAATTATCTTGCTTATGTGATAACATAGAAACACGATAAGCTTACGAAACGTCGCGACGTAAGATGTATTTTTTAATCACCAGTTAAAAGTTTAAGCTTTCGAGCGAGAGAGTTATCATAATTTGAGTTTAAGAGGTAGAGGTTGTGGAAAATCGCTTTTTTTAGTATTTCTGATTTATTAATCGACTTAAAACCGATTGTAAAATGCCATAAAACCGATAAAATTTACCAAAGCGTCTTTATTTTCGTAACAAAATTGTCTTCGACTTTTAAGCAAAGAAAAAAAATTGTAATCTATAAATTACAAATAAATAAAATATTAATATGAATTTAAAAAAAATGGCTCAAAATTGATTTTTTTTCTTCACAGGCCAATAACTCAAAATATACTACCTCAATTGTCCCTTTCAATTGACATCAACTTTGTAAAATTCAAATTCATAGTTCTGGAAATTCTTTGCAAAAATTGGCAAAAGAGCTCAAAAACTGGATTGTTTGCTGATATCTCAAAAACACTTCTTAAGAAAAAGAAATTTATATCATTTTCGTGATCATCGACTCCAAATTAGTCTGAAAAACGTTCTTACAGTTAAATACATACCAGTGATCTGCAACGGGTAGCTTTTTTGTGACTCTAAGTATATCCGAAAAAAATAAATACAAAAATCTACTCAACCCATATCGCACGCAACCCGACTCATACTCACTTATACGAAGCTGCAATGCGGCGGCTCAAATGAATATGAGTATCCTAAATCACGAGTCGGATCGGGTAAAGTTCGGGTTTTTCGGTTCATTAATACTTATGGTTGTTGTCGTGTTGTTGATACTTATTCTACTTACCCAAACACTCGGGTTCGACGCAAATACTCAAATCACTCGGGTCATTCTGCCACTGATATAAAGCAGAGCGCAGTAGAGTGTAGCAGTGAGAATGAATGAGTTTTTTGTATTTGCTTTGTGCTTCTTTTTCCTTAGCACTAAGTTAGAAACAGAAAAACACGTGTTCGTCTTGTGTTGTTTTTTCTTTTTGTTTATGCAGTGCTATGTGTTTTTTTTTTTGTTTTTATCTAACGAAATCATTAACAATTAAACACTAACACTAACAACGAAATAAAACATCAACAACAAATTTGCAGCATACAACTCAAACAAAATATGCGAGTGTTAGCTTTTACTTATTGTCGCTTAGAGACGTTGGCAGAGAAAAAGCAGTACTCAGAGTACACTCAAAATATACCCGAAAATACTCGGATATAGCGCCTTTTCAAGACTCGAACTCGACGCACTCATTGAATACGAGTCTGAGTGCTTCGGGTCACGCCGCGCTCGGTTGTAAGTATGTACTCATACCCGAAAATATACTAATGAGTGGAATGAGTATAAGTATTGTACATATTTTATTGAGTACGGATAGGGTAGAGAACAACAAGTAACTCGAGTATGATTCGAGTATCCGATTTCTACCGGATACTCATTGCAGTTCTCTGATACATACATGTAAAAAACACAAATTCTATAAGCAAGTGCAATTGTTGTTCTCCAAAATATTAATGTTTACAATAAATTAATATGTGGGAGCTCGCATTATCTTGATGAAGAATATTTCTTCAGCGCTTTCCTTTGTTTTCCTTATTTTACGCTTTAAATGTATCAAGAGGCACCATGGCCACATGACCAGTATTTTGGAAGAAATAAACGACCATTTGCTTCTTAGCGCTTCGAGCTCGAACAAGTTTTGTAGGATTTGGTTTATCTTCAAAGACCCATACAGTCGATTGCTGTTTACTTTCAGGCTCATACGTACACGCATAAAATTTTTCGTTTACCGCAACTGAAAAATTCACCAACTACACTTCGTTCGCGAGATGTATTTGCTGCAAACGAACATTCAGTTGTCATCAACTTCAAAATATATCGTATATAATATATACCGCAAGCATTTCGGTCATAATTATTTATTATATTAATTATCTTTCTCCCTAAGTCAGTTCGTCTTCTTATGGATTGCATTCAATACACCTCGATGCTATCATTGTAAGAATTTCTCCAAAAAGTAACTCTGAATTATAAGCGTTGTGTTTATATAACGAAGGGAAAAGCAAACGAAGTTTTCCGTAGGGAACAACAAATTTATCAATTGTTGCAATTTAGAAATCTATTGATCTACTGACTATTATTATGACAACTATTGAAACGTTTGCAAATAACGATTTCAATCACGACAAACGAAGTTCGTTTGCGGCAAACTAGCGATACACGTTGAGCATTTTTTGCACCAATCGACCAAAAGCTTTTTTTGAGCAATTTTTAAATTATAATATGTGAAATCCAACGTGAACATATCTTTTTAACAACTATTTTTTCATGTAAAATTATATGTATGCTGTTGGAAGCTATGCCCAGGGATGCTTTAAACTCACTTGAACGTTATGGGGTTTTTAATGATGCCTTCCTCACCAAAAGTCGAATTGATGCACTCTTGTTGAAATAATTCACATCGAAATTTGTAAAAAATAATCGCATTAAAATGTTCACGTGTTAATACCATTTTTTTACTGAAATACAATTTTACATTTTTAAACAACACAATAAGCGCTTGCACACCAAAATTTCGTAAATTCCTATCAGAACTGTAAAATTGTCATTTTCACTTTTTATTTTCTTGTATAAATTTACAAAAGCTGAAATCCTTTTTTGCAGCATTCAGAGTGTGAACTCTTTAAGCTTAAGCCTTAAGGCTGATTAAAATTGTTTTCAAGACATGAATTGCAAAACGTAAAGAATTCACACTAAATTGAAATTTTAATGAATGCAGCCGCCGATGGCTGCAGCCTCAAAGATTTAAAATGGCAATGTCCATTCAGTAGCAATCTGCAAGAATGATAGAAAAACAGATTACGCATTGCGCAGCTCCGCTATATTGTTTACTTTTCATTTTGACATTTCTAGCTACGAACAAAGTATTTTTTACGATCATGACGTCACGCTAGACCAAGTTTGTTTCTTGAATCTTTTGTCAGTGCAAGTTGGATTGGAAACTTGTACTGTTAAAAACTTGCATGCGCAGCACTCGTACATAATTCTTTGTTCATATTTTAATATAAAACGGAGGAAAAACTTGTTTACTCTATTATATTCACAATTTTATGAAACTTTGTTTCATATTTGTTCACATTCTGAACAAGACTTGACAGAAAGCCATATCGTAAGCTCATATCATAAGTCTATCATGACGTAGATGCGCAGATCGTTGAAAATTATTTTTACGATGTGCGCAATCTATTTTTCTGTCATTCTTGAAATAATTCGTGAAGTAACAGGCTGCTACAACAACAAACCACCATCAGTAGTTTTCTGTAATTTCTCCAGGCATACAACCTTGTGCCTTTTCCTTCATAGCGGTGTTTTTCAACGTTTTGTTATAATGTTCGAAATAACATAAATAAATCAAAACAACTGAGGATTTCCTCTGTGAACTTCTGCTGTAGATTACAAAAACATCAAATACTCGTAATTAATTATTAATAAAATAGTTCTGAAATCATCTAAAATAAGGTTAAACAAAAAATAGTTTAAGTATAAAAAAAATAACTTATAGTTAAAATATTTTTTTTTACCTTAACAGGAATTCTCTTAACTTTAACTTTTATTGGCTTCCTGAGAAGTCTGCGTTTTGCTGCTTTTTATTCTTGAACAGAACGGATACAGACCAAAAATGAGCTAAAACAAGCTGCTATAAAAATTATTTCCGACCGAATATTATTGTGAACACATAAATTATGCGCGCCAGCCATTATGTTGTTGGCTTATTTAGAGGCACGTTGTAGTAAATGTGCAAAAATAGAGCTAATGCCAAATTGACATTAATGCTTATATAAAATATTTCGCATGCTAAGCTATTATGCTATGTACACTGCGCAGATACGAACATACACATGAATATGAATTAGGTGACCATCTCTTTTTAACCGACTTCAAAAAGGAGGAGGTTCTCAAGTTGGTTGGTTTGTCCGTTTTTTTTTTTAAATGTATGTACATCAATAACTCCTAAAGCACTTGGCCGATTTCCGTAATTTGTCAACAGATAGATACCGTGACCGTGGAGGTCCTTTTTTAAAAAAATGGGCGATATTTAACAAAGGGGCGTATCAATATTAGAAAAACACTATTTCAGTTAATATTGACACTTGGGTACTGAAATTTACAGAAAAAATACTGGGGTAGGCATAATTATTACAAATTACGGTCAATAAAGTGGGAGTTATTTAACAAAGGGGTGTGGTCGTATTAGAAAAACTCTGTATCTCGAATAGTATTAACATCATGGTACTGAAATTTAGTACATGGGAAGGCAGAGTTATTACAAATTATATTCAATAAAGTGGGCGTTATTTGACAAAGGGGTGTGGCGATATTAGAAACACACTATAAAACGAATAATATTGACACTAGGGTACTGAAATCTAGTACATGGGTACTGAAATGTAGTACATGGGTAGGCACAGTTACTAAAAACTACGGTCAAGGAAGTGGGCGTTATTCACCAAGGGGGTGTGGCAATGTAAGAAAAATACCATATCTCAGTTAGTATTGACACTAAGGTACTAATATTTCGTATGCAGGTAGGTGGGTAGGTACAATCATTACAAAAGTGAGCGGGATTGTACATAGGGTGTGGCACTTTAAGGAAAGTGCTATATATCGGCTAATATCGATACTTGTGAACTGAAATTTCGCACAGGTAGAATCATTATAAAGTACGGTAAATAAAGTGGGCGGGATTAGAGAAAGGGCACTTTAATAAAAATTGTAAAGAGACAGAAATGGAAAGTACCCAACAAACTTTCAAGAATTAATAAAATAAATTTTTTATGAACAAAGTTTCAAGTTTGTAATTTTCCTCAAGAATACTATTACATAAAATTTTTCATATTCTCTAAAAAGGAAGAAATAAAAACTTAAAGCTTCGGCGCTAATCTTTGACACACAATCATGATATTTTACCATCCCTGCACTATTTTAAACGTTTTTATTTGATGCTATGCTGCCTTGGTGACACTGTAGTAATTTTAAATCTTATTTTTTATACTTAATTTTAAATCTTTAAAAGAAATTTTAAAAGCTTTGCACACATAAACATCCTGACTATACTGGTTTGGGTGAGCTTGTAAAGCTCATATTGAATATGATATAGTGTGTAACAGCTGCACAAATAATGCATGGAACACATTGGCTACATTCAGCGTACTCAACAATTGCCAACTGAAAGAAAAAAATCGCTTAAAAAGCTTTTATATTCATAAAGTTAGTAATATTTGTATGATTATAAAACAAATTACAAAAAATTAAATTAAAAAGTTTTCGACTTAGTAAGATAAGCGCCGACTGCAAAGCTTTTATGTTCATAAAGCAATTAACCCATTAATGACAACGTATGATATATCATACGCGATGAAATTTTTTTACAAATTTTTCGAAAATTCCTCAAAAATCCACCGACAATGTAAAACTTTTGAGTTGGACAGTGTGAGAAAGCTAAAAGTATGTTTTTTCAAAAAAGCACCGAAGTTGACGCCAAAAACTCTTGTTTACATTTTCGCACCAGTTTTGTTCAGAATGATGAGCCCATCGAGTTCTGGTGGTGAGCATTAATGGGTTAATAACACATGGTCTTTTGCATAGCGCCACAGAAAAAAATCGAATGGATTTAAATCGCATGTTGATGGTGTCCAAATGACGTCGCCAAATCCTTAAATTACGCGTCTTAAAACTTCTTGCGTAATACTCGCGTAATCTTCACTACTTAACATTTTTCATTACTTTCGACAATTTTAACCCAGTCGTTTGATGCTTTAACGATGCCTTTTCGTAAATGTTTGACAATAAACTAAAAAAATGACAACTGCAATGACAGATATGTTTGACATAACAGGAATGTCAACACTAGGGTTTTGAAACCACGAATTGGATAGGCCTGTATTTCGGTGCGTCCAATATTTCGATAATTATTTTCTAGAATTTTAGCTTTTTGAGTATATCAAGAGCTTTTCTTGGGTGCACGATATAAGACTTAAAATTTTGCTACTATCTCGGCCTTTTCAGGACAGGTGGTCACCTTATATATAAAGACTGAAATACTGCATATACTCGTATTTATGTGAATGAGTTAGCTTGTTGGCTTAGCTCGTTTGTGCTTGTATTTGTATTTGGCTAATAGCATTTAACTAGTTCAATTCTGCACACAATGGCATGCATTTGGCTTAAAACTGACGACTGCAGGCATGTCTGTAAATAAATTGGTTTTCTCGTTAGTTGGTTGGTCGACTAACTGGCCGTTTAGAGCAACTTATATATTGACCAACATAGAGTTGTTAACAATCTGCTTTGCGCCACTCCAGTCGACACTCTAGCAGGCAGGCTGGCAGACAAGCCGCGCCTGCTGACCATAAAAAGGGTGCATTGCACGATGCTAGCGGACATTCAATGGCTGCCGTTTGCATATCTGTCTGTCCGACAATCTTCGACTGTCTATCCTTCTGTCCGCTCAATAGTTGGTGCGTTCATTTGGCGCGAATTTGAAATTCATACCTATAACATACCAGTACGAGGATAATTTGAGAAGTAAGTGACTTTTGGAATAAAAGGTATTTTTTTTCGGCAATAAACCGTCTTATTTTTCAATATACTTCCGTTTTAGATCGATACATTTCGTTCAACATTTTTAAATTTTTTTATTCCTTCCAAATAATTTGATAGGTTTTATCAAGGTCCTCAAAAAAAAAGCGTTTGTTGCAGTGACTTCTTTTTTATTCGACCCAAATTTCTTATCGCTGAACTGTGTTTTCTAGTTTGGAAATGGGAAATGGTCGCAGGGGGCTAAATTTGAAGAATATGGTGGATGGGGTAGCAGTCCGTAGCCCAATTTATGGATTTTTGCCATGGCGACTACAGACTTGTGAGACGTTATGGTGGAAGAGCACTTTTTTCTTCGTTAAATGTGGTAATTTTTGCTTCAGTGTCAAGTATGTGCAAAGTTGAGAATAATATTCGCCTGTGATAATTTTGCCCCTTCAAGGTAATTCATGTAAACGACGATATGAATGACTTTGCTGGCAGACATATTCACCTTGACCTTCTTTGATGCACGTTTACCCGGTTAAGTCTACTGCTTGGACTGTTTCTTGGTTTCTTGTGTGGCTTGATGCAGGCCCGTAGCCAGGATTTACCTAAGGGGGGGGTTTGGATTAAAAAAAAATATCGATAGTTTTTGATATCGATAAATGAAAAGGTATTTTTTATATAATTACCAGAAAGATGGGAAAAATCAGTGGCTATAAATGGACAATACTTTGAAAAATGAATTTGTAACAAATTTTTCACAATAAAGCGACAAACTTGAAAAAAAAACAATTTAAATCTTTTTTTTCACCAAATACATAAAACAAAAATTAATTTACATTATATTTATACTAGTGGACCCGGCAAACTTCGTCCCGCCCTAAATTCGAGCAATCACGATTTCACCCGAAATTAATTTTTTATCGAACATTCATGATCGATAACAAATGGTGCCAATCGAATTTCAATTATTGATTGAATGAAACACTCCAATATCCCATATTAACACGGAATGTAATAGGCTGCTATTATTCGAATTCAAAAGATTGTGCTGTCATATCATTTTATTGCGAATTCTATTAGAAAATTTTTTAGTACATTTCAATTTGAATAAAAATAGTCAGCTCAACTGTTAGTTTTGAAGCCATGAGGTGGTCCAAGGATCGATTCTCACAATGGGCAAATAAATAATTTTTTTTTAAAGTTTTTTTTTATTTATTTTTGACAGCTTTTGTGATTTTTGGAGTAAAACATGAATACGTTGGAGCTTTCTTCACATATGGTTTATTAAGTGCTTAAATTGAATTTATCAACGAAAAGAAATTGGATGAAATATATTAAAAAAAAACGGAGTTATTTTCATCGAAAGTAATAAATACGAATTTCTGAAAGTTTTTTGTTATTCTAAGGAAACGATGTTATTAGAAAAAGACGCTGTACTAAAATTTTGTGCAATTTTGAAGATATGTGAAAGTTTTTTGACAGAATTTTCTTTTAATTATTTAGACGCACAGTTCGCTAATAAAAGTACGCTAGTAGGATAATTTACGTTTCTTGTAAAGGGGCAAAAGAAGGGGCGTGGTAACAACCAAGTATGCCATAACCTAATCTAGGATTCAAGTAATGTGTGTGCCGAATTAGAGTTAAATCCGCCCAGCCGTTAAGATTTGTTGGCTATTTAAATTTGTCTGATGTGGCAATTCCCATACAAAATTACCAATTTCAATTTTTTCGATTTTTCCGCTGTTTCTTGAAGTTTTTGTAATTTTTTTCTTTCTAAACCACACCTGTATTAAGACAAACAATACAAAAAAGGAATTATTAAAATCGCCCCAGCCGTTTCTGAGCCTTAGCAAGACTAACGCACACGCATTTGATTTTTATATATATAGATCTAGTCTTTTTATTTTTTTTTTGTTAATTCTAATAACACAGCGTCCGCTGTGACACTGCAATCACTATGTATGCTTAAGGATGCACACCCATTTAACATAAAAAACGTGTGTTCTATAATTTCAAAACTGTCGTTTGTTGAGCTCAATGTGTTTCGGCTATATCTTGCTTATCGTTGCACTGTCATTTTGGAATACAGAAAGACGCTAAAAAAATAAAAGTTTCAAGATAAACTTCTTAAATGACGATAATTAAGAATCTTATATTATTTATTAAATAATTTACTTGCACACTTATATCGGTTTAAAATTCTATATAAAAATAACCACGATTAGAATAACGACATTTTCTTGTATTTCCTGACTTTTGTAAAGGCAACAATGAAAAGGTTAGAAAATTTTATTTAAAAAGTTTTTATTATCATTCGGTAAAATTACCAAGAGGTTGTGATCCTGCACTTCCAAAACCAGTGCAAAACTTGCAATAAGCTGCATTTTCCAATTTGGAGTAAACCAACCAATGCCAACGGTTCAACCAAGAATGCTTAAATCGGAGTTTGCGAGAACCACTGGCAAGAAAATTAAAATTTGGGGAGGCATATAAATGCTTTGAAAACTTTCAAAGCGGTTCGAATCGGAAATATTGCTCATCAACTTGGGAATATCGTTATTTGAACATTGACATACTCTCGAAGTCGAAGGCAATTCTGATGAATCAAATGATATTTCTGGATCAATTTCAAGAATCATACACACAAACTTATGGCATCATTTTATAAATCACCGTGATGAAACGCAACGCTAACGCGGCGCATCACTTGGATTAAAAATTTGCATTTTATTAATCACTACGTTATTGCGTTAGCTATGTTACGTTACCACGGTGAACTGTCAGTCAACAACAGTTTAGGGTTGTCACATGTAAAATAAAACTAGCATCATTATTGCAAATATTTGAAATACTTAAGATTCACCAGATTCTGACTTGTTGGCAACCATATCAGCTGTTCTTTTCAGCTATCATTAAATTGAAATTGCAATATAAACGCCAAACACTGGCGTACACATTTGCTACCTGCGGTTGTTTTTTTATTTCTTTTAGCAACATTTCGAACTGTTGGTTCGTTGTTGCTGTCTTTAACCTATATTCAAACGATATATGTAAACATTTAAGAATATATGAGTGAAACAAACAGTTATTACCCTTTCAATGCCAACTTATTCGTTCTAACGGCAGCTCAAGAGCAAGTGATGAAAGTGACAGTTCAAGTGAACGAATTTCAAGTGCAGCGTTTTAAAAAATGCGAACTTTGTACTGTTTTCACTACGCTATCGCGTTACTCAACGCTGAAGATCACGGCGTGCAGTGTTGCGTTTTATAAATTGCGAATTTCAACAACGCAGCGTGAAGTGATGTGCAGGGATTTATAAAATGATGCTATTAGAGTTATAAACATTAAAAGTAAAATATTAATACCACAACTTGTACTACCGCTGTCCACATAGCTGTCAACATTAAAGCTTTCTTCAACTGCAGGTTACAAAGGAAGTACTGAAGACTTTTCAGATTCCAAAGTTTTTTGAACGTTTTCTGCAATACAGATGAAATATAATATTATTCGGATTTCGTCGGTTCTGCATCAAGAAAAAGTTAAACCAATCAATGCAAATACGCTATAAACAAAAAAAAAAACACAGCTTTTAAACATTCAGAAATATTCGGCAACTTTTTAACACATTTACGCATTGATAAAGGAAAAAAATCATTTAAATCTAGCACTTACTTTCCACCGTTCTAGCCTTTTTTACTTCTGGTTTCTTCAGCCAATTATGTAGAATCATTTTTGTAGTTTTGGCACAGTAAAGTTAACAATAGAAACTCTTAAACTTATCTAACGAAACTCGATCAAAATTTCACCACTTTCACGTAACACCTGTTAACGGAATAAATTCTTAAATTGCTGGTGGTAGATAAAGTTCAATTGAATGTATCGAACTTTTTTCGATACTTAAGCATGTTGATGTTTTCGCTGTTGCTGTTTACACTTGCAGTTTGCACTCTAAGAGAAAAAAGACGCACGTGCAGCAAGTATGCGCAAATTGGCAAAGTTATATTAATGCTAAAATATTATTTTTTTATACTTTTTGGACCATAAGGGGGGGGGGGGGGGGTTTAACCCTAAAAACCCCCACCTTGTCTACGGGCCTGGCTTGATGTAACCATGTTTCGTTTAAAATTACGAAACGATGCAAAAACTCCTTCGAATTGCGGTTAAACATCGCCATGCACTATTTTGTAATGATCACACGGCTGCGTGTATGGTCGAGTGTGAGCAATTGCGGCACCCATCGCGCGGATAGCTTTTCATATCGAAATATTCATGTAAAATGTTATGTACCCGCTCAGTTGAGATGCCTATAGCCTTAGTCACCTCATGCACTTTTATTCTCCGATCGTCCAATATTATTCCATCGACTTTATCGACGATTTATGTAATCACTACCTCTATTGGACGACCTGAACACTCAGCGTCACTGGTGCTGGTACGACCACAGCGGATTTCAGTAAACAACTTCTTAACCATAGAATTTATCAAGGCTTTCCTTGGTTTCGTTGATGGTTTGTTTCGAAAAAGCTATTGCTTGATGACTACACGAAACCAATTTTTTTCCAATTTCGTTAGAATTCAAGAGGTTGTCGGCTTTCAATGATTGTCAAATACAAATTAAATGACGCATTTTGCTCAAAATTTGACAGTTGTCTATTGACAGATGTTCGTTGACAACACCAGTGTTGCATTTAAAGTTACTAAGAGAGAAAATCTAGAAGTCACTGACCTTCTTAAATTAACCTCTTAAATCCGCATTCAATGTTGGTGTCACACCATTCTACAGCGGTTCTTTGATTTCTTTATATATACACCGAGAAAAAAAAAATAGTAAAATCAAAAGTTTTGAATTTCCATACAAATTCTTTAACGCAAGCCCGGCTTGGGTGATTTTACTATTTATTTTTTCTTGGTGTACCTACATTTTCATTTTTACATTACAATATTTAATTTAATATTTTATGCTTTTATTGCCAATTGCCAGCATTTATTACTCTGCTTTTATACATTCTATTCTATTGATATATTTGTATGTGTTGCATGTTGGTTGATGTCTGTGTTAGTAATTTTTTATGATTTTCATGCACATTTTGTCCCGAAGTGGCAAAATCCTTGCTACTAAAGCTTTGCATTCATTTTTTTGTTTTGTGTTTTATTCTGTTTTTTGCCTCGTCCCTTTGTATTTTTTTTTTTTTTTTTTTTTTTGGTTTTGTTTCTTGTCGTTGTCTATCCTGTCACAATTGTCAATATTAAAATTTTTATATTGCATAAAAAACATTTGTTGTTATTTATTTATGTGTTGTTGTTGTTGTTTTATATATTGTATCTCTGTTGTCAATTATTTTAAATTGAATCCTTTTGTTGTGGCTGTGGCTGTTGTGTTCGTTCATTCGTTCGTTAGTTGTTTCATATCCGTCCGTCTGGGTGTCTGTTCTGCAGTCTGACACAGTATTCATCAAAAGTTTGCTTTTCTCCATGTCCGGCTGTTGGTAATTTTTATCATTTTATGCAGCACAATAATTGGATTGCACAGACGGACAGATTGTCTCTGTGTTATTAATATTAAATATTTACATTTAAATAATATAATATTTTAAATGTTTCAGTTAAGCTTTCCGAATGTGCGCAAGTTTATTTTTATTGGAAACTTATAAATCAAATATAATTTATAAAAAATTTAAATTAATCTACTATGGCATAATTTTTTAAACAACTGTTTAGTTTTAACTTTATAATATTTAAAATATAACTATGAACAACCAATAAGTATAAAAGATTGCTTGTTTAACAAAATGTTAAAAGCAAAGAGTTATAAATGCTCTAAAGTTTAGGATGGGTCATTTAAGACTTTAGATATTACGAATATTGAATAGTACTAGTATCGCCTGTGGTCGAAATTCGACCATATCAAAAGTAAAAAAGAAGTTGTCTGTACCGTGGACCCATCCGTGGATTTTGACAGTGTATCTTTGCAATTATGCTTGTTCTTATTCTCGTCCCTATCCTTTCATTAATTCCCAAACTTGTCCTTTATTCTTATACTTATTCCTATTAATTGAAGAGTCGACGCGGATGACGTTGTAAGCGACATATTAGTCAAAAATAGTTTTTTTTTGCATACTAACGTTAAAAATGCTGTAGTCTATTATAAGAGCACATAGTTTCTCAAATTCCATAAATTTTTGGATATTGACATCGAAATCAAATGGCTCTAAGTCCGCCATTAAAAACTTTTTTCAATTCCTGAAAACCTATAATTTTGTCGCTTACAACGTTATTCGCGTCGACTCTTCAATTAATAAGAATAAGTATAAGAATAAAGACAAGTTTGGGAATAAATGAAAGGATAGGGACAAGAATAAGAACAAGGATAAGGACAAAGATACACTGTCAAAATCGACGGATGGGTTCACGATACAGACAACTTCTTTTTAGCTTTTGATATGGTGGAATTTCGACCTACTTTCCTACTTCCTTTTTAAACTCTTCTTTTAATCCATATCCAAATTCCTGACCTTAACCTTGTTCGAATCCTTTCCTAATCCTTGTCCAACTTTATTTCTAAATCATTATTCTAAATTTTGTCGTAAGTGTGATCAAATCCTTGTTCTATTCCTTGTCCTATTTCTTGACCCTTATACTTTTCCCAATCTTGTTCCAAATATTGTTTTAGGTATGTCTTAATTTGTGTCCTTACCATTGTTCCAGTCCTTGTCGAATTCCTCTTCTCAATTCTTCTCTGAATTCTCGTCCTTATCCTTGTCCAATTCTGTCCAAATTTTTTCCTACTCCTTATCTTTTTCAGGTCCTAATCTCTGCTCTTATCACTTGTAGAATAATTGCCCTAATGCCTAACCAAATTTTTGTCGTATACTTGTCCCTATTTTAATTTTAATTTAATTTTTTTTATAAATAAATAAAGGTTACTACAAAGGGTTCCGTAAGTGAGGCCTCGTACGCCATTAATTTATTTATTTTTTTTTTCTATCATTTGACCGAAAACCTGAGCTTTACTGTCATTGTATAAAATTTACCGTAGCGCCACTAGGGAGTAATAATTCCATGCAACATTTTTTTATTATTGCAAAATTTTTACCAAATCTTTCGTTAATTTTTTTATTTAAAAAAAACTTTGCAAAAAATCACTGCAGTACACGGAAAATCACCATTTATTCAGAACTTTAAAAAATTATTATCATTCCAAATATAATGCACATTTTTTCAAATAAAAACACTCCAATTGCATGTTTCTATTAGTTGCAGCAATTTTCGTTTGGTAAAATAATGTGGAATGTTCTTTATGTAAACAAAGAGAGAGAGAGAGATAGAGAGAGAGAAGGAAAGAGAGAACAGCAACAGTATTTGCTTGCAACACTTTTTTGCATAATTTTTTTTTTTGTAATTTCTATCAGAGAGACTCAAACTACAGCCATGAGAGCGAGAGTGCATACAATTCTTTTAAACTGCAATAATCACATAATATATTTAATTTTTTTATTTTTTATTTTTTGGCACGTCCTGTGGCTCATTACCTTTCGAATGATATAAGAATAATGCTCTTTTTTGTATTGTACATACTAAATAAGTGAACCACAAGATTATTGTTTGCATATTAATATATAGATAAAACTTTAGAAAGTATTGAAAAACACTACAAAAGGGGTGTTATTTACTTTTTCGAAAGAAACGAATTGGCCATTTTAGCCGACCACCACCGGGCACCGAATCGAATATTTTTTTCGCTGGAGCGTCGTTTTCCATTCGCTCAACATGACCTAGCCAGTGGAGACGCTCGATTTTAATGCGCTTAACTATGTCGATGTCAGCGTACAGCTCATACAGCTCGTGGTTCCATCGAATTCGGTACTCGCCATTGACGCAGATTGGACCGAAGATTTTACAAAGGATCTTTCTCTCGAAGGCTCCCAAAGTCTTTTCATCAGAAGTGCTCAACGTGCAGGTTTGTGCTGCATATAATAGGACGGGCGTGATTAGTGACTTATAGAGCGTGAGTTTTGTTCGTCGAGAGAGGGCTCTGCTTCTCAATTGCCTACTCAGCCCAAAGTAACACCTATTGGCAAGAGTTATCCTTCGTTTTATCTCAATACTGACATCGTTGAAAGAGTTAATGCTGGATCCCAGGTAGACGAAGTCCTAAAAAACCTCGAAGGAGATGTTGTCAACAGTGACGTGGTTTTCAAGACGCTGGGAATGTTTATTTGTTGACACTAGGTATTTCATCTTATCTGCGTTCACTGCAAAACCCATTCGACTCGACTCTTTCGCTAACAATGCTGCACTAACTTCGCGCGTATTATGGCCAATGATATCGATATCATCAGCATACGTCAGCAGCATAATACTTTTGTAGAATATCGTGCCACTGCGTCTCAAATCAGCAGCTCGGATGATCTTCTCCATCATTAGGTTGAAAAAGTCGCACGATAAGGAATCACCTTGTCTGAAACCTCGTTTGGTATCGAATGAAGGAGTAAGATCCTTCCCGATCTTAGCTGTGCTGCTGGTATTGCTCAGTGTAATTCTGCAAAGACGGATGAGCTTTGCAATACTACCAAATTCAGACATGGTGGAATATAGATGATTCCTTATTGGACTGTCGAAGGCGTCTTTATAATCGTCAAAAAGATGGTGTGTGTCGATCTGTTTTTCTAGGGTCTTCTCCAAGATTTGTCGTAGCGTAAATATCTGGTCTATGGTGGATTTCCCAGGTTTGAAACCACACTAATAAGGTCCAATCAGGTGGTCTACGATGGGCGTCAGTCTTTCACATAATACGCTCGACAGGACCTTATATGCGATATTAAGACGGCTTATCCCACGGTAGTTGGCGCAAATGGTGGGATCGCCTTTCTTGTGGATTGGGCAGAGCACACTGAGGTTCCAATCGTTTGGAATGCATTCTTCCGACCATATTCTGCATAGAAGCTCATGAATGCATTTAAATACAGCTTCGCCTCTATTCTTGAAGAGCTCAGCAGGTAAGCCATTGGCTCCTGCGGCTTTGTTGTTTTTAAGCCGAGCTATAGCTTTCAAGACTTCACTATGGTCGGGAAGCGGAACTTCAACGCTGTCGTCCACAATTGGGGTTCCCGGGATATCATCTCTATTGGTGGGATTGTTGTCATCGTCACCATTGAGAAGCCTAGAGTAGTGTTCCCTCCACATCATCAATGTACTCTGGATATCTGTCACTAGATTCCCAACTTGCACTTAAAAATAAATATTAAGTTCGAAAATGAGCCAAATTCGATGAAAGACACATCCACCTTCCTGTTGAATGTGTTTTCAATAAAACACATGGTTAACCATTAGTTTAGTTCATTCGGAGGGTATGTGACTTTTTACTTCAGGGTCGACAGGAAAAAGAGAACGAACTTAAAAGGCTCATTTGATTTTGCTAGTGGTGTTTTTAAACTAGTTATATAAATGAAGATGTGTTTGTTGGACACATTTTAGAACACGACACTTCCATATAATAGTTTATCGCTTACGCGACACAAAGCGTTTTATCTCAAAGGTAACTTCTTAAAATTTCGCAAAAATCAATCGTACTTACTCTGAGTTTAAAATTTCGCAAAATCCAAGGACAAATCGAGTCAACTCGCGTATAAATTTGAGTCATAAAAAAAAAATTGACTGTCGTGGACACACACGTAGGTTTTGGCGTGACACTGTTTCTTTATCATATTTCTTATTCTTGTCGCTAACCTTTCCTTTGTTCCGAAACTTATACTCATCCTTCCGTTATTTTTTATTTTTCCTAATAATTTTCCTACTTCATGTCCAAACTGTTGTTTTAATCCATGTCCGAATCCTTTATTAGTTTGTAATTGTGTGTTTTAGTTATGTCTAAATCTTTGTAATTGTTGTTGTTGCTGTTGTTCTTCTTCTTCTTGAGAACATGCACATAAGCCGTATGGAGTCGGCATAAAACTAGTAGGTCCAGTTCTCGATCAATTGTGTACAAACATATAATAACACGCACAACACAATTTAATCATAAGAAGTTTGATTAAAGTCCTTTCAGGTGTTTAAATGGCCTGTTTATTTTACATATATATATATATAAAGGGTGTTTTTTTTAGAGGTATAGAGCTTCGAATTGAAATAAAACACAAGAAAATCGTTTTAATGTCCATCAATTTGGCTTTATTGGAAGGATAATTTTATGCCATTAATGTTTAAATATGATTTCGGGCATGTGGCCGCCGCGGCTGGCTCAAATAAAGCCAATTCTACAGGTCCAATTTTCAACCACTTTTTCGAGCATATGGGGCCGTATGTCGGCAATAACGCCACGAATGTTGGCCTTCAAGTCCCCTAACGTTTCTGGTTTGTTGGCGTAGACGAGCAACTTCACATATCCCCAAAGAAAATAATCCAATGGTGTCAAATCACACGATCTTGGTGGCCAATTGACAGGTCCATTCCGCGAAATTATGCGCTCATCGAATGTTTCCTTCAATAAATCGATTGTGACGTGCGCTGTGTGGCATGTAGCGCCGTCTTGTTGGAACCACAACTCATCCACATTCATGCCATCCAATTCGGGAACAAAATAGTCGGTTATCATGGCTCTATACCGGTCTCCATTAACGGTTACTGACTCTCCAGCATTATTTCGGAAGAAGCATGGCCCAATGACTCCACCAGCCCATAGAGCACACCAAACAGTCAGTTTTTGTGGATGTAACGGCGTCTCAAGGATCTCATGTGGATTCTCTTCACTCCAAATGCGGCAATTTTGCTTGTTGACGTAACCATTCAACCAAAAATGAGCCTCATCACTGAACAAAATTTTGCGATGAAAATCAGCATCGAGATCAATCTCATTTCCAAAATCACGATGCATTGCATGGTCTCGCGGCTTTAATTCTTGCACAAGCTGGATCTTGTAAGGTCGCAAGCCAAGATCTTTGCGCAAAATCTTCCATAAAGTTGATGGACAAAGCTCCAATTGCTGTGCACGGTGGCGAATCGATTCATTCGGGTCCTCTTCAACATTTTGCTCTACAGCGGCAATTGTTTCTTCGGTGCGCACTGTTCGACGTCTCTGCGGATGCGTATTATCACATTGAGTAAACGTAGTGCGAAAACGACCCATGATTAACCGAATTAATTGCTCTGATAGACGATTATGTCGACCATAAAATGGACGGAGCTTGCGGTAAACTTCGCGAACTGAACCATTATTTTCGAAATAAATTTGCACGATTTGCAAGCGATGTTCTTTTGTCAACCTGTTCATGATGAAATGGCAAACCAAACTGAACATAAATGACATTAAAATTGCCAGATTTGACCACAAAATGCCAGTTTTATCTCTATTCGAAAAACAAACCCCTAAAAAAAACACCCTTTATATATTTTTTTATTGTGAAGTAAGCAACAAAATAGTTTTGCATATAGGAATTTCCACCTCTTCCTACGCCTGAATGTATTCCTGTTGCTTTAAAGTGATAATTTCATATTCATTTATTTTTTTATTAATTTTTCTATTATTCAATTAAAATTTCATATTCCTTCATATAAGCTGCCCTCCATCAATTTGCCAATCTTTTGTGTTCATAAATACCACTCACTCGTGCAACCAACCTTCTTTCATTATGCGGCACAGCAATACCACAAAAGACCAAATTTTCATTCCACTTCGCCCCACACTCAATCCATGGCTTCATGGCCATTAAATAATTCGCTTACAAATCGGATTTTCACTAAAAAGGACTAAACTTTCCATAAACGTCGCGCCAAGCATGCAACCGACCAGCCAGCAGCACTTTCATTCGTTTTGATTTGGTTTGTTTTTGGATGTCGGGGTCTTTCTTAACCATTGTTTCGATGCTATAACCATTTCTGCTGTTGTTACAAACGTTTGTTAGTGTTGTTGTTGTTGTTGTTGTTGTGACAGTGTGTTTGTTGAAAATTTCAAAAATTTTAATTTAAGATTTTTTTGCTCCTCACTCCTCTTCACCGTGCAGCGGCATTTGTGCCTAATGGAGTAGCTATGACTTTGAATGGCTTTGGAATTGTGGCTGTTTAGAAGATTGCTCGCTGACTGGCTTGGCTTGCAAGCTGGCAGACTTTTGCTGCTTCATACACTAAACGACATTGGATCGTGTCGCTCGTTTGTTTCTGCAGAAATGTTAAAATTCTCGCAATTTCATGTTCGTTCCTTTGAACGCTTGGAACGTTCCTTCGTTAAAAGGTTGAGATGTTGAGGTTTTGATGTTGAAAATAAATTGAATTGTTTAACGTGCAAAGTTAAAACAAAACAAAAACAAAAAGAATTAAACGCGCATATTTAAACAAATGATCAGCGGATTTGGTCAACTCAATGGAGCATAAAAGTTCCTGCCATGCACAGAAGACAATGCAACCAAAATCCAAATCCGAATCCATGCCGCTTGCAAAGAACCTCTTCTGCTGCATGCAACGGCAACGGTGACTACATCGGCAACAGTCACAACAACGTAAGACGACATATTCTTCTAACTGCTATTCCTGGAGTAGCTATCCATTCCGTGATCATTTATTTGTTCAGCGCCTCTTGTGAATAGTGAGAAAGTCTGATTGGTTTCGTATTTGCCGAGCATTCAAGACGGTTTCTGAACCGAATATGATTGTGTGGTTGTCTGGCACTCTGGACTTTGAGTTCAGATATGCTTAGCATCATGGCATTATGGCAGCAGACAGACCTGGCCAAGTTGCAATGAAACCTTCCTGTGTGTAGTTGGCAGAAATTGAATTGTTTGTCAATTTGGTTTTGAGCGCCAAGTAATATATTGAAAATCCCTCAATTTCACGATGCTGTTCCAACCTGTGTCAACTTATAAAAAAAGCATAAATATGCTAATACCTATAAATGTATGTTTTCCAGGAATAATATGGCATGAGTTGGTTGGTGTTTGTTCCCAAGTCACTATCACATTGTTGTAATACTCCAGGAATAGAGTCAGAGGTGGGCATATCTGATCGTGACACAAACCACAATGACTGATTATTATATTGCGGGTTGTAAGAAATCGAAATTTCCTATATTTCTTGTTTTAAAAAACTTGCGGTGGTTTGATTTATTGATGCCATCTACAAAATAACTTATACACATCTCTTCTAATAGCAATGATACTGACTGAATGAGAGAAGAATATGCCTATTCAGTATCTTCAGTATCCATGTAACACTTTCTCATATTTTAGAAATTAATGATATTGCATTTCTTTGGAAGGAAGTTGCCTGGAATGATTATGAATGGTCTGAATGAAAGAAACACATGCTATAAAATATTAAAATCTTAAATGCTACTACGTGTATTCCATAGATTCACTCATAGACCCTTAAAACTCGCAGCTAACCTTGGTATAATTAAGGCCTCGAGTAGTCGAGTGTCAGCGAGCTTAATTGACACCAGGGGTTCCGGGTTCGAACCCCGGCCTGGCCATGACTCTACGCTTTAACCTCTCTGTATAATTTCCCTCATTTCTCATCAACTGAATTTGAAAGTTTATCAATAATTACGACTTAAAAGTTGTTGTTGGTGATCGAGAAGTTGACTATGTGTGTCATATTGTTGCTGTTCCTCTGTCCACTGTGAGTTGTCGTTCGGATAGAATTCTGATTCGAAGAATTTTTGCACTAATTGATCAAGATGGTGATCCACTTCATATTTACTGCTCTCGATTGTGGTCACAGCCGCTAACTGTATCGCAACTGAGCCTGTTGATATTTTACCGAAAATTAGCCATCCAATGCGAGTTTCTTTGGCAATAAGTCCCGAAGGCAGCTGTCGTACACTATCCTGTATAAGCTGAGCCCAAACACCCACGCCTAACAACATCTGAACTGGCCCTGGTTTACCGAAGGTACGATCAACTAGTCGCGCTGATATGTCCTTTGAAAGTGTCTGAATATTTAAGGGTCTTTGCGGAAGCAAAATTTCTCCCAATACTGATGGCACTACCAAGCATGTAATATGAATCGTAGGCTTCTTGTTATAAAGCGACATCAAGTGTATTGAAACAGTTCTATCAAATGTTTGAATTTCCGCACCAGCCGCAGAAATAATCCTCGTTGACGTTTGGTGTAAAGTCTTTTCTTATTAAGTTAACCTGAGCGCCAGTATCGCACATAGCCCTCATATTTATTACTTTTCCGTACTCTGTTAATAGTCTTATTTGCGCAGTAGCAAAAAGATGAAGAAGTGAATCGTGTAGCTCGTTCTGAGAATAAATTGAAATATTTGAACGCGTTGCTGCCGTGGAAAATATTTCATATGTGCAAACCACCCCGAGGCCGGTTTCACTTCTACGCCCTGATTGCTATTGCCTTTCCGATGTGGTATCTTCACTTGTAACTGTCGACATCACCGCTCTACCTATTTCAGATCTATCCCAATTAAAGGCATTAGTTAAAAATATTTTTGGACAAAAAAGGCTATTGTGATCCTGCGAGCAGCGAAGACATTTATTCTTAAAGCAGTTTTGTGCCATGTGCCCGCGACGTAGACAGTTGTGGCATAATCCAAGTTCATTTATACGTTCAACCCTATATTTCCGGCTCATTCGTAAAATATGAGGGCATCTATGAATGTCTTGGTTACCACCGCAGCTAAAACATGAGTAATTATTAATTGCCTGGGCATGTTTTGCCTTGGACGCTCACGTATAGAATTTATTATTTAATTATTAAATGGAAAAATAACTGCAATCTATAGCTCACATGGAGCTAGAGGCGAAAGCAGTTGAGTTTTTAAAAAGAAACAAAATACATTCATGAATTAGTGTGGGGTCGTAAAAGTAAATGTTTCGCTTAACAAAATATAAATAAAGTATATAATATAACAATTTTAAAAAATTTAATCGAAAAAAAAAAATAAATTTGGCGGAAAAAATATAAAAATTTAAATTAAGTATTATATAAAATTAAAATAAGGTAAATGTAGCAAAAGTTCAATAAATTTAGATAAAAATAAATTAATAAATAAATTACAAAGAAACTAATAAGGAAACTAATAAAGAGCAAAAAGATCCCTACCATGACTGAGAAGCCCTGAAACAAATAAACATGAAGCACAAGCAAAAACCTTAACAATTTAAGTAACAACATTTATAAGGACATCGACCTCATTATAAGAAAGATTTAAAAGCCATAATTTTACGTTTTTGAGAAATGCTGGTTTATTTCGGATTATTCTTAAATGAAGAGGCAAGGCGTTGAAAAGTCTAGGTGCAAGAGATGTGTAAAATTTCAGGAAAAGTTGAGAGTTGTGTTGTGGTACTGAAACATAATTCTGATAGTTTATTCTTAAATTGTAATTTGTAGAACATCTACTCAAGGAATATCCTGATTTTATAAAAAATATACGAAGAACCTTAAAATAATACAGGTGTCGTAGCGGCAAAATGTATAGATTTTAAAAGAGCGGCAAACTACTACTATGGCGACTTCTGTTGCAAATTAGCCGAATAGCATGTTTTTGTAAGATTAACAGTTGATTTATTTTGTAATTATGCGTTCCACCCCAGCAAGACAAACCGTACTCCCACTTTGATTGGAAAATGCAATGGTATATGCACTTAAGTAGGCTATAGCTGCAATACTTTTTTAATAGGAAAATATGCCTGTTGACAGCCAAAATATATTTCTTAAGAGCAAATGTATGCTCTGACCAACTCATTTTACAATCAAGAAGCAGGCCTAGATACTTAAACGATTGAATTCATTCAATACGAAAACACTTAGAGGAGCAAGAACCTTCTTCAAAATAAGTTTGGGCACACGTAGATGTTGGACAAACATTTGTACAAAAGCGAAATTTTGCGCAATTACTACTATGAAAGTATAGCTCTCCAAGGTTTAAGTCTTTGTCTACCACATTAAAGAACATAATTCTCGTTTTGTCACTAATAACTAACCTATGGACTTTAAACCAATGGCGCAAGATTTCGAGATCGTGATTAATATCTGCAACGAGATCTAACGGAGACTTACTTGTAAAAGTACAGGCCATATCATCAGCAAACGCATTTGTTTTACTTTTAAAGTTTGTAGAGCAGAGAGAATTGATAAAGACCAAAAAAAGCATCGGGCCAAGCACCGACCCCTGAGGAACTCCTAATGAAATTAGCTTAGCAGGGCTTAAATGACCATTAATCTTTACTTTCTGCTGCCTATTATTTAAGTATGACCTAAACCAGTTATATATACAGCCCCTAAAGCCAAAGTTATGCAATTTATATAGCAAAATCTTGTGGTCAACAGAATCAAATGCCTTGGTAATGTCCACAAATAAAGCTGCAGTATTTTGTTTACTATTAAGACCCGAATATACACTTGAACAGAAATTCAGTAAAGCATCTTCAGTAGATAGCCCAGATCTAAAGCCAAATTGCGAATTTCTAAAGAGTTTGTTTTTTTCAATAAAATTGACAATTCTGATTTTCATTGCCTTTTCAAACACCTTAGAGAAGATAGGTAGAAGTGATATTGGTCTATAGTTGTTGATATTTGAACGGACATCTTTCTAATATAAAGGTACTAGCTGGTACCCGACGCGTTGCTGTCGTAGCGGAAATAATTTCTATCTCTATCTGAATCTCAAACTCAGTCTCAATCTCAATCTCAATCTCAATCTCAATCTCAATCTCAATCTCAACCTCAACCTCAACCTCAATTTCAATCTCTATCTCTATTTCTATCTCTATCTCTATCTCTATCTCAATCTCAATCTCTATCTCTATCTCTATCTCTATCTCTATCTCTATCTCTATCTCTATCTCTATCTCTATCTCTATCTCTATCTCTATCTCTATCTCTATCTCTATCTCTATCTCTATCTCTATCTCTATCTCTATCTCTATCTCTATCTCTATCTCTATCTCTATCTCTATCTCTATCTCTATCTCTATCTCTATCTCTATCTCTATCTCTATCTCTATCTCTATCTCTATCTCTATCTCTATCTCTATCTCTATCTCTATCTCTATCTCTATCTCTATCTCTATCTCTATCTCTATCTCTATCTCTATCTCTATCTCTATCTCTATCTCTATCTCTATCTCTATCTCTATCTCTATCTCTATCTCTATCTCTATCTCTATCTCTATCTCTATCTCTATCTCTATCTCTATCTCTATCTCTATCTCTATCTCTATCTCTATCTCTATCTCTATCTCTATCTCTATCTCTATCTCTATCTCTATCTCTATCTCTATCTCTATCTCTATCTCTAGCTCTATCTCTATCTCTATCTCTATCTCTATCTCTATCTCTATCTCTATCTCTATCTCTATCTCTATCTCTATCTCTATCTCTATCTCTATCTCTATCTCTATCTCTATCTCTATCTCTATCTCTATCTCTATCTCTATCTCTATCTCTATCTCTATCTCTATCTCTATCTCTATCTCTATCTCTATCTCTATCTCTATCTCTATCTCTATCTCTATCTCTATCTCTATCTCTATCTGTATCTCTATCTCTATCTCTATCTCTATCTCTATCTCTAACTGGAAAGACTCGTGGAAATTGATAACCAAATTTCGAGGCTGTGCTACTTACAATTCCAAAGTTATTCGATATCGCAAGTTTGGCTTGTATGGGCCACACCTCCTTGTTCAATGACGTCTCAGTTTTCTAGTAGAAGAATATCACCCAATATTAATTCCATACTGAATTTCGTTGTTAAACGACATTTAGTTCCAAAGCTATCTGATATCAAAAATTTAAAGTGTATGGGCGGAGCCACACCCCTTTTTTCAAAACCCATCCCAGTTTTATAGTAGATATATCACCAAGTGGCAACTCCATACTGAATTTCATTATTATACGGCATTTAGTTCCAAAGCTATTCGATATCATAAATTTTAATTGTATGGGCGGTGCCACACCCCTTTGGCCTATACTGGCTCAATTTTGCAAGTCGAAAGACACGACTAAATAGAACGTTCTAACCGAGTTTCATTAATGTGTGACTTATACCTTGAAAGTTATACTGAAAATTTGGCTGAAAAATTGCCACGCCCCACATTCAACGCCCATAAAATTTTACGTGTGGAACGGCTCTTGTAAATTGAGATAGAACACCGAATTCCGATACTATGCGACCTATAACTTCAGAGCTATTCGCTACCGTAGATTTGGGTTGTATGGGAGGTGCCACGCCCCCTTATTTTAGGGAGATGAAAAATAGATGTTGTTCGATTCTCACCCCTGACTAATATCCTCGCTAAGGATCACGAAAATCGGTCGAGCCGTTTCGGAGGAGTTCGATTACGCACCCCGTGACAGAAGAATTTTATATATTAGATTACCTCAGCAATTTTCATCATGTTAGGAAATATCCCTAGTTGGACGCTTATGTTGAAGAGATGACTTAATACGTCACTGATGTTAAACGCAATTTTTTTAACAAAATTATTGGAAAAGCTTTTAGAAGGAGATGAATTTGAATTGCTTAACATTCGGTTTTCATTATTTCCTAAAACGTTTTGTACTCCTTGAATAGAGCCACGACGCAAAAGGCCACCGGATCGTCGCTCTAACCAAGTGAAGAACTATTTTTGCAGACAAGGTATGCGCTCTGTAGGTCACACCATCCCCCATTGACTACGAGAGACACTGTTCAGGAGGGACACGACAAATTTAAAGAAAATTAAATCGTGTTGTTTCTCAGGAATCAGCTATTGCGCTAACATTCGCACACGCATAGAAATTTTTCATTCACCGCAACTGAAAAATTCTCTAACTACACTTCGTTTGTGAGTTGTATTTGTCACAAACGAATATTCAGTTGTCAACTTAAAAATATATCTTATATAGTATAAATATACCGCAAGCTATATCGGTCATTATTTTTTATTATATTAATTGTCTTTCGCCCTCTATCCGTCCGTCTTCTTATGGATGCGACTCATGGCACCCCTGTTGCTATCTTCGTCCACGTATTAAGCAAATTACCAATCAACCAATTACCAAATTGCGAATTTGCTTATATAGAACAGTTTGTCCATAAAGTAACTCTGAATTATAAGCGTTGTGTGTATACAACGAAGGGAAAAACAAAGGAAGTTTTCATTTGGGAAAAACAATTTTTCAATTGCTGCAATTTAAAAATCATTCGAGTATATGACAAACGAAATTAATTACCTGCAACTAAATGACGCGTCTTTCGCAACTGGCTATTATTATGACAACTGTTGAAACGTTTGCAAATACCGATCCCAACCACGACAAACGAAGTTCGTTTGCGGCAAACTGACAATAAACGTTTTTTCTTTGCGTGCAGACTATTTCTAGTCGTATTGAGCATATTACGAATCAAATTATAATTGGCTATTTGCCAATTATTTACGTTTCCCATGCCTTTGTTAAACATTCTTCACGCTGAGGCCAAAACCCTAGTTCCCTAGCAACGTCATCCTTCCGCAGTCCTGTTCTTCTGCATTAAAAGTGTCTCGAAATTGTATCCATTTATTATGGTCTCCTCGAAAAAATCAGCGAATTGCAGCTGCATACTTCCTGATTCATGAGCATTGCTAAGCCCCACTGAAGTTGGTGGCGCAGTTATTTTCTCACGCAACGCCGCTGAAATTACAATTTCGAGACGCGTTTTTATTATTTCTATATAGTCGTCTTCGTCCCTAACCGATTTTAACCAATAGACTGACGTCGAATCTGAGAAGCCGCCAGTTTGACATCTCTGCGTAGCCCGCTTGTTGCATCGACATTGCCATGAGAATTACATGCTCATCATTTCGTTGGGTGCCTTCTCTTCAGTTGCCATAACTGACACAGTTCGCGCTCAATTTTTGCTGACTCGACTCATACCTAATGGGAAAAGAAGTATTCACTGTATAATAATTGCAAAATTAATTTGGTTTTTTAAAGTTATTTTCAAAGCTTATTCGCCTTTTAATGTTCAATGATTTGGACAAACATTACTACTTAAATTTCAATAATTCGCTTTTCAAAATACATACATAATAATATTCATAATATTATAATAATATAATATATAATAATAATATTATGTAATAATTACATAATATTCACTCTTCTTTTTTTTTAATTTTTAGCTTCTTGATTAAGTCCATACCTACGCACCTTTTAAACTTGATGTTTATTTTTCGCTTCCTTTTTTTTCTTGTACTGCTAAAATAAATTTTGATTATGTCTTAATTTGCACTTATTTTGCTTACAGTCTGTTAAGAAGAGCGTGGACTGCATTATTCGCAATCGGTAAATAGTGCAACCCTGAAATTTTTTCAACAATTAGACATAACCTCTGCCCTTGACGCACTAGAAAAAAAGTTAAATTGGTGGTCGAAACTTTGTCAGAAAAGTGTGTTCGGCATAAACTGCTTCGAGGCAGTTTTCCTCAGCAACCATCCAAAAGGACCAAAAATGTCCTATGCAGCGGCGGCAAAGTATTAGAAAAAGTCAAAGGCTTTTGTCCAGAAGTGGGTGCAAAGCTTTTTAAGGAATCTAAAAACGACGATGACCTTCCCGATCGCGGCTCAACAGGGAACGTGTCCAAGAAACATGAAAAAATTATAGTGAGTTTGTTTTCGCGGAATCTTGGCTTAAGCTTGCGTCAAGGGCAAGCGAAATCGAGGCAAAAAGGTCTAACCATTTGCGTGCAAATAATTTGAAATGGCGAAGCACAATAAAGAAACCACTGTTATCCGAAAACACGTTACTAAAAGAATGGCATGTACAACAGAAAACACTGATAGCGATTGGAGTAACGTGCTCTTCTCCATTAAAATTCATCTTTGGGGATGCTTCTCATGGATGGTTTCGGCACCTTCCACCTCTTTACCGAGAACCCTAATGCTGCCAGAATGTTCAAAATTTATGAGAAGGGTTTATTACAGACTGCCAAATGTCAATTTATAATCAAAAACGAAGTCTGGATTCTGCAGGAGGACAATGATCCCAAACACCGCAGCCGCCTCTGCACCGACTGGAAACGCGAAAAAGGCATCGTCACATTAGATTGGCCTGCATAATCGCCTGATGCTAATCCTATCGCAAACGTCTGGTGCTACATCAAGCAGAAGTTTCGAGGGAGACCTACCTATACTTTGAAACAGCTTTCCCGAGAAATTCGACGCATTTGGAGAGCTCTTCCTGTCGAATATGCCGAAGATTTAGTGGAAAGTACGCCGCGGAAATACTTTGGAGGTGATTGGACATCTTGAATGTATAATGAAAATTTTACACGCTCTTACTTAACAGACTGTATATGGGTAAGTCCTAGCGTTCGGACGTTACATTCGGATACATTTTTTTATATATTTCGCCAATTTTATAAACAGTTTTCCAATAAAAATGAATTTGGTTAAATAGCTCGCTATAAATAGAATTTATAATAATTATAACATCAAGCATCTTACCGC
Organism: Pherbina coryleti; assembly: GCA_943735915.1. Lineage (NCBI taxonomy): Eukaryota > Metazoa > Arthropoda > Insecta > Diptera > Sciomyzidae > Pherbina > Pherbina coryleti. The sequence continues at coordinate 95,061,747 of OX030949.1, read as the reverse complement.
ATTTTACACGAAATTTGTTATTTTTGTCGTGCGTTCGGACGTTACAAAAAAAGAAAGTTATTGTGAGACTAACACTAAAGCTTAGATTAATTCTGCGAAATGGGCGGTCGCACCTCAGAATCTAAGAGAACAAATAACTGCAAATTAAATAAGTTTTAAAGAAAATGCTATATCATTTAAAAAATAATTTTTTTTAAGTCACAGTTAGCAATTTTATTTGTTCGGACGTTACGTGTCGGACGTTACACATTTTTCCCTCTAATTGAAAATTCACATGAATGTTTTTAAAAATTTAGAAATATATCTACATTTAAAAATTAAATGCTTTCATGCATTGTCTTTGAAATATTTCGAATTGGCAGTTGTTGCTGCTCTCAGAGTTCTCTTATTTGAGCATAAAAGAGCATAACCTCCCAGCAGTTATTTTGGAGTCAATTGAAAAAGTGAAATAGTTCATTTTTAGCGCAGTTCGCAGTAGCTCTGAAAAAGTACAAAAGGCGTTCAGTGTAGAACAGTTATCTTTGCTTTTGTTTTCAAAAGTATTGCTGACAAAAATAAACGCGTTCTGGCTACTTTTTAAAATTTGCTGCGCACAAGAAAAAATAATAAAAAAAAAATGTTTATAGACAAAATGTTTTCTGGATTGTGGATGGAAAAGATGGTACAAATGAGGTTTTTAGGACCTTTCCATTGCACTAAATTCTTACACTTTTGATATGTTCACTTTAAAACTAGTTAAAAAAGAACCACTTGCAGGCTACTGCGAAAGCAACCAGTTTAAAAATGTTCCTAATGCAACTAGTTAAAATATAGGGAAAAAGGAGTGTTTCTGGGGACAATAGTCTTTTCCTATGACATCAACCCGCAAAAAGCGTCAGTTCGTTCAATGTTAAAGGGTATTGTAGTGGAACTAGTACTGGTCCTTTTTGGTACTAGTTCAGAACTATTTCAAATTTGGTCCAGTTTTCTGCTTGGATGTTAAAGGGTATTGTAGTGGAACTAGTACTGGTCTTTTTTGGAACTAGTTCAGAACTATTTCAAATTTGGTCCACTTTTCTGATGGGCTATCATCACAAATATGAGTAAAAAAATTGAAAAAAAACAAAATTACTTCAATTGACAATAAATCTGGAATTTTTACTACATTCAAGAGAATATAACCAAAGTAAGCTCTTGTATTCGATTGAAGAGATATTAAGCTTTTTTTTTGCAACCAAAACTTTAAGAAATAAGTAAATTTATTTTTTTACCTCTGGTTGACCATTTTCTGGACAAGCCCATATGCATTAAGGCCTCGGAATTTTACAAAATTTTTGATATATAACTCTGTAATTCTTTGATTTACACTATTTGTGACAATTTTTTGTACTAAAAATGTCATGAAAAAAAAATTATTCATACATCACGCCATTTTTAGAGGTTTTTTCGAACCATTACAGCTAGCTACAGCTAAAGCCAAAATATTTAGGGAATCATCATAACATAAACCAAAGTTTTTAAATATCTTAGCATTTGTTACAAATGGCATATTTACCGGCAGAAATTGCCGCCTTTGTTTTATTATTTCGCCTCGCTATTTTGCCTTTGCAGACATTTTGAAGATTTTGCAGCAATTGTAGTGCTTAACTCATACTTTTAGATCTTCACCTTGTTAGGGTTGCCTATTCGCTAGAATAACTTGGCTGAATGAGTGTAACTCCTAAAATCCTTGGCTCAAAGCCAAAAAAATGTCAATGTACTCAAGGACTTTCGTATTTCTATGCCCTTCAAGTTCTTGAACATGACAACAAGGTTTTAATTGTTGATTCCTCGCATTTTTTGTGAATGATACATTAGCTATATATTAACAGATTTAACCAAGTCCCTTGTAAGTTAGCCCATGTGACTTGTAAAATAATCGAAATAGATTCATAAGATTACAAAAAATGGCACAGTTACTTGCATAATGTTGAATTATATAGAAAGATTCACTCAATTTTTAAATTTTATATACTCAAGTAATTACCCTTTTCGGAATTTGAACTCACGGCCTATCAAGGACCTCATCTCAAGGTTCTGTCAAGTCAATTCCAATGAAGCTGGGCTAATCAATGCACTATACAGTTGGTTATGTTTTATAACACTTTTCAGCAAGCAAGCCTTTGTGTTCTTTATACAAAACCTTTCTTAATATTTAAAATTTTTGTCTTTTGTTATTTAAGCATTAAAGTATCATGGTATAAAGTAGCGAATTTCTATGTATGCGTACATATACCTCTTTTTATTTCTAGTATTTGCATTTTGTCTTAAAACACACTCTGTACTCTCTATCATAACATTTTTAAAGTAGAAACCTTAAGTTTGCCCACCTCTGCTCGCCACTCTCCAACACAGGCACATTGGTGTACCATCCTTTAAAGTCAAGTGAGTCTGCTTCCAAATAATTTCAAAACTTTTCTTACTTGATGACTTGCACAAATCCACCAACTTTTCTCCACTCCAGCGCAATCTACATACCAACCCACCGATGCTGCTACTCTTCTTGTAGGTACACTGCTGCATTGATGTCTCAATTCCAGTTGAGCAAAAATTTCAAGACTACAAGAAAAACGCTGTTCATGGCTACTTGCAGCGGCAATGGGGCGTGTACGACTTCTGCTGCTGCTGTCGTCGCTGCGAAGTGCAATGAAACTTTTACTCATTGTCAAGAATTGCTACGAAGAAACTTTATTTAGAATTGTTGCTGCAGCTCATTGTTGATGTTGTTGTTGTTGTTGTTTTTGCTGCAACTTTGCTTCCAGCAGTTGCAATTGAAGTTAAGATACTTTATTTCGTGGAAATTTCTGACTGACATCGAAATGGACTTATAAACAAATTAATTCAACAACGACAATTCGATCGACAGACCTCGGACGTTCAGACTGTGAGACGGTAGGACGTTCAAATCGCTGTGCCAGTGCGACAGAGTATCACGAACGACGTACAGTCGATGCCACGTTTGCTGCCATGTTCACTGGTGCGCTTTCAGAATGTGCTGTCTCTGTTGGTATTCTCGATGGTCACTTCGTCGGTGTTGCTTTGTCGCATTTATAGTCATGGCTGTCTTTGCGTATTTGCACAAAATACGTTCCATTTGATTTTCAGGAAAATTTATTGAATTTGGTTTATTTGCGAAATTTAAATTGGTCCCAACGTGGACACATTTGGCGTTTACTAATTGACACTTATTGTGTTCAGTTGGAGCTATTCAGTTGGTGAGACGATTTTTTTATTTAGCTGTTAAGTTGACATGATTGGGCGGAAATGTCAAGGCGCTGTTGGATCGAAAGTGTTAATGATGGTGTCTTTTTCGAGCTGATTAACTAGACCGTAATGACAACATCAAAGAAACTAAACTTGACTTCTTCAGGAACCATCTGTAGCCAAGTTCATGTCACACAGTCTTATTGCTTGTCAAATTGAACTGAACTTTTTTTCTTCTTCTTAATTCTAATAATGCTCTAATCATACGAAATTTAATCCTTCCGAAATGCCGCAAGTAACGCTGCAACTCAACAAAATTGCATAAGTGCAGCCGCGTGCCCATTCGAATTCCCATAATTGCCTCGCACCCAAGCACAAAAAAGACCTATAGTGCACAAAATCACAAACCCAACAAAAGAACTAACTACTATAGAGGCAAACAAAAAAAGGATCAAATACAAGCAATTACGAAACGTCCTTTTTGCTCGGCAGGGATTAGAGCGTAGGAACTACGCTGGTGCGTTTGGAAAACATATTCTAAGCCGATTAGCTCTGTTGCGACACTGTTGACTTTCACATGAAACACTCCGCGCAGGCAGTGTGCGCCTGCCTTCATCATTCAAGGGTTGCCAATGCGTGTGTGTTTTGTTTGCTTGTTTGTTTGTTTGCTTTTTTTTTATCTGCTCCGACACTGACTCACGATGATTATTGTGATTATTTGAATGTTTTGAGTTGTTTGTTTTTTGATCTATTTTTATTTTCATTGGTTTTTTTTTTTGCCATGCTTTGAATGCTAAAATTATGTTATTAGCGCATTAGAGTAGGAGATGTTCTGATATTGAACTCTGGCAGGATGCTACTGTGGGAAAGTCAAATAAAGTGCGCAACTTGGCTGTTGCTTGGGCGTGGTTAGAAGTAGCTAATAAATGCATAAGTGATGATATTGATGTAGATTTGTTTGATTATTAGTACTTATTTGCATAATTTTGCGTTAACTCTTAAATTACAAGGGCGCAGTTGTAATTTTATTGTATTCCATGTTTGAATATGGATTTGAAGATAGAATTAGTTAAAATTACCAACAGATTACAAAATTATTGGCTATAAGGACATATGGAAAGTTCAGTTTTTGAAAAGCGTGAGATATAAAGGAAAGTAATGGAAGGCATATATTGTATGGACTCCGATTCTATTATTGTGGAATGTTATGTGTAAAAGTTATGTGGAGAATAAACGTATTTAAGGAACTAAATCAAGTATAGAACTAGTTCAATAGTTCTATGGACACACTACTACAACCTAAAAAAATGTTTGTCTATAAATAGAACGGCGGCCGTAGCCAAGTGCGTTAAACAGTGTGTGCACTACTCGATGCCAATGCGAGGCCAGGTTCGAACCCCAGCTGAAACAACACAAAGGATTTTCAATTGAAATTAATTTTTCTGAACGATCGTCACCTTTCTGCAGACAATGGTATACCTCAGAGAGTAAATAATGCCGTTCGAAGTCAGCGCAAAACTAGTAGGTCCCCTTCTCGATCATCATTTTCATCATTTATTTCTTTTATTTCATTTTAATAAGTACAGTAAGATTATATGTTATCTTTTAGCGTTCAACAGTAAAGTATAAATCATCAACAGTTGACATAAAAAAACTTAAAGCTAAAATAGAATAAAAGATAAAGTATTAAGTATTATTATAAGCAACCTATAAAAATCAACAAATTATATCAAACTCATCATATCATTAAAATCATAATATGAAAACCTTATAACAAAAAAAAAAATTCTAACTTACATACAATAATCTAGATATATAGCTAAGAAAAGAAATTAGAAAGAAAAGGATTTCTCAAGAGTAAAGTGAGCTAGAAAAAGATTAAAATTATGTGTTAGAGAAGAATGAGTGAACAGAGAGTTTAAATATATTCGTACTGACGATAGATTTCAAATTATGTGGCAATGAATTCCAGAGTTTAATGCCGTTAATGAAAAACATTCGTTTTGATTGTAAGCAAGTATGAGTTGGAATTATCAAGTTGCTTGTTCTAGTCGATGCACTGAATCGTATTTTTTGAAACAGATATGATGGAGTTCTATGATGTACCAACTTATGCAAAAAGAGACAATTCCTAGCATTTAAGTAGTAAATTATACTTACTTACTTATCTGGCGCTTACAACCGTTAGTCGGTTTTGGCCTCGTATAAGAAATTGCGCTTGCCATTTCTGTTCTGCGCTTGCTGGCGCCAGTTGGAAACACCAAGCGTGGTCAGGTTATCCAACACCTGATCCTTCCAACGAAGATGTGGGCGTCCTCTTCTGCGTTGACCACCACCGGGCACCGAATCGAATATTTTTTCGCTGGAGCGTCGTTTTCCATTCGATCAACATGACCTAGCCAGCGGAGCCGCTCGATTTTAATGTGCTTAACTATGTCGATGTCAGCGTACAGCTCATACAGCTCGTGGTTCCATCGAATTCGGTACTCGCCATTGACGCAGATTGGACCGAAGATTTTACGAAGGATCTTTCTCTCGAAGGCTCCCAGAGTCTTTTCATCAGAACTGCTCAACGTCCAGGTTTGTGCTGCATATAATAGGACGGGCATGATTAGTGACTTATAGGCTCTGCTTCTCAATTGCCTACTTAGCCCAAAGTAACACCTGTTGGCAAGAGTTATCCTTCGTTTTATCTCAATACTAACATCGTTGAAAGAGTTAATGCTGGATCCCAGGTAGACGAAGTCTTTAACAACCTCGAAGGAGATGTTGTCAACAGTGACGTGGTTTCCAAGACGCTGGGACTGTTTTTTTGTTGACAGTAGGTATTTCGTCTTATCTGCATTCACTGCAAGACCCATTCGACTCGACTATTTCGCTAATCTGGAGAAGGCTGCACTGACTTCGCGCGTATTATAGCCAATGATATCGATATCATCAGCATACGCCAGCAGCATAATACTTTTATAGAATATCGTGCCGCTGCGTCTCAAATCAGCAGCTCGGATGATCTTCTCCATCATCAGGTTGAAAAAGTCGCACGATAAGGAATCACCTTGTCTGAAAGCTCTTTTGGTATCGAATGGAGGAGTGAGATCCTCCCCGATCTTAACTGTGCTGCTGGTGTTGCTCAGTGTCATTCTGCAAAGACGGATGAGCTTTGCAGGAATACCAAATTCAGACATGGTGGAGTATAGATAATTCCTTATAGGACTGTCGAAGGCGGCTTTATAATCGACAAAAAGATGGTGTGTGTCGATCTGTTTTTCTAGGGTCTTCTCGAAGATTTGTCGTAGCGTAAATATCTGGTCTATGGTGGATTTACCAGGTCTGAAGCCACACTGATAAGGTCCAATCAGCTAGTTTACGATGGGCTTTAGTCTTTCACATAGTACGCTCGACAGGACCTTATATGCGATATTCAGAAGGCTTATCCCACGGTAGTTGGCGAAAATTGTGGGATCGCCTTTCTTGTGGATTGGGCAGAGCACACTGAGGTTCCAATCGTTTGGAATGCATTCTTCCGACCATATTCTGCATAGAAGCTCATGAATGCATTTAAATAAAGCTTCGCCTCCATTCTTGAAGAGCTCAGCAGGTAAGCCATCGGCTCCTGCGGCTTTGTTGTTTTTAAGCCGAGCTATAGCTTTCAAGACTTCACTATGGTCGGGCAGCGGAACTTCAACGCTGTCGTCCACAATTGGGATTTCCGGGATATCATCTCTATTGGCGGGATTGTTGTCGTCGTCACCATTCAGAAGCCTAGAGAAGTGTTCCCTCCACATCATCAGTGTACTCTGGATATCTGTCACTAGATTCCCATTTTCATCCTTGCAGGAAGAGGCCCCGGTCTTGAAACCATCGGCCAGGCGTCTTATTTTTTCGAAAAATTTTCGGACCTCATTCCTGTCACCATGCATCTCAATTTTCTCGCACTCACGCATTTCTGCTTCCCTTTTCTTTCCCCTGAAAATGCGTCTCTCTTCCCTCCTCTTCTCTTTGTACCGTTCTTTAACAGCACGCGTTACAACCGACTGCAGGGTGGCTTTGTAGGCGGCGTCTTTTTCTGCAGTGGCGTCGCGACACTCTTGGTCGTGCCACTGGTTTCGGTGAGGGCGGTGATAGCCTATCACCTCTTCGGCAGCCGTACGCATAGAGTGGGAAATGTGATTCCACTGCGCGCATTTATCGTCGATCGGAGGAGTGCTTTCTTGAAGCAGGAGTGAGAGTCGAGTAGCGAAGTCTTCGGCTGTTTGTTTTGATTGCAGCTTTTCGACGTCTAGCTTTCTCTGTGCTGGACTGCGCGCATTCTTCGTTGCGCACAGGCGTGTACGGATCTTGGCTGCGACAAGATAATGATCCGAGTCTATATTGGCACCACGGATCGTGCGTACATCTAAAACACTGGAAGAGTGCCTTCCGTCAATCAAAACGTGATCAATTTGGTTACGCGTCTTTTGATCAGGAGACAGCCAAGTTGCTTTATGAATATCGAGATGCTTGAATCTAGTGCTACTAACGACCATGTTTCGCGCTACGGCAAAGTCAATCAGCCTCATTCCGTTATCGGAGGTATTGTCGTGGAGGCTGAACTTTCCGACTGTCAGACCAAAGATATTTTCTTTTTCCACCTTGGCGTTGAAGTCACCAAGTGCGACTTTTATGTCGTGGCGGGGACTGCACTCATAGGTCTCTTCAAGGCGCTCAAAGAAGCTGTCTTTGGTCTCATCGGTCTTTGTCTTCTGTCGGAGCATGCGCACATATCAGGCTTATATTGAAAAATTTTGCCTTGAAACGGATTGTGGTAAGTCGCTCGTTCACAGGTCTGAATCGCAGGACATGATGCCGTAGTCTCTTGCCAACCACGAATCCGCATCCAAACTAGTGCTTCTCCGCATGGCCGCTGTAGTAGATATCACAGGATGCTTGCCGTAAGCAACCCTGTCTCTTCCATCGCATTTCTTGGATTGCAGTGATATCAGCTTTGTATCTTTCTAAGATATCTATCAGTTGGATAGAGGCACCATCCCAATTAAGGGTTCGGACGTTCCAGGTGCATATCCGTAAATCATTGTCAGTTTTTCGTTTGCGGTAGTCGTCATCAGATTTGGGGAAAAATCTGAAGTAAATTATACTGCAACATAAAATTTCCTTGCTCCTAACTGAAATGTGATCATATCGTCTCAAACCATAAACATATCTCGTAGCATCATTAAACGCAACTTGAATTTTGTGAGCAGAATGATAATCAAGTTTACTATAAACTAATTCAGAATAAGTAATCAAAGGTACTATTAGTTGAATAACAAGTCTTTTTTTTATCTCAATAGGAACAAAAGAAGCAGATAGGCGTAGGCAGCGTAATGTATAGAACACTTTTTTAATTATATTATTAACATGATCAGAGGATGATAATTTTGAATTGATATAAAAACCAAGATTTTTAATCTTCTCAACTACTTAGAGACGATTTGCATTGAGATAAATAGGCGGAATTTCAAGGAGGTCGAGTTGATTTCTAAATATTGGCAGAATATAGGATTTTCTAGCGTTTAGATAGAGATCATTACAATACGACCACCTAGCAATAGCATTTAAATCTTCATTAAGCCTACAACATAAGTCCTCAACCAGTCCAACGCGATTAGAAAAGTAGAGCTGAATATCATCAGCATAGGCATGCATCATCATATCCTTACAAACGCTAAATATGCCATTAATAAAAACACTAAAGAGGAGGGGCCCAAGAATTGAACCCTGAAGAACACCAGACTTAATACTCTTATAGTTAGAAAATATATTGCCAACCTTAACCCTTTGCGTTCTTCCTGCAAGATAATTGGTTATTAATGAAAGAGCACTATTATCAAAACCAAAAAGTAGTTTAAGCTTCCGAACTAATAAATCATGGTTGACGCAATCAAAAGCTTTAGAGAAGTCCAAGAGACAGAGGATAGTAACATGTCCAGCATCATACGGAACTCGAATGTCATCCAGAACTTTAAGCATTGCAGTGGTACAGCTGAGCCAATATCTAAAACCGGATTGATATGGTGAGAGAAGGTTGAATTTTACTAAGTGTTCGTTTATTTGTTTAGCCATTATTGATTCACAAATCTTGGATAGCGATGATAGGATACTAATGGGCCTATAGTCTTTCATGGTAGTTGGATTAGAGTTTGTTGCAATTGGTATCACAGTCGCTATTTTCCATGAAATAGGGAAACATGAAGTAGTTAAACAATGATTTAGTATGTGTGTCAGTGGACTTATAATGTATGGTAAAATAATTTTTATAAATCTAAGCGAAATTCCATCGTCGCCAATAGCATATGACATAATTTTCATAATTGACAATAGCACATCATTTTCATTCACATTTGAAAATGAAAACTTATCCACATCACGAAACTGACGAAAACTACATTGAAAATTACAATTACCACTTGAAGGAATATCAAGGAAGAAGTTGTTAAGAACAATGGGATCAATCGTGCACTTTCGGTCATCTTTACTACAAACTCCAAGACTACGGACATTCTTCCATAGTAATTTTGTTGGTAGTGAAGAATTCAATTTTCGACGAAAAAAAATTTGTTTAGAGTGCCTAATTACTGATACTACTACATTACGTGCACGCTTATATTGCGCCAAGCTTACATCAGTACGAACCCTTTTCCAAATACAATAAGAGCCTGAACAGAATCAAAAATCGTTGCGGCCGCCGATCTTTGTTGTTGGAAAATACATGCAAAATGTAGAAAAAAACGCAGCTCTTTTATCGCAACGATATATCGCACAATTAGAATCTATTCTATTTCTTCTCTTGCGACCAACGATTCTCTCTCTGAGTGCCATTAGTGTTGCCATATTTTAGCTAAGAATTGGCTGTGTTTCATGAAATTAGCTTAGTTTTTTGTTATCTTCTGACATTTCTTGTTTGTGTGTGTTGTATTCACACAATTGAAGAGACCAATACATTGAAATGAAATAGAAAACATAAATAAAAAAATACTAAATAAAAGCAACTTTGAATCGTCAGTCGCAATCGTTTCATTCTGGACGTGTTCTCTGCGATCGACGACCAGAGAGGATCGGCGGTCGCAACGATATTTGAACCTGTTCGGGCTCTAAAGCTTATTTCTTTTTCTAATAGCAGATTTAACAGACGTGGTGAACCATGGACAAGACTTATTGTCAACCGACACAGTGCGCATAGGCACACAGCTATCAAAAGCGTTAGAGATATAGGACTTAAGAATATTAAACTTATCATCTACGGACGGACGCAACCAGCAATCATTCCAACTGATTTGAGATACAAATTCATTTAATAAAGAATAATCAATAGATTTGTAGTCACGATACGAGAAGCATATTGGAGTAGAATCACAACGAGCAGGAAAATTAACAGTACAAAACAGAAGGTCATGGTCAGAGATAAATGATATTTGGTCGAAAAGCAGTAGCAACGAAGGATCAGATATTATAAAAATATCAATTAAACTTGGAGCAGCATTAGGGGCGAAACGAGTTGGAATAGAAGAATTAACTATTTTCATTCCAGCTACATTTACTTTATCAACCAAATTATCAGAGGCATAATCTTTTGTGAGTAAATTAATATTAAAATCACCACAAATGGTATAAAAATCAAAATCAATAACACGATTGTATATATCACAGAAAAATGGTTCCAGACTGTAACATCTATTAGGGTTATATACACAAGAGAGAAGAAGTTTAGAGCTACTATTAACAATTTCAATATTTATATATTCAACATCAGACCCATTGGATTTATTAACAAGTCTACAATTTAGAAAGGATTTACTATAGACAGCAACTCCCCCACCCTTTCTGCCAACCCTATCGCTCCTTAAAAGTGAGTAATTAGCAATTTTATAATAATTATTGGGAATATCAGGGTTGAACCAAGTCTCGGAAACACATATAACGTCTACATCAGAATTTTCAAACACATATTTTACATAATCAAGTTTAGATGCGTTCAGACTCCTAGCATTGAAATGCACAACAGACAGACCATCACGTTGCCTACACAGAATATCAATCAACAACTTAGAGCTTACATCAACACCATTTATAATTCGTGAAGTCATAAAAAACAGTGGTTTAGATTAGATGTCAGACGAATATTATAAAGGATAATAGTAGAAAAAAGTAGAAGTGAATGATAGGATAGAAGCTTTGTGTACAAACATTTAATAACACGCATAACACCATTTGATCATAAGTTTATCGGCCAGGGTCCTCTCAACGGCTGAAATAACCAGTTTCTTATTATTATTATTATTATCATAAATAAAACTCTTAAAATTTCATCCGAAAAATCAATCTCAATAGGCCCTTGAAAAATACATATTTTTAAAAAATTTCTACCCATTAGTTAGAACAAGTAACATTGAGCAAACGTGGACCGGGCTTTGAAGATTTCTTAGGGACTTTCTTCATAAATAGAAAATTTATAAAGTTACACATTTCATCCAAGGTTAGGAAAGTTCGATTTTTTATTTTATTTTCTTTTTTTTTTTTTTTGTTTTTTAAACATCTTTTTATATTATTAGAATGAACCCTTATTGATCATTTAGACTGAGCATACTAAAGCGATGCAATTAAACTGAAGTTCGAACTATAATATACGATATCTAGTAATGAAATATTATCTAGAACTCTAGTTTGATGAACATTTCTTCTAAAATTGTTTTTGATAATCCTACGAATGTAACAGGAACCAAGTCAAAGCTTCAAACAAAACATAAAATCTTGTGTGAAATCTAGTGTAAGATCAATAATAGCGTACCGACTACGACCATTGGCACCCATAAGAAAATTTTGCCTTCAAAGCTGTAGCATACATTCAGTTTTAAAATGAATGTTGTCTTATATTTTGTTTTGGGAAATTCTGTATTAGAATTAATTTTGAACAAATTTATACGATCTCTCTGCGTTTAGTGATAATCAAAATGAGAAAAGTCTTTCTAAAACCACAATTATTGGCACGTCAATACAATTATTGCCATATTAATTACTTAAATCGTTGGCACTTGAGTACAATTATTGGCAGTTTAAAAACTATAATTATTGGCCTATTACCACAATCATTAGCACTCACAAAATCGTTATAATACCCAACATTTTAAACAAGTAAATAATAGCTAGTTGTTTATTAATATTTTTATTTTTTAATTCATAAAAACACATTCTTTATTTTTCAAAGTGCGCTACATAGCTAGCAAATAAAACAAAAACAGATTTCATTTAAAATCAAAACTTTAACTTTTTTAAGTACATAAAGATAAGAAATAAATCACAAAAAAGAAGCATACAAATTTCGTTTAAAAATAAGGCATACCAAAATATTGATGCATTTAACATAAGTTATAAAAATTGTAATAGTATTATAAACATAAATTTGAGATCTTAGCTTGACATGTTTTACAAAGAAATTTTGTTAAAAATACGTAATTATTTGTTTTAAGACATTTGGTGTGATATTCTCTTAAGCAATTTTACACCTTATGAAGAACTTTTTTTAATTTAATGTCACTGGAAATAAATAGCGTGCACGAGAAGCACATTCGTCCAGTACATAAAATATTTTCTCCGATATTATAAATATCTTCAATGTCAATTTTGGTTAAATTGTTTTCATGGATATTATCTTCAGCTTCATCAGTTGTGTTTGTGAAAAGATTTCTAATGCGATTTCCATGCTTTTCTGGACTTATTACTAGGCTTGTGCTAAACAGTTCCGGGGCCGGAACGAACATGGAACGATTCTTTTGTGCAGCGGAACTAGTTCGCGGAAACATGTCCGCGGAACTATGTTGTTCCTTTGAGCTGTAGAAGCAATTTTTCGTGCTTATTAAATATGTTGCTCTACGTTATAAGCAACAATGTTGCCTCAAACTCGTTGAATGTTTCGCTTACAACTTCAGAGCAGCTACGTAACGATGTAACCAAATGTTATGGTTTTTGTATATGTATTCTCTACACCTGAACAGAAGGGCTTTAAGAGAAGGCCGGGGAGGATTAATATGTATCACCGACCCCCATTACTTTGCAAAAGGAACATTTTTCCCTTAAACACCTTTTCCCTCCGACCACTTCTTAGGGGGGCTCCTATACAAATTTTATGTTTTTTGTATATTTATTCCCTACACCTGAGCATATGACCTTTAAGGGAGTGCCGGAGAAGGTTAATATGTATGACCGACCCCCTTTACTTTTGTAAAAGGAAAATTTTTTGCCTTGGGGACCTAAATCCTCTGACCACTCCTTACATGGGCTCCAATACAAAAACGCAATAGGGGCATATTAATTTTGTGAATCTGTTTGTAAGGCACATAAAGAGGCGTAGCATAGCAAAGTATATATATTCTTGATCAGCAAGTCGTTTTAGCCATGTCCGTCTCTCTGTCCGTCCGTTCGTATGTAACTTATAAGTGCTTAAAAAGAACAAATTGAGTATTCTCGAGTTGCAAAACATGTCCCGGAACTATACAGTTCCGCAGTTCCATTTGATTGAGTGAAACTCATACATCTCATATGTAGCAGATTGTAACATGTCCGCGGAACTAACTAGCTCCGCAGTTCCATTTCATTGAATCAAACTCATGCAACTCATATGCAACAGATTGTAACATGTCCGCGGAACTATCTAGTTCCGCAGTTCCATTCGATTGAATGAAACCATGTTCAAAACGAAATAAACAGAGCATTGCACGCAAAAAGAACGTCGAAATGTCATCTTAACATTTCACACATCAGTTGTTTTGTTCTTTTGCACTTGTAGTCGATCATAAAATTCGTGTAAGCCATAATATGTGTGAAAGAGATGTCGGTTCACATTGCTTAATAAAAAAAAAAAATCTTGCGAACCGGACCTGTTTGAACATGCTAAAAATGAATGGAAGGAATGATTGGAACTATGTCCGACTGTGAACATAGTTCCGCGAACTAAACAGGTTCGGAACGACCCATCTTTACTAATTACTGCTTTTTGGTTCTCATTAGCACTATAAAAAAAAATATTATTTTCAAATCCCCTTTCTGGTGAATAATTTTAAGGAAATCCTGACGTTACAGTGTGAATTTGGCTGTTATTGTCAAGGATTTTCGATTTTCCTTGTTATTGACTTTTTTTTTTGATTTTGTTGGAGATGTAGCCTTCTTTAATTGTTCCTGAATTGTATTTTTTTCCATTCTTTGAGCTTTCTTTACTTCTTTCACAGGTTTAATTTTGGTTGCGAAATTCCTGTTGAGTTTGGATAAAGTGCTACTAGAATTATACCGAACTGGACACAAAGTTTGCTGACTTCTAGTGTCAAGTGGGTACTGTGTCCGTCTACAAAATATATAATTGGGAATTGAATTTTGGAAAAATATTTGCTGCTTCGTTTTTTTCTTACTTCTGACTTCTTCTTTTCATCGCCTAGAAGAGATATAAGCGAATCAAACGCCAAATATCAAAAAGCAAAACAAAACAATGCTTAAAGTTGTTGTAAAATAAACAGTTACTTTTTGAAAATGCCTCAATGATATCGCTTTTTCTTCGCCTAGACGAAAAAAGGGCGAAACTGTGATGTTTTGATTTTGAAAAAAAAAGTATCTCCTAGAAGTAACGATAGCGAATCGTTTTCTTTTCGCGCAAAAGGAATCTCGCCTAAATATTCTCCAAAAGTATCGCTTTCGCTTCGCCTCGGCGAAAGGTGAACAATTTATCTTCCAAATGTTGGCTGGGATTAGTTCTATTAATAATTGTAGTAGGTTTAGTATTATAAATAGTGTAAGAAGTTCTAGTAGAATAAGTAATGGTTAAATTATAAGCATTAACAGTATTAGTACTATTGGTAGTATTGATATTATTGATAGTATTCAAATTGTTATAACTACAAATTTTGACGTGATCAACAAAAACGCCATCTTTTTAAGCGTACTTAATTGATTTAAGAACTTTTTTAATTTTTTTGAACCGTTAGAATATATTTTATAGTGGCGTCCGTGGCGTAGTTGGTTAAAGTGCGTGGCCTCTATGTCAACGAACCTGGAGACCCAGATTTCGAACCCCAGCACCGACAGAAAATTATTTTAATTATTTTAATTAAAATTCTGTACGGCCGCCACCTCTCTGCAGACAATGGCAAACCTCAGAGAGTAATCAAAATGCCATATAAAGCTTCTTGAGAACGAGAACATTCCGTTCATCGCCGTTCGGAATCGGCGTTAAACATGTAGGTCCGGATCTCGGTCAATTGTTAACAAACTTTAATAACACGCACAACACAATTAGTCATAAGAAGCTAGCTAGAATTTATTTTTTTTTTTTTTTTGGAATATATTTTGCATTTTCAAAGTGGTTTTACACGGAATCTAGGCGTGATGGAAAAAATTTTAGCACTCCGTCTTGTTAAGCATCATCGATTTATATAGGAACGGCTATCAAACCTCTTGAGCTTTTTTCACTGTTGTACCGTGTAATTGAAAATTATTCATTGATATCGCTAAGCCGTCCTTTTGTACGGATTATAAAGGGATGGCATATGACTTGAGAGGTAAAATACAACATCATCGATATATGTTTCGCCAGTTTTTGGTTATCCGACATTTAAAAAAAATAACCATACAAACATGAAAACACATAGAACACAAAACAAAAATGTTTTTAAAATTTAACAATGATGGGGGTGAATAGCCTGTGAGCCTATGTAAATTTCAAAACAATTGTACTCATATGATTGTATTCATAAAAATGTACTCATTGATGATGGTGGGAACGAAAACGCACTACATGGTTTATTGTATTAATTTGTTTTGAATGCCCTTGAAATTTTAATCCTCTTTGCCCACGAATAATCAAGCCAATATAAGTAAGTAAAAAATATATTAACAAAATGTAGAAGAATTTTTCTCCATGCATTAAAATTTGGGTGATATTTATACGTTTTTTATCCTCACGTTTAAAAGACTTAAAGGGGTATATTAATTTTGTCATTCCGTTTTTAACGCCTATAAGCACGCATGGTAGGTATAGAAAAGTATATATATTCCTTATCAGCATCTCCACCCGAGTCGATTTAGCCATGTCCATATGTCTGTCTGTGATCACGATTACAGCTGTACTTTTCAAGTTATCGTCATGAAATTTGATTTTTAAGCTTGTATCTAAAAAATAAAAATCAAGTTCGAAAATGAGCCAGATCGGATGAAAACCACGCCTACCTCAGATGTAAAAAATTTTATTGGCTGTTTTAAACTTTGAATATATTTTGGTTCAGCCGTGGGGTATTTTAACTTCTGCCCATTCGAATATCATTTCTTACTAGTGTTTAAAAAAATTTTCAAATGACATATTTGAAAGTCTTTTTTATAGCACAATACGACAAATAAGATCTTGGGAATTGTCTTAATGTCTGTGTTTTTTGCTAGTCGATTTCTTTTCATGAAGTATTTTATACATTTCTTGTAGAATATACAAGCAAATTTTTAATTGATGATGGAATTTTAAGAGAGAAATTCGCAATAATTTTCGAAACATGCACTGCCCCTCAGCACAGAATCAGAATTACCATATGCAAGGAACTGAAAATTTATTCGTGCCTTAAAAGAGGCCAATGTATCCTGGAAAAATTACTCTCTGATATATATTTAGTGTTTGGCATAGATTTTGTTTTTCGAGAGTGCTTAATTGATTCCTTTAGATTAGAGTCATTTTTCAACGCTATATTAGATTTAAAAGGATGTTTTTTACTTAAAATAGTGGAAATGAAAATGGACAAAATATGATTTTGAACAAGATGATATCACAAACCACATAATACAGCGTGGCGGCGAATAACTATTACCGTTTTTTAAAGCGCTGCTGTACTGATCGCAGCAAGAATAGCCACTTGCTATTGTTTTTGCTTTATTTGTTGTATCAACACCGTTATTATTTCACTAGATAATAAACGAATTCATTCAGTGCGAAAACTTTTAGAAGCATGGACGCTAAAAGAGAACTAGTAGTTAACCTTCATTCGAAGGGTGCAAAACCTAGTGAGATTGTAAAATCATTAAAAAATCTTAAAGTCAACAAAATGTTTGTGTCTCGGACTATCGCGCGATTTAAGAAAACTGGAAGGTCTAAAATCGCGAAAAAGCCCGGTTGCAAAAGTACAGGGTTGCCCATATTCGACGGACCCATCTGGCAACGCCATAACTTTTGACAGAGATGTCAGATCGCTTAATGACATACCGCGTTTGAAGCGTCAGTCCAAGCAGATTTTTACCATGGAACAATACACGCCACGCGAGCGCTCTGAAATAGTTGAAATTTACATTCAACAGAAGAAGTCAATTGTGAAAACTCAACGTGCTTTTAAAAACTTAAAAAATGTGAGAATTTCACATTGAATGGGACCGTAAATAAGCAAAATTGCCGTATTTACGCCACTGAAAATCCTCAGGAGATTCAAGAAGTGCCTCTTCATGACGAAAAAGTCACAGTTTGGTGCGGCGTTAGTGCGAAAACGGTCATTGGGCCGTTTTTCTTCCAAAATGAAAATGGCCATGCTGTTACCATCAACCAGGAGCGTTATCGCGGTATGATGACCAATTTTGTGATGCCAATTATTCGTCGAAAGCGTATGAGGCAGTTCTGGTTTCAACAAGACGGCGCTCCACCGCACACAAGTCGCATAACAATCGATTTTCTGAAGAATTTGTTTCCGGGGCGTTTGATGTCGAAAAGTGGTGATTTGGACTGGCCACCGCGTTCGCCCGATTTGACGCCGCCTGACTTCTTCTTGTGGGGATATTTGAAGTCAAAGGTTTACGTTAACAAGCCAAGGACCGTAGAAGAGCTCAAGGACAACATTCGTGAAGAAATAGCCGCTATTTCGGCCGAAATGTTGGCGAAAACGATGGAAAATGCTGCAAAAAGGGCACAATACGCCATCAACGCCAGAGGCGGCCATTTGAGAGATATCATATTCAAAAATTGATGTAAACAAATCTACTTGGAACAAATTAAATGATTAAGATTGCCAACCGCCAAATTTTTATTTTTTTCTTTGATTTTTTTAACAAAAACATGGGTCCGTCGAATATGGGCAACCCTGTACTGTTAGAACTCCAGAAATGGTGAAGAAAGTGCGCGAACGAATACGTCGAAATTGTGCTGTTTCAGCAAGAAAGATCGCCAGAGACATGGGTGTGTGCCACAAAACTATACAAAACATTATTAAAAAAAATTTAAAGCTACGTGCTTTAAAAAAAAGCGAATTCACGGTCTTACAGAGCATCAAAAATAAATGAGAATGAAAAGAAGTGATCAGCTCCTTCGGCGACACGCAAGCTGCGAAATAATTTTTTCAGATGCAAAATTATTTTTGTTACAAGACAGTCATAACGCTCAAAATGATTGCGTGTATGCAGCAAGTATGGCTGAAATTCCTACTCACAAGAAAGCTGTTGAACGGTATCAAAACGTATCATCCGTTATGGTATGGGGGGCAATTTCAGTAAAAGGCAAGCTTCCGCTACTTTTTATTGAAAAAGGCGTAAAAATTAACGCAAATTACTATTTGGAAGAGGTTCTAACAGAGCATATGTTGCCACACGCCATGCAGCTATTTGGTAATGCAAAATTTTGCTTCCAGCAAGATTCCGCTCCAGCTCACAAGGCTAAAATTGTTCAAAGCTGGTGTAAAAACGAAATTCCGTGTTTTATTTCTGCGGAATAATGGCCGTCCTCTTCCCCGGATCTGAATCCACTAGATTTCTGTATATGGGGCTTTATGTTGAACAAAATGAAGAACACAAAACACCTGAAGATAGAACAATTCAAGCAACGCCTTCAAAAGATATGGAACGACATACCCAACGAAGTCGTGCGTGCCGCCTGCGCTTCTTTCCCAAAGCGTTTGCAGCTGGCAAAGAAAAATAAGGGTGGAGGATTTGAAATTAATAATTAAAACCTAAATAAAATATATATAAATTACAAAATAAATAAAGTATACTAATGGTTTTTTTTATTTTTACAATACTTTAGTAACAGTTATTCGTCGCCACGCTGTAGTATTTACCATTTTGACTCTACTTCAGAGAAAGTTCTTGGGACGATTAATTTCAATATTTGGCGATATAAATTAGCCTCTAAGAGGTGCCATGGGAAACATCGTACTTATGCAAGAGTACCTCAGATTTTAAAAGTATTAAGGAACCCGATTGAGCTCTACAAACATTTCTGACAGTAGTTTAAGTGATATTATATTTTATGCACAAAAACAATTAAGACATTTTTGACATTCACAAAAGAGATAAACCGTTAGATTAAACATATTATTCTCAAAAAATATGTTAAAAATTTAATTATTAGAAAATGGTTTCAACGAGCAAAAAATGTTTATATTAATTCAAAACCAAACTGAAAGAAACATCACAAATTGACATGTCAAAAATGACAATTTAAACTCCTACATCATATAAGGCGAATGAACTAATTGAAGAAACATAATTCTTCTTAGATGATTTCCTGCAGGATTAGTTTTATATTCATTATGTTAAAAACTAAACGAGCATATAAAAAATTTGCATGCTTTCATAAATTCCAGCAATAATTCTTCGCAGCTGCTTGTCTGTCTCTCTCTGTCTATCTGTCTCACTGACTAACCGCCTGACGACTTTCTAAAGAATTGCTTGAATATGTCAAGACAACGAAGGATGTGCTGTTGTTACTGCTCGAAACCCACTTAAATAATATCACGCATCGACAGGACTCAATAAATTCACATGCGTTCGCATGCAGATGCGTTGCCATTAGCATTTTCTTAGCTGCATCTGATGATGATGAAATTTAAATAAAACTGTCAATGCACAACTTTTGACAACGATCGTGACTTAAACGAGCCAACGGTGAACGAATGTGTGAGTCTGTTAGCGAGAGAGGGTAAGTTAGAGTTTAGAGTGAGACAGTTGCAAGGAAAAATTTACATATCAAGCGCTTGTCAGTTTTGCTTGACATGTCAAACATGAAACATCTACGAAAACACATTTTCGCGACACATCATCGCATTTGAATACGCAAAACGCAATGAAGTTGGCTGCTATAGCGTTCCTTCATGGTTTGTCTTAGGTTTTTGTGGTCTTTTTGTCACAACTCTTCACTTAAACTAAGGAAGTGACATTTTAACAAAACATGAATGAGAATGATGTTGCTGTTGCTGATTGTGATGATGATGATGATGATGATGATGATGATGATGATGTTGATGATGATCGTGTGTCGATTGTTGTTGTGGACAATTTGAAAAATGCCACAATTCTGGTTTCACTTAAAAATTAATAAAATTGAAAAGAAAAAGTGCTGGTATTAACTGAGAACCAGAAGAATTGACAAGATGTATGATATTTTAATTATTGTCATCTATGCAAATGCTGAGGAAACTTTGTTTTTAATGAGAAAATTTGCACTTATGTATTTATATTTAGTTCGTGTGATCACCAAAATTTGGAATTAAATAAATAATTCACATAAATATTTTAACTTAAGGTGGGAAATCGGTTGGAAAATCGATTTTTTAAAAACGAGTTTTTGTTGATACTACAATTTATAAGAAGTAATCGAGAGGCGTTAAGTCGCATGAACGAGGGGAAAGTTAACGGATCACTTCTGGAAATAAAGTTGTCACCAAATTGATTTTGCAATAAAATTATAGTTAAGCGCGCTGTATGGCTTATTTGTGGCGTCCGTGGCGTAGTTTGTTAAAGTGCGTGGCCGCTATGTCAACGAACTTGGAGACCCAGGTTCGAACCCCAGCAGCGACAGAAAATTATTTGAATTAAAATGATTTTACTGTACAGCCGCCACCTCTCTGCAGACAATGGCAAACCTCAGAGAGTATTCAAAATGCCATGTAAAGCTTCTTGAGAACAAGAACATTCCGTTCATCGCCGTTCGGAGTCGGCGTTAAACATGTAGGTCCGGTTCTCGGTCAATTGTGTACAAACTTAATAACACGCACAACACAATTGATTATAAGAAGCTAGGTCAAAGTCCTTTCAAGAGCTGAAATGGTCAGTTATTTATTTATTTTTTTTTTATGGCGTATTTCTCTGTTGTAACGAAACTTCGTCTATGTTTAGTTGATTAATTTTTGGAAATAAAATATCAGTCAGCATGGCTCGATAGTGCTCGCCATTCACCGTAACGGCAGCTCCTTCCGAAAGAAATAAGGAGAAATTGCGAAAGAAATAAGGACCAATGATGCCGCCAGCGTGTAAACTGCACCAACCAGTAAGTTTTAATGGATGTAATGGTGATTCGTTAATGGCTTGAGAATTGTCTTCGCTCCATATATGAAAATTTTGCTCTTATAGGAAATCATTTAACCAGAAATGAGCTTCATCACTAAACACAATTCCTCGGTAAAAATGCTCATCTCCCTCCAGTTTCAAATTAGCCCAATCAGCAAAAATGCGACGTAAAAGATGGTCATTTGGCTTTAATTCTTACATAATCTGTGTTTTATAGGCACGTAAGCCAAGATCCTTACGTAAAATTTTCCACGTAGTTGAAGGACAAAAGCCAACAAGTTGAGAACGGCGACGAATTGACATTTCGGCGTATTCTTCAACACTTCGCGCTACAGCAGTAATATCCTCTTCGGTACATACATTTCTTTGTCTTATTGATGGTTTGTTTTTATTTTTAGACTAAACCAACGCTCAGGGGATGCAATCTATAAATGCGAAAGCATTGTGTTGATTCGGAAGTAGGGTGAAAGTTAGTTGCAGGGTGGAAAGATAGAGTAGTGTCGGTGAGGATTAGTTTTAAATTTACATAGCTCAAAACTGCCGGGGAACACGCTCGCAGTTAGATTGTTCCACAATTTTACTGTATGACCGAAGAACGAATTATCTCGGTAATGCGAAGTTCTATTTCGCAGTGCATCAAGGCAATAGTATAGGGATAGGCTTGGTGAGTGCCCGAGTGGACCTGCGAAACCAGTGTTGCCAGATTTTTTTTACAAAAAACTGTCAAATCTGAAGAAAAAAAATGCATTTTGAACACAAGAAATGCCATTTTAAGAAACAATTTGTTAAGCATTTTCTGTAATTTTTTTATTAAAAACAGAAATAAAACAAATTCATTTGTATATAAAATTGTTGTATATAATATATAAAAAACTTCTAGTATTTTATTCACATTTCAGATCATTTTAAAATAAGTTATTCAAGTATTTTTAATGTTGTATCATAAATAATTTGTATCATAGTTTTTGATACGTCAAAGCTTGAACAATAATAATTGTTTTTTTTTTTTTTTGAGAGGGCTGGAATTTCTATTTGTCCCACTAATCCAAACTTTCAAGTACTTCTTTTCCTACCAGGATCCACAAGGCTTGCAGCCTTCAAATGAAAACACACAAATTGGCGCAAGTAGAGAAGTGAGGTTCGTTCATGTTCAACGTTCAATGCGTGAAGTTGGCTGAAGCTGCTTCTAAAGTTTAAAGCAGGTCTGCTTTAAAAAAGTAATTGAACCATAATGATGTTTTGATAAAGAGAATTTATGAAAACTACATAAGATTTTATATTTTCACAAAAACTGCATTTTTCCCTGAAAAACTGCATTAATAATGGAAAAACTGTATTTTTTTTAGAAAAACTGCCAACCTGCTCAGAGTTTAAAAAACTGCCATTTGCAGGCAAAACTGCCATTCTGGCAACACTGTGGGAAACACACGAGCTGATGGTGTCAGGTCATGTGTCTCCCTTGAACACTTCCCATGATAAAACCTGTATAAAAGGCTTAGGCAACCAACACTGTGTCGATGCCAAAGAGAGTTGAGAGAAGATGAAATGGTTTCATCTCCAATCAGATATATCGCACGTCGTTGAATTCAATCCAGAAGCTCCAAATTAGATCTCGAAGCTCCTGCTCAAGTGTGCGAATTGTACTCCATTTTCGGCATTATAAATATATGAGGTATAGATCACGCATAGAACAGTTGGAATAAAGTATTTCTTACACCAAAAACCTAGGCACTTGGCCGCTTCTTTCGACACATCGAAAATGTGATCATTCCAACGAAGATGAAGAACGAATGAATTGGGTTTTAAATCAACGACAGAAGGTCGTGGTTTACACAATGGTTCCATTTCTCTACTACGAACGCCATGAGATCACCAGTAGAGAGAGTACTGCGAGTACAATCAATACTGCACGAATTGTTTGCTTACTATGCCGATTATGTTGACCGTAAAATAGACAAAGTGCTATATGAACTTCGCGATCAGATTTATTTTTTTCAAAGTAAATTTCCTCAATTTGGCAGCAATTTGTTCTGGAGTAAAACAATTCATGATGAATTGCCAAGCCTTACTGAACAGAAATGTCAGCATAGTTTGACATTCTCAACTGTCATTTGTGACAACTGTGTATTATTCTCACGAGTGTCTTTTACCGACTGTCATTTGCCTGTATATTTCATTTTCTATTTTCTTTTTTACTTTCTCGTTCTCTTATTTTGACAGTTGGTGCAAGACGAAAGAACTGTCACTCCTAAATTGTATAATTGTATCATGAAATATGTTATCTGCTGATATGTACCGGTGTAATGCGATTCTCTCATTGAGTCAATGCATTTATTTTTATACCCTCCAACAAAAATTCTACAGGATTGCCTACATTTATTGTTGCCGGCAATTATTGTCGTAAAATATCGCTTAAAGAGCGTTTATTAAAAATATTTCTCTCTGATTATTTTATGGGCGAAAACACGCTAAAAAAGCGGGAACAAAGAGAGGAAAGAGAGGAATGAACAAAAAAAGCGCTTAATGTTTGACGGAATTGAAAAAACGCCAATAAATGTGTAAAATTGTATAACATTTTTTGTAGTGATTTAACAATCAGTTTTCAGTGTGTACGAATGACTCACAACACAAATAAACTCCATGAGTTAAGTATTTAAGTGCTTAGAATCATTTTTAGTTCAGCTGTCTTGTTATTCGAATTATTTTTTGAAGCAATCAATAACTGTTTTGCCAAAAACATAACACAAAATAATACTCAACTCACCCATATATATTTTTCTCTTACGTCAACAAGAGAATCACATCAGATTATTGATGTCCACAAAATGCAATAGTAGTACTATGAGTATTTTTTGGTTAAAGTGGGAATGAGCCAAAGTATTTTATTGAGTTGGCTTAAGTCACACTTGCACCAATAGTCATGGCTCATGACTTAAGCATACGAATTTTATTAGTACTGATTGCAGGCAGATCTCTGCTCGGTATCTTCTAACCATGTATTAATTGCGTTTTTCTCAAAACTTTATTTTTAAGTCGGTAGTCAAAATTTCCCGAAAACCTTTAGACCGATTTGGACTTTACACACTTCTTATCGATTTTGAAAAAAGATTTTTTTTTTTTCAATTACAACTTATTTTTAAATTCAACGAAAATACGAATTTTTGGCAAGTTTTTTGATTACGCATTAACTGAAAATAAAAAAATGAATATTTTGTTAATTCCTTAGTTCAGATTCAAGATTAACTTCTGTATTAAAGAAATCTTTTTAGTTTTTTAATTTCAGATGAAGCAATCAAGAATATCCTGACTACTGCAAGAAAATTTTTTTGAGGTGCCTCGGTTCACACCTATCACTGGCTTAATTTCAATATTTTGCTATAAAAATTTGGCAGAATATTCTTAAGAATATTATATTGCTTTATCAAACCCTTTTCCCCCCTTAATGACAGTTAAAAAATCTGTCTAATATCTTCGAATAGTGACTGTGTTAAATAGAAAACACGAAATGGTCATGGCAAAACTTTATTGAATATTTTATTAAAAAACATTTTTTGAAATAACTTGTATCCATCTATCTTTTCAATCTGGGGACATTATAAACGAATTCGACATGAAATTAGAACTAATTTCCGATCATTATTACAAATGCTTAATAAATACCAATAGCCAAGGTATCCATGAGTATTATAGTATAGTATTAAAAAGCTGAGTAATTCACATTGTTTAATTTGGCACTTAGTGTAAATAAATAAGTTAATCACATCTCATTTTACGTGAAAAGTTTCTCAAATTTGAAAATAGTAATAAATATTTTCGGTCTCTATGTTATTATTTCTATGTCAAATTCTCCCTCAGTTAAGTTATTGAGTTAAACCAAGTTATTCAACTTATATTATTTAAAGTTAATAAAAATTTCTTAAAATTTCTTGACGCTAGCCTGTCATGAATGCTTTCCTAATGCTATCCTGAAAAAACTCTATTTCATTACTACTTATTCTACAGCTCTTTGTAAGGTGCGAAGATCACAACTTCTAACAAAAACTTTTTCTGCAAGTTTCTCGCTTGGATCACCTTGTCACATCAGTAGCAGCGTCTTGTCATTTCAGATACCTTGCATAAATTTAATTTTCACTTCCTTGCAGAAAATAGAGAAAACTCCTTTTTTTATACTATGAAAAAAAAGTACAGCTTATTCCAACGTACATTTCTCATAAGATATTAAAAATAGTCATCAGCATAATACTTATGTGCCACACCCATCAGTCGCAAATTTAATAATAAAATTCAAATTCAAGACATCCCTTGGCATCCATTGCCATAATCATAATTTGCATAGTAAATATTTTCTCACTTTTTAAAATTCGTCCTTTTCTTTTCTCTTCTTTTTTTTCAGGTTTTTTATTAGTCATGAAAAATGCCATAAATCTCGAGTAACGCAGCCAATAAAGCACAGCATGAATAATTGTAAATTAATGTAAATCGCTGTGTTTAAAGGTAACTTTGGCGCGTTTAGCATTTTATTGCCACCCACTGTTATTGCATTAGATAGATGGACTCCTTCTTTTTAATACGTATACAACATTCATAGAGGGTGGATTTTTATACTCTGTGGTTGTAAAAAAGTGAGCAATAACAATAAAACTGTAAAAAGGTCTGCTTGTAAACGCCTTTTTCACAAGGATGTCGAAACATTAAATGATGTAAAATATAGAAACTTTAGCAAAATGTGTATCACTTAAGGTAAACATAATTTGAGATAGATGCATGGAAACTTCCTCGGTGTATGAAGTGATATTTTCTACAGATCTCTCATACTCAAATATCAATCAAACAGCAGCAACAACATTTTGTTCAATATCCGTTGCAAACAAGATAATAAGTTTTCCATATAGCATGACAAGCAATTCGAAATTGTTGACAACAAAACTTTATCGGCAATGCCCTGGAGCTTGGCGCCATTTTGTTGTAGTTGTTATTGTTGTTGTCAATTCATTGACATCATTGCCAATATTGTAAATTCTTTATTGACAGGGCTAGGTAATATATGTTTACCTAGCAACTAAAAGCCACAAAAACCAGTCATAATGTTGTGTGCATAAATATGAAATTTCCGTAAAACATTGAATGTGAAATGGGAGAAAATAAAATGTTATAGGTATGACATGGCATTATGTCATTGGCAGCAACAACAATACTGTTAGCATCATCCACATCATCAATACCTACACCGAGACACAGTTTATCTATCCATGGATTTGCTGCAAACGTATTTGCGGAAAAGTGGATCGAACAAAATTATCATATTATTCCATATAAGTGCCGTTCACACAAACGAGTGGGCCAGAAGGTGGAAAAGTCTTGTATGCAATGCGAAACTCTGCATATGCAAAGCTATCAATACAATAACAACCATGTTGGCTAGTACATCAATAACTGCCAAATTGACAGAACAATCACAAGCTCGTAACTTTCAAATATGAAAACATTTAACTTAAAATAACAGCAATTAAACTTGTATTAACCAATTCAAGAGCAGCTGTTTGGCTAGAAGTTGTCAAATTTTGGCATTTTGTTACACAACACTGCACACAAAAAAAATCGTACATTTTAGTACGAAATGTACGACTTCTTTCCGGACTTAGACTGAAAATATCGACGCTGTGAAGGAAAGTGTTGAAAACGACGCAGACACCTCAATTCGACACCGTGTTCAAGAACTCGACCTCTCCCGATCACATTGTAGCGAATATTGGCGAAAGATATGGCTCTTCTGCATGCGTTCAGGTTCCAATTGACCCAAGAACTGCAATCGGTGGACCACCAGCAGCGCCGTACGTCATGGAAAACATGATTGCTGACGGTTGTTTTTGCAAAAAAAAAAAAAAAAAGAAAATTGTATAATCTGAAGGAGCTCATTTTAATATTGACTGGTGACCCGCAGGTGATTGAGGAGATGGCAATGAATTCACAACGAGTGACTGCTTGGTGCTGAGGCATCATAATACCATACGTTTTCGAAAATGACGACGGAAGAGCCGTTACAATTAATAGAGTGAGCCATAAATATGAACACTTTTTGTGATGGGAAATGGCGTAGTACATATACGAACACGTACTCTGTTCGTACACGCATGCTTTACAAGTCGCACAGCAATAGATTCATTGCGCACGAAGTTCCCAAGTCGCGTAATTTTGCGTTTTGGAGACACCAATTGCCCACTAAACCCTGCGATTTAACACCGTTAGACTTCTCATTTGGGGTTATGTAAAGAGTAAGGTATACGCTAACCATCCGGAAACAATTCAAAATGCGAACATTAAAGTCATCATCTCAGAAATAGACCCCCTCAAATTTCGAAAAATAGGATTAAAGTCTACAAGCTAACCGAGGGTGCCATTTGAAAATTCCATTCTTAAAGAATTGATTTTTAAGAGACATCAAAAGCTTTCATGAGATTACATTTCGACTTCATTTTAGCAAAAATTTGATGGGTGTTGAATAATAAAATAATAACTTATAATCGGTTTCGTTCTTCCTTTACCATCTTAGTTTGTGAAGAGACAAACGCTCCAAACTTATCATGCTGAAAACTCAAAGAGAAAAAGTCAAGCATTCTATGCTTAAATCAAGCAAATAGGCTATCAGTTTACACTTAAGCGTAAATATATCAATTCAAGCATTATTTTGCACATAATAAAAGGTTATTTTTAGCAACTTTCTTTTTGGCAGCACAGCTGTTGTCGTGTAACATGTTACTGTTAAACATGTTCAGCTTGGTCTATAATTACACCATGAGTCGACTTACAAACGAACAACGCTTGCAGATTAAAAATAAAATAAATAAAGCTTGCAGATTATTGAATTTTATTATCAAAATTCATCATCGGTTAAGAAAGTGCATCGTGCACTTCTTCCATTTTATGGTCAGTTTGGGCGATCTTCTGAGGCGGCTATTCGGAATCTTGTGGCTAAATTTCGCACCAAATTTACATTACTGGACATTAAGCCGAACGTATACGTAGAGTGCGGACAAAGGAAATATCATAGCTTATCCGCCAGTATTGTTGCTGACCATGAATTATCGATTCGGCGCCGTTCGCAGCAATTGAGCCTCTGTTACTCCACTACGTGAAAAATTTTGCGGAAGGATTTGGGTGTAAAACCTTTTAAAATACAGCTGGCGCAAGAATTGAAGCCACACGACCTACCACAACGGGTAACTTTTGGTGAATAGGCGCTGGCAAAGTTGGATGAAGATCAACATTTTTTCGGAAAATTGTGTTCAGCAACGAAACTCATTTCTGGTTGAATGGATACGTGAACAAGCAAAATTGCCGTATTTGGTACGAAGAGCAGCCAGAAGCATTGAAAGAACTGCCAATGTATTCCGAAAAATGCACTGTTTGGTGAGGATAATATGCCGGATCATTGGACCGTACGTCTTCAAAGACGACGAAGGCAGGAGCGTCACTGTGAATAGCGAGCGCTACCGTGCGATGGTTACAATTTTTTTTCGCCCAAAATGGAAGATCTGGACTTGACTGACATGTCTCTGACTGAGTTCAGTGAACAGTTTATTTCACGTTCGGGACCGGTCAATTGCCCGCCTAGATCGTGCGATTTAACGCCTTTAGACTATTTTTTGTCGGTCCATGTTAAGGCGCATGTCTATGGACAAGCCCGCAACGGTTGACCGAGATACCGACCGATATACCGGTCAAAATTTGACCCAGAGTATTAACCATTTGAGACGTAGCCGCGGTCAACATTAACATAAAATCATCTTTTAACATTGAATTATATAGACCGTTCTATCCACTCAAATAAATATTTCATACATTTCTCTAAATTTTATTTTTTTTTTTTTTTTCAATAAAATCCGAAAGCTCTTAAAAATCACCCTTTATTAAGAAAAAATGTTTTATTCAAGAAAAATTTGCATAATACTCAAGAATATTTTATCTAGATTCAAGTGTAATATTTGCTTGAAGTGAAAAAAAATTTGCTTGATTCAAGTAAACAATTTGCTGAAAACTAGAATTGAGGATAATTAGCTTCTTCCAGGTAAACAAATTTCTCAATGTTAGAATACTTTAATTTTTCTTTTTCTTATAAAGAGAAGAATGTGCTTGATCCAAGTCAATAATTTTCTGAGAATTTTTCGATAGTTTTGTTTGATATATAAGATCTTGTATCTGAATATAGTAAATAGCTATCTACAGTGTGTTCTTAAATTAAAAAAAAAACAAAACTATTCTTATTTTAAGGTTTTCTGATATCTTGTAATAAATTAATAACTTTATTGATCGTCTTAAATTAATTACGATTGATAATTACATGTAGGAAAGTGATTTTTTTTTTAATCATAATTTTAAAGTTTTAAGATTTGAATTACTTGTTTAATGAAATTACAAGCTTGAATCAAGCAATTTTTAAATAATTTTGTATTTGCTTTGCTTAAATTAAGAAAATATTTTCTTGATTGAAGTCTTGTTCCAAGTTCTAGAATCAAGTATTTTATTCTTATTTCAAACAATCATTTACTTTTTACTCAATATTAGAAATAGATGCTCATTATAAAATATGTTTCTTAATTTTAGTTTTAAGTGGTTTATTTGAGCAAATGAGGCTTAATTTTAAATATTCTTAGATCAAGCAGAATATTCGCTTGAAGAATTCTGAACATTTAATTTAAGAAACTTCTTTGGTCCTTTTTCTTTAATTTTCTAAAGTTTTTTAGTGATTTTTTTGTATACTTTCTTGAACCTACGGGCCTGATATGAATCAATACAGCAATTTGTGCAGTCCATTTGATGTTAAAACCTTTATTATCGCCGATGTGTCATATATTATTTAAAAAACAATACGTCATAAACAACTAGAACTTTTCAAAATGTTTCTTATGTCTTTATTAAATTCAATTAAATTCAGAGTAATGTATCATTATAGATATTTTAACTGTAAAATTGTAAAAATATATAATTTTCCAAACGATGATCTAAAAGCTAATTTCCACGTATTTTTATCATTAGAGCAATGATCGATTACATTGCAAATTTTGATTTTTAGTTTAGTAATTTTAAAATTTTTCATAAAGTTAATAATCAAAATTTGTACGGGTAGAAAACTATCCAAAAAAATATATGTGTATCCACCACGCGCTGTAGAAGTGTAATTTTAACTTCAAAAAGTTGATTTTTAAGTTATTAA
Organism: Pherbina coryleti; assembly: GCA_943735915.1. Taxonomy (NCBI): domain Eukaryota; kingdom Metazoa; phylum Arthropoda; class Insecta; order Diptera; family Sciomyzidae; genus Pherbina; species Pherbina coryleti. Next base: position 95,030,993 of record OX030949.1, on the reverse strand, counting down.
TTGATTTACTCTTTATATTGTCTTACTAAAAGAGTCCCATTTCATATAATGGCAAGAGTAAAGTAATTTTTTTTAATCAGGGATCGTAATTCTTATAAGCGATATCCAAAAACTAAAAGTTTAATTATTATTTTTAAATTTTTATTTTATTGCTCAACAATAAAAATTATCTCACGATTTTTATTGTTTTGATCAGAAATAAAAGTTGTTTTTTAATTTTTTTTTTTCATAATTATTAAAATTAGGAATAAGAATTATTTTTGAGTTTTATTATTTTGTTCAAAATTAAAAACTTTTCGCTAAGAAATAAAAGTTTTTTCTGAATTTTGATTTTACGCTCAAAAATAAAAATCAGTTTTATTTTTTTTTTCTCAAACATAAAACTCAAAACACCACACAGCTTTGTTGCTGGCACATGCCAATTTTTATTCCCTACACCTGAACAGGCTTTCAGGGAGGGCTGGAGAGGGTTAATATGTATCATAAAACTATGTGATATGTAGAATTTTGTATCAAGAACATAAAGATATAAGGAAAATAAATGTTATACAGAAATATACTTTGTGTACTCTTTTGTAACTCTCAAAAGTTTGAAATCTATATATAAATAGGCGTAGGAAGAACAGTTAAGTACCATTTTCTCCCGTGTTTCTCAACCGATTTTGATATTTTTGTTTTTAACCTTGGATAATCAATGTTAGTCGTTTCGACTAACATTGTTATCTTTTTTCTATCTCAAGAATTAATTAGCTTATCGAAATATGACAAGAATTAAATAAAAATCAATGACCAATATTTACGTTTTTTGATTTCTAGTGAAATTTTCTATTGTTTTTAATTTTTAACAGCTTTAAGCGTATTTTATATACTACCTTACAAATATGATTGGTTATCCAGGGTTAATCAATAAGAGTAGGGAGAAGGAGTGCACCTTAAATCTTTGTTGGGCGTGGCACATCCCATACAACCCAAATTTGCGATATCGAATAGCTTTAGAGTTATAGGTCACATAGTCTTCGACCTCTAATTACACGTACCATTCCACTGGTTACATTTTATGGGCGTTAAAAATAGGGGCGTGGCATTTTTTAGCTGCCCAAATTTTCGGTATAACTTTTACGCTATAAGTCACAAATCAATGAAACTCGCTAGGAACTTCCTATTTAGTCGTGTTCTTCGACTTGAAAAATTGAACGAGCATTAGGCAAGGGGGCGTGGCACCACCCATACAATTCAAAGTTTTCATATCGAAAAGCTTTGGAAGTGTCGTATAACAATGAAACTCAATATGGAGTTCCCACTTGGTGATATCCTTCTACTAGAAAGTAGAATGTGGGAAGTAGGGTACTGGGACGGGCGATGGACAAAGGGATGTGGCCAAATGAAAAAAAAATGTTTTCAATAAAAATACAAAAAAAAAATCAATTTTTAAATGGTCGAATTTCGACCAAAGGCGATACTAGTATACTTTAAAATATTGTACATTACAACTCTGTTACTTAGCAGCAGTCAGTGTTTGTCTTTTTGTTTAAGGTTGATGTTTTCAATATGAATTCATATATTATAATTACTTGATGTATTAACCATGCAATTGAAAAGCTACTGTGTCCATACTATATTATAAGTATTTAATTTTGCGTAACACTATGTTAAAAACACACCGAAACGTTTCACGGCGAAGTGTTTCATCGTCGAATTGATTCATCGGTTTTACTCCCCACGCGGCTAAAGAAGTTCACTTCAAATTTATGAATATCGGAAAATATTTGTTCGGATATCGAATACAATATTTATACGCTTTTTTTTTCTTTTCGAATACAAATACTTAAAGTAATCCGTTTATTAATATACGAATTTTGAAATCCTACCTGGAAGCCTACGTTGGATCTTGCGTTGATAATTTGTATAGATACTGATTTTTGAAACTATATTAATAGGTATATCACAACGATATCAAAAAAAGATTGTTTTTAATACAAAATGTCCTATCATTAACAATATCGAAATTTTATTATATTTCGTTGTCGTGACTCTATCGAGGTTGAATGAAGTTTCTATATTTTTTATATATATATATATATATATATAAATGATAACAAGGAAAACTACAGGTGTAAAAAACAGTTTTAAATGATTTTTTGAGATGGCATCACTAATATAAAACCATGGTATAATAATACAAGGTAGCATTGACAGTTGCTTGGGAAAACATCTCCTGTCAAAAAATTTACACAAAAAAAGAGAGCTTACAATCCGCCATTGAAAACAAAAACAATGTTGAAAACGTTGAAGTGAAAAAAACAACAACAAAAAGCTGTTTTTGACATGAGATGTTTTCTTGTAGAAGAGAAAATAAGCAGTTGTCAATGTTACCTTGTATTATTATACCATGATATAAAACGAATCGGACAATGTTGCAACCAACTTTATTTCAAAGCCCCATCATTAGACTTTCTCTTTCAGTATGTGTCGTTTCACTGAAGTGCAAACAACATAGTGTTAATGTGCTCCGAATATATCAACTCTTGTGACAACAAAACTCAATTTGCGGGAAAATTTACTTATCTGCTTTCATTTGAAGAAAAATTTAGCTTAAGGCCATCGAATGCTGCAAGAAGCTTTCGGGAAACATACTTCATCGATTTCCACATATGAGTTTTGGTAGACAAGTTTGAGGATGCCGAATTGGAGGCTATGTTGGATGAAGACTCGTGCTTAACGCAAGAACTCGCAAAAACATTGAGAGTGACTCAACAAGGCATATCATTTTGCTTAAAAGCCATGGAAATTATACAAAAGCTATGGGTTCTTACAATACTGTAAAACTTTTATAAACTTAATATTGAATAAATATATTATGACAAACTGATCTTAACGTCTATTGAGTTTGGTACAGTGGCGACGAGGATTAAAATTTTACCTTAAAAACCTAGACTAACTTTAACGATGAGTGCACATCTAATAGGCAAAGTTCCTTATTTTGATCATAGTCAAAACACGCGGAGTGTGTTTTCGAACCAATTGGAACAATTGTTTATTGCAAACGATATAACAGACGCAATAAAAAAGAAAGCAATTTTATTGACGTCTATATCAGAAGGTTCATATATATTATTGCAAAATTTGGTGAATCCATCAAAGGTCGAAAGCACCACTACCACGTTTGACAAATGTGTCGATGCGTTGAAGAACCACTTTACGCCACCTTCAGCGGGATTTGCTGAAAGATATAAGTTCTATAATGCATCAAAATCGCCGATGGAAACAGTCAATGAATGGGCCGTTCGGGTAAGATCATTAGCAGTAAATTGCGAGTTTGGAACTCATTTGGAGGTAGCGATCCGAGACAGATTCGTAATGGGGTTGGAAAAGGGTCCGGCCAAGGATAAGATATTTTTAGAAGCAGTTACATCTACTTTGCAGAAAGTGATATAAGTTGCAAATAATACCGAATACATACGGCACCAGTACGATGTAGTCGAGGTGAAACAAGAAGCCGATCTTCACTTCATTAGAAATAAAAAAAAGCATACCAAAGAAGTCAAACAACAATTTAAGAACGGGTTTCAGCAACAAAAACAACAACAACAGCAACAACATCAGCAGTCAAATAGCTCAACACACCAGCAACATTGGCAGTCTTCCAATGACAAACTTTGCTCAGTTTGTGGTTATACAAATCATAGCAACTATGAGTGCAAATTTAAACATTACAAGTGCAACCAATGTAAACAGAAAGGGCATTTAAAAAAAATGTGCAAAGCACAACAATTTAATTTTATTGATAATTCTGATTTAAGCTTATTTTCAATTAAAAGTGGAAACGATGGCCCTATAAAAATTAAAATTTTTGTTAACGGTAGGCTTTTTGCGATGCAGTTGGACACCGGCTCCGAATATAACTTAATTGGGGAGAGTACTTATAAAAAGTGTTTCGATCAATATAAATTGAGAGAAGTAAATATGCTCTTAAAATCTTACAATGGAGCGAACATAACTCCGTTAGGTGCGTTTGATGTTAAGGTCGAGTACGGTAAGCAAAGAAAAGTAATATCAATGATTGTAATATCGAATGGTGGACCGCCTCTCTTAGGTAGAAATTTTTTAAAAACATTTCAAATCCAAATTGCAAATTTAAATTATAACACTCTATCTATATGTGGAGATAAAGAAAATATTGTGAATAAGTTTAAAAGTCTTTTTGATGGCAGTTTAGGATTATTTAAGAAGAGTCAAGCACGTTTACGTGTAAAAGAGGGAACAGAATCAAAGTTTTTTAGACCAAGACCGGTTCCACTGGCAATCAGAGAAAAGGTGGAACAGGAATTAGATAAGTTGGTGCTCATGAAGGTTCTTCAGCCAGTAAACTATTCGGAATGGGGTACACCGATCGTGCCAATTATAAAGAAAAACGGGGAGATTCGTATCTGTGGTGATTTCAAAGTGACTTTGAACCCAAATTTATATGTTGAAAAGTATCCTTTGCCCCGAATTGAAGAAATTTTTGCAAAGTTGCACGGAGGGGTAGAATTTACAAAATTGGATTTAAGTATGGCGTATCAGCAAATTGAGTTAGATACGGAGTCACGCAGTTTAACTACAATTTCGACGTCGAAGGGACTTTTTCAGTATACTAGACTTATTTACGGCCTAGCATCTGCCCCAGCAGTGTTTCAAAAAATAATGGATTCACTACTGTCTGGTCTAGAAGGAGTTGTTGTTTTTCTAGACGATATTCTTATTAGTGCTCCAAATCGAAAATGCCACATTGAGAGACTTGAAAAGGTGCTTTGTTTGTTAAATGACGCAGGTTTTAAATTATCTACGGATAAATGTGAGTTTTTCAGCAAGAAAATTGAATATTTAGGTTACGTAATAGACCAGAACGGTCTACACATGAACCCGGAAAAGGTAAAGGATATAATTGAAATACCGTATCCTTCTAACGTGAAGGAACTTCAAGCGTTTCTTGGGGTAATAAATTTTTATAGGCGGTTTTTGCCCGATGTATCAACACTTTTACATCCTTTACATACCTTGCTAAAATCCGACAGATTGTTCATGTGGTCCAGCGAGTGTTCTAATTCGGTAGACAAATTAAAAAAATTACTTCTGGAAGAAAATTGTTTAGCGCATTTTGATCCTAAATGTAGAACAAAATTAACTGTAGACGCAAGTCCAGTAGGCGTTGGAGCGGTTTTTTCGCAAGTAGACGAACGGGGAGAAGAACGACCCATAGAATTTGCTTCGAGAACGCTTACAGAAACCGAAAAAAGATATTCCCAATTGGATAGGGAAGCTGTGGCGATCTTGTTTGGTGTGAAGAAATTTCACCAGTACTTATACGGTCGAAAATTTACATTGGTCACTGACAACAAACCCTTAATGCATATTTTTAGTCCTAAAAAGGGAATACCCGTTCCCGCTTCGAGTAGATTACAGCGCATCGCTCTGACATTGTCTGGTTATCAGTTTGACATTGAGCATGTCAAGTCAAAAAGGAATGTAGCTGATTTTTTTTCAAGATTTCCGAGAAAATCTAACGACAATGCGGAAAAATTTCCTAATAATGTTTACGTTAACTATTTTAAGTAAGTATGCGGGGAAAACAAAATGATTAACTTAGAATCTATAAGCATAGAAACGGAAAAGGACGAAGTATTAAAAAAGGTCCGCGAGATGGTGGAAGTTGGTTGGCCTAAGGAAGTTTTGGCTCCAGAGTTAGTCCCTTATTTCACGAGAAGAGTTGAATTATCTGAAGAATTGGGATGTTTATTTTGGGGTTATAGAGTAATTATTCCTGATAGTCTGCAGCGGGATGTAGTTAATTTTTTGCATGCAACTCATATGGGCATAGTGAAAATGAAAACAATGGCACGTGAGTGTTGCTGGTGGCCAGGTCAAAGCAGAGATTTGGAACAAGTAGTTAAAAGTTGTGAGCCATGTTTATGGACTCGTCCGAATCCACCCAAACAGGAGTTAATTAACTGGAAAAGATCCGATGAGGTTTGGTCTAGGGTTCACATCGACTTTTTTGGACCATTCATGAATAGATATTGCCTGATAGTTGTAGATAGTTCGAGTAAATGGACTGAGTGCATCGATATGTCAAATAACACTACCAGCTCCGCAACGCTAGCTGTATTAAAAGAAATTTTTGCTCGTTTTGGATTACCAAAAACATTAGTGTCAGATAATGGGAAAGCTTTTATATCTAAAGAGTTTAAAACTTTTACAGAAATGAATGGTATTCATCACATAACGTCACCAGTTGGCCATCCGGCCACAAACGGTCAAGCTGAAAATTCGGTCAAAACAGTTAAAAACGCTTTAAAGCGTAGCTTATGTAACGCGCCATTGTCAGAATTTCATAACATCTTAATTTTTATTAGATTATAGAAATACAGCACATTCGAGCACAGGTGTCTCTCCTGCGTATTTAATGTTTAATAAAAGAAAATTAAGAACCAGACTCGATTTGCTTAATCCAAATCGAAAAGTTGAAAAAAAAGATGATTTAGAAATAAAAAACATTCTAAAACGAAAACAAGATAATCAAAAAAAATATCACAGAGGTTATAAAAATTGTATTTTTAAAGAAAATGATAATGTAATTGTTAAAGATTATTCCATTCCAGGAAAGATTTCATGGAAAAAAGGGGTAATAAGTAAAAAAATTGGAAAACAAACATATATGATAAGAACTAATTGCAATAAAGTCTGGAAAAGGCATGCAAATCAAATAGTTTTAAGTTTTAGAAATAATGAAAATATAATGCCAAGTACTATTAAAGACCCTTTACAAAAAATTTTTATTGAAAAACCATTACAAGAAAGCAATTTAAACCAAACTGTAAATGAAAATATAAATATAAATAATCAAGTTGAAATCAATGAACCTATTAAGCCTATTATTAAGTATAATTTACGAGTTAGAAAACTTAATTAATCAGATTATTATTTTTTGTTGTTTCCCTATTCACAATTTATACAAAAAAAAAAAAAAAAAAAAAATCAAGTTGCAATTGAAGTAAATCTGAAACTTTTTACACTACGTATATACACATAAATTTTAAATAGGGTAACAACCAATTTACGAAGGAGGTATATGTGGTGTTCTCTTTAATGAGAGTAAGAATATCACTCTTAGTTTAGCAATGCAGTTATTTAAGTTATGAACATGTTTATTTTCTACACCTACTCACTGTTCTTTTATAAGCGTTTGTGCGAGGTTCTTACAATACTGTAAAACTTTTATAAACTTAATATTGAATAAATATATTATGACAAACTGATCTTAACGTCTATTGTGTTTGTTACAATTACAATAACCCAAAGTCCAAAAATCATACGGGCCGACCGGCCATACGCCAAATTTTACGCCAAAGCAGAATATTGACAGTGGCAAGGTCAAGTTCTGTATTTGGTGGGACCAATTGGGCTTGGTGTAATATGAGCTGCTAACCGATTGAAACCATCACAGGTCAACTCTACCGAATTCAATTGATGCGTTTGAGCCAAGCATTGAAGCAAAAACGACCAGAATACGAGCAAAGCCACGACAAGGTAATTTTGCAACATGACAACTCTCGGCCACATTTTGCGCAGTCGGCCAAAACATACATTAAAACGCTGAATTGGGAAGTCCTACCCCACCCACCGTATAGGCCAGCCATTGTCCTTTCTGACTACTATTTGTTTTCGTCGATGAAGCATGCTCTTGAGGATCAGCACTTTCGCTCTTTTGAAGAACTTCAAAATTATATGGATTCGCGGATCGAGATGGTATCCAAAAATTGCCAGAAAGATGGGAAAAAGTAGTGGCTAGCAATGAACAATACTTTGAAAAATGAATTTGTAACAAATTTCTCACAATGAAGCGCAGAACTTGAAAAAAGTCCTTTAAAACTTTTTTGGACACCACAACATTTATTGATACGATATCGAGATTAACCTTCAAGCGAATTTTGGGTCAGTTTGGCCCAAAAAAAAATTTAAACGCGTCTTTCTCCGCTTATTTATGCTCAAATCAGCTAGATATTTTGGCTCAATGTGTAAATCGTATACAAATTTTTTGAATTTGACATGAAATTTGAATTTGACATGAAATATGTCCACACATGTCAAATTTGGCCTGTACGAAAAATTTCCCTAAAAAGTATTTTTGGTTCAAATTGATACAGCACTGATCGCTTGATTTTTTTACGTTGTGTTTTCATTCTATTCCCGCAAAAAGTGTTAGATCAGAAAGTTCTGAGCAACAGCAACAGCAGCTACTACAGCCGCTCATCCATGCACCAAAAACATGCAAAAAAGTACGTTGCCATATGTGCACACCTCTACCCAATTCAAATAAACACAGCATTCGATGTGATAAATGCATGAAGTACGTTTGTCCGGATCATCGCTTCACAGTTTGTGAAAGTTGCTCCACATCAATTAAATTTTCGCACTAAATAAAAAGCAAATAAATCAAAAACACATTTTTTATTTAATTTGTTCCTCAGGTTTCCTATTCAATTTCCACTTGGGAAGTTCTCAGTATGTTTTTTATGCAATTTCAAGTTGGGTCAATATGACCCAAAAATTCTTTTGTGTTTCTAATTCCAAAGTTTACTTGAAGGTTAAACATTATTTCGATATTATAAATATGTCGTTGGGAGTTTTTTTTTCCAGTGAAGCATAAAATGGATGCATCCTAATATGATTCAATATATAAAAGCATGGCTGAACCCAAAATTCGAATTAAGAATACATCAGAAAAAAAAATCAACAGCACTTTATTCTACTTACTGCCTGGTGTAAATAAAAGTTTTATTTTATCAAAATTTGAAAGTACATGTAAATTTTTACACGAACCTTTCATTACAATTTTTTTCCCATGTTAACATTGGTTGCCCTTTTGAAACAAACAATTAAAATCAATCAATTTTCTCATTTCCAATTATGGGCTGAATGGATGTCTAAACGTAATTCTATAAATTCTTTTGTTAACTTAATAAGAGGCTTAATTTCGTATCCCCTCTACTTAAGTCGGCGACAAGCAGCGCTTCGTGTAAATAACTGCAAGGCGGGCATCAATGACCAAAAATCAAAAAAGTGACATTTATCTTGACGAACGAGTAGATCTGTACATAAAAACCATTGCGTACGTTCGCTAGTCACGTGGCATAAAGACGTGATTGAAAACATGATACGCTGACACTTAAGCCAAATTGAGCTTGTCAAAAAGGATAAAAAAAAAAATTAAAAATAAAGGAATAAATGACGTTGTTGTACCACTAAACTAGCTGGTACCGATAAGCAGCCAATAAGAGGTGGTTTTAAACTTTAATACATACAAGGATTATTAAAACTGGACATATATGATTAATGCATATAAAACTAGTGCTAGATGTACTCTATGAAATTTAAAGAATTTTTAAAATTGATTCCATGAATGTCACAAATATTACAACATCTTACTTAATTTCATTTTAATCTTACCTAAATTAAGTCTTAATCTTCAATCTTAGTTTTATTTATATTATACTATTTAAAACATGAAAACACTTAAAATTTTTCCATAGACTCAAAAGTACCTTTAATTTAAACTGAGAGGAGGTTCATAACTCTATTATCCACTTTCACTCTCACTCATTATTGGATAATTAATGCTTATTCTCGATAGCAGCAATAAATATCCTGCACAATACTTATGTTCAAACATTTGACATGCATTAAGTAGGTACAACACTTAACTTTCAATGCTACTAATCCCTAAAGAAGAAGCCGCTTAAATGCAAAATACTCGTTCTTCTCGGTGACCACCGCAACATATGTCAACAGCAACCTTGCGGCAGCATAGCTAAACATCTAAGCTGGAAACAAACGATGCCGTGCGTCATCGACAAACAACAACAGCAAGAGCTGAACGCAGGAGCAACAACAGCATTAGCAACATAATCGGCAGCAATGACAACACTTGTTGGCCGCCTAGCTGATTTTCACTAATATGTTTGATAAATTGTCGTCAACGCGCCAAGGAAACGACTTAATGGCCGACATGTATAGGCAGCCCTAAACACTGTGTTGACAAATATTAAATTCTTAATTAAGATTTTTAGTTGTTTAAAAGAACGCACCTTGTCAAATATTTACAAATGGTTGGCAGGGAATGCCAAATAGTGCAGAGAACTGAAGTGCTTGGAAGCAGCTGCTGAATTTCTGCTTGTTGAAAAAAAATAAATGGCCAGATTGAAATATAGAGAGGTCTCTCGAAATTAAATGAGAACAATATTAATGCCTATTCCATATTTTTATTAAGGGGTGAATTTGGAATTTGTCGTACACTCCGACATAGTACTTTCAAATTTTGCAACCTTGCTGTATTAATAACTTCTATTAATATATGTATGTTCCATTTCAGTTTAGATTTACACAATAGATATAATTTTGGGGGTTTCAAAGTTGATCAGTTGTGTAAACATAATAAAAATATCAGATTTCAATATGAATTGTCTTCGCTTAACAACTTTTAAGAGCAGATGGCAAATTTAACTGTGTGCATGTCTAATCTCTAAATCGCTATAAAAGTATTCCAAATTGAAACAACTGAACTAAGCAATATTGATTGTTTGAATCGAACTTTATTCTTAACTTGAAAATGATCTTATTCATGATGTTGATTTCGTCGAAAAACCGGGATCAAATTTATAAGGTGTTTATGAAAGTCTTTTTTTGTGTCTATACATTTTCAGAACCATTTCATAAATGGACGAAATATTATTTTTTATTTTAGTATCACTTTGGAGAATGATTTAAACAAATTATTCAATATTGCATTATTACCATAATAAGAGAAGGAATATTTTTTTCGAAATTTTAATAAACTAGAGCAGTGTTTTTCAACACTATTGAACACGCGGTCCCCTTATAAGTAAAGAAATGCGATGATCCCATGGTTGGATTGTAATAAAACTACGTCGCTGATTTTAAAATGATTTCAGTACCAGAAACCTGCAGCAAGAAGTTATAAACAGAGTAGACTCGAATATTTACACCAAATTTCATGTACTACTAATTGTTTTTAGCAGAAACCTGTAAGAAAGAGAAGAAAATATTCTAACAGCCAAGGATAAAATCAAAGGATTTATCACGAAACTTCATTTTTTGTCAAACTATTTACAAATAAAATCATATGAGTCTTTGCCTTGTATTAAAAATATATTCGAAGAAATGACAAGGTACTAATCGGTAGTCATTAGTTATCATATTCCAGCTATGATACAGAGTTTGCATAATTTTGAAAAAAAAAACTATCAAGCTACTTCCCACATCAAGAGAAAAACCAAAGAAAATACTCCTTGTAGTAAAGACTTTTATTAGTAAGATTTTGCCAAAGATAAAAAATTATTAAGGCAAAAGTACAAAGATTGCTAGATTCCATTGAAAAATCTACTTTAAATTAAAGACTTAAATTCTTGTGGTAAAGACTCAAAATCAAAAAGTTGATTTCCTGATAACTATATCCGCCTTTTCTTTCTATAACCCACCCCCGCCCTTCGCTTCCTTCTTCACCACTCGTTACGATTTAACCTAGTGTTAATTATAACTTATACATACTATCAATTGCCCTATACTATATAGTACATACTGCCAACAAAGAAACTGTGAACTTTAAGACTCTGGAAAGAGCTATACTCTGCTGACAATGCGCAAACGAATTGACGAATTTTGTGTTTAAAAAATAGCTTGCAACAAATTTCGTCAAAGTAAGAGCAAATGTGCTTAAAACTTTTGAAAAACATATGAAAAAAAAAGCAAATTACGAACACATTTTTTGAACACATTGTGTTTAATTTTAAGCTAACATTTGTTTTCTGTGTATGTTTATGAAATTAACGAAAACTTCTCCGAAAATGTAAGATTATTTTTTAGCCACAATCAAGGATTTGGCAAACCTATTCAGTTAAGTCTGTCTTGATCTGATATTAAGTCAATAATATTGGACGTTTTTAAAGCTGCTTTATTAGAAACTAAACTTAAATAAAGACTCAAGAATCAAATATGTTTAATTCATTTTATAATATTTGAGAATATTTCTTATTGAAATAAAAATAGTGGCTTCTTATTGAAATGAAAAGAGTTTCACCTTAGTAAAATCAAAATATATACGATATATTAGACTTTTGGTAACACTGCAGCAGAAATTAACTGAGTGCAACTATCCACTTACGATGGCAGCGCGGTGAGTTTTAGACTTTCACCTCTCTCTCAACAAAGAGCTTAAGCTATTGCTTGCTGTTACAGTAATTTCCGAATATAAGAGCACAGCATAATGCTCAAAATTCAAATACATTATCCGGGAAAGTCTTATATGGAAATCCCGGTTAAAAGCAGGTTTGGAGCTTATACGAAAAACCCGCTTAACGAACCTTTTGGGGCTTATATAAAAAAAATATATATATATAAATATTTTGATCTTTTCCTTTATTGAAAGCGTTCTCCTTTTATTTCCAAACATGCTGTAAATAAATATACGTTTCAGCTTTGAAAAACATAAAAAATTATTTCATTTACATTTTTTCGCTGTTTGCCACTTGCCGCCATAACACAATAAACATATGTTTTGTCAGGTATGCAAACACAAGACCAAAGGTTGCCATGTCGCAAAATAAAAAATCATCACAACGCTGCCAAGTTTTTTATTTTTATTTTTTATCCGGGGATTTTTGTATGAATTTTTTCTAATGGTTCACACATTTGCAACGTAATAAGCGGGATAATTTCTTAAGCGGGGAATACTTTAAACGGGAATTAAGCTGTATATTGCTTATGGGGACTTTTCTTGACCTAATTTTGCTAACTCATAAGAGGGGAAATCCATTAACCGGGGGGCTTATATCCAGAAATTACTGTATTTTGTGGTGCTTATACATTACGGCGGTTCAAATTTTTTATCGATCAAGCGTATAGGAGAAACGTAATTTATACTGAATTCTGAGAAAATTTCCCTAAGAAACCATAGGTCTAAAATCAATCCGAATATCGCGCATATCGAGGTCAAAACTTGTATATGAATTAAAAAACAACTGTATAGGTTAAATAAAAATTCTGACGAATAGTCCAAAAAATGGCAGCGTATATCATTGATTATGGACTTGTTGTACAGTTATTTTCGGTCCCTGGGTGTTGGTGTTGAGGTTGGTGCTGGTGTTGGTTTTGGTGGTGGTGTTGGTGTTGCTGTTGGTGTTGGTGTTGGTGTTGGTGTTGGTGTTGGTGTTGGTGTTGGTGTTGGTGTTGGTGTTGGTGTTGGTGTTGGTGCTGGTGTTGGTGTTGGTGCTGGTGTTGGTGTTGGTGTTGGTGTTGGTGTTGATGGTGTTGTTGCTTTTTCTATTGCTTTTTTTTTTTGCTTCTCCAATTACTCCAGCAAAAGTGATCCATAAGCGTCACTTTAGGCGGTTCCATGAGAGGCCTCATGACGCCGTAAATTTTTTTTTTTATTCACCTCACCTCACCTTCATTTTCGATCTTTGAAGGTCGATCTCTGACATGGTGACGTCAGAATTTTTTTTTATTTTTATCGTAACGCCAAGTATAAATCTTTCATTTTCCTTTTTAAACATTTATCGTAGCATATATACTTACCGAGTAAAAATTCAGTGCAACGCCTCTGCATGAATGCTACATTGCCGATCTTTGAGCGGCTCTCTCTGTGTCCCGATGACGACAGAAATTTTTTGTTTAATTTTGTTGTGAGGGCTTAGAGCCCTCACAGGTGTATTATAATTTTAGTCCTAACACTAATATTCAGCGAGTAATAATTCCATGTAACAAATTTTCAGTTGCGCTGCTTAAGCAGTTCCCACCCCGTCCCAACGATGTTCAGAATTTTTGTTTTGTTTCTATAATACAGTCCAAGAATAAGCCTTTACGGTCGTACCATCTTTTTAGTCATAGCTCTTATACTCAGCTACACTAAGGGAAATAACGCATATTAGCATTATCCACGCCTGAGTATAAATTTTATTTAAATATTTACGTGGATAAATCAAATGTTTTCGTTACAACTCGTTTTTTCCCGTATTTAAATTTTATTTATACCACACACGTACACACATATTCCATACAAGCAAGCAGCAACAGCATCGCACACGTACACACGCATTCCGATAAGCAGCAACAGCATTGCACTCTGTTCCTGCAGTTTATTTCTTGCAGTTGCAGGTTTCTTATAGTTCTCATTTAGTTAACGTTGCAAGGGTAATATAGCATGGATGTTTGGCAAATATGATTTTTGAGTGCGATGGTGAGTGCGATGCATGATGAAATTATATAGCCTGAAGCATGAACCAACAAGACAAGATCAAGCAATCAGCAGTGCGAGAAAAACTATATTTTTCGTGCTACGTCATCGGTCACAAAAAAAAAGCTATATTGCATACGTTTTTCATGCAAAACATGTGAATACTTAGATAAAAGCATGATACAATTATAAGGTAAGCTCATTTTAAGATGGCTGGTCAATTGAGAAATTTTCGTACAATTTCGTACAACAACAAAGCTGTACGAGCTACGAACGTCAAACGACAAAAGCACCAACAACAACAAAGAAAAACGAAAAGCTATCAGCTGATTTTGACAACTAGCGCACCCTGCTCTCCAATATGAGCCTACCTTGTAATTGTATCGTGGATAAAAGTAGAAAATTATAAAATTAACAAGTTTTATTCGCGAAAAAGTGTTTGTATACTTTGTTTTTATTTTCATGCAGTAACGAAATTTAAAGTAATTTTTTTTTGCTGTTGGAATTATTGCACGTCGCTACAGCACACTTCATTTTTATAAAAAACACAAAAAATTACTGAATTATAAATACTAATAATTCTTTAAAACTTCAAGAAATAATTTTTCACATCCAATCGCACGTAAACAAACGAATGTGTGACCGATGACGTCAGACCTATCAGCTTTGTTTTGTTTACAATATGGCGGCTGTTTTGTTGGCATGATCTTTATTCCTTGG
Organism: Pherbina coryleti; assembly: GCA_943735915.1. Lineage (NCBI taxonomy): Eukaryota > Metazoa > Arthropoda > Insecta > Diptera > Sciomyzidae > Pherbina > Pherbina coryleti. Next base: position 95,015,986 of record OX030949.1, on the reverse strand, counting down.
TTCATGGCGTGAAGTGACAACTCGGTTTTTTCTCAAGAATGTCTTGAACCGGTTGTCATTTTCCTGCATAATTTACTTCTTATTCTCTATTTTTCTCTTTATAGTTTATACTATTTTTGACATTTGATGCCATTATATTGCACCAACTATCAAAAATAGTATAAGTTAGAGAACGAAAAAAGAAAATAAAATATACCACCAAATGGCATATGATGGACGCAGCTCGTGGGAAATATTCAAATAAATTGTTTTTCAGTTTCAATATTTTTATATAAATTTTCCTTAAATGCGATAGTTTTATTTTCAAATTGCAAATATTTAAAAGATATTTAAATATATTCGTGCATAATTTTAATATATTTTTATTAATTTTATTTTAAATATTTTAATATTTTATTTAATTAAAAAAGTATTTAAATAAATTTTAAATATTAAATACGTAGTTGATTTAAGTAAATGCGTTATTGGTGCAAAAATGACTCGCTTTTTGGATAAATTAAAAAAGTTTTTGGATAAATTTAATATTTCTTTCCCTAAGTGTAGGTACAATTTAATGCAACGGTTATGAATTTTGAAAAACTGCATTTTTCAACTTTTTTGGAAACCTGCGCGGTAAACGTAACTTCGTCACGTCAAAACATGAAAAAGGGTTTAGTTTGTCCAACCACTCCCTAATTTGTATATAGATAACATCCTGTAAAAAACGAACCAGGACACCAAGGACTTTGAAATTATTGTCAATTCATATGTGAGTCAAGACCAACATGTATTGGTCCTCAAAAAATTTATAGCTCCTCCCATTTTAATTCGGGCATGATAGTTTTAATAGGAGAAAATAATAAAAGTGTACATATTCGATATTTTACTTCATTAATATACGCTCACAAAAGTGAGGAGTACTAACATGCAAATTTGGCACAGCATATAACTCCACATAAGCAATAGGATGCAATGGTAAAAGAAAAATTGAATTTTTCAGATTTGCAACTTCACAATTGTATCGACGATATATATAAAAAAATCTATTCATTGAAAATAACTGAAAGTGTATGTGACGGTTATTGACAGTTTGCTCTATTGTCAATTTTCAGATGCTCAATAAAACAAATAAATTATTCAGAAGCCATCACTGTACTACTTGAACGGTGATACCAAAACCACTGCTTTGAGTCACTTTTAACCATCAACCTCGTTGTGCACGATGCCACTCCCATTACCCAACCCCTACCCATCACTTAATCAATACAACATAAACGCAATCATTGCTCAATAAAAGAGCGCAAAACTACGTGTGATTTTCTACTCTTTTTGATGAGGAAATTGAATTTGCATGTGAATCACATAACATTTACAAACAATAACACTGCAAAAAAAAAACCAACTTATAGTATAGAATATAGAATATAGAATAGAATATATCCAACAACTGGGTTGTTTCATCGATGTTGAACTCAAAATGTATTTTACATTTAGCATGGTGTTACGTATTCAGTGACATTATTTTAATTCAATATAAGGACAAAATAAATGGTACTTAAAATTATTTCGATTAGTTAGAACGCTAACATGATTCTAGGGCATTTGTAGCTAAACAATATTTTTGTAGGAGTCGCGACGAACCAAATTTTCTTTTCAGTGCAACTTTGAAACATATTGAAAATTGCAAAATGTCCTTACTTCACAGTTGATTTGATTGCAAACATTCGCTTAGAGGGGATTTTTTTTTTATATTTATTTGCCTTTATTTGCTTAACTCCATTCCAGTTGCTGCTGCTGCTGTTTGTACTTCCGTTTCCGTTTTATTCACTCAAATTGAGTGATTTAGATTAGAAATCAATTTTCATTTCTTCACAATGACATTTCAGCTCAATGCAATGTCGACAGTTTATATGCAAATCATATAGAACTGTTTCTAGGTAAGACGAGGTTGGGAGGGGCGGTCATGAAGTACCCGTGACTGAGGTGAATGCATTGATTACGAAATTCAATTTCATGTTTGGCAACAAAATAACACTTTGGGGAGTTGTTCAATTTCAATTTTAGATATTCTCTATTTTTTATGTATTCTTAACTTTGGGATCAACGCGAGTTCAGATTTTAAAAACTGATACGAAATCAAACAAAAATTAAACAGCTAAAATAAAAATCACAGTTACGTTTAACGTATGCAAATGTGCGATAATAAGGGAACAGTTGGGAGAAAGGTATTTTTGTATAAATAAGCATATTTAAATTGAAATTGGAAAATACTTTATCAGCTATTAAGAAATAAGCCTAAACAAATGTTATTGCTCTTGTTATAAAAAATATATTTTATTCTGTAAGCTATGATGTGTTCATAAATCGACTTTAGTTATAGTTAGAGTTAGAGTTGGATTTAGAGGTAGAGTTAGAGTAAGAGTTAGAGTTAGAGTTACAGTTAGAGTTAGAGTTAAAGTTAGAGTTAGAGTTAGAGTTAGAGTTAGAGTTAGAGTTAGAGTTAGAGTTAGAGTTAGAGTTAGAGTTAGAGTTAGAGTTAGAGTTAGAGTTAGAGTTAGAGTTAGAGTTTGAGTTAGAGTTAGAGTTAGAGTTAGAGTTAGAGTTAGAGTTAGAGTTAGAGTTAGAGTTAGAGTTAGAGTTAGAGTTAGAGTTAGAGTTAGAGTTAGAGTTAGAGTTAGAGTTAGAGTTAGAGTTAGAGTTAGAGTTAGAGTTAGAGTTAGAGTTAGAGTTAGAGTTAGAGTTAGAGTTAGAGTTAGAGTTAGAGTTAGAGTTAGAGTTAGAGTTAGAGTTAGAGTTAGAGTTAGAGTTAGAGTTAGAGTTAGAGTTAGAGTTAGAGTTAGAGTTAGAGTTAGAGTTAGAATTAGAGTTAGAGTTAGAGTTAGAGTTAGAGTTAGAGTTAGAGTTAGAGTTAGAGTTAGAGTTAGAGTTAGAGTTAGAGTTAGAGTTAGAGTTAGAGTTAGAGTTAGAGTTAGAGTTAGAGTTAGAGTTAGAGTTAGAGTTAGAGTTAGAGTTAGAGTTAGAGTTAGAGTTAGAGTTAGAGTTAGAGTTAGACTAAGAGTTAGACTTAGAGTTAGAGTTAGAGTTAAAGTAAGAGTTAGAGTAAGAGTTACAGTTAGAGTTAGAGTTAGAGTTAGAGTTAGAGTTAGAGTTAGAGTTAGAGTTAGAGTTAGAGTTAGAGTTAGAGTTAGAGTTAGAGTTAGAGTTAGAGTTAGAGTTAGAGTTAGAGCTAGAGTTAGAGTTAGAGTTAGAGTTAGACTTAGAGTTAGACTTAGAGTTAGAGTTAGAGTTAAAGTAAGAGTTAGAGTAAGAGTTACAGTTAGAGTTAGAGTTTGAGTTAGAGTTAGAGTTAGATTTAGAGTTAGAGTTAGAGTTAGAGTTAGAGTTAGAGTTAGAGTTAGAGTTAGAGTTAGAGTTAGAGTTAGAGTTAGAGTTAGAGTTGGAGTTAGAGTTAGAGTTAGAGTTAGAGTTAGAGTTAGAGTTAGAGTTAGAGTTAGAGTTAGAGTTAGAGTTAGAGTTAGAGTTAGAGTTAGAGTTAGAGTTAGAGTTAGAGTTAGAGTTAGAGTTAGAGTTAGAGTTAGAGTTAGAGTTAGAGTTAGAGTTAGAGTTAGAGTTAGAGTTAGAGTTAGAGTTAGAGTTAGAGTTAGAGTTAGAGTTAGAGTTAGAGTTAGAGTTAGAGTTAGAGTTAGAGTTAGAGTTAGAGTTAGAGTTAGAGTTAGAGTTAGAGTTAGAGTTAGAGTTAGAGTTAGAGTTAGAGTTAGAGTTAGAGTTAGAGTTAGAGTTAGAGTTAGAGTTAGAGTTAGAGTTAGAGTTAGAGTTAGAGTTGAAGTAAGAGTTAGAGTAAGAGTTAGAGTTAGAGTTAGAGTTAGAGTTTGAGTTAGAGTTAGAGTTAGAGTTAGAGTTAGAGTTAGAGTTAGAGTTAGAGTTAGAGTTAGAGTTAGAGTTAGAGTTAGAGTTAGAGTTAGAGTTAGAGTTAGAGTTAGAGTTAGAGTTAGAGTTAGAGTTAGAGTTAGAGTTAGAGTTGAAGTAAGAGTTAGAGTAAGAGTTAGAGTTAGAGTTAGAGTTAGAGTTTGAGTTAGAGTTAGAGTTAGAGTTAGAGTTAGAGTTAGAGTTAGAGTTAGAGTTAGAGTTAGAGTTAGAGTTAGAGTTTGAGTTAGAGTTAGAGTTAGAGTTAGAGTTAGAGTTAGAGTTAGAGTTAGAGTTAGAGTTAGAGTTAGAGTTAGAGTTAGAGTTAGAGTTAGAGTTAGAGTTAGAGTTAGAGTTAGAGTTAGAGTTAGAGTTAGAGTTAGAGTTAGAGTTAGAGTTAGAGTTAGAGTTAGAGTTAGAGTTAGAGTTAGAGTTAGAGTTAGAGTTAGAGTTAGAGTTAGAGTTAGAGTTAGAGTTAGAGTTAGAGTTAGAGTTAGAGTTAGAGTTAGAGTTAGAGTTAGAGTTAGAGTTAGAGTTAGAGTTAGAGTTAGAGTTAGAGTTAGAGTTAGAGTTAGAGTTAGAGTTAGAGTTAGAGTTAGAGTTAGAGTTAGAGTTAGAGTTAGAGTTAGAGTTAGAGTTAGAGTTAGAGTTAGAGTTAGAGTTAGAGTTAGAGTTAGAGTTAGAGTTAGAGTTAGAGTTAGAGTTAGAGTTAGAGTTAGAGTTAGAGTTAGAGTTAGAGTTAGAGTTAGAGTTAGAGTTAGAGTTAGAGTTAGAGTTGGAGTTAAAGTAAGAGTTAGAGTAAGAGTTACAGTTAGAGTTAGAGTTTGAGTTAGAGTTAGAGTTAGATTTAGAGTTAGAAGGTATACAATTATTTTACATCTTATGTAACGTAGACACCTGCCTCGCGGCTTAATTCTACGTTGCCCCATGGCAGTGGGGTCGTGGTTCAACGAATTGATGCCTCTTCAGGACGTCAGTGCCATGCTAATATATATACGACGTCCGTCATATCTCTCCTAGGCATCACTTCCATGACTCCAGGCGCGACCTTCGCCCTGTCGTAGTAGTTTTAACACCGGTCGCACACCACACTTAAGTGTATATTTAAATTAATAAATATACTGTATGGATAGCAACCAATGCTGGAACGCAACAGTACCAATTATGGATGATTAGTTGGGTCACCATCCACATTTGTTGGTGGAAATCGAGACCCATCTAACATCTCTTGCAATGTAGGGCATTGCCACCCGGTTGTTTAGCGGAACTCCACGCCGATCACAGACCTGTTCGCGACATTGAACTACCACAGCCAGCACGATACTCCCCGAAGGTCCAGCCCTGCGATAGTCTCCCCAGGCAAAAGGGATTTACCTCAACACGCACTTATCACAACACCAACACATCCGCATCCATCACTCTTGACTGTGGAGGAAAAGCCACTTTGGACTTGGACGTGCTACAGAGTAGACCACATCGCACTTGACTGTGTGAGACACAAGGTCGCCACTATTTGCTCCATTTCATACTGCTACTTCAAGACTACCGGGATGAACACTTAGCCACCTGCAGCACTTCTTGACTATACACCTTATCAACACTCCTTGATACACCTCATCAATCTAGTACTTCGAGGCTACTCAGATAAACTTTTCACACTCGCAGCACCCAATATGACACCTCTTGATTACCACCTTATCAATCTGGTACTCCGAGGCTAATAAGATAAACTTTTCGCACTCAGAGTACCCAATATGACACTTCTTGATTATCATCGTTTTAACCAGCCTTATAAGCCTTAGCCTACAAGACTTATAAGACTATCCCGTAGAATCAATGCAATATGTATCAGTGAAGACTGTGACAGTACGTCTGTCGAGAGTAACGACTATCCCCGTGGTAACAAATTTTAAGGATCATTGCTATTCCCTCGTAGGCATACGCTACCATTGATCAAGTCAACGGTCCACCTACTGCCCAGATTGGGCGACCAACTCCAGGATCTGGGTAGTCCCTCTATATTTACACAGGATAGGGCGAACGCGTTGCCTGCGACCATCCTCCTTTATCCTGGCTTTGGACAGGCTGCTCGTAAGAACAGGCGGAGTTAGTTAGAGTTAGAGTTAGAGTTAGAATTAGAGTAAGAGTTAGAATTAGAATTAGAGTTACACAGAACCAAAAACGTACTTAATAACAAAGAAAAAGTTCTTTGTCCCAATGTATTATACATTAAAATTGGTCCAAAGTACGAGTTCCTTGATTCAATTTGTTCTTACGTTATTTCTTTGATATGTTATGAAGAAATATGATTAATTAATGACACATACAACTGTTACAATAAGTTAGTCTGTCCTTAGAAATTTTAAAACAATATCAAGATATATTTTAAAAAATCATTTTCTTATTGAGATAAAATTCTCTAATGGTTTTTTAGATATTACAACACAAGAACTGGAACAAAATTTTAATGAACACGAACAATGAACTGTTCCTTAAAATTAAGAACAACGAGTCATTGAACCAAAGAATTCGTTCTTTGGGGCAATGAATAGTTCTTAAAAATCAATGAATTTCGCTTTATGAACGAGATTCTTTGATTTTAAGAACAATATTTGGTTCAGTGTAGATTAAAAGTTAGAGTTATTTAAGCTAGCATTGTTTACTCAAGCTGCAACTAAAGTCTTAAATTGAATAATTTTGAAATAATAAAGAACACACAAGAAGCTGAATATTATTGATGCACATTGATAGATGACGCAGCATATAACAAAAAACCTTACATGACATCAACCACAGAATAACAATAAAAGTGAAACTTCTGCTTGTATTGCCCAAAATTACTTAATATCCGGCCTTCAGAGTCCGTGTCAGTCTGCAGCTAGGATATATCGTCATTTACAACAAGTATAAGCGGAGGGTGTGCTGATTTGTCCTTTTTGTCGTTTTCTTATGATATATGTACTCATGAGTATGACAACCGTGCGATGTTAGGGTTCCTCAATTCAATTTGAATAATTTTTATTAAGAATTTATGATTATGACCATGATGACGATGTTGATGCTGATGCTAATGCTGATGCTGATGATGATGATGATGGAGATGGTGTTGTTGTTGTTGTTACTGATGACCGAACGTAGGTAATCCTTATGTAAGCCACGACGTTGACGGTGACAAAATTTATTAATTTTGCTCACACTTGCGCGCAAACGTTCATGTTACGAGTTTTTCAGGTCGGTTTGCACATCACTACCACCACCAATGCATGAGAATAGTTTTCCGTCTACCCACAAAATTTGCATAAATATTGCATTTAGAGCGTGTAGCATGGCTGAGGCGGGTGTCGCTGTCGTTGTTGCCGGTGTTTGAGTAGTTATGTCCTCATCATTTTTATTTTTTTAATTAAACTTTATTGCTTATCATTGCATGCTGCGCGTCTTGCTGGAACGACAAGAGTTGCGTACGAGCGGGGTTTATTTTTTTCGAAAATTTTATGAGCGGAAAGGTGTTTGGTAAGTTGTTAATAAACAGATTGTATGAATATGAATTAAATTTCTTTTGCATAGGTAGTGATAGAGACAAAAATACAAAAATGTATACAAATCAGAATGTTTATTAAATTGAAGCTTGATATATTGTTTGAGTAACAACTTAAAAAAAATGGCTTTAACCCTTTGTTGCATGGGATTGCACATATGCAATGTTGACTTCTAAGAGATATAGCATACACACCCTGTAAATATTCCTAACGGGATTTTATTTAAAAATATATTTAAACATTTTTTTATTAGTTATTGCCTTTTTTTTTGTAAAATTGGTGATTTAATTAGTCCAAAATATTGATTCGAACAAGGTCTGTCTTACACGTAGAAAAAATGAGTGAATATTTTTAATAATTATACAAGAAATATTAAAAAAACGTTCAAATGTTAGTAATGTTCTAGAATATAAGTTCATTTTCTTTAAGCTTACTAATTTTTTGTGCATTAAAACTTTAATTTCATAAAATAAATGGTTTAATTGCAAACATGCAATATCATGCATTTGAGACATTTTAAAGTTACATTGCAGATATGAGGTTATATTGCAAATATAATTATACTAGCTTTTTCCCGGTGCGCTTTGCTGCACCTTATCTAGATCAGCGTTATTATTCTAAACCATCTCGTACACGAAACATCAATTTTTTTTTACCCCCCTCCGGTACTCTTCGTAGTGCATTTCAAAAGCACTCCCCTCCACCCCCATAAAGTAACGTAGTATATGAAATAAAAAAATTAATTGATTAGAAAAAATAACTGTCGAAAAGCAAGCAAAGAAAAATTATGCCCTTACTACACTTGCCAATAGGTAACAGTCAATTTAGACGGTCAAACATGAAGATGTAAGGATGAAAATGGTTTGAAATGTTGGGTTGTATTAATTTCAATTTTTTCGAGTTTTTTTTTATTTTTGGTCACATTACTATATCTGAGACCCCCTCCCCCCATTCGTTACTTATCGGAGTACATTTTAAAACCTCTCTCTCTACTAAATTGGTAACGTAACTTATGAATGACCCCATAGTTACGGCGCAAAATTGAGCTCAATCGGCTCAGTAGTTTTGGAGTCTATAGCAGCGTTCTCTATTGTAAATTTCTTGCAATTTTCATTTCCCAGTAGGAGGATATTACCAAGTAGTAACTTCATTCTTACTTCTATGTTCTTTGTCTTTTACTTCCAAAGCTTTTCTGTGTCATAAAAATAGCTTGTATGGGTGGAGACACACCCCCTTGTCCAATGCATGTCATCTTTTCTAGTAGAAGGACATCACCAAATGGTATCTACATTCTGAGTTTCAATGTTCTGTGACTTTTACTTCTATAGCTATTCTGTATCGTAAATTTGGCTTATATGGGTGGAGCCACGCCCCGTTTTCGAATGCCCGTGCCAGTTTTTCAGTAGAAAGACCTTCATTGTTATACGAAATTTAGTTCCAAAGCAATTCGATATCATAAATTTGGCCTGTGTGGCCAAATTCCCCCTTGTCTAATGTTCGCTCAAATATATAGTAACTGCCTCTTGGGTCCATAGCATCTACATATCAAGTTTCACTATCAAAACATGTACAACTCAGGAATAATAATGATTTCTAAAAAGTGGGCGTATATACATAGTTAGACCATAGTTAGTTTTAGTATAGTTGCCAATAGTAACCATACGAACTTATTTACCAAATTTTAGTCTAATACGACCAAAACCGTCTTAAATATAGCATTTTTATTGATTTGTGGTCGGTAAAAGGGGGATATGGGAAAGAGGGGTATGGAGAATTTTTACAATTCATATTTTTTTTGCGCAAATGCAAACTAAAATGAGACTTGCCAAATTATTCCAATATTCCGTTTATTTCCAATTTCCGTTGCAAATATTTCCTCATATACACCATATGTGCGCACCTGTATTTGTTCACATCTGTATTGTTGTATAAGTTCACTAAAATGCCTATAATTCATGAACCAATACACATACAAAGACCGTTTATGCATAAAAACCTTCGTATTGACGTCACCTTTCATGGAAAATTCGGTTCACGCATTACAGAGAACATCATTTCATACACAATGCAACTAATTTTTATATATATAGATTACAAATATAATTGAAAATTTTTCGTTTTGGCTGGTATTTTTGGATATAACTAGGTATAATTTAGAAATAACTTGGGCCAAGAAAACAGCCCCTGTCTTCCTCACCACGAGAAAATTATCTTGGGCTTGTGTAAATATTGTTATAAAAGACTTTTACGGGAAGTACTTCTCATATGAATTACAAAGTTTTTTATGATAATCATTATATCAACACTTCCACTAATGATTGAACTAGCCAAAAGGGGTATTCATTGGGTCAAAATCCGACGGAACAGAATTCCGAACTCAAAAATACCTAGTATTCCCATATTAATGAAGACATCTCGAGGAGAGTCGGTGCAATATGAGCTTACCATGATGATGTTAACGTACATTTGATTTCATGGAGAGATAATAAAGTTGCAAATTTGATGTCGAACCATTGCGGTACAGATCCTGAGGCCATAGCTGAACGATTCGATAAGAAGTTGTGTAAAAATATATCCATGTGTCCGAATATTGTTTCACAATACAATACATTTATGGGGAAAGTTAATTTGTTCCACTCATTTATTGGAAGCTGCAAGATAAAAATACGCTATACGAGAATATTAGTAAATGCATTGCTATTGTATAAGCGTGCGGAAGTAAATGCATTGCTATTATATAAGCATGCGGAACAAAAAAGCGGTAATTATGAAAACATAATATCTGTCAATTTTCGTTTGTAAGTGACAGAAAGTCCTTACAAAGTTGGAAAAATATCCACAAAAAGTGGAAGACCTTCCGAATTATCAAAAAACCTTGAAAAAAAACGACGAAACATTCGAGAAATTTCCCACTATCTCAAACAGAAATTCTGTTGGACCATTTTGGGGATGGGACAATGGGAACACAAGCGTTTAACATGTAAATGGGGGTGCCAAATGTCACTACATCCAATGACATCTCTGTGCAAAAATCGCCAGTAGAAAGCGTACAAAAGGTATTAGCGCGCAACTAGTTGCGGTTACCACGGGGGTAGCGACTTCCTAGTTTTGTACTAGTTCGGCGTACTGCAGGGATGTTATGAGGCCCGAATTGTCTCCTTTGTGTGAGTGTTCACATACAGCAGCACTATTTTCCACAAGGCGTACATTACGATATTGCACGGACCTTTACACATACTTGACGATTCCAGGTTTTTCAAAGTTTTTCCCTATCTTTTTAATTGATTACACAGAAAGACTATGATGAATGCCATAATTTCCTCTAAAAGCGAGAAAAGTAGTCATCCAAGATTTACAAATTTTTGAATAGTTTTTAACAATTTTCAAGCGCTCCTTTTTTCTAAATGTTGCCAATAGGCTAATAAAATGATAATTGTAAAGCAGGTATGCCAACACTACGGTTTTGAAACAACGACTTGGATAGTCCTGTAATATAGTTAATTTTTTTAAGACATTCGCTGCCATGTAAGACATATTCGGACGGAAAATTTACTTTGAAAATTTTGTGAAACTGGCACGCCAAAAATTCACCAAACTGCGTTATTTACCATTACGTTTCTGACTTTAGTACACTAAGGGAAATAACGCATATTAGCATTATCCATGCCTGGTTATAAATTTTATTTAAATATTCACGTGGATAAATCAAATGTTTTCCTTACAACTCGTTTTTTTCCCGTATTTGAATTTTATTTATACTACACACGTACACACATATTCCATACAAGCAAGCAGCAACAGCATCGCACTCTGTTCCTAAAGTTTATTTCTTGCAGCTGCAGGTTTCTTATAGTTCTCATTTAGTTTTTGTTGCAAGGATAATATAGCTTGCAAGTTTGGTCAAGAAATGAAATGATGTAGGGTGGAGTGACAACATGATATTTACTCACAAATATCTTGTACCGGTTGTCATTTACCTACATATTTTGCTTATAATTTTCTGTCACTTTTTCTTCCTCTAGTTTGTATTGTTTTTGACATTTGGTGCTCTAATATTGTACCAACTGTCGAAAAAAGTATAAATTAGAGAACGAAAAAAGTGAAAAAGAGAATAAATAATACCGGCAAATGGCATTTGATGGACGCAATATGAAGAAAATAATGCTATAAAACCATTAATAACATATTCAATTTAAATATGTTGTTTTTTAAATTCAATGTTTTTATATAAATTTTATTTAAATGTGATAGTTTTATTTTCAAATAGTAAGTATTTGAAAGACATTTTAAAAAAATTCGTGCATAATTTTAATATATTTTTTATTAATTCTGTTTATATATTTAAATATTTTATTTAATTAAAACAGTATTCAAATAAATTTTAAATATTTACGTAGTCGATTTATGCAAATGCGTTATTGGTGCAAAAGTGACTCGCTTTTTGGATAAATTAAAAAAGTTTTTGGATGAATTTAATATTTTTTTCTCTTAGTGTAGAAATAACTTTGCTTAAAGACCACTGCCTGGTATATTGAATGGGTCTTAAATGTTTTTGAATGTGTAAGACGGAACGCTTTTTTAAAGTAATCTTGTCAGACACATAGACCACTTTTATATTAACTCTTGTCAGACTTTTTGTCAGATGGAAAAACCTAAAAAAATGTCTCTTTTTTTCGTTGCAAGCGAATGTATTTATATAATACAAACATTTTAAAATATGTAATTATTGAAAACTTTCATAAAATAAAAAAAATAGTTGATTGAGTTATTCAGTTTCCCACTTTTTATATTTATTAGCGGATAGCATACTTCATTACTCGCAAACTCAAAAATGGCTTACATTCAGATATCGAGGAAAAGGATCCCCTGACGCTATTATGGCCGAAATATGCTGGCGCACGACAAATTTGTTTCACGATATTGAAGTTGAGCACATGGAAGTGGATGGCTAAGAAGGAGAAGATACATTTCTTTGAAGACTTTGAAGACTCTTATGATAATTTTTCAAGCAGCGAAGATTTGTAAGACCTTGCTGGTTAAAGTTTTTTATTTAAAGTATATATTAAATAAAAAACATGGTGTTTTTGAGCTTTTTAAGTACTGTTGACCTGTTCAGATTACATAAGTATGTTCACAAGATTTGTTCAATTATTTGTTTTTTTTTTTCGGCTACAATTTTGTGAAAGATATTTGGTAAAAAATTTGCTTAGTTTAAGAGTAATTGTGTAAAAATTGCGAAAACAGCCCAAAAAATTAATATTTTTTACTAAAAAAATTATCTTTTTGGGTTTTTTAAGTAGTGTAAACACGCTCAGATCATATATGTATGTTCACAAGAGCTGTTAAATTTTTCTTCCGCTATGATTTTGTAGAAGATAGCATAGAAAAATTTGGATTCCCTTCAAGTTATGTCAAAAACCCGAAAAAATGAAAATTTTGTTGACATTTAAATTAAAAAAAAAATATACAAAAAATTATTTTACGAGTATGTTTTGTTTATATGTTAGTTTATTGGATTGTTAGCTACAACTTTGCAAAAGACAATAAAACGATATATATATATCTGATAGAGCTCTTGAAGAAAAACTGGTGAAAAAAAATGGTACCATTTTTTGGCTAAATCACTAAAATCCACAATATAAAATTGGCCATAAAAAAGAAACGGTCGCCAAACTCCCGAAACCCAGCTAAGGTTTTACTCACCTCTGATCATAGTATCGAACCTATACCGTGGCATCTTGTTATTTTACCAAAAGTGTTTTTTTGCTTCATAGTGTAATAGATCCGCATTCTCATCCGTATCAAAAATGACATTCGTCACGTCCCTTATACTTAAACTGTAACCTGCGGTAGACTAAAACTCTTTCCACGTTTCCTCATATCTCTTCATAAGCTTTGATTCAGAATTAAAACTGTTCTTACGAACAATTAATACGTTAAACCTCACATTTATGCTCCATCTTCTTCGTGTCAACTACCTCGATCGCCCCCCAAATTAAAATCAACCCTCCAAACAAACCGAAAAATAAAACCTTTTCTCATACGCATAAAACCAATTCCAAACGATTAAGTGATTTCGGCATTTAACACTGCTTACTCCATGGTTTCCATTTCGCTCCGCTCCACGCCCTATTCGTGTCCGGCCTGGTAATTGGATTAATATGCGCATACATCAGCACAAAATCAACAACGAAATGTAATCATAACGCTTAATCGTCTCAGTTGAAGCCAAGAGCTAAGAGAAGGGACTGTCGGGTGGTTGCAGATGGTTGGCAACTCGGGTTAAACGCTTTTGATACGGTGGTTATCACAAAATCACTAAAACTTAATCACGCGTTGCCATGTGAGTAGCTTGTAACAGAGTTGCCATATCGCTAAGTTGATGAAGCGTTGGTCTACGGAGTGGGAGGAGGGGTGAGACGCAGACTGTCATAACCCAATTACCAGCGAAAACATATTTTCCTAACGGAAACTCTGTGACGAGGTCCTTTTTGCCGTTGAGGAAGTGTGCGTGTACGATGGCTAAAAGAGGTGGTTGGGTAGAAGATGAGATATATTGGTGTATGTGTTTGTGTGTGTGTACATTATGCACACACAATGGGATTATGATTAAGTCGTTGTAATAAGGGTTTGCAACATGTAGTTGTTGTAACTGCTGCTGATGCTGATGATGATGATGAGGATGAGGTTGAGGCTATGTTCGTCGGTCGTTTGGCTGTCGGAAGCTGTAATTTGATACATTTAGTTAGTGATGGTTGGGCAGTGTGACTGAAGGGTAGATAAGTGAATTTTTATGAAATGTAATTTATGACTTTTACTTTGGTTCATGCTTGCGTGAATGTGTTGGTGTGTGAATTTTTGATTCTTTGCAAACTATCGCAGCTTATCTTTGACTCCGAACGTTTAGGAATGCAACAGTTTTATATACACAGGGAATCGTTCCCCTGTGGGTTAGAAAAAAACTTGAGGAGGCAGACACAACCAATACACAATTTTCGAAATTTGTGAGGAGAACTTGATTTTCTTACCGATGTTTTGAATATATTACATAGTTGTTGCTGGGAACAAGTATTATCGTATAAAAATCTGGACCAATCATGAATCATCAAAACGTTTTTATACGACAAAAATAGCAATAATGCTTACATTATCAAAATATTTGATTACGACTACCTACCTAGTTTTTTTGGGTTATATCGATCCTGGCTTTTTATCTCTCTCTATATCTTTTTTTTATTTCTAAAAAAAAAGATGAAAAAGTCTCTAAAAAATAAACAGATGGTGCCATCATCACATATTCCAGAATGATATTTGTGAAGTTCCACCTTTAACTAACGTATTACGTATTAAACTTTCACATATTGAAATTTTTAGACTAATATGTCATTGACATCATTCAGTTCTGTTTTGACATCAATCGGAAGTAAGCAACCGTGAAGATTTTTCTGACCTAGGAAAAAAGTGACTTTCGCATATTGATTAAACATTATTTCGTGAGTGAAAAATTGACCTAAATATCGCTTGATGAACATTTTGGGAACTTCTTACAATGGATTAGACCGATTCACAGGTTTTTAACTGAGTTGTTGTGGTTCTATGAGCACATGATCTTACAACAGAAATTTTCGATAAGATCCACCATACGGAAAAATTTTCTTTCATTTTTGGATATGAGAAAGCCATCTGCCAGATATGTGTCGCATTTGGTCTCTTTTGACAATTAGAGCGACCGTGTGACGACTTTTGAGGAATGTTTGGTGATGTTCAAGAGCAATAAGATGGACTTTTGCGACGTTTCGCAACTGTGGAAAAAACATAGATCTATCCCAACACTTCAGAGACCAAAGATCCGCCGTAAAAGTGGACTTATCCAGATTAATCGAAGCAGGAAAATACCAAAGTGGATTTATCGGCCAACAAAGTCATGGCGACAGTTTTTGTGAATACACACGGCATTGTCCATATAGATTACCATGAAAGGGGTAAAGCGATCACCGATTCTTAAGCGATTTAAGCGGAGCTGATAAATAAATTCGACGCTTTTTTGAGCGAAAGCGGCCACATTTGACAAAGAAAAAAGTGCTCTTCCATCGGAAGTACGAAAAAAAGGAAAAATTCTATGATTCTCTAGATTTAGTCCCTTGCGACTATTTTCTATGAATATCCAAACTAGAAGAAATGACTCAGCGGAAAGAGCCTCGCTTTCAACGCTTAGGTCATTGCGGAAACAAAAGCCTAAATATAAGGACTGCCGAAATCGTATTATTTAGAAGGGAGCGAAGAATTGGAAAAATTTAATTGAACGAAGTATATCTATAAGGGGCTATGTTGGGAATAAAATAAGTTTTGACTAAATAAACCATTTCTTGCTTCATTCTTCAGAGCAATGATCGTCACTGCATGGTTTCCCACTGCTCACGAGCGTCGTGTGTTTTTGTGTTTATGCAGACGAATCAGCAATCGGCTCGCTGTGATCATTTACTTCATAAATTTTTGTGATTTCTGCTGTGCTTTGAATTTTTTTTTTTTTTTAGCTTTGAACCAAGGATTTCAGGTAGAATACCTATTCAGTCAAGTCTGCTTTGGTTCGAAATGGGGTGCTAGATTAGTGGGAAGGAAAGGTCAATCAAGTGAAACACGTCTAGAATGTTCTAAGCGTGGTAGAAAGCCAAAGAAACATGTGAGCTTGAATCAGAGGCAAGTGTTATACCTTTACCTCAGTCAATTCAAGTTGTAAGGCAATCCTCATCCACAAAACTTCTCTACCATCAACTACAACTTCAAGTTGTAAATATTGATGAATTTTCAATTTCAGTTGATTAGAAATGAGGATAAAAAATTACAAATGCGAAACGTTCAAAGCGAAGGACTATGACCTGGCCGGGAATCGAACCCGGAACTTCTGGGGTAGCAGTCGAGCACGCTACCTACTCGACTACTGAGGGCGCCTAAATTGTTGTTTCAGTGTAGAGCTGAGCAATCGAAAAGCTATTTTTGTTATTGTTTGAACCGTGTAGTGATGATCACTGCTTTATGGACTGTTCACCTCAACTTTGCTCTAATTTAGGTGAAAAGCAGAAAAATATTTACTATGTTACCTTACAGTTGTAGTTAATGATGTAGCAGATTTAAATTCAGCTTTTACAGCGTATTTACAGCTCTTTGACACACTTGAACATCCTACACATGCTCCAGTAGATTCTGTCCGTTTCTTTCACACTTACCTTTAATCTCATTTTTGAACCAAGGTTGAATTTACTGCCATGTAGTCTGAGTTCAAAGCTTTGAAAAAAGTGAATAAGGAAATAAGGAAACTAGGGAGAAAATATAATTAACAGTTCGCAAAATTTATCTTGCTTATTTGCTGTTGCACCCTGTAATTAAAACAAGCCAAGGCATTGGTCCAATAATATTATTAGGTGAAAACTTATCTTGTAAATATAGGGTTTTCCATGAAGGACTTGACAACTTTTTTTTTTAAATAAAACGCAAACCATTTCAGTTATTTCAAAAACTTTATTAGCGGCAACACGCTGATCAAACTTAAAGAGTAAGTTTGTAAAGATAAATCGATTGTAACGTGTGCTGTGTGGCTTGTGGCACCGTCCTGTTGAAACCACATGTCGTCGTCCAAGTCCATATGTTCCAATTCGGCCCAAAAATTATCGATAATCATGGCGCGATAACGATAGCCATTCACAGTAATGTTACACTCAGGGAAAAAAATCGTTAAACCAAAGAAAATACACTTTGCCACGAAGGCTTTTATTGGTAAGATTGTGCCCAAAGATAAAACATCCTTACGGCAAAGGCACAAGGATTGTTAAATTCCCATGAAAAATATACTTTATATCAAAGACTTAAATTCTTGTGACAAAGATGTACGTCTTTAAAAAAGTCGATTTCTTTAATACTATCTTTGTATGTCCGCCTTTTTTTTCGCATCAAATGGTCCATCGGCTTCAATTCTTGAGTCAGCTTGATCTTGCATGGGTGTAAACCAAGATCCTTACGCAAAATTCGCCATAAAGTGGTCTGGGCGATGCCCAATTCTTGAGAACGCCGTGGAGTTGACTGTTTTGTATCCTTTGCTACGGACGCCTGAACGGTAGCGATATTTTTGACACTTCGACCAACCCGTTGTCTCACTGGCACGGCAACATCACACAACGAATATGTAGACTCAAATTTTTGCACTAAACTTGTTTGTCTACTAGGGCGAGAATTACGACCGAAAATTGCAGTTAACGCTCTTAAAGTTGCGATCACCGACTCCAAATTTCGGTAGTAAATTTTTAAAATTTGCAGACGTTGTTCGTTCGTGTACTTTACAATGATGTAAATGTTGAGTTTACAGTGATAAATTGACAGTGATAGTTCGATGATTAGTGAAAGGGTGCATTCAGAAATTTAATTCAAAGTTGTCAAGTCCCTGTTGGAAAACCCCGTATTTTTATGTGATTTTTTTTTAATTTAATTATAAAATATTTCTCTAATACTCACAGATAAAGCTGTAATCTCTGGAAAAATTTTCAAATGGTTTTCTTCGGAGTGTAGTCGAATTTCCAAGTTACATTGCAGTTTTTCTTAATTGAAGCTAGCACACTGCTTTAGACAGTTCCGTCAATTTGAAAAGAAATTTCTTCATGTTTTAACGAATTTAATTAATTTTTTTAAAAACTTGATTTTCGGCAAATTACAAAACACATAAATTGAAGTGAGATCGATGTGAAAGAAATACTGGTGAGTAGGAAATTGTTTTCTCTTTCAATTGAAGTAAATGAAAATATGTAAAACAAAATGCAAGCTGTTCAAATTGTGTTCATGCCCAGGTCCGCTTTTATGCGGAGTTGACATTTTCACCTGTAAAAAATGAACGAAGAATCAAAATAAAAAACGAGATTCAGTCCAAAATTTTTGGTTAGCAACACTTACATAAAGTTTTCGAAATTTCTCTAAATGTTTCAATGGGTCTGATCTATCGAACTCTTTGGGGATTGCTTGCTAGGTACAAATTCTATATTTTTATTTGTCTTGGTAGATTATGTGATTTTGCATAATGAGGAGATGCCAAGTTGGACAAGAACATTGTCTTGTCTTACCAAGGATACTTATTTGCAAGTGTGCAATTACAGCAAAATATTTACCAATGTATAGGGTGGGCTAAATAAAAAATGGTACGACCGTAAAGGTTGATTCTTTGACTTCATTATAAAAACAAAACAAAAATTTAAAACGGTAAATTTTGTTTAACAATAGCATAAATGTGTTACTACGCCTCACAACAAAAATACAGAAAAAATTTTTATCGTCATGATTTCAGGGATGCAATCACATTATGCAGTAAAAATGCTATAACCATGAAAAAACGTTGCATGGAATTTTAAATCAGTGACTACTGACGTAACGGTAAATTTTAAGGGACGAAAATAAGGGGGAGGTCATCGTGCACATGATAAAAATAAAAAAAAAAAATTACGGCGTCATGAGGCTTCTCAAGGAACCGCCTAATGTACCGTAGTATATGCATCACTTTTGCTGCATTAATTGCATGCATCTAAAGCAACAACAACATCAAAATCTACATCAAAATCAATACCAACATCAACATCAACATCAACATCAACATCAACATCAACATCAACATCAACATCAACATCAACATCAACATCAACATCAACATCAACATCAACATCAACATCAACATCAACATCAACATCAACATCAACATCAACATCAACATCAACATCAACATCAACATCAACATCAACATCAACATCAACATCAACATCAACATCAACATCAACATCAACATCAACATCAACATCAACATCAACATCAACATCAACATCAACATCAACATCAACATCAACATCAACATCAACATCAACATCAACATCAACATCAACATCAACATCAACATCAACATCAACATCAACATCAACATCAACATCAACATCAACATCAACATCAACATCAACATCAACATCAACATCAACATCAACATCAACATCAACATCAACATCAACATCAACATCAACATCAACATCAACATCAACATCAACATCAACATCAACATCAACATCAACATCAACACCAACATCAACATCAACATCAACATCAACATCAACATCAACATCAACATCAACATCCACATCAACATCAACATCAACATCAACATCAACATCAACATCAACATCAACATCAACATCAATATCAACATCAACATCAACATCATCAACATCAACATCAACATCAACATCAACATCAACACCAACATCAACATCAACATCAACATCAACATCAACATCAACATCAACATCAACATCAACATCAACATCAACATCAACATCAACATCAACATCAACATCAACATCAACATCAACATCAACATCAACATCAACATCAACATCAACATCAACATCAACATCAACATCAACATCAACATCAACATCAACATCAACATCAACATCAACATCAACATCAACATCAACATCAACATCAACATCAACATCAACATCAACATCAACATCAACATCAACATTAACATCAACATCAATATCAACATCAACATCAACATCAACATCAACATCAACATCAACATCAACATCAACATCAACATCAACATCAACATCAACATCAACATCAACATCAACATCAACATCAACATCAACACCAACATCAACATCAACATCAACATCAACATCAACATCAACATCAACATCCACATCAACATCAACATCAACATCAACATCAACATCAACATCAACATCAACATCAACATCAACATCAATATCAACATCAACATCAACATCATCAACATCAACATCAACATCAACACCAACATCAACATCAACATCAACATCAACATCAACATCAACATCAACATCAACATCAACATCAACATCAACATCAACATCAACATCAACATCAACATCAACATCAACATCAACATCAATATCAACATCAACATCAACATCAACATCAACATCATCAACATCAACATCAACACCAACATCAACATCAACATCAACATCAACATCAACATCAACGTCAACATTAACATCAACATCAACATCAACATCAACATCAACAATAACATTAACATTAACATCAACATCAACATCAACACCAACATCAACATCATCGCTCTACAGCACTGTTTGGGCAGTGTTAGGCCGAAATAACCTGCGAAATCCCGTTGTTCGACCCTTGTTCGGCCTAGGAAAAATTACTAAAATTGGGTCTTGTTCGACCGTTCTTCGGCCTTGTTTTAAAATTTGGGTATGTCCGTATTAAATTAGGTAAAGATCGCAATTTCTTCAGAGCCTGTTGGTTTTACATAACAAAAAAAAAAAATACAAATAAAAATAAGAAATCGATTTTTGCAATCATGTCCTTCTATTGCCTTCTATTGATCTAATGTGGTTAGCTTAGTTTTGACTACCAGTGTCTATGCAATACAAAAATAAAGCTTATAATTCACACGCACATTAATAAAATTGATACTTACGCTATCAATTACACCCACCGGTTGTATTGTTAGAACCATCCCTAGCTCGCGAAAGAAAGAAAGAAAAAAGAAACCAAAGTACAACTAATCATAATAATTTATTTATTATTTTCAGACAAACGAAGTTGATGGTTCACAAAAAAAAAACCTAGTTTAGGGGAGGTTAAGGCGACAGTGACATGGGAAAAATAATTCGTCATAGCTGCTGCTGGCCAGCGAAGGGTTGGTTAGCAGCCTCCGCACACTTCATTTGTGACAATCTAATTCATGCTTTAGTTGGGCGTTGGGCGTTAGACGTGCAAGAAAAGATTGAACGATTCTTCGAAACATCATGAATTTTAATAATATCTCAGTTTAGACCCTTGAAAAAAAGGCAGAAACTTTTTTATTGACTTCCACGGAGTATATGTAAAAGCGTTGGCCCAATATTTATGGGTGGAATATTTTTGTATTTATTATTTATGTTTGTATTGTTAACAGATACAAGCTGTTATTTTAACCACGTGGCAATTTATAAGCGCTAAACGAGGGTGCATAAACGGAAGGAAAAATATTCTCCCCTCATGTTTTACGGATTTGGGGATGCGACGGATATTATAAAGGGTGTTTTTAGGAATATTTACAGAAAGAAAAATAAATAGAAAAAAACAGAGAAATAAAGAAGGTGTAAAAGCTTAAGTGTCGCAAGTGTTGCGAATGCTTGTGAAAACAAGTTTATCAAAGTTGAACGCGTGCCGGCCAGTCATTTTGCTGCCGGAAGCGAAGCCGTGATTTTAATAAAAACGCTATTTCAAAATTTGGAGCAAAAGAAAAAAATTGATAAGGGTACAAAAATATAAATTAAAGCAATGCTATTAATTAGAAAATAAAATTATTCTCACAATAACTTGATAACATTTTGAGTGGCTCTCTTACAAAACATGGGTCTTCATTCTTTTAGTTTGCAATAAAAAAAAATAAAAAAACAACAACAACGAGATTGATCCATCCACAAATAAATGAGTTCCACAAACGTATTAAGTAATTTTGTGAACAACCATTTGCATTTGCGGAAACAAGAAAAAACAAAACCAGGGTTAAAATTAACTCAAGCCAATAATGGCCAACACACAAACGCCGCGCTTTTAAGCCGCATATAAGTGAAAGAAAAACACGTTAAAAACCTACCAAAAAATAATATTGGAAGCGGCTTCTTTAAATTTCTGTTCACTTATATCGTAGTGAACTTTTTTTGATCACACCGATTTTCAGTTTTTTTTTTTTTTATTTTTTATTTTTTTATTATTTTGGTTGCTGTTTAAATTGAGTTAAAAGTAAACAAAATACGTTAAGATCGAAATTATAAAAATCAATACTGTCTGAAGCAGCCTCTGTCAGCTTTGATCCATGTACCCTATACCCTGTACTCGACGCTAGTGTTGATGACTGTAGTTTGCGGCTTGAGGTCTGCTTCGCTCCGCTCTCCGCTCGGGGCTGGTCGCGTCTGTGCAGAAGCGGCTTCTGCTTCTGTTCTTCTGCATTTGGCCATAACGTTTAGTTCAGTCAATGCTTAACTCGAAAATCTTACGAACGATATCTGCTTTATATGTAGATATGTTGGTTTATTTGTATGTTTGTTTGTTTGTTTGTTAGATTGCATATTTGTTTGTCGGATTTACCATCTTCCGACAAATTGTGTGTTTCGTACACGTCGCCGAAGTAGCTGCTGGTTGTGGCTATTTTTGCTGCGGCTTCTGCTGACCCTCGCCTCTCCTCATTATATCTACGATTCGAACTTCAGTGACTGACTGACTGACTGGCGGATTCGGCTTTGTTGGAGTTGATGAGTCTGTTTGTGTGCGTGTACACAACACATTAGCGCTATTTGTCCATTATGCTGCCTGACGGTTGCTTGTCCTGTTTATCTTTCTTAATTTGGAGTCAAAATCACATACCTGAACGCTTTGAAGCGGCTTGTTTTCGTTCTTTGTTTTAATGGCTTTTTAAGTTGACTCTCAATTAAAAATAATCGATTAGGTTAAGATTTTATTTAGATATGTATGTTTAAGTTTAGTGATGAGATAAAAATGCTTTAATCAGCATGAAAAAAAAAAATTAACTTTACTATTAACCAAAAAATAACAGTGCTTTAAGAATAAAAATTTGTTAATGTCTTTTTAAAAAAGTAAAAAATTAGAAATTCTGACGGTTATTCCCTATTTTAAATATCAGTTTTACATCTATAGAGCATAGAATCGATAAATTTACGGAGACTCTCAAATGTTCATTTCGTACATTTTATTCATATTTTAAGGTGATTTATGCCGAGCGATTGGGCTGAATAAGACATCACAGTTCTTGTGTTGAAAATAATCCTTGATATTTTTCGATGAAAGGTCATTATCTAACTGGAAATTCTACAAACAATTAGTTAGCTGTATCCTGGACACACCCGCAGGTTTTAACATCACAGTGTATTTTTATACTTGTCCTTATTCTTGTCCCTATCGCTTCCTTTGTTCCCAGACTTGTCCTGATCCTTATCTTATTCTTATTCTTATATTTGTCTTAATAACTGCCTAAACTCTTGGTTTAATCCATGTCCAAATTTATGACCTTATCCTTGTTCAAATCTCTTTCCTAATCCTTGTACAATTTCTTTTTCCATTCTTGTACATCTCGTATCTAAATCATTGTTCTATTGTCCCATTTTTTGTTGATTTCCTTTTCAATATCTAATCCTTAATATTGTTTAAAGATGTCTCCTAATCCTTTTGCCAGCCCTTTTCCGAATCTTTATCTAAATTTTTGTCCTAATCCTTGTCCAATTTCACGCTTTTATCTGTGTCCAAATCTTTGTCCTACTCCTTATTTTATGCCTGGTCCTAATCTTTGTGCAATTCCTTGCCCTTATACTTTTTCTAATCCTTGTGGTTGTCCTTACCCAAATTCTTTTCCTTGTCCTTACGAGTTCTTATTTTAATTTAATTTTTTTGCATTTGGTGAATATAGGTTATTTTAAGGGATTCCCTGAGAGACCTTATGACGCCATAATCTAACAATGTTACTAGGATAAATTTTTAAGTCTTACGTGCTTTTATTATTTTTCAACGTATTTGCCAAGAAAAACAATTTTCGAAACCCCCTTTTGCCACCCTTATGTTGGTATCTCCGAAACAGGTTTGTTAATGGCCATACAGGCCTATTCGTGCGTAGAAAAACGATCGCCACCCATTTTTATCTTAATGTGAGAAATCAGGAAGAATCCATTGGGAGTCAAGTCAAGAATTTAAGGCGAATGGCCCATCTTTTGTTTGAGTTGATGTGTGAGAACTCACATTGTAGGGATGGAGGAAGATCTTCCTTCTGTGGTTGGTTTTCTTCAATTCTCCGAAGACTCTCGGTAAACAAATGGTTGTGTACCATTCAGCATTAACAGTGCGCCGTTGCACACGTAGTACAGTTGCGACATAACCTGTTCTGAAAAAACTGGCAAGCTTGCAAATTATGGAGTATCTAGCGGAAACAGATCTTCCTATCGCCTAAATACTTATGTAAAATCAGATATATGCTAGCCCAAGGATGACTCCATCTCACGGTATGTCACATTCCAATCTGCTTCCAATAGTTCACTAGCAGCAACGATCTTTTCTACCACAACAGCCGTTCTTGAACGATCTTCACAAAATTCGTCTTGAGGAGAACGACGAACACGCTCGAACTGATTGAACTAGCATTTTACAGTCGCTAGGTGTGGTGCTTCATCACCAAAAGTCGAACTAAGATGATCGATGTATTCTTTTTTTTTTGCGAATCCACGTTGAAAACCGTATAAAATTATCACCCAAAAATGTTCACGTGCTAATTCCATTTTTTGCTGAGATAAAATTATCAAACCACTATAAACAACACAATAAACGTACATACATCTAAAAGTTGTTAGTACGTTTATGCTAGAAAATGTAAAATTTTCGAATAAAACTGTCAAAATTCATCTAGCAAGAAGGCAGGGGACAAGAATTGAAAGGTAGGCCCTCGTACTTCTTTTAGCGCTGGTTATTACTTTTGTATTAAAGTACTTAAGGGTATATTAACAGAAGGTAAAGGATTTAAGGATTGTCAAATATTGACACTTACCATTGTCTTGGAACGCTACACAGTGAAATAAAAACAGAACTCATTTAATTTTATTGCGATAGATCGCCTTCAATCGCAACTACGATTTTTATACCCCCACGTTTAAAAAACGTAAAAGGGGTATATTAATTTTGTCACTCCGTTTGTAACGCCCATAAGTAGGCGTGGTAGGTATAGAAAAATATATATATTCTTGATCAGCATCACCACCCGAGTCGATTTAGCCATGTCCGTCTGTCTGTCCGTCTGTATGTCCGTCTGTCCGTCTGTCCGTCTGTCTGTGATCACGATTACAGCCGTAATTTTAAAGCTATCATCACGAAATTCCATATTTAAGCTTTTATCTAAAAAATAAAGCTCAAGTTCGAAAATGAACCAAATCGGATGAAAACCACGCCTACCTCCCATACAAAGTGACTTGATCAAAACGGTAAAATCTCTTCGGATTCCACAAAAATAAATATATGGACTTGAAATTTTTCATATGAGTTTTGATGTTTAATATACACTCTGAGTATGAAATTCAAACAAATCGGATAAAAACCACGCTTACCTCCCATACAAAGTGACTTTATGAAAAATGTAAAAATCTCTATAAATACCACATAAATTAATATATTGACTTGAAATTTTGCATATGAGTTTTAATGTTCAATATACACTTTGCGTATGAGATTTAACGAAATCGAGTGAAAACCACGCCTACTTCCCATACAAAGTGACTTTATCAAAAAACAAAAGTGAATATTTTCTGTTAAAACTTTAACATTTAAACATTTAATTTTATTAAACATTTTATTGATTGCTAAAGGCTTTGAATATACCTCGGTTTGGTCGTGGGGGTATTTTAACTTCGGCCCAGTCGAAGATCATTCCTTACTAGTTTTTTTTAGCTTTGAACCAAGGATTTTAGGTGTAATGCCTATGTAGTCAAGTCTGCCTTGGCTCGAAATGGTTAATAGATTAGTGGAAGAAAAGGGATAATCAAATGAAACATGTGTGGGATGTTGAAAGCGTGGCGGAAAGCCACCTGATCAAGAAATTTGGATCTGAGGCAAGTACAGGGTGGCTGATGAAAGGTGCTACCAAAAAAAAAAAAAAACGTAATAACTTTTTTTCGTGTAATTAATCTGTTCCATTTTTTTGTTTTTTCTTTTATAGAATGATCTTTAATTTTATCAAAAATGAAAAATTGGAACAATGAGACCAGAATTTGGATTGTGCGCCGCTTTCATGTATTGAAGTCCGTAGTGCCGCTTTCATGCATTGGAGTCCATAGTTTCCGTTCAAAGAGAATATAGGTGAACGTTTGGTGGTACTCTTCCTAGCAGATGGACCATTATGAGGCTAGTGAATTATTTTGCAGAACTTGGAACAATCGCAAGAAAGCCTTATAATCGAAACCCACATTCGGACGCGGGAAACTATCGCTGCTGTTGGTACTGCCATACAATCGAATCTTAGTGTTTCGACAAGGAGCTTATCTATTCAAATGGGTATCAGCAGATAGTCTCTGAAGACAATTATGCATAAAGATTTAAACTTATTCCCATATAAGATACAACTTACAAGCAAACTGAATGCAGCAGACTTACCGATTCGTTTGGAATTTTGCGAGTGGATCATTCAAATGGCGGAAAAGGGCGAAAACATGTTGAACTTTTTATGTCTAACGAGACCCATTTCGATTTAAACGGCAATGTTAATAAACAAAATTGTCGAATATGGAGTGCTTCTAACCCACAGGTACTGCATGAGACGCAATTGCATCCACTTCGCGTCACAGTGTGGTGTGCAGTTTCATCAAGGTTCATTGTCGGCACTTACTTCTTCGAAGAAAACGGTTTAACTGTTACGGTCAATGAGCCCCGTTACTTAAAAATTCTGAAAGAGTGTTTCTTTCCAGAACTACTCCGAAAGAGAATCCCATTGAACTTGTCTGGTTTCAAAAAGATGGTGCAACTTGCCACATAGCCACGCCTGTTGTGACAGAATTGCAGCGATAATTCCCCAATAAGCTGATTTGCAGAAACTCCACATACCGTTGGCCCCCAAGATCTCCTGATCTTACTGCGCCTGACTTTTTCTTGTGGACCAACAAATTTAAATGATTTAAAGCAATCCATTCGAACGATAATTGAGGCAATTCCCGCTGCAACCCTCCAGGCAGTAATGAATAACTTTTTGATAAGATATCGCATATGCGTCAACGAGCGTGGAGGCCATTTCAGTACAATTATTTTTAAAACCAATTATATTAACTTAATTAAAATATCTTATTTTTGAAATAAATAGATGACAAATAAGTTACATGAATTAAACAAAAAGTTATTTGAGTTTTTTAATGTAGCTGTATTCATCAGACACCTTTTATTATGCCTTTTAACTCCTTAATAAAAGAAGCGTTGTCACTGGTGCATTTTGTATAACCGCCAGGGATAACTTAAAAACTTGAGATTTTCATAGTGAAATAACGCTCTAACTCTCATTTTTACGCACAACATTTCAGAATATACCCGTTATTTTGACATCAAATACAATCAGATATATTGAAATCTAGAGATTTTCTTAGTACAATAAATTTTTAAATTCAAAATAATAACCTCAGAATGATAAAAATCATATTTAAAATGAGAAAAAGATATTCCTTGGAAGCAACTACCTCCATCATTTTTCGATAAATTTCTCTAAATGAAATTAAATGACCCATAAAATGACGCTGAACACCAAAATTAAGCTCTAAATAATTATTTTTTAAATTTTTTTTAATTATGTTCTAATATAATATACTTAATCAATGTATTTTATCTATAAAATAATAAGTATTTTATTAGTATTTTATTAGTTTATGCAAAATATTGTAAAAAGAAATCCATTATTTTTCCACTAGATGGCTTAAGTAATCTGTAACTCGCTTGGTATAAGTGCAATCGGGTAACGTAGAAAGATAAGATTTCGTACTTAAAAAAAACTTCTCAGATAGTTTTGTGATTGCTTGAATCGGTTTTGTTTGAGCGCGCGTCATCGATGGACACCAGCAAAGAGAAATAACAAAATACAGTTTTTCTTCGATAAAGGCGAAAACTCAAGGTAGGCGGCTGAAAATGTGAATATTGTTCATGGTCTCGATAATGTAACAGCTAAACACGCCTAATTTTGGTTTTGACGATTCCGTTCCGGCAATTTGGATGTCAAAAATGCACCACGCTCTAGAAGGCTCTAGAATGTCGATAAAATCATGGATATTGTCGAGTCCGACCGTCATGTAAGCACGGTTTTGATTGTCCAGGAGCTATACATTGCACAAAAAATCGTTTGGAACCACTTGAATAAGGCTGGATACAAAAAGAAGCTCGATGTATGGGTACCATACGAGTTAGCGCAAAAAACCTGCTGAAAAAACCTGAATTTCCATCTGCTGAATCGCAACAACATCGACCTATTTCTGAAGTGGATGGTGAATGGTGATGAAAAATGGGTCACTTATGACAACGTCAAGCGAAAACAGTCGTGGTCAAATCGCGGTGAGCCGGTACAAACCCAAAACGGTGGGATTGACGGCCAGGAAGGTTTTGCTGTGTGTTCGGTGGGATTGGCAGGGGGTCATCTACTAGAAGCTGCGGCCAAACTCTTAATTCGGACCTGTACTGTCAACAATCAGACCGTCTGAAGGAAGTTATCACCCAGATTACTGGCCAGCTTTGGCCAATAGGAGAGGTATTGTGTTCCAACCGGACAACACCAGGCCACTCACATCGATAGTGACTCGCCAGAAGCTAAGGGAGCTTGGCTGGGAGGTTCTTATGCATCCACCTTATAGTCCGAACCTGGCACCAAGTCATCACCACCTGTTACTGTCTATGGCGAACGAATGATTTTGCTGGTGAGAACTTCGCCTCAAGGGAAGCATGTGAAAATCGACTCTCCCAGTTCTTTGCCAATAGGGACGAGGATTTTTATAAGAGAGCCATAATGAAATTACCTTCAGAATGGCAACAAGTTGTTAATGAAAACGGAACATATTTGGCCTAAATTTGGTCATTATAGCTATGATAAATAAAGCATTAAATTTCATGAAAAAATAATGTATTTCTTTTTACTACATCTGACATAAAAATCAAGTCTAAAAATCAAACTTCAATCAAATTGAAAAACTCTAATTTCAATAAAAAACCCTCTTAGTCCAAGACATCAATAGTTTTAACGTCTTCAAAAACTACGTCAGGTCTTTTGTGTACTTAACACTTAGCAATGAAATTGGGAGCGAACTATTAATTGACACCTTAAACAAGACTTTCATTTGAAGAAAACCAATTTTTAAGCAGCCGAAACAAAAAATCGAAAGCTAGTAGCAACTTTTTTCAAACCAATGTAGGTGGCAGCACTTAACATATTGCGGCAAAGATCAAAGCGGGCCAATTAACATGGGTTTTGTTTTTTTAGTTTTCAGTAAACAACTTAACGTCAATTACATGAAACTGCTGGGATTCTGAGCTGGTTATGATTAAAGCCCAGATATGCACACAACAACTTAACCCTAAAGATGTGTTAAGTAATAATTGATTTTTAAAATATCTAAATCCACAATCTTAGCTTAAAGAATACATGCAATGTTAATGAAGAGTAAAGTTTAGTAAAATTAAGGAAAATATTATGAACAACGTAGGATGACTTTTTTTTTTCTTAGTAGCATTAAGCAGCAAATGGGTGTCATAATTGAATATTGATGCACGCATTATTGAGTGCAATTCGTGATGACAAACGTTGAGTGATGCAAGCATTTTAATCATGAGCAAAATTGGATAATTTCGAAACGTGATGTAGTTTCAGTAGAGTCGAGATGCAGCTGTTTATTATTGTCTCTCGTCTGTTGGCTTTGTGTCGACAAAAGGCGTAAGGGCGTTTCTTATTTGTCACGTGCTGCTTTAATGGGCAATTAAGAGCTAGTTTGGTATGAATGTTGAAATAATTGAATTAATTATGGGATTTAATTTGCAGCCTGGCTGACAGAAGAACTCAATGAACACGAGAGTCATCAAAGCCAACAACTTCTTTAAGATAGAAGCATTTGACTTAAATCAGAGATAGATAATATAATTTATTCAAGTTTTATCAATAAAATTTATGCATTCAATTTTAAAAAAGCTGAATTTTTTAAGTTAAGCATGATTCAAAACAAATGTTACCAACTTAGAATCCGAAAAACAGTTGACTTTGCAGTTGGTAGAGGAACACCAAAAACTTTATCCCTATTAAATAACAAAATTTATGTTTTTAAAGTCATTATATGTAAAAGTGCAGAAAACAAAAGGAAGAAAATTTTACAAAAAATAAATGTTTTCTCAAAAGTCGGCAAAAAATCGTTTTCTGTTATAAAAATCATCCGATTTAGATAATTTTTTTTATTTTTCCTTAATTTCATAAAATGGCTTATAATCCTGCAGCATTTAAATTTGAGAAAATTGCAGCCATCTTGGTGAGGGTAAAGCTTCTAATTCAAAGTCGAAAAACAAAATTTGGAAATTCTTAACAAAGTAGGCCAATTTTGGGTCAATTTTTTACTAACTTTTTAAAAAATCTGATGGCATATTAGTGTTAAGTGGACGATTTTACATTGGAATATGTTGTGATCAAAAGTTTTTGTATTACTTAAATAGAAACAGGAAACTCGAATTGAAGCATCCATTTTATACTTCTTCAAATTCACTTTTTTTTTAGCGGCGCCCATCCAGTTTGAGAATTTGCTGGATTTTGTTTTTATCGTCACGTGCTTATACCTCATCCAGGATTCAGAATCTGTCCTTGCAGGGAGGTTCTGGAATACTTTTGGAAAAAAAAAACTCATCTAATATAGATATTATATTGATGAATCCGTTAATTTTTTAATTAGAACTCTGCTAGATTTTCTTAGCGAGAAAAGGAATATTGAATATACAATAAACTAAAAAAAAAAAACTTTCATATGTGCATGTTGCAATATCTTTGTAATTATGTACACTAGCCATATGAAATAAAATCTTCATTTATTTTTTATTTTATTCACTTTTCAAATAATTCAACAAAAATTGTGAAAATATCAAGTTCTTAAAACAAATCAACAAAAACCAAAAATGAGAAAAACTTGTACATTTTAGAAACTTTTAAAAAGCAATGGTTTTACGTTATTATTTTTCAAAACTAGTATTTTGTGTGATGACCCTTAGCAATTATAATGGCTTTTAACCTTTTTGGCATTGAGAGAGACAAATTTTGTGTAATGCCAGGGCCAATTGACGCCCATATGTTTTGGAATGCAACTTTAAGCTTTTTTATATTTTTAATGGTCTTTTCTCTTAGTTTTTTTTTTTATGTGGGCCCACAAATGCTCGATTGCGTTTAAATCGGGACTTTGGAAAGGATGGAGTAGCACTTTTTTACAATTGTACAGCAGTCATTCTTAACTACAAGCGAGGAATGCTTTGGATCGTTGTCGTGAACGATGCTAAAATAGTCGGCAATTTCCAATTTTGTAGGTGTTTGTCGCAAATTGTTCTGTAAAATATACACTAAGGTAAATAACGCATATTAGCATTATCCACGCCTGAGTATAAATTTTATTCAAATATTTACGTGGATAAATCAAATGTTTTCCTTACAACTCGTTTTTTTCCCGTATTTGAATTTTATTTATACCACACACGTACACACATATTTCATACAAGCAAGCAGCAACAGCATCGCACACTTACACACATACTCCGACAAGCAGCAACAGCATCGCACTTTGTTCCTGAGTTTATTTCTTGCATTTGCAGTTCTTACAGTTCTCATTTAGTTATTGTTGCAAGAGTAATTATTATGCATGTTTGGCAAAGAAATCAAATTATGTACGGTGGAGTGGCAACTCGGTATTTTCAAGAATATCTTGGACCGGTTGTCATTTACCTGCATAATTTGCTTCTGCCCAAACATATTTTGTACATTACTTTTTCGTTCTGTAATTTATACTATTTTTGACAGTTGGTGCACTAATATTGAAAAAAGTGAAGCGATAATAAATTATACAGGCAATGGCATTTGATGAACGCAATATGAAGAAAATAATACCATAAAACCATTAATAACATATTCAATTTAAATATGTTTTTTTTAAATTCAATATTTTTATTCAAATTTTCTTTAAATTCGATAGATTATTTTCAAATAGTAAATATTTGAAAGATATTTTAAAAAAATTCGTGCATAATTTTAATATATTTTTTATTAATTCTGTTTAAATATTTAAATATTTAATTAAATTAAAAAAGTATTCAAATAAATTTTAAATATTTACGTAGTCGATTAATTCAAATGCGTTATTGGTGCAAAAATGACTCGCTTTTTGGATAAATTAAAAAAGTTTTTGGATAAATTTAATATTTTTTTCCCTTAGTGTATAAATAATCAAATTTATTCATCGTGCCTTCAACAAACTGAAAGTTTTTAACCCCATTAGCTCCCATTGCACCCCAAACCATAACATTGCAGTCGCCGTGTTTGACCGTTTTATTAACATTTTTGGAGTCCAATGCTACACCCTTTTTTTCTCTACACAAAACGTCTTCCATCGGATCCAAATATGTTGAATTTTCACTTATCAGTAAATATCACTGAGTTCCCAAACACTACTGGCTTCGTGACATATTCCTTAGCCTACTCCAGCCGCTTATTTATATTTTCTTTCGCTTATTATGTTATTCTTAATCCTTCCGAATGCAAAAAATTGCTCACTGTTTGTGGGTGTACCTGAACAATTCCGTGTTCGCTCAAGTTTTGCGCTATTTTCAATGCAGATTACTTAATTATTAATTAATTATTACTCAAAGACTTATTTTTCTTTGAGTTTGTAGAGATGAAATTGTTCTTGGCCTTCCACTTCCCCTTGCACCACTGCAATTAATAGCCGTTTCAAAACATTCTCATAAGAACGAAATGAATTCCAGCAACTTCATTAAGGACGCTCCCTGTGAGCTCCCTACATTGGGGTGAGAGTGCACACGAACTAAAGGGTCCGCCATCTAACTTTTTTTTTCAACTAGTGCTTATTTCGTGAATGGTAACACTTAGCACATGTCTGATTTGACAGATAATTAGTTTTATCCTTCCGCTGAACGAATATGGTTGTGTATACGCTTGAACAACGCTGGGAAGTGGGCCTGTGATCGACTTACAGAAGATGCCGATTTTGCCAAAAAAATCATTTTTTCGGATGAAGCTCATTTTGATCTTGGCGGGTATGTAAACAAGCAAATTTGTCGCATTTGGGGCACAGAAAACTCGCACGCATACATTGAAAAGCCGATGCACCCAAAACGAGTCACTGTTTGGTGCGGATTTTGGTCCAGAGGCATAATTCGAAAATGAGCAAGGAGTGGCCGTTACAGTCAATGGTCATCGTTATCGGGCCATGTTGAACGAATTTTTGTTCACAACAATTGAAGAGGAGGATATTGGCAACATTTGGTTTCAACAATTCGGCGCTACGTGCCACACAGCCGAAGCTACACTCGATGTTTTGCACCCTGTTTAAAAAAAAAAAATTTATTTGGCGGACCCTTTACTTAGAATGGAATGGAATGTGGCACTTAGATGTACATAGATTACTCTAAAAAGAGTACTCTCAATTTAAAAGTATTCGTTTGAGAGTACTCCCAAATGGCTGAGCGGAATGAAATTGAAAAAGCGAAACGGAAAGTTTGATCTGGTTTTTTGTTATTTTATTTTTATTATAGTAAGGTACATGTACCAAATAAGGCCCACCTTAATTGTTTACCTGAAAAAAAAAGAATCGCGAGAAGAAAACCCATTTTTCTTTTCGGTATTGGAATTTGGGTAGTTTTTTACAGAAAAAGCAGAATATATAGTGTGAGCAAACATTGTATTTCTTGTATTTAATTTGCGTTTTTTCTTTTTGTGTCTGTGGGCCTTATTAAGAACACGTGCTCCAAGTAAGGCCTAAACATATCATCCTTGCGTTAGTATAAAAAACACAACAGAAACGTAGATTTCTAGTAAAGGGTTGTCAAATAAGAGGTGTTATTGTGAATCGTTCACTTTTAAAGCTTTTATTCTTTGACATTTGACAAGCAGAAACTACGCCATTACTAAAAATGGAACGATACACGCTTCAACAACGCATTGAAATTATTAAAATTCACTAAAAAAAAAAATCGAAAAATCATCTTGACTGATGAGGCCCATTTCCACCTCGGTGGCTACGTCAACAAGCAAAATTGTCGCATCTGAGGCTCGGAAAACCCAAGAGTTATTGTTGAGAAGCCTCTCCATGATCAACGTGTGACTATTTGGTGCGGCTTATGGTCCGGCGGGGTCATTGGACCTTACTTTTTTGAAAATAAGGTTGAATGAGCAGTTACGGTGAATTGATTACGCTATCGCTATTTTTATGGTCGGAGTTGGACGGTTTTGATCTGGACAACGTTTACTTTCAACAAGACGGCGCTACGTGCCACACAAGCAACGAAACCATTGATCTTTTACGGAAAAATACCAAAATAACACCTCTTATTGGAAAACCTTTATTATTGCTTACATAAAGCACAAAAGCAATTCAGTGTTACAAGAAAAAAAAATAAAAAATTAAATTGAAGAAGAGTTTTGGAAAAGGCTTTTTGTGAGATGTTGGCCTCGATAGCTTAACGCCTTCTTCCGCGTTTGTTGAACCGTTCTCTTAGCTCGCGGTGTAGCTAAGAACTTGCTGAAGTCTCCATCTTTAGAAGCCAAACGTTCACGAAGTATCGAGAGGGGAAGGTCATCATCGCTGTCAGACTCGGAGGCGACGGTGGCAGCTGTACTTGATAATGGAATTCCCGAAAGTATGGATGGTGCAAATGTTGATAGAGGAATAACATCTGCATCAAAAGGATACAATTCAGTTGCTCTGAAGCCACTTAGAATATTGTCTGCTGTCATATACTTAGGCCATGCTTTAGAAAATATGAAATTGAATGCGGTTTTGTTTAACGGTCTGTCAGGAAAACAGGCTGTAAACTTTAAGGCTTCTTCATCCCAAGCATGTTCAAACGACCTGTAGACTGCTTTATCCAAAAACAAATTGCCTTTTCCCATGCGAGCAGGCATCAGCTTGTTTTTCCGAACCCCGTTCCTAAAAAGCACCACATCATTTCTTTGTGGGCCTTACTAGGAACATTCAGCACTTCACTTTTCAAGTAGAAAAAACCAAGAACTTCACAAAATTCAGTTAAATTTCGATAACTATCATTTGATGTTGATCAAGTAATTTTTAGCAAAACAATAAATTAATGTGGATGTGTTTCAGTGTCTTAGCAAAAATTCCACTGTGACGCATTACTTATTTTATAAAAATGCACAACTTACCACACCAGCAAACCAAAACGAACTAGAAAAGCAAACGCGTATACTGCAGACAAAACCACATGCAATAAAACTAAGTTTTAGTCGTGTTAGAACCTGTTCATAACATTTCACCAAAGTCCGGTGGCATTTAGTATGATTTATACAAAGTGGGCCTTACTAGGAGCTGGGCCTTATTTGGTGCACCCACCTTACTAGTACTAAGATATATATAAATATAGTACTAAGATCAATACATAAAGAGTTATTAAGCATATGACAGAACATATGACATGACATATGACATCGCATATAACATAACATATGACATGACATAGGACATGACACATGACATGACATATGACAGAACATATGACTTGACATATGACATCGCATATGGCATGACATATGACATCGCATATGACATGACATATGACATGGCATATGACATCGCATATGACATAACATATGACATGACATAGCACATGACATATGACATGACATATCACATCACATATGACATTACACACGAGTGTTTGGTTATTTTAACGTCAGCTTAACCCAAATATGCCGACCGTACTACATGTAGTACACCTGGTTTTTTCAGAGTTCTGCATTAACATTGCTTTAAATTCGCTAACCAATTTCTTGTTGCGTTACAAAACATAGCGGTCAAGAAAACGTACATTGATAAGCTTAGTCTATTGTAATTCTTGGAGTGTTTTTTTTTATCAAAGTTGTCAGTTTTATAAAATTATCAATAGTGTGAAGATGTCACCTGAACGTTGAGAAAAAGTTTTATAATTATATTTTGTTGTTGTTGCGTTTCTGTATTTTTGTATTGTTAATAGTTCTAATGACTAATAAGTAGCAAAAGTACTTGTGGAAAAGGAAATTATATGTGATTTTAGTTGACGTATTTGCTAGCGTACTACAAATACTCCAAGAAAAAAAAATTTTTTTTTTTAATTTTCTTAGTTTTTGCAAGACGTTGGTGTCAAAATAAAGAAATTTAAGAAGAGTGCAAAGATTATTGCACCAGCAAGCCCGTCGGCATATCTGGGTTAACTAGGGATACTACATTCCTGTATAGTTTGGTATCAATTTTGCCCAATTTTTACATATTCTTCTTTCCATTTCCTCCTTAATCACTTTTAGTTTTATAAAAGATTACTTTAGTTGGCTCTCCGCAAAATCGCCCAAAAAAAAAAAAGGAAAAATCACCCAAATGAAAAAAAGCCCAAAAATTTTTGGAAAAATTACCCAAAAACAAAAACGAAAATTCACCCAAAAAAATGAAAAATCGCCCAATATTTTACATTGTGTTCCCACACGAGATACGAAATTCCCTTGTACGAAATGAGCATTTTCAAGGCCAGTATTTTTTTTTTTTTAAGTCTATTTTAATTCAATCATTTGATGATATAAATAATATTTATGTGGATATTATATTATAATACTATTTATGTAGGAAGTGCGTTACATTTAAAAATTTAATTCATTTTAATTTTATATAATCTCATACTTAAAAATTTATAGAAACATTTCGTACAAGGGAAAAATACTGATTCTTTTTCAAAACAACAAGTTTCTTTGGTTATCAAAAAATTTCAAAAAGAAAAAATGACGGCGGAGGTGGTGGGGTGGAGCAGGGTGGGGCGACGGGTGGCGCGTGCGATCCGTCACACTACGCGTAATCCGCCGCGCCGCGTCGCGATGCGCGGGCGCGGTACTAAATATTTCCTTTGACTTGACCAAGCAAACTCAAGCAAAGAAGAACCGCTGCTTTTACTTTAAATACCGTTATCTTTAAGAACTGATTGACGTTTCTTATTTAACCCTTAAATGCACCTTGTATCTTTGGCTTACGGCTATATTTTAGGTTTGATTTTTTTCAAATCGGTTCTATATTATTTAGAATATTATAAGTCTTAAATAAAAAGATAGTTTTTACTTCTATTTGTCATACTTTTTTAAAAAATTATGTACAAAGTCAAAAAAAATTGTTTTTTTTAACTAAATAAACACTATTTTTAACAGTTTAACTTCTAGGAACAGATAAATAATTTTGATTAGGAAAAAATACTGACTGCTTTCAAAACATGTCCTTTAGTGATCGAAAAAATTTCGATCTAAATAGAAAACTAAAAAAAATTTTCAAAACTAAAAACGCAGTTTTTATTTTTACTCAATTTTACATAAAATATATTTTTTCGGTAAAAATCGGGGTCCTTGTGCATTTAAGGTTTAATATTGAAAACGAAAGATCACCCAAAGAAAACGAAAAATCACCCAAAAACGAAAAGTGAAATTTCGCCCAATATATTTGGGTGAAATTTCGCCCAAAAGCAAAAAACGAAATTTTACCCAACAAAAATGCAAAATCGCCCAATTTTTTTTGGGTGTTTTTTCATATAAAAAATCACCCAAATTCGTATGGAAAAAAATTGGGTGATTTTTCATTATTTTTTTTGGGCGATTTTTCTTTGGGCTATTTTGCGGAGAGCCCTTTAGTCGACCCACTTACCTAAATCCTGCAATAAATATTCTCAACGATGTACGACAGATCACTAGTGTTTACTAGCTATTCTCATTTTAAAAATGAAAAACATGACAAATAAATTTTCTTGAATAAAGTAGTACTTATAAATTAGCAATTGTTTTGGCATCTGTATTTTTTCTTTTGACATTTGCTGCCCATATAAGGAATTAAGACGAAACTCAATGTAAGCAGCTTTGTTAGCAAATGAAAATTTATTGCATGTTTTAGAAAACAATTAAATCTTTGCATAATTCTTATAAATTAATTGAATACAAACAACAAATTGTGTTCAACCAGCAGCAATTTGCAAGCAATTTAATTTTACTTAATTGCAGTACTAATCAAATAGATATAAAACAACTACAACAACTACAAAATAAGATGACTCTCATAACAGCCTCAAACAATTTGTATTCATTATTGTCCATAAAAAGCACACATTAAATGCAAAGAATTGAAAACTATCTGAGCCACAAATGATTTGCATTTCCATTAAATATGAAATTAAATATGATGATGTTCATGTCTTCGAATGAAGTTGATGTTGTTAAGTTTTAATACGATCGTGTTACAGGCTTTTTGGATGGAAGATATTATGATTTTTTTTGGACAGCTCATAATAAATATATGGAAAAAATTGATAATTCATTTGGTCAATAATTTGTGTGGTACAGCTAACAAAATTTAAACAAATAAAACATTCAAAATATTACTCAGAAAAGTAGCAGACATTATGTCAGTCTTCAGCTTTAATGTTTGGTCAATTAGTAGCTTAAAGTGTAAGTACATACATCACACTAATTTGTTGCCGATTCTTTGAAATATTTACTATTTGCAGAATGCAAACGCTTCATGGCATGTCTAGGTTACTGCCTTGCTGACATTGGATCAAGAATGCTGTTTACTGGAAAAAGCAGATATCAGCAATCTAGAGAAATTTACAATTTTAACTGCACACGATCTTCATCGCCAGATAGCTGCTCGATTTCTTATCACAAATGCACCAGTATAACAAATGCATTATATTCAAATGCGACCAATGAGAAAAAAAAATAATAGTACAATAAAAAATCAAAACAACAAATTAAGTAGAAAATTATGCATTTTAATAGATATAAAGAATGAGAAAAAGAGTAAATGTTGCAAGCTTATTAGATGCATATCACAACAGCGCAGATACAATCAGCGGAGATGGCGCTCTGCAGATAGCAGAAACAACAACAACGCAAACAATGGGCTCCAACTGTGAACTTGACATACCTATAAACATTGATTGTCTCTGACAAAAACAAAAAAAAAAAAAACAAATAGTCAAAATTTTGATTCTTTATGTGTTTAGAAGTATTTTGAAAATATCCAAAAATATGCAGCCCAGCAAATAAATTACAACATAAAAGTTAATAATAAACATCAACATCAGCATTCGAGTCAAGTTCATGCGCCGCCGCCGCTTGTTGCGCAGGCGCAGCATTCAGCTGAACTCAGCAGCGGTTGATTTATTGCTCGATCGATTTGAATTTTGTTCGCCGGCAACATAATGGCTCGATTTAAATATTGGCAAGAATAAGCCTTGCCTACGCGCGAAAATCTTCTGCTATTTCGCTTCTTCCCATTTGAGCTCTTTGTGATTTTGTGCGTATTAATCTGTTTTCTGTTGAAATAGAAATTTTTTCTTTTTTTTTTCATACTTGCAGCAGTTATGGCCTCAGCGTGCAGCAGAAGCGGATTGCCTTTGAGCTGATGCTTATCTCTCGGCTGTGTGAAGCCAAAAGTTCATACATATGTTGGCTTTGGCATTGTGCTTATTTTTGGCGGTGTTTCTTATTTGATTCTTGGCTGCAAAATAAAAACGTTTAAACAAATACTACAAATCTCTTTAGTGTTTTGTTGAAATTTCAAAATTATGTTGGTTCGAATGCATTAAGTTTTTGAATTATAGTTCGATTATATTGAAATATTATTATTTTATATATGCATTTTCATTTTGAAGCTTGCATATGTCGAATAATATTGATCAAACGTTTCTAAATCATATGTGAATTAAAATTATTTACTTTTACTAGAAATCTTAAAAGTTCTTTAATGTACGAACTTTTACATATTCTTAACAAATTTCCTATAATTGGCAGTAACCGCAGAATAACAACACTTTACTTTCACTATTTTAATCCGAAAATTTACTTGCCCTGAAAATAAAATCACTTGCCCTGAAACAAATAAAAATAATTTAAAATTAACAAAGTGAGATGATGACTTTGTTAATTTTAAATTATTTTTATTTGCGGTATCAAGAATAAAGCTCTTGATACCGCATGTCCACTCAAAATACCAAAAGGGAAGTAAAGATATCCTGATGGAAGACTGAAGTTGAAGAGCTTCGAAATAAGAGCAGAAAATATTTCAATATAGCATTAGACACAGGTTCGAACAATCTAAAGCAGTGGGGCCCAAGAAATTTTAAGCGCGGGCCAAAGCTTAAAAAATAAAAAACAAACAGAAAATGATGCTTATTGTTGCGATTAGCAAAAAATCAAACAAAACAATTTGATTATTTGCCAATGCACTGCGACAAGACTTAATTTCTATTACAATGCCACAAAATACCCTGTAGTGCTTAGTCTGCGTGAAATCGGTTTTCTTAGGCAAAGGAGGTGAGGTAGCCGGCGTGAAGTGCGTGAAATTTAACGCACTAAAAAGCTATAGTGACGATCGACTGAAACGCACACATAAGTCAAGTCGTCATATTTTATTAACCCAGCAGGAAATGGATCGATCCGTCTTCGAAGACGTCTTCGAGACATGTCAGTTTTTTGCAAGACGGATCGATCCATTTCCATAGCAGTCCTCGAAGACAATTTCAAACAAAAGGCAACTTCGACTTCCAAGACATTTTGCTGAAATGTCTTCAGTGACGGCTTCAATCCATGTCTTGCAGAGCGGACGCATTTAAACAAAACGATGCGCTCTTCGTGCATGAATGTTGTCTTCATGAGTGAAATTTTTACACTCAGGCAGCGCAAACTATAGAGAGAGATAGAGAGAGAGAAAACGGCACATAATAATATACGGAAACTTCAGTTGATACCACTAATGCCCGCTGCCGATCAGCAACAACTTCGCACTCGTGTAAAGCACATGAATATATTTGTTTTTTTTTTAATTTCTTTTCTTATTGAGGATATTTCCTTCTTAATCATTTTTTTTTTTTAAATTATTTAAAGAGACAAATTTTACAAAACCACAATTTAATTATTTAAAACGAAATATTTTATAAAACCACAATAATCGTGAAATAAACTCCAGCACGTGCTTCAGGCTCACAACTAATTCGCAACTGACTGCACTTGACAGCCTCGTCGATAATTCAAAACTAAAAAAAAAATTTTGATTAACAGACACATGCTGAAAATATGCATACGAGTCTTACAGAGCGTCCGCATTGACATCGGAGCATTACAAAAACAAATTCTCGATGAGAGAATATCTCAGTTGTTTATGTACACGAGTTTTGCAGATCGTCCGCAGTCATTATTAAAAAAAATTTCTTATGAGACAATATTCGAAGATTTTGTGCTGACAATATAATGACTTGTCTTGCAGAGCGTCAGCATTCGCTCTGAGAATGCGTACTTGGTCTTCGAGACGGTCTCGAAGACTTCGTCTTTGAGGATTCATATTCCGACTGGGAAGGGGTTTACAAAATTTGCCACACCAATACAATCATACACATTTCATGTACACGAAATAAAACTGTTTTCATGCAGACTTACCAGTACAGTGTCCCAGTGGGGAAGCCTCGTAAGGTGCTTACTAAAGAATTAATATTTTCCTTAAGCTTATGAAGTTAGAAATAAGATCATATGAAAAAAGTATGTTGTTTGATATATTACGCCGATGCCGTATCTTATGATTTCAAATAAAAAAAGAATGCACGTTTGTTTCTTCGTGTGATCATTTCCATGTACACATTATTTTTTAATGTAAGCGACATGCAGCGGCATAACGACATAACGGTTCTTAACGATTATTTGATGAGATGGAATACAGCAAAATGACAATTGAATTAAGAAACTGACAGTACTGTCGCGTCTTTTAAACATAAACAAACGTCTGCTGATCGCAGGTGCGTGTCTTAGCGATCTAAGTTATAATTGTGAGTGTACAAATAAAATATAAATTTTAATAAGTTTAATATAACATAAAATAATAACAAATAGGTTAGGTTAGGTTAGACCGGTCGCCTCTCGTAGAAGTCTCACATAGACCATACAGGTCCTTAGTGGTACCGGTTAGGTGGAGGCTGAGTGGGTCAGGAGAATTTATTAAAGATTTGCGTCGTGTTCACGAATTTTAGAAGGGATTCAAGAGGGGTTTTGGCTACTTCTTTTAGTGACGAGAACGTCGGAGAGCCTAAGAGTTTATGTCTTGATCTGAGTTTAGCGGGGCATGTGCATAGTAGGTGTTACAGGGTCTCTACGGTGCC
This sequence comes from Pherbina coryleti, assembly GCA_943735915.1. Lineage (NCBI taxonomy): Eukaryota > Metazoa > Arthropoda > Insecta > Diptera > Sciomyzidae > Pherbina > Pherbina coryleti. The sequence continues at coordinate 94,973,561 of OX030949.1, read as the reverse complement.
TGGTTCCATACAATTCCTGCAGCTTTCATCCATGGTAATGCCCATCTTCTTTGCGTGGGCTCCCACCATGCAGTGGCCAGTAAGAATACCTACTAGTGTTCTGCAGACACTCCGTGGGTGTGCAAGGATGTATGTAGTTCGTTTTCGCAGCGTGCCTCACACATGGTTCTGGCAGGATGCCGTGTCTTTCCACCTGCGACTCGCTGTTAGTGCGGATCGTTTTTCTAGGTTACTGTATAGTTCTTGTAGTGGGATCGGTATATGCTCAGTGAGATCTGCTCCCAGCCCGGCGCCCTCCTTTGCTAGTCCGTCTGCCATCTCGTTGCCTTCGATGCCCAGGTGACTTGGAACCCAGTAAATACGCACTTCCTTTCTGTCGGACAGGGCGTCTAGTGCTTCCCTGCTCGCCAGGGCATTTCTGGACTCGATGGTATCGGAACTCATGGATTTAATCGCCGCTTGGCTGTCTACAAATATGTTGATTCGAGAGTGATGAGTGTTAATTCCGAGGGCTAATTTTGCGGCCTTCCTTATAGCAAATACCTCTGCTTGGAAGATGCTGCAGTGGTCCGGCAGTTTGTACGGCTGCCTTATGTCGATCTCTGCACAGTACACTGCCGCTCCCACCCCTGTGCGCATTTTTGAGCCGACAGTAAATATGTTTACTGCCCTCTGTGTTCGTTTAATTCCATTGCACCAGTCGTTCGGTCCTACGAGAGTTGGTACTCTTGATCTGGTGGTTATGCGGGGGATCATATAGTCCGTAAGACTGGACAAATCTTTAAAGATTGTACATTATCCGAAGTTCTGATTCTGTATGTTATCAGCCGCTATAAGGCGTTGTGCCGTTTTTCCGGCTATTAGTTTAGCGTGTATGTCCAGGGGGTCCATACTTAGAATGGTTTCTAGGGCCTTAGTTGGAGTTGTCTTCAACGCCCCCGTTATACAGATCGCTGCCTGTCGATGGGATTTCTCCAATGTTTTGAGGTATGTTGATTTGGTTACTGCCGGCCACCACACCATGATTCCATGGAGTAGAATGGGACGAACTACTGATATGTCCAATGCATCAGAGAGGGTGAGAGGCCCCAGGTACTGCCTAGCATCTTCTTGGATGCGTATAGAGCATTATTGGCCTTTTTCACTCTCTCGTTTACATTGAGCCTCCATGTCAGCTTACTGTCTAAGCTTACTGTCTAATAACAAATAACACCAATAAATTTTCTAAATCTTAATTACACCTGATGGCATATTGAAAAGCCTGCATCGCTTGATTGATAGGAATTTAATTCAGTCATTAAATTATGACGGCGTCAGCAACATATCAGCTATTAATGTTTATGTTTTTTGAATGCATCACCACTGAATGGTACCACTTTTAATGAAAATTTGAATAAAAACTACAAATGTTTTTTTGCAGAAACACTTAAAAGGGAAGGGTATTGGGGGAAGGAGTACATTCGTGAAATTCGAACATCTTTCTAAAATTATAAAAATGTTTATTAAAAAAAAAACAAAGTGACGAAAAACAAAACAAATGACTTAAATAATCAAATTATTTAAACTTTATGTTTGTTTGGTAATTCTTTGATAACTTTATTTATTTTATTTTTTCCAAAATGCCCAAACTGTGAATTTAAAAAAAAAAAACTATTAATTGATAAGAAATATTTTAAACTTCAATGTATTTCTTTTATTTTATTAATATAAGTTTATAATATATTAATATAAGTTTGTGTTTCCTATTCACTGAAATTTCTCTATCTCTTTCATAAATAATTTTATTTTATTGTAATAATTGTTTAGTTTTTAAGAGTTTTTTAAAGTTTGAAACTTTTAAAATAATAAAAACTACAAAATCAAACATGTTTTTAATTTCATGTTCTTACTTTAGAATAATAATACTTTATATAATTCAACAATTTAGGATTATTAAAATAGGAGAATTTTTCAACATACTAATTCAGTTATTAATTTTACATTTTAAAATAGTTGGCAACACCTAATATTTTATCAAAAAAATCTGAAAAACACGAAAGGAAAGAGAGCGAGAGCAAAGAACTGCACGTACTCCATTTTAACGTTACCCAAGATGGAAAATGTAAGCAATGGTTAAGAAAGCACTTGCAAAATAAGGTAAGCATAAGGCGTGTATACAATACCAAACCGATACATTACGTTTTCATTTATACATCCTACTTATTAAATAAAGTGCATAAGCATGGAAGCCCGATCGATTCCGACTGTCGGAAGTACATTCCCTACACTTTATTTTAGTAAAGGGTCACGTAAGCACGTATGATGTATATCTTACATAACAAAAGAAAGCTTATAGTGGTGATCATGCCTATTTATAATTAATGGGCATTTGGTATTGAAGTTTGCATGCCCCGCGGATGAAAAATAAGTAGGTCAGGATGGATTTTCCCACTGGGATGTTTTTGAATTAATGACTGCTCACGCAGACTGAGCACTACAGTGTATTTTGGGCCAATAACAATGCTTGCATGAAAAATTACTCGACACACAAGTAACAGGACAATCAGCTTCAGCATCAACATCATCGAGTGTGCGTTTTTTTATTTTGGCTTTGCATGCATTTGTTTTCGTAAAGTTCGCTGAAAAATGTGATGAACACTGAACGAGTGTGGTTTGTGTTGTTGTTTTTTGCAGAAGTTCTTTGATTTTGGCTCATGGCAAAGAAAAAATTGATATAGAAAAAAAAAAATTTGTATGAAGGGCCACGCGGGCCATACGGGCAACTACGTGGGCATGTTTGATCTAAAGAGTACTTAAAGAATCTAAAGAACATAATCTAAAGCAGGTCAAATTTGGCGCATGCAAAATGTGAGTTTTATTTAATTTTAATAACTGGGCCAATTATTACAACAAGGGCCACAAGGGCCAATTTTGTGATTAGACCTGATCTAAAGCCATCATAACCAGAGCTTCATAAAAAAAGAAGAAGATAAGAAGGAATAATCTCTCATAATTTTAATCGAAACTTATTTCCCTGGTTGTTCAAAGGTGATGTCCCAATACATAAGAAGCATCTATCCTCTGTGGACAACTCAATATAAACCGAAATCACACAATCAAAATGCAAATGCCCAAGTACAAGCTTTTAACCATTAAAGTCAGCAGGTCCAGGTAGCAAAGCACCTATTGAAATTCAAAAATCTTATCATTAACCAATGGCTTATGATGATCTTCTAAAGCTGTCTAGGCGTGAATCTCATTCCATCCCGTAGTTTTTATAACTAACGAGCAGAGGATCTAAATTCTTTCAACTTTTCTTCTGAAAACTTTGAACAAATTGAAGAAAAATATCCACTAATATCGTCACAAAATGCAAATGTAAAGGCATAGCTGCATAAATAGCTCTCCACTAAATAGATGATATTTATTTAAAAACCTGCAAATCTTTTACCGAAATGAAAGCTATATAGTGAAAGCTAAGAAGGTGCATTTAGCAACATCAAAGAAGAAGAAGAAGCCATCAACAATGCAGTGCCGCGCTAAGATCCCTTATAAATGAAATGCTAAAGCGGAGGATTAAAAATGCAAGTCCCGGAACAGTATGAACGTTAAGATTTGTACCAAGGGTAACTCGTCAAGAAAACCGAACTACTGATTAAACTAGTACGAGAAGGATGCAGTGTGATAGCTAATGCTGATGATGTGGCTGTTGTGACCGATGGAAAATAAAGCTTGTACCAATAAGAAATACAGGAAATATTTTTTGAATAAAACAAACAATTGTTTGGATGCCGCTTTATTTTACTTTTTTTTTTTTTTTTATTATAAAGAAAACAAATAAACATACAGTAGGAACTTTCTTCAAAACCACCTCTTCGGGCATTTTCCCCACTTATTTCTCGAAAACCGATCATTCCATTTGAATTACATTGCTTTTCATGATAGTCAACACCTAAATGCTTCGGAAAAATTTCTCAATCGTAATTGAATATCATTATTTCAAAAACACTTACCATAACTTTAAATGCATTTATCTTAAAACCACTTTTTCGCGATTGGTTGTAATAAAAAGATATCGAAAAAATTCTTCGATTTTAATAATTTTTGCACCTCATACTTTAAACACCAGTCATTCTCGTCGGTACTAGAATCATGGGGGTAGATTGAAAAACAACACAGCCGGACCTATCTTAAATCTTAAAAAAAAAAGTTTTTTATTTTGAAAATTTCATATTTGGATGATACAGTTCCGTTATTTTTTAAACGACCCTCTTAATTCTAGTACCGACGATAACTGTATTAATTTTTAACATATTTTCGTTTTGCTTTTTATTTTCAGATGAAAATAGTTCGGGTCTACTTTGACATGACATACAATGACAACAACAACAACAACAACAACAACAACAACAACAACAACAACAACAACAACAACAACAACAACAAGTTTTTAAGTATGATATTTTATATTTTCAATACAATATCGTTTGTCGGTATCTTTTATAATTTTTGTGAAATTAAATTTTTATCCAGGCTATAAATTTTGTTTCGCCAAGGTAGAAGGTACCCTTTAACATGCAATAACAATAGAGTTTAGCTACTACAGCTTTCTCAGCATTCACCCATTTAAAGCCACATCCCAAAAATCTTTGAGATTTTTCACGATATTTGTAATAGTGTTTCAAAATGAGTTAATGTGTGAAAAATGTACCCACCAAAACAGTGGTTGGGCTCGAGGACAACACAAGACGTCACGACTAACCATGCAATTACACAATCATTTTTACAGACCTATTCCGGCGAGTTGACAAAGTTCAACATATTAACAATAGTAAATATATTGACAACTGTAAATATTTCCTATTCTCGTTCAATTCTAAAAGCTCCTTTCTTGACACTGTTGTCAATAGCAAAAGAGGTGCTGACAGTGAATTTTTTATGTAATAACTCATTCACTCATAATTTTCTCGCCAAATAAAAGAAAGGATTATGAATGTTTAATAATATATAATACATATTAATAAAGCAATAAGAACTCAAGACTAAAAATTATTTCGTCCATTTTCTCGAAATAATTTAAACACTGTCAAAACAAAGTGTTGTCTCCTATAAACAGTATTGATCCAATATGTTGTGGGGGATAATACAAGTACAAAATTAAATTTTTATATTTTTGTTTCTATAAATATTTTGAAATTATTTGAAAATATTGAAGCGTTTAAAAAGATTGTGAAAAGAAAAAGTGTAGTTCTCTTTATATAGTGAATCAGAATATATAGTGGTTAAAAGTTCCGTCTTAAAAGTGTGCTATCTCTGAATCTATCTATCTGAATATCTGTGTTTCGAAGATATTTCATCACAGCTGGTATCATTGAAAAATTAAATTGATTGCCTTTATTATACTTGTTAAAATTTTTACTAAATTTCTTCATGTTTTTTCAGACAAAACTATTTTACTTTTTTTTTAAGATTTGTTCTTTCAATAAACTTATTTTAAAGAAAAAAAATTCATTATTATGGAAGTCTGTTATTATTATATTAAAAAATTCATATTTTTATCCTTCAATTTGATATATAGTTTTTTATAGTTACTGTTAAACTGTCCGAGTTATCACACTTTTAAGAAATTACTTTGAACCAATAAAACTTCTAAAAGAAAAGAGAAAGACATTTTTTTGTGCCATTGTTTTAAAGATTTCAATATTTAAATATATAATATCAAAATAACTAACAATTTCTTAACGATAAATTTATATTTTCATTTTAAAAACAGAACTTAACAAAATTGGGGTAATTTCTTCAATAAAAGTGCAACACTTAACAGCTGCTTTCTGACAACATGCTTTTCACCTTCCTGTGGTGAACAAATAAAGCTTTTCATTTGTCAAGTGTTCGCCTGAATAGGTTTTACAAGTCAGGTTGACAAAATTTTAAAAATTATTTCTTGTAAATTTACAGCCAGAATAGGTATGTTAATCTACTTTTGAGTTAACATCAAAAAAGCTGCAATTGTTAACTAAGGTACTCATGCGGTTTAATGGAGCAGTTAACATATAATTTGTTCTACTAAATGGTAATTGTTACCGTTTCTATTGATTCTCTAATTCGAGTTAAAATTTATAATAAAGAGTGATTTTTTAAGTGCCTGATAACTTTTTTTTTAAAAAAAACGCATAAAATTTGCAAAATCTCATCGGTTCTTTATTTGAAACGTTAGATTGGTCCATGACATTTACTTTTTGAAGATAATTTCATTTAAATGTTGACCGCGGCTGCGTCTTAGGTGGTCCATTCGGAAAGTCCAATTTTGGGCAACTTTTTCGAGCATTTCGGCCGGAATAGCCCGAATTTCTTCGGAAATGTTGTCTTCCAAAGCTGGAATAGTTGCTGGCTTATGTCTGTAGACTTTAGACTTGACGTAGCCCCACAAAAAATAGTCTAAAGGCGTCAAATCGCATGATCTTGGTGGCCAACTTACCGGTCCATTTCTTGAGATTAATTGTTCTCCGAAGTTTTCCCTCAAAATGGCCATAGAATCGCGAGATGTGTGGCATGTAGCGCCATCTTGTTGAAACCACATGTCAACCAAGTTCAGTTCTTCCATTTTTGGCAACAAAAAGTTTGTTAGCATCGAACGATAGCGATCACCATTCACCGTAACGTTGCGTCCAACAGCATCTTTGAAAAAATACGGTCCAATGATTCCACCAGCGTACAAACCACACCAAACAGTGCATTTTTCGGGATGCATGGCCAGTTCTTGAACGGCTTCTGGTTGCTCTTCACTCCAAATGCGGCAATTTTGCTTATTTACGTAGCCATTCAACCAGAAATGAGCCAGAAATAAAGCGCGAAACACATTTCGAACCGAACACTGATTTTGGTAATAAAATTCAATGATTTGCAAGCGTTGCTCGTTAGTAAGTCTATTCATGATGAAATGTCAAAGCATACTGAGCATCTTTCTCTTTGACACCATGTCTGAAATCCCACGTGATCTGTCATATACTAATGCATGAAAATCATAACCTCAAAAAAATCACCCTTTAGAAAGAAATTCTGGAGAAACGAGTAAACCGGTTATGAGTTGGTGCAAATAGACAATATCTGCAGACTTCCTTCGCTCACTCAATGATTGCAAATGCCATCCTCATAAGGAGGAAGGTTTATAATGTCAAATCCACTTAAGCCCCTAAGAGCAAACCGAACAAAACGTTTTTGGATTCTTTCTATACAATCAACATGCACACTGTAACTTGGGCACCAAACTTGACTTGCGTATTCTAAGTGAGGACGCACAATTGCATAATACAACGTTGTAGTTGTAATCAGGCTATTAAACTCTTTGGCCCAGCGTTTTATAAATACAAGCATTAAAGATGCTTTTTTACAAATGTAATCAATATGAATGTTAAACAATAGCTTAGAATCCATGTGGAAATCGACCCTTAACATAACTTAATCTTAATCTTAACATCCAAAAGTAGAAGTCGTTGTTAAATCGAAAAATCTTGTTGCCCAATTGTTGTTTCCAAAATGCGAAATTATTCAAACAGGGAATTTGTGCGGAATAATACGATTATTTCAGGCCTTGATTAGCGCGTAGCACCACCCTGTTAAAAGAAGAGGTCATCTGCGTCCATCTCCGACCAAAAAAACTGTTTATCATGTCTTTGACTGTAACTCCATTGACTGTAACGGCTCTTCCGTTATCACTTTCGAAAAAGTACGGTCCTATGACTCCTCCGGCCCACTCCTGGAGCACTTGTGAGTTCTCGGATCGCAATTTTACTTGTTAACATAGTCGCCAATGTGAAAATGAGTTTCGTTAAGGGGACATGATGGTATGCAACTTGTTGATTTTTGCAAACAAATTTTTTTGATAATTTTTTATATAAAAGTAGAATATCTCAGCTATATCCTGTGATATGGCCCGGGAATAGATGATTCGCTGTAAGTTTGAAAAAAAAAATATTATTAGTTATACTTTTAATTGAGTTTTTCTCAAAACTATTTTTTTAAATTTTACCGATCTCAATGAAATTTTGCAGACATCTTTTATATGATAAATACTTTCAAAAAATGATCAAATTTTTTACTATTTTTTAAAGGCAATAGGTTGACTTTTTATATGAAAATGGTAAATTCAAAACCGCGACAAAAATTGAAAATAGCATATTTTTCACTATAATTTTGTCCAACTGCACAAGAAACTAATAAAAAAAAAACCGCCTTATATGGTTATTTTTTATAGAAGGGCCGGATTTTTCGTATTATCCCAATAAACCACAATGCGGACTCGGACTCCTTTCGGATTCGAAACGGAGCCGAGATCTCTGATCCGAGTTCTCGCTGCCTATTCAAATTCGAGATGAATCCGAGAATATTAAAAAAAAGCGAATATTTAATTATATGAAACTTGTTTATTTTGTGGAGAATATTAATAAAAATAATATTTTAAATTTTGTTTCTACAATTAAAAGATTTTAATGTACCAAAGGAATAAAATACATTTCTTAACTTAATTTTAAAAACTTTTCAATATCTTCTAACATGTGTTCTACCAGCCTCAAACTGCACTTTTAAAATTGGTAAAAAATAAAAAATACATTTTTAAGTTTATTTTTAATAAAATTAAGCGTTTGATAATTTATGAGATTCCTCTTCATCATCCACCTACACCACGCCAGCTAAAATATAAATAAAAAGATTAAATAGGTTAAAGAATTAAAGAACATTGAAATCATAAGATTTGAAACAGGAAAATTTTAAAAATCTCGTTTCGAAAACGATCCAATTCTTCCCAAAATCTCCTATCGAAACCGATGCGATTATTTTAAAAATCTTGTTCGGATATTCATTCGATTATTCTAAAAAGCTCGTTTCGAAAGCGAAGTGTGAATTTCTTCCGATCACGGATTCGAAAACGAAAGTAGAAGGAATTTCGTTTTCGATCTAAATACACGAGATTTTGGTTTCGCCTCGAATTCGAAACGAATCCGTTTGGCTTATTGGGATAATATTCTGCGAAGGTTTAGATAATATAGTGGTAATTTTGTTTGTATAAGTAATGAAAGATATATCGCCCAGAGTTTCCGAGATATAACACCTTTTTTAATTTAATGGTCTATTGGACCCCCTGTGTGAATATTAGGGGGAAATAATGTTTCCCAATTTTAAAGGACATTAAATTTGCTAGAATTTTACTGAAGGTCTTAAATCAAAATTTTGCTTGGCTTAGGAGGTAAAGGAAATTAACGACGGCCCCATAAAATACAAATATGACCTTGAAAAATCGGTCATTTGAGCTTACCCAGAAAAATCCCTAGGACGATATGTTCTATTGAACAATGGCTATCAGAAACCATTGGAGTTTTTTCAGTTATTTTTTGGTGCCGAACAGTGTAATTAAATAAATAACTTCGATTTTTTGATTTCAGATAACACTGTGTGGCCTGGTCTTACACAACTTCTTTTATTTAAGCTCCTCCGATTTACCGCCACTTGATGCGGTAGTTTTTCAACACTTTCCTTTAATGCGTTGGCATTTTGACCTAACGTCGTTTCGGTGTATTCACACCTTGCACTAAGCCAGTCTCTTGAAATTTCTTGATTATGTTGCGAACATACGTCTCAGAAGGCACATGATTATGAGGAAACTTTGCTCGAATTTTGCACAACGAGTGTAAGAACAACTGCCCAATTCTGATAAATTGAAATGTTTGAAAAGCCTTTTGATTGTACATATAATATCTGAGGCTTAATCAAATTTTGCTAAATTAATGTTTACCGGAGTTATTGTGCTCCTGGCCATTTAATTCTTGTAGAATTTTTTAAATTCTTCACTCAGAAAAAAGAAGTTTTGTTTTGAATCATTGAACATATGTTGATATAGGTATTTAGCCGTTTAACAAATTTAGTGATTGCATCTCTGACTTAATTTGGTGGAAACATCGGTATAGTATTTATCTATCGAAACGATTGATCATTTGTTACAAAATGCTGAATGTCACAACATCAGTGCCACTTTAAGAGGAATCGCTTTATCAATCAATTCGGTGAAAATGTCACCAAAGTAAAATAAAGCAATTCACCTGCTCAATCCTCCAACAATATGTACTTACAAGATCTCAAATTGATTGTAACAAATATAGTGATCGCTCAAACATAATCAATTATAAGTTAATTTCATAAAATAATCATAAGAAAATCTATTCCATCAGACACACACTGCAGACCTAGACAGCAGCGATGCCAAATGATATGCCAACAAACGCCTCACGCTCGAGCACAAATTCCCGCCCCTATGTCAAGCATTTGACGTTTATTCAATTTAATAACTTCATTAACTACAAGAAAAAAGGACAGTTTTTCATACATTCAACTAACCGAATCTTGATCTGGCTGAGCTGAACAACTTGATTGCTACAAAACGCCTTATCGATGAATTAGATCAGTGAAACGATGTCTAGGCTAATAAACCTCTTTTTTATACACTTAATACAGAGTATTTGTGTGGCTCGTTCAGTGCACAAGTTTAAGGGAAGAATTTCAGGTAGAGCTAAAAAATAAAAACTAAACATTCCTTATATTTACATGTTGACAGTTTGAGCCCGGCCTACCATAACTTACACGGCACCATAGCCCGGTAGCATGAATTTATGACGTTAGTAAAACGTTAGCAACACCCTCTGTTCGCATGACTCGACCCAACCGACACACGGTAGTCGAAACACCTCCAACAATTCCAAGAAATTAAACGCATGTAGCTTAGTTATTTCCAGATAACAAGATAAGCGCTGCTCTTGACGACGACGACGATGCAGTTAAATGGCTGTTGATCTCATTACGACACAGAACTAGATCAGTTTGTGTCTATTTCTTTTTTTCATTTTTTGGAGCATGAGCATTTTATGGGCTTCTATTAATAGTTAATTTATAAATTTCGAGGCATAGTGGTTAATTTGTGAATAACTTTTAGGCGCATGCTCTGTGTTGTATACCTTTTCTAACAGTTGGATGAAATTTATTAGCTCATTAATTTGTGCCTAGAATTAGTGGATCATTTTAAGGTTGCTGCCACTCTGCACTGCAAAGAAAGACATCGTAGAGCGGTTAGGTTGATATATGCTTGTTTGTTGAACTCACAGAAATTGACGACTCTTCCGATCAGATGCGTTAACTGAATTTTATTTAAGAGTAAATAATAAAAGCTAAAGGCCTGCTATCAAGAACGTGGTTAGGAAATCGGGCCAAGAAATTTAAGCTGTGAAAATGCTTATTGAGTGTTGGTAAATTAAAAAATTAAAAAATTTATTTCTTTTATAATTCTTAAAAAACATATTTTTTAAGAATTATATTGTGAGCTTAATGCCAAAAACGTCATGAAGCAATAGGTTGCTACAACAACAAAGTTCTTTGCAGAACTAAACCAAGCTGACTAGACCATGGTTTCGTCGGACGCTACTCCGACTCATCAGTAGTCTCAGTGGTTCTAGTAGTACACTAACTTTGACAAGCTAATAGGCGCAAGAGCAATAAAACCAAAGCGGAATTATAGAAGCGCTATACTTTATCAAAGCAATGTTTTTCTACTCTTTTGCTAGTCGCAAAATTTCAAAAAGTTGACTGCATTGATTCTGCAAAGATTTTGTTGTTGCGCTTTTTTGTTTACTTCTTTATCACGTATCAATCTAGGTTCCAACATTTTGTTGGTATTAAACCATAGAAGGCGTAAAGAAGGTTTTTTTGAAAACAGATGTTTATTATATGCGCAGACATATAATATTACATCATGTTTTCGTAGGTCGTGCTCGCACCAGTTTACATGAGTTTTAAAATTGTGGCATTTTTTAATAAGTTTATTTCTTTTATAATTCTTAAAAAACATATTTTTTAAGAATTATATTGTGAGCTTAATGCCAAAAAAAAATTAACTGGCCATTTCAGCCCTTGAAAAGCTCTTAACCTACCTGCTTATGATCAATTGTGTTGTGGGTGTTGTTAAATATTTGTACAAAAATTATCGAAAATTTAACCAACTAGTTTTATGCCGATACCGAACGGATAATGTTCATGTTCTCAAGAAATTACATTTGTGACATTTATTTACTCTCTGAGGTTTGCCATTGTCTGCAGAGAGGAAAAATCGATCATCGATCAGAAAAATTAATTTCAATTAAACAAAATGTCTGGCTAAGCTGGGTTCGTAAAATTTGCATCAAACATTAAACGCAGGCTAAACTATTTGACGATCATTGGGACACCGTGCCCCTTTTACTTTAAAATTTTCCCTGGAAAAACTATGCAATCGATTTTATACAAGATATCATCGGCGGCCTCGATAGTCGAGTAGGTAGTGTGTTCGACTGCTACCCCAGAGGTCCCGGGTTCGATTCCCGGCCAGGTCATGGTCTTTCGCTTTAAACGGTTTCGCATTTGCAATTTTCTATCCTCATTTCTAATCAACTGAAATTGAAATTCATCAATATTTACGACTTGAAGTTGTAGTTGATGGTAGAGAAGATTTGTGTATGAGGATTGCCTTACAACTTGAAATGACTGAGGTATAGGCATAAAACTTGCCTTTGATTCAAGCTCACATGTTCTTTGGCTTTCCACCACGCTTAGAACATTCTACACGTGTTTCACTTTATTGACCTTTCCTTCCCACTAATCTATCACCTCATTTTCGAACCAAAGCAGACCTGACTGAATAGATATTCCACCTGGAATCCTTGGTTCAAAGCTAAAAAAAAAAAATGAATGTGGCTTCCAGAAAGTACTTAACTTAGTAAGGGTAGACTCATCCCTTTGATAACCAGACCACCCCAAAGTCGAAAAATCTTTATAGTTGTTTTATTTGAAATAGAAATAAATTTGTTTGCATTTTTGTTCAATATATTGAAATAAAATTTTTTTTTTTTTTTATAAATTTCGAAGTGATTTCAATCACTGGCGAAGCAAACTGGTTTTTTGCAAAAGGTTTGATGATCTTAGCATTGTTTGGAGCAGAAAATAGTTACATCCTTAAGTCCCGTTTCACTTTTGCAGTGATAATAATCGGAAAGAGTAGTGACCGTTGCAGGTTTGAATCACTCTGATCCTTGTCTTATAACTTCGCGAGTTGGTCTCTTGCGGTAATCGATCAATTGAGGAAACAGTTGCGGGTGGACTTTTAATTCAGATATAAAAAATGAATCAGTATTCGACGTAGAGATTTTGTTGAAACCAATGTTGCATTTTATGCACATTATGCACACTTAAATCCAAGCTATCTCAGAAAAGACTCAAGTAGAATTTGGTGTCTATTTTTATTTTTTGATCTTTTATTGGATGCCAAACATTAATTACTTACATACTTGTCTGGCGTTTACAACCATTGGTCGGTTTTGGCCTTTTATAAGAAATTGCGCCAGATATTTCTGTTTTGCGCTTGCTGGCGCCAGTTGGAAACACCACGCGTACTCAGGTTATCCAATACTTGATGCTTTCAACGAAGATGTGGACGTCCTCTTCTGCGTTGATCACCACCGGGCACCGAATCAAATATTTTTTCGCTGGAGCGTCGTTTTCCATTCGCTCAATATGACCTAGGTAGCTAGAAATTCCTAATGTGTTTAACGTGGACACCTGCCGTATAGGCTTAATTCCACGTTGCTCCATAGCATGGGACCGAATCATTGCGTCGGCCAACGCCCCTTTGAGGGTTCAGGTAGGAACCAGGTAGCGGAGCCACTCGATTTTAATGAACTTAACTATGTCGATGTCAACGTACAGCTCATACAGCTCGTGGTTCCATCGAATTCGGTACTCGCCATTGACGCAGATTGGACCGAAGATTTTACGAAGGATCTTTCTCTCGAAGGCTCCCAGAGTCTTTTCATCAGAACTGCTCAACGTCCAGGTTTGTGCTGCATATAATAGGAGGGGCATGATTAGTGACTTATTTAGCGTGAGTTTTGTTCGTCGAGAGAGGGCTCTGCTTCTCAATTGCCTACTCTGCCCAAAGTAACACCTGTTGGCAAGAGTTATCCTTCGTCTTATCTCAATACTGACATCGTTGAAAGCGTTTATGCTGGATCCCAGGTAGACGAAGTCCTTAATAACCTCTAAGGAGATGTTGTCAACAGTGACGTGGTTTCCAAGACGGTGGGACTGTTTATTTATTGACATTAAGTATTTCGTCTTATCTGCGTTCACTGCAAGACTCTTTCGACTCGACTCGTTCGCTAATCTGGAGAATGCTGCGCTGACTTCGCGCGTATTATGACCAATGATATCGATATCATCAGCATACGCCAGCAGCAAAATACTTTTGAAGAATATCGTGCCACTATGTCTTAAACCAGCAGCTCGGATGAGCTTCTCCATTATTAGGTTGAAAAGACGAAACCTCGTTTGGCATCGAATGGAGGAGTTTCTCTAGGGTCTTCTCCAAGATTTGTTGTAGCGTAAATATCTGGTCTATGGTGGATTTGCCAGATCTGCAGCCACACTGATAAGGCCCAATCAGCTGGCTTACGATAGGCTTCAGTCTTTTACATAATACGCTCGACAGGATCTTATATGCTATAAATATTAAGAAGGCTTATCCCACGGTAGTTGGTGCAAATGGTGGGATCGCCTTTCTTCTGCCAAACAGTACGCCGTAGCAAATAAAGGTGGCTACATGCTAGATTTTTTGGGATTTATTAACGAAATTTTGAACTATTTTGGGAATGTCTCCTAAGCCAATAGTCATATAGAGGTCAAAGTACCACCATTGCAAGGTTTATTTTTTAAACTTTCATTGGTTAATTTTCAAAATAGATTTAAAACAATGAGTTTTAAGTTTTAAATCTCGAGTTTTAAGTTCACCAAATTTCGACCTCAAACTTTTCGTTCGCATACATTTGTACCGTTAACAACGACCAATGGGACAAATAATAGGTCCCACGATTTTTCACAGCATTGCAGCTAAAAAAAATTTTTTTGCGACACTTTTGCTTAGTAATTTGGGGTATTTTTCCATAGGTTTCAATATAATTATATTTTCGATTCATTTCGATTATTTTCCTACATCCCGTCAGCAGGTTTTTAGTCGATTCTGAAAATAAATAAATTACATACTTTATAATTTATAATTAATAAGTTATAATTAATTTACCTATTAAATAGTCTTATTATAATAGTTAAATAGTAAAAAGTCTATCCTGATCAAGCCAAGTGTTTTTGTGAACCTTGTCGAATTTTAAGGTATAATATACGTGTAACAACCAAAAAACAGGAGCTGTCTTCAAAAAATTTTTATAGATATAAGAAGTTATTATTTTTTTTTTAGTTTATGCAGATTATTGTACATAAAAAATACTTTATATAAATATTTTTATTTTTTTTAAAATACAGTTCTGGCTTTTATATAGAGGGCGCTGAAAATGGCATTGAAAAAAATACATCCAAAACGGTTCAATGGATATGACCTTTCCCATGTATCGGAAACAAAAAAATCAAATGGCATTTTAAAGTATAGACCTTATATTAAGCATCCCCTCTACGCAAGACCCCCGGGGTTTTTGTTTTTATTTATGGCGGAAGTTGAAGTAAAAAGTTCGAAAAAAAGATACATTTACGCGCGCTATTTTGTTTATATAAAAAAAACAACAAAAAAAAAACAAAAAATTAACGAACAAAATGCAAAAAAAATCATTGAAATTGAACCCATAAATTTCGAGTTATCTATGGAACCGTTTTAAAAAAACTAGTTTCGAGGAAATCGCGTTTAAAGTTTTTTGTTTGTTGCATGGAGCTTAGACATAGGTTAACGAAAACCGTTATAACTTCTGTTTTTTTTTAAATATCGATTTAAAAAAGTGTATTCTTAAAACTATAAAGAACACATTAAACAAAAAAAATTTTTTTTTTCGATAAATTTACACGTATATTATACTAAATAAACAAAGTTTTATCATCTATGCTAATGATGTCGAAATCTACTCAGCCACATTATGTGTATGGTGCCGAACCAAATCGTACCTCGTGGCTTCGTTTTTTGTGTACATACACAAAGCCTTGATTTCTATCTCTGTTTAAGAGCTGCCGACCTTGGACGATTGCATGGACAATCTTGTTTTTTGCGTATAGAAATTTTCAAATTTAGTTTAACCCTCGGTTACTCACGCATCTTTTTTGGAGGCCGACATTAGCGGGGTGTTCGAAAACCAACTTTTAAACTAAATTTTTGTAAAAATTTCTGTAGAGTTTATTTTAATATTCCCTTGTTTACATTTTTTACAATTTTTCTTTATAATTTGCATTTCCTTTCTTTCCACTTTTCTTTTTTTTGTCTTTGCTATTTTCAGAAGTAATCCAAATAGCATATTTATTCGTACCATATCAAAACCCATAAGATATCCTTGCACATCAAGTCTTCGTAACTTTTATTTTCTATTTCAGTTTTTTTAAAAGATAAAATTGAATGCATAATTTTTAACTCAAACTACATTGTAAGTCAAAACAAATAGTTTTTCGATAAAAGATTAACATATTTATTTTGATTTTGTATCGCAGTAAGTGCAATATTCTCCGGACATCCGGAAAAGATTTAACTCTTGTAAATGTGTTTACGGAAAGGATAAATCGATTTTCTTGTTGACAAAACCTGGACGATTCTTTGACACCTGTCGATGGCGGCGGCATTTATTGAAAACTTTACCGTTAGAGAATACCAATATGAATACATTTAGAAATTCGCAACTTTTGCAACAGCAAATAGTGTGCTGTAGACAGGATATTCAATCAGGAAATAAATATTGACAGGACGCAAAGACATTTCCACCACTGCGAGTTGAGTTTGGTTTTTAACTTGGATTCCGTGACATAGTTAATTAAAAACGCAGCTGCAAGTCGCTTCGTATAGTGGTTACAATTACTAAAGAAGAAGAAAAACAACAACAACAACAACGGCAATAACACGCAAATGTGTGTGATAAACTCATGCACCACATCTTCCGAGAGGCGCCACTTGATTAAAATGTCTCTCGAATAGCTGACGAATAAAAAAGCTAAAAACAAATAAACCCAAACAAATTACGAAAATATGATAAGAAAAGAAATACAAAAATCAACGCGAAACGAAAAAGTTTTGCTGCGAACGGCAGCCGTTTTATTCCTTGCGAGAGATTTATTGCCCGCGGACGCCCGCTGCTTTAATATTAATTAGTCACATTTAATAAACACATTCGACGATAATTAACGCTTTATCAAATTCACCAAATCACGCAACCAAGGCAGTCCGAGCAGGAGCTCGCATGTGAGCAAAGATATCCATGAGCAGTCGCTGTAGTAGAGGTACAAGCATAAAAGTGACCAGGAGCGGATTGACGTATTTTTGGGGCTATTTGCAGAGAGGGCTCATACTAGATTTGCTATCATATCGACCGGTACATTTATTGCGAAGGTTTTGCGTAAGGTGAGAGTTTTGCTTAACGTCTTTGGGTGGATTAATTTTTTTTTTCATTTTTGCTTTTTATTTATTCGCTTAAAAGTACTTCCTATAGATGATTAAATTCGTGAAAACTTTTTCCATAAATAAAAACTGTACTTCTCTTGCGAAATTCATAAAAAACTTATTTTATCATTTATCTTATCATTTTATAAGGTAAAAATTCCTCGTAAATGAACCATTTTTGTTCATAAATGAATTCAGGAATGAAGAATAAATTTTCCTTTTGGAATTCTTAAATGAGTCCAAAAAATAATAATTTTTTTATCATATCAGTAGAAGCCATTTTTCGTATATGTACAAACTATTTTTTGTTCATTTTGTAATAATTATCCAATAATAAAATTTATAATTCAAAAAGATTAATTTTTAAATCATTTCTGAACAAGGTTCATTTTCGTAAGCCAATTTAGTTTGACGATTGATACAAAAAGGGGTTCATTTCCGAGTGCCGAAAAAGAATTTTTCTATGGTTCATTTTTATTACTCATTTTCGAAGAAAAAAGGTTCGTTTCTGAGAGGAATTCTCGTCGGACGATTGATTCAAAAAGGATTCATTTGCTGAAAAATAACTTTTCTGTGGTTCGTTTTTTACTCATTTCTAAACAAAAAAGTACATTTTATGGTTATTTTTTTAACTCAATTCCAAACATAATAAGGTTAATTTTTAAGAGGCATTGTCGTCCGACGAATGATACAAAAAAGGTTCATTTATGAGTGCCGAAAATGAACGTTTCTACCCGAAAAAGGTAGATAAATGAATTCGAAAACGGTATTTTTGGTTCACTAGGTATATAATGAGTTTGTTAAATATATGAGTTATATATTATTAAATTATAATCGTTAATCTTGTAAGCCCGGTGGTGATCGAGACACTATTTTTATATCCCCTCGTGTACTGCTCTTGCAAAGTACATGCAATTTGTCACAACTTTTGTAAAGCCCATAAGGAGGAGTGGAGGCGTGATGACAAGCATCACCAATTGCTTTCTTATATATTTTCAATATCAAACTTGAAAATGAGCCAAATCGCATGAGAAACGCTTTGTCGAAATGGTTAAATCTTCTGTACTAACTGAATATTTTAAGCATAAACTTTTATTTTAAATACTCACTTTAACTTTAAAATTTAACATAACCAAACGAAAACTCTGCGTACATCTCATACATCCCATGTCATAAAAATAGAAAAATTTTCATATATTCCACAAAAATGTATGTGTTGACTTGTATTTTGCACATAAGCTTCGACATTTAAAACGTACTCTGAATTTGAAATTTGACAAACTTGTTTGAAAACCCTAGCTTTTCCCCTAACAGAGTGACGTCATCAAAATAATAAAACCTTCATTACTTCACATAAACTCCAACATGGCTGTGCATTTGAATTTCTGACAAATATTGTCATTCAGTATATTTTTTTTAATATGTTGTAATCAGTAGATAGAGTGCAAATAGCTAGGCGCTGGGAGTCCCCATTTTAGATGACTACCTCGGCTGCTCTTGACGTACGACATTCGATCGCCAAATTTTTTTGACACTTTTAAAAGCATTTCTGGTCAAACTTCGTAGATAAATCGCGTAATGTTACCCCAACCTGCTCAATTGTTACCGGCTTATTCGCATAAGCGAGAATAGACCAATGACTTGACATAATCCACAAAAAATAATCAAGGGGCGTCAAATCGCACAATCGTGGTGAGTAAGTTACGCCGTCTTGCTAGAACCAGTTCGCATCGATATCATGTGTGGCAACGTTTGGTAGAAACCAGCTCTCAATAATTTCGCGATAGCGCTGTCCATTGACCGCCACGTTGGCTCTGGCCTTATTTTAGAAAAAATATGGATCGATAATGTCTTTTGAGTGCAATTCGCACCAAATTGTGACCCGTTGCGGATTTTACGTACCCATTTAGCCACAAATGATGTAGACCGTAAATTGGCAACAAAAAGCGAAAAGTTCGTTTAGCCAAAGGGTTATTTTAACTCCTCGATCTCAGCCACCAACAACAATTTTTTATTATTCCAGTCGTATGTCTGCTCTCAACCACCAAAGCTTTTTTTACCATTCCAGTCGTATGTCTGCTTCTAGCGACCAAAGCTTTTTTCGTACAATCCAGTCGTATGTCAGCTTTCAATTAACAAGAAGCCTATGTCACATTTTATGTTTTTTCGAAAATTGGTGGAAGAACTTGTAGGTGATTTTCATGATGGAACATCTTCAAAACCAGGAAGACCATCGTCCTCAGATAAAGAGGAAAGGCTTAATGGCATACAACATATATTGCGGCACTGTGAAGATGTAAAAAGTAAAGATTGTTCTGTATGTTCAAACAGAAAAATTTTAGGCGGAAGACGCCAAACTAATTCTTTTTGCAACACATGTTTTCGAAAACCAGGCTTTCATATTGGAGACTGCTTTAAAAGAAACCTCACGATGAAAAACTATTAAATATAATTTTTACATAAAATAAAACATATTATTGACACATATTATTGTCACATTTTTCCTTCATAATCTTGCATTTTGTATATTACTCGTACTGCTCTTTCAACGAAAATTAATTCCGACCAGCATGACATCCATATATAAAATTAATAAGATTGCAAAGGGTTAAATGTAAAATTCCAATGTTTGGAGACGTTGCCCAATCATTCCATTACGAAATTTCAATGTTTACTAAATAAAATAAAAAAAATGAGGTTACTCTGAGGTCACATATCACTATTAGAAGAACTAGAGCAAATGAAAAAACACCCTTTATAAGGGGTCGTTCATAAACTACGTTACCAATTTAGGGGGGTGGAGGGGTTTTGAAATGTACTACGATAAGTAACGATAGGGGGGAGGGAGTCTCACATATAGCAACGTGACCAAAAATAAAAAAAAACTTGAAAAAATTGAAATTCTGAAATCAGTTCAAGATTGTGTCCTATATTTGTATTGCGGCTTGTATTTCGTTTCAAAAACATCAATAAATTCTCATAAGTGAGTTTTATTTAATTTAAAATAAATTGGTATAAAATGTACATACTATTCAAATAAAACAATTTTAAGGAAGCATACTTATAAAAACACTGCACTTGTTGCTGTACAGGTGCAGCCTTTACGGGCATTCTCTCAAACACCAGGCGAATTTGTTTGCATAAAAAATAAGGATACACTTAAATGGGTCGACATAGAATCCGTAAAAGAATTCTATTTCAAAGAGTCACCAAAGTTTCCAGCTTCTTCAATTCCAGTGATTGATAGCGTAGTCTCTTGGATTGAAGATGGAATAGCTTTTATCGATTAAAATAATGGATTCTAAACATTTTTTTCTTAAAATTATCTAGTCATGATAGCACACCTACCAAGAGCTAGTCAATTTTTAATATATTTTTATTATATATTACAAAATATTTATATTATATTTTATTATATATTTAATATATTTTCAAATATTGTTTAATCAATTAATTTTTTTATTTCATATACTACATTACTTTATGGGGGGGAGGGGAGGGGTTTTGAAATGCACTACAAAGAGTAACGCAGGGGGAGGGGGGAGTAAAAAAAGTTGAAAATCGGTAACGTAGTTTATGAACGAGCCCTAACCAAACTCACTTTGGCTATCGCTATTTCTTCGCTAGGATACAATTTTGCTCAAAACTAAATAAAATCGGAAAAAGTTATGATCGGAATTTTAAAATTTTTGCTATTTTCTTAATTAAATATTCCCATATTTTTTAAATATAGTTTTTATTTTTGCCTATCATCTTTATGTGAGTAGATATAGGCTTCAAACTTTGGAATTTTTTCCATAATTTTTAAGAAGTGAAAAAATTGTTTTTTTTTTCAACTTTGAAAGTAGCTTGTAGGAAACCGTAAAAGCATTTTTACTATATTTTTTTTTAAAAATATACAATTTAATTTCATTTTTAAATAGTGAACAATAAATAAAAGTCTATAACGCTTTTTTGTTACTAATTTTCAAATTACGGTAAACTTTTAAAACAAATAATTCAAAAGAATCCTGAATTACACATATGAAAATATGCGCTGATGTATTGACTTTTATGGAAGATAATTTTTTTTTTCGGAAGCTCGCGATTTAGATCAGAGTACTCAATTTTATAAAAAAAGACACTGAATTTTGCAATATTCTCAAAATATGAAGACCTTTATATAAATCTCTTTGACATTACTTTAACACAAAAAAAGAAAAACCATCATTGCGGCCGAGAAGAAAAGAATTCAAGAGGAGTTACGAGAAGAAATCGGATTGCGTATTGATTTCCCAAAACAAGGCTTTGGAAATAGTAAAGATGGCAACACTGTAAGGCGTTTTTTCGAAGATATTGAAGAGACTGCAGCAATTACAAGAATCAATGCTGAGCTTTTAACAAATTTTAAAAAATGTTGACTGACCATTAATTTGCGGCAGCGAATTGATTCAATTATAAATTCAATTATATGGAAGTTGGAAAGACATACCTTCAACTCTCCATAAAATGTTTTGCCATGTAAAGGATATAATAAAATAGCACTTTTTTCAATTGGTGATCTATCGGAGGAAGCTCAAGAAGCGAAAAATAAAGACTACAAAAACTACTGACTAAATCACACAAGAAAACATAGTAGGCCGAGCCAAAATATTGACTTAATTACAATGCTTATGATCCCGTCGGACCCTGTAATAACGTCACTGCGAAACAAAAATGTAAAAAACGGTTTTCTTAGAGTTAATAATTCCTGATTTATTCTTACATTCAACACAATTTTCATGTGTTTCGATTTATTCTTACATTCAACATAATTTTCATGTGTTTCGCATAATTAATTATAATTTCATCATCAATTCTGAATAAATACGAAATTAACCCTTTAACACATTTAAAGTTTTGAGTTATTTCTGGCATTTAAGTTGAATTTTCAGCTTTAGTGTATTCAGAGTCTTATAGTAGAATTTTATGATAAATTTTTTTGTGCAACATTTTAACCCATTATATTCTTGTTTTATGGGTCTTTTTATACTTTTATCACAAAAAGGTAAAAAAAGACAAATAAATTGAGAAGTTAGGGGGTTAAAATGTACCACACAAATATTCCTAATATGTAAGTAAATATACCTAAAATATACCTAATATACCTAAAATGTAAGAATAACATGATTTTCTATGCCGACTCATTATAAGAATGTTCAAAAAGGGGGAAAATTAATTCCCCCCTAAAATAAGACTCATAAGAATAAAAATAAGACCGGCGTAAAGTTTCAAAACGCCGGTACACGTTTATTTTTTTTTTTGTCCCCTCTATCAAAATCCGTTGTCAGAACTTTGCCCTTTTTTTTTAGTGTTGAACTGTGTTATTTAAAATATAAAACAATTTAAAGTTTGTAAATCAAAATATTACTTATAAATTTGTTTTCAGTTTCATTTTTGCGAAAAGGACGTCTCAAATCAACTTTAAGCCAAAATCATACAGCGATTTGGGTTTTTATAGCGCTGAATTGCATACAAAATAATTTTTATTATTATAGATCGCTACATATGAAAACTGTTGTCGTCTTATAACGACAATCGTGGGAATAAAATATCTAAAACTTCCAATTGACTTTAGCTTTAATTGATTAACATCTTCATTGCCTAATTTCGACATCAGTTAGTTGGTCAAACGAGTATAACTACCTGTTATTCTTAACCGTTCTTCTCGTTGACTGCACACAAATCTTTTTTGCCTTTTTTAATTGCCCAGAAAATTTGTTCCCTGTTGCCGAGTTAGACCAAAGAGTGACTGTTTGTGATCTACATCCAACAATCGAAGACAAGATATACTTCAAGTTTATTATCCTAAGGCTCCTTTTTATTCTATGGAATGTTTAACAGCTCATTTTCAGTACAGATGACTTTCTCTATGAGGGCAACAGGTTTGTCGCATCTTCCTTACAACTGTCGTATTGTCAACTCTTCGGATATCTAGCCTCATTTCACTTTTTACTGCTTGTCCGACCATGTATCTGCCTCAATAAATCAATTAGTAGCGCATGGTTGGAAATTGAATCAAAGGCAATTGAACAACACGATCTTACCTTTTTTTTTTTAAGACGCACACAGACAGTGTCTCCTTCATTTGCAGATCAACAATCAGTGGCTGGTCAAGTAGCTGAGATCACTTCAATTGTTATATTGAGTGTCGGGGTGCATCAAGTTTGGTGTGTGGGAAACTTGTGTCATTTTCAATATTTTGCAGCTATACGCAGTAAAGATTGTTATAAATTCGGTCAATAATTTTACGCTATTTCGTTAAAAATTCTATTCACGTTTGATTTCACAAGAAATCGCACATTGTTTGAGGAAAATTTATAGTCGGCTTTGTACGTATTGTATTGAGAGATTCTTTATATTAGATCCATTGATATTGATTTCATTCAAGCGTTTTTAAAAACGGTCAATGAAGCCAAGTATTCAAACGAGCATAATTTTTTCTCCTACAATTCCTTACAATTTTCGGGTTTTGTGACTATTGTCAACAACTACTACAACTATTGTGAGTGGATATACCCATTTGTCTAACTTCATTAACTTATTTTAATCTCAAGAAAGCATGTTTTTTCAAAATCACAGACATTCTTAAATTATGCTACCAGTTCCTTCCCAGTCAATCCACTTACTAACTTAGTCTAGTTCAGTTCAGTTTATTTGCGCTTTAGCGGCTGTCACCGCAAAATATTTACGAATGACCAAGATAAGATCAAAAGCCGCGCAGCAACCATTATGCAAACCTTGTTTGGGTCATTAAATCTTTTTATAATTAATTGTTATTGAATTTTGACAAAATCGTCTCACCGTTTTAGCCATCGGAATTTTTAGTTCCATTGTCTTTTTGTTTGTTTTGTCATATATGTTATATTGTCTTTATTGTAATTATTCCAAGAAATATCAGAGATTTAGAGATTGTGATTGTTTTGTGAATATGATTAAGAATGCCGAAAGTTGATTTATGAATTGACGTAGACTTTCTTAATGGTTATGTTGCTGATTTGTTTTGTGTCTTGTAGAAAACAAATTTTATAAGATTAAAATTTGTCCAAATATATTCCAAATGTATTCCTATTAATCTACTTTAGAGTTTTTCAAAAACTAATTTGTATTATGCTAAGAATTTCGATTATGTTTTGTTTTTACTGAGTAACATTGTTACAGTCTATAAAAAAGAGACAATAAATTATGGTTCCGTAATTGATTAAAGTTATCATTCAAGTTTGGTTTTGCAATATAGGGATGATACTATAAATAAGTATATAATCTCATAACTAGATTTGAACAAAACAAGGTGCGTGTCTCTTGAAGTACATACAACAGGCAAAGGGGGTGAGCGAACTTAACTCTTTTATTCATATTTATTCCATATTATATATTTTATATAACATATTAAATCATATATTGATATATATGATATATAAAATATATAACATAAAAAAAAGAGTTGGCTGTGTCGTGGACACACCCGTAGGTTTTGACGTGACGAAGTTTCTTGTTGTTGTTGTTATTATTGGTGTTGATGTTGTTGTTGTTGATGTTGATGTTGATGTTGATGTTGATGTTGATATTGATGTTGATGTTGATGTTGATGTTGATGTTGATGTTGATGTTGATGTTGATGTTGATGTTGATGTTGAAGTTGATGTTGATGTTGATGTTGATGTTGATGTTGATGTTGATGTTGATGTTGATGTTGATGTTGATGTTGATGTTGATGTTGATGTTGATGTTGATGTTGATGTTGATCTTGATGTTGATGTTGATGTTGATGTTGATGTTGATGTTTTTTTTTTTTTTTTTTTTTTTTTAACGAGGAGTAAAAGCATCGAAAGCCTTAGTCAGTGCGAGACCTTAACCCGCTAAATATCTCTTCAGTCGAAACGGTTGGATCCTCCAGGAACCACCGTTAGGTATTTCGTCTGGAGGCCGTCAGAGCATTACTTACTCAATCGTCAGTTATTGATCATCAGATCGTCGGTCCGGTTGTCCGTCATCAGTAAAGGGGGGACTGCCGTTGCGCCTGCGTTGCGTAGGTTCGTACGCTCGTTGTGTCGTACCCGTTCAATTCGGCGAAGCTCAATCATAATTTATGCAGCTGCTGCCTGAAACGCTTCCCATTTCTGCAGTGTGTCGCACATGTGATCCACCGTATTCCCTAAGGTAGGAACCACACCAAAAGCTTCCGCTATTTCAGCTCGTTCTACGATGAAGGGCGGACAACTGAATAAAATATGCCCAGCATCTTCAATCTCCTCAGGACAGTTTGTGCAGAATGGGTCGTCTTCATGTTTAAAACGGTGAAGGTACTGCTTGAAGCAGCCATGTCCGCTAATAAGCTGTGTGACTTAGTAGTCCACTTCACCATGTTTGCGGCTAGCCCATTTGTCCACATCAGGGATAAGAGCAAATGTCCATCTCCTCTTTTGTGATTGCTCCCAGCGACGTTGCCAAGACTCGATAGTGCGCCGTCTCTCGTCAGTCTTTGATGAGTTTGCGCCAGCTTGAAAGGAGCGCTGAAGTTCGCACACCAGTATGTCTATCGGCGGCATTGCCGCTATCACTCCGATTGCTTCGTCTGATACCGTGCGAAATGCGCTAGCAACCCTCAATGCAATATGGCGATATGTGGCCCGAATACCCGATATGTACGACGCTTTGTGAGTGGCATCCGCCCACACTGGTGCTGCGTAGAGAATGATGGAACTTGTGACTCTAGCTAGGAGTTTCCGTCTGCTGGATCTTGGTCCACCGATGTTCGCCATGATGCGCGATAGTGCACCGTTCACCTTCGACGCCTTTTCGCTAATTGCTAGTAGGTGGTCTTTAAAGGACATACGAGTGTCAATGAGCACACCGAGATAGCGCAAGGATGGTAGTGAGGTTATGATATGCTCTTCTGCTCTAAGGGTAATGCGTTCGCATACTTTACGAGAGCTAAGAAGAACCACCTCAGTTTTTTGCGCTGCCAACTCTAGATCAACACTTCGCAGCCACGTTGTTACATTGGATATCGCTTCACTGCATGATGCCTTAAGCGTATGAAGGTGTTTTGCCACAGATACCAAAGCAATGTCATCCGCGTAGCCGATTAAAGTGGTATTCGCAGGGAGATCAATGTAAAAAACGTCATCATACATGACGTTCCATAAAGTTGGCCCAAGCACTGAGCCTTGTGGAACACCTCTAGAGACTTTGTAACGCTTTACACTATCGTCAGTGTCGTAAAGCAGCCATCTGTCTTGGAGATAATTGGCGATAATTCGCTGTAGATACCCTGGTGTGCCGAACCTGCCTAGAGCTTGCAGTATTCGCGTCCAGCTCGCTGAGTTGAAAGCATTTTTGACGTCGAGAGTTACCACTGCGCAGTACTGCTTATCGCCACCCTTCCATCTTACACCATTTGTCGCATCGCGGGCAATTGTCATCACTGCTTGGATAGCGTCGACGGTAGATTTTCCTCGACGAAAGCCAAATTGCTTCACGGATAGGCCACCTGGTCCTTCCAGGGTCTCTTGGAGTCTTCTTACGATGATGCTCTCGAATACTTTTCCCAGTGAGTCGAGCATACATAGGGGTCTGTATGCCGAGGGCTGATCGGGGAGTTTTCCCCGATCGTAGCGATTCATCATGTTTCATCATGTTTCATCATGTAGCGATTGCCAATTCGGGCGATTTCGCGCACGATGTGCTCTTCTGCGAGCTTCGATGCAGCGTCTTCTACACTCGGCAATTCCTTCGTTCCACCAGTATGCTGGCTTCCTGGATGGTGCTCGTCTCCTTCTTGGCATTGCTGCGTCGCATGTAGTGCTCAGTCGCTGTTTGATGTTTGCCACCATTATTGAAGCTCTGTTTTCCATCGTTTCTCCTTCGTCCCATAAAAGCCGCAACACTTCAGCATCGAAGGCATGTTGCTTCCAGCCCAGTGTTTGTGCAATGCCAATTTTTTGTGGACGACTTATGTGTTGCAGTTCGATGACGATTGCACGGTGATCACTATGTGTATAAAGATCGTCGACGCTCCATGCTGTGTTACACGCAAGGGAATTGTGTGCAAAGGTAAGATCTACTGCCGACTGGCTCGTACCTGCCTCAAATGTGTGGTGACCATTATTAAGAAGCTCGACGTCTAGTGTTGCAAGACATTCCATCAACACCGTGCCCCTGAGATTTGTTGGGAGACTTTCCCCGAGCCTCCGTAACAAGTTCGTTTATCATCCGCTCAAACTGGTTTATGTCCATATGAGGTGGCGCATAGCATGAAAATAAATAGATTCCCTCGAACTTCACCCAGGTGAATCCTGTATAGGCCACTGGAGCCTTGCTTTGGTATGCCCTGTGTCCATATTGCTGCTTTGCCTGTTGCGTCTGTCATCCACTTTCTTTTTGGGTGAACTTTTGACCACCCCTGTTTCTTCTTAGGCAATGCTGGTAGTGTACGTTGTTGCCTTTTGTTCGTGCCTCGGGATCTTTAACCTTTGATTTGGTTTTATCTGCTGCTCCAGTATTGGAAGGCACCTTAGCTTCTTGCGCTTGCATCTCCTTTCTGTTTGCAGACAGTATCGCTGCATATGAGCGCTTTTTCTGGGGAGTTTCTATCTCAGAGTCTGGTTTCCTCTTCTGAGAAGCCCCTGTTTGCAGCCACGGTGAAGTTTGTGAGGCGTTATTCCGCCTGATCCCCTCTTTAGCAACTTCGTCATGCTGTTCTATGGCCGTTAACTCATAGAGCGCCTTGATGCTCTCAATTGTGTCTCGCATTGGCTGATGGATTGAGCGCCTTTTCCCATCTTCCAACATTTCCACAAGTGCTCTTATGTGCTCTCCGAGCTTACGGAAAGACGTGGAATTCCGACTTTTGCTGCTTTCAGCCACTGTTGGTGTTGTGGTGTGACTGTTTAAGTCTGCATTTCCAAGCCTTTGTTGAGGTTTTACTGGGGATCTCGCAACTTTTGACCTTATTTCGAAAGGATTACTTGAACCCGGGCCGCCTCTCTCCGTGTTGACAGGTAGATTTCTTGTAGCTATATCTGCTGCAGCGGCCAAGTTAGCCACTGCCACAGCATTGCGGTCATTGGATGACGACGACTGGGAGCCCGCTTGCTCACTCCCTAAAGCCGCCGGTACTGGGGATCCGACTCCCTGCACCGTAAGGTTTTTTCTTACAGAACCTATCATTTTGGTTTTATTTTTCAGGGTCTCCTTCCCATAGCATTTTATACCTTCTGCCAGGTTGGTTTTTTTGTCTAAGGGTGTCCTTCCCTTTATAAACTGCCGCCCCTCTGGAGTCAGACGCAGACCAAGGAGCCGCCCAATCTGGGACAGCCGCTCTTGGATTTGATGGTTCTGTTTGGTCCGCGGGTGGTATTTTATTTCCCACCTACCCTGCATGACTGCCGAGCTGATGTTGATGTTGATGTTGATGTTGATGTTGATGTTGATGTTGATGTTGATGTTGATGTTGATGTTGATGTTGATGTTGATGTTGATGTTGATGTTGATGTTGATGTTGATGTTGATGTTGATGTTGATGTTGATGTTGATGTTGATGTTGATGTTGATGTTGATGTTGATGTTGATGTTGATGTTGATGTTGATGTTGATGTTGATGTTGATGTTGATGTTGATGTTGATGTTGATGTTGATGTTGATGTTGATGTTGATGTTGATGTTGATGTTGATGTTGATGTTGATGTTGATGTTGATGTTGATGTTGATGTTGATGTTGATGTTGATGTTGATGTTGATGTTGATGTTGATGTTGATGTTGATGTTGATGTTGATGTTGATGTTGATGTTGATGTTGATGTTGATGTTGATGTTGATGTTGATGTTGATGTTGATGTTGATCTTGATGTTGATGTTGATGTTGATGTTGATTTGATGTTGATGTTGATTTGATGTTGATGTTGATGTTGATGTTGATGTTGATTTTGATGTTGATGTTGATTTGATGTTGATGTTGTTGTTGGTGTTGGTGTTGATGTTGGTGTTGGTGTTGATGTTGGGGTTGCTGTTTGGTGTTGGTGTTTTTATTGTTTTTTTTTCATTTGCTTCTCCAATGGTTGTGCTCTTCCTTGGTGTATAAACTTAGCCTTAGCTGCATGCAATTTATCCAGCAAAAGTGATGCATATGCGTCACTTCAGGCGGTTCCCTGAGGGTCTTTGACACGCCGTCAATTTTTTTTTTTTTGTTTTTGTCATATGCCCGAAGACCTCACCTTTGTTTTCGTTCCTTAAAGTTTACCGTTGCACCGGTAGTCGGAGTTAGAAATATATGCACCGTTTTTTCATGGCTGTAGCATTTTTACTGCATTATGTGATTGCATCCCTGAAATCATGACAACAAGAATTTTTTTTGCAATTTAGTTGTGAAGCCAAATAACACATCCATGCTCTGGTAAAACAAAATTTACCGTAGCACTCCTCCTGAGTGAATAATAATTCCATGCAACGATATTACATTTCTGTTACATAAGCTGCTATATTCACGACCTGACGACGCCGGAATTTTTTTTTTTAATTTTTGTCGTAAAGCCATGTATAAAACCTTCATTTTCCTTTTTAAACTTTTATCGTAGGTTATATACTCATTGAGTAAAAATTCAATGCAACGCCGCTTCATGAATGTTGCGTTATCGATCTTTGAGCTGCTATCTCAGCGTCTCCATGATGTCAGAAATTGTTTGACTAATTTTGTTGTGAGGGCTTACAGTAGGCCTTTATTGGCGTATCGTGCTTTTAATCCCTAATACTCAGCGAGTAATAATTCCATGTAACAAATTTTCAGTTGCGTTGCTTACGCAGCTCCCACTACGTCCCTATATCGTATTACATTATTTTTTTTTTAATAAAGTCAAAGAAATAACCTTTACGGTCATACTATTTTTTTAATCATAGCTCTTATACTCAGCGAGTAACAATTCAATGCAACGCAGATGAATTTTTAAAAAATTCATATTTCAACTTTTTTGAAAACCTGTTCTGGTACAACGTAACTTCGTCACGTCAAAAATGTAACTTATATTACATTATTAATTTCGTGAATAGAAACGTCATTATTGAATAAAGTGACAATAGGTTTTTGGAAACTAAAATACAATACGTGATTGTCGGAAGTTACATGAGTTAAGAATAGTGAAAACATTGCATCCATGGTTGTTCCTTATTTACTTACTTACTTATCTGGCGCTTACAACCGTTGGTCGGTTTTGGCCTCGTATGAGAAACTAGCGCCCACCGGTGCGCGTTGCTGCCCCCAGCAACTATTATAATAATAATAATAATAATATTCTAAGAAATTGCCGTTGTTTGCAAGCGCTCTATAAAGAAGAGGCAAAATAAAGTGAAATATGAGCGGAAAATTGCAATAAAAACTAGTAAGAAATGATCTTCGACTGGGCCGAAGTAAAAATACCCCTACGTCCGAATTGAAAGATATTCAAAGTCTTAAGCAGTCAAAAAATTTTTATTTGTAAAAACATTTTCGTCATAGTTTTAACAGAAAATATTCTGTTTTGTTTTTTGATAAAGTCACTTTGTATGGGAGGTGGGTGTGGTTTCACTCGATTTGGTTGAATTTCATACACAGTGCCCATGTTACATATCAAAGTTCATATGCAAAATTGCAAGTTTTATTCATTTTTGTGGAATTTAAAAAGATTTTACATTTTTGATAAAGTCACTTTGTATGGGAGGTAGGCGTGGTTTTCATCCGGTTTGGCTCATTTTCGAACTTTACCTTTATTTTTTAGATACAAGCTTTCGAATTTCGTGATGATAGCTTGATCATTACGACTGTAATCGTGATCACAGACAGACAGACGGACAGACGGACATGGGCGTTACAAACGGAGTGACAAAATTAATATACCCCGTTTACGTTTTTTAAATGTAGGGGTATAAAAATTTGTATGTATCTTGGTTGCGAGCGTTCAGCGCGAGCGGCTTGCGAAAGCTTTACATTTTTCTGACTTTCATTTTGTTGTTAACAGACGCTCTATTAAGAAGAAACAGAAGAAAGCGAAATGTGAGCAGCAAATATTTCTGCTCTGAGTTTGATAACATTGTACTCAACTGCTCTATTAAGAAAAGAAAAAGCAACATAACAACAGCAATTATATGCAATTATATACAAACTTTAATAAGCTATTACTTAAAAAATATAAATTTAAAAAAAAAAATAAGTCCAGTTTGCACATCTACAGGTCAAAACCTATCAAACCATACTAAATTTATTAAAATTGGACTTGTACTTAAAAAGCCTTGTACGCCGGACAAAATTTGGGTTTGCGTAATATATATTTCTGCCATTTCTGTCTTGCGCTTGCTGGCGCCAGTTATAAACACCAAGCGTGGTCAGGTTATCCAACACCTGATCCTTCCAACGAAGATGTGAACGTCCTCTTGTGCGTTGAACACCACCGGGCACCGAATCGAATATTTTATCGCTGGAGCGTCGTTTTCCATTCTCTCAACATGACCTAGCCAGCGGAGCCGCTCGATTTTAATACGCTTAACTATGCTCGTGGACCAAAGATCTTACGAAGGATCTTTCTCTCGAAGGCTCGCAAAGTCTTTTCATCAGAATTGCTCAACGTCCAGGTTTGTGCTACATATAATAGGACGAGCATGATTAGTGACTTATAGAGTGTGAGTTTTGTTCGTCGAGAGAGGGCTCTGCTTCTCAATTGCCTACTCAGCCCAAAGTAACACCTGTTGGCAAGAGTTATCCTTCGTTTTATCTCAATACTAACATCGTTGAAAGAGTTAATGCTGGATCCCAGGTAGACGAAGTCCTTAACAAACTCGAAGGAGATGTTGTCAACAGTGATGTGGTTTCCAAGACGCTGGGACTGTTTATTTGTTGACACTAGGTATTTCGTCTTATCTGCATTCACTGCAAGACCCATTCGACTCGACTCTTTCGCTAATCTGGAGATTGCTGCGCTGACTTCGCGCGTATTATGGCCAATGATATCGATATCATCAGCATACGCCAGCATCATAATACTTTTGTAGAATATAGTGCCACTGCGTCTGAAATCAGCAGCTCGGATGATCTTCTCCATCATTAGGTTGAAAAAGTCGCACGATAAGGAATCACCTTGTCTGAAACCTTGTTTGGTATCGAATGGAGGAGTGAGGTCCTTACCGATTTTAACTGTGCTGCTGGTGTTTCTCAGTGTCATTCTGCAAAGACGGATGAGCTTTGCAGGAATACCAAATTCAGACATGGTGGAGTATAGATGATTCCTTATTAGACTGTCGAAGGCGGCTTTGTAATCGACAAAAAGATGGTGTAAGTCGATTTGTTTATCTAGGGATTTCTCTAAGATTTGTCGTAGCGTAAGTATCTGGTCTATGGTGGATTTACAAGGTCTGAAGCCACACTGATAAGGTCCAATCAACTGGTTTACGATGGGCTTCAGTCTTTCACATAGTACGCTCGACAGGACCTTATATGCGATATTAAGAAGGCTTATCCCACGGTAGTTGGCGCAAATTGTGGGATCGCCTTTTTTGTGGATTGGGCAGAGCACACTGAGGTTCCAATCGTTTGGAAAGCACTCTTCTGACCATATTCTGCATAGAAGCTCATGAATGCATTTAAATAGAGCTTCGCCTCCATTCTTGAAAAGCTCAGCAGGTAAGACATCGGCTCCTGCGGCTTTGTTGTTTTTAAGCCGAGCTATAGCTTTCAAGACTTGGCTATGGTCGGGCAGCGGAACTTCAACGCTGTCGTCCACAATTGGGGATTCCGGGATATCGTCTCTATTGGTGGGATTGGTTTTGTCGTCGCCATTCAGAAGCCTAGAAAAGTGTTCCTTCCATATCATCAGTGTACTCTGGATATCTGTCACTAGATTCCCATTGTCATCCTTGCAGGAAGAGGCCCCGGTCTTGAAACCATCGGCCAGGCGTCTTATTTTTTCGAAAAATTTTCGGACATCATTCCTGTCACCATGCATCTCAATTTTCTCGCACTCACGCATTTCCGCTTCTCTTTTATTTCGCCTGAAAATTCGTCTCTCTTCCCTCCTCTTCTCTTTGTATCGCTTCTTAGCAGCACGCATTGCAACCGACTGCAGGGTGGCTTTGTAAGCGGCGTCTTTTTCTGCAGTGGCGTCGCGACACTCCTGGTCGTGTCACTGGTTTCGGCGAGGGCGGTGATATCCAATCACCTCTTCGGCAGCCGTACGCATAGAGTGGGAGATATTATTCCACTGCACGCATATATCGTTGATCGGAGGAGTGCTTTCTTGAAGCAGGAGTGAGAGTTGAGTAGCGAAGTTTTCGGCTGTCCGTTTTGATTGCAGCTTTTCGACGTCTAGCTTTCTCTGTGCTGGATTGCGCGCATTCTTGGTTGCGCACAGACGTGAACGGATCCTGGCTGCGACAAGATAATGAGTCGAGTCTATGTTGGCACCACGGAAAACACTGGAAGAGTGCCTTCCGTCAATCAAAACGTGATCAATTTGGTTGCGTGTCTTTTGATCAGGAGACAGCCAAGTGGCTTTATGAATATTGAGATACTTGAATCTAGTGCTTCTAACGACCATGTTTCGCGCTGCAGCAAAGTCAATCAGCCTCATTCCGTTATCGGAGGTATTGTCGTGGAGGCTGAACTTTCCGACTGTCAGACCAAAGATATTTTCTTTTTCCACCTTGGCGTTGAAGTCACCAAGTGCGACTTTTATGTCGTGGCGGGGACTGCACTCATAGGTCTCTTCAAGGCGCTCAAAGAAGCTGTCTTTGGTCTCATCGGTCTTTGTCTTCTGTCGGAGCATGCGCACATATCAGGCTTATATTGAAAAATTTTGCCTTGAAACGGATTGTGGTAAGTCGCTCGTTCACAGGTCTGAATCGCAGGACATGATGCCGTAGTCTCTTGCCAACCACGAATCCGCATCCAAACTAGTGCTTCTCCGCATGGCCGCTGTAGTAGATATCACAGGATGCTTGCCGTAAGCAACCCTGTCTCTTCCATCGCATTTCTTGGAATGCAGTGATATCAGTCTTGTATCTTTTAAGATATCTATCAGTTGGATAGAGGCACCATCCCAATTAAGGGTGAAGGAATGATACGTTCGAAGTGCATATCCGTTAATCATTGTCAGTTTTTCGTTTGCGGTAGTCATCATCAGATTTGGGGATCATTTTTATCTTTTTTCTTATAGTTTTCATTGAAATGTGTTTTGTGGGCTTCAAACCCAACGCATATCCCTTTAAAGGCAGGTAACCCGCCGCTCAGATTAGCCGTCAAACTAACGGTTGCCAGTTTGCCGTTTCTAGAGGACACCACGTAGAGGTTTGAGTCGACTTGAGACGAGTTCGACATGGATAATGCTGGCCTCACCAGGTTGAGACAGTCAGACATGTTGCCATGTGAAGATCGCCCCCTTGACCCTTGAGGATCGTCCTCCATTGAATTATAGCTCGCTATATATAGAAGATGGTAAAAATTATTATACACCAGTAAAGGCTGGATCTAAGCCCTAGCGACAAAAACAAACAAAAAATTCATGACGTCATAAGACCGCGGAGATAGCCCCCTCAGACATTGAAAATGCGGCAATCATGCAACGGCGTTGCATCGAATTATTACCCGGTGAATATATATGAGCTAAGTTAAATGTTATAAGACGCAAATAAAGAATTTGTACTTAGCAGTACCACAAAAATAAAAATATAAATTATGACGTCGTCAGGTTGCATAAGTAGCAACTTATGCAACAATAATGCAATATTGTTGCATGGAATTATTACTCTGTGAGTAGAAGTGCTACGAAAAATTTTATTTTACAACAATAAATGATTCTTTGACCTCATAAAGAACATGTAAAAAAAACAAGTTTTTGGGGGGAACGACACCATGGAGGCAACCGCTTAACGCAATATAAATGTAACAACAATGAAAAACCGTTGCATGGAATAATAACTCCGTGACTGTCGGCGTTACGATAAGTTAAGCTGAGGTTTTCGATCCCCTTATAAAAAATAAAAAGAAAATTATTGGTGTCATGAGGCCTCGCAGGGAACCCATTAAAGTAACCTTAATGCAATAGCAATACCAAAAATATAAATGAAAATAAAAAAAATAAACCAATATTAAAATAAGATCAAGTATTAGGACAATAGTTTGGACAAGGATTAGAAGAGGAATTAAAAAAGAATGAGGGCAAGGATTTGGACAAGGATTCGAACCAGGAATAAGACAAGGAGTAGGACAAAGACTTAGACGAAGATTATAGCATGGAATCTGACAAAGATTAGGACAGGGAAAAACAGGGAAAAGAACCACAACAAGGATTGGAAGAAGGATAAAAATAAAGATCTAGACACACCTAAAACAATATTTAGGAATAGATTAGGAAAAGAACAAGGAATAGAATAAGGATTTGGACATACTAAGGATAAGATTTAGGAAAGGTATTGAGACAAGAGTAAGGAGGAGTTTTAATAAGGATTAGGATTAGGACAATTTTGGGATTAAAGTACAGGAAATGGTCAAGTATAAAGAAACACAGTAACTGCAAAACCTACGGGTGTGTCCACGATACGGTCCACTTATATTTTTTCTTAAATTCAAGTTGCTTATTATTTTGTCTAAAATAATCTCAATATGTCTTACAAACCTTATCTGATCTTAAGTAAAGAACTGTTGCTAATTGATTGAAATTTAATTAAATACATTGTTCATTCAGATATTTTCATATTAAATCTGTCTTTGATTTTTTTTTACTAGAGACGCCATTAAAGGAAAATAAAACCGAGTGGAAACTTTACCCACGATGGGTGTACACTAAAATAATTGTGTGCATATAAAAAAAAAAAGTGTTAACATTGCCAAGCTGAGCAAAAATCGTTTAGCAATCGTTATCGTTATAATTGTAAAGCTGAAAATATCTTTATTGCAATTGAACATAGGTTTTTTTCTCAGCAACAACATTTTTCTGATGCTTACTTACCCTCCTCCAAACTTATGCTATGCGATCAGAGAAGGATCTCAGTGCAAGACCTAGACGTACGTTCATTCGACTCGGTACAAGTTTGGCTTGTTTAACCCACAAATTGAATTAGCCTAAGCTGTGGTCTCAAGTAAAAGCGCGGCATGCAGCGCCGCTAACTCTGCCGCCCTCTGGCCACTTGTCTGACATTCTAACTACATGCATTTTAATATTTTATTACCTGCGCTGCCTTTGAGTGTGGGTTATCATCGGCAATGATTTAATCGCCGCGTCTACCCCTCGCTCTCTCGCACTCTCACCCTCACTTACACGACCAACGATCGTACAATTCGGCCCCACAATGATATATCATCGATATTAAATTGTATTTGTATTTTTAGTTGTTGGTGTTATTGTTGTTGTTGCAGTTGATGTCGATTTGTAGTGCTTGCATTGAGCACAGCTAGTTTTCATTGATCGCTTTGATCGCATTGATCAATTCGGCAATATTTATTGTCGATATCGGTGCGGATTTTGCAGCATGCCCTCCCCCTCCCAACCTACCCTCCTCCAGCCCCAAGCTGACTCTTTGGTACGCTTACACATCAATATATGTATGTTGTATCCTTCCTGCTTAACCAGCCTGCGCTTGCATACGTGAAACTTATGGATTTTATATTTTATTTAATCTTAGCCGCTTTCGTCGTTGCACTCGGTCTAAATTGAGTCGTTACAAATTTTGTTGTTGGTAGTTGTTGTTGTTGTTGTTGGCAGTTGTACTTGTTTGTTGGCAATGCCAAATGTAGTCAATCTTTAGCAGATTATGATCTTGTGTTTGCTTAAATGTTGTCAAAATAGATTAGCTTAGTTTTGTTGTGTTGCTGTTGTTATTTGCCTTTTTTTTCTTATTGTTGTTGTTGTTACATTTGCGATCGTTTCTCTGCTTGTAGCTCTATCTGTCAGTACGTCTGCCTATAACTTAGTTGTTTTTGTCTCTTAAAGCTTGTACTTCTATTTCGTAGTTATTCGATTCGATGCTGAGTTGGTCTTTTAATGAAGTTGTTAGCAGTTAGCTTTGACTATAAAGGCGAAACACGTTTTACCATGATCCAGTGATCCGATGAACTTTCTAATGTAATAATAAATTAATATATTATTGCTTTACAGCTACAACTGTTGTCAAAATGGTATCATTTGCATAAATCTTAATTTTGATTAAAACAATTATAAAATATAAATCATTGATATCGTCAGGGTAGTTTTGACTGCGAACAACATTAATAAAAAAATACTTATTTTAAAGTGACAACATTATGTTTTGTTGCAAATGTTGTTCAAAATGATATAAAAGGACTTGTAACAGAAATGCAACGAAGTTGCATGGAATTCTTACTAACTCAGTGCAGACACTACAATAAGTATTTTTTTTTTTTCTGCGACAGTCATGGATTCAAGTCATTTAAAACATCGTAAATACTGCAGTGTTACATTTTAAAAAATTAATTAACACCATCCCGCTGAATGATTAAAAGCAAAAGCAAAAGCAAAATCAAAATCGAAATCAAAAGCAAAAGCAAAAGCAAACGCAAACGCAAACGCAAACGCAAACGCAAAAGCAAAAGCAAAAGCAAAGCAAAATCAAAAGCAAAAAGAAAAGGAAAAGAAAAATCAGAAGTAAAAACAAAAGCGAAAGCAAAAGTAAAAGCAAAAGGAAAAGCAAAAGCAAGAGCAAAAGCAAAAGTGAAACCAAAGCAAATGCAAAAGCAAATGCAAAATCAAAATCTAAAGCAAAATCAAAAGCAATAGCAAAAGCAAAAACAAAGCAAAAGCAAAATCAAAAGCAAAAGCAAAAGCAAATGACAAATATTGGTTTTTATTTTACAAAAAAACACTTTTCACATTTATACGAATACAGATAAAAAAAGATTAAAAACTAGTAAAAATTATCTTCGACTGGGCTGAAGTTAAAATACTCTCAAGGCCGAACCAGAGTATATTCAAAGTCTAATACTATGTTCAGACTGAGTTTTAAATGCGCATTTAGAAGTTCGAAAATTCTTACAAATGTCAAGTGTTCAAACTATGAAGAAGCCCTTAATTCGCATTAAAATTGACAGATTTCTAAATATTATTTCTGTTGTGAAAATGCTGACATTTTAACAAAAATATGATTGCAGGAACGAACCAGAAAGTTTTCGGAAAATTGTAAACATTTATTATTTTTGTTTGAATATATTTATAAACAACTTTATTAATAATTAAACAAATGTATCATTGACAAATTAAATAAAACTCACAATTAACCCAAACGATTTTTTTTATATGATTTGCAATTAGCTTGAGTATGCGAGCCTGCGCAGGTGTCAATACTTTTCCTTCTTCGCACACGGTGTAGTCACTATAGAACGCTAGAATTCCCTTTGCAATTTGGTAGGCATACACAGTGAAAGCAAATGTGGTTCCAGTGAGTGTGAAAAATCTTCGGGTGGACCTCCTTTTAATACCACTGTTTCCGTGGCTACAAAAACACTGCGAGCATATTTTACCGCTCAGTAATATTTTGTCCAGTCACCTCTTGCTTTGGCGTTTCAGTGGCAGTCCATCCTGTCGCGAAGTCTGTTGGAAAGCTTGTGGAAACCTGTTTCAACTTCTTCAGCTTTGTTACGTCCCAAAACTATTTGCATGGTATGATTTTTACCAAAGAGAAATCTTGAGTTTGCTTTCCATTCTTGTCGTAGATCATTCAGCAGATTATTGTGCATATTTTGCACCTGAAAGACAAGGATGAGGGGATGTTTTCCCACGCAGCGGCGCACGTCTTCTATAATTTGTTGTTTTCAGGCCAGTCCTTTGCATTGGTTTTTACCAGCGGAATCTTCTTATTTATTTTTGAACAGGACTTTTTTTGTGTATGTAATTAATAAAATTAAGAAAACGAAAAACAAAAAATTGTTCAAGTTTATCAATGGAATGGCAAACAGCTGATTGAATTTAATAACGAGTACTGTCAAAACAAACGAGTAAAATGTATTCGAACTTCGAAACAGGGTCGCAAACTGCTAAATGCTCATTTGAAGTAGAATTTATGTGAATTTACTTGACAGAATTTTATATGGGTAAATTCGCATTTAGAGAAGCATTAAGGAAATAAATGCGAATTAAGCTCTAAATGCGCATTTAGCTCCCAGTCTGAACATAGTATTAAGCAATCAATAAAATTTGTAAAAACATTTTCGTTATAGTTGTAACCAGGGATCCAGAACTCAAACTTTAATTATTCACCCCTACCATATGAGTCGTCGTCGACAGTTATCGTCGTCGTCTTCTGTCGTCATCTTGAAATTGCCACCACCGAAGTCGTTATCGATAAATTTTGACAGCTGACGACGAGTATGCGATACTCGCCAAGTCGTTTTGAAAAACATGTCGTGTCGACAGGACTCAATACTAATCGTTGAGTTTTTCCTGAACGAGTTGCAACGACTTGAATCAAAGTGTTTGGTTTTTTCTTTGTTATTTGTAAATTTTTGAATTATTTTGATTGAAAATGGAAAAAAAAATTAAAATAACAAACTTTCGTCAGTTTGAACATCTGGTGCGCTAGCTGGAGAAGAATCCAAGCTTGGCAAAATGATTCTCATTTTTCTTTCTAAAATAAGGCTCTTTTTATATTCTTCATCACTTGAATCACTAAAACTTGTATCCGATATAAAATACATGATTATTAAATGAAAATGAAATTCAATGTAAGATATTTTAATACGAAATTTCTTGTAGTTTGACAGTTCACATTCAAGGCAAATTTGAAGATGGTATAAATTATCGATATAAAGTCGTCTAGTCTTGTAATTGGATGTAACGATGTAGGTAGTGCCGATTTAGCATTGAGGTGACGACGACGTCGATAACAAGTGACAACGACAACGAGTCGACGACGACTTTGACAACGACTCATATGGTAGGGGTGATTATTTTTAGATTTTTATTTTATTGCTCAACAACAAAAATTATCTTTTGATTTTTATTTTATTCATCAAAAATAAGAGATATTTTTTGATTTTTATTTTTTCCCTCAAGAATTTATTCCCTACACCAGAACAGGGGGGCTTTAATGGAGGGCCGGAGAGGGTTAATATGTATGACCGACCCCTATTACTTTTGCAAAAGGAAAATTTTTCCCTTGGGGACCTATTCCCTCCGACCACTCCTTATGGGGCTCTCTTACAAATTTTATGATTTTTAAATATTTATTCCCTACCTAAAAAAAATAAAACTGGACAAATGATTTTTTATTTTTGAGTGTAAAAAATAAAAATTGAGAAAAAACTTTTATTTCTGAGCGAAACAATAATAATTGAAAAACAATTTTTATTCTAGAGGGTAAAAATAAAAATCAAAAAATAACTCTTATTCTTGAGAGAAAAAAAATAACTCTTATTCTTGAACAGAAAAATAAAAATAAAAGAATAAATAATTTAGATGAATAAAATAAAAATCAGTAAATAATAATTAAATTAAATTTTTTTTGGTAAAACTCAAAAAATAAAAATCATTTCTTTTTTCGATAGAACATGGCATTAAGAAGTATGTTGAAGTTATTCGAAATGTGTTCCGACATTTGGAACATGTTGATTTTTTGCTATGTATTTAATTTTTGGATATAATCGTCCCTATATTTTCTGTCCCTGGTTTTAACAGGATATATTTGCTTTGATTTTTTGATAAAGTCACTATGTATGGGAGGCAGACGTGGTTTTAACTCGATTTCGTTGAATTTCATACACAGAGTACATGTTATGTACTTATATCAAAGTTCATATGCAAAATTTCAAGTCAGTATATTAATTTTTATAGAATTCTAAGAGATTTTACCGTTTTGATAAAGTCACTTCATTCAATTGGTTTTCATCCAATTTGCCTCATTTTCAAACAAGACTTTTATTTTTTAGATGTTAGCTTAAATATCGAATTTCGTGATAGCTTGAAAATTACGGCTGTAATCCTGATCACAGACAGACAGACGGACATGACTAAATTGACTCAGGTGATGATGCTGATCAAGAATATATATATTTTTCTATACCTACCACGCCTCCTTATGGGCGTTACAAACGGAGTGACAAAATTAATATACCCCTTTTACGTTTTTTAAACGTGGGGGTATAAATATGTGTATATACTAGTACGCACGGTACTAGTGAAACGTTAACCCAAAAAACATAGACATTTTTAAATGATTAATTGATTAACTCTTTAATAAAGTCTTACTAAAAATGTCCCATTTCATATAATGGCAAAAGTAGATTAGATCTGTTTTAATACAATTTTGAAATGTTGAATGTTATTACGACAAAGAAGAACAACTTCAGAGTTATACAATCACACCAAACCCATGAACATCATACCGCCACACCATACCATCATACCATATTATCATCATATACCATCATACTGTATCATAAAACCATGTGATTTGTAGAATTTTATATCAAGAACTTAAAGATATAAGGAAAATAAATGCAATACAGAAATATACTCTATGTACTCTTTATTTTGTGGTGAACACACTGTACATATTTAAAACAGACAGTACTGCAATCTACGGTTATACAAAAAATGTGCATGATCAGCAACTTCTGTACAAACTCTATTGAGAGCCATCCGAAATTTGTACAGTACTCGCTTCAATTTCAGGTTTCATTTGAAATTACTGCACAAAAGTTTGAAATATGCAAATTAACTTAGTTTATTCAAGTCAAGCTTGCTAGTTTATTCAAGTCACAAACCATAATTCATTCCCCCACTTTTAAAAAACGTAAAAGGGGTATATTAATTCTGTCACTCCGTTTGATCAGCATCACCACCCAAGTCGATTTAGCCATGTCCGTCTGTCTGTCTGTCTGTGATCACGATTACAGCCGTAATTTCCAAACTATCATCACAAAATTCAATATTTAAGCTTTTATCTAAAAAATAAAGGTCAAGTTCGAAAATGAGTCAAATCAGATGAAAACCACGCCTGCCTCCCATATAAACTGACTCTATCAAAACGGTATAATCTCTTCGAATTCCACAAAAAGTAATATATGAACTTGAAATTTTGCATATTAGTTTTGATATTTAATATACACTCTGAGTATCAAATTCAACGAAATCGAGTGTAAACCACGCTTACCTCCCATACAAAGTGACTTTATCAAAAAACAAAAGCGAATATATTCTGTTAAAACTATAACGAAAATGATTTTACAAATAATCACTTTATTGATTGCTTAAGACTATTCAAAGTCTTGCTTTGGTTCGGCCGTGGGGGTATTTTAACTTCGGCCAGTCGAAGATCATTTCTTACTAGTTCTTACGTGTTTTCGTAATATTTTAGTTTAGATTCTAAAGTTCACGCGTTCCACAAGAACAAATCAAATCGTCCAATTTAGGCATAAATACTCAATATCAGAACAATTCTTCATCTACGCAATTCGCCTTTGGAATTCATTACCATCTTACATGCTATTCATCAATAACGCAGATCAATACAAAAAAGCCCTTTTCATTCATTTAAGTACTTAATTTGATATCACATCTCGAACTAGCTTCGCCTTACCTTTACTTTACCTTTTGGTTTTTTTTTTATACATTCTAAGTTTCTGTTATCTCCTAGAGACTTTAACCTTCTAAACTAGACCTAATTTAACTAGACCTAAATTTTTTTATTTAATTATTAATTCATCCACTTTTAAAAATTTGATGTTTTGCTTAATTTAAACTTAATTTTGTTCTTATTTATATTAATTAAATTATTTTAAACTTTTTAATTCAAATTTTATTACTCTCAATCTAATACAAATCGTGACTTAAGCTTGTTAAATTTAAGATATCCTTGTATCTTGTAGCTTAAGGATCTATATTCAATATTCAATACACTTACAATAAATAAACAAACAAACAATTGCTATAGGCAATAATTGTTTAATTTATTTATCGCATTTTAGAAATTTATTGCTGCGGCTGAATTTATTGATTTAGGGGAGAGTGGTCCCATACCGACCGGTGGTACCATAGCGACCCCCAGGGCAGTGAAACGCTATTATGACGCAGACAATTTGGTCGTAGACAGCCATCATTACTTGTTATTTTATTCCTAAATTTTCGCGTTATATTGTTTTTTGACCGGAAATGCGGAATTTTCGTGCCGCATGGAAGTTGAGTTAAAAGTGTTTATTTGTTTGCAGAAAAAGTGAAAGGTAAGTTAGTTTTTTTTGGTTATGGCCTTGGATCAGGGCACGTTATTAAAATTAGATCGCCTCTATTGCCATAAGTGAATGGCGAGCCGATATGTGAAAAAAGTCGGGGTGGTCCGAAACAGACCCCCATTTTTTTTGCATCGTAATTGTTTACAGAGTGTTACTGAAGGCCAAAAATTGATAAGAAGTGATTTTTATTTATTTTTGACGGTAATCGCACATGTTTTACTAGAAATGGGATGAACATTTAAAGGAAAAACCACAAAAAAAAATTCTGCGATTATGCGTCGAGCAGTTGCTGCAATGAAATGGGACTATCGCTGCGTGCAGCCGCACGTGAATTTGAAATTCCTCGATCGAAGTGCAAAGGAAACAGCAAAACAACATCAAAAAGAAAAACGCGACAAAAACAATAAGAGAAAAAAAGAAAACAAAATGCGAAAAAAGAATGGCAAAATAAACAGCAAATACAGCAGAAGAAAACGAAAAAACAAATTGACCCATAGCCATCGACGAGTTGCCTCCAGAAAACTACTCGTGAGAAGACTATTTTATTTTCTAAAAAACAGCCTTAAAAGGTATTTGAATAAATGCACAAATAATTTATGTTAATTAAAAATTTTAGTGTTTCATTTACAAATTAATTTACAAATAACAATTGGAATTCGAAATTTATATTTTTCCCGCGATTCGCTGCAAAAAAATTGGGGGTCGGTTTCGGACCACCATTTTTAAGAACGTCAAAAAAGTTGAATTTTACTTTTGCTTCGGTATCTCCTACTTAACGACACTCACAAACCTCACTAACCGGCGTGAAACATAGAAAAATTGTCCCTCTACAGAGTACAACTTTGAATTCAGCAAAAAAATCATTTTTGATAACTTTATGGCCTTTACCACTTGGGCAGTCGGTATGGGACCACTCTTCCCTGTAGCCCAATGGGATGCTGAAATGTCTTTTTGGGCTTATTTTCATTATTTACCCACACAAAAAATTCTAAAGCCCTTTTAGCCCGTATGTAGATCCGGGCTAAAAGTAGAAAATTTTATGTTCGTGCGTTCTGACAATTCATCTTGTAAAGTTTCTACACCAAG
The DNA here is from genome assembly GCA_943735915.1 of Pherbina coryleti. Classification (NCBI taxonomy): domain Eukaryota; kingdom Metazoa; phylum Arthropoda; class Insecta; order Diptera; family Sciomyzidae; genus Pherbina; species Pherbina coryleti. Next base: position 94,928,796 of record OX030949.1, on the reverse strand, counting down.
GGATATATTAAATATATATATTTTATTTAAATATTTATGTGGTTAAATCAAATATTTTCCTTACAACTTGTTTTCTTTTCCGTATTTAAATTTTATCTATACCACACTGAGAAGCTTCTGACCTATTCCCAATAGCTGAAATAGCTGATAAGCAGCAAGAACATCGCACTCTCTTCCTGCAGTTTATCAATGAAGTTTTTAGAACTAATATTCTTGCCTGTTGCTGAATACTCCCGGTTTGTTATAGTTCTCGTTTGGTTTTTGTAATGAAAATTATATAGCCTAGGTGTTTAGCCAATATGCTTCGTGAGTCCGATGGGTGAGATTTTGTGGGGATCTGAGCGGAACTTAGCATCTTGACTAAACATCTAGGCTATATAATTTTTATTACAAACACCAAAGGAGAACTATAACAAACCTAAATTAATCAAATTAAATTATTATTTAATTTAAGTATTTTGTTTTTTAATTTCAATATTTTTATTTAAATTTTCTTTAAAAGCGATAGTTTTATTTTCAAATATTTAATATTTGAAAGATGTTTAAGAAATTCGTGCATAATTTTAATATATTTTTTATTAATTCTGTTTAAATAGTTTAATATTTAATTTAAATATTAATTATACTGAACAACAAAATCTATTTTTTTTTCCAAAATAACAAGGTTCCGACAATGGATTCTGGTAGAGTGGACAAAAAATAATACACGTGTATCGGCGTTTTGAAAGTTTACGTATGAGTCTTATCTTAGGGGGGGATTTAATTTTCCCCCTTTTTGAACATTCTTATAGTAATTCGGCATAAGAAATCATGTTATCCTTACATTTTGGATATAGGATGTGTTCTGAAGATTTATGTAAAATAATACGAAGAATATTTTTATGCAACATTTTAACGCCCTAACTTCTCAATTTATGGGTCTTTTTTGACCTTTTTGTGATAAAAGGTAAAAATCGTTCCCCCACTGCTCGAATATACGTCGACACCATGTTAAGTGCCGGAAGGACCAGGTGGCCTATACGTGAAGCAATTCGGTTTTTGTCGAGGAAAATCAACCGTCGACACTATCCAAGCAGTGATGACAATTGCCCGCGACGCGACAAATGGTGTAAGATGGAAGGGTGGCGATAAGCAGTACTGCGCAGTGGTAACTCTCGACGTCAAAAATGCTTTCAACTCAGCGAGCTGGACGCGAATACTGCAAGCTCTAGGCAGGTTCGGCACACCAGGGTATCTACAGCGAATTATCGCCAATTATCTCCAAGACAGATGGCTACTTTACGACACTGACGATGGTGTAAAACGTTACAAATGGGGCCAACTTTATGGAACGTCATGTATGATGACGTTCTTGGCATTGATCTCCCTGCTGATACCACTTTAATCGGCTACGCGGATGACATTGCTTTGGCATCTGTGGCAAAACACCTTCATACGCTTGAAGCATCATGCAGCGAAGCGATATCGAAAGTAACAACGTGGCTGCGAAGTGTTGATCTAGAGTTGGCAGCGCAAAAAGCTGAGGTGATTCTCCTTAGCTCTCGTAAAGTACGCGAACGCATTACCCTTAGAGCAGAAGAGCATATCATAACCTCACTACCATACTTGCGCTATCTCGGTGTGCTCATTGACACTCGTATGTCCTTTAAGGACCACCTACTGGCAATTAGCGAAAAGGCGTCGAAGGTGAACGGTGCACTATCGCGCATCATGGCGAACATCAGTGGACCAAGATCCAGCAGACGCAAACTCCTAGCTAGAGTCACAAGCTCCATCATTCTCTACGCAGCACCAGTGTGGGCGGATGCCACACACAAAGCGTCGTATATATCGGGTATTCGGGCTACATATCGCCATAGTGCATTGAGGGTCGCTAGCGCATTTCGCACGGTATCAGACGAAGCAATCGGAGTGATAGCGGCAATGCCGCCGATAGACATACTGGCGTGCGAACTTCAGCGCTCCTTTCAAGCTGGCGCAAACTCATCAAAGGCTGACGTGAAACGGCGCACTATCGAGTCTTGGCAACGTCGCTGGGAGCAATCACAAAAGGGTAGATGGACATTTGCTCTTACCCCTAATGTGGAAAAATGGGCTAGCCGCAAACATGGTGAAGTGGACTACTACGTCACACAGCTTATTAGCGGACATGGCTGCTTCAAGCAGTACCTTCACCGTTTTAAACATGAAGACGACCTGTTCTGCTCAAACTGTCCTGAGGAGATTGAAGATGCTGGTCATATTTTATTCAGTTGTCCGCGCTTCATCGTGGAACGAGCTAAAATAGCGGAAGCTTTTGGTGTGGTTCCTACCTTAGAAAATATTGTGGATCAGATGTGCGACACACTGCAGAAATGGGAAGCGTTTCAGGCAGCAGCTGCAAAAATTATGATTGAGCTTCGCCGAATTGAACGGGTACGACACAACGAGCGCACGAACCTACGCAACGCAGGTGCAATCACCGGCAGTCCCCTCTTTACTGATGACGGACAACCGGACCGACGATCTGATGATCAATAACTAACGATTGAGTAAATAGTGCTTTGACGGCCTCCAGACGAAATACCTAACGGTGGTTCCTGGAGGATCCAACCGTTCGACTGAGGAGATATTTAGCGGGTTAAAGTCTCGCACTGACTAAGGCTTTCGATGCTTTTATAAAAAAAAAAACGAAAAAAACCATGTTAAGTGCTTTATTTGTTTGATTTTCAATAGTTTTAAATGATGGGATTCTTTATATATGATATATGGCAACAAGTTTTGGTACAATAAAATAATGGGAACCGGAGGAGGGGGTTAAAATTAACTTTTGTTTTAATTTTGCTTTTCATAGTTTTTTGTTTAAACCTAATGGATCTTATCAGCCAAAGTACATTCGATAAGGTTCGTTGCAATTGCTAAGTATGATGTGTCAAATGAGTAAACACTTTTTTCATAGAAAGTAACCCTTTTAAACCAAGTTTTGTGCGACATTTTATCATCAATTCTGAAGAACTACGAAATTAACCCTTTAACACATTTTAAGGTTTGACTTATTTCTGGCATTTAAGTTGAATTTGCAGCTTTGATGTATTCAGAGACTTATAGTAGAATTTTATGATGAATTTTTTTGTGGAACATTTTTACCCATTATATCCTTGTTTTATGGGTCTTCTTTGCCTTTAATCACGAAAAAGGCAAAAAAAAAACCCATAAAGTGAGAAGTTAGGGGGTTAAAATGTTCCACAAAAATATTTCTCGTAGTATTTTACAAAAATCCTCAGAACACATCCTATACCCATAATGTAAGGATAACATGATTTTCTATGCCGATTCACTAAAGAATGTTCGAAAAGGGGGAAAATTAAGTCTCCCCTAAAGTAAGACTCATACGTAAACTTTTAAAACGCCGATACACGTGTATTGTTTTTTTTCGTGTTTCCTCTATCAGAATCCATTGTCAGAACCCTGTTATTTTTTTTTCGTGTTGAACAGTGTTATTTAACATAAAATTAACAATACGCATGCATAATTTAATTAAAAAAGTATTTAAATAAATTTAAAATTTTTACCTACTCGATTTATGCAATTGCGTTATTAGTTGAAAAATTACCCCGTTTTTGGACAGATTAAAAAAGTTTTTGGATAAATTTAATATTTTTTCTCTTAGTGTATGAAGTAGGAACTAGCTATTCTGTCGTTCTAACAAAGAAAGTCATAAACGCCAAAATTCCAAAATTGAAATGGGGACAGGTTCCGATTCTTGTGTTAAGCTGCAAAAGACGTAGGATAAATAAAACGTAAAATCTAAATATTTCAAAAATACATAAAAGTGGAGATGTGACTTTCTTTCTTAGGACGGGAGTATTATAGTTAGCCCTAAATAATTGCCTGAAAATTCGGGATGCTTATTTAAATCTGCTTTCCAAATATTTTCATATTCTAAAATAAAATAAAAAAATTTAATATATTATTCAAAGATGAAATTACTCTTAATTTAAAATTTTGTTTGGTTAAAATGCTATGCATATGGTTGGTAAGCAGTGTTGTATATTACAGAGGAACGAAGAAATTAATGACTGACTTTAGAGAGAAATGCTCACAAATAAGTAAAAAAATATATCTATAAAATATAGTTTCTAGACAACAGAAATACTAAATGCATAAATTAATTGGGTCTTAATTGGGGTGTAGCCAGTAATTTACCTCTTTTTCTGACATTTAATTTATGCTCCAACAAGGCACATTTTAGAAGGCATTTCTTAATGACATTTTCAATTAATAATTCAAAAACAATTAATACCATCCCACGATATGAATTTCAATCTAATTAACAAGAGGGGGCAATCATTAGGAACATGCATTGATTATTGTTTTAATTCAAATCACGCCATGCTACAAATCAATTTGGGCCAAGCTAAAAGTACTAAAAACTGAATAAAAAAAAAAACACAGAGCAAACAAACACACAAATATATGAATGCGACGTACCTGCTGGACCAGGCTTTCTTTCCAACTCTGAATGAATCTGCATACAAACGCGTCGATATTGTTTTCTTACCTAAATCTTTGTCTCATGAGTGTCAGCGTTACGCTCATCCGGTGCATATAAATTTATCCACAGTCGGACAATCCATGTGCTCAAGTCTGCATAATAAGTTGACTTAAAACTGTTGGAATTGTTGGTCTCCAACATTTGTACATATTTAAACGAATAGCGGAACAAATTTTCCATGGTTCTTTTAGCGATTAAGCGTGAAATTGTTGCTTTGTTCGTATACGATAAAAAGTTTTGTTAATACTCGATGTTTTATTGATAAACAAATTTATTAATTTTATCTACGAACAGCGAGTGGTCCAAATATTGTGGGTTACACACATTTGGATGTTGATCTAGTCGTTTATCTCTGGCTAGTTTTTCATGGTTTCTCAACGAGTGCATAAATTTATTAATAATCAAGGAAGGCATTAATTAATTTATCTCCGAAAGCTGACAACATTTTGCTAATTAGGCGCAGGTTTTGTAAATTTATACAAAACTAAAGCTTGTTAAGTAACCAATTTATGGTCATCAAAAATTTCATTGATCAAGCATGCTGCTAGTAATTTCCATTTTTATTGGAGTTTTAGTTTTGAAACCGAGAAAAGTATTTTTTGGTAACAAACTCGTTTAAATGTTTAAAGATACAATTTAAGATCTGCTTAATTGCGCTCAGTTCATTCTGCATCATAGATTTTTATCTTAAAGAGTTGATTGTAACATGAGTATCTTAAAGGTGGTCCTAGCAGGCGGCAGAACTGCTCTGATGTGGCTGCTTTATTGAGATAACCCTCTGTAATACCGCCATTGATGAATGCTCTGTGTCGGCGCACTTAGTAGTTTAGCAGGTTGTTGTGGCTATTACCTGCTTACTATCTCGAGACTAGCAATTATCACTTTCACGCTCATTGAACTGGATGTGCGAAAAAAAGTATGATGAAAAAGTACTTGAATAAAAAAAAATGTTACTTAAACAGTCACTTTTAATAGAACAGTCACAAAAAAAAATTCTGGGTGAGCATATTGAATTTTTATTATAGTAAATATAAGTTGTATAATATTAAAAAATAATTTTTTTATACAAAAACAAATAAAATTTCTGATATTATGTAAGATATATATATATATCTATTTTTTTTTTTTTATTATTATTATTAATTATTGTTTACTCATTAAAAATACAATGGAGCTTAAAATCTAACAGAATCTAATAGCATACGAAAAATTAATAATGAGTAAAAACTTAGTGACATTTTTTATTTTTTATAATATAAAAAATAGCATAAAATGCACTTCTTTGAAGAACATTTTTTTTATTCAAGTATAATAAACTACTATTCAAGTATAATATATATTATATCAAAAAATGTGTTTTCCAAGGTTTACTTCCTTGAATCTAGCGCTCTATTTCAATGCCGGATCCACGCCATAACATATCTCATAGGTATCACTTCAATATTCGAGCGATAGAACCAATTGTGAACAGAATTTGTTGATTTTCATTAATACTTATTGGTTGAAGTCGTTTAACACCTACAATCTCTAACAAATTATTGGAATTACAACCCGGTTGAACTCCGCAATTCCACACTCATAAGTCTGCTAATGACAGAGAGATATCACACTCAACGCGAGACTCCCCGAAAGCCCGCCCACAATAGTTATCTCTGGGAAAAGACTTCAATGCAACATTTCAAAACCAATGACACCAAGCCTCATCACACATGATTGTGACTACGAGGGTTGCCTCTTAAGTTTTGCGCCTAACAATAAAAAAACAGCGTATAATTGGTGAAAAGATCTTATCGTTTTTGAAAGTTTTCTCTAAGACGATCAATATAATTTCGCATTCCTTTGAACCAATTTTTCAGTCCGAAGTTGGTACCTCCGAAAAGAATTTTTTGAAGGCCCCAATGGTCTCTTCGGGCGTAGAAAAAAGCTCGCCACGCATTTTTTCTTAATGTGAAGGAACAAGAAGAAGTCATTGAGTGCCCAGTCATGACTGTAAGACGGATGGATGATCAATCAATTCCACGTTTTGAGCGTTCAAAAACTCATTTGTTTGAACTGTTGTGTGAAAACTCTCATTGTCGTCTTGGAAGATGATATTCCAATAGTGGTTGATTTTCCTCAAATCTCCTAAAACTTCCGGTAAACAAATGGTTGTGTACTATTAGCTTTTACAGTTCTCTGTTGCTCAAGTGGTACAGTTGCGACATAATCATTTTTTCTGAAAAAAACTGGCAACAATTTGCTTGGATCTGCTCCGTCCACGGATATTCCATTTTTGTACTTTTCAACAGTGTTTAAAAAACTTAAAAACGTTTAATTGCTTTTGCTTTTACTTTGCTGTGCTTATTGAAAATCAAACAGCAACAGCCAAAGCAGAAAGCACTATCACAAAAAAATTGTACTCATTTATAAAAAAAAAAATCAAAATAATCAGGAAGAAAAGAATTTTTAATAGAAAAATATGTAACTTAAAATAAGACACGTATTTCACAGTCATAAAAGTTTCTATAATCACATCAAAGAAAAGATAAAAAATAAATAATGCACAAGGCATTTACTTCACAGCCAAAAAAATACTAAATAAAATCAAAATTATATTAAAAAGACAGTCTTAATATTTCTATATTAAACATTATCGTCATCTTCGAACAACGGCAAATTGTCGATGGCTTCATTCAAAAAAGTTGGGTTTAATTTTACAAGCTAAATATTTTCCAAAGTTTCTTCATGGAGCCTGTTCCGATTGTCAGATTGATACAAACAACAATGTACAAAAAAAAACATGCATCTCTGAAATACAGCATATAAACGATGACAAGTAAATCCCGAAAGCCAAACGAATGAAAATAAAATGCTTCCGAAAGCAAAACGAAGCAAAGCGCATAATTGTTGCTTTCGTAGTGCTGCGACAAATTAGAAAAGCAAAATGAAAATCAAAGCACTACAATAATTTCTTATGCTTTCGTAGCACTACGCAGCAAAACAAATTCTTTTTAGTGCTGCTGCTTTCGCTTAGCCTTTCGAAGATTCAGAAAGCAAAGCAAAATGAGCGGCATACGCTTGTCTTGAAAAACTTTAGGTAGCACTACGCAGCAAAATTTTCGTTGCTTTTGCTGTTTTGCTGAAAGCAATTTACCCTGCTTTTCAAGTCTTATTTACTGCGGGTAGAGGGAACATGCAACAATATGGAAAATTTTGAAAAAATTGGGATAATAGGGATATCATTTACTTAAAGTTAGATTTGTATGTTTATCGCGACGTCATAAGTCTTTTTTCATCCGATATTTACTTAATGCAGCTGTGACGATTACATCATCAAAATTTATGTGCCGCAAAGCGAATCTTAAAAATGATTTTTGCACTCGTACCAAACGTACTATATGCGATGCATAGTACGGCCTCCAAATAAACACAGCATATTCCAGTTTCGATCTGACGAAAGAAGTATAAAAAGATTTAACCGTATAAGGGTCCCAAAAATTTCGACAATTTCTCCGTATGAAAGCTAACATAGCCATAAGCCTTAGGTATTCTAAAGTCAAGATGTGCCGCAAACAAAAATTTTGAATTGAAGATCACTCCAAGATCCTTAATTTCATTAACCCGAATAAGCGCAAAGTTATTAACGGCATAACATGTTATTAGAGGATTCTCTGATTTAGAGAATGTTACAACTGCGCATTTATTAAGATTTAAAAAAAGTCTGTTTTGAATACACCATTCGTGAATTGAATTTATATCTACTTGCAGCAGATCAGAATCAGAGTAACTAACTATTCTCTTAAAGATTTTCACGTCAAATTATAAATAATATTATATTATAAATATATAATTATATTATAAATACTATCACGGTGCCACACTGAAAATGATTTTGGCAAAATACATTGTAGACGTTGTAGATGAGATAAAAAGGCAGTAGCTGCATACTTGGTTTTTCGCATACAGCCTCAAAATCTGGATTCAGGGTAAAAAACCGATTTTTTGTAGATATATGTACATTTCATAACATAACTCATGTATGTATGTCCAACTTGATTGCAAAACTGAAAAAAGAGTTGGTTGTGCCGTGGACACACCCGTAGGTTTTGACGTGACGAAGTTTCTTGCTGTTGTTGTTAATGTTGATGTTGATGTTGATGATGATGTTGATGTTGATGTTGATGTTGATGTTGATGTTGATGTTGATGTTGATGTTGATGTTGATGTTGATGTTGATGTTGATGTTGATGTTGATGTTGATGTTGATGTTGATGTTGATGTTGATGTTGATGTTGATGTTGATGTTGATGTTGATGTTGATGTTGATGTTGATGTTGATGTTGATGTTGATGTTGATGTTGATGTTGATGTTGATGTTGATGTTGATGTTGATGTTGATGTTGATGTTGATGTTGATGTTGATGTTGATGTTGATGTTGATGTTGATGTTGATGTTGATGTTGATGTTGATGTTGATGTTGATGTTGATGTTGATGTTGATGTTGATGTTGATGTTGATGTTGATGTTGATGTTGATGTTGATGTTGATGTTGATGTTGATGTTGATGTTGATGTGGATGTTGATGTTGATGTTGATGTTGATGTTGATGTTGATGTTGATGTTGATAATGATGTTGATGTTGATGTTGATGTTGATGTTGATATTGATGTTGATGTTGATGTTGATGTTTATGTTGATGTTGATGTTGATGTTGATGTTGATGTTGATGTTGATGTTGATGTTGATGTTGATGTTGATGTTGATGTTGGTGTTGGTGTTGGTGTTAGTGTTGGTGTTGGTGTTGGTGTTGGTGTTGGTGTTGGTGTTGGTGTTGGTGTTGGTGTTGGTGTTGGTGTTGGTGTTGGTGTTGGTGTTGGTGTTGGTGTTGGTGTTGGTGTTGGTGTTGGTGTTGATGTTGGTGTTGGTGTTGGTGTTGGTGTTGGTGTTGGTGTTGGTGTTGGTGTTGGTGTTGGAGTTGCTGTTGGATTTGGAGTTGGTGCTTTTCGTTGAGCTTTTTTTTTGCTTCCCCATTGGTTGTGCTCTAATTTCAATTAATCCAGCAAAAGTGATGCATATGCGTCACATTAGGCGGTTCCCTGAGGGTTTTTGACACGCCGTCACATTTTTTTTTTTATTTTTGTCATATGCCCGAAGACCTCACCTTTGTTTTCGTTCCTTAAAATTTACCGTTGCACCAGTAGTCACAGAGTTAAAAATCCATGCAACGTTTTTTCATGGCTGTAGCATTTTTACTGCATTATGTGATTGCATCCCTGAAATCATGACAACAAAATTTTTTTTTAATTTAGTTGTGAAGCCTAATAACACATCCCTGCTGTCGTAAAACAAAATTTACTGTAACACTTCTCCTGAGTGAGTAATAATTCCATGCAACGATATTACATTTCTGTTTTATAAGCTGCTATATTTACGACCTGGCGACGCCGGAATTTTTTTTTTATTTTTGTCGTAAAGCCATGTATAAAAACTTTATTTTCCTTTTTAAACTTTTATCGTAGGTTATATACTCATTGAGTAAAAATTCAATACAACGCCGCTGCATGAATGTTGCGTTATCGATCTTTGAGCGGCTCTCTCAGCATCCCCATGATGTCAGAAATTTTTTTTCTATTTTGATGTGAGGGCTTCCAGTAGGACTTTATTGGCGTATCGTATTTTAATTTATCGTATTTAAAGTAATAATTCCATGTAACAAATTTTCAGTTGCGTTGCGTACGCAGCTCCCACTACGTCCCTATGCCGTATTAAATTTTTTTTTTGTTTTTTTAATATAGTCAAAGAATTAACCTTTATGGTCATACTATTTTTTTAATCATAGCTCTTATACCCAGCGAGTAACAATTCAATGAAACGCAGATGAATTTTTAAAAAATTAATTTTTCAACTTTTTTGGATACTAGAGCAGTACAACGTAACTTCGTCACGTCAATACGTAGACCTTTTATAAGTTACACATACATACGTTTGTCGTGCATAAACATGTATTTACGTTATTCAATGCTTCAAATGAATTTATGTATTCTATTTCTAATAATTATACTGTTTTTTTTTATGATTTATTTAATATTTTGCTCTAATACTATGTTCAGACTGAGTTTTAAATGCGCATTTAGAAGTTCGAAAATTCTTACAAATGTCAAGTGTTCAAACTATGAAGAAGCCCTTAATTCGCATTAAAATTGACAGATTTCTTAATATTATTTCAGTTGTGAAAACGCTGACATTTTAACAAAAATATGATTGCAGGAACGAACCAGAAAGTTTTCGGAAAATTGTAAACATTTATTATTTTTGTTTGAATATATTTATAAACAACTTTATTAGTAATTAAACAAATGTATCATTGACAAATTAAATAAAACTCACAATTAACCCAAACGATTTTTTTTTATATGATTTGCAATTAGCTTGAGTATGCGAGCCTGCGCAGGTGTCAATACTTTTCCTTCTTCGCACACGGTGTATAGAACGCTAGAATTCCCTTTGAAATTTGGTAGGCATACACAGTGAAAGCAAATGTGGTTCCAGTGAGTGTGCAAAATCTTCGGGTGGACCTCCTTTTAATACCACTGTTTCTGTGGCTACAAAAACACTGCGAGCATATTCTACCGTTCAGTAATATTTTGTCCAGTCACCTCTTGCTTTGGCGTTTCAGTGGCGGTCCATCCTGTCGCGAAGTCTGTTGGAAAGCTTGTGGAAACCTGTTTCAACTTCTTCAGCTTTGTTACGTCCCAAAACTATTTGCATGGTATGATTTTTACCAAAGAGAAATCTTGAGTTTACTTTCCATTCTTGTAGATCATTCAGCAGATTATTGTGCATATTTTGCACCTGAGAGACAAGGATGAGAGGATGTTTTCCCACGCAGCGGCGCACGTCTTCTATAATTTGTTGTTTTCAGGCCAGTCCTTTGCGATCGGTTTTCACCAACGGAATCTTCTTATTTATTTTTGAACAGGACTTTTTTTGTATATTTAATTAATAAAATTAAGAAAACAAAAAACAAAAACTGTTCAAGTTTATCAATCGAATGGCAAACAGCTGATTGCATTTTATAACGAGTACTGTCAAAACAAACGAGTAAAATGTATTCGAACTTCGAAACAGGGTCGCAAACTGCTAAATGTCTTTTTCCAAAAGCAAAATTTCTGCATTTTTGTCATTTTTGCATCAATTTTCAAGAAATATGTATTACTCTGAGTAGAAACTAAAGGGTGAATACATAACAATAATAATTGTAAAATAATACTACACTTTTTATAATAATACTTTTACAATAGTTCTTTCAATTGAACGTGTGGAAATTATTCAAAAATTTTATCGAAAGTTTCAGCACGATTACATTTTTTTTGGACCTAAAGTCACCAACCAAATAGAGTTTGGTGCAAAGTGAAGAAAACATAGCCGCCATAGCGACCAGTGGCAAAGTAGACCCAGAAATGTCGATTCGGCGCCGATCAGCTGAATTGGGCATAGCTAGAGAGTCAACCAGGATTATTTTGCAGTTGGATTTGGGCCTACATCCATAAAACATCGTGCTGAGGCATGAATTGAAGCTCGACGTCCATAGATATCGCCGTGAGTTAGCTAATTGAGCACTGAAAATGTTGGCCGGAGATCCGGATTTTGGCCAAAAAATAATTGTTTCGCACTAGGCCCATTTTGCTGCTCAGCGGCTATGCCAACAAGCAAAATTGGTGTTACTGGAGCGACCACAATCCACAAGTGTTGGACCAAGCATCAATACAGCGACAAATGTTGATTGTTTGTTGCGGTTAATGGCACGGCAGCATCATCGGACGTTATTTCTGTCGAAATGAGGAAAGAGACACCGTTACTTATAATGGTCCTCGATTTAGAACAGTGATCGTCATTACACGGTTCAAACAACAACAAAAAGAACTACCCAATTGCACAGCTTTACACTGCTCAATTTGTTCAAAGCTTTTTGTTATTGAATGTACTTTTTTGTATAAACCTCCACTGTATGAACGCTTTAAGCATAACAAGTAAAAATTCAAAGCACAGCAGAAAAAAATAAAAATTTACGCAGTGAACGATTACAGCGAGCCGATTGCTGGTTCGTCAGTAAAAACACACGACGCTCGCGAGAAACCATGCAGTGACGATCACTGGTATAGAGCGATTTTTACCTGACTTTCTGTTGCCAGAGCTCGACAACATCGATATATCCGAGCTGTGGTGCCATTAAAATGCTGCTACCTGCCATACAAGCAACGCAACGCTCGAAATGGTGAAGGAGAAATTTGTCGACTGGGTCATCGCACGGCGAGCGTTGATCTATTGTCTGACGCGATCATGCGACTGTCAAGTCAAGAGAGGGTGTTGACACCCCTCGATAATTTTCTCTGAAGATACGTTGAGTTCTTAACCCTATTCATGTCAGGCTGTGTCTTTGGGTCACTATTCAATTTCAAACCAATATAAATGATTTAAAACTTGTTTTAAATCAAAATAAGTTAAATGTATTTTATTATTAGTCATTCTGTTTCTGTAATATACAATGAATTTTTTTTATGTTTTGATAATATTTACTTATTACACAAAATATTAAAAAATAACATAAACTGTCACTGGTATCTGCAAAAGACGTAATAATGGAAAACTCATCATGAAACCTAGCTTAGAATACATCGATAGTATAATCAAAGAAGAGGCGTGAACGTAACTTTTCCTCTTATAGAAAAGGACGATTTTCTAAACAATTCCGTGGTAATAGTCAGAAACCCATGAGTAACAAGCATTCCCAGAAAAGTGTAGTTTGCCTTAAATGTACAAATTAATAGTTTAATAACAATTTCCACATTATTTATAAATAATTTAATTTTTCTTTTTAATAAAAGAAATTAATTCTCCATGAACGATATTTTGTATTAAACTTTCTTTTTTTCAATAAAATAATTATGTTTTTTGTATTAGTGTCTCTAAGTCACACCGTGACAGTTTACGTTATTCAGATAGCGTGACATGAATAGGGTTAAGCCCTATTATGAGTAAAATTTCGCCCGGAATTGGAAAACGGAATTTTCATTTTTTAGACTGGGTATGCTTTTTATGGATTTTTTTCTGGTGATCTTTAAAATTGGCGATGAATGCAAATATTTGTGGTCAAATTTTTTATAACTTCAGTGAACACTGCTTAAAATACGAAAATTCCCTATTTTAATTCCGGGCGAAGTTTTATTCACAATAGGGCTGAATATATACTAACAAACTAATCACTTTATACGAACTCTTGGCCAACATTCGCGACACTATTGCCAGAATAACGCCACACTAAGTCCGAGTCTTAAAAATTGGACCGACCGCCTGAAGTCAGCGAAGCCGAAGCATAATGGAATGCATAATGTCATTAATGTAGCTTCAAAATAAAGTCAAAATCCATTTGATATCTCCTCACACTGTTGTTTTATTTAAATTTCTTTTCGTATTGTTTTTATTTGGTCACCTTTTACTTTAGACTCTAGAATACATCAAGAATGATAGAAAAATAGATTGCGCAGATCGTTAAAATAACTTTCAACGATCTGCGCATCTACGTCACGATAGACTTACGATATGAGCTTACGATATGGCTTTCTGTCAAGTCGTGTTCAGAATGTGAACAAATGGCAAAAGATTCAAGAAACAAACTTGGTCTAGCGTGACGTCTTGATCGTAAAAAATGCTTTGTTCGTAGCTAGAAATGTCAAAATGAAAAGTAAACAACATAACGGAGCTGCGCAATGCGTAATCTATTTTTCTTTCATTCTTGAGAATACATTGTGTTTTTATTAATATTGTTACTCAGAGGTTTTTGGGGTGCTGATCACGAATTGGAAGTCAGGTTTTGATATCCAAATCCTTGCTAATTGGATTTGAAAATTCTGACTTTAGATTGGTTATCAGTAACCCCGAAAACTCCTAAACAACCATTCTGATAACAATATATATAAATAAAAAATGCATGCCGTAAAGGATTAACACGTTGACTGTCCAACACGAGATAACTCGCTCTTCCTCAGGACACCCTATACGAGTTATCTCGTAGTTTCTTGACTTGAATATAATATGATTAAATCGATTTGGCTTCTCGAACCGCAATCCAAAAAGCAAGCCGAGGCAGTCAACGTTCCTCTCCAACAAAATTTTTAATTTTTAATAAATTATTATATCCATCGATTAAAACCATAAAGAAATTCGAAGTTAAAATTATTTCAAAAGACTATTGATGACATTTTCCTTAGTAATAAAAAATTTTAAAAATTTTAACTTTATTTCTGTTGTGGTCACCCTGTGTTTGGCCATCTGTAGTTTGTCAAGAAAAGCAGTGCACAACGGTTGATGTATTTGCTAAAATATGCAAACTCTACAATTAACTCTACACTATAAATGGTGGTTACACTGGGACAATCTGTGGAAAGAAAAATGTAGAATGTAAAAACCAAATGAACAGTGGACTGAGGCTGCAATGTAGTTAGTAGCTGAAGTGGACATAAACTAGTATTAAGAACAAAATAATGGAACGTATTCTTCACAACTTCCAAAATGTTTACTGCAAGAATTAAATTCAAACAAATTCGAGAGATATATACATACACCTATGGTCATGCAAATAGGTACTTTGACTTCGGTATAAAAATATAAGTTTTTTGTCTTAAATATTGTCATGTGTTCAATTTTATGCTATTTTTATTTAGTAAGCAGGTAAAGTAAACATAAATAATATTCCAAGGTAAGTGATAATACGAACAAAAATTAAAAATTCTATAAAATAATAAAATTATATGGTTTTATGACAAAAAATACACAACATTTTTAAAACTCCATCAATAACCGCTGTGTCCACCGTTATTATCAACAACTTTTTGAATTTGATTTGGCATGGAATTAATAAGCTTGCGGCAGGATTCTACAGGAGTGTCATACCATATTTCTTGAAATTTTTGCCATAAATCCTTTTTATTTTTGAAATTTTGTTTTCCAATTCTCTGTTTTAAATCTCCCCAAAGATCTTCTATTGGATTCAGGTCGGGCGACTGGCCAATCTTGGCCAATGTAAAACTTTCACATTGTTTCATTATCTTGCATAAAGACCCAATGAAGCGGCATGTTCTCTTCAGTAAATGGCAACATCACGTCTTGGAGAATATCCTTGTAAATAAATTTGGTCATTTTGTCCGTAATAAGGTGAATAGGCCCAACTCCATACCACGAAAAGCAGCCCCAAACCATTATATAACCGCCACCATGCTTCATTATTTTTTTTGTGTATTGGGGTGCAAATTTTTGTCCTTTAGGGCGTCTGACATTTCGTCCGGCATCATTCCCAAATAAATTTATTTTTGTCTCATCACTCCAGAGTATGTTATACCACTTTTTGATGTTCTCTGTTCCACATAAAAACTTGTGGGCTTCAGCGAACTCTTTCCTCTTCCGTAAATTTGCCTTTCTAAGCAGAGGAACTTTACGAGCTATTCTTCCCGGTAGGTTCCTTGAGCACAATCGACGCTTTCGATGACATAAAAGGATCCCTATTGGCAAGTATTACGATTAAATTTTCGGTAGAAGTTGTTTTTTTTTTGCCACCACGTCGTTCTGTTGATTTTTTGGGCTTAAGGGCATTAATAACAAAATTTTTGGACCGACCCACAGTACTTTGAGCCCATACAAAAGTGAGGAAAAAATACAAGGAGTGGTTCGATTGTTATAAAATTCTGCATGTTTATGAATTTGTGGTTGCTGATTTCAAATATTGAATCAGATTTTACGTATATCAAGTATTTGCGCCAAAAATTAGGTTTTAATAAAAAAAAAACGAAATTTTCCTATATTAAATTTAATATTAAAGTTATTAGAACTGGTAAAAAAAAAACAAAAAAAAAATTAATTTTAAACGATTAAGGCTTAAACTTTTTAATATTGAAAACCATTTGGCAATATCTTTTTTTCAGAATTTTTGAAGCGGTTTTGACGTTATTTGATTTTTTTAAAAAAATGCAAAAAAATTGACGGTGTGCAGGATATCACCATTCTGGAACACCTGAGAAAAAAATAAAAAAAACCAATTAATCCTTGTTTAAGTGGCCACCGCATGAACTAAGATAATTTTTATCCGCTGAAAAAAAAAACAAAATGGCGGCTATTTGAAAAAAAAATCGATTTTCGGTGTTAAAAAATCGGTCCATTTCATTTGGTGTTAATTTTTCCCTTATCATGTGCTAAAGAGAGTATTTTAAGGAAACATAACCTTTATTTTAATTTTTTTTTGTCTTAAATAACATCAGAATTTTATTTTATTTGTTAAGAAACATTTTTTTTTTAAAAATTCTTTAAAAATTATAAACAAACTCCGGTAGAGTGTAAGAAATATGGTAACAAAATAAAGAATAATTTTTGAGAAAACATAAATTTTAGACCATTTTTCAAAAACCGATTACTCAAAGAATCGGAAAAAGTCGGATAAAGTGAAAACAGTTTCTGAAAGACTAAAAACCAAAAAAATTAAAATATAAAAATGAAACTGGAGGTATGTGGAGCTTTTTCTTTCTTGTTTGCTAAAAATAGAACATTTTTCAAAATATTTTTTAAATTTTTTTATAAATTTAAGTAATTCTTTCAAAATAATTTCCAATTTTTTTTTAACAAAATATAAAAACCAAAATTCGTTCATAGATTTTTTGAAAATTAAAAAAAAAACACTCAAATTGTTTAAAACATGTGCTCACAATATTTTTTTCTTTGAATGATGCGCAAAATAGAAATTTCCATTTATTAGAGGAAAATATGATTTTTAGACCATTTTTCAAAATGCGATAACTCCGAGAAACGGTTGAAAACGGTTATCAAATTTTGGAATCTGAAAGATAAATACGTGTTTAACAATATGTTAGAAAATGAAAGACATGTTTTTTTTTAATTTGCTCTCAAAAATTGCAAAGTTTTGGAAAATATTTAAAAGAACTTTTATTTTTTTGGAAATTTTTCAATTTATTTCTTAAGCTAAATTGAAAACATATTAAAAGTTCTTTATTTATACAATATTTTTCTTGAAATAAAATCAAAAATTAAATGAATTCGGCTAAAATTGCGCTTACAGTAATTTTTTCTTTGCAAGATGTGCAAAATCAAATATTCCACAACAATAAAAATATTTAAAAATAGTTGACTTCAAAGAGGTATAGTGGCTACAAAAATTATTCAATTGCAATAAAAATTTGGATTTTTCTTAGTGAAAGTATTATCTAAAAAACGGTACCAAATTTGTTAGGTTCTGTTACAACAAAAATCTTGATTTATTCTTATGGGACAAAGTACTGTGCGACCCAGAGATTCCGCGATAAATTTGTAGGATTTATTCTGCTTTCGAAGGTTGAGATCTATTCTGCGTTCCTCAGCTGTACGTGTTGCGCGACCCATCTTTTAGTAATATTCGTATTAATTATTATTTACTAAATGTTCTTCAGCCTTACAACTTACCTTACGACCAATATTTTCAACAGATTCAGTAAAACACAAAATATAACCTCAAAGTACTTTTCAATGGCCAACAAAATTTACTTTTTCGTAAAACAAAGTGATCTGTGCAACTAACAACGCAGCTTAGAATAACGGTTCTTGTAATTTCACAGTGAAGGAGTGTTGCCACTTCTAAAACAATAATACCCTTCAATTATTCCCTTTAATTTTTCAGAGCGGCACAATGAATTGAATTATCAAGAATAAGGTACCTATTTTAATGACCATATGTGTATATGTTGATCATTAAAATTACGTAGTAAACTTTGGCTGCCAAACAGAGATAATAAGTAATTAAAATATATGCTTGAAAACAGGCGTGGGTCCAGGAGCAATATGAGGGCCTAAAGCCCAGACACTATATTTTTTATAGAGATGTGCGAGAACGTTTCTAATAATATGATGATTCTTATACTTGAAAATGCAAAAAAATTGCTCTTGTCTTTATCGTTTCAAGATTAATAATATTTTAACATTATACCAGTAACAGCATCAAATTAAAAGTAATTTTTCAACTTATTATGTATTTTTTTTTATTTATAACTTCATGTTTTGTAAGACAGATGTTCTTTTAGTAAAGTTTACATCAACGCTTTCATAAGCAATTCTAATATCGCTTCATAGTTTAATGGCAAGAAAAACATACCTTTGTTCTTTAAATTTAAGGTGTATTTTAAATTGTATTTAAAATTTTAAATACTTTTTGACAAAATGTTATCATCTAAACGTGCAGTCATGTGAATAAGACGATTTTCAACGGTCTCCAAGTTGAAAAAAGAAACACCTGAAGTTTATTTTCGGTATATTTATGAGGTTTAGATTTACAATACTGAAAATTTTACAACACGTAGAGAAAAAATCAAACATTCTATGCTTAAATCAAGCAATTATGCTATCAGTTTACACTCAAGTGTAAAGTTCTCAATTAAAGCATTATTTTGCTTGATAAGACACTGCGCCTTCGAATCATGCCATAGTTTGTCAATCCATCGGCGTTGCATGGAATTATTATTTAATCGTTTATTTCCATACTCACTTCAAGTAACTTGTAGTTACACGAAATTGTTTCTTAATAAATTTTTCCAGCAGAAGAGAGAAGAAAAAGCAAAATGTCACTCTCTATTACTCGAAATTTACTTGAAGTGAGTATGGAAAAAGACCGAATGAGTACGGATATTATGATAAATTTTAAAGTTACTCTCGTTTCATTACCGACAGTAAAGGTTAATTCTATAACTTCATAGAAATTGCATCAATCATGATCGATAAATGTTATAACACAGAAATTAAGGATATATAGTCGGCCCTACGACAAAAATAAAAAATAAATTATGACGTCTTCAGGTCGCCTAGATAGCAACTTATGCAACCAAAATGCAATATTGTTTCATTGAATTATTACTCGCTGAGTAGAAGGGATACGAAAAATTTTATTTTCTGATAGCAAAAAATGGTTTTTTACTTAACAATGAAAATTAAAAAGAGATTTTTGTAGCCATAACACTACGGAGGCAACCATTAAAGCTGCAAAAATACAACAATGAAAAAACGTTGCATGGAATTATAACTCCGTGACTTAGCGCTACGGAAAATTTTATGGAATGACAGCAAAGTTGCGGTTTTCGATCGCATGATAAAATTAAAAAACAGAAAAAAAATCAATGGCATCATTACACCTCTCACGGAACCCTGCAAAGCAACATAATTACACCAAAGTCAAAGCAGAAGCAAAAATAAGAATCAAATATAAAAAATTAAATTCAAATAAGGACAAGTATTAGGACAAGGACAAAAATTTTGAGACGGATAAGGACAAGAATTAGAAAAAAGATGAGGGCAAGGATTTGGGAAAAGATTAGAACCAGGAATGAGATAAGAAGTAGGACGAGGATTTGGACAGAAATTAGATCATGGAATTTGATAAGGATTAGAACAAGAACTCAGACAATGATTAATAAAATGGTTATGAAAAGAATTGGGACAAGGATTAGAAAAATTAAAATGTTAAGACATACCTAAAACAATATTTAGGACTAGATTCTGAAAAAGATAAGATGTTTTGAATTTGAACACATCAAGACAAGATTTGTGGCAGCAGGTGGCAGCCGTTGCTGAGTGTATAAGAAGTTCGTGGACCACTCAATGCCAATTCCAGAGGCCAGCTTCAAACCTCAACGGATACAGAATTGTTTTTCAGTTGAAATTAATTTTTTTCAACCGTCATCACTCTGCCGGCAATGGTAATAACACTGTTCAATACGAAAAAAAAAATAACAATGTTCCGACAATGGATTCTGGTAGAGTGGATAGTTTTAAAAGAAGTGATTCTTTTTAAAAACTCCAAAAATTGTGAACACAACAACAAGTATATGGCGCATATGGTAACAAGTTTTAGCACAATAAAATAATGGGAACCGGAGGAGGGGATTCATTTTTACTTTGATTTTGATTTTTCTTTTCATGGTTTTTTGTTGGAACCTAATGGATCTTATCAACCAAAGTGCATCCCATAAGGTTCGTTTCTATTGCTAAGTATGGTGTGCCAAATGAGTAAAACACTTTTTTCAAAAAAAGTAACCCCCTAAAATCATGTTTTGTGCGACATTTTATCATCAATTCTGAATAAGTACGAAATTAACCCTTTAACAGATTTTAAGTTTTGACTTATTTCTGGCATTTAAGTTGAATTTTCAGCTTTGATGTATTCGGAGACTTATAGTAGAATTATATGGTAAATTTTTTGTGGGACATTTTAACCCATTATATGCTTGTTTTATGGGTCTTTTTTTACCCTTTATAAATTGAGAAGTTAGGGGTTAACATATTCCACAAAAGTATTTCTCGTAGTATTTTCGATAAATCTTCAGAACACATCCTATACCCAAAATGTAAGGGTAACATGATTTCTTATGCCGTTTCACTATAAGAATGTTCAAAAAGGGGGAAAATTAAATCCCCCCTAAAATAAGACTCATACGTAAACTTTCAAAACGCCGATACACGTGTATTGTTTTTTTTTTTTGTCCACTCTACCAGAATCCATTGTCGGAACATTGTTATTTTGGAAAAAATTGATTTTGTTGTTCAGTGTAATCAGAGAGTAAATAATGCCATATAAAGCTTCCTGAAAACACGCACATTAGCCGTTCAGACTTGGCGTAAAACTAGTAGGTCCAGTTCTCGGTCATTTGTGTACAAAGCTCGGTCAAACTTCTTTCAAGGGCTGAAATTCTTTCTTTTTTAAAAAAATTTGAGCTTTACGCCGAGCATGTTGACAACAAGACAACATGAAGACAAAGAAGGCAACAACCAACAACAACAACAACGGCTCTGTAAAGAGCAAATCATACAGCTTGACTATACAAACTGTTTCGTTGGCCGCTACACCAACTCATCAGTAGTCTTGTATGACTTTTCACTGTGATCCACTCAAACTACTTAGGTTTTACTTATACTGCCAATTATGCTGAAAAAGTTACCCGGAATTTATTTTGACAGAAGAACGCTTAAGTTCTTATATACTTCGATGCAACCCTGTATCAAGGTAAACTTAGATCTTATCATACTTTTAGGCATAGCCTTAATTCATGTGCATCTTCAAAATTCGATCACAGCGGTTTACCGCTATCAGAGCATATTGAAGTTGTTGTTATTTTGCTGTTTAGCTCCTCCCTTTTTCCACACTTCCATTTTTTTCCACTTCTTCCAAAATAAATTCCGGGTAACTTTCTCGGCATAATTGGCAGTATAAGTAGAACCTAAGTAGCTTGAGTGGATTACAGTGAAAAGTCATACAAGACTACTGATGAGTTGGTGTAGCGACCAACGAACCAGTCTGTATAGTCAAGCGTATGATTTGCTCTATACAGAGCCGTTGTTGGTTGTTGCCTTCATGTTGTCTTGTTGTCAACATGCTTGGCCTAAAGCTCACATTTGTTTTCAATATAAATGATGAAAGGCCGTATTCAAATATTAATTCATTTTTTTTTTTTTGTATTTTGTAAGACAAGATTTCGGACAAAGATTGTGAAAATAAATAGGACAAACATTAGGAAAGGGATTTGAACAAGGATTAGGTTAGGAATCAGAACATGGCTTACAACAAGAATTTGGACAGTTATTAGGAGAAATATAAAAATAAGAATAGGACATTTTTAAATATGTATATTACCAAGGTTAAATATACGCTGTCATGTCAAAACCTACGGGTGTGTCCACGATAAAAACAACTTAATTTTATTAAGAGCTTTGCAGGGTTGTGTTTTTATTTTTTTTTTCTTATATTTTTCAATTGCATGTTATTATTTTCATCAATGACAATATTTTTGTTTGAGTTTTTGATTTTTGTCCATGAAACAACTTACTCAGCATGGGATAGGTAAAGAACTCGTATTAATATCAATATCACTATTACACCTCATATAGCTTGTATTCCACTGAAGTTGGCTGGCCATGTACTCAAAATTCATTTAGTGTTTGTCCAACCATTTATCGTTTATCAAAACATACCAGAAAAAAAATTTTTTCACAATGAAGCAAGACTAGCATTTCCGCTTTCCGCCAATTCTTCAAAAACGAAAAAAAATAATAAAAAAAAAAACAATATGAGGTTCAAGAACAGGAAGAGTACTCACAAAATGTTCACAAAATTGCTACATATACTGTCACATATGTTGGGTCACGTGCAGTGGCGTCTTACGAACACTCAGTTGGTGGCAAATACTACGACATGTGCTGCAACGTCACAACCGACGGGGGAAAAATAACAAAACCAAAAACAATGAGATCAAGAACTAATTTTAAAAATTGATTTATGCAAAAAGCCACAAACATTTCCGCGAAAAGAAATGAAAATAACCAAAAATCAATTAAAAAGCGCCAATTCGCTAAAATGCCACAACATGCGTCAATAATTGCGCATATTTCGAAAATAAGAGAAAATTCGACATAAAGTCAAAAAGATATACAGACGCCCGAGTCGAGGAATGACTGGAAGCCAAGCAGAATAATTTGCTTTTGTTTCCCAACGCCAACAGCATCAACAGCAGCTACAGCAGCAGCAGCAGCCGCAAAAACTTCAATTAACGATAATGTAACGATCAATTAGTCAGAGTTATCGCGCGATCGATCTTCTGAACTGAAATGACTGAAAATTTATTATGATGGCTGCTTTTGTCTTGAACTCTCATATTTTTTTTTTTTCGTTTATTCCAAGTTCAAAATTTGAATTTTATAGCGATTGCGTTGCTGGCAACAATTGTTGTTGCCTGTTAGTCCGTTGATGATCCCATAATATGTGGTGTATTTTATTTGTTTCTTAACTAAGGGGATGGATGATGGGTGGGAGGAGGGTGCTGAATGCAATTAGAGGTTATCTTCTGTTTGAGTTGCTTAAAAAGTAGTCAGCGACTAGAGCAGAAATTTCTGGGCAGAGCAAATTTTATGCCAAGAATTTCAATAAAATGTTTTTAAATTATTTCTTTACACGAAAAAAATATCTTCTGCTTAGTTACAGATCCTTTACAACTTTTGTCAGAATTTATTTCTTTTTTTTTATATCTCATCGCGAACTCAAAAATTTCATATTTCTTAAAATATTTGTGTTCGGTGATATTTTTCTTCCGTGAGCTCAAAAAGAGATTTTCTGATCCAACCGCAATTCATCTCACCATTTAACCTTGCTCTTAAGTACTTTTGTCTACAACAATTTATCTTGTAATACTTTTTGCTTAATAGCCCTCCTTCTCTCATTCACTGTATCTCTTCTGTACTTAGGCAAATGTAAATATTTCTTTTTTTCCATCTTCCGCTATTTTATTTAATATTTTCAAAGTGCCGCCGATCGACAGACTTTTTGCTATTTCGAACATCGTCCGCTGAAGTGGCGTCATAACGTTGCCCTGATCTTGACGTAACAGGTTGACTACGAGGTCTGTCGCAAAGAAAGGAATGGAAAGGAAAGGATGGAGGAGCACTGAATTTAGCTGAGTTGAGCATAAATTGCCGCATTTCAACCGTAGATGGTAAATTTATTGTCTTTTATTAAGTGGTTTGAACAAAATCTATTTTTGTTGGCGATCTTGTAATTTTTAAGTGATCCAAATATTATTTTTTGTTTTCCTGAATATTTTGTGCGTTTGAGGCGAAACATACTTGCGTAAGTAGCAAAATGGAACAGATGCACATATTGAGATGTTTAGGATATTACGTATAGAATGCTAGTGATATTGTTTTTTTATTTTAAGCCATCTAATTTTAAGCCATATAATTTCGAAATTAGTTGTTTTAAAAAAGTAATAAAGATATTGAATGTAATGAAGACGAGACAAAAGCGTTGATTTCACAAATTATGATCTCATTTTTGAACAATCTTTATTGTATGTTATTGTACTCTATATAAAATAAATCTGGACGTCTAAAAAATTCGAGCGCTTTAAAATGTAAATTTGACCAACTCTTATAGTACGTTTAAGGGGTTACACGCAGTTAGCAGGCAAAAAATATATAAAAATAACAAAAGTTTTCAAAAATCATTCCATAGAAAACCTTTCTGATTTCATATAAATTTTTTTCATATGTATGTATTTGCTTGGTGGCCGTGGCGCAGTGAGTAGAGTTCGTGACCAATACGCCAGAGAACTCTGGCTCAATTCCCACCAGGCACAGAAAATTTTTTCAATTGAATTCATTTTTCTGTTCAGCCGTCACATCTATGGCAGATAATGGCAAACTGCAGAGAGTAAGAACTACATGTGATGTAGTTGTAATAATTAAATTACCATTTGCATAAAATGTACATCATATGTACATCATAAGTGTTAAATACAACTGAAAATTTCTAAGTTGTTGTTTTTCAGAATTTCACATATCAACACAAAATTTCAGAATTCTTTTTTTTTTAGCTTTAAACCAAGGATTTTAGGTGTCAAACCTATTCAGTCAAGTCTACCTTGGTTCGAAATGGGGTGATAGATTAGTGGGAGGGAAGGCACAATCATGTGAAACCTGTGTAGGATGTCCTAAGAGTGATAGAAAGCCAAAGAAGAGGCAAGTGTTGTGCCTTTACTTCAATCAATTCAAACTTCTCTACCATCAAATACAACTTCAAGTCGTATAAATTGATGAATTTTCAATTTCAGTTGATTAGAAATGAGGATAGAAAATTGCAAATTGGAAAGGTTTAAAGCGTTGGACCATGGCCTGGTCGGTTTTCGAATCAGGGAGCATCGGAGTGGCAGTCAAGCACGCTACCTACTCCACTACCGAGGCTGCCTAAATAGAACTTCGCAGTAATGAGCCACATACTATAAAACGATTTGCAAGCCGATTAGCTATAGGATTCCGGTAATGATTCAGATATGTATATATTTTTGATATTAATGCCAGTTCCAGTGGGACCAACGCTTTGAAAAAAAACGTGATTGTCGATTAGTGCCATGTCAATGATAAAGCTCAGCGTAGAACTCGTGTCTACTACGAAATATGTTCGATCCTGTTTGCCAGCAGCATTCCTTACAATTGCTTTTACAAATGTTTTGAATGTACTCGTATAAACAAGAAAACAAATTAAATTAATACGTTTTTCATAAAAATTATTCATTACACCTGTTTATATATTCGTACACCTCAAAAAATGTGAATTTTATAGTTTTTAATAAAACTATCAACAATATCCTGAAATTTTTCATTGAAACTCTTATAAATATGTATTGGGTCTGGCTAGACCCCTGCATTGTTTATGTGACAATTAAAGTGGTCTACACACGAGGGTTAAAGTAATTCAGGCTTATTATGAAAATGGGCTTTCAAATCAAAATGCATATCGTGCACTTCGTGATTTTTTCGGTCAATTTAATCGTCCAAATGTGCGTACAATCGGAAAAATCGTGCAAAAATTTGAGTAAACCGGGTCTGTAGGAGATGTGAAAACAAATCAATGCACCCAAAAATGCACCCACAAAGAGTGCCTATTTGGTGCGGTTTATGGGTTGGTGGCATCATCGGGCCGTATTTTTTTCAAAATGAGGCCAGTCTGGCAGTTACTGTGAATGGTTTTCGCTATCGTGAGGTGATAACGAACTTTTTATGGCCCGAATTGGAAGATATGGATGTGGACGAAATGTGGTTTCAACAGGACGGTGCCACTTGCCACACAGCTAACGAAACAATGGCTCTTTTGCGCGACAAATTTAATGGCCGTGTTATCTCACGAGGTGGCGATGTCAATTGGCCGCCAAGATCATTTGATTTGACACCGTTGAACTTCTTTCTTTGAGGTTATTTGAAAGAAAATTTGTACGTCGATAAGCCAGCAACAATTCAAGAGCTAAAGGATGAGATAATTCGGCACATTAACGGCATAGAACCTCACTTATGCCTCGGCGTCATCGCAAAGTTGGACCATCGGATGGAGGTGTGCCGGCGATGTCACGGCGGCCATTTGGCCATTTGTTCCATATACATATAATTGAACCATACCAATATTATCATAATAAAAAGAAATTACAATAATTTCCTAAATAATTTGTATTTTATTCAAAATCAACATAGGCCCTTAAAATTTAACCACCATTTACATGCATATATACTATACTGAATTATGATTTTCTATAGCAAACCATGTAAAGATCGAAGATAGGTTCCAGGGTTTCGAAAATACAACTTTTTAAAAGGAAAATTGAACAAAATAAACATTTAAAAACAAATGTATAAAATTTTATTATATGGGCAAATCCTGCGTGTCGGACGTCACATTCGGACGCATGTTTTTCCAATTAAAAGGCTGAAAATGTTTTGTTTTGGAAAAAGTAACTGGTGCAACATTAAGTATTAAGGGGCTGCTATTTATAAATATCAGAAAAAACTACAATATAAGTGTTAGTACATGAACAGTGGTTTTGATATTCAGCGTTCGGACGTTATTAAAATAGAAGTAGTTTTGATATTAATTGCAAAATCTGCTATTTGCAGCGAACTGATTCGAGCTACGAGAAAATATGATATGAATGAAACGTTAAGGATTAACTGAAATTTACAAAAAAGTCAGCATAGTCATTAATTTTTATTATTGTTTTTATTTTTGTAATATTTATTATTGTTCGGACGTCATTTGTCGGACGTCATTAATTTTTCCCATCATTACCGTATTTTGCTTATAGATTTTTTTTTAATTATTTTTAATATTAACATCTACTCTACGTTCAAAAAATAGGCTGTTTTTGCAATATAAATGGAGGTTTCATTTTTGCAATTTTTTATTTTTTTTTTTTTTTTTTTATTGTGGAGCGATGTTACGTAGTTTTCAATTTTTTGGCGTTTATGTACATTGCTTTCATTTTAGAAATAAATACCTTGTCTTTTCTTCACAAAAAAATGGCGATAAAAACCCATGTGTATCTTCAATTTTCGTTTCCTTTTGTCACCACCAATTCGCCGCAAATTGTCAACAACCTGTCCAAATTGCTTTTAAGTTATGACAAATTTAAAAGGTGTCAGCGTGAATTAAATTTTAAAGATGCTTAAAAGAAACAAATTCCTGAAACCTCAGTTAAAGACATCTACAGAAGGAGTTCGAGAATTCATAACTTCGATAAAGAGCTTTATGTTTTGTATGATCAAATTGAAGAAAGTTTTTCTATTTAAAATTTTTGGATAGGGGTTAATGGTATGGTATGATTATTATAATATGATGGTATGGCATGATGGCTATAGTATGATTAGTTAATAGTACGGTATTATGGTATGGTACGATGAAATGATGTATAGATATATGGAATGTTGGTAGGTATAGTTTGGTGGTAAAATATGATGGTATGGTATGATAGTATTGTCTGATGGTATAGTATGGTGGTAAGGTGAGCATGGAATGAAAGCATGGTATAGTTATATAATACATTATGACGGTATAGGATGATAATATGGTATGATAGTGATATGGTATCATACACTGAACCAAATATTGTTCTTAAAATCAAAGAATCTCGTTCATAAAGCGAAATTCATTGATTTTTAATAACTATTCATTGCCCCAAAGAACGAATTCTTTGGTTCAATGAATCGTTGTTCTTAATTTTAAGGAACAGTTCATTGTTCGTGTTCATTAAAACTTTGTTCCAGTTCTTGTGTTGTAATATCTAAAAAACCATTAGAGAATTTTATCTCAATAAGAAAATGGTTTTTTAAAATATATCTTGATATTGTTTTAAAATTTCTAAGGACAGACTAACTTATTGTAACAGTTGTATGTGTCATTAATTAATCATTTTTCTTCATAACATATCAAAGAAATAACGTAAGAACAAAGATTCATTGAATCAAGGAACTCGTACTTTGGACCAATTTTAATGTATAATGTAAATCTTTATTATTAAGTACGTTTTTGGTTCTGTGTAACATTCATCTTTTCGAAATTGTTTTAAAACAGATTCTATCCAATCTTGCAATTATATGAAATGGGACTTTTTTAATAAGACTATATTCAAGAGTAAATCAATTAACCACTTAAAAATCTCTATTTTTGTGGGTTCAAGTTTCACTTCTACCATGCGTGGCTGCCCCACACACATTTTTTTTAGCTAACTGGTCGCCGTTTTTATTTGTTCCCTTAACTTTTTGCGATAAATATGCTTTTTTCAGCTTCTTTTCTACGAAATTAATCATCAAGTTTTTTTTTAATTATTTCGCAAATTTTTGGATCTTTCTGCACTTTTTTTTAATATTTGGCTTACCATCTACAAAAGTAATATACAAAAGTTATTTCTACGTCAATTCTATTTGAAAATGTCGCCTACCGTTCGGACGTCACTAAGTTTGCCCAGTTGATATGAGCTGAAAATTATTTATATTTTAAATCAGCAGTTATATTCTGGAAAATATGCAAAAACTTGCTTTGTAACAGGTTTCAATTTTTGTTTTTAATTTGATTTAACAATTTTATCTAAATAAACCCCTTTTTATGTGTCGGACGTCAGAACAGAGTTAATCATTTTTATTTTGCAAAATACACCGTTATGCACAAATTTTGTCAAACCTATTATGGCACCAACTTGCGAAGAAAGAAGTGCAAAGGGAAATAGAAAAACTTTTATACGTAAAGCTTTTATATCAATAGCTTTCTTAGAACAGTAAACAACCTGAAAAAAACTCAACTCGAATATTGACTGTGAATCACTTATTTTTTTATTACATTAAACCTCAAGAAAAAAAAATTGATTGGGAACTTAAATGTAGATATATTAAGCTTTTAATAAACAATAATGCTCTTGGAAAAGGAGCATCTTTAGTTTCTCACACTTGGTGGACTATTTTCGGGATTTGTATATATACAAAAAAAAAAAAAAAACAAATTCAATTAACCCTAGTCCTGCGATGAGAAAAAAATTCAGAATTCTACGTTGAGGTGTAGATTTCTACATCCATAGACTTTGTGTGGATTTTATTAAGAACATATACTTTTAAATGAAAAAAAGAAACAATATTTTATTAAATGTTTAAGTACATATATGAAATATATTTTTTTATTTAAAATACAATCCCTGCACACCGAAATGTGTTTCGGTTGCTTTACAAATAGTTTTTTTGGTGTATTTCATGATTGTATGTTGCGTTCTGGTTTTTCTTCAACGCAATAGAAGCATCTGTCTCTCTTCTTTACTTGGTCTGGAAGGCTTCTATAACGCCATTTTTGAGATGTTCCAGATTCAGCATTATGTGAAGAGTTATTGTTCTCAGAAACAAACAATATAATAGAAACAAAATATACGAGTATCTTGCTTCAACGGGCATGGTGCAGAAATCTACACCTCAACATGAGAAATTGAAGTTTTTAAATACATAGAAAACAATTATAATTGAGATTCTCAAAGTACAGTACGTGGATCCTTAAACTAAATGGTTTTGGAAATATTTAAATATTAAAAAAAAAAATGTAGTTTTCTACACCAACATAGGACTACGGTTAAAACAAAATAAAATATTCAATTAATTTATAAAAAACAAAATAAAAATTAATCACTGTCTGATGAGTCAGTCCATAGTGTCTGTTGTCGTAAGTCGGCTTTCTTTCACAAAAAATTGGTCCAATGTTTGCTGAACAGCTTTTTTTTCAACGTAAAATAAATTTCCTTGTAACAATTTATATTCGTACCTACCGCCTGGGACACTTTAAAACTCCTTCCGCTATCAGGATCGTTTTTTAAACAAATAGCTTCCATAGCTTCGTCAATCAATCACATCGCTTTGGAAATTTGTTTGGAAGTTAGATTTTGTTCTTCGGAGATGTCTATTGAACGGTCACTGTCGTCTTCTTCATTAGCAAATTGCAATTCCA
Source organism: Pherbina coryleti (assembly GCA_943735915.1). NCBI lineage: Eukaryota > Metazoa > Arthropoda > Insecta > Diptera > Sciomyzidae > Pherbina > Pherbina coryleti. The sequence continues at coordinate 94,898,415 of OX030949.1, read as the reverse complement.
GTTGCAATAGTTCTTCATTAGACAATTCTTGATTGTGCGAGGTTAGCAATTAATTTATGTCAGTCTGCTCCATACTTTCAAAATTAGACTCTCTAGCTAAATTAGAAATTTCATTACGAACAGCTGGTGTACCATCAAGTTCGGCAGCGCATATTCTATGAACACATTCAGGCCATATTTTGCGCCAAACACCATTCATGCAAGATGGTTTAATCTCCTCCCACGAATCGGAAATAATTTCTATCTTTCGTAATGTTGAACTTTTTTCAAAACTCTAGCATGGTAGGCTTATCTTGTCCATCAGTCTCACTTAAAAGAAGTTTAAATGTTCGTCGAAGGTAATAACTTTTAAAATTCGATATTACTCCCTGATCCATCGGCTGAATAACTGATGTCGTATTAACCGGCAAAAATATAAATTTCACGTTTTCTGACAACTCATCAACATAAACTGGGTGACCAGGAGCATTGCCTACTAGAACCAAAGCCTTGAAGTTTAAGTTTTCCATGTTGCAATAAGCTTTAATTTCTGGAATAGCACAAGTTGAAACCCAGTTTTGAAATAATGATGCTGTCATCCATGCTTTTTTGTTTGCTCGCCAGTGGACAGGAAGCAGATTCTTTGAACAACCTTTCATAGCTCTTGGATTTTCTGATTGATAAATGAGAAATGGTTTAAATTTTAAATCACAATTTGTATTACCACTAAGAAGAAGAGTCAGTCTATCCTTGCTAGCTTTAAATTCTGGCGCAGATTTTTCTGTTTTAGATATGAAAGTTCTGTTAGGTAGACGTTTCCAACATAACCCAGTCTCGTCAACATTAAAAACTTGTTTCGGATCATAGCCACCTTCATGAATTAACGCTTTAAGCTCTGTCGGGTAGCGTTCTGCAGCAGTTATATCAGCGCTAGCTGCTTCGCCTTTAAGAGCAATGCTGTACAGATTTGCTCGAACCTTGAATCTCTCAAACCAGCCCTGACTAGCTTTAAATGTTTCATTCTTGTCTGTATTACTACCACTAGCATTATCGTTGGATAGTGCTTTACTTTTTACATATGTCATCAAATAAGATTTTTGCTTTCGTCTGAATTACCATTTTACTTAATGGTATTCTCTGCGCAACTTGATTTTCAATCCAAATAGAAAGCAAGGACTCCATTTTGATCATCAAAGCACTCCTTGTACGGGTCATCGTTTTAGTAGGTAATGATGTTGCAGATTTTGCAGCCTCTCTTATTTTATCCCCACCTCGATATTAGTTCTGACAGTTATTGCAGCTAGACCAACAACCTTTGCTATCTCCACAGCCTTCTCTTCTTTATCAAATCGTCGCAGAATATCTAATTTTGTCTCCAAGCTGATAGTGTTTTTTTTTATTTTTGGTAATTCTACCAGCAGCGCCCTTTCCACTCATTTGTCTAAAAAAAATTACAAGTGTATGTAAAAAAAAATAATATAACTCTGCCAATAAATAAATTGCAAAAAAATTTATCTTTTTTGTAACCAGAAACAACCCGTAAAAATTTATAAAAATTTATTATTCTCTTTAAGAAAAACGCACAACACACTAATTGAAACTGAACTCTGAAATTAGAAAAACAAAGTGAAAATAAAACTGTATTAAAATTGCGTTGATTTTCAGTTAGAAAGGGAATCCCCGAGTTTTGATGGCATGGCGTAATTAGAAACAAAAGTTGTGCGAAAACAACGCAACTTCGAAAATCAGACGACGCACAGTTAAAATTAGTAGGGGAGGATGCCCACCAACTGAACACGTTTTTTTTGGAGGCCATAACTTTGGTTTAAAACATAATTTTTCAGAGTTCATCATTTCTATTGAAGCTGAGTTCAATAGCCAACAAAAATTTTAAACGGAAAAATTTTAAAATTTACGAAAAATACAATTTTGGCAGCCGATCTAGCAAAACTCTCGAAAATCGACCCACGAAAAAAATCCAAACGCCATTTGCAATCATATAAATGACAATTTTATGCTTGCACGATGTCTAAAAATCTGTTCAGTAGCTGGGCCGAAGTTTTGTTCAGTAGGTGGGCAGTGACATCGCCATCATGACATCATGCAAAATATTTTTATCCCATTTCACAATATTGTTCTAGTGCTCGTCGAATTGTAAAAAATAAATATTTACTATGAATTCACTCACAATCACTTTTTTTTATCGATAAAAAACACTTGAAAATTCACTAAATAGAGATGAACTATTTTTGTTCGTGGGCCGTCGGGCTAAAGCAGCACGCGCATTCCACTCAATGATTTATCAAAAGTGAACATTCAATAAGATGTTACTGCGACACTTTACATATTGGTTCTGTCACCTATACAGTCGTCAGAACTGACAGTGTTCAGTAGGTGGGCCTGTTCAGCAGGTGGGCATTCTCCCCTACTAATTCAGCAGCGACGCAACTTCGAAAAAACGCAAAACGAAACGACGCAAAGCGAGGTATTGGTGTATTTGCCTTTGCATATACCTAAAAGTTTGTATTAATTACACGGTGTTACAAAATGAAAACAAATCAAAAAACTTGCCTCGAGACATAGAAGAGGTAGTAGGCCTGGTTGAACATAAGATAACTGCATACTTAGTTTTTTGAATATACCCTCAAAATCGGGATTTGTGGTCAAAAAACCGATTTTAGGTAGGTGCATGTATAGTTTGTTATGTAACTCCGTTATATCTAGCTCAATTTTAAAAATTTAAACATTGATAAAAATAAGAAAAATATACCCTTAATATAATATATAGACCGTTTTTTTAAAAAAAGAATTGACAAAGTTACAGGTAAAATTATTTGAAAATTTCTCATTTTTTTTTAATTTTTTCACCTTCAACAACGTTTTGTTAACAAATTTTGTTTTGTGGCACTATTAGTTTTAGCAGGATTCTGAAAGCCTATTAAATTTTGCGTTCAACAAGCTATCATTTACTTCAATTGGCTAAAATACAAAAGCACTATCGAATTTTTAGTATTCGTAATAAAATACAAAAAAAAATTTTTTTTTCTAAAAATGTTTTTTTGACCTTTTTCGTTTATATATATTATCATAAAGCTGGTGTATTGCCCGGATGTGACGGAACTGTTTGCAGTTTTCAATCACAAACACTTTCCGAATGAATGGCGTTTGTTTATTGAGGGATCTTGCAAGAGTATGATTTATTTAAAAACTTTTTGTGTGATTCTTGATATGTTAAATTCTGATATATGTATGTCGCCGACTTAAAGGCTCTAACAATACTGTTTGGAATGCAAGGTGGATACACCAAGTATCCTTGCATTATTTGCGAATGAGATAGTCGTGTGACTAATAAATATAAGCAAAAGGAGTAGCCACTGCGTGCTTCATTTCAAGTTGGCAAAAAATATGTTTTGAATACTCCACTGGTGCGACCTGAAAATGTAATCCTACCGCGGCCTCGGTAGTCGAGTTGGTAGCGTGCTCGACTGCCACCCCAGAGGTCCCGGGTTCGATTCCTGGCCAGGCCATGGTCCTTCGCTTTTAACCATTCTTAATTTTCTATCCTCATTTCTAATTAACTGAAATTAAAAATTCATCAATATTTACGACATGAAGTTGTAGTTGATGGTAGAGAAGTTTGTGGATGAGATTGACTTATAACTTGAATTGACTCAGGTAAAGGCATAACACTTGCGTCTGATTCAAATTCATATGTTTCATTGGCTTTCCACCACGCTTAGAACATCCTACACGTGTTTCACCTGATTGCCCTTTCCTTCCCACTAATCTATCATCCCATTATCGAAACAAGGCAGACTTGACTGAATAGGTATTCCACCTCGAACCAAGGCAGACTTGGCTGAATAGGTATTCCACCTGAAATCCTTGGTTCAAAGCTAAAAAAAAAAAAAAAATCTGATTGCAGCGTTTCCTAGGTTAAGTGAGGCCAAAATCAAAGAAAGTATCCTGCACGTTCAAATCTTTTATAAAAGTTATTTATTCATTTCGGTTATTCTAAGGTTTGTTTGTGGGCCCACAAATTCGGAAAATTTTCTTGGACACTGATTTCGTTTCTAAATTAAATCCAGTTGAAAAAAGAGCTTGGAATAGTTTTATTTCGTTATGCATTTATTTCCTCGGCAACAAGAAGAGTCGAAATTACTTAGATGTTGTAAATGAATTTTTAAGTGCCTACGAAGGAATGGGCTGCAATATGTCAATTAAAATATATTTTTTGCACTCCCATATAAACTTTTTCCCGAATAGCCTTGGGCAGTTTAGTGATGAACAAGGAGAAAGGTTCCACCAGGAGATGGAAGCTATAGAAACCGGCTTTCAGGGAAAAAATTCCATAAACATGCTGGCAGACTTCTGCTGGTCCCTAAAACGTGAAATCGATTATAATATATATAAACGAAAAAGGTCAAATAAACATTTTTAGAAAAAAAAAAAAAATTAAAATTTTTTGTATTTTATTACAAATACTAAAAATTCGATAATGCATTTGTATTTCAGCCAATTGAAGTAAATGATAGCTTGTTGAACGCAAAATTTAACAGGCTTTCAGAATCCTGCTAAAACTAATAGTGCCAAAAAACAAAATTTGTTAACAAAACGTTGTTAAAGTTGAAAAACTTAAAAAGAAATGAGAAATTTTCAAATGATTTTACCTGTAACTTTGTCAATTCTTTCTGTAATAAAACGGTCTGTATATTTTATTAAAGATATATTTTTCTTCTTTTTATCAATGTTTAAATTTTTAAAATTGAGCTAGACACAACGGAGTTACATAACAAACTATACATGCACCTACCTAAAATCGGTTTTTTGACCACAAATCCCGATTTTGAGGGTATATTCAAAAAACTAAGTATGCAGCTATCTTATGTTCAACTAGGCCTACAACCTCTACTATGTCTCGAGCCGAGTTTATTTTCACTGTTACACCGTGTTATTACTATAAATATTGTTTTTTGCCAATTCGTTTGTAAAAAAGTGTAATTTTTTCTTTTTGAGTTCAAATTTTAATTTGTTTTCGTTAGAAATAGGTATTTAAAAACCGAAAATATTTTGATGGGTTGATTTGAGTTGACTACAAAGGGCTGGACATTCCGCTGCTCAAATTAAAAGAGTTAGCAGCTGTATCGCCACAACTTAGGTTTCTTTTTTTGAAAAAAAATTTCCGGCATACATTTTAACATCAATGTCAATATGTAAATTCATACAATGTAATAAGTACTCTCAGTTTTTTAAAAAAAATTATTGAAAAAACTTTTGTCTGGAGTGTTTTCCCCTCTTAAAACTTATGAATTTATTATTCCTTCAGTATTACTTTGAGTAAACTATTTTTTCAGAAATTTTAAACTTTTGAAAATGCTATAACAATCAAAAACCCTCGGCCATTGGTCATTCATTTCTTGACAGGGCTTAGATAGAACAACTGATATCATATAATTTTTTTTTATTTCACCCAAAAATAAAACTGTTTTATTTACAGTTGACTTCGTCTATTAGTCGGTGTTAGAAGTGTTTTGTGAAGTGTAACGATTGCGTTTGTTTTTGTTTGTAAATAAAAAAAAATAAATATTCAGTGTTATATTTAATCTAATTTCAGTAATTTGTGAGTGTTTTTATAAACTAAAATTTAAAACATTGTAATTGTGGTAAATTTGAAGTTCCTTTTATATATTTAATTAATATTATAATTGAAATTTGGTTTGTGCTAGTTATATCTTGTTTTGTTTGTTTCGTCTGCATGCTTGCTTGCTAGCTTGCTTGCTTACTGTGTTTTTTTTTTATTATAATTTTATTCTTCTTTGTGCTGTGTTTTGCTATTATCAAGCGTATTGAGTGTTGATTTGTTTTTTAACTGTGCACTTTATATATACATAGCTACAGAATTTTAACCCATTAGGAACGTTCTGCTCAATTTACAACATGGATTATTTTTCTATTGAAAATATTGCTGCTTGTTCCCTAAACGAGCTATGCAAAAGCCAGAATATTTTGAACCCAATGTTCAGTTGTTCTGGCCCATGTGAGCGAATGTTTCATTCGAGATGTGCGGGTATATCCAAATCGTGTTTAGACGATTTAATGTCTGTCCGGTCTGGTCTTCGCTGGTACTGTGCTTCGTGCAGGGCCCTTTCGCCAGATGAGCTTTATTCTAAAATTAAGCTTTTTGGTGAAAGTCTCAACTTGCTTAATAACAATTTTAGGGAAATTGTTACATTTTTTAGTGAAGTTAGTGCCGCACCCAGTATCAGCGTATACGATGAATGTTCTTCACCGGAAAAAACTTCGCCTTCTTTGTCTCAGACAATCTCTTCCGAGACGCAAACAAACATTCAGTCTGAAGAAGTCCAGAATATTTCTAAAAAGAAGAGGAAGAATAAAAATAAAAATAAAAATAAGCGTCGTATGACGTCTTCAAACCCTCCTCAGGCTAGGCAGCCCTCAGCTATGCCTTCAATAAGCAATAATACAATTATTTCTTCACCTCCTTCTTATACTCCTCCATTGGCTAATAGTCCTAATGTGATTTCAACCGAGCCCAATAACCCAATAATTAATTTAAGGGCAGTGTCAAGGCGAAAACTCTTATTCATTTCACGTCTTCAGCCCGACACAACAACTGAAAATGTATTGACGTTTGTCAAACGAAATATATTATTTAGGCAAAATGCTTTCTGCTCATGCAAAAAAATTGGTAAAAAGCCTTCCCACGCCTCCTTTATTCTAACGGTTGCAGCTGAAGAGTTTGCATCTGTTCTTAACTCTAAAATGTGGGCCGATAATATTCTCGTTTCTGAGTTTATGCCTAAAAATAAGTCTAGAAGGACGAATAAAATCGCCCATCAGACCCAAAAAAACTAAGTAGATTATCCCTTTACTATCAAAATGTAAGGGGATTACGTTCTAAAACACGTGACATATTTTTGGCGTCCCAGAATTTCTCTGAGGATATTATCGCGTTAACAGAAACATGGCTGAACGGAAGTATTATTGACTTGGAATTGTTTGACAATAGTTTTCAAGTTTTTAGAAAGGACAGACACACTGACAATATTTCTGCTGTTGGTGGTGGTGTCCTTTTAGCTGTAAGGAATTCCTTTGTCAGTTCCTTAATTGATATTCCCTGCTCTTCTAATATCGAACTTATATGCGTTAAGGTGTTACATTGTAATTCCAATGTATATGTTATTAATGCATATGTTCCCCCAAAGAGCAGTGCAGAAGTCTATGCAAGCCTTGCGGATTGCATAGAATATATAATAAATCTACTTGACGTTAATGACGACATTTTACTGTTGGGCGATTTCAATCTGCCTGACTTAAAATGGCATTCTTCCGACGATGATACATATTTTTGTGCATCAAATTCGAAGACTCGCCAAGAGCATATATTTGTTGACAATATATGTTCTGACTTACAACAAGTTAGTTGTATTTATAATAGTCTTGAAAGACTTCTTGACCTGGTCTTAACTACAGACAGTAACAATGTGATTGTTAAGAGGGCCTTCCATGCTCTGACTATTGTAGATGAATACCATCCACCATTGAGCATTTGGTATAAATCGGACAGGGAGAGCATAGTAAATTCGAGTTCAATCGATAAGGTTTATGAATTCAATTTTAAAAAAGCTGACTTTTTGAAGTTGAATCATTTACTTCATAACAAACTAAATGTTATTTTAGAGTACTTCAATGGAAATAACCTTGATGATTCCATAAATTTTTTTTATATGGAGCTCTTTACTGTGTTTTCTCAGTCCGTACCATATAGCCTCAAATTTGCGAAAAACTGTGCGTACCCTTGGTACACAAAGGATTTAAAAACTCTTCGCAACAACAGGAATAGGGCATGGAAGAAATATGTCTGTAGTTTAGACTCAAATGACCTGGAAACCTACAAACGTTTGTTTCTGGAATTTGAAAATAGCTCAGCTGCATTATATAATGAATATTTAGACGATATAAAGCTGAGAATACTGTCTGATCCAAAGAAGTTTTGGGGATTCATAAATACAAAGAAAAAATCCGATGGATTCCCTTCATCATTCAAAACTGTTGATGGAATTACTGACGATCCCGTCATTATTTGTGGTTTATTTGCAAATATTTTTAAAGAATCATTTTGTTCGGATTCTTTTGATCCTGATGAGGGGTATTTTGAATATATGAATTCTACACCCAGAGTTTCTTTCTTATTTATCCTTTACCTCAGAGGATATTTTGAAATATATTAGTTCGATCGATGAAGATTTTAGCGCTGGACCTGACGGAATTCCTGCCGCAGTGTTAACTCAATGCGGTACAATTTTGTGTCAACCACTTTCTTTGTTATTTAATAAATCTATAAACGAAAGTTATTTTCCACTGTTTTGGAAAAAATCATTTATTAGTCCAATCTATAAAAAAGGTTGCAGGAATGATGTTATTAACTACAGGCCCATTGCTAAACTGTCATCGATTCCAAAACTTTTTGAGCGGATCGTGTATGATCGGGTAAAAATTCGCTGTCGTGAAGTCATAACAACTCGTCAGCATGGTTTTGTTAATGGCAGATCTACGGTATCTAATCTACTCGATTTTACAACGTTTTGCTTAAACACCATTGAATCTGGTTGCCAGGTCGACTGTATCTACACTGATTTTAGCAAGGCATTTGATAAGTTACCACACAATTTAATTCTATTTAAACTTAAGTCCATTGGATTTCCACAATATTTTGTAAACTGGATTAAATCGTATTTGACAGACCGATCTTATCAAATACGATTCCGAGGGGTTTTGTCTGCTGAGTTTATTGCGTTATCTGGTGTTCCTCAAGGAAGTCACCTAGGTCGACTTCTGTTTATTTTAGCCATTAATGATGTGACCCATATCATTAAAAACTCTCATCTGCTTATTTATGCGGATGATATGAAAATATACAGAAAAATAAATTCTCAAGACAATTCAGCCCTACTCCAGTCCGATCTGAAATCTTTTGAAGTTTGGTGTTCTAAAAATAATATGTTTCTTAATCCAGATAAATGCCAAACTATGACCTTTTCGCGAAAAAGGAATAATTTAGTTTTTGATTATAAAATAAAAGATACTGCTTTATGTCGTGTGGATGTCGTTAAAGATCTGGGAATATGTATGGATTCTAAGCTTTCCTTTAGCATTCATATTGATAACATTTGTAAAAAAGCATCTTCTATGCTTGGATTTATTAAACGCTGGGCCAAAGAATTCAATAGCATGATTACGACTACAACGTTGTATTATGCAATAGTGCGTCCTCACTTGGAGTACGCAAGTCAAGTTTGGTCTCCAAGTTACAATGTGCATGTTGATCGAATAGAGAGAATCCAAAAATGCTTTGTTCGGTTTGCCCTAAGGGGCTTAAGTGGATTTGACATTTTAAACCTTCCTCCTTATGAGGATCGCTTGAAACTTTTAAAAATGCAATCATTGAGTGAGCGAAGGAAGTCTGCAGATATCGTCTATTTGCACCAACTCATCACCGGTGTATTCGATTCTCCAGAACTTCTTTCTCTTATAAATTTTAACTCTAATCGTAGAAGCAGTAGAAATGCTAATAATTTCATTTACTTACCATATAGTAGAACAAATTATATGTTAACTGCTCCTTTAAACCGTATGAGTAAATTAGTTAACAATTGTAGCTTTTTTGATGTTAACTTGTCTAAAGGTCAACTCAAGAGTAGATTAAAAACTATTGTGTAATTGCATGGTTATGTTTTTGCATGGTTAGTCGTGATGTCTTGTGTTGTCCTTGAGCCCAACCATTTTTTGGTGGGTAAATTTGTTCTCACATAAGCTTATTTTGAGCCACTTGTATTGATATCGTTGATAATTTCAAAGATATTGGGATTGTGACTTTAAATGTGTTGATGATGAGAATGTGCGAAAAAGCTGTAGTAGCTAAACTCGATTGTTATTGCATGTAAAAAAAAAAAAAAAAAAAAAAAAAAGATTTTTGCTATGTTTTTACTTTTATTAGATATTTATTTAATTTTTATTAAATCTTTGTTCCTAAAAAACATATCTGCAGAAAAAATATGATTGAGTTGTTTTTATTAAGTTTCGTTTTCTCTGGCTGCTATTGTTTAACCCTTGTGTCTACACTTGGATACATTTGTACCTTCTTGATATTTTTAACTTAAATTTTGTGTAGTAAATGATTTTTTAAAATTTTAAAACTGATAGTACTGCTCAAATGACTTATACTAAACTATAGGCGAAAATTTAACATGGGTATCCATGCCCACCTTTTTTTTTGGAGTAGTTTTTGCATTTTTACCCCTCTAACATACACTTGGATACGTTTGTACCCTATTGAAAATTGTATGCTATGTTAAGGTTTTTTATTGATTGATTGATGCCTGCTCAAAAAATTTGAAATTATTTCAACCTCCAGCCAGCAGAAAATGTGCATTTATGATGATTGTGTATGCATGACACACAAACGACCGATCGGCTGCTTACTTTGGCACGCTAAAAGCGTGATTCCCCAAAAATTCAAAAAGTACGTTTCGCAAAATTTAAAATATGAGATTCCCCGAATTATAATGAAAAACAAAATAAAAAACAATGCAATTAGAAAAAACAACGAATGACATCGAATATTAGTCTTAATTCCGTTCAAAACGCAAAGTGCAACGACACAGAGGTCTTGATGTTCATGATACAATTACCAGGTAGTATTATTCGCTGAAAATCAGCTGTGGAAAAACTGTCAATATGGGCATATAGTGTCAAAATATAGCGAGTAGGTGCAAACAATGTTGCTTATTGTATTATTGCAAATGAAAATAGCGCAATTTTTGTAACAATTTTTCATATATTTGAGATGAAAACTTTTTTTAGCGGGTTGATCACTTTTTGGTAAAGCGTAAAACAATAGAATCGCGATATCATGTTGCTTACATCAAGAACGAATTTGTTTCTATATGTTTCAAGCGTGATACATACATACAAACATACATATAAAAACTTTTGCGCTATGGCAGACACTGCCAACACAGTTGTACATACTTTTATATTATAAAGGGTGATTTTTTAAGTGCCTGATAACTTTTTTTTTTAAAAAAACGCATAAAATTTGCAAATTCTCATCGGTTCTTTATTTGAAACGTTAGATTGGTCCATGACATTTACTTTTTGAAGATAATTTCATTTAAATGTTGACCGCGGCTGCGTCTTAGGTGGTCCATTCGGAAAGTCCAATTTTGGGCAACTTTTATCGACAAATTTTGTTCAGCGATGAGGCTCATTTCTGGTTGAATGGCTACGTAAATAAGCAAAATTGCCGCATTTGGAGTGAAGAGCAACCAGAAGCCGTTCAAGAACTGGCCATGCATCCCGAAAAATGCACTGTTTGGTGTGGTTTGTACGCTGGTGGAATCATTGGACCGTATTTTTTCAAAGATGCTGTTGGACGCAACGTTACGGTGAATGGTGATCGCTATCGTTCGATGCTAACAAACTTTTTGTTGCCAAAAATGGAAGAACTGAACTTGGTTGACATGTGGTTTCAACAAGATGGCGCTACATGCCACACATCTCGCGATTCTATGGCCATTTTGAGGGAAAACTTCGGAGAACAATTAATCTCAAGAAACGGACCGGTAAGTTGGCCACCAAGATCATGCGATTTGACGCCTTTAGACTATTTTTTGTGGGGCTACGTCAAGTCTAAAGTCTACAGAAATAAGGCAGCAACTATTCCAGCTTTGGAAGACAACATTTCCGAAGAAATTCGGGCTATTCCGGCCGAAATGCTCGAAAAAGTTGCCCAAAATTGGACTTTCCGAATGGACCACCTAAGACGCAGCCGCGGTCAACATTTAAATGAAATTATCTTCAAAAAGTAAATGTCATGGACCAATCTAACGTTTCAAATAAAGAACCGATGAGATTTTGCAAATTTTATGCGTTTTTTTTAAAAAAAAAGTTATCAGGCACTTAAAAAATCACTCTTTACAACTGTGTACAACTATATACTAACTTTTCTAACAATTTATTGGTGTTGTTGGGTTTTGTTGTTATTGTTGATGCAGTCTTCAAATAATTTTTAAGGTTTACATGAGGGAGTCTTAATAAAATAAAGATGAATAGTTCAATTTAATCATTTCATTATATTTGTATTAAATATAAGAAAAAGCAAAACCTAAACAGAGCTTTAATTTCGTCATTAATCATTTCCTTCTAAATATTTTAAAAACAACAATATCCCCTTTTACTTCTTGCTGTGATTGCAATACTGCTATTTGACACTATATGCCCAAAGCAACGAGTAAAAGTAGCGATTAATACTACCTGGTAATTGTATCATGTTGATGTTTAGTTTTATGCATTATTTTGTCAAGTGAAGTCGATCAGTTAGTAATAAAGGTTCGCTTTTTCTGATTAAATGGATGACGAGAGAGACGTAATAGATGTATTTACTTCAACAGGATTTAATAGCTTGCCTCAAGGGGAACAAAATAGAATACGGTCTTTGGTGGCTGAATACTTGGCGGAGGACGATGATGTTGAATATCCTGATAATGATAGTCTTGGCAATAGATGATGGCATTGATTCAAGAATACTTTCAAACGAAGACTTTGCGAAGCTTCAGATATTGCATTAGAATTTGTTCTGGAGCAAAACGAAGATATGTATGAAGGTTTTGAAGAAGAGGATGAATTTATTAGAGGAATCCAATAACAATTTGTATGTTGCTCGTGATGGAACAAAGTGGAATAAAATTCCACTTGTTGGAATTTCAAAAATAAGTTGTGAAACACATTGGTGGACCTGTAAATTCTCGATTGACAAATTACCCAAGTCAAATTTTTAAAGCTTTTTTCAATGAAGGGATGGCAGCAATAATAACTGTGGAGACAAATCATAGAGCAGCCGAAGTTATAAATAAGCTTAATACCCAGAAGTCGCTTGCTCAGAATCAGGTTTGGAAAAAACTAACAAACCAACAACTTTACTCATATCTTGGTTTGCTTATTATAGTTGGTGATACACGTTCTAATTCTCAACATACTAAAGAGTTGTGGCAAGCAGACGCATTACCAATTTTTCGAGCAACTATGTCTCTAGGACGTCGTGGCGTCCGTGGCGTAGTTGGTTAAAGTGTGTAGCCGCTATGTCAACGAACCTGGAGACCCAGGTTCGAACCCCAGCAGCGACAGAAAATTATTTGAATTAAAATTAATACGGACGCCACCTCTCTGCAGACAATGGCAAACCTCAGATAGTAATCAAAATGCCATGTAAAGCTTCTTGAGAATAAGAACATTGCGTTCATCGCCGTTCGGAGTCGACGTTAAGCCTGTAGGTCCATTTCTCGGTCAATTGTGTACAAACTTAATAACACGCACAACAGAATTGATCCTAAGAAGCTAGGTCAAAGTCCTTTCAAGGGCTGAAATGGCCAGTTATTTATTTTTTTATTTTTTATGCCTCTAAGACGATTTTGGAGTATATATCGTTTTATTCGTTTCGACAACAGTGCCACATGTATTACTCGTAAGGAAAAAGACAAAGCGACAGAAATCCGAGTTATTTGGATGATGCTCAAGGAAAATCTTGGAAAGGTCTACCGTCCACATAACACCGTCCACATAACACCGTCCACATAACACCGTCCACATAACACTGTGGATGAGCAGCTTTTTCCTTTCCGTGTGCGAACAAAATTCACCAAATACATCCTAAACCGGCGAAATATGGAATTAAATTTTTTTTGAGATGTGACTCAAAAACCAAATTTCCATTAAAAGGGATTCTATACACCGGTAAGAACCTGGTGGACAACGTGATATTAATCAAGAGGAAAGGATTTTAATTGAGCTTTCAAAAAAGTATATTATGACCGGAAGAACAATTGTAGCTGACAATTTTTTTACGTCCATAGCTGCTTGAACATGCTTATTTCACCTGGATTAGCGTATGTTGGCATAGTTCGAAAAAACAAGTCGTACATCTCATCCAATTCCACAGACGCCAGGCGTAAGTTTTCACATGCACTGTCCAAAGAACTTGCCACACCTCAAGCTGAAGAAAGAGCTAATAATTCCCACGTTACACGCCAATTCAGCACCCGATCGGCCTTAGAGTCATTTTTTTGGATTTCCACTTAAGCGAAAAAATTTTTTCAATCCTGACACATTTATAATATCCTTTTCTTTATTTTAGTCCACTAGTACAGTGCCAACCACCACAGCGATTCGTGGACCACAAGCTGTTAAGGGAACATGCAAAATGTGCTGGGCCCAACATGCGATCAAACGCAAGATACGACAAACTTGAGCCAATTGCAAGGAAACTGTATGTGCTCAGCATAGTCACCACTATTATGAATGCGTGAATTGTATTGCAGAACAAAACCAGCAGAAGTAGTTATTTGAGTTTTTTTTTAAATATTTACATACTTATTTCTAAACTTAAAGAAATTGCTCAAAAACAATAAATAAAATTAATTTAAATGGAAATAATTCTTTTTAATTCTTAAACATAAATCAGTACTTTTTCTATATAAAATGTATGGGGATACAATCGTATCCAAGTGTTGACAATATATTGTTTGCAGTAAGTGCAGACACTAGGGTTAAAATATAAAACCAAAAAAAAAAAAATTGTTTTTATGGTTTGTTTTACTTTTCATAAAGGTAACAAAATAGAATAACTATTATTATAGAAGTTTATTTAATACCCAATAAATTACATACACAAACTTATCCACTAAGTGCTCTAAGTGCTAATATCTACGGTCTTAATTTTGACTTAATTTGATAATTGACTTACGATATGATATTGAATTTACGGTCTTAATTTTGACTTAATTGACTTTAATTTAGCAATTAAGTAATTGCCGGTCCATTTAGATAAAGCCTTGCTTTCGCGTTCTAATCCTTTGGATTCTCAATCTATGCTACGGTTTATATCTATGCCAGCACGTGCTTTCCTTTAAGAGGTAACTGCTTAAACCTGTTAATATAAACATTAAATCCTTAAGAACCAATTGACAGCAGTCATAATAGTAAAAAAAAAATAAACAATAACAATAACAACACCAAAGTCAAGTGTGCAAATACTTTGTGCTTCCTACTCAATGAGTACTCGAAAAACTGCTACTGGGAAAAGCAATCAAGAAGTGTAATAAAACGCTTCGTATAAAAAGTACTTCAAAAGTGATAATACCAAATAAATCCTACTGTACAAATGTACATATATATACATATAGTATATAAAACCAGCCAAGCTAAGTCAAACCAGACCAAATCCTGAAGAGGTCGCAAGCAAACAATCCACGACAAGTGGATGATGCCTGAATGAATGCTTGAATGGATGGATGGTAATGATAATAAAGAGTGGGTAAGTGCATCGAAATCCCGCTATGAAAGAGCACGCGGAAAGAAACATTCAAGGAATTGGCAAAAATCAATAAATGGCCTCGGATAAAGAGGCAGTGAAAATATCCAAAAGAAAACACACGCACAAAGGCAAAGCGATAGAGGAACCAAATGAAAATGAAGCATGATTAAATTTACAGTTCGAGCGCTGATTGGTTGCTCTAGCTTGATGAGCGGCCATTTTTTTATAATACTCTGACATGATGCGCAACGTTATGGAAGTGGAATACATAACCATGAGCTCATGCGAGGGTGGATTTTTTTGTGTTTTGTTGGGTTACGCTTGATGAAGCAGAGATATGTAAAGGAATTTCAAACAGTCAGTCGAATAAATGAACCGACAAATTGCGGACACGCGCATAGATAACGGTGCTGAGAACAGCTGCTAAAGTGTTTTTTTTTGTGCTGATACGCAGAAGCATTTATTGGTGCGGAAGAAAATGAAGTGAAACGGTTGCGGAAACTCAGGTGCAGCAAATAATAATAAAAAAATGTAAAGTTAAAAAAAAAAAATTGTCTAAAGTGATAAATCCGAAAACTATTGTACTATTTTGTAAATAAATGACAATAAGATGTTGCAACATCAACAACAGCCCCAAACACCGCAAGGATACTACGAATTCAATCATCCCAGTCCAGGCAGCCTGACCAACTCGGATTCACTGAATACAACACCATTTTCGGTCAAGGATATATTAAATTTAGTTAATCAGAACGAGCCCTATGCAGGATATGGACCAATCGAAAGGTGAGAATAGCCTTAGTAGCCGCTTAGTACTGAAAACCTTGAAGAGTGGGGCTAAGTTAGAATTGATTTTATAGTTTTTTTTTTTTTTAACCCAACAGTATTGAAAACAGTTTTTTATTGATCTTCCCATGATGAGCTCGTTAAAAAAACTTTATTTACAGTCTGTTAAGTAAGAGCGTGTACGGCATAATTTATTTAAGAATGTTCATTCATTATACATGTTCTGAAGCACGACGCAATCATATAATTAGATGTAAGAATCACCACCAGCGTTAATAATCGCTACATCTCCGCGGCATACTTTCCACTAAATTTTCGGCATATTCGACAGAAAGAAATCTCCAAAATGCGTCGAATTTCTCGGGAAAACCCCACACGTTTTCGATGGGATTAGCATCAGGCGATTGTGCAGGCCAATCTAATGTGACGATGCCTTTTTCGCGTTTCCAGTCGGTGCAGAGGCGGCTGCGGTGTTTGGGGTCATTGTCCTCCTGCAGAATCCTGTCTTCATTTCTGATTATAAATTGGCATTTGGCAGTCGGTAATAAAGCCTTCTCATAAATTTTGACCATTAGGCATTAAGGTTCTCCGTAAAGAGGTGTAAGGTGCCCAAACCCTTTTTTGAGAAGTATCCCCAAAGATTAATTTTAATGGGATGTTTAACGATGCGCTGGACAAACTTACTTGACGACGAAGACCAACCCCGCGGTATGATCAAATAACCCCAAGCAGAAGATTCGTCGGAGAACGGAGTCGCGGTCAATGTTTTCTGTTGCCCAAGCCATTCTTTTAGTAACGTGTTTTTTGGACAAGAGTGGTTTCTTCATTGTGCTTCGCCATTTCAAATTATTTGCACGCATATGGTTACGAATAGTTACGTGCCATATATTTAGATCTTTTTGCCTCAATTTCCCTTGCTCTTGATGCAAGCTTAAGCCAGGATTCCGGGAAAACAAACTCACTATAATTTTTTCATCCTTCTTGGATGTATTCACGTTCTCTGTTGACGATCGGGAAGAAGGTCGTCGAGGTTTTTAGATTCCTTAAAGCATTGCACCCACTTCTGGACAAAAGCCTTTGACTTTTTTAAATACTTTGCCGCCGCTGCATATCACATTTTTGGTCCTTTTGGATGGTTGCAGAGGAAAACTGCTTTGAAGCGTTCTGCGTATGCAGCACTCATTATGCCAAACACACTTTTCTGACAAAGTTTCGACCACCAATTTAACTTTTTTACTAGTGCGTCAAGGGCAAAGGTTATGTCTACTCGTTGACAAAATTTCAGGGTTGCACTATTTACCGACTGCGAATAATGCTGTACACGCTCTTACTTAATGGACTGTATGTACTTTATTAAAAGAATTTTAGTAAAAAATTCAGTTATTCAGCTCCGCCATTTTTGATTAATTAGAATTCAAGAAATATGTACCCAATGTACCCAGAATTACTTTACTTCCATATTTTGATAAGGAAGTGATTTTTCGATGTGAAGTTAGCTCCGCCATCAATTTTTTTCATTAAATCGGAATTTGTGTTGTAATGTTCTCGAGTTGTGCTGCAATGTAGAGAGATTCGAAATGTCTGCACATTTGGGTAAAAACATTTGTTTCAAAATGCCTGCTCTTGCAGCTCAAAAACTTGAGTTGTCTAGTAACCTACTACGGTTTGCTCAGGTTTAGTCTCCGTGAACAATAATTAGTAGGTATTAAAAGAATTTTATTCAGTATATTTATCCATTAATAATATTGTGGCGAGTACAGGATCGTCGGAAATATCGGCCAACAAGAACCGTTTGACAATAGTAATCGTCGTTTGGTGTTGAATTTTGATGAGCACGGGACAGTGGGAGATATCGTTCACATGCCGTTCATTAACGCCCAACACGTTCCAATGAACTGGTTAAAGCAGTAAAAGAGCATATTACCGAGAACCCACATGTGTCGTATGTCACCGTGCTCAGCATTTTGGAGTCACTGAAACCACTTTGTGGCACATTTTGAATGATGATTGCATTAATTTCCATACAAAGTGCAATTGACTCAAAGAATATCACACAGTAGACTGAGACCATATAATAGTTGGACAAGAATAGAAGGAGTAATCGTATGATAACGGAATTTTGTATACTTCGAAAAATTTCGAAAATTGTTGAAATCAGTCAGTCCCTAGGGTACCTCCCTTGGACCTATATTAATTTTTTAAATGATTTTGTATGGGAGGTACATAACACATGATCCAATAAGTCCCGAGACTAAGTAATAAAACAACTTTTTTTGCAAATATTCTTCTTTATTCATCAACATAGGTTCCTTCAAGCGCAATAAATTAATTCCACCACTTTTATTACTTTTCAATACCGATTTTGGAGAACGATTTGTGCTTCGCCTCAAAATACGCTTCAGTTTCAGCCATCACCTCTTCATTGGATCCAAATCTCTTGCTGGCAAGCATTTTTTTGAGGTCAGCAAAGAGCCAGTAGTCGCTGGAGGCCAAATCTGGCGAATACGGTGGATGAGGAAGCAATTCGAGGCCCAATTCGTGGTTTTTCGCCATAATTTTCTTCGTTTTGTGACACGGTGCATTGTCTTGGTGAAAAAGAATTTTTTTTCTTCTTCAAATGGGGCCGATTTTTCGCGATTTCATCCTTTAAACGCTTCAACAACGCTATATAATAATCGCTGTTGATTGTTTTTCCCTTTTCGAGATAGTCGATGAACAAAATTCCATGCCCAAAATACAGATGTCATAACCTTTGTTATGAAATTTTTACACGTATTGTTTGAAGGTTGGAACTATCGAAATATTGTATCGATATTTCGTCTGAGGTGCCACCTATTAGTTAGTCTCGGGACTTATTGAACCATGTGTTACAGAAGTTGACCTATCTTGACAAAACTTGGTCAAAATGCTAGAAAAAAAGAGTAATAAGAGTGTACTTAAAATGATCGAAATCAGTTAGGCCCTAGAGATACACCCTTGGACCTATATGAAAGATTTACATGATTTTATATGGGAGTTACATACAAAGGTTGACCTATCTTAAAGAAAATAATACTACTAAAAAGGAATACTAAAAAAATAGTCTTATATGTATATGTGTATTAGAAATGGTCGCAATCAGTTAAACCTTAAGGGTACCTCCCATGGACGTATATTAATTTTATGCAGGAATTTGTATTTTAAAAATTTATAAGTGTTCAGCGATCGATAAAAGTCGGTGAATTTTTTCACGTAAATTGAAAGAAAGGACTCTCACACGTTATCTTATTTTTTTACTGTCATATATTCCATATATTAAATACAATTTTACATTTTTAGTGCAAACGAATGCAATCATAACAAAAAATTTCTGTGGAATAGCCATTTTGGACCATTTTCCAAATGTGATTTTACAAAGTTTAGGTAAAACTCCATGAATTTTTGTATAGATACCGTAAAACAATAAAACATTCCTGCGATATTGGTCAATATGAATGCGGGACTCGGTGGTAATCTTTTTGTTTAAGTGCTTCAATTGGATAATTTTTTAAATTTGTTATATTTTTGACCATTTTCAAAATCCTGTGAAAAAGTTTTCTTTTAAATCAAACATGCCCACGTAGTTAATTGGCCCGCACTTAAAATTTCTTGGGGTCCACTGTTTTAAATAATTAAAAATTGATTTTTCTATGATAATTTTTATAAATATCAAGAAACGATAAGTTTTTTTTTTGATATTAAGAAAAATGTGTTAAAAAAAATATTTTTTCTAGACGCTGATATACAAAAAATCTACAACAATAAAATTGTCCAAAAGTAGTGATTTTAAAAAGTTATAGAATCCACAAATACTGTATTTTTGGACTGACAATTTGAATCCACTTTATTTGAAGTAGTGCCTTTACAACAAAACCCTTTTTGTTGGGTTTCGAAACAAAAATATTTTTGATTTTTGTCCACTAGAAGATCTACTGTGCGCCACTTTGAATTGGGCGAAACAGTCCTTCTAATGGTTTATTTTGAACCTGATTTTGGGAAGCAAATTTTGATGATCGACGAAGCCCATTTCACACTGTCTATTTGGTCATTACAAGACCAAAAAGCGATTGCTTGGGCCAGCGGTTGCGCCAAAACCATCATTGGTCCATTTTTCTTCAGAGAAGGCAAAACAGTCGATATGAAACGATATCGGCAGACGTTAGCTCATTATGTATGCCCAAAAATGGATAAAAAAGGTCTGAACAATTACTGATTTCAACATGTCACCCTGTTTCAATCGAACAATGCAGTTTCTGCAACGAAAATTTCCAGGACGTTTGATGACAAAACATGGTTACATTGACTGGCCACCCTCTCCTGTTTTAACCCTTCCGAACTTCTTTTTGTGGTTTCATTTGAAAATCGAAATGTATGCCAGCAAACCTCAGACCATTGACCACAAAGAACGTATATTTTGCTTTGGCCAATATAGGTGGCCACTTCATTGCTGTTATATTCAAAAACTAATCCAAATAAATTGGAAAGGATTAAATTAAATAAAAGTATCTTACTTTTCGAAATCGGTTGTTTTTTTTTTTAAGTTATTCAATATTCACATATCGAAATAAGAGACGACGCACCATGTAAGAGTAGACAATGGACTTAAAAAATTAGAGCCACCCTCAATTTTGTCCTTATTTCTGAAGTTGAACTTAATCAAAACTTTGAAGAAACTATTACCCATCACATTTAATAACTTTTCTGTTGAAATTAGGGCTTGTATTGACGTTAAGTAAGGGGCAATTTACATGTCATATTTTTCATATTTTCATATTTTTTTTTAGCTGGGAACACAAAAACAAATTTTGACTTATCTTTGACTTTGACTGACGTGTAAATTGCCACTAATTGAAAAACTCGGTTAATTCTGGTAGTAGATAATAATATTTATCTACTGGATTGCAGCACAACTCAAGCACACCAGAGCACAACTTCTGAATTTCCGAAAAAATTATCGGAACAGTGCGTGAGAAAAAAACGTGTTTCGTATAAATCTTTAAAACAATAACTTTTTAAAATTTTTTTTTTTTTATTAACTTAAAAGTTCAAAATGAATATGTTTTCGGAATATATTGAATATTTGGTCCAGTCGCCGTTGCTTTCAATAATGGCTTGACATCTTCTGGCGCAACTTTGGCTGAGTTGTGCAGCATATTAAGGTGATAATCTTTTCCATGTGTGTTGCAACGTAAGAATCAATTATTTTTTGGTTGAAATACGTTTTCCTCTCAGTTTTTGTTTCATAAGTGGCCACGCATTTTCGATAGGATTGGCATCGGGGCTTTGAGAAGGCCAATCTAGTGTTTGCACCACATGCCGTACAAAGGCGATTCCGATGCTTGGGGTCATTATACTCCTGTAGTATCCACTCAATACTTTCTTTTCCATACAATGCTTCAGCAGATTTCATTAGACAATATTTACACATGTACTCTGCATTCAGATTTTGTGTAAAAGCGATAAATTTCCCAAAACCGTTTTCTGAAAAGTATCCGTACACATGAACCTTCAATGGGAGCTTGACTGTTCGCTGAATCAATCTTTCGCTGTTTTTTGTCCAACTTTTCTTAAAGCGATTATAAATAACGAAAGAGGACTCGTCAGTAAAAATAACGTTGCTCCAGTCACAACCTGTTCATAGGCCCATGTTAATCTTTTTTCAACGTGCTTTTTTGTTAACAGGGGTTTTGTGTTGGTACTCTTGATAGAAATGCCTGATTCCAAAAGTCTTTGCCTGATTGTGAAAAAAGAAACTTCGACTCCTGTTTTAGATAGTTTTTGTTTCGCTGCTCTAAGGCTAAGAGTAGGATTTTTATCAAATAAATTGGATATAGCCTTATCCACCTTTTTTGAAGCCACTTCCTCTCTACCTCTGCCCTCCGCGTCATCAACATTACCAACTTCTTTGAAGCGCTAAATCCACTTATTTACAAATGAAATTGAACATTTTGTGTATTTTGCGGTGACTTTTGCACTCACTTTTGGGCCTTTTGGATGGTGAACCAAAAATATTTACAACTTCAAATCGGTTTTTAAATTTTACACTCATTTCGAATTGTAATGTTTTAAGCAAAAGTAGACTTGTGAATGACAAACTTTTTGTTTTGCAAAACAGGGAATAGGCAAAATACCGGTAGCCGTGAGTTTTTTAATACACTCGAAAATATATGTGAAACACTTGTTTTTCTCACACACTGTAAATAGAGCTAATTTCAAATTCAAAACAGCACCATTAGAAAAAAATGTTTTCGGACAATGTCATTCGATAGCACACACCGAGAAAAATACTTATGCAAAATTAATAAAAAATCTCCTAATTTTTTGGTCAAAACACCTAAGTTTTACATGTTAACTTACCGATATTGATTTGGATGATAAATTAACGAAGTATTTTGTAATTTACACATTAGCTTCGACAATTTATATGAAGCATACTTGCTTATTCTGCCGAACATAGTGTTCAAATTTTTAACAAAAAACTTTGTTGAACTATCAAAGCTCAATAGATAAATAAATTTACAGGGAGAAGTATAAAATATACAACTTCTTAGGTAAATTACTGTATATTGTTTTTTCCAAAGTTTCCAAATACAAGTATGAAATATACATATACTTAGGTCAAATTTTGTATATTGCTGTTGTGCAAAATTACCCAAGCACCTTGGCTAAACATGTACGCTATATAATTTTCATTACAAAAACGAATCGAGAACTATAACAAGCAGGGAGTATTCAGCGACAAATTTTGCGCATACCATTTTGATAAAGTATCACAGTTTTCGGTGGTTTACCTACACTATTGGTTAATAGTATGTAACAAGTATATAACATACCTACACTATTATGTTATATACTTGGCTTTGAATATATATATATACTTGGTATTGAAGTATGTGCTTTCAAATCAATGTATGAAACAATATATTACTTTGGTGAATAACCATAAGTTTCTAGTTTCCATACAATTTTTTTGACAAGCCGGCTTTGGTGATTTTACTATTGCTTTTTTTCGGTGCACATTGGGCACATTTTAGCATAAACTTTTAATAAAAAAACAAACAACATTTAATTGCTTCTATTGTACATCTAAGATCAGCAAATATACTATAAAAAAAAGATACAGTATACCGTGTATACAGTAAAGAAGTGAAACTTCTTCTTTGTATACACTCTTTCTCTTCTAGAATAAGAACCATTTTAGTGTAAAGGCTCGATTATGCAATCGTAAAGCTACGCAACGTAACGTGGCGTAGATTTCTATTTGGAATAGAACCCATCGCTGCGCTAGGTTACGTTACGATTTCACTAACCACTTACACTTATTTTTCATAAGATAGAACTCTACGTCACGTTACGTTGTGTTGCTTTACGATTGCATAATCGAACCTTAAAGGCAAAGAGATAACTTTTTAAGCAAAAGAAACACAATAAAAATTTTTTATAAAAAAAATATTCTGTTTATTTAATATTCATTGGTATGGACCTATGGCCGAAAAGCTATTAATTTGATAACCAATTTGCGTCGTATTTACATATGGATGTGAATACAGAATACAACTTGATATATTTTTAATTCAACATATGTACGTATTAATATTACTCATATCAAATTATACTTTCTATTATTAATAATATTTCGATATAAAATTATATAACTACAATATGTATAAAATAGTTATCTTTTAAAAGAACTTATTCCAACTTTTCTTGCGCACAGTGTCAAGTTAGCATCATGGGCGACAGCATATGCTTCATGAATTTGGGTTTTTATATAATTTTATATCGCAATATTATGAATAAAAATATAATATGTGTAATATGAGCAAAATTCATAGAGGTTATATTAATATATTGAATTGAAGATATACCAACGTTGGTATTCTAAAAAATATTGGCATGGCAGCCCTAGTATGAGAGTCTACTTTGCGAAAATCATAATGCGCTCAGGGTAACTCTCTTATTCACTTCTGCTTCGCTGAATCTTTCTCTCTTCTACCCGAGTCATGGCAACCCCCCTGTCTACCACACATAGAACGCAATCAGCACACAATCTGCGGCCATTGCCACCCAGCGGTAATCGAAGCGCTTCAAAAGCACTAAACAAGCGCTTCTGCCATAGCGCTTCACACATCTAAAGCGGTTTTTAAGTAAACCAAATTCATATTAAAATTTTCTAGTAAACCCGTATGACGTTAAAACGCCAAAATGCGCTCGCCTATCTTCGTTGTGAGGCTTAATAGCACATCTATTCTGTCGTTAACTAAAATTTACCGTAGCACGTCTCTTGAGCGAGTTATAATTCAACGATACTAAATTTCTGTTGGATAAGCTGCTATCTTCACGACCTGACCTTCCGTGCGTAGAATTGGGCTTGTCACCCAATACAGATGTCTTAAGAAGAGGTATAGGATGTTTGAATCATCTGTGCAAAGTATGCTCTCCTTCAAATGAGCTGGCGGCGATGCCAGTAAAGGCTCCTGGAATAGCGATTTTGCATGAACTTGCTATTTTGTGGCTAGTGTATCAATATAAAATATATTTGTACATTTTTCGCTTCGCTCAACTGCTTTAATAATACAATAGTATGAAATTGAAAATTTGAGAAAACATTTATCACATAGTTTTAGGCATTAAATAGAAAGCTGGCTTTCTTCGTAGAAGATTGTTTTGGTTTTCTTATTTAAATACAAAATTTTTAAGAAAAAGTAAGACCTTATTGCACATCTACAGAGCAAGACCTTTCTATTGATACCCTCTTTATAAAAATCGCATTTACGGTATAGATTTGATGGTCATCACAAAAAAAGCGCTTGCGTAATAATAATATAGAATAGATATTGGATATCATAGGATGAAAGCGCTTCTTTACAAACAAATAGTTAAAAAGCTCTTTAAAAAAAACAAAAAAAAGTGAGAAAATTTTATAAGATGCGAGGATTGAACTCGGACCACTGGATTTACAATCAAATGTCTTACCGCTCTGCTATTACCCCGCTGTTTTTATTACGAACAAAATGTGTATTAAAATCTGAAAAGCACATCCTCAAAGCATATCAAAACTACGCATAAAAAGCGCTATTTCTAGGAACGCTTTTTATTTTGCCGCTGGGCATCTACAGCAAAAGTAGTTTGATTCATTGGTATATAGAGCAAATTTTTATATGAAGAGTTTATCTCATTGGATAGAGCGCCGTCTTTGTAATATTGAGTTCGCAGGTTCGATCCTCAGCGGTATCAAGCATATTTTTTAAGTCTTTTATACAATGTATATCCATCTCATTCTCTCTACTGTAAAACATATCTTTCTTCTCTATCGTGTAACGAAATGAAGTAAATTGACCTTGAAATTTCACTCCTCAATATTCTCGTTCAAATTTCGAAGCACCGCCTAAGAAGTTTCACTTCAAAATGTCTAAAATAAAATGATAAAATATAAAATTTATTCTCAGATTATGTCTTCACTCCAATGCAGACACTGCCATGAGCTCCGAAGAAAAAGAAACCAACAGTCCCATAGCCGTCGCCTCTCAGTGTTTATTTTCATATCTTGGCAGTACTGTCAATATTGACTTGGCACCCATACTTTTCTTCTAGTTATTTTCTTAAAAACGCCTCATTAAAATTAAATTTTATTTCAACCAATTTTCTTTGATTTTCACTATTTTCTTAGGGAGCAATATTTTTTCATATTTTTTGAGAACAAAATCAAAGGACTTTCATTGTACCAACTCACCATCCTATAAAAACAAGTACCATGAATTGCAACCTTGAGAGACAAATCATCTTCATCATGGCTATAAGAAAAAAAAGCCAACAAGAAGAAGAAGAAGAAGAAAAAAAAACAACACAAAACGGATATAAAAACACGAGTCGCCTCAGAAATTCGCATGTGCAACATATGTGTGAGGCATGCTTGCTGTACAATGAATGTCCTTTTTGATCCTTTGTTATTGTTAGGCTGGACCATTGTCATGCGCATTGTTCGACTGCTCGCTGTGTCTGTGAGTTTTCAACCCGCCCGCTGTCGGTTGTTCTTTCGTTTCTTCCAAAATTTAATTTTGATGATGCATGAAATTATGTCACCAGGATATCAGGGTTGTAGCACACTTAGGTACAAAAAGAAAAGGAAATTAAAATCATTCTTAGGCTATGCATATGTTACGCAAAATATGTGAAACACTAGAGCTAATTAAAAAAAAAATATACATTTTTTTGCAGCAATCTTCACAACACATCCACCATCTATCCCAGCGACTATGATGTGCGTACGTATCATCATCAGAGCACCGACAGTCCTGTGCCACCGCACGGCTATATATCCCAGACCACACACGTTTACTCAGCCTATCCCGAGTATTCAACGAATCATCATTCACCGGTAGCCACCGCTCTTCCTATGTCGCATCATCATGCACATCCACATCACCATCATCATCACCATCAGCCATATCACCAAGCCGCCTATAACACCCAACAGTATTACGCCAGTGCCTGCTTGCCAACTTCAGCGGTTGCTGGAGTAGCCACAGTTCCCGTGCCTCAATCCGGCTACTCCTCCTACACATACCATGGCGATGCCTACGCCCAGTCCAATAGCAACAGTTCCACGTCCAACATTGTAGACCTGGGCACACTTTACCCCATCAAAACTGAGAATATTGATACGCCTTATGTGACGCCTTCACCCACTTTGGATCTTAACAGCTCCGCTGAGGTTGACGTTACTAGTGCCTCTTCTTGCCCAAGCACCGAAAAGGATGCCAAAGCATCTGTTGGCATCAACACACCTCAGCGCTCTAGCGAGTGTCAACACATGGGCGTCACCTCGCAGCATGTTAAATCGCTCGAGTCCATCTGTGAATTTGAGCAACCCGCCGAAGTGAAGCCCAACCAGCATCAAAGTAAAATAATTCTAAATTATTTCTTTACATTTTCTAATAAATTTATCTTCTTAGCAAATTCCTCTCAAGTGACCTCATCGCGTTCCGAGCTTCGCAAGAATGGCAAGCCACGCTCCAAACGTAAACCACGCGTACTCTTCTCTCAGGCTCAAGTTCTTGAGCTAGAACGTCGCTTTCGTCTGCAGAAATATTTGACAGGCGCCGAGCGTGAGGTCATTGCACACAAACTGAATCTTTCGGCCACACAAGTGAAGATTTGGTTTCAAAATCGTCGCTACAAATCGAAGCGCGTCGAGATCGACTGCGATACAAGCGGGTCGATGAAACCCAAAAGCGATTCCTACTCTGCTGATCAAGGTCCCAAGTATAGCGTGTCGTGGAAGAAATTCGGTGATAATATGCAAATGCAAGTGGGTCAACATCATAGTAACGCGGTGTTACATTCACAAACTATGGATGTGACTCTGACGGGCGCAGGAATAATTGATATAAGTGGCTCATCGGCGCCGCCGCCGTCATCCGCTTATTCCAACGAAGAGAACACCGTAATGCATTCGGGCTATACGAACGTCTATGAACAGAAATCGTATTGGTAGCTTAAGGTTTAGATTTATTTGAGTTTGCACCAAAATTCGTAGTTTAGTTATAATTCTTCTCTTTTAGCTTCATATAAAAAATATTTTTAATTTTAGGGTATATTTTAAGAAACATTAGTATCTGTTCGAGAGCTCTTAAAGTGCAAATAAAGGACAATAATAATAGCTAATAAAAATTACATTAAGAGTAAATTGGTACCATGATACAATTATTGTAGGTAAGCCCAGCAAAAACACACTCACTATGACTACAAATCAACAACAAAGCAATAACAAAGGCGTAGGTATAATATCAAAATACAATACATAGCGATACAAATAAATTGGTTAATCGTACTAAGTAGTCGAACTAAAATTATGTAAAATGTTAACTTTTATTTGCTTCGTTGAAAGCTAACATACAATTAATTCTATATTTTATCTTAAAACATGGCTCATTTTGTTGAATGTTTAAGGTTTTTGCTTACTTTTCTTACATTATCCACATGAAATCTGGGTACTCAATATCCAGATTTAAACGGTTAAAAGTAAATTATACATCCCTATGGCTGAACGAATAAATGTTAGTTGTCAAAAGTGAGATTATAAGCATCATTTTATAAATCCCTGGACATCACTTCACGCTGCGTTGTTGAAATTCGCAATTTATAAAACGGCACGCTTCACGCCGTGATCTTCAGCGTTGAGTAGCGCAATAGCGTAGTGAAAACAGTACAAATTTCGCATTTTATAAAACGTAGCACTTGAAATTCCATCACTTGAACTGTCACTTTCATCACTTGCTCTTGAGCTGCCGTTAGAACGAATAAGTTGGCATTAAAAGGTTAATAACTTTTTGTTTCACTCATATATTCTTAAATGTTTAAATATAGGTTAAAGACAGCAACAACGAACCAACAGTTCGAAATGTTGCTAAAAGAAATGAAAAAACTACCGCAGGTAGCAAATGGTACGCCAGTGTTTGGCGTTTATATTACAACTAGCAACCCTCCGCGGCTTTGCCCGCGATGTATCTTAAAATAAACTTACGCATTTTTTGTAAAAAATTTTTCTTATTATCATTTTAATAGGTTTATTTTTTCCATGACATATTAATTACAATCATGTAAGAATTTCTGTATAAACATTGTTTTTTGATGTGTTTGTGTTATTCGTAAGAATAAATTAGTTTGATGGATTTCCTATCCTAGAAAGACCAACATATAACTGCCTATGGGAAAAGCAGCTTTCTCGTAAAAAATAAAATTCATTCATAGTCTTAACATTTGTGTCGATCTCACATCAAGTTTTTTGATTTCCAACTGATTTTCTGGGGTGGCTCATAACCGGGCTCATATTTTTTTAAGCAAAAAAATAAAGTTTTAGGCAATCGTTCATAATTTGTTTGCTTATAACTAAATCGATAGGGTTTTTTTGGGGAAAAGTAAGCTTAAATAATTAACTTTCGTTTGACATAAAAACCATAGAAAAATATTAAGCACAGACAATTTTATGTCGATTTAAGGAAACGTGGCTCTTAACCGGAGACATTCGCCTACTTATTTAACCATATTATTTAATGGTATGAAAATACATTTTATGCAATGCATTTCGGCTAATTAACACAATTTGTAGTTCAATTATATAAAACTCGTATTAGATAACGTGAATTGTTTCGGAAAGATATTGGTTTTAATAAGTCCTTACCTTTTCAAATGTAGATTTATGTTTATGGAATGATTTAAAAATACTTATTTATCACTTTCAGTAAATAAAATCAAATTAAGTTAAAATATTTTCATAGGTCTCATTTCAGTGACGAAATTATACACTTACGCTATGTAATGCCGTAAAAACATGCTAAGAAACCCATTCAACCCATACCAATGCGCAGCTTCAAAGCGATGTAATTTGCATCGCAGGGCGTTTCAATTTAAGCTTAATGCAGTAAACACATTGACGACGACACCGACATTACGACATCTGTCAAATTTTTTTACATGTATTTCTTATGGAGAGAATTTGGTCTAATGTCGCAATGTCGTGTTGTCAATATAGAACTGTTCCTAATATGACAGCTTGTCGTCGCCGTCGTCGTCAATGTGTTCAGTACATAAATTGTTACCATAAATTTAATGCACTTCTATTTTGTAGCTTAAGAATTCTGCACGCAGCTATTCAACATTTTGAATATAAAAACTCTCTCTCTGAATAATGAAACATTCAAGCAGCCATGGTCATGGTAGAATTATAAGGTAGGGCCGGGTCGCTCAGTGCCCTCACGCGTCAACGAATAGTGGATAGTGAAAAGGTCGGGTAGTTGTCAAAATGACGAAATTGGTGGAATGTCAAATGAAAAAAGAAATATCATGTTTTCAATTTGTAAATAGTGCGGACACGTGTGTTAAGTTTGTGTTAATTTGAGTGGAAATATTGTAAAAACATTGTAAATAAATCTATAAAATGCCGCGGAAGTGTTAAATTTGAAAAAAAGCTTATAAAAAGTTAAACCTAAAATCAACTGCGAAACATGAACATACAGAAACTCGATATGAACAGATGATTTTGACAACTAGCCCCCTTTTTCGCTGCTTTCCACTCCATTCTTCTCCGAGTCGGCCCTACCTTATAATTCTACCATGGCCATGGTGTAATAATAATAAGGTGTTAGTGAATTTCTGACAACACCAAGCATAGCTTTCTTTCTGTCAAAAAATTGAGAGCGAATGAGAGGAGCCGTTTATACATAGTTGTCAAATTGTGTTATTTGTTTGAGTTGCTAGATGATGATGTGTTATAGTTTTTATAGGTTATTGTGCGAATAAAGTTTTAATAAATATTTAATTCAATTAATTGTGCCATGTTGTGTTGACAAAAAGTTATTGCAGTTGTCTTTTGCCCATACAGACAATAGAAGGTGCCACCGACATGAAGCTTTGGCGAGCATCCAAATTGTCTTGCATTCACATCGACTGCTTCAAGAAAATATCGAATGCCATAAAATAATGTTTCTTTTATAATTCTTAAAAAACATATTTTTTAAGAATTATATTGTGAGCTTAATGCCAAAAACGTCATGAAGCAACAGGTTGCTACAACAACAAAGTTCTTTGCAGAACTAAACCAAGCTGACTAGACCATGGTTTCGTCGGACGCTACTCCGACTCGTCTGCGCATATAATAAACATCTGTTTTCAAAAAAAACCTTCTTCACGCCTTCTATGGTTTAATACCAACAAAATGTTGGAACCTAGATTGATACGTGATAAAGAAGTAAACAAAAAAGCGCAACAACAAAATCTTTGCAGAATCAATGCAGTCAACTTTTTGAAATTTTGCGACTAGCAAAAGAGTAGAAAAACATTGCTTTGATAAAGTATAGCGCTTCTATAATTCCGCTTTGGTTTTATTGCTCTTGCGCCTATTAGCTTGTCAAAGTTAGTGGACTGCTAGAACCACTGAGATTACTGATGAGTCGGAGTAGCGTCCGACGAAACCATGGTCTAGTCAGCTTGGTTTAGTTCTGCAAAGAACTTTGTTGTTGTAGCAACCTGTTGCTTCATGACGTTTTTGGCATTAAGCTCACAATATAATTCTTAAAAAATATGTTTTTTAAGAATTATAAAAGAAACAAACTTAAAAAAAAAAAAAAAAAAAAAATGCCACAATTTTAAAACCCATAAAAGAATGTTCAATACCTTAACTGATAAAAGCCATCAAAAGAAGTGGACATGGCATTGAGCTTCGACCGACTGCACGTTAGCTGATTTATTTTCATTCCAATTCACCATCAGCTGTTTTTGACAGGAGCGGGGCGAAAAAATTTACCATTTTGAGAGAGAAGTGTCAAATTCACTAACACCTTATTATTATTACACCATGGAAGCAGCAGCAACAAACGACTCGCTTAGAGAAAATGCTTTAAATTTTTCATTCCGCTGTTCGCGAACAAAGAGCTATTTCTCTCTGCTTCCATGCAGAGAATCTCTTTTCTGAGCATTAAGCAGCATTTTGTAGCGAAACCAAAGCAACATTCTGCTAGCTGCAAGCAATGACAGCGTCGAAGCCAATGAACAAATCAATGCTTACAAGAAAATAATTTACTTTTTCAATAAAATATGAATTTTACGACTAAACTATTGATCTTAGATGCACGTTTCTGTAAACTTTTTTGTTGGAATCGGCAAGATCATTCATTTGTCGATATATCATATTCACTTATCTTTTACGGTTTGAGCAGAAAATGGAAAAAAGGGCCAAATTTTTCCAAAAATACCGAGTTTTGCCAGTTTCTTAGCCAATGACTTCTAAGCTTAACAATATTTCAAAATTTTAAGTATACGGTGTCAATCTACAATTAATTACGATTTGAATAGTGAAAATTTCATTTAAATCCGTTCAGGCGTTCTTGAGTTTACTTGCATCAACGCCAAAAAGGCAATATTTCAAGTTTCATTTTTATAGAATAGTAAGATTTCAATTTAATGATGACTGAAGAGAACAGCTGATATGGTTGTCAACAAGTCAGAATTTGGTGAATCTTAAATTTTTTAAAGATTTGCAATAATGATGCTAGTTTTATTTTACATTTATTTGTGGCGTCCGTGGCGTAGTTGGTTAAAGTGTGGCCGCTATGTCAACGAACTTTGGAAACCCAGGTTCGAATCCCAGCAGCGACAGAAAATTATTTGAATTAAAATAATTTTTCTGTACGGCCGCCACCTCTCTGCAGACAATGGCAAACCTCAGAGAGTAATCAAATTGCCATGTAAAGCTTCTTGAGAACGAGAACATTCCGTTCATCGCCGTTCGGAGTCGGCGTTAAGCATGTAGGTCCGGTTCTCGGTCAATTGTGTATAAACTTAATAACACGCACAACACAATTGATCCTAAGAAGCTAGGTCAAAGTCCTTTCAAGGGCTGAAATGGCCAGTTATTTATTTTTTTTTTTATTTATTTTACATGGGACAACCCTAAACTGTTGTTGA
Source organism: Pherbina coryleti (assembly GCA_943735915.1). Taxonomy (NCBI): domain Eukaryota; kingdom Metazoa; phylum Arthropoda; class Insecta; order Diptera; family Sciomyzidae; genus Pherbina; species Pherbina coryleti. The sequence goes on along the minus strand of OX030949.1, from coordinate 94,865,777 downwards.
CTGACAGTTCACCGTGGTAACGTAACATAGCTAACGCAATAACGTAGTGATTAATAAAATGCAAATTTTAAATCCAAGTGATGCGCTGCGTTAGCGTTGCGTTTCATCACGGTGATTTATAAAATGATGCCATATACCTAAGCCGATGTTTTTATTTGCTTTGCTTTGCTTTGGTTTTTCGTTTTTTTTATCTTCGAATTGGGCCTACCTTATAATTGTATCATGGTTGGTACTTTTGTCTCACGTGTTTTTTTAATAGTCAACAAATAAATTTCACTATAATTTTGACGAACTAATTTCGGAATTAAGAAATTCTTGAATTTAATTTTTCTAAATTGTTTTCCCAGTTTCTTTTCAATCTAATCCATCTCTTTTGTAAGTAAAGACCTTAAGCAACTTCCTCCATTTGTTGTTGAAAGCATTTTTTCCCTTCTACGTATTATTTCTTAGGGTAAACTGGTGGTGGATATTGTATTCCCCGGTGTTTCATTATAATAGAAGTAACATAACATAATATTAGAATGTTGTTATTGAGGAAAAAATGCTAACTTAACACTCTCTGTGTCCACACAATTTTTGCTTACATTATGTGTCCACTAACACGATTTTGGCAAATCTATTTTGTCAGCGCTTTAGAGACATCTTTTAACCCTAAATTTTTTTCGAAGGTCTAATTTTAGGTTTAAATGAAAGAAGAAAGAAGGTTTTGTTCAAAAAGTTTTGCACAATTAATTTTAGAACAGTCAAAAACGAGCATTTTTCAACACCGCAAAAAGTTGGAAGACGATATCGTCATAGTGGACACAGGGGGGGTTAAGGAGATATATTTATGTCAAGGGATTACGTTGCTGCGTAAGGGGTATATTAATTTTGTCACTTCGTTTGTAAATCCTATAAGGAGTAGGGGTATTTATACAAAGTAATTGGGTGCAATATCAGGGCTATACGACGGATCAATTAAATTTTTTGTCTGGTAAAAAATACCTTTGACCAGATGTGTCATGATGCGAAATAATTCGCCCCATCTTCGCATTTTTCTAAATACCTCCGATGACTTGTGGCAAACAAATCGTCGTGTATTATTCAGAATTGACTATTGTACGTTGCTCTAACACCACTGTCGCCTCATCACCGGTAGTGCCGGAAAAAACAAGCAACCATTTGGTTTGACGTGCTTCTTCCGCCAACAACTTTTGTAAGATTTAGCTGGTTTTTAAAGACCCCATACAGTTAACTGCTGTTTTGTTTCGGGCTTCTACGAATAAATCCATAATTCGTCACCTACACTCACCGAAACAGTGCTTATGTGCTTAAGCTATATGTGCTTAACTCCACTAGGGTCAGTGTTCCCAGATTAGGGGATTTTCCCCTAGATTTAGGGGTTTTTTTCGGTTTACTAGAAAATTTAGGGGTCAAAAATCTTTAGGGGAAAACTTTAGGGGATTTTAATTTTCTGTTAGGGTTTTTTGAGAACTTTTAGTGGTTTCTAAAAGAAATGACAACATGAACTGTTTTTTTTTTGCATTTGATGCACCCTTTTGTGTCCTATTTTTCATTTTGTTTTAGCTCTTAAAAGGTTTATTTTGGCAAAGTGTGTCATAAACAATTGCGTACCATCGAAACAATGCTGCTGATTGCTTGTCGAATGAGCGAAATAGCACCAGAATATGTGTGAAACGTGAGGCTGTTTTAAATTCTGACGACGAGAAAGCATATATTTAAATTTGTTTTTTTTTTATTTTTTTAATGACTTAAATACCATTGAATTTTTAACAAACAAAAAAAAAAATGTTAAAAAACAAAAATTAGAAAAACGTGGAAGTATGTATGTCTCTAAATTTATTAAGCAGTTTTTATTTTACTAAAAATAAGTAGAAACAATCTATATAGTTCAACCTAATTACAATCGAAGAATTATACTTTCATAAAATATAGTGTATATCGTCTTATGTTTCTTAAAAAATTGGCTGCGAAAAGTTGCGAATAAGATAAAACACTTAATTTAAAAAAAAGCTTAAAAAACAAGTTTTCCTCAAAACGCACTAATTTGCAAAACAAATTCTGTTATAGAACTAAAAGATGTTTGTGAAAGATGTGTTTGTGTTAATTAACAAAGGTACTTAAAATTAGTAAGATATATTATTGTTTTCTCCCGCCTTTTGCCATGTTTCCGTCTGTCCGATTGTCTGTCTGTTATGGCGATTATAGCTCTTATATTGAAGCGATCTTAATGAAATTCAAAATATGTAATTTCTTTATTACTTGAGTTTGTTTTTTTAAGTTCCTCCTTACTATTCCTTACTATGTACAAAAAAACTAATGTGATTGTTTTTTAGTCCAAAAATTTATTTTGATATTGTATTTATTTACATCAATTAAACAAAGTATTCAATAAATTTAACTAACTCAAAAAAATTTTAGGGTTTTTTTTTTTATTTTTAGGGGAAAATTCAGCAAATTTTTTCAGATTTAGGGGAAAGAAGCTCGACCTATCTGGCAACACTGACTAGGGTAGATTTAGGTAACTGTAAAATCTGAGTATGCAGAAAATTTGTTTGTTGTTTTAACACTTTTTTAAATTTTACTCTCTTATAGAGCCATTCTCTTCAAATTATAATGACCATTGAAAGAAATAGCTATATGTGCACACACAACTTTTTTTAATTTTTTTGTGTAATAAAAACAACAGATAAAAATTGTTTGACATATTGAGATTTTTTTAGTAGTTTGTATGACCCCTATTATTTATGATGACCTGACAAATGCGATTAGGCATTGACCTCACTAGGTTTTGTAAAATAATATTGTCAATTTTTTGTCACTCTTCTTTTATTGCGTTTTTCAGCTCTTTTAGACTAAAAAATTGTCTTCCATTTTTGTAAACGTTCTTTGACAAAATACCCCAAAGATTTTTAATCGGATTTAAGTCCGGGCTGAAAGCAGGCCACTCCAGTAATGGTATTGATCGCGATTTTAAAAAATCTTTCGTGTGCTTTGCGCAGTGAATATATGCATTATCCTGTTGAAATATCCAGTTATCACCATACAAATCACCAGCAAAATCTATTAATTCACTGTCCAATAACTCCACATAGCGTTCAGCAGTCATTTTGTTTGAAACAAAACATAATTTAGACTTGCCTTTGTAGCCAAATGCAGCCCAAGTCATATGCGAACCACCTTGAAAGTTTCTTCTTAAACATGTTTGGCAAGGCTTTCTAACGTCTTGCCAAATCTTTTGACTGCCATCAGGACCGTCGAAATTGAATTTTTTGTCATCACTAAATATGGTGTTTTGCCACTCTTCTTCCCAAAATTTAAATTTTTCTGCAAACTTTAATCTTCTGCTCTTATGGCGTTTCAGTAGCTTACTGTGAAACCTAAATAAGAGCGTTGAGCGGCGCGTTACCAGTCGCTTTGCGTTAACGCTGAATTATCATCCCTAAACAAAAGCGGCGGCTTTATGTCAGATGCGCAGGCAGCCAACAAATTTTTCACAGAAATAGCAATATTTTCGAAGTCTGCAGCCAACTTTACTTCCTAACGCTCTGTCAAAATTGGATTTTCCAACCGCTCAGCGTTGCCGTCGCGTTATTATGGTTTGCTTCATACAATTCATATTAGCATGACGATTTTTTGACAGATAAACAACGCTGACGCTCTTGTTTAGGTTTCACAGATAGCGTTTGGCTATCCTTTTTTTATACTTAATGTTACTGTCTTCGTTTAAAATTTGTCATACTCTTCTTTGCGTAATATTTAGTGAGAGTTGCTGCATTATTTGCTTGGCGCTAATGTTTTGGGTAACCGCATGGCGCTTAATTTCTCTTTTGTCTCTTTCACTAACTTTCGATTTGGGACTAAGTCTCTTCGTAGTGTGATAACTGTGTGGGTTTCTTAAAAACTTTCCGATAGCATATCTATGTCGTTTTAATTTAGCAGCTATGTATCTCCATCACTCCCATTCCCGCCTCTTTATAGAATTTAATACGGACTTGTTCGATTTCTGAAAGAAACGTTCCTCGAGGCATTATTGTCTTTGAAAATATAGAAATTAATACAAATATTAAGAGTTCATTTTGTTCTTATTTTACCTCTGGTCTTCTATATTTTCTATTAAATATTTTTGATTTGTTTTTGACGTAGAATACGTCATTCTCGGAGGTAAGTAGGGTGGTTGATAGTGATCAGGTGTCGGTATTTACATTACTTTTTGAGCCTTTGGTGGGCCTAAAGTACTGATCGTACAATGTTGATGTTAGCACTTGTTGGTCTGTTTGATCCTCAATGCGACAAAAATTCATGTTAGAACTCTCTAACTTATATAAATTTTACACAATTACATGAAATATAAAGCCAACATTTGATGTTTTTGTTTGCTTAAACTTGCTACCTATTTATCGACAGTTTCCGGTTTTATCGACAAAACCATAAAATTTGTATGGGAGCCCCCCTAAGGAGTGGTCTGAGGGAATAGGTGTCAAAGGCAAAAATGTTCCTTTTGCAAAAGTAATGGGGGTTGGTGATACATATTAACCCTCTCCGGCACTCTCTTAAAGGTCATATGCTCAGGTGTATGGAATAAATAAACAAAAACCGTAAAATTTGTATGGGGGCCCCCTAAGGAGTGGTCGGAGGAAATAGGTGTTAAAGGCAAAAATGTTCCTTTTGCAAAAGTAATGGGGGTTGGTGATACATATTAACCCTCTCCGGCACTCTCTTAAAGGTCATATGCTCAGGTGTATGGAATAAATAAACAAAAACCATAAAATTTGTATGGGAGCCCCCCTAAGGAGTGGTCGGAGGAAATAGGTGTTAAAGGCAAAAATGTTCCTTTTGCAAAAGTAATGGGGGTTGGTGATACATATTAACCCTCTCCGGCACTCTCTTAAAGGTCATATGCTCAGGTGTATGGAATAAATAAACAAAAACCATAAAATTTGTATGGGAGCCCCCCTAAGGAGTGGTCGGAGGAAATAGGTGTTAAAGGCAAAAATGTTCCTTTTGCAAAAGTAATGGGGGTCGGTCATACATCTTAACCCTTTCCGGCACAAACACAATAAAATTTGTATGGGAGCCCCCCTAAGGAGTGGTCGGAAAGAATAGGTGTCAAACACAAAAATGTTCCTTTTGCAAAAGTAATGGGGGTCAGTCATACATATTAACCCTCTGCGGCACTCTTTTAAATGTCATATGCTCAGGTGTATGGAATAAATATTTTGCTAAATAGTTTTTAAAAAAGATGTCATCAAAAGCGAATTGACTAATTCTACGTCTTGTGTTACGACATAGTCGAAACTACTGTATCTTTTTTTTTTGCACTGTTGTTTACAACGAACTGCACTCTTTAAATAGTTTTTAACAACTAATGCACATATAGCCATTTCTTATAGCGAGAAAAAGACAAAGTTCAACATTTGAAGATTACGATACAATAAGAGAGCAAAATCCAAACAAGTGTTATTACAAAAAATCATAGAACAACAAATAATTTTTCTGCGTACTCAGATTTTACCATAAACTCAATCTACACAAGTATACAAGTTCCTATATTGTTAGGCACATATAGCTGCTTCGCTGAGTGTATGTAGATGTTATACAGGAGCATTCCACTATTGGTAAGGGACAAATCGTACGCATTTTGTAAGTTGAGATCTTAAATTAAAAATAAACTGAAATGTTATTGTACAAAGCATCTAGTACATTCATTTAGTGTAACGGTAATAGGCAGTAATAAGTATGAAAAGATGTTTGTTTTTACGGGACAACCGCACTCCACCATACTTTTTATTTTTTAACATTATTGGAGAATTTTAGCAAAAATAATTATCTCTGTAAAATTAAAAATATACTTATGTAGACTTCGTCGATCATGGTATGACGAAATACTACAAGTTCGAAAAAATATCTATTAAAATGAGAATAAAAAAAGAAGGTGTGTGCCTATGACCACACGATAGAAGTGATAACTTCTCATTTTCCAATTCTAAAAGATATATCTATGTACATAAATAATAACTTGTTTGTTATATAAAATATTATAGTACAGACTCGATTATCTCAACCCTTGGTACACGCAAATCCTCGATTTTTGCAACAGTACGGAAATTGTACATAGATATATCTTGTAGAATTGGAAAATGAGAAGTTATCACTTCTATCGTGTGGTCATAGGCACACACCTTTCTTTTTTTTTCTTTCTCGATTTATTCGAGAAAAGTTCTTAGCCGTTTATAGGTGCACAGGTCGACATTCAGGAAAAAAAATAAGATGCAGTTCTATAAGATGCATGACTCAATCGATCTTTTGCGAACTAAATTCCCAAATCGTGTTTTCAGCCGTCTTGGCAATGTCAATTGGCCGTCTCGGAGCTGCGATTTTACGCCTTTGGACTTTTTTTTGTGGGGAATTGTGAAGGACCGATGCTATGCCAACAATCCGGAAACGATTGAAGCACTAAACAAATTAAATTTTTTCCGCGTATTTTAGCATGGAAAAATTTAATTTTGTTAATTTTATAAAAAACTCATAAAAAACTTTTATTTGGCACACCCTGTATTTACGTACACACTATGAAAAGCACAAACTTACACACGCATGATAAAAATGTTGACACAAGCAACAACAACAAAATGCAAACGTAAGATTGTGTGTAGCAACGACTACGATGCGATTGCGCTCATGTTCGAACATACAAGAGAAGCGGCAGAATCTAACTGTATGCTGACGATTGAATCGAGAAAATCACTGATCAGAAATTCCAAACGTGGCTAAAGAAGTTATCACTTCAAAAAAATGCTTGGCTAGCGAAAAATCGGCGTTGAGACCTTAAAAAAACCTGGTTTCGGAGGTATTAATTTCAGAGTGGCAAAACTGTTTCGGAAATTGGTTGAAAACAAATGCAAAAATATATTGATAATCTTTTTGGATACTTAGAAAATTTCATTTTTTTTTTCATTTTACAAAATTGCATTTTCACTGATTAATCACGGTTTTTTCATTGTCAGTCAATTAACGGCCGCAAATTGGGAGAAATATTCCAAGTTACGGAGTTTACTGAGTTTTGCTTTTTTAACCGACTTCTAAAAGAAGGAGGTTCTCAAGTTCGTTGGTTTTTTTTTTTTTTTTAAATGTATGTACATCGATAACTCCTAAAGCACTTGCCCGATTTCCGTAATTTTATGTCTACTGATAGATACCATGAACGCGGAGGTCTTTTTTTAAAAAAGTGGGCGATGTTCGACATAGGGGCGTGTCAATATTAGAAAAACACTGTATTTCAGTTAATATTGACACTGGCACTGAAATTTACAGTACAAATACTGGCGTAGGACTAGTTATTACAAATTACAGTCAATAAAGTGGGCGTTATTTGACAAAGGGGTGTGGTCATATTAAAAAAGGACCTCCGCATTAATGGTATCTATCTGTTGACAAAAAATTAGGAAAATCGGACAAGTGCTTTAGGAGTTATCGATGTACCTATACAAACATTTAAAAAAAAAAACGGACAAACCAACGAACTTGAGAACCTCCTCCTTTTTGAAGTCGGTTAAAAAAGAAGCGCTGCGATGATTTTGTCATGTAAATTTTTCGCTATCTAATGACTATCTAATAATCAGTATACATTTTGTATTGTTTATTTATTTTTCAAAGTGTACCATATCATATGTAGTCGTAACGTCAAAACAATAAGTTTCATATTCCTTTAATTTTTTTTTATTGAAAAGTACTATGTTTTATTATTGCACATACTTGAAAATATAATTGTGCTTTGTTTTTGTAATGGAATAAACGTGAAAAATTTTCAAATAAATCAACCTTAATTCTAAAATTAGTTAAATGTAAAGCTTGTATTTACTTTCGTTAAGATATTATTCCAGAAAAAGGGAGAAACAAATAAATACGGAAATGTGCGTGCATGTGTCTGGGAAAAATGCTTATTAAACAATTCGATAACTTCAATTCAAAAAAATACAATTTGTCTTTTTGTAAAAAGACAAAATTTTCTCAAATTGAAAATGTGTGTCTTTGATAATTAACCCCCCCAAGATTTTTTCCAGATCCGCCGCTGCGTCATGATCGGGTATGGGCACCACTACATTTAAAGCTTCTCTGTTATTTCTGTGTTTATCTTTTGTCTTTTTGTGTTGCTACATAAGCAGCTATAGGCAGAGAGCACTCTGGGAGCGTTGAGAGCAAGACTTAAGAACAAAGGCTTATGTAGCAATACACAACAACAAATCAAAGACAAAAGACAAACACAGAAGCTTTAAATGTAATGGTGCCCATACCCGTACCTAAGCCATTCCTCTCAATTCTTGCTCTCATCACTCCCAGAGCGCTCTCTACCTATAGCTGCTCATGATGCCTCGAAATAATTCAGACCTAATAACCAAAGATAACAAGATGGGAAACTTAAAAAACATAACCTCAAAAAAGGTTTGCATGTATTAGTGCGACGAAAAATCAACCCTGAATTTTACTCTTGTTCTTCATCGGCCGCAAACTCTCGAAGAAGTCACTTTGCAACCCCTGAAAATAATACATATTATCTATTTATTATGATATAAATATTTAAGTTAAGTTGCAATAAACTGTTTGCAACCAAAACTGATTACTAAGTCCCTTTATTTTAGTTCATACATGCGTTTAAAGTTTGCCAATTTCTTCAGTTGTTGTATTTGTCAACATTTTTGAAAAATTTTTATTTTACACAAACCCCCGCTATTCTACACAAACCCCCGCTATTCGAGGTGAAATTTAAAAAAGGAACGCTCTTGTTCTTCTTCTGCATTTTTCTGCTGAAACTTCGTTTACAAACAAGAAAAATAATGTATGGATTGAGTGTTTGAATATTTAAATCTTTAAGTTATGTTACAGGAATTTGTTTAACACTCAAATAATTACATGCATTTTCTTATTTTAATCTTAATCGCCTAACAAAGTTTGCGAATTTTGCAACTTGTTGTATTTGTAAATAGCTTTTTATTTTCACCACGATCGTTTTGTAAAAGTTCTGTTATTTTTCATCCCATCAGAGTTGTCAACTATCATTGTTTTCTTTGAAAATTTGCTTGGTTTGGTACCAACTAGTATTTGTTTTATCTATAAAATTTGTAAAACTGCTTTAATTATGTATTTGCGTAATATATTAAGTTTAAAGTCATTTCACATATTATTCCATTATTTGCCATAAATATTATTTTTCCATTTATATTCCTACGGCTCAGTCCTCAAACTAATAACTCCAATTTCTATCATTAAGTAATCCTTTCTGAATTTTAAGGGAATATCTGTTACATTTATGGAAATATTCCGAACACTTAATTTTGACTCATAACAATAAAAAATTATATCAATAATAAATGTATCTTTGGGCAAATAATAAGAAAATATTTAATTACACATGCTTTTATTTCAACCATGTTATTTCTTTAAATTCAGACTATGAATCAATTAAGTTTACCAGCTTATATATTTTGACTTCCGTAGACCCAATTAATTTCCTATAATCATCGTTGTAGATTTATAAGAGAAATTTAGGCGTAGCTATCCTAAAAACGAAATAAAAATTAAAAACCTAATAAAAGGAAAAATTAAAAGCTATCCTAAACAAGATAAATTGGCAACACTACTTCTAACAGTTGGATGGAAAAAAAACATTTCATTCATAAATTCACCCAGCTGATATTATTAACCTTTACGTTACATGCACAAATTTTTTGCTTTTCGTAAGGAAATAATGTGGTTTTTTTATGAATAAAATCTTATTGAACATGAAGCTAAAGCACAAAAATAAATATTTTTAGCATATATAAGAATATTTAGAGAACTTTAGATATTTTGGTTTTCGTTATAAAGCCAATTAATAACAAACGTGTTGGAAGGGTTAAGGAACATAACCCGAAACTGACATATTCACCTCACTATTTGTGGTGAAATGGTTTTTCTCGTATGTGTGTTTACTTTTTGCAAATTTCAGATTCCCCACAGAAGTTTCCCATCTTGTTATCTTTGCTAATAACTTTAAACATTCGCCCTGAGACCAAATTGTGAGTAGTTGTGAGAGTTAGAGAATTTTCAATGAAAAGCTGTACACTCAGTTAAGGGGAGTTATATACCCAGAATTTTTTTTTTCAAAAATTGTTTTTGCAGTTTCTTAAAGCTTTAAGTCTCAAAAATATGTGGTGAAAATTTCGATATCTCAAAAAATAACATAGTTATAGCCTAGTGAGTAAGCCGCCTCCCAGAGCGCACAGTGCTGGCCCTAATTTTCAAACGCGTTTTTCTCGAAACCATATCAAAGTCAGTGACAAGATTTCTCGAAACTCAGTGAACCTATCGTTTTGATTTTTTGCAGGCTTATTTTACACATAATAATCTCGTACTTGTCATACGATTTTTTTTTTTTCATAGTTTAGTTCATTAGTTAAGGCAAAATAATGACGAATTTTTGGTCGAAAATCGTTAATTTACGTTCGGAAGTCCGCCATTTTGTGAAAAATCAATATGTTCAAAATCGGCTATGACAAGTACGAGTTTTAAGTATCTAGTTTAATAATATTATTAATTTTATTGTTTCAGATGAATTTAGAAGGAGCAATCTTGGTCACCACATTTCACCTTTTTTCAGAGCGCTCTACAAAAAATGCTGTATCTACATTAATATTATTTTTCTTTAAACAAAATAAAACTAAACATGCTCTTGAATGTGTATATGTTAAGGTATAAAAACCCTCATTTAAAAATATCACTTAGGTTTCCTTAAAAAATTCACAAACATGACCTTTTTTTCGGCTTCTGGGTATATTTCCCCCCTTAAGAAAATTAAAAAAAAAATCGTATATAAAATTTGATATAACGGTAAAACACTAACTTTTGCGATTGGTTAATTTACTGGTAGAGTACTGTGTCCGCAATATCGGATTTGTTACGATTTTCAGTCTTCAGTTGGATGATTCAAGTTTGTGCCAAAATGTTACGATTTCAAGAAAAATAGATTTCATGTTCGATTTTACATATATTTCTTAAATAAAATAATGTATATATGACTTAAAAAAAGCAATACATTTCAATGGCCCTACATGGTGTTCTAACCAAGCCTAGAAACCAGATAATTGTGGATTGGGAAGATGATCACAAAAGCAACTTATATATTTCCTTCTTTTTTTTTAACTTATTTAATTTATACTTATAGCCTTTTTTCAAAAATTGTTTTTTTTTTAAATGAAATTAGTATATATCTCTTCATAGATACTTTTTACTAGCTTGTAGTAAATAAACTTGTAAACAAATTTTGAAAAATTCAAAGAATTTGTAAAATTAAGTAAAACAATTTGGGGCTAATCTAATAAAAAAACTAAAATTCATCTCTAGCTAGCTCTTCCAATTCAATCAACCAAATACAACCCGATTCAAAAACAACGACTTCTTTTCATGAAATCAAAATGAGGGCCATGCTGACTTAAATGCAACAGTCTATAAAAAAACACCCTTCATCATCTCATTCCAAATGCATAAATGACAGCTTGATCAACTAATAATAAAAGAGAATAAAAAATTAAGAAAAAACAAACCGAGGAAAGAGTGAGGAATGAGTGTTCGCGAGTGGCAGATCAATTACAAAATAAACATACAACCCAACTTCCTGACTGATGCACCAAGACACAAATGGCATCAAAGTGCAAAGTGCAGCTGAGCACATCAATGCAGACGGACATATATCGTCATGAAACAAGAAATTAACCCTAAAAGCAAACAGTTGCATTTCCCCACTGAACTGATTTGGTTGCAGATATGGTTTTTGATTCGATCTTTTCGAGACGAAGTTGAGTGCCAGTAGCTGTCAATCAAAAATTATGCGCTGTTGGGTCGGTCAGATTGGTGGCAAGTGTAAAACTTAATGTAAGATATTTAATGATGCATGCAGATTGTGTAGAAGGGAAAATATTCTACAACAAAACGCCCCAAGACGACGAGCACTAATCGCCCTATAAACAAGGTCGAATTGCAGACGGGGCGACAAGATTGTTTGTTGTTGTGTTTTAGATGAAATCAACACACATTCCACACTGACCACAGAATTCGAGAACAACTTCGGGTCGAGTCAAATTTCATGTCTGCAAGGCAGAGCACAAGTGGAGGTCCTGCAGAAACATGTATGTATGTATTTTTAAAAATATGAATAACCTTTCTCTTGGCTCATGGGCTACAATAATTGTCTAGACGTCAACTTTGTGGAAATAAATTAGCTTGCATTGAATTTTCATTCTATAAACAAATGAAAAATTGCTGCCAATGCGCCTGCGCAGCCTTGATCTCAAGTGGAAAATTTGTCATTTTCTCATATATTACCGAATTACATAGCATTGCGTGATAAGAAGAAACAAACTCCAAATTAGTTAAGGAAGAAAGGGAAGAAGAAGCAAACAAAGTAAATTAAATGGCGCTAAGTCACAAATGGCGCCAAAGGATCAAAGACAACAGAAGCCGTCGTTGCTGTCGTTTTCTTCTAACGCTTTCCTGTCAGATATCCGCCGTCGTTTCTCCACAGCTGATTTAGATTTTAACTAATGACTGCGCAGGCGCAAAGCGACAAAGCATGATTAAGGAACATAGCTTAAGCCAATAAAAAAAATAACTCAGAATAAATAAAAGTCTTAAAAATGACAAATAAGCAAATTTATATTTATTGCCCTTAAACAAAATAAGAAAAAAAATTATCTAAACAAATTGCAAACGAAATCAAACGAAAGTGTTTATTTTTTATAACTGATGCTGTAAACATTTTAAAATCCTTTCTTTATGTCCCGCCACACTCCGCTCTACAATTCTTTCATCATTTACTCGGAGCTTGTGAAGAAATTAATAAGCATTCGAGATGTAAGTCTTGTTTTTTTTTCACATGCTTACACCATGTCAAGTGTTTTTCCGTTGTGAAAATGCTGTTTTTTTATTTAATGTTGACATTTATATCAACTCAATTGACTTTTATTTGATTTGATAGCATTTCTTGTTACTTCAGTCTCAAATTTTTATGTGGGAATTTCTTCAGTTTTCTGATGTTTGGCAGTGATGTTTCTCGTTTTAATAAATGGCGTTTAAATTTTGTGGTTCAAGTGGAAAAATGTCTTCGGAAATTTGTAAGATTTTCTTCAAGACAAAATCCTGCTAGAAAAATTGCAATTTTATAAATATGTTCTTACTTCATTTATGTATTTTCTAGATATCTGTTTATAATACCTACACGCATAGAAATTTTCGTTTGCCGCAACTGAAAAATTTGCCAATTACACTTCGTTTGCGAGTTTTATTTGTCACAAACGAATGTTCAGTTGTCAACTTAAAAATATCTCATATATTTATATATATATATATATATATACCGCAAGCTATTTCAGTCATTAAGGGTTTTCATGCCAATAGGCAATAACCTTATAAATGGTATAAACCGTATAAGTTTATCAGCCTTATAAATTAACTGTCAAAATTCTCATGAAAAAGCTTTTGCACAAGCCAGATAAATTTGCTCTCCGATTTAGGTGAGCAAACGAGGTGGCAAATTTACAGTGAGCGACAAAACAAAGTGTACACTTTTTTGTTCACGAGTTATACCACTTATAAGTCTTCAACACTCTGATTAGTCCCAAAATTTATTAGGTATGTTTTGAATTCTTATCAAAGTCTCTCTTAATATAAATATAAAGTCTTGCAAATAATTTGCCACATCAACAAAATATTTAATAAAAACAAAAAAGTCCATACTTATCGCGTCAAAACAAAGTGTAAAGCTGGATAGTAAGCTTAGCAATTTCAAATATTTTAAACGAATGTAACGGTATCTCTTTCAAATTGGTTAATTATGATGTTAGTTAGTGTTTCTGCATCATTCGCCTTTGGTAAAGTGAGGAAGTAAGTTGTAAGAACACTTTTTTAAAATGCGTAGTTAAACCTCTATTGAATCACGGGAATTAGTCATAAAATTCCATAAAGCAGGAAAATCACTTCGCAAAATAGCTTCAATTTTTGATAGAAATCATAATACCATCAAGAAAACCTCTGTAAAACCGCAATACGATCAGTAGTCAGAATAGTGCGAAAATATCCAACTACAAGCGCAGTGAAAATAGCGGATTATCTTTTCGCATCATCAGGATCCAACGTAAGTGCCAGTACAATAAGACGTGCATTAAATGCAAATGGTCTATTTGGAAGAGTCCGTCGAAAAAAGCCGTTTATATCAGAAAAAAATCAAAGGCTACGCGGGGATTTTGCTAACAAGTATGAAAATAATGAAATTTAATTTTGGAAAAACATAGTTTTCAGTGGCGAAAGCATATTCGAAATTTTTGGAAAAAAAATCTCCAAAAAATATGGAGAAGCAAAGCTCAGGAGTTGAAGGAGCAAAATATTACTTCTACAATAAAGCATGGTTGGAGCTCGGTGATGGTGTGTCCGAGTGTATGACGTCAAACGGATCACGAAATTAAACGTTTATTGACAGAGCAATGAATAAATCGATTATTTTAATATATTACATGAACATTTGCCGGACAGTGTTAAAAAATTAGGACTGGATCGCTTGTAGATGTTTCAGCCGGATAACGATCCGAAACATACAGCTAAGATAGTGAAGGAATGGTTGCTGTACAAATGGATCTCCCCCCATAATCACTGGACCTAAGCCCGATAGAACATTTGTGGGATTTGACAAATTTCATCAGACGTAACAACGAAATTTGTGGAATCAATGCCAAGACGATTGAAAGCTATAATTTCAGCACGAGGAAAACAAAAAAAATATGAATAATTGGACTGAAGTTATTTTTTCTTATTTACAACTTTAAGTGTACACTTTGTTTTGACTAGAAGAAAATGGAGTATTTTTCGGTTTTTAATTATGTGAAAATATGTTGTAAATAGTTTATATTTTTAATTAACATATAATAGGAGCATAAATTACACAGTGCGACACCAAAAAATAACTTCAAATATCTCTATGGTTTCTAGTAGTGCATGGGCTATATATTATGTCCTCATACTCAGTTTTATCGGATTAGGTCAAATAAGAGAGAAATTCAAGGTCAAATTTCACCTTTAAGTCACAAATTTTTTTTTATAACTCTTAAACTAAATTCAAATACTATATAGTAACTGCGTCTAAATATTTGCAATGGATGGTTCTTAACATTTTGAGACCATTTTTTGGTCAAAAAGTTACGTAAGCGGGTGAATATTTTCTTCGAAAAAAGGGTTTTTAAAAAAAAAAACAATATTTTCAATAGTTCAGTTGCTTTGTATTTTTCTTCAAAAACAATCACGCATATCTTTAAAACGGCGACTCTTTCGGTAAAAATGTTAAGGACAGTTTTGAAGAAAATTGTTGGATCTATAATTTTCATCTGAATGATTTTACGCTAGGGCTTATATTAACGAAGTTACCATATTTGGTTATCTTTGAATCCGAATATCTTTGGATGCGCACACGTAATTGTTGTGATCTTTTCAAAGGTTGGTTATTTTATTATACTTAAGGTGTATGCAAAAATTCAGCAAAATCTGATTGTTTTTGAAGAAAAATACAAAGCAACTGAACTATTGAAAATATTGTTTTTTTTTTAAAACCCTTTTTTCGAAGAAAATATTCACCTCCTTACGTAACTTTTTGAGCAAAAAATTGTTTCAAAATGTTAAGAACCATCCATTGCAAATGTTTAAATGTAGTTACTACATAGGATTTGAATTTAGTTTAAGAGTTATAAGAAAAAGTTTGTGACTTTAAGGTGAAATTTGACCTTGAATGTCTCTCTTGTTTGACCAAATCCGATAAAACTGAGTATGAGGGCATAATAAATAGACCATGCACTATTATAAACCATTGAGATATTTGAGGTTATTCCAACTGACCCTTAAATTGTCGCACAGTGATATTAATTACAAAAATACTAAAATTTTTTATAAAATTGCTTTTTAAATATTGAAATAAAGTAAAAAGTATTAAAACATATGGTGTACACTCTGTTTTGACGCTCACTGTATATGATCAATCAGCTATTTTCTTTTTTGAACGAAAAGTACTTTCTAATTAGAAACCGCCAAAAAGCAATGACAAAGGTAAAAAAATTACTGAATTGGAGCAAAATTAACAAAGATTTAATTCTAAAATTTCAGAAGACAAGCAAACAATCAACAAAGCTCCGCGTTTAAATGGAACGCTTCGCTGGACTGAGGTGCAAACTGTTGATTTGCTGCACCATGTTAATATTAGAATAAATACCGTCATGTTTTTCAAATATTTCTAATAACAACAATTCGTTAAAAGCAATTTGTTCCATTAATTTTATAAACTTTGGTTTTTCACTTATCTGCGGCATTTTGAAAATTATAACTTTTTGACAGCAGTAGGTGACTTATATGCAGCAAATTCACAATCGTTTTTAAGGTCTATTCACATAATCTGTCTGATAAAAATAACTAATTGCCCAAATTATAAGCTTGCCGCTTTGCATGAAAACCATTAATAAATATATTAATTGTCTTTCTCCGTATGTCTGTCCGTCTTCTTATGGATTGTACTCGTCGTACCACTGTTGCTATCTCTGTCCGCGTATTAAGCAAATTACCAATTTGCTTATATAGAACAGTTTGTCCATAAAGTAACTCTGAATTATAAGCATTGTGTGTATACAACGAAGGGAAAAACAAAGGAAGTTTTCAGTTGGGAAAAACAAATTTTTCAATTGCTACAATTTAAAAATCATTCGCGTATATGACAAAAGAAATTAATTACCTGCAACTAAATGACGCGTTTCTCGCAATTGACTATTCATAATTGCGTGTATCTATTCTATAAATAGGTATATATATATGTAAGTAATATCTAAGTTCTAGGTATTAACTTAAGTTCTAGGTTAATTCATAAATTATAATGGAATTAATTAATTAATTAAATTATGAAATCCTAGAGAATTCAGAAACTGAAACTTTGGTTTAGCATTTAGGTTTAGCTTTTCCGAAATGAAGTACGTTTTTTAAGAAGCTCTCACCGATGATCACTCACTCACACTCATAAGATTTTCGTATACGAAGACTTATATATATATATCGAGATTAAGCAACGTTTATGTCATTCCATTCAAACTGACGATTCCATTGTTAAGTTCGAAATTCTTCATCTTGTACGTGCGCTTATTGTGTTATTTACAGTGCTTTTAAAACTGTAAACATTTTCGTACGATAGGTTAGGTTAGGATACGTTGAAGCGGCTGTCTCTTATGAGACACACTTAGGCCAATTTAGGGCCGTTGTGGTACCATGCGTTAGTTATTTTCCACTCTATCTGAACCAGTTGTAGCTATTTATAAAGCTGAGTATTCGGTAGACCGAAGATTTTGAGAGCTCGTCTAGGTCACTGTGGAACCAGTTACCTAGGAAGAGGTGGCGCTTTCTGGCCAGCATTTGGGCATGTGCAGAAAAGATGTGTTGTGGATTCTATCTCGTCCTCGTCTCTGCAGCTTCTGCAGAAGTTGTTATGGAGGATTTTTAGCTTACGGGCATGGTTTTCAATTAGGCAGTGTCCTCTTAGAACGCCTACGACAATATTTATTTGGTCCCTTCTAAGGGAAATTAGTTCCTTCGAGCGTTTTAAGTTCAGGGTTGGCCAATCCGAGTCTGCTCTGTGGTTTATTGGGAAGGGGGACAATATGCAATAGAAGAAATTTTACACTGAAAAAAAAATGTTTTAAAATTGACGACAGTTGTTATTAATTTGACGAATTTTGTGTTTAAAAAATGGCTTGCAACAAATTTCGTCAAAGTAAGAGCAAATGTGTTCAAAACTTTTGAAAAACATATGAAAAAAAACAAAATACGAACACATTTTTTGAACACATTGTGTGTAATTTTAAGCTAACATTTTTTTTTCAGTGTAGGATTTCGTTTTATATACTCAGTATTATATTAAATACGTTCATTTGAAAAACGTAAGAATTGTTAATTTGACTTTTATATTGTGCAAATTTATGTAAACAATTATTTGTAACTCCAATATTTTAATTGTGTTTTGTTTCTTCAGATTTTCTGATGATGAATTGCATGGTCAATTAGAAATATCGAAAATAAGAAAGAACAAAATTAAAGAAATTTTTATTTTGTATTTCTATGACCTGAAGCCAGTTAATAAAAACCCTTTGCAATATTTTAAAATATTTAAGGGGCATATAGGTTATTAATATAAAAAAAAAATTTTTTTTTTGGGTATTTTTTTTTTTAATAGAAGTCTGTTCCAGACTGGTGACATCCTGCACACCGCCATTTAAAAAAAAAATCAAATAACGTCAAAAAAAATAAAAATAAATAATTGGTCATTTCAGCCCTTGAAAGGACTTTGACCTAGCTTCTTATGATCAATTGTGTTGTGCGTGTTATTAAGTTTGTACACAATTGACCGAGAAATGGACCTACAGGCTTAACGCCGACTCCGAACGGCGATGAACGAAATGTTCTTATTCTCAAGAAGCTTTACATGGCATTTTTATTACTCTCTGAGGTTTGCCATTGTCTGCAGTGAGGTGGCGGCCGTACAGAAAAATTTTTTCAATTCAAATAATTTTCTGTCGCTGCTGGGGTTCGAACCTGGGTCTCCAGGTTCGTTGACATAGCGGCCACGCACTTTAACCAACTACGCCACGGACGCCACTAACGTCAAAAACCTCTTCAAAAATTCTGAAAGAAATTTTTTTGTATTCTTTAAATGTTAATAAATATATGTGCAAAATTTGAAAAATATATCTTTTTTCCTTCTATGAAAAAATCTTCCCGAAAAATTTTTTATATTTTTTAACCTATATGCCCCCTTAAGTGCCAGCCTTGTTACTATGACGTGACATTTGGTCATATTTTTACACCTTTCGTACCTGATTGGCTCTAGAGGAATCGCCGGCCATACTAAAAAGACCCCATCTCATATATGACAGGTATAAGAGATTAAATTACGAAAATATAACGTTCGTTAAAATACCGTAAGTCTGCCGGCCACTCGCTCTTAGACTATAAAAGTTTGCTAAAGATTTCAGTGGAATTTTTGTGGATTTTTTACAGTGCTTTTAAAGTATTAACTTGTTTCTTTCATGTTTAAATTTTCAATTCCATACTTTAGATAAATGACATATCGATAGCTTAATATATGTAGAAAAGGCGTATCTCGATTTTTTGTTACTTTACAGGAGAAGAAAAGAACTGAGTAAATCTGGAAAACCTCGGATATAAAAACTTTTTTAATGCATTTTTTATTCAAAATGGGCAACAACAACAACGAAAAAGTGCATTGATTTTTTTAAGTGAGTTGTATTTGAGAGTGGTCTACCAGAATATGGTAAAAACGTTATTTGGAAAAAAAAACGAGTCACGCCTTTTCTATATTAAGCCATCGATATATAAGACCAAAAAAGTCCAATTCCATTATATTTTTGTATTTAAATTATTAATTCATAAATTTAAGTCAATGTCCATACATAAGGTCTGTTCCCGTACTTGAACATTCGCACGAATTCGTACTATTTTCTGCGATTTCCTGTTCCCGTACCCAAAAAATTCGCAAAAGAGAGCGAAAATGTGAAATCCAGTCCTTGTCAAATGTTGCTATTTTCTGCTACACGAATTTGGCGAAGCAGAAAATCGCAAGCTTTAATTTTTGACAGCTAGTATTAAATTAGAGTGGCAGCCATTGAAGCAACATTAAGAAAAATAAAAAATGTCGAGAAATGTGCAAATTAATTGTGCGGCAAGCACTTTAAGTAGAATACAATGTAATAAGCAGTATTTTATATAATTTGTTTTCAATAAAAAATATTTTATTGTCTTCCTTAGATATCGACTACAGAATGTTTTTGACGTTTCATCAAAAGTTGCAAATTTTTGCAAAAACCTGTTCCCGTACTTTTTGCAATTTTTCACGCAAAGAGAGCATTTTTGACTTACTCTCTCAAATTTTGCAACTTGCTAATTTCTGTTGCAAAAGTACGGGAACAGACCTATTATCAGTGTTGCCAGAACTTTTTTGAGAAAAGCGCGAGATTTTAAACAAAATATCGCCCAAAATCGCTCTATGAAAAAAAAAAAATCGCCAAAATCGCAATTTTTTCTAAAAAATTTATTATATTAGAAAAAACAAAAAAAATTATATATGTAGTTCTTTAAAAATAAAAACTTTTTACAAAAATCTTGCTGTCAAAAATTCACAAAATGAACTCAAGAGCTCAAGCGTACTACAAAAGAACTACAGGGTATCGCTAGTGCGCTTTAGCAAAAAATAACAATTTTGACAGCACGTGTATTTTTTTATTGTAGAGCTCTTTTTTGCACTTTTTGCTCTTTTGCACAAGAGCTCTACAAAGAGCTCCTGATCGTGAATACCCCTATTGATTTATTCATTTTTGAAATCATATCATCGGATATTGGCAGCGACTTGCAACAACAGTTTTGAGCCTTCATGAAGCATTTTACTCGAATGATTAGATATGCTAACATCTAATTTCTTTCTGTTGACGGAGAAAATACGTTCCACAAATGCATTAGAATGTGGCAAGGAAAGAAAGATGAATGCCAACTTACAAATATTGCCAAACATTTTTCCCACACATTAGATGAGTTTATGAAAAAGCTTGGTTTTCACAAAAATCGCCCAAAAAATCGTCAGGCGATTTACTAAAAATTAAATTAATAGTCTCCAATAAAGTTATTGTGGAATGTTACCTTTCCGCAGCGATGAATAGTGGACTCTACATTGGCAAGCATTGTTTTAGCACAGACCACAACCGAATGGTTGTCACATTAAATATAACGCTTGGTGTTTTGTGGAAAAATTCACTTAAGAGGAAATTAAATTTCCCGAAAATGTACAGCTGAAGGCAGGATTTTTAACGCAGCCAATAATAGAAATAAAGCTGAACTGTGGAATGCATTGTATGAAGTGGAAACAATCAGTGTTGCCGCTCGAGAATTTTTAGAGGTATTGAAATAGGCCACAAGATGGAATTATTTTAAGAGTTTTCGAAGTGTTATAAAAAACCAATAATGTTGTTTTTAACCGACTTCAAAAAGGAGGAGGTTCTCAAGTTCGTTGGTTTGTCCGCTTTTTTTTTAATTTAACATAAATGTTTATTGTACTTATTTAGGTACATTTTCAATTAAACTTACAATATTACATACATGTAAAAATGAATACGAAAAAAAAATAAATGAAAAGAGTTCAATAACAAAAATACATTTCAATCACCTATATACAGCTATGGGCACGGAGCAAGCTTCGGACCAAGCTGCAGAGCATTGAGAGCAAAGGCTTATGTAGCACGATAAAATGCAACAACAAACCAAAGACAAAAAACAAACACAGAAACAACTCAGAATCTTTAAATGCAGTGGTTAAGTATACCTACCCACCGGGAATATGAAAATTGATTCTAAAAAAAATCGTAAATGGAATGGATGCTTACATCTTTTGCTTACATTTTAGAACGTATTCCAAAGAATATACATACATATAAATTTAACCCAGATATGCCGACGGGCTTGCTGGTGCAATAATATTTGCACTTTTCTTAAATTCCTTTATTCTGACACCAATGTATTGCAAAAATGAAGAAAATTAAAAAAAAAAATTATTTTTTTCTTGGAGAATTTGTAGTTCGCCAGCAAATACTTCAACTAAAATCACTTATAATTTCCCTTTTCACAAGTACTTTTGCTACTTATTAGTTATTATAACTATTTACAATACAAAAACACAAAAACGCAACAACAACAAAATATGTATAAGTATAAAACTTTTTCTCATCGTTCAGGTGACATCTTCACTCTATTGATAATTTTATAAAACTGACACCTTGGATAAAAAAACAACACTCAATAATTACAATAGACAAAGCTTATCAATGTACGTTTTTTTGAACGCTATGTTTTGTAACGCAAAAGCAAATTGGTTAGCGAATTTAAAGTAATGTTAATGCAGAACACTGAAAAAAGCAGGTGTAGTACATGTAGTACGGTCGGCATATTTGGGTTAAAGCAAGATTTATTAATTGGAATCTATCAACCAAAAGTTTACTGATTCTTTTTTATTCTAGCCAGAATCGATTACGACCCATATAATAATTTCTACTATTGAAAATGTTTTTAGATTCCTTGCTTGCTTTTTTGGTAAGTGAAAAACGAATTGATTTTAAAACAAATTCCGCTATAAGCGAGAAAAGAATCAATCTATTTTGATATGTTTTCTTATTTCCGAAGAATTAATACGTTTTTATTTAAAAGAATTCATTTAAAAAGTGAATAAAAGAATCGATTTCTGTAGCTATTGAAGTGGAAGCGAGTATAGAATGTACTACTTTTTGTAGGACATCAGCATGTTAAAAACAATCAATGCTAGATTGAAGATCTATATTGGAGAAGAGAATTAATTCTTTTGATGTAGAATTACTTCATTCTCGAAGGTGAGTATGGCGGTTGATAGTGATGAAGCGACGGTTGATAGCGTTTTTAGGTCACACGTTGAGCCTTTGGTGTGACTAAAGTACTGATCGTACAATGTTGATGTAAGCACTTGTTGGTCTGCTTGATCCTCACTGGGCGAAAAATTCATGTTTGAACTCTCTAACTTATATAAATTTTACACAATTACATGAAATATAAAGCCAACATTTGATGTTCTATTCCAAAGACTGTCCTTAGACTGTAAAAAATATGCTTGATGAACTCAAAGGATCATTGTCCTCAGAAGGAGATATTATATTGTTACTTAAGCTCGTGATCAAAAACACTACTTAGTTCCGCAAAAATGTTACTGGGATCCGCTTCACTGCTCTCAAATAATTTGTTGACTTTCAGAACATCAGGTAGTAGCCAAAATTAGCTAAACTCGAAAAAAGGAAGCTAAAAAAGTAGCAAGGAGCTAAAACACAATTTTTGGAGCTAAATGAGAATAAAAGTAGCTAAATCTAGCTACAAAGTAGCTAAAATGGCAGCACTGCATAAAGGTCATGCTTCGTCGGATCGACGAAAACAATTTTTAAAATGGCCCTACTAATTTCCTATCCAAAATATTCTTTAACCCTTTCGGCATATTTGTTGCCATACGGCAACAGTTTGCTTTTTGGCTCTGTTTCTAGTTTGGAACACCCCGATTTTTAACAATACATGTTTAATAATAGATTGAAATGTGATGAAAAAAAAAAGAAAAAAATCAAAAATACGAAAATTAATTGTATTAACATGTTTTTCAAGGTTATTCCGAGTGAACTCAAAAGCGCGACCACGCGGCCACGCGACTTCAAAAAAGAGCAAATTAAAAAATTATATTTTTAAATATTTCCGAAAATTTTCTTAAGCTAAAGGTAATTAAAAATAATACTACGAATGTAAGAGATCTTATTTACATTTTTAGTTAGAAAAATATGTAATATTTATAGCGCTAGAAGTTTTTAAAATTTTTTTGAATATTTCTTAAAATTTTTGTAGTATCTATTAGGAAAGCAATACGGCTTCCAAACTTCATACTCAGCTTATTTTAGTCAAAAACTGACCCTGAACGAAGTTTGAAGTGTTTGGCATTGCCAGGGCTAATTTGGCACTGAAAGGGTTAAAATCATTTGTTTTTGATTATTATGTTTATTTCGAGTAAATGAAAACTGCAATGCATTTTATTTATAATGGTTTTTTTAAAAAAAAAATTAATTTTTCACAGTTTGAGTCAAGGGCGTCGCCAGCCGATGACCCAGGGGGGGCTGCAAGTTGATATATGGAGAATGGAAAAAGTATAAATTCTAGGTACAGTTAGCATAACCTACAATCTACGCTTGTTTGTACACAGAAAATAAAAGAATTGATTTATTACCTAAACTAGTTTAGCTGATGTGAAAGTTTCTATTTCACCTAATCTTTTCAACAACTTTTCTACTTACACAGTTAATTTAACAATCATGCATTAGGTAATTCACCTAATTCAAATTAGTTAATTCAACTAAAATTTTGCTTATTAAATCATCTAATTCTTCTAGTTATTTTACCTAATGCAAGTTGTCGATTTGTTCGTACACTAGGGAAATAACGCATATTAGCATTATCCACGCCTCAGTATAAATTTTATATAAATATTTACGTGGATAAATCAAATGCTTTCCTTACAACTTGTTTTTTTCCCGTATTTGAATTTTATAGGAGCACAGCGCTCTCCTATAAAAAACATAAATAAAAACAAAGTGAGAAAATTTTACAAAAAGTAAAGCCTAACGCGAAAATTGAACTCCGGCCGCTGGCGTTATAGTCAAACGCTTTACCGCTGTGCTGTTACGCCGTTTGATAACTTGTGAACAAAATGTATATAAAAATATGAGGTCCACAACTCTGAAATTATGTTTCCACTGGGCATCTACAGCAATTTGATTAATTGGTATGTAGAGTAAATTCCTGTATTGGAAATTTAGCTCAATAGATAAGGCGTTGGTTGTTGAAATCTTGAGATCACATGTTCGATTCTCAGCGGTGGCAAAGAAATTTTTCAGTCATTTATACAATGTATATATATCTCTCTCATTCTATCTACTATAAAACAAATCTTTCTTCTCTATCATGTGACGAAATGAAGTAAAGTCACCTAAGGAAAGTTTCACTTCAAAATAGAAATTGCAAAACAAAAAACATATTTTTTGCATATTTTTTGCACGGCATTCCCACTCTTAAGTGGGAATGCTATCTAAATAATTAGATGATTTTTCTACACTTAGTAGGTGGCTTGCCTAATCTGAAGTGGTCATAGTTTAAAAAAAATTAGCTTATTCTTCTAATAAATTATGTGTCTTATCTATTTTATGGTTGAAGGTACACCTAAATATTTAGGTTTTTTTAGCTACTCTCGCAGTTAAACTACCCAATATAATTGCATATAATTAACATTTAGAAATTGGTAGCGCACCTAATCAAATTCGTTGACTGAAAATCACCGGATTACTTTAGCTGAATTGACTACATTTTTAGGTAAAAGTTCTACTCTTTTTTTTCTGTGTAGTGCGAGTCTTACGACCTCTACCCACCACTGATGTTAACGGCACAGTAATTACTGTTTTCTACAGTAATTTGACTGCTCATACAGTACGACAGTAATTTTTCGAAATATCAAGTAATTTCAATGGCCGTCAAAAATATAAATTTTTTTGAGGAAAAAATTTTTAAAATCACATTTGTAACATCTCTGTTCTTCTCATAATTTCATCATCCCTGGAATTTAGTGCAAAATGAAAAGATGCGTTGCTAACTTTGCAAATTATAGTGTACACATGGCTATTCGTAGATTTATGTAGAATTATTTAGATGAATAATATCTAAAATTCTTTATTTTTTTAAATGTATTCATTACTCAAACATATTTGATACGGTTGAAAATTATACATATAACAACTGAAGACTCAGAAATACATTTTAGTATTATTATTTTTGTTATATTTACGTTCTAAGAACTAATAAGTGTATCAAATCATAAAGTTAAGATAAATTCACTAGGTGCAATTCATGAAATTGAAAAATGTCTTTGGATTTTCATAATTTAACCTTTGTTTACTAAAGACTTGAGACACAAACTCGCTTTAATGCGAATTGTAGGAACCTGTACCCGTTTTTTCGGGGTTTATTACTAGTGGCGGATCTAGGATTCGCCCGAGGGGGGTCTGAAACTACAGTTCTGTAGCCCGAGGGAAGAGCTGAAACGGCTTTTAGGGCGTTTTTTCCTCATACACAAAATTCTACAAGGGGAAAGATGGGGGGCTATAGCCCTTTCAGCCCGTATGTAGATCCGCTACTGGTTATCACTAGTAATTTTGACAAAAAAGGCAGAATAAAATTTATTTTAGTTGTTTTAACGTTGTTTTTTGTTGAAAGTTCCCCACAGCATTAGTTCCCCATGGCTTACTATCCAAGTTAATTTGACGTCTACAAAATAATGTTGAAGAATAGAATGAATGGTGGTCGAGGAATAAGTTTTCATTAAAAAAGATATTGTTTTCCCATGCGAAACATAGTTACAAGCGATTCTTTTTTTTTAACCCTCAAGGACTAAAAAAAAAATGTTGATCTAGAATCCAAAATTTTAACATGGTTTTATTAATTATGGTCTATTGTACGTATGCCATGAAAGTTTCATAATTATATGTTTAAACATGAGAGAGATATAAATATTTCAACTTTAAGGCTTTTCCCACGATTTTCTTCAACTAAAACAGAAAACCGCTGGTAGCACCATCTAAAAATTAAAAATTTTTTTTTTTTTAATTTTGGTTTTCATGTTTTAATGTAACCATCCCATTTTCCAACGAGCTCGGTTGATTTTCGATAAAATGTTTTTTTTTAATCACCCTAGTATACAGTAATTCCACAGTAATTTTTGTTCCAATTCTCAGTAATTTTGCATCAAAAACAGTAATTTTTCATGCCTAACACAGTAATTTCAACAAATTATGTTAACATCAGTGCTACCCACGGCGATTGTAATAAGAACATTACAAAGTCCAATGTGTAAGCCTCCACGAGCTCTTGACTCTTAAAATAAAACTTGTAAACATAGTTATTAATTATATTAATTAGAAAAATAACAAGAAAGGAGTTTATACAGATTAATTTTTACACTTATTAAGTTAATTTAAACATAATCTTTGTAATTGGGGTTTGTTGTAAACTTCTCGACCACTCGATTTTAATCTTGTTAGTTTTCATAAATAAGTACACTCGTGATGGCCAGATCATTAAGACGATTTTCCCCCAAAGTGCTTCTTAACCAAGGAAAAGCTATCAAAATTTTCAACGCCTTTCCCGTTTCGAGAAAGAATATTTTGGTCTCTTTTAAGACACCAACATCAGGGTTGCGTTTAAATTTAAAAACTACTTAAAATAAGTGTTGCCAATGAAGAATTATAAACGCAATGTTAAAGGGGTATTCACAGTGGTCAGCAATGCTCGTTAATATTGAGGAATGTGAACCCAGTAAAACATTTTCCTTGAAATTGAATTAGTGAATTCGACTTCCGGCGTGCGGGAATTATCGGTAAAGCCAGTAAAGTGATTGGCTTGGGACTTTGATTGCTTTGCATATCGCACTCCATCTTCAAAACAGACACAACTCAAAATTTCAAAATTTTCAGGAGAAGCAAAAAACCAGTTTGGTTTTCAAAGGAATCCATACAAAACAAGGAGACAAAACGATTTTTTAATTAAAGAGTAAAAAGATGAGTGCAAAAACTTGAAAGTTGATGGAGGATATCACTACGAATAGTTAAACATTAAATGTAAAAATTTGCAAATTTTGAGTTGTGCCTGTTTTGAAGATGGAGTGCGATATGTCTTAATTTTTTAATCTCTAGGGTTGCTTTACATATATGTTAGTTTTTAAACTCTAGGGGAGGTCAGCTGCCTCTACCTGGCCCCTCTTGGCGACGCCCATGGTTTGAGTTCATTTGGTTTGTTTTACAAAAGATACATATGAAAAAATAAAATAATAATAAATTAAAGCACATACTTGATATGAAATTTGTGTTTATCTTAAAAATAATGTACTTAATTTTAAAGAGATAAAGTTCTTTTAGGATCAGGTTACGTAGCTAGACGTAGAAAATGAGAACAAAACAAACAAAAACAGGAAAGAAAGTGGATTATATGTAACCATGCGTCGTCGATTCGAAAATTCGGGAATAATTGGGGACATAAGAACTCAGTAACGAATCGCTAAAAATAAAAGTAATGATTCGTAAATTAATTGCTAGAAATGAGAGAAGTGAATTGCTATCGAATCGCTAAAATTTACAGAATTAATTCACTAACGAGTAACAAAAATGTTGTATTGCACTCATCACACCTTTGTTGCTATCTCCGTTCACATATTAAGCAAATTAATAATTTGCTTATATAGTAAAAATTTGTCCAAAAAGTAACTCAGAACTATAAGTGTTGTGTTTATACAACGAAGGGGAAAACAAACGATGTTTTCAGTTGAAAAAAACAAATTTTTCAATTTTTCAATTTAAAAATCACTAGCGTTTAACACAAACGTAATTAATTTCCTGAAAATAAATGACGCGGTTCTCGTAACTGACTAGTATTATGACAACTGTTGAAACGTTTGCAAATAACGATCCTAAGCACCACAAACGAAGTTCGTTTGCAGCAAACTGGCGATAAACGTCTTTTTTCTCTGCGTGTAGCATTCCTGTACTTGATAATGTGATGATGCTCTTAAAAACTCTATTTTCAACAACTTTTAATGTATATTAATTTTAAGTAATGTTTCCTAATTCTGTTTTCTCGAAAAACATTACATAATATACACAAGCTGTAAAAAACTTTTGTAAAGGGTACGCGATCTTCTGCAAAGTACTCCAGACGTTTAACAAAGATCTTTGATTACTGCGTTAGAGATATGGCACATGCAATGTATAAGAGGATAGTACAATTTAAGCAGTGGCGTCGGAAGTGGGGGACAAGGTGGGCGATTTCCCCCGTTGCTAGACGTGTGAGGGGGGAAAAAGCATCATTTTGTTGATAAATTCAAAAAAAATTCCGATACAGTGTTAAAATTATTAAATGAAGTTGTAAAATTAATTGTTCTGGTAGTTACGATTCCGGTATCTGCGGTATGTTTTAAATCTAGCTGTTTTTAAACATGCCTTCGATGTAATATGACTTAAGAACGTCTTACACATTCGGCACTCCTTCAGTGAAGTAATTGTAAATTGTATTTGGTGAAATAGGACACAGATAAGTAAATAAAAAAAAATCCAAATTTTCTTTGGCCTAAGCATTTTCGTGATCTGATGGCAGCCGATTTATTTTTTTATGGGTCTCGTTGAAGGAACGAACTTACGTCAATAGGCCTCGAACTATTGAAGCCCTCAAAGAAAATATTCGAGCGGAAATTCGACTTTTAGGACCTGAAACCCTGCATAAGATCATGAAATACAGTACAACTTCTACAGTCCGGACATGCGCCAATTAGGACATTCCAATAATTCGGACACTGCCATAATTCGGACAGTTCCAAATTTTTACCTCTAAAATTCGGACAAATTTTTTTTTCTTATGCAAAAAGGCAGTTATTTTACTGTTTTTAATTTCGCACACTTATTAATGTATGAACGTATTGAAGTTATCAAGTAGGCTGTGCAATTATTGCACGAATTTATTAGTCTTGTCGTTACATCAGCGAAGTTAACTTCTGTTTTCTTCTAAGCGAAAACGTGTGTATTTATTTCATTTTGTTATTTTAAGCGCTAAAATCAAGTGATATGTGTTCAAATTTTAAACGCAATTACAAAACATTACTTCTAAAAGAAAATTGTGATATATTGCAAAGTATGGATGAGGGTAAAGCTATTAGGCAGGTTGCTGAAAAGTTTAAAATTCCCAATTCAACGATTTTTGATATAAGAAAGAACAAAAAGAAGATAAACGTATTCGTTTCGACTATATATCATGGACCAGGTAACATTTAAATCAAAGTAAGTAATATTTGAAACCATTTGTTTTAGGAAATAGAAAAGTGATGAAAAAAATCAGAAAATCCAAAAGTAGAAGAAGAACTTTACACATAGTTTGTGCAACAAAGAAACAATCATTTCCCGATTTCTTCCGAAATTTTAAGAGCAAAGGCTAAGTTTTTTTATATACAGATGACTGGAAAGGATGATTTTTCAGCCAGCTCAGGCTGGTTGGATAAAATCAAGTAACGATATGGAATGCGTCATCTAAAACTTTGTGGTGAAATAGTTTCAAGTGATAGAAATGCCGTAGAGCCTTTTAAAAAAAAGTTTGCCAACATTGTTTCTGAAATGGATTCGAGTGAAGAACAAGTTTACAATGCAGGCTGCTTTCTAGAGAGTATTGTCTGGCAACACATGGGTGCATGCAAACGAAAAATCAGCTCCAGGAAGAAAAATTTCCAAAGATCGTGTAACATTTATGTCGTGCTCAAATGCTGTAGGAACACATAAATTGCCACTTTGAGTAATTGGTAAATCTGTTAATCCAAGAGTTTTAAAAAATGTCAAAATAAAAAGCAGCTAAAAAGGGATGGATGTCAACGTCAATTTTCTTCGACTGGTTTAAAAATCATTTTATTCCAGATGTAAAAAATATCTAACACAGGTTAATAGACCACTGAAGGCATTATTAATATTGGACAATGCTCCTTCATATCCTACAACAGAACTTATTAATTTTGACCCAAATTTCAAAGTGCTTTTTTTACCACCAAATTGTAAGGCAATTTTTCAGCCTATTGACCAAAATTTAATACAAAATATAAAAGTTACTTTTTGGACATAGCTTGGCAAAACATAAGTGAAAAAGTATAAAAAAAAGCTTGTCTGGATTATGGCCAAGGCTTGCATCGGACTAGGATGATGAAGACTTAATACCGCTTCAAGAATTATGATTTGAATTGCAGTCAGCTTCCAACAAATCGAACTTAAAATCCATCCAAAACAAGATCGGTACTTTAACTCTTAATAAAGACATCAATGAAGAGGATATCAATGATTGGGCAACTGGCGTAGATGAACTGGCATTTGACTTTTCTGATGAAGAAATAATACAACGCTTTAGTTCAAGTGAATTGGCATGTCATCTTACAGACTCTGAGGCAGATATTGAGGCGATAGATATAAAAACCAAGATCTCTCGTGTAGATGTTAAGAAATCATTTGCGGTTTGCATTCAATGGGCTGAGGAGAATGATTTGGATATGCAAGACATTGTATTATTGAAGAGACTAGAAGAAAAAGCGTCCGTGGCGTCCGTGGTGTCCGTGGCGTAGTTGTTTAAAGTGCGTGGCCGCTATGTCAAAAGAACCTGGAGACCCAGGTTCGAACCCCAGCAGCGACAGAAAATTATTTGAATGAAAATAATTTTTCTGTACGGCCGCCACCTCTCTGTAGACAATGGCAAACCTCAGAGAGTAATCAAAATGCAATGTAAAGCTTCTTGAGAACGAGAACATTCCGTTCATCGCCGTTCGGAGTCGGCGTTAAGCATGTAGGTTCGGTTCTCGGTCAATTGTGAACAAACTTAATAACACGCACAACACAATTGATCATAAGAAGCTAGGTCAAAGTCCTTTCAAGGGCTGAAATGGCCAGTTATTTATTTTTTTTTATAGAAGAAAAAGCACGAACAAACTACCTCAATAAATTATCCAACCCAAAATAAGTTCATTTTTTAGTAATTCATACACTAAGTGGAAAAATATTAAATTTATCCAAAAACTTTTTTAATTTATCCAAAAAGCGAGTCATTTTTGCACCAATAACGCATTTATTAAATCGACTACGTAAATATTTAAAATTTATTTAAATACTTTTTTAATTAAATTAAAAATTAAAATATTAAAACAGAATTAATAAAAAATATATTAAAATTCTTCACGAATATATTTAAATATCTTTCAAATATTTACTATTTGAAAATAAAACTATCGCATTTAAAGAAAATTTTTATAAAAATATTGAAATTGAAAAAGGATTTATTTTAATATTTCCCACGAGCTGCGTCCATATCAAACGCCATTTAGTGGTATATTTTATTTTGTTTTTGTGAAAATATGATTTGTGAGTGCGGTGGTGAGTGCGATGCATGATGAAATCATGTAGAGTGGAGTGGCATTCTTGAGAAAATACCGAGTTGTCACTCCACCTTACATGAATTTATCATGCATCGCACTCACCACCACATTCACAAATCATATTTGCCAAATATCCATGGTATATTACCCTTGCAACATTAAATTAATGAGAACTAAAAGAAACCTGCAACTGCAAGAAATAAACTGCAGGAACAGAGTGCGATGCTGCTGCTGCTTGGCGGCTGGTAAGGAAAATATTTGATTTATCCACGTAAATATTTAAATGAAATATAATAATGTTAATGCGTGGATAATGTTAATATGCGTTATTTCCCTTAGTGTAGTATGTATGCATTTTTACAAATGTAAATGTATATATTTCCCACTTAATACAAAATCTTTTTTTTTTTGATAAATATATGTTAAACGAATTGATAACTTTGTTTTAATTCATCAATATTGCTTCAAAAATGTTTACTTCTATAGTCCGGACAACCCCGATAATTCGAACGACCCTAAAACCATATGTGTCCGGATTATCGAAGTTGTACTGTATGGTTTAAAAAGGCCTCTAGTTATGAGAACGTTAACGGGGGATTATATATAATCATTTAAGGGGATTATATACCCAGAAGCACAAAAAAAGGTCATGTTTGTGAATTTTTTTAAGGAAACCTAAAAGTTATTTTTAAATGAGCGTTTTATACAAAAAAATATACACATTCAAGAGTATGTTTAGTTTTTTGTTTTTACTAAAAAAAGGTAAAAAGCGGTGACCAAGGTTGCTCCTCCTAAATTCATCTGAAACAAAAAAACGAAAAAGTTTATTAAACTAGGTACTTAAAACTCGTATTTGTCATAGCCGATTTTGAAAATATTGATATTTCACAAAATGGCGGACTTTCGAACGTAAAGTAACGATTTTCGACTAAAAGTTCGTCATTATTTTGCCTATAAAAAATGAACGAAGCTACGAAAAAACAATCCTATGACAAGTACGGGATTATTATAAATAAAATAAGCCTCCAAAAAAATGAAAACGATCGGTTCACTGAGTTTCGAGAACATTTGGTCACCGATTTTGAAAACATGGTTTCGAGAAAAGCGTGTTTGAAAATAAGGGCCAGCACTATCGAAGGCGGTTCACTCACTAGGCTATAACTTTGTTATTTTTTGAGATATCGACTTGAAATTTTAACCACATATTCTTGAGGCCTGAATCCTTTTGGGCATATGAAAAACTTTTGGGCATATAATCCCCTTAATGGATGTTACATATGTTAGACATAGTGGTGGAAAAATACATGTATTACATTTTTAAATTAAATAATTAAAAATTTAAAAACATGTGTTTGTAAAATTTTATTTATTTTACAAGAGTCATCCCATGAAAGAGCCATCCCATGAAATTACAGAGATTAACTGTTATATTCTTTCAAAAAACTAAGCCCTGAAAAATTTTTTGAGTAATATCTTAAATCTTATAAGACTTGCATGGCAAATTGTGTATTTATAACATCTAATATATCTATTGTTTAAGACGAGGAATGTTTAAAAAAATTCTTCAGAAGCTTGAAGAATTTGAAAGTAAAGTGTGTATGATTGAATAGGAGCGCCAAAATCACAGTTTTCCGGTTCGTACAAAATATTTCACGACGCAGCTGGGGAAGAATATCAGCATTTATAGCTTAAAAAACCCAATTCATACAAAACAAACAACTTAAGATCCACTTGTTGTAATGGATTGGTTGTTAATACAATGGAGTGATATTGAATTTCATGTTATTGACATATTGTCCGACAAACCATACAACTTAAAGAGGGTGGAACGAATGATTACAATGAGCACACTTATACGAGTTGACAATAAATATCAGCAGTATTTCTGATAATCCATTAAAATAAACTCAAAACACTGAATGAAAATTGAGCTGGTCTGAGCATATTTACAAGCGGACAATGACAAACGCTTAAATTGAAAATGATGATCCATCAAAGCAATGCAAACCACATTTTATGTTATTCAAGATTTAAATCAATATGGTAAACCAACGCAAAAGATA
This sequence comes from Pherbina coryleti, assembly GCA_943735915.1. NCBI lineage: Eukaryota > Metazoa > Arthropoda > Insecta > Diptera > Sciomyzidae > Pherbina > Pherbina coryleti. Next base: position 94,832,063 of record OX030949.1, on the reverse strand, counting down.
TATAAAGAAACAAAAACAAAAAGAAAAAAACAATAAGCAGCAGCAGAAGTTAACTAAGCTCATAATGGTGATAGAAGCTTAAGCGGGATTATTCACACTAACAAATCCTAACAAATCCTATCAAATAAACGAAGAAGAATAAAAAAAAAACACTTGAAATTAGCAGTCACTTCAGTCACACGGCGAACACACACATACACACGCAGTGGGTGGTTGTGCCAACATCCGTTTCACACACATACACTTCGTTGGCCCATTGAAGCATTTCCTGCTCTACTTAATGCGATGAGTTCTAAAGTGTACAGAAGAGAAGCATCAAAATAATAATCATTTGTAACTAATTATTCGGGCATTATTCGAAATCATTCAAGTGTTAACGTTAGCGACGAGTGGCAACAACGAAACAGCCACCAGCCAGCACACATCAACAACCAAGGTGACCACAAAACATGCACACTATACAATCAAATCATACAAGAGCATGATAATATACATATGTATGTAGGCACACCCTACCTCAACCCGCTATACACAATACGACGCGGCAATTGAATCGAGAGCTATTCATTCAAGTTGCAATAAAAAGATTAACGCCCGAAGGTGTTATTTAACGAGCAGAGCAAAGAGTAACGCGTAACACGCTTTCCGAGTCACTTGAGTGAGCTACAATTCTAAACAATATCTTCAAGGGTGGTCCACGATATTATAGCGAGTGTGCCTTTTTTCTTTGGCATGAATATGTTCATGCTCCGTGGCTTTTCATCCACACTAAATATTTGTATAAAAGAAACTTTTGAGTGGAACTTAAGAGTAATTGAAACGTTTGAAAGATGCTTATTGAGTGGTGCTCTTTGTGGGAGCATACAATGAGTAGTATAGCAAGTATACTCACTCAAAAGCAACCATTTTCTTTGAGTTCACCCAATCGCAAGACAAGCACAGCTTCTTGAATTTGACTCAACCAATAGCAGCGACTGCAGCTAAACCCAGCAAGACACTTTTTTAAGATGATGGGGGTCTGTGTGTGAGGTTAAGATTTGTTTCTTGATGGAGAGATGATTGAGTTGAAAAAGGCGTCAGTTATAGATAGAGTAATTATTCTATTGTTTTTTATTTCATGCTGATGAATTTACATCACTTTTATAAACAAAACAAATGAATTTTTGAATCCTGAGAGATACTCAAAGATTTAATTAATTTTATCGCATGACCATGCAAAATATTTTATAAATATTTTAAGAAAAATATAAGAGCATATTTTAATATAATGCACTAGCTCGAGAGATATGCTTGGTACTTTATTGTAATGTAATTGATTTATTTTATATTATTTTTGTAAATTTTTTCATTCCAACGGAGATCAGATTTGGTCGATATGCCCAGAACGTCAAGAGCATCTGACTCAGCAAAATCTACACCATTCATATTGAGATGAGCTAAAGGATAATTCATTCGTTTGTGGGTTAACGGGCAACACTGGGTCTTGCTAGCATTAAACATTCAATCTCCAAAGAGCTCGGGCTCCAAAACGAATAATTTTTTATCATTTAAGTTGGTAAAAATGCCTCGTAAATGAAACATCTTTGTTCAGAAATGATCATAAATGTTTCTTTTTTGCATTGTTAAATGAGTTCAAAAAATAATATTTTTTTTTTATCATATCAGAAGAAACAACCATTTTTTGTTCATAAATGATTTCAGAAATCAATCATAAATAATACTTTTTTATATTCCAAAATGAGTTAAAAAATAATGAAATATAACCTTTGTTGATATTTTATCAACACAATATCTTTGTTGATACAAATATCAGACTTTTTAAATAGTGCGAATTGATTCTTGCTATAAAAAGGGAGATGAATGTACTGCTACTTTTCTATGGTTCATTTTTTAACTCATTTCCGAACAAAAAAGGACAATTTTTGGTTTTTGTTTTACCTCATTTCCGAACAGAATAAGGTTTAATTTTTAGAGGCATTTTAGTCCGACGAATTTTAGTACGATTCAAGATAATTTAAATTTATAACAGAAGAAACGAGAATCCTGTGAGATAAAATTTGAAACTTTTTTAAAGAAGTTGAAAACTTTAAAAATAATATTGGTGAAGAAATTAAAATGCCACTTGTCATTTTTAAAAGAACCGCGCTAATTATCCAGTAAAAGATCCCATAGCATATTTCAGACAAACTTTTTGTATTCCTATGCTGGATAATGTGATGATGGATTTTAAAAGTCGATTTTCAACAACTATTTTGGATTTGAATACATTTTTAGTGCTGTTTCCTTATTCCATTACATCGAAAAGCATTACATTATCTATATAAGCTGTGAGAAAACTTTGTATAAGATATTACATTTTCTTCAAAGAATCCTCACAGGTTTTAGAAAGATCTTTGATTAATGAGTTGGAAATGTGGCACTTGCAATGTGAAAGAGAAAAGTATGATTCAAGTACTAGTGCAATGCAACTATTACACTGCTGAAGTATATCCTCTTAGTCATACTTTTTTTAAATTTTAATAACATTTCCTTCAAGTGCAGCAACTGCTGAAAGATCATTTTCTACATTGAAGAAAATTAAAACTTATTTGAGATCTACGACAACATAAGAAAGATTGAACGGAATTGCTTTATTGAATATTCATTATGAAATTAATGTGATTGTGGATCAAGTCATCGATAGATATGCCAAAACACGGAAGCATAGATTATATTTCGTGTTGTAATTAGATTTTTCAAACCGGGAGATTATGTACTAAGTCATTTAATCCAAAAATGTAAACAAACAATTTTATATTTCCCTTTTAATTTTTATATAAGTTATGCAAAAATTTTTTTAAAAGTACCTGAAAACTGGTTAACTCCTTTTTATTTAATACTAGCCTTTTCCTGGCGCGCGTTGCTGCACCCTGCAACTATATGGGAACATAACAGGTGTATTCAAAACTTTTCTTAGACTCATAGTTTGACACCACTGTCATTTTTCACTGCCCGTTACAGTTTCCCAGTAGCAGGAGATCACCAAATAGGAACTCCATTTTGAGTTTGTATGTAAGTACTGCTACTTTTACTTTCGAAGCTATTTGATAATACAAATTGTATTATTATGTGGCGGAGCCTCACCTCCTTATATAATGCCAATCCCAGTTTTCTAGTAGATGGACATTAACCTGTTTTAGTACAGTTGCCGACAGTAAGCATACAGACTAAATTACCAAAATGTAGCGCAATCGACGAAAACCGTAGGAAATATAACATTTTTATTGATTTGCTGGCGGTAAAAGGGGGTGTGACAGAAATTTAAGTCATCTCGTACTTGAAAAAAATGTACTGCTAAACTTTCAGCTCTATCGGCTCAGTAAGTTTCCAGCCATACACAGACAGCGTTTTGCTTTTTGTATATATAGATTATTGGCTATAACTTTTGATTGGTAAGAGATACTAAGATAATTTTTTTCTAAAAAATTAATATTTTAACTTGTTTATTTTTTCAAAAATATAAAAACACAATATTGGAAAAAAAATTATGTTTGAAAAAATCAAGCCTTGTTTTTTTAATCACAAAAATGGTTTTTAATTTTTGCGTAAAATTGAAATAACTTTTGCTTATAAATGTTATAAATTTTAAATAGAGTTAAAAATTTGCGAATTTGAATTTAAATTATTTTTAAAACAAAAACAAATTTTGAGCCTTTTTTTGAGGAAAACTCCAAAATTTCAGACCTTTTTTGGAGTTTTCCTCAAAAAAGGTCTGAAAAAATATTTAAAATAAATAACGGTATTTTTGCAATAATGTTTTCATAGTACTTTGATGAAGCTTTAAGACAAAAAAAATTTTAACAAAATGTATTAAAAAAGAGCGGAGATATTTGAATCGAAAGTCACAAAATTAAATTTCTGATTGCTTTTTTCTCATTTTTGAGCAACGATGTTGCATTAAACATATCGTTGTAGTAAAATTTTTCATAGTTTTCAAGATATGTTCATGTTTTTGATGTCAAAATAACGGAAAATTTTTTTTTTTTTTACTAAATTTAAGAATTTTTTATATTTTGTGAATATTTGCATTTATAACCTGAGAAAACAAACAAAAATATGTGATTTTGTAAAACATTTGTACTACAGCACCATCTGGTGTCCAAGGTGGATCCAAGAAGATAGTGCTAAAAAACTCATCGTATCTGAAAACCCCTATGTACCAATTTTCATTCTAATCGCATTAGCGGTTTGGGAGTTTTTGGTAGTTTTGCAAAAAATTTGTACTACAGCGCCCTCTGTTGTTCAAGTTGGGTTGAAAAAGATACCAGAAAAACACTCAACAACGTACATAAAAACTACTATATACCAATTTTCATCCTAATCACATGAGCGGTTTGTGAGTTTTAGGCGAGTTTTAGAGTTTATAAAAAAGTGGATGTAAAAGTGGGCGTGGTCAATTTTTCTTTCCGTAAAAACCTAAGTTGGACTATTACGAATATTTAAAAAAAAATTATCCAAATCGGTCCAGCCGTTCTCAACTGATACAATTACCAACGAACGACATTTGATTTTTATTTATATAGATATTCAAAAAACTGGTTTTTAAAATATCGCCATTTTCGGGTTATTCCACAAAACGGTTTTTACATTTTACAGATTATTTTGTTGCTTTTGATTTGATTTGAACTGCGATCGCCCCCGCCCCCCCAAATGAAGCTTCTGGATCCGCCACTGCACCAAAGTCACAATCCAAAATCTTTGAAATATTCAACGATATTGATACTAGTGGCTTAAAATAAGTTAAAGTGAGAAAAATTTACCCACCAAAATATGGTTGGACTCAAGAACAACACAAGACGACACGACTAACGAAACAATTACACAAAACTTTTTAATCTACTCTTGAATTGACCTTTAGACAAGTTAACATCAAGTAAGCTACAATTATTAACTAATTTACTGATACGGTTTAAAGGACCAGTTAACATATAATTTGTTCTACTACATGGTAAGTAAATTAAATTTTTAGCATTTCTACTGCTTCTACGAGTTAAAATTTATAAAAGAAAGAAGTTCTGGAGAACCAAATACACCGGTTATGAGTTGGTGCAAATAGGCGATATCTGCAGACTTCCTTCGCTCACTTAATGATTGCATTTTATAAGTTTTAAGCGATCCTCATAAGGAGGAAGGTTTAAAATGTCAAACCCATTTTTTGATTCTCAAAATGAGCAAAGCATTTTTGGATTCTCTCTATTCGATCAACATGAACATTGTTACTTGGAGACCAAACTTGACTTGCGTACAACAAGTGAGGACGCACTATTGCATAATACAACGTTGTAATCGTAATCATGCTATTGAATTCTTTGGACCAGCTTTTAATAAATCCAAGCATAGAAGGTGTTTTTTTACAAATGTTATCAATATGAATGTTAAAGGAAAGCTTAGAATTCATACAAGTGAAGAATCCATACTTTACGAGGCCCTCACTCAACATAGCAGCTATGATGAGCATGAAGCAGGAGACAATATTCAAACAGAATTGCCTTCGCTTTCAGAAGCTCCGTCAACCAGTACTGTGCAAATGCAACCTAATATTTAAAAAGTTACCAAGTTAAGGAGGCATTTGAAAACTGACAAATCACCCGCTAAACGTTTTTGAGCTAATAAAAAACGGAGTGGAGACAATCATGGTCGATTTGTCGCTCAAGATAGTGCACATCATTGCGTGGCAGTTGAAACAGCATCTCAAGAAAATATGGGCAACCAAATTGATGAGCGTAAATATTCGTTGCTTTACGAGGGACTCACTCAACGAAGCAGCTATGATGATCAGGAAGCAGGAGGCAATAATCAACAAGATTTGCCTCTGCTTTCGGAGGCTCCGTCAACGAGTGCTATGCAAATGCAATCTAGTATTCAAAAAAAGCTCAAGCCTGTGTTAGATAACACGGGCGCATAGGTCAGACGTAGAATACGTTAGTCATTAACAGCCTTATTCAATAGATTTCCTTAAACAACCTTTAAACGCTTGTTTAGTTACGCACTGTTTAAGGCTTTACGCAGCTTCTATGCAACCTTGCTAACATTGTTAAGCCCAGTATGCTGTAGAAGCGGAAAGAAACTTTCCATAAGGAATGCATTGAGTTTTTGACAGCGAAAAGGCAGCGGAATTTTTTTTTTCGCTACTTAGTACGCTGGAGAGGTGAAAAATTTCTTCAATGCTAGCAAGTACAACAACCATGTGGAGAGTTGAAATGTCAAAATTTCGCTGTCGATTATATGTCCGGGCATTTAATTGGCACCAGAATTTTGACATTTCAATAAGAAAACAGTACGACCTCGCTTTACGCAACACTCGATTATCGCTATACTCAAAAATTTATATTGTTGACTCAGTAAACGCAACTTAAGAAAAAAAATGCACAGTTATCGCAACTTCCATTTGCGTAAACTTCCATAAACTTTTATATTATTTACTTTCAGTTCTTCTTTTCTTGTAAAATACATTTTTGATGTACGAAAAATCTCTTAAAAAATTATTTAAGGAAACAAAGTGCATATCTTAATACATAAAACCACAACATCTAGGATTCAGAGTCATAAAGCTTTATGTTTAGAAGTTTAATTGCGTTTCTTCAACATTAACTACGTCAACTGGCCGAATTTATATTAGTTGTATTGAGCTAGGTCGTACTGTAGTTGCTTTTTTCTCCACACAAACATTTTTGACTCTACACTAATATTTCGGGTGTAGAACTATATGCCAAGAGATTTTCGTTTCTACAGCATACTAGGCTTCATGATTGTAAGGTTTATGTCTGAACTATAGAAAATCTCTACAAAAATTAAGAATTCCTATGGATTTACAATAGCCGCCGCATAAAAAATGCTGCAAAGGGCGCATATGGAGCATGTCTTTGATATTAAAAGAAAAGACAAACAAAAATCATGGTTGTATTTATCATGGTTGTCGTTCGCTACTTGGTCATTATACTTCTTCTCTTTCTCACACTGGTTCTGTGATGAACACACAAATAATCGTACTGCTCTTACACATGATGTTATAATACATAAAATACAAAGCATATGAAAATTAATACAAAATTTGAAGGAGTTAAATTTTGATTTACTTATAGAATCAAAAAAATTATATATAGCAATATGATTATTTAAATACAAATCAAAAGAAGACATATTAAATATGTTACGACCATACTTGAATTTTCTTCAATGCATGCATAAAGTATTAAAAACTTATAATGAAAGTGACAAACATTTTCTCAAAATTTTGTGCTCCAGATTAACACCCCCGTATAACGTATTCTACGTTAAAAGTGACAAAGTTGAGGAGACATTCGAAAACTACTAAAACACCAGCTGAACGTTCTCACGCTTATAGAAAATGGAAAAAAAAGTTATGTATTTCATTACTTTTCTTCCTCTCTCTTGTTACACTTAAATCTATATTATTCTTTACTTTTTAAGAAGTTTCACTTCTGTCATGTGTACTTTGCTACAAGCGAGTTTTTTTAATTGTCTTTTTAAAAAAATTACCAAAATAGTCGGGACTTGGTCGAAAAAAAATTACTTGTTTTCCTCCTTAAAAAACCTGCAATAACATTAATTATATGGTAAATAAATGCTAAATAAATTTTATAATTTTTAAAGGAAAAATTAAAAAAAAGTAGATGGCTGTGGCGTGGATACGTGACAGCCAGTGGCGGATCTACATACGGGCTGAAAGGGCTTTAGCTCCCCCCTTGGAGAATTTTTTGTATGGAAAAAAATGAAAAAAGTCAAAAAGGCGTTTCGTGTAGTATCAGCACCCCCTTTGGCGAATCCTAGATCAGCCACTGGTGACACCGTATCCTTTGTTCCCAAATAAGTGCTCATTTTTCTCCTTGTTATTGTCCTCATCTTATATTTGCCCTAATAATTGTCCTTATCCTTGTCCAAACTGTTGCATTAACCTAATTCCTAACCCATTCCTTGTACGAATCCCATTCCTTAACCTTGTCCCACATATTTTTCCAATGGGACTGTAAGCAGTACAACCGTAATCGAAAGGTGCAAAATTGACCACGTTCGAGTAATTTTATTTTATTTTTTTCCTTGAATAAACTTTTTTGCGTTTTGTATTATAAGAGTTTTTTTTTAATATTAAGCCAGAAATAATATAAAAAAAAATATCTTCGATTTGTTTTGTCATCTCTTTTTTTAGATAAACGCTGATTATAATAGACGGAACGGAACTTTGCAGAACGCTGAGAGATGTCATTTTCCAATCTATTACATGAGTGTCTTATGCGAGTGCTTATAATAAGACGGAAGGGAGCTGCACGCGACGTGGATATCTACATATTTTTGATTTCACCGCATCGTTCCGTTGCGTTTTGACGTTTTGCCATGAAATGTCACTTGAAAATATAAATTCTTCACACAAATTCAACGTTCACTTCCGTTTCTATTATAAATCCTTCTGCGTTGACAGCCGTTCCGTCACTTTTCGATGACATTTCACTCCGTTCCGATTCGTCTATTATAATCAGAGCTTTTGATATGCAAGAATTTTAAAGTTGTACTTATTCAAGTCAAAGTCCTTTCAGGGTTTGAATGAGCCAATTATTTTTTTATTCTTCAAATATACGAGGACTGCCTTTTAAGTTTTGCACCTCGGCAACACTAAGCATTGCCAGATTCGAAAATTTTAGATTTTTTAGCATGAAAAACAATGTTTTAATGAATTTGCACTTATTGTGCTTTTTGTAGTGTTTTAAAAATTGAATTTCAGCAAAATAATGGAATTAACACGTGAACACTTTCTTTCGAGTGATGATTTTTTTACGATTTTCGACGTGGATTGACAAGAAATCGATCAACTTAGTTTTACTTGTAGTGATGAAGCACCACACCCACCAGCGACTGTAAAACACTGAATTAATGAGCTCGACCGTGGTCACCGTTCTCTCCAAGACGAATTTCGTAAAGGTCGTTCAACAATGACTTTTGTGGCAGAAAACATCGATGCTGTGCGTAAAGTAGATCAGCATGTGACATACTGTGAGATGGTGTCCTCCTTGACCATTAATTGGACTATAGCAAACATTCAATTTTACATAAGCATTTAGGAGTTTTTTGATCCCGATGAATACCCTATAATTTGACGGTTGCTAAAAAACAAAAAAAAAAACAAAAAGGCTCGTGATGTAAGAAAATGCTAAAAAAATACAGCGGGGGTGGTTTGAAATACGGCTACGCAGGCCCGTAGCCAGGATTTTTTACTCAAAAACATTTTTTTTAACCCATTTTATATGAAAATTCTACATTTATGTTATAACAGATTTATAACAGATGGTTTATGGTTGTTATGGTGGCACATACCTTGAGTTCTGCCATGATCATGACCTAATCAATTTTTTAAATAAATCCATCACTTTTAACTACAGCAGAGTCATCTAAAAAGAGCTTCAGCCGAACGTAAGAAATCAGCGCCAGCGTGTGATCAAAAGTTGCTTTTACCGACAAAGCAAAAGTGTTTCTTAACCCTTTGGCGACCATTGGGACACCGGTGACCCTTTTACTTTCGAATTTTTCCTGGAAAAACTATGCAAACGATTTTTCTTTACAAGGTATCATTCAACAGGGAATGAATTTGGCTTCCAGAAAGTACTAAATTTTCAAGGGCACATTCATTCCTTTGCCTACCAGCCCACCCCAAAGTAGAAAAATCTTGACTTTTTCTCCCCTTTCTTCTTGCTGCAATAATTTGGGGGTAGGCGGAGCTATAGGAAAAAAATTGTTGGAGAAGTTGCGGGCAACCTTCCACTTTTTAACAAAAAGTAGCAAAAAAAGATAGTCCACTTGGGCTATCAACGCGACCACCAAATCTGACGGGACCTATATGTCCCAATGGTCGTCAACGGTAAAAATCTAAGGCATATTTAATTTTGTTGAAAAGTTGATTTATTTGAAACAAAAATAACTTTGTTTGCATTTTTGATCAATGCATTGAATTTTCATTTTCTTATGATGAAATTTGAAGTTATTTCGATCATTGGCGAAGCAAAATGGTTTTTTACAAAAGGCACAAATAGTAATTATTCGATGGCCTTTGTGTTGTTTTGAGCAGAAAATACATCCTTACGTCCCGTTTCACTTTTGCAGAATTATCGGACAGGGAAGTGATATCCGCAAGGTTAAATCTCTTAGGTCTTACAACTACGCGGTTGGTGACCGTTTTGATCATTTGAGTAGCCAGTTACCCGCGGACTTCCTATGAATAGAATAGGCAGATATAGAAAATGAATCATTATTCGAAATAGAAATTTTGTTGTAACCACAGTGCACAGCGGCAGATTTACATACGGGTTGAAAAGGCTTTAGCCGCCATCCCCCTTGAAGAATTTTTAGTGTGGGAAAAAAAATTGCAAAAAGTTCTAAAAGCCGTTTCAGCCTTCCCTTGGACTATAAAACTGTTAGCTCAGTCCTTCCCCCCTCTGGTGAATACTAGATCCGCCACTAATTGTGCACACTCAAATCAAAGCGATCGCAGAAAAGACGCAAGTAGAATTTGGTCTTTGATTAATTTTTTGTTACGGAGTTTTGTTTCGCATGAAATGAAAGATCCGATTTTGTGGAAAATTTAACCTATTTTGTGATAATTTGAATAGTCGTAAAAAGGTCAAAGTACCACCATTGGAAAGGTTAGTTTTCAACCTTTCATTGGATGTCAAACATTACACCGTTCATTACATAGAAGGCCAAATGTTATGATAGAATTTTTGGTTTTTTTTAATAATCTTTTTAAATATTTTGGGAATATCTCCTAAACCAATAGTCATAGTCATCATAGTACATAGAGGTCAAAGTACTAACATTGCAAAGGTTATTTTTTAAACTTTCATTGGTAAACTTTCAAAACAGATTAAAAACAACGAGTTCTCATGAAGTAAATCAAAATTCAACCACAAACTTTTCGTTCGCATACTGTCAACGAGAGAAAATAGCGGAATACATTTTTACCGTTGATGACCATTGGGACACAGAGGTCCCATGATTTTTCACACTTTTGCAGGTAAAAAAAAATTATTTTTGGCGACACTTTTGTTTAGTAATATGGAGTCGCTTAACACGAATCCGTTGTCGGTTTAATTAATTTTCCAGCGGTTCAGGAGCGGTCGTCAAAGGGTTAAAGTACCAGCTATAAAGCCACTCTCAGCAGCATAACTAGAAGCACCAACATTGTCACTGTTCATTCTGAAGACTACTGGTGAATAGATGGTGATTTTGGAGAGCTGTTGTTGGAAAGCTGTCTTGCAAATTTTCTTCTGCTTATAAGGGCTCGTTCATAAACTACGTCACCGGTTTTCAACTTTTTTTTACCCCCCCCCCCCTTCCTCTCCGTTACTCTTCGTAGTGCATTTCAAAACCCCTCCCCACCCCCATAAAGTAACGTAGTATATGAAATAAAAAAATTAATTGATTAAAAAATATTTGAAAATATATTAAATATATTATAAAATATAATATATTTTATAATATCTAATAAAAATATACTAAAAATTGACTAGCTCTTGGTAGGTGTGCTATCATGACTAGATAATTTTAAGAAAAAATGTTTAGAATCCATTATTTTCATCGATAAAAACTATTCCATCTTCAATCCAAAAGACGATGCTATCAATCACTGGAATTGAAGAAGCTGGAAACTTTGGGGACTCTTCGAAATAGAATTCTTCAACGGATTCTATGTCGACCCATTCAAGAGTATCCTCATTTTTTATGCAAACAAACTCGCCTGGTGTTTGAGAGAATACCCGTAAAGGCTGCACCTGTACAGCAACAAGTTCAGTGTTTTTATAAGTATGCTTCCTTAAAATTGATTTATTTAAATGGTATGTATTTTTTATACCAATTTATTTTAAATTAAATAAAACTCACTTATGAGAACTCATTGATGTTTTTGAAACGAAATACAAACCGCAATACAAATATAGGACACAATCTTGAACTGATTTCAGAATTTCAATTTTTTCAAGTTTTTTTTTATTTTTGGTCACGTTACTATATGTGAGACCACCTCCCCTATCGTTTCTTATCGTAGTACATTTTAAAACCTCTCCACCCCCCTAAATTGGTAACGTAGTTTATGAACGACCCCTAAAAATCATTGCAATCTTTGTATCCTCAGCAGATGCGCAACATCACCCGCTTTAAAAAAAGCATCGCCACCTTTTTATTGTTTGAAGCATTCTGGAGGAACTTCTTGACACGCAGCTAAAATTGGTTTTATAGCATGAGCTCAAACAAAAGAGTTTTTGTTTAGGCGCAAGACTTAACTCTACCCTCGTAGTCACATAGTCAATATCACCAATTATTAAAAAATAAAAATATAATTAAGAGTGTATAGCTTTTATAACTGTATAAAAAGTGTATACATTTTCTTAAAATATTCTTGAAAGGAAGATTTATAGCAATTCACAGCTTTACTTTTAGGGAGTAATAATTTTAATTTTCTTTGTTGGAAAACAAAAACTTTTCTACATCCGCAGAATGAACAAAAATATTTTTATTTAAATCAAATAGCTTTTTTCACAAACTGTACCTTTAAAAAATTGACCTATTTTTTTTTTTTTTTTGTAAACATCCTTAGCATAAAAACTAATTTTTATATAAACAAAAAACTTTCCTAATCAAACAAAAACCTCTTCAAAACAAGAGCACAATATCCTTGAGTGATTTCCGAGCAGACTTTAAACTGAAAAGAGAAACATTTTAATGAAAATCTACTCCAAAATTGCTTACCGCTCAACACTCATCAATAAATCACTTCACCACGCACTTGTTCCACCAACCAACCAACCAACCAAGTCACATGAACAGCAAATAAACCCTCCTCAAATGAAGCACACATGTTATTGTGAATGGTGTTGTTGTTGTTATTGCTGCTGTTTGTCTTGTGGTTGTTGTTGCTTTTGCAATGAGGGTGTTTAAAAATAGAGCATCCACCACTCGACGACGCTATAGAAACCCACTCGAGAGGCAAACAAGTTGGAATAAATTGTTCTCAGCTACGTGGAGTGCGATCAGTATTTAAAGTGCTGGTACCAAGGTGAATTCCAGCAATCTTTACAAAACGGTCAGTGTAAAAGGACGTCTAGTGATAGATAATAAAATAGAGTTAATTTAATTGAAAAAGTTCCGCAAAGAGAAAAAAAAATATATTGAATAAAAAATCGCAAAAATGATAACAAACATGGAAAGTGCGAGTGCTTTGTCGGGCCTATCCAAGGTGCTAACGACACCCTTCTCGATAAACGATATACTTACGCGCAATAATACCACTATAACGGCACAACAACAACAACTACTGCAGCAGCAACATCATCGTCGTCATTCCGCACAGAGAACCGGCGCGATTTCCGATACGGAACACAGTGCGTCTATGCGTCGGAAATCGTGCGAAGATGAATCCACAGCATGCTGTCGCGGTGCTGCCAGTGATATGAGCATTTATAAGTTGTCACAGTGCAATCTTTCATCGTCGGAAAACTTGTCCAATCCAAGTCCTAGTTGTGACATAAAAATGGAGACTTCACATGTAGCTACTGCGGATTACTTACAGTACTATGCCGCCTTGGATAACAATAACCATGGCGAGTACATGCAACGCAAGTTGGCCTATTTTGGCGCTAATTTGAAGGGCGACTTCAGCGGTGGCAGTGGTGTCAGAGACTGTCCCATAGACATGCGACGCTGCACAAGCAATGATTCGGGTAGGTTTCCACAACTTCAATTCAGCCATAAAAGCTTTTTAATAGCTTCATTGCAAAACTTTTTCATATTGTTAGCCAAAATGGCAAAATCCTTTGTATCACAACCATTAAGCCAACCATTGTTTACTTTTACTCTAACCACTTTCTGCAGATTGCGATTCTCCGCCACCTTCCATGTATTCCTCGGGCTCAAGCAATGCCGTCAATCTGGATGATTCACTGAGTAGTTCTGCTAATCGCAAGAAGAGGTCACGTGCTGCTTTCAGTCATGCTCAGGTCTTCGAACTCGAACGTCGTTTCGCTCAACAACGCTACCTCAGCGGTCCGGAGCGCTCCGAAATGGCAAAAACTTTACGTCTCACTGAAACTCAGGTGAAAATCTGGTTCCAAAATCGACGTTACAAGACTAAAAGGAAGCAGATTCAGCAACATGAGGCAGCCTTACTGAGTGCCACCAAAAGGGTACCCGTTCAGGTGCTGGTGCGTGAAGATGGCAGCACCACCTATGCACATATGTTTCCACAAGCTGGTGGCGGCTATGCACATGGCATTGATCCGGCGCTGCTGAATATCTACAGGCATCAGGTAGGTTTAAATCTAAGCAAATCTTAATCAAACCTTCATATCTTATGAATTGTCCTTCAGTGTACGAAGAATCTTAAGTTATATGTACTAGCAATGAATTGTTTTTCATTTCATCCCTTTGCAGCTCCAGATGGCTTATGGCGTTGGCGTGCCCCTGCCCCAAGTACCATTCTCCTATTTCTATCCACAAGCAACAAAGATACCCCAACCGATTCCACCACCATCCAACCAAGCAAATCAAGCAAACACAAACTTTACGGCACAATCCGCCCATAAAACTGCTTTGACTGATGAACGGCTACGTTACTTAAACTCTTCGTCGGCATCATCATCGCCCACACACGTCCCAACAATCAGTCCCAGTTCGAGTCCTAGAAATAGTGTTGGTGGCTGTCATCAGCAGCGCAACTTGCACAACTCGCTGCCAATGGATGCCGAGAGTGGTGCTGAAAGTGAATCCCTGACGGAGGACTGTGAGGAAAATGTTGAAATTGATTAGAAAGAAGTCTCGCCAGTGTTACCACGAAAAATCGTTGTGATAGCAAAGTTTTAATTAGACAGTTTGAATTCAATATAAGTTAGTTTTAATAAAGTGGCTAATTGTAGTGCATCGAACTAAAGAGAACAGCTGTATACCAAAGATACGTAACCTATTTTTTAAGACTAAAAACATTAATTTTGTTACTAGTTGTAGATATAAAAAAAGGCTTTATTATTTTTTAGTAAATTGAACTTGTAACTAGTTGTAATTAAATTAAGTCAATAAAAAATAAAACTTAATGAAATAAATTTGGTATTTCGGTGTATTTTAGACTTAAAGAGAAAAGAAAGAGAGAAGAAATCATGAATGGAACAATTCGAAAATAACTGGTAAGTTAAATTGGGGTAGTTGCGTAGTTACTGGTTTGAAGGAAAAGGCAGAAATTGAATTGCAAATTCTCAAAAAAATATTTGTTAAGGCAAAACATTGCTCAAAGCATTTTCTCAAAGATTTCAACGTTAAAATACATTTCCAGGCATTTTTAGTTCAATAAATTTAAATTAAAATAATATTTCATGTTTTAAGTAACTTAAATGTTATAAAGGGTCCGCCAAATAACTTTTTTTTTTTTGAAAATGCTATAAAAAAACTACTGAATATTTTCTCAAATTTTTTTTTTTTATTTGAATGTACAATCCTTCCGGTTAGTAATGGAAAATAATTTCATTCAAATGGCTGCCTGGGCTGGCCATGCAGTAGCCTACACGATCGGTCCAATTATCGATTGTGTGCAGCTGTATTTCACCAATGGCTTCACGAATATTGTCCTTTAAAGCGTCAATTGTCTCTGGCTTGTCGGTGTAACACTTATCTTTGAGGGCACCCTACAAAAAATAGTCCAACGGTGTCAAATCGCAGCTCCGAGGTGGCCAAAGCGATCTTCAAAAACAGGGCGCAAAACATCGAGTGTAGCTTCGGCTATGTGGCACGTAGCGCCCTCCTGTTGAAACCAAATGTTGCCAATATCCTCCTCTTCAATTTTTGTGAACAAAAATTCGTTCAACATGGCCCGATAACGATGACCATTGACTGTAACGGCCACTCCTTGCTCATTTTCGAAGAAAAATGGCCCAATTATGCCTCTGGACCAAAATCCGCACCAAACAGTGACTCGTTTAGAGTGCATCGGCTTTTCAATGTATGCGTGCGGGTTTTCTGTGCCCCAAACGCGACAATTTTGCTTGTTTACATACCCGCCAAGATCAAAATAAGCTTCATCTGAAAAGATGATTTTTTTGGCAAAATCGGCATCTTCTATAAGTCGATCGCTGGCCCACTCAGCGAAGCGAAAACGCATTGGATGGTCAGTTGGCTTTAACTCCTGAACCAATTGGACTTTGTATGGCGTCATACCAAGGTCTTTATGCAAAATTCGTCTCAATGATGTCTCCGAAATGTTCGATTGTTGAGAACGACGGTGAATTGATGTTGATGCCGCTTCACGCACACTTTCTGCCACAGCAGCAATATTCTCGGGTGTACGCACTGTTTTTGGCTTTTCACGATTTGGTTTATCGATGAGGATGCCAGTTTCTTTCAATTTTTTCACAAGATAACGAACATACGGAGCTGACGGTGCTTCTGTTCTTCCAAAATCCGTACGCAATTTTCGCACACATTCTGTAACATTACCATGATTTTCAAAGTAATGTCACAATATTTCCCAGCGTTGTTCAAGCGTATACACAACCATATTCGTTCAGCGGAAGGATAAAACTAATTATCTGTCAAATCAGACATGTGCTAAGTGTTGCCATTCACGAAATAAGCACTTGTTGAAAAAAAAACGTTAGATGGCGGACCCTTTACATTAATGTTTGAACGGAAGACATGAATTTGGGCCACGAAATTCAATTGAAGGTAGTCTTAACCCTTTGAGCCACATCCTCACTCCAGTAACATAGAGCCACATGGGGGTATGTTATCACCCCACGTCAAAAAATCGTAAAATCCCGAAATTTGGATATATGAGCTTTAAACTTTACATGGTTACTATTTTTGGTCTTGTTCAACATTTTGCAAAGTTATTTTCTAATATTTTAAAAATGGCTGACTTTAGAAGCTGAAATGGCCAGTTATTTATTTTTGTTTTTAGAAGCGCGGCCAAGTTAAAAAAACGTGAAAAATTAGCTCTTTTCTAAAAAATTCATAATCTTTACAGTTTTTAATTTAAGACCTAAAAAAATTCATGTTTGAAGGCATCAAATACGTTGCTACAAAGATAAATTATTAGTCATAGCGTTAGTTACAAACCACATATTTATTCTGCCAAATAACTGCACCCACTTTTTCAAAAAACAAAAAAAACTATTTTTTACCAATAACAATCAAATAAACTCGTTCAGTGTTGATTTTAAGACCTGAAAATATTTTTTTTAAGTAATTTAATAATATATTTAGAGAAAAAATTAGTAAAATAGTCAAATTCAGTCAAATTCAAATTCAATAGTTCAGACACTAAACTTATAAATTTTTACACGAAAATGCATTTTTTTATTTTAATTTATCAATTTATATTCATACATACCTTAAAACAATAAAAAATAATTAAATTCAATAAAATGAAATATTTCAGTTATCTCTAAAAATATACACTAAGCCACACGTGGGGTATATGAGAGCACCAGTCGATTTTAAACAAATGCCAACGACACACTAACGCATCCCTGACCTTCTAAATTGCTTGAAAGTAAAGCTAGTTAAGTTGTAAACACCCAGGTGGCGTAAGGAGTATGCATAAAAAGTTTTTAATTTAAAAAAATAGGTTTTAAGGCATGGGGCGATGCAAAGCACCAGTGTGGCTCGAAGGGTTAAGAAAATAACCAAAAATATATTAAATATGAAGAAAAATAGTGATTTGACTTAAATTAACAATGAGTCCAGCCCGGATCTTTTAATGAACTTTTAATGCTTTCGTAAATGTGGTTTTGCATGTGAGTCGACCACTTTTTGGAATTCAGAAATTAGGATGTGCTTAGCTATGGCTTTGCGGAGCTGTACCATCGACTCAAATTTTCTTCTACAGACAGAAAGAGCCAAGTTTCCCCGCATGTTTTCAATTGGATTGAGATCTGGGAAGCGGGCTGGCCACTCTAAAAGTGTGATTTGCTTTTCTGCAAGCCACTGACGAGTGTACTTTGACATATGTATTGCAGCATTGTCTTGCTGAAAAATTGTAAAATTCCAGAAGGTTTACCTAAACATCATATAACAAGGTTTTATAACTCCTGGAGTACATACGGGTGGAAATTTTGCAAAAAGAGTTGCATAGTCTAGTTTAAAGCGGCCCAAAAGAACCGCCTCCAAAGTTGCGACTGGTAGAAAAATGCTCAATCTTCTTCAGATCGTGCCAGTAGTAATTCAAACCATCCAGCCCATTCAGGTTAAATTTTTTCTCATCAGAAAATATCACTTTTTTCCACTTGTTGGTGCATGACATATTTTCACTGGCAAAGTTCAACCTAGCGTTTTATTAACCTTAGAACGGCTCTCGGAATTTACGCCCGAAAAAAAAAGTCATAAAAACGCCCAAAATTGTGCATACGAAATCGGGCATTTAATTCCTAAAAAAAAATACCCCGAATTTCGAGTGGTTTTGTCATGTTTTTGGGTGTTTTTTCCAAAAAAATTCGGGTTTTTTTCTAATATTCTTTGTGCGCAGCATTGTGGTCTTAAAGTTATACACTTCAATGCTAGGAGTTTAAACCTTAATAAGTTGGACTATCTGAAATATATTGTTGAAGATTCTGCTGTGGATGTCATCTACGTTTCTGAAACTTGGTTCTGTACTGATGTTGCTGATTCTGTTTATAATATTCATAATTTTAAGCTCCTGAGAAATGATAGAGTTGGAAGGAAAGGTGGCGGAGTTGCTATCTTTTGTCGCAGTAATTTAAATGTTAAAATTGTATCTGAGTCTAATTGCAATAGTAATGTTGAGTATTTGAATGTGTGTATATTCGATAACCATGTCAAAGTGTTCCTTGTGTCAAAGAATATCTTTTGTGTATAACCCTAATAAGTGCAATACCTTTGATTTATATTTTTCAGAGCTGAATAACTATATAATTGGTTTTGACTTTTTTGTTATATGTGGTGACTTCAATGTAAATTTATTATGTCGAGATAACATTTCAAAATCGTTTTGTGAAAATGTTTGTTCTACAGGATTGTCAATTGTCAACGAAACTGTCCCAACGCGATTTGCCAGCAATGCTAGCCCTAGTCTTTTAGACTACTTTATTGTCTCAAACCTTGCATCTGTTTTGTTATATGATCAACAGTATTTTTTGTCCGATCATGATCTTTTATTTTGTTGTATAAATGTTAATTTGTCTCGACCTGGCAACTCTGATATATTCACCTATCGGGATTTTAAGTCGATTAATTACTGGGCTCTCTATAATGACTTATGTTTAACTTCTTGGAATGATGTATGGTATGTTGAATCAGTTGACAATAAATTGAATGTTTTTACCAATATTGTGAATAGTCTTTTTGATAAACATGTTCCTGAACGCTCGGTGATGGTAAAAAATAAGGCATGCCCATGGTTTACCTCTAATGTACAAAAAGCTATAAAAACACGTAACAAGCTTCACAACTTGTGGAAAAGGTGTCCTACTGCTTATAATTGGAAAAAATTAAAAATTGCCAGAAATACATCACTTCGACTTGTTAGGCAGTCGAAAGAAAAATTTTGTTCGTCGAAATTAAACACTTCACTTCCCTCAAAAGTGCTGTGGAGGAACTTGAAAGAAATGGGCATTGGTGAGAAAGGTTCTGATGAATGTAATGTCGACCCAAATGTCTTAAATGATTACTTTCTCTCTAACACTGTACTAACTCCTAGCAACATCTCTGATTTCTCTGATTACGTTGAACATGAAAGTTTTCAATTCTCTACAGTAAGTGTGAATGATGTGAGAAAGTCAATAGTTAAAATTAAGTCGAATGCAATAGGTGAGGATCATATTTCATTAAAATTCATAAAACTTATTCTCGTGCAAGTTCTCAGTCCCCTTACACACATCATAAACCACTGTATTACTACGTCTTCGTTACCCTCTTCGTTTCCCTCTTCTTGGAAAGTTGCGCTTGTAACGCCGGTTGCTAAAAAACCAACTGCAAATGGTCCTAGCGATTATAGGCCAATCAGCATCCTATCTTGCCTGGCCAAAGTGTGTTAGGCACTTATCCCCAATGCAATCTGACTTTAGAGCTTATCACAGTTGTGCCACTGCCACTGTGAAAATATTTGACGATATAAGGAGTTTTTATGATGAAGAACATATAACACTTTTTTGTTTGCTTGACTTCTCGAAAGCATTTGATACAGTGAATCATTCTTTACTGTGTTGGAAACTAAAGTTTATATATGGTTTTTGTGATAGTGCTATAAGCCTCTTAAGTAGTTAATTGTCAAATCGGGTTCAGCGAGTCAAAATTGGAAATGAATATTCTGAGTATAAATTTCTGTCTAGTGGTGTTCCCCAGGGTTCAGTTCTTGGTCCATTGCTGTTTGTAATTTTTATTAATGATTTATTTAGGATCTGCAAGTACTCTACAATGCATGCCTATGCAGATGACGTGCAAATATATCTCTCCAACAGAATTGGTCTTCTAGATGACTTAGTCTACAGACTTAATGAGGATCTAGACTCTATCAATAAATGGGCTATTTGTAACTGTCTTAAATTAAATGCTTTAAAATCTATTGTGCTACCTAGTGCGAAAGGTAAAGTTTTTCATGAAGGTATTCCTGATTTATTTTTAGGTTCTGAAAGGCTGAAGTTAACTAACAGTACAAAAAGTCTTGGCTTTTATATAAACTCCTCTCTGACATTAACTGAACATATTAATAATGTGGTGCGAAAGATGCATTATGTTTTACGCAATCTGAGAGTTACTGCTGAATTTACACCCACGAGCACCAGAAGCTAACTTGTGGTTCAACTTATTGTTCCGATAGTCACTTATTCTGAGCTTGTCTACAGTAAGCTGGATTCTAGTTCTCAGCTAAAGCTTCAGCTGGCATTCAATCATGCCATCCGATATGTGTATGGTCTTCGCAAGTTTGACCATATATCTCAATTCAATAAAAGCGTCCTTGGTTGTGATTTAATGAACTACCTAAGTTTTAGAAATTGCATTTTCTTACATAAGCTGATAAATTCAAAAATGCCTTCTTATCTATATGAGAAATTATAGTTTGTTCAACAACAAAGAAGTCGTATGCTTATTATCCCTAAATTTAATTTCTTGAATTCTTCAAGATTATTCTTCTTCAACGCGATAAGGTTGTGGAATAGTCTTCCAAATCATCTTAAATCTATTGATGGTGTTGGAATGTTTAGACAAGCCATTTTTTCCTATTTTTCAAGATAATGTAATTTGTAACCATTTCTTTACCTATTTTGTAATTAATCATGTCATGCTTCACACTGTCCACATTATTTTCTTCCTATCCTATATCTTCCTTCTCTTAATTTTTTTCTCTTGCCCCTTCTACCAATTTTATATTTATCTGAAATGAAGTTGCTTTAAGTGTCTTTAGTTTAATTTTTTATTTCATAAGCATTTAATTACACAGTGTGATGAAATCGACCAAAAAAAAAAGCACAACCAAACTTTATAGAAATTCTTAAAGAGGGACATGTTGTGAGTCCATCGCACTTGGTCTGACCTCTCAATGTCGTCACAATTTGTTTAATTCGTTTTTAAAGTTGAAGGGTTCGATTTTTGTTGCGCCGACGTTCATTGAATTTTTACAGCTATTTGCCTTGTTGGAAATGAAAAACAAATTCCACTTCTTTGCAGTAGAATTTCACGTAGAATAAGGCTGTGTAAAAATAAATACGATAAAATACAAAACTTTTTTTCTTTAATTTCATAAAAAAAATTAGTGTTTCTATAAATTTAAATGATATAATGCTGCATGAATGACATATATTTTTCACAAAAATTCATTGCACGTAAAAATACCTTTTCATTGAATCCAAAACCATCAATATCGGTTGAGAACTGGCAAAATGGCGGCAGTTTTAACGTTTTTCTTTGTCAGAAAACACTGACTCCCATGTATATGTATGTTGCTATCGTACAAAGTGCTGTAATTTTGTCAAATCTTATCCGATTTTGGACATCTTTAGCTCATTGGAAAGAAAATACGATGGGTAACATACATCTGGAACATTGTAATATCGATCTTTGATAAATATAAAAGTTACTATGGAACGAATAAACATATTTTTACTTTCAACAGAATTGTTATATGAATGAATGTGTACGAGTGCATTAGACCGTAACGGAAAAAAGTAAGCTGCACACCTTCTAATCTGAAGCATTTTTTTAAGAAAATTTCGAAAAAAACAATGTTTTTTTGTTTGTTTTTTCCCGAACGTTTAAGCCTTTCTTCATATCTTCGGCATTTACAGACCTATCTTGTCCATGAATGATATATCAATATTTCTATTTCGAGGCGTCCAAATTTTTTGCTCTAAAAGACATTGGGGTCGAGGATCCCTTTCTAGTACTTACCAGATTTCAACTTTTACAACGTGAATTAAAAAAATAAGTGTCAAATCAAAAATAGTCCTTTTGAGTCGTTGCCCAAAACCTTGAAACTCCTCAATTCAATTTTTATTTGCATTTTTATATCTTTTAAATAAAACACAGAACTTTTATTGTGGGTAAGCTTTTGCTAAAAAGTAATTTTAATTATTTTAATAAGCTACTTTTCACATATAAAAAAGTAGGGTATTTACCTACCATATACTTTCTCGTGAGTAAGTGCTAGAACGGGGTGATTGATCTCAATGACCTTTAGGGCAAAAAGTTGGAGTTCTCGAAATAAAAGCATTTCTATATCTTTCTTTAATGGCGTTTTCTTTTCTTGGCAAAAAATTCTGCCCTCTGAGAATGCAGAATATTTTACATTTTGACTTGCACTCAAAAAATGTTGAGAAAAGATCAGAAAAATGCAACATTTTTTCAATGATGTTGTGTTGGTTGTACTGTTGCTTACTTTTAAGAACAATTTTTATAATATTTATTTTGTCATCCGTGAAAAAGCTCAAATTTTAATGAAATGTCAATGATAATATTTAATATTTGCCTAACATGTCACTTTTTTTGTTCATTCAGTTGGTAGCATTTGAGGGCTGAATTTAAAATCGTCAATCTTGAGAGAGAAAAATTCTGCATTTTTTCTACTTTCAATGTCAACATTGTCGAGAAAAGAACTCGATTTAATTTACAGGTCTGAATTTTTTTGAGAAAAAAGCACATAAAGGGCAGAGATCTCAAAGAGGGCAGAAAAAATGCAGAATGTTTTTGAGAAAAGTAAATGCCATAAGGTAGGACAGTAAATGCCGAAGATAAACTTAAATGCTCGACAATTTTTTTCACAAAAATGTTTCAGATTATATGGTGTGCAGCGTACTTTTTTTTATACACTCGTACACATTCATTCATATAAAAATTCTATTGAAATAAAAATATGTTTATTCGTTCCATAGTAGCTTTTACATTTTTCAAATATCTATATTGCAATGCCATAGATATATGTTACTCATCATATTTTCTTTCCAATGAGCTAAAGATGTCCAAAATCGGTTAAGATTTGACAAAATAACAGCACTTTGTACGATAGCAACATATACATGGAAGTCAGTGTTTTCTGACAAAAAAAAAAAAAAACGTTAAAACTACCGCCATTTTGCCAATTCTCAACCGATATTGATGGTTTTGGATTCAATGAAAAGGTATTTTTACGTGCAATGAATTTTTGTGAAAAATATATGTCATTCATGCAGCATTATATCATTTAAATTTATAGAAACATTAATTTTTTTTTGATGAAATTAGAGAAAAATTAAGGAATTTGGTTCGCTACACGCTTCATTTTGTATTTTATCGTATTTATTTTTATACAGCCTTATTCTACGTAAAATTCTACTGAAAAGAAGTGGAATTTGTTTTTCATTTCCAACAAGGCAAATAGCTGTAAAAATTCAATGAACGTCGGCGCAACAAAAATCGAACCCTTCAACTTTAAAAACGAATTAAAAAAAATTGTGACGACATTGAGAGGTCAGACCAAGTGCGATGGACTCACAACATGTCCCTCTTTAAGAATTTCTATAAAGTTTGGTTGTGCTTTTTAGTCGTCACACTGTGTTATTTTAGACTTAAGTATGTACGCTTATTATTGCAATTATTCCAATTGTGTTGTATTATAAAAGAACTTGTTTCTTATTATACAAATGATGTTTTTTATAACCAATAAACCAATAAACCAATTTGAAGCTTTAAGAAAATGCAAGCTTTGAACAAAAAAGTTCTGGGTATATAACCCCCCTTAAGAAACGTAGAAAAATATGAATTCTTCATAAAGACTATGCGAGCTTGAAAGGCTTTTGAGCATTAAAACATCGAAGTAATGGATGTGATTTGGGAAAAAAATGGCTACAAGGAATTTTTAAAAGTTCGATCTTACGACTTGTTTCAAAAAACGATCTGATGCTAATTGTTTCTAATTTAATGATATTACGGACCATATTCATTGCGAACCTCCTCCAAAAGTTTGAAATATTCTGACTTAGCTTGTTCTTATGGAAGAGTCTTAAAGTTCTGAAGAAATGATATTATTTTTGGTTCTAGAGGAATCGGTTCGGGAGCATTAAAGTTGATAGCAATTTTAATTGATCATAAGAAGCTAAGTCAATTTCCTTTAAGGGCTGAAATGACCAAATTTTTATTTTTATTTAGCAATTTTAAGAAAGTCTTCTATAAAAGAAGGTTTATTAAGTCGAAATGAGCTGTCGTGAAAATTACTAGCATATGATTTATTCGGAGTTACTAAATTAAAATGATTTAAAACCGCCTGAACTGCTTTCATAGCATTAAGTTTCTTTTCTCTTGCTAAGTTTAACATAATTTTATTTTAATATTGTTATACTGTTGACAGTTAGCACAAAACGAAGAAGAATTTTCATGTTCTTTAAAAGACAACAGCCAGGATCGTGTGGTTGATCGTATTTAACGCAAGTGTATAGTTTGTTACAGTTTCTTGCACTTTGTCCTCAGAACTAACAGCGTTTGCATTGAATTTCTTTATTATGATATTTTGGAGCCCCCCCAGGAAACAAAAAAACAAAAAAAATAAATAACTGGCCATTTCAGCCCTTGAAAGGACTTTGACCTAGCTTCTTTTGATCAATTGTGTTGTGCGTGTTATTAAGTTTGTACACAATTGACCGAGAACCTGACCTACTTGTTTAACGCCGACTCCGAACGGCGATGAACGGAATGTTCTTATTCTCAAGAAGCTTTACATGGCATTTTGATTACTCTCTGAGGTTTGCCATTGTCTGCAGAGAGGTGGCGGCCGTACAGAAAAATTATTTTAATTCAAATAATTTTCTGTCGCGGGTGGGGTTCGAACCCGGGTCTCCAGGTTCGTTGACATAGCGGCCACGCACTTTAACCAACTACGCCACGGACGCCCCCCAGGAAACAACCTCATTTAAAATGTATCGAACCCTCATTACATCTCCCAATTTTTTCTCAGGAAGAAGTGAGACAATAAAAAGACCTGGGTCGTATTTGTTTTTAAGTGAATATACATACATTTAGTGACTTTATCTACAACATCTGGAATTTCCAGATCTAGAGCTGATTTTATGTCATTAGGATAAGTTTGGTAATAAATGCCACGCAGAACTAAATTCACTTGCCTTAGTGCCGAGGGCGTAATGATGATATGTTTATCATATGGGCGTATGATTCGTTGCCTTCCTCCCGCAACAGTGTCATCATTTCAACATGAGCTGAGAGATCTTTAAAGTATAATTTGCTTTTAGAATTAGATTTGTTTATAATTTTAAAACAAATTTGTGGACATTTAGCGTTTAACTAGTCTACCAGATCTTTAATATGAATATTAAAAAGGATTATAGGAGGACAAAATGAATTTTTAGCTTTTATTTGACTTTTTTCGATTTTACCTGAATGAACTTCGCTAGGATTCTTATTGACATTAATAGAATTTTGTTCAATGTTTATATCACTTAGAATAGAAAACCTGTTTTCAGGACTGTTGTGGTAGACCGACCGTTGAGGCCAACAGGTGCCTTGCGCCCGAATGAACCCACGTCAAATCGTTTCTCTTGGCCGTTAATGAGTTTGTGAGTTGCTTATTGGAAATCCTTGTCGGTTTGTAAAGAGTGAATGTTCATTTCCGCTGAATGTGCGCTTGATGCAATGTTGCCGTAAACCATTTTTTGGAATATTTCCTGTGAGCCATTAAAGGAAAGAACGCTCAGAATTTCGGTGTAGTGTGCGACATCGCACTTATTTGGAGCTTTTTTTCATACACGTTGTGTTCGGTTGGTATGACTTGATGCATGTCCATGATTAAATGAGCTTGCAGGTCATAGAAGACTTTGGCAATATGTATATAAAATTGAAATTATATCTACGCAGAATATTTATATAAAAAATGTTAAATTTTTCTTTAAATTTCACGCACACCAGTAAAAATTTGATGTTTTTCGATTTATCATGGAGTACTAGTGTTTTGATAATTAAACAACCGTTTGTTAATATCACTGTGTTTTTAGTTCAAATAATTTTATTCTAACGCATGAACAGAAATATGAGTTATTAAATTTTTGTCGTCATAAATTAGAAATAAATAACGATTAACTACACTAAGGGAAATAACGCATATTAGCATTATCCACGCCTGAGTATAAATTTTATTCAAATATTTACGTGGATAAATCAAATGTTTTCCTTACAACTCGTTTTTTCCCGAATTTGAATTTTATTTATACCACACACGTACACACATATTCCATACAAACAAGCAGCAACAGCATCGCACACGTCCACACATACGCCGACAAGCAGCAACAGCATCGCACACGTACACACATATTCCGACAAGCAGCAACAGCATCGCACTTTGTTCCTGCAGTATATTTCTTGCAGTTGGGGGTCTTATAGTTCTCATTTAGTTATTGTTGCAAGAGCAATATAATATGCATGTTTGGCAAAGAAATGAAATTATGTAAGGTGGAGTGACAACTTGATATCTACTCAGTAATATCTTGTACCGGTTGTCATTTACCTATATATTTTGCTTGTATCTACATATATTTTGTAGATTACTTTTTCGTTCTCTATTTTATACTATGTTTGCACTAATATTGCACCAACTGTCAAAAATAGTATAAATTAGAGAACGAAAAAAGTGAAGCGAGAATAAATTATACATGCAATGGCATTTGATGAACGCAATATGGAGAAAATAATACCATAAAACCATTAATAACATATTCACTTCAAATATGTTTTTTTTTAAATTCAATATTTCTATATAAATTTTCTTTAAATGCGATAGTTTATTTTCAAATAGTAAATATTTGAAAGATATTTTAAAAAAATTTGTGCATAATTTTAATATATTTTTTATTAATTCTGTTTTAATATTTAAATATTTAATTTAATTAAAAAAGTATTCAAATAAATTTTAAATATTTACGTAGTCGATTTATTCAAATGCGTTATTGGTGCAAAAATTACTCGCTTTTTGGATAAATTAAAAAAGTTTTTGGATAAATTTAATATTTTTTTCCCTTAGTGTAATAATAACTGTAGATCTCACGAGAAAAATAAGGGAAATATTGTTAACAGGATAACAAATATTTTATATCATGGTATGACAAGGGTTTCAGCATTAAAAATTCAATATATACGATTTTTTAAATAATGATTTTATTAAAGAATACGAGTATTTTGAAGTTAGCACTCCGCCCGTAGGGCCAATCCGCCACTGGTAAGAGAGTGATCTGATTCGAGAATTAAATATATCGTACTGAAAACCGGATGTATTCTATTTTTGAGTATTCCTAAAAACTTATAAATATGCGAGTTACGAGCCACTTCAAGCCAGACCACACAAACAGACCCACTAGTGCAAACAACGCATTAAGCGTTGTTATAGATTATTTCTGTTTTTTTTTTGCACTTGTATAACCGAAGTGATATACTTAATGTCTGCAAAATCAACTTCAATGTGTCAAAAGTGTCTGTTCCAAATGATGTGCTCCTGATCGCTTGCAAAAAAAAACAAAAAAAAAAAAACAAACCTATACAAAGATCACAGTTAGTAAAATCGAAGCAATGGAAAAAAAAACAACAAAGGCAGCTACAAGTCGCCCCTTTCATAAGTGACTGCGCATGTCCTTTAACACGCTCTATGTGGTGACGACAACATCAAGTGGCTAGAAGTCTGTAAAAATATTTCGAACACTATTAGTGTGCATTAGTGGATAAAACTGGGTGCGATTGGTGACATTTTTGGTGCATTTAGAAGAGCAACTGTTGTTTGGAAATGCTGTGATTGTAAACAAACACTGTGGCACACGCAAATTACGTAGGTTCTATGGGTTGTCAAACATGTTTTTTTCAAGGTAAATGAGGCGTCTCCTTCAAGTAGCTTAAAATATGAGTGTAAACACAATTTTGGAAGCAGTGCCTAGCTTACGACCTAACGAATTGTAAATAAACATTTTAAGATTTTGGATAGCACGGTTAGAGTGACAAATAATATTGTATATTTTTAAAACATACTCGTCTAGTGGAAGAATCAGTGTTTATTGTGTTGGTTTCGATTTTCAGGATGTACTTTTTGGTACTTTTTGACGTGACAAAGTTACGTTTTACAGCGCAGGTTTACAAAAAAGTTGAAAAATGAATTTTTTCAAAATTCATCGGCGTTGCGTTGAATTGTTACTCGCTGAGTATATTATTAAAAAACTGATTCGACCGTAAATATTAATTCTTTGAGTTCATTATATAAACAAAACAAAAATTCAAAACGTCATCGGGACGCGGTTGGCGCTGCTTAAGCAACGCAACTGAAAATTTGCTGCATGGAATTATTACTCGCTGAGTATTAGTGCTAGGACTAAAACTATGATACACCAATAAAGGCCTGTTATAAATCCTCCCAACAAAATTAGACAAAAAAATTTCTGAAGTCATGGGGACACATAGAGAACCTCTCAAAATTTATCAATGCAACATTCATGCAGCGGCGTTGCATTGAATTTATACTCTGTGAGTATATAAGCTACGATAAATGTTTGAAAATTAAAATTAAGGATTTATACTTGGCCTTACGATAAAAAAAAAATTCTGACTTCACAATGTCGTAAATATAGCAGCTTATGTAACAGAAATGTAATAACGTTGCATGGAATTATTACTTACTCAGGAGACGTACTGCGATAAATTTTGTACTACGACAGCATAGATGTGTTATTACGCCTCACAACTAAAATACAAAAAAAAATCTTATCGTCATGATTTCAGGGTGGCAACCACATATGTAGTAAAAATGCTATAATCATGAAAAATCGTTGCATGGCATTTTAACTCTGTGACTTCTAACGTAACGGTAAATTTTAAGGAACGAAAATGAAGGTGAGGTCTGCGGGAACACGATCAGGGAACCGCCTAATAAGACGCATATGCATCACTATTGATTGATTAAATGCATGCATCTAACACCAACACCAACAGCAACACTAACACAAACAACAACACCAACACCAACACCAATACCAACACCAACACAACACCAACACAACACCAACACCAACACAACACCAACACAACACCTACACCAACAACAACATCAACATCTACATTAACATCTACACCAAAACCAAAACCAACATCAACAACAATATCTACATCAACATCAACATCAACATCAACATCAACATCAACATCAACATCAACATCAACATCAACATCAACATCAACATCAACATCAACATCAACATCAACATCAACATCAACATCAACATCAACATCAACATCAACATCAACATCAACATCAACATCAACATCAACATCAACTTCAACATCGACATCAATATCAATATCAACATCAACAACATCAACATCAATATCAACATCAACATCAACATCAACATCAACATCAACATCAACATCAACATCAACATCAACATCAACATCAACATCAACATCAACATCAACATCATCATCAAAATCAACATCAACATCAACATCAACATCAATATCAACATCAACATCAACATCAACATCAACATCAACATCAACATCAACATCAACATCAACGTCAACATCAACATCAACATCAACATCAACATCAACATCAACATCAACATCAACATCAACATCAACATCAACATCAACATCAACATCAACATCAACATCAACATCAACATCAACATCAACATCAACATCAACATCAACATCAACATGAACATCCACATCAACATCAACATCAACATCAACATCAACATCAACATCAACATCAACATCAACATCAACATCAACATCAACATCAACATCAACATCAACATCAACATCAACATCAACATCAACATCAACATCAACATCAACATCAACATCAACATCAACATCAACATCAACATCAACATCAACATCAACATTAACATCAACATCAACATCAACATCAACATCAACATCAACATCCACATCAACATCAACATCAACATCAACATCAACATCAACACCAACATCAACATCAACATCAACATCAACATCAACATCAACATTAACATCCACATCAACATCAACATCAACATCAATATCAACATCAACATCAACATCAACATCAACAACAACAACAACCTAGATAGTTATGATTTTAACAGTTTTTTCGTGGCAACCAACACAGTTCACAAACAAAAAAATAATACAATGAAACCGGACTATGAAACCGCAAAAAGACCATGATATGATTTAGGGCATGTAATAAAACAATAATCCACACTTTTCCAAACTAGGAAAGGGTTTCGGTATATTTGATTAATTCAAGAAGTTGGTCATGGATTAAAATAAGAGATTGGATAGGAAACACCGTCACGTCAAAACCTACGGGTGTGTCCACGACACAGCCAAGTCGTTTTTTTTTTATTTTTTAATTTAAATTCTGAAATCAAAATTTTTCTCTACATAACTCTACTGAGTTCAATTGAATATCAAGTACCGAAAATTATTTTCATTTTAAGTACTTGAGTCAAAATGCTTTGCAAACGCCTTCAAATTAAATACTTAGCAATGACTACAGACACAACAAAAAGAATATTGAGCCAGAAGATAAAAAAATTGAATTCACTTTTGGTTTGGATTTAGTTCTTGTTTTTATTGTTATTCTTTCATTTTTCAATTATTATTGTAATGATGATTATGATTTATTTTTGGTTCAATTTTCAAATTACTTGAACAAATGGCCACAATTACGCTATTCGACCAAAAATTATTGCCACACAAACAGTCTAACGACTGGACGAATGAACGCACGGCATGGCAGCCAAAAATTAGAACAAAACACTTCAGCAAATACCAAATTTTTGCTTTGTTGCATTGTTGTTGCTTGTATAGCTAAAGTGCACACTACAGTTCATTAGAACCGAAGAGAATGGAAGGAAAAAAAGAAATTAGTTACGATTTATTGTTGAGATTAATTGCAGCGATATGAGGCGTGATGTAAAAGTGCAGTTTGCAGATTAGAAGAAATTCGCTATAACTTTTGAGTCATGCAAATTTTAAAGCTTGTGCAATTCTACGAGTACGATCGATCACAAGGAATGCATCATTGGAAATAATATTTTAAAATCTACTCAAGTTTATTCAATTGCCGTTATGAAATATGGAAGATTTGGAGGCACTTAAAATCGCATTTGCTACAGACGCTTAATACTCTCAAATGTTTGGGTCAAGGTCTGTGTATTTTGTTTTTCCAGTATCAGAGTGTAGTTCTTCTCATTAGCCTTTTTTCCGCTTAAGTGGCTTAAGTGGAAAATGCAAAATTTTGTAAAGCTTAAGAGCTCTTAAGCGAAATTAATTAAAATCACTGAAGAACAGAGTGAATTTTTAAGAACTCAATGATATGAATGTTTAATCTTTATGCTTCAGCTACTCGTATTGGTTCATTATTGAATTTCGAAAAAACTTTTCTTGTTTCTATTTCTTTCATTAAAAAAAAGACGATGCCATCGACAACAACTCTTAGCCATAAATTATTTCTTTAATTTGCCATAAACTTTATGACTTTTGGCGATTATGTTTGGAATTTTTTTATTTCTCATTTTTATTGCAATGTATCAGCGCTACAAACTTTCTGGTCGAATCTTCCTTTTATTTTGTTTTGAAAGTTATTTTATTTTTTAATTCGAATATTGACTTTTTAGTATATCCTCTCAAACTCAAGTCAAATTTTTGTATGTGTTTATTTTGTGATTTTCACAAATTTTCTGCTGATATTCTTGATAATTTCATTTTTTTTTTAGTTCATCTAGCGCCGTGTTTAGATTTTATCCTCTATTATGCCTGCTACCATGGAAACAACTTTGTTTATTGCTCTGGAGACCGTTAATGTTTGTTTGCAAACTGACTTTATTGTAAGCCAATCGTTCAATACGCTAGGAAAATATAGACAATGAGAGTGTTTTTTAGAGCAAAAAAATATGATTTCAAACAAAATAAAAGATATAGTCCGAAACAAAAATATTTTCTTTGATAACTACCCAGCAAACATTATGACTCTTTAAAGACTCTTTTAAGACTCATATAAATGGGTTTTTATTGTCATAATGCACTCAAAAAAGACTCTTTTATGAGTACATTTTCGTAGGGTGTAGGCTTCAAAATATGATTCATAATAATGACTACTTTATGTCTCATTTTGAACTGAAAACTAAGACTCTTTAAAGACTTATTATAAAAACTCTTTTAGAACTCTCTTTTTTGACTCAAAATTAAGACTCTTTTATGAGCCATATTTAATACTCTTTATAAGTATCATGTAATGGAATATTTAAAGACTCATATGAAGACTCTTTCAGAACTCATAGAATTTATTATTTTAAGAGTCATAAGTCTCATGTTAAAGGCTCTTTAATGGTTTAAAAACTCTTTGTAATTATTAATTTCTGACTGATTTCTGATTGATTTGATGTTAATAAAACCTTAGAAACCCTTTTGCGCGAAATTGTCGTATGTGCCATTTTTTCCATTTATTTAATAATATTAATAAAAAAAATAAAAGTATTTCCTTATTTTGCCATTAAAAATACTCTTTTTAGAGTCGTATTTTTGAGCAATAATTTTAGAGTCATATCAAAGACTCCTTTAGGACTCTTTTTATTGCGTACTCATAAAGCACGACTAAAAAATATTCTTTTTGGAGTCTTATATCTGAGCAATCAGATTAAAATCATATCAAAGACTCCTTAAAGAGTCTTATTATTGCGTACTTATAAAAAACGCATAAAAAATACTCTTTTTGGAGTCTTATTTCTGAGCAATAATTTTAAAATCATATTAAAGACTGCTTTATGAGTCTTTTTATTGCGTACTCATAAAACACACATAAGAAATACTCATTTTGAAGCAATTCGTTTTTTTTTTTAAGGCACTCAGAAAATCTTTGTACGGTAATCTTATTTAACATGTCAATAAAGAATATTAAATTAACTTCATTGCTTAGAATTAAAAAAATATCTGTGAAAAACATGTAAGGCAAAATAAAATTTGAGAAGAGTTTTATGGTCTTAAACAGTTTTGAATACATATATGTTTTTTTCTCATAATAGTTACATAATTTTACACAATTTTTCTTATACATATTGTTTTTTTTAATTGCAGTTATGCCATGTCTACACAGAGAGTTTAGTTTGAGTTTCCAGTACAAAGTTGAGTTTTGCCTTTGAACGTAAAATAAACTCTTGAGTTCCCCAATACAATTTTGCAGGATGAAACTAAACTAAAATCAACTTTTTTTTGTGTTTCTTAAAACTCAATTTGAAAAATACCTAAAAGTATGCTAATGTTCATATAAAAAGGTATGTTCAGATGCTACTTTTTAGATGACAAGGTACGTTGAACAATTTTGTGGTGAGAAATGTCAAAAACAGCTGTTGTGCCATTTATTATTTACAAAAAATTAACAAAAAAACGAAGAAAACAACTTGGGCAAGTGTAGAAGATGAGGTCTTCATATCAGTATGGGCGGATAAAAATTCCGATTAGCGCTGTAAAAGGAAGAACTCGCATGTGTACGTAGAGATGGCTGTAGCCTTGTCCTCAAGTGGAATTGATGTCACGGTGATAGATGTGCTGAAAACATAAGAGTATATAAAAATATAAGAACACAGAAGTAAATAAAGATATGTCACACTAAACACAATTCTGCCAACGCATCTCTGTGTGAACGGATATGGTTGAATTCAAACTAAACTCAAGCTAAACTCTCTGTGTAGACTTGGCATTACATAGTTTTAGTTAAACTAAATGTGCTTAACTATAGTGAAAAGAAGAAAATTTCTATGGAATAGAGAAGTTATAATCTTAACCTAACCTAACCCTTGTTCAAATCCTTGTACAAATGCTCGGCCTGCATCTTATTATAATCCTTGTCTCAAACCTTCCTTATATCCTGATCCCTATCTTCATCATTGCCCAAATCCTTTTCCTAATATATGTCTTAAACCTTGTTGCAATCGTTGCCCTTATAAATGTCTTATGCTTTGTCTCAAACTGTATAAAGTTTGAAGATCCTACTTCTTGATCTTATCCTTGTTTTAATACTTGCCACAATCCTTGTTCAAATCCTTGCTAATCCTTGTTCCAATTCTGCTAACTATCCCTGTCCTAATTCTTAATCAAATCTTTATCCTTGTTCTTATCCTAGTTCTAGTCCTTGTTTTAGTTCTTGACCCTTACTTGTCTAAATCCTTGTCTTAGTCCTTGACCAAATCATTGTCTTAATCATTCTTCTAGTCCTTGGTCTTCCTCCCAATGTCCCAATTCTGATCCTAATCCTTATCCTAAACATTTTCCAAATTCTTGTCCTAATCTTTGTCCAAATTATTCTTTGAATTATTGACCAAATCTTAAAGTCTTTGGTCAACCCAAGTGTCTGCCGTGCTAAATATAGGCTAAAATATTAATATTAACAATATATATAAATTTGAGCTTTGTTAAAATACCGTGAATTGTTAATTTTTTTAAAGGTTTTTAAAGGTGTCTGTCATGACCTTGGAACCGCGATAGCTGACTGTCATTGTTATTTTTCAATAACAACTAAAGAGACCTCATCTCATGTTCGACAAGTATAAGAGATTAAATTAAGAAAATATAAGGTTTGTTAAAATATCGTCAGTCTGCCGGCCATTCGCTCTTAGACTTTTCGTGTCATTTGCATATTTCATGAATTCCTGAGGACATGTTTCTAAATAACTTTATAAAAAAATATTTTTAAAAAATAAAGGGTGAGCTCTATCTGGTCTGGCCAGACTCTTGCATCGTTAAAGTGACAATTAAAGTGGTCAGAACAACGAGGGTTAATTCCATGCAACAATATTGCATATTTGTGCCATGAGCTGCTACCTCCGCAGTCTGATAACGTTATAATTTGTCGAGTAATCGAGATAGTATTAAGGAATCGCCAGAAGGGTGGTGGCTAAGCTAACAGTTTTTTTGGACAAAGGGGGGCGGGGGGCATATTAAAAAGGGCATATTAAAAAATATGCATATTTATTAATTTTTATGTCGGATCTAGGTCTAAAAGATTTATTTTGTTTTTGTTTTTTTTTATTTATTTCATTTATTTAAAGTAATGTTTACACGTAAGGCACAGTCTTTTAAATGTATTAAGTATGAACATATTATTAACACGTTATAAACAAAAATCTTTATTTTTTTTTTACCTCAGAATATGAAAAAATTTAATTCCCATTTAATTTTTCCCAGCTACCCATTTAACATCCAAGAATAATAACACAGAATTTTTTATGCGTCAATTATAGATTTATATAGATGGTTATTTGTCAACCGGTGATTATAAACAATAATCTATTATTACCGATTTTCTGAACTACCGAAAAAAATTAAAGCTTTACAACAATCAATTTAATTTTTTTTTTTTAATAGTGACGAATGATGCTTCGACAAGAAATAAACGTCAGTCTATTAGAACTATGTTATTGACTTCTTCTGCTTCGACTTCTTCTTAAATTGAGCAATTTGCGGAAGTGAAGAAGAAGTAGTAGACGAGCAGAGTGCAAAGGAAAATGAGATGAAGTTGTGTAATTTTGTTAACCATACACTGACAGAAAAATATCAGATCAAAGTGTTGAGTTAAGAGTTCATTGAACTAACTGCACAAGTAAAGGGAATATAACTTAATTAAAGTATCTATAAGTTTCGCCAGATATATTCTCTGGAAAACAATGTAACATGATGCCATAAACTAGGGACATAAACCAAATTTTAAAAAAAAATAAAACGGGATTTTAAGAAACTATTGGAAAACCTTAATGTTGTTATAGAAAAATATTTTCTCTATTGAAAAAGTTTAACAAGCTGTAATAAGTTTGTGTTAAGGTTTAAAGACTTACTTAAAAGTACATCACGTAAAATATCGTAAATTTAAAAAAAAAAAAAAAAACTACAAAAATCACAAATAGAAATATTTCTTATGATATCCAAACAGAAATTCCATTAAGATTAACACCTGCCTTATAGGCTTAATTTCACGTTGCTCCATGACAAAGGAGTCGAAGTTCATGGAATTGATGTCCAACAGATAAATACATGTTAATACCAATACACTAACGTCCATCCAACCATCTCCTAACCGTCACTTCCATGACTCCAGACGCGACCAACGCCAGTCATAGTAGTTTCAAAACCTGTTACACACCGTACCAAAGTGTATATTTAAATGAATAAATATACTGTATGGATAGCAACCAATGTTGGAACGCAACAGTACCAATTAATGGATGATTAGTTGGGTCAACACCTAAATTTATTTGTGGAAATCGAGACCCATCTAACATCTCTGACAATTTATGGGCATTGCGTAAATTGGGAAGGTCATATGGGACCTGACCGTGTGTAACACATAGGTCACCACTATTTACAGCCTGTTTAACTCTCAGGTTAAACGGCGTTTTTTACCAGCCTTTACAAGACTAACCATCCTTATGCGTTTTAATGCGTAGTGAAAATGTGTTTGCAAGTCTGCCAAAGCTTCATGAAAAAAGAAGACGGAACCTGGACCACCAACAGTGAAGAATCTCTTAATATTTTGGTAGAAACTCACTTCCCGGGCTGTTCAAAGATAGGGAATGCTCCAACACAAGAGGTGCATTTTCCATCCGTTGACAACTCTCTACAAATAATTACACAATCGAAGCTAAAATGGGCCATAGAAAGCTTCAAACCGTTTAAGTCTCCAGGACTTGACGGCATAGCCCCAATTGAAATTCAAAAAACTTACGACATCATAAGCCAATGGCTTATGATAATCTATCAAAGCTGTCTTGACCTAAATCACATCCCAAAACAATGGCGACACGTGAAGGTAGTCTTTATACCTAAGGCAGGAAGAAGCTCGCACGTAAACCCAAAAGACCTTCGACCAATCAGTCTCTCATCTTTTCTTCTTAAAACTCTCGAGAGACTAATAGACATCTACTTGAGACAAAAAATAGAAGTAAATCCTATCTCACCAGCACAACACGCCTACACCAAAGGCTAATCTGTGGAAACGGCTCTCCACTCCATAGTATCTATCATTGAAAAGTCCCTTCATCAGAAGGAATATACAATGATAGCCTTCATTGACATAGAAGGTGCCTTTAACAACGTCAAGGCGGAGGCTATCACAAATGCGCTGACGGAGCTTAGGGTGGTTTCTGCGCTGATAGCACTTATAAATCAAATGCTAGTAGGCAGGATTATAAGCGCGAGTCTCGGAGCAGCATCCACGCTAAGATCTGTACCAAGGGGAACACCTCAGGGAGGAGTTCTCTGGAACCTAGCGGTGAATGAACTACTGGGTAAACTAGAACAAGAGGGGTGCAGGGTGATAGCCTACGCCGACGATGTTGCTATCGTCACCTCAGGTAAATATGTGTCCACCCTCCGAGATATTATGCAAAATTGTCTTAACACTCTCGTAAACTGGGTTACCGGCTGTGGACTTAGCGTTAACCCCGATAAAACCGAGTTAGTGATCTTAACCAGACAACACAACTTGCCCACTATCAGTCCTCCAAAACTGGGAAATACAAGACTAAACTTCGCAGAACAAGCAAAATACCTGGGTCTCATTTTAGGTAGGAAACTAAATTGGAAACCCAACCTGCTCGAGAGAGCCAAAAAAGCCAATATAGCCCTATACACATGTAAGAAAGCAGTGGGTAGCAAATGGGGATTACAACCTAGGGTAACTCACTGGCTTTATACAGCTGTTATTAGGCCAATATTGTTATACGGTGCTATAGTCTGGTGGCCAGCACTAAACAAACAAACACACCTCAATATACTTCGCAAAGTTCAACGGTCAGTAGAGCTGTGCATCAGTGGAGCGCTAAGAACCACTCCTACTGACGCACTCGATACTATGCTCCATCTAACTCCACTAGATATCCTAACAAAACGAATAGCTGCAAACACAGCGATCCGTCTAGAAGCCACTTCCCAATGGAAAGAGGGCACAATAGGACACTCTGACACCAGGAAACTCACTCCTCAAATACCCAAGAACATAGACTACATCACTCAAAAACTTTTATTCCATAAAAAGTTTGATGTATCAATCCCCTCCAGATACGAATGGGAGATTGGAAGCCCTTCACCAAACAATGCCATTAGAATCTGCACTGATGGATCAAAACTAGATGGCAAAGTAGGGGAGGAGTCTACTCTGAATCCCTAAACATTAACCATGCCTTTAGGCTCCCCGACCACTGCAGTGTCTTCTAAGCGGAAGTCACTGCCATACATGAAGCAGTTACTTGGCTTCAGATGAACGAAATATTAGCAAAAGATATTTGCATTCTGTCTGATAGTCAAGCCGCTTTGAAAGCCCTGGAATCTATTGAAATAACATCAAAAACAGTCCTAAGTTGCCGCAGATCTTTAAACGAGATGGCAGAGCAGCTCAATATATTCCTATGCTGGATCCCCGGACATAGAGACTTCCAAGGTAACTGCAAAGCAGACGAACTCGCTAGAAACGGTACCATCAAACCCCTATCGACAGATAAGGAACAAATTGGAATACCTCTCGCAACATGTAAGCTACTGATAAATGAGCTATCCCTTGAAAACACCAACATCAGGTGGTCAACGGGTAGTACATGCAGCATAACGCGTCAAGTTTGGCTAACACTGAACTTAAGACGCTCAAAAGAACTAATATCCCTTAGAAGGGACCAAATAAATATCGTAATAGGCGTTCTAACAGGACACTGCCTGATTGGAAACCATGCCCGAAGACTGAATATTCCCCATAACGACTTCTGCAGAAGTTGCAGAGATGAGGAGGAGGTTGAATCCACAACACACCTTCTCTGCACATGCCCAGCGCTGGCCAGAAAGCGCTATCTCTTCCTAGGTAACTGGCTCTACAGTGATCTAGACGAACTCTCAAAAACTTCGGTCTACCGAATACAAATCTTCATAAATAGCTCCAACTGGTTCAGATAGAGTGGAAATAATTAACCCTTGGTATCACAACGGGCCAAACTGGCCTAAGTGTGTCTCATAGGAGACAGCCACGTCAACCTTACCTTACCTAAGTCTGCCGAAGTGAAGATTATCCCCACGCTAACAAATTTTAAGGATCATTGATATTCCACCTACTCCCCAGATTGGGCGACCAACTCCAAGATCTGAGTAATCCCTTCTCATTTACACAGAATAGGGTAAACCCGTTGACTGCGACCAACTTCCTTTATCCTGGCTTTGAACAGGCTGCTCGAGAGAACAACAGGCGGATTTAAGAAGATGTCGAAATAGTAAGATCTTTTGCAAATAAATAACACAAAAATTCAAAGGTTAATAAAGTAAGCCGTTAACCGGCTCAAGAGTTAGAGAGACTCTTAAAACCTCTTTCTACATATTTTATTTTTGTTTTTTTTTTGTTTTTTTTTTGTTTTTTTTTATATAAAATCCCAATGAAGCAGTTTTAGTTCAATAAAGGAAAAGGTGTTGGCTCTTTTATTCTGAAGAAGGAAAAAATACATGCAAAAGACATGATTTTTCGGTGAAAAAAAGGTGAAAAGTGAACCAAAGCCGCTCCATTGGCAAAAAAAAACTTAATGTAGAAATAGGTTTTAATAGTCCCTCTTACTTTTGATTCGGTCACAATAGGAATCTAAATTTCTACAAGGCTTATTGAACAGAAATATCTATGAAACTAAATAATATGTCGAAATAATTTAACAGTATTAATAAAAAGAAAATAATAAAAAGGAAGGTTCAAGTTTTAGAGACAAGAAAAACATTAAGTATGTCGAAAATAGAGCTGATAGAAAAATCTAAATTTTACTTTCGGAATCAGCATGTTTAAGATAATGAAAAATCCTTGAAAATTCTTCGGATACATATGTATATATCTAAAAACTGGTGTAATGATACGTATAGAAGGAAATATTTAAACAAGTAAAAATTTGATTTAAGCGTTTCTTCGTATAAATGCACCTCATTCTCTATAGATGCAGTGTATACAAAAAAGTTTTGAAGTGTTATCTAATCTAATAATACACACAAAGGCCAATAAAGCCCATTGTAATACTAAAGGTTAATAATTCTCTACTCTATTTAAGCCAGTTCGAGCTATTGGATAAATGAGGATGCGGTGAACCAAATATTTTGAGATACCGTCTAGTCACTGTAGAACCTGTATCCTGATAAAAAAAAGGCGAGTGCTGGATCCGTGAAGAGGACATGCTTCCTACTCTTTATCTGAGCAGCTTCTGAATCTTCAGAGCATGATTTTCGATTAGACAGTGCCCTGTCAGGACACCGATTATAGTGCTGATTTGATCACTTCAAAGAGAAATCAGTTCTTTTTACCGTTTTTAAATTAATACAGGCCAAACGTGATCCGCCGTATGGCATGTGCTACCTTTTGACTACCTATTGTTGGTTCTCTTAAGGGATAACTCATTGGTGAGTAACATAGCTAGCATATGGTGAGAAGTACACTCATCATCTAATTATCTATCGACAAATGTTTTTTAGTATCGGCGCGATCAATTTCTTCTACTTTGTAGCTTCTTGGATTTGAAATTTTGCGACTTGCAAAAGAGTAGAAAAACATTGCTTTGACAAAGTATAGCGCTTCTATAATTCCTCTTTGGTTTTATTGATCTTGCGCCTATTAGCTTGTCAAAGTTAGTGGACTGCTAGAACCACTGAGACTACTGATGAGTCGGAGTAGCGTCCGACGAAACCATGGTCTAGTCAGCTTGGTTTAAGTTCTGCAAAGAACTTTGTTGTTGTAGCAACCTGTTGCTTCATGAATTATTTGGCATTAAGCTCACAATATAATTCTTAAAAAATATGTTTTTTAAGAATTATAAAAGAAATAAAAAAACATTTATATATCTTGAAAATTTGTAGTTAAGGCAACTAAGCAAACTTCGTTAGTTTTCACTGCAAGCTTTTTTAAGTTCAACAAACTTATATTCATTCACAACATAATGTTCTATCAAAACTGTAGGCAACCCTATCAGCAAAAAACAAAATATATTCCTATTCAGACCTCTGGCCGTCAATTTACAAGAAATAATTTGTCAAAATTTTGTCAACCTGACTTGTAAAACCTATTCCGGCGAAAACTTGACAAATGAAAAGCTTTTATTTATTCACCACAGAAATGTGAAAAGCATGTTGTCAGAAAGCAGTTGTTAAGTGTTGCACTTTTATTGAAAAAATTACCCCAATTTTGTTAAGTTACCTTTTTAAAATGAAAATATGAATTTATCGTTGGGAATTTGTTAGTTCTTTTGATATTACATATTAAAATATTGAAACCTTTAAAACAATGGCACAAAAAATGTCTTTCTCTTTTCTTTTAGAAGTTATATTGGTTCAAAGTTATTTCTTAAAAGTGTGATAACTCGGACAGTTTAACAGTTACTATAAAAAAATATATACCAAATTTAAGGATAAAAATATGCCTTTTTTATTATAATAATAAAAGACTTCCATAATAATGCAGTTTTTTCTTTAAAATAAGTTTATTGAAAAAAAAAACTTAGAAAAAACTAAAATCGTTATATTTTTAAAACTATCAAGGAATTTAGTAAAAATTTTAACAAGTTTAATAAAGGTAATGGAATTACCTTATCAATGATACCAGCTGCGATGAAATATGTTCAAAACTTTCAGAGATAGCACACTTTTAAGATGGAACTTTTAACCACTATATTTTTTAAATCAAAAGAGAACTACACTTTTTCTTTTCACAATCTTTTTAAACGCTTCAATGTTTTTAAATCACTTGAAAATATTTAAAGAAACAAATATATAAAAATTTCATTTTGCACTTCAATTATCCCCCACAACATTTGATCAATACTGTTTATAGGAGGAAACACTTTGTTTTGACAGTGTTTAAATTATTTCAAGAAAATGGACGAAATAATTTTTATTTTTATTTTCTTTCTTTAGTTCTTATTGTTTTATTAATATGTATTAAATATTATTATACAATTATAATCATTTATTTGATTTGGCGAGCAAAATATGAGCAAACAAACCAGCAGTAGCTGGATATCTGCATACAAAATTCACTGTCAGTATCGTTTTTGCTATTGACAACTGTGTCAAGAAAAGAGCTTTTAGAATTGAACGAGAACAGAAAATATTGACAATTGTCAATATATATACTATTGTAAATATATTGAACTTTGTCAACTCACCGGAATAGGTCTGTAAATCAAAAGATAACTACACTTTTTATTTTCACAATCTTTTTAAACGCTTCAATATTTTTAAATCATTTACAAATATTTAAAAAAACAAAAACATAAAAATTTCATTTTGTAATTGAATTATCCCCCACAACATTTTTGATCAATACTGTTTATAGGAGGCAACACTTTGTTTTGACAGTGTTTAAATTATTTCGAGAAAATGGACGAAATAATTTTTATTCTTATTGTTCTTTATTTTTATTTTTATTCTTTAGTTCTTATTGCTTTATTAATATGTATTATATATATTATTAAACATTTATAATCATTTATTTTATTTGGCGAGAAAAATATGAGTGAATAACCAAGCGTAAGCTGAATTTCTACATAAAAAATTTACTGTCAACACCTCTTTTACTATTGACAACAGTGTCAAGAAAGGAGCTTTTAGAATTGAACGAGAATAGGAAATATTTACAGTTGTCAATATATTTACAATTGTTAATATGTTGAACTTTGTCAACTCGCCAGAATAGGTCTGTCTATGTCATTTTATTGGAAAAAACTCAAATTGAATTTTTTTTATGCATACTTTGTTTTTTTTTTATTGTAAATTGAGTAAATTATTATTGTAAATTGTAAACTATTGTAATTAAAATCTGGTACTTTTGTTAGCTTACGCATAACTTGGTTGGGCCTTAAAAATTTTTGTATGTAAATATAATTTTTTTTTTGTTTTTCTTTTTTTTGTTTCGTACATGCAATAAGCTTTGACCAATTCTTCGTTTTTATCAGAAGTGGTCATCGTATTTCCAAAACTGTTCTTAAATTTTAATTAGCTGTAGTACTTCGAAAGTTATTTCGTGAAAAGTGAAAGACTTTTTTACAAATTTTGGCAAAGAGGCGGGGGGGGGGGTTCAGAATAGACCCCCCTCTCCAATACGATTTTTTCTAGTCTTGATACAAAGAATCACTAGCTTCCTGATTG
Organism: Pherbina coryleti; assembly: GCA_943735915.1. Lineage (NCBI taxonomy): Eukaryota > Metazoa > Arthropoda > Insecta > Diptera > Sciomyzidae > Pherbina > Pherbina coryleti. The sequence continues at coordinate 94,788,377 of OX030949.1, read as the reverse complement.
ACCTCTCTATCCGACTCACCCTGTATTATATATTTTTTTTTTGTAAATAACTTCCTAAATCGATTCCTATAAATATTTTCTTTCAGTGCACATCGAAGAATTCTTAAGAATTTATAAATTGTATGAAAAAAAATAACGCCCCTTCGAAGGTAGAGCAAATTGACAACCTTTATTTTTTTCTCCTAGCTGGTGCTTCTACCACAATAATTTTGCACCACAAGCATGCAACCCACACCCATTATAGCTGCGACCATCACACTCCCCACCCCAGCAGCTTTCCCAAGCAGAAGCAATTTTCAATTTCCTTTTTGATGAAGCACATTGAAAGAGCAAATTATATACCATCATGCTGAAGGATTTGAAAAATTCAGCACGTTCTTGATTGGCCTTCTTATGCGGGACTTTGGCTGCTTGTATTTTTTCGATTTTTTGTTTTTTTTCTGGCGTGCGTTTCTTGGAAAGGACCAAAGGAAAGAATTAAAGAAATTGTTTAAGATTTTCACATGTTGCTAAGCGAGTGCAAATGAATGGCTATTATCCTTGGATGAAGTGAATAGTATTGAAGAGAATTTTTAACGAGCTTCAGGACAACGAGCGCATAAAGGACATGCTTGAGCAGCATAAGAAGAAAATTACACTTAAACGTTTCGTCAGAAGAAAGTAGGCTGGGCCGTGATGAGCAAGTTGTGAACGGACAAGTTAGGTCAAATAAGAAGGACCTGTTTAGTGAGTGTGAAAAAGTGCAAATTATGTCAGTAACACGGCGGAGGAATATTTTATGCGAAAATATTTCTACATAATTTTAATCACATATAATTCAAAGGATCGAGGATGACCGCGTCGAAAAATCTATTTATGACCATTTCCGGTAGCTACATTTCCTCAAATATATCTAAACATTGTTTTTATAAAAAACACAACAATCTTAACCCCCTCACTCTATGCAGCACTAAACAGAAAAATTCAGCGTTGCTTGCGTCACGAGCAACATCATCGAACCAATTAACAAAAATTGACTCGATTTTAATTTCACTTGAAAAACGTTTAGTGCCTCATTTAATGGACTCGCGGAAAATGCATTTATATGGCATGTTGTTGTTGTTGTTTTTGAATTTTTTATTTTCTCAAATTTGTTGTCGGTTACTAAAAATTTGTTTACAAAACCATTCGGATGCATCGCAGTCGCTGCCGCCGCCACCTACAATAAAATAACCGAAAAGTGAAAAAAACCGTTTTATTTGACTTCAGCGACGATAGACGAGGCATTCCTTTTCGAACAACAACAATAAATACAGCAATAAGAAAAACAACAACAAAAACAACACATGACAGTCTTGAGATTCTTCAAAAAATCTGTTGCTCTGTATCTGCTGCTGTTTGTGTATCTGTGCGCTCCATTTGTTTATACGAACCGGTGAAAATTCATTCAACATTTCGAACCATGCGGCAAAACATATAAATTTTTTCTTTTTTTTTGTTCAGTTTTTGTATATTTTTCCCTAGCCATAATAATCTACTCCTCCATAGCCACAGCAACGGTAGCATCAACATCATCAGCATCGGTATTGGCTTCAGCGACTTGATCCTCGTCATCAGGCCAAGTACTTCGATTGCCAGAGTAGTCGTGCATACATAATGTAAATAAATCTGGTCATATGGTTTGAAGGAGTGTGGAGCACTGAAGTGAATGGAAATTCATTGCTAGTTGCCGCACTTGCATCCATTACCAGAAGCACTCACTCCTCTGGCTGGAGGAGTAGACGTCGTCGTCGTCTTATGACTCTCTTGTAGTGTGCGCCTAAATAGTTTGTAAACAATCCGTTTATTTTTTATGTTTTTAATTTTATTCGAAAAGCATTTCGAACGCTTGTGAACTTTTGCAGGAAGGACCTGTCTAGCTCTTGTTCAAGATGTTCTAAATTTAAAGATATCAATTCTGCACATTCAAAAGAGCAGAATTGAAAATTATTAGAAGATAATATTGAATTCTTATAAATTAGTAAAGCAATTAAAAGCGAATGGAGAACAAATAGTGTTTTTTTAATAAAATAAAGAAAGTCTAACAAAGGGAAGAAAATATCTTTCTTGCCATTTTATTCGAAATTATGTCAATATATGCTCTTTTAGATCTTAGGTATGCATGTTTTTGAAGGAATATTGTTTTGTTTAGTAAGACTTTCTTAAAAATAAAGTCGTTTTTGACGTGACAACGTTACGTTTTCCAAAAGAGCTTGAAAGAATCGTTCCAAGATTTAAAATGCAGCTATCATGCAACGGCGTTGCATGGAGTTATTTTCCGTCAGTACATGTTTTACGGTAATTGAAGAATTTGTTCCTAATCTTACGATAAAAATAATATAAAAAAGCAGCAGAGGTTTTTTTTTTTGTGTCTGACCACGTATTGGAGATGTTTTCTAAGGCGTCCATAACTGCTGGTTGTAAGTGCAGATAAATTTCTACGGATTCGTGTCTTTCCACCCATCTCGTTGCACAGGATTGTTTCAGTTTCGTCTTGTTATCGCCTTGAAGGTTTTCGTTCCTAGAAATTGCTTCTTGAAGTGCGAGCAGGAGTTTGGGATAGTTGAAAAAATTGTGGACACTCTGGATGATGCCTAGACCATTTCTTAAAGGTACAACTTTGTCATTTACAACCAAATTAAAATTTTGAGTTGAGTTACTTTTCAATAGAGTTACCATGTTTAATTTAATCTTTGATAGGGAAGCTTCAATGATAAAGAATTATAATAAATCATAATAAATATAACTTTGCGTTTTGGAAATTTTTCATAATCAGACAGTTCTGTGGATTTCAAAAGTATAGTTCGAACCCTCCTTGGGGGGTGCGCCCAAAACCCCCCCGTGCGCACGGCCTGACTGGTGTTATCTTCAAGCTACCTTGTTCACATATTGCTGTTGGTTGCAATGTAGCACTAAATGTTTATTATATCGACTCATAACCGCCAAAATATCTTAAGCGCCAAAAAGAAAATTTTACAGGAGAAGGTTTTTTTAATTATCTTTGCTATTAATTTTATCTTTTATCTCTTATCTCTTTGCTATTAATTTTATTTCAATAATTTTATCTCTTATATTGATTAATTTCTTTTAGAGAATTTCATCTTAAGCGACACTTTGCTGTCATGAAAAATGTAAACAAACATGTAGTGTGTACTTAAGCTAAAATTGCTTTTGGTTTAAATTCATAATCTAATTTCGTACACCTATGAAATTTTGACAGACGATGTAAACCATCGCAAATTATCGATTTTCATCAAAAAACATAAATCGGATATTATGTCGCTTAAGATATTTTGGCGGTTATGAGTCGATATGTAATAATAAGCTCCGATCTCTCTCATGACAGGTTTTCCGTCTGGCTATTCCTTAAAACTATGATTGAAGATTTAAATGTTGGTTATCTCGAAATGACTGAAATATCAATATTTAGTGATGGATGCGCTCAATTGAAAAATAAATTCACTTTACCTAACATTTGTTTCAGTAAAGAAGATTGGGGCGTCGATACTGAGTAGTAATTCTTCATAACGGGCACTGGAAAAGGTCTCATCGATGGTGTCGGCGCAACTGCGAAGCGAACAGTGAATTTAAATAAGACAGCGCAGACGTCAATATAATAAAGGAAGTTCTGCTAAAGAGGTGGGAAACTTTAAAACCTATCCCGCAAATAAAAAAGTCATTAGTTTATTCAATTGTGTGGAATTAACATTGCATACGGAACAACAGCATATTCCAAACAACATAATATCGCAATATTTGAAGATACCATATCCTGTGATTGTCTCCTTAAATTATTCAGTTTTAAATTTGTCTTTTTTTTTCTACTGTCACCACCCGTCACAATCTGTGTAACACCCGTCACACTTTTATATTGTTATAAAAACCTCCAAAACGTATTTTTAATTTTTTTTTTTTTTTTTTAATACAGGGTTAATCGTCAAAGATTCTTTAATTGACAGTAATTAAAATAATTTTTTGTAACAATTCAAGTTTGGCTGAATTTCACAAACATTTAAAGCGAAGTCTGATTTTTCAGTGAGTACTCGTAACACCCGTCACAGGTACTTTTCTAAAAATTCCACAAACATTGAACTTGATTTTGAAAATTTTTTTCCACGCATGAATAGACAAGCATAAAATCATTTTTCTATTACTGCAAAAAATTTAAATACTTCTATGTGTGCTTAGATATTGATAAAATATCTTGGGTGGATATCTTGGTATGGGGCCCAAGAGGCGCCCATACATATTTGGGTGAGCATTAGACAAGGGGGAGTAGGTCTGCCCACACAGGCCAAATTTATGATATAAAATTGCTTTGAAACAAAATGTCGGATATCAATGAAACAGTATGGAGTTACTAATTGACCGGGTTCACCAGAACGAGGTGTGGCTCCACCCATATAAGCCAAATTTACGATACAGAATAGGTATAGAAGATCACAGAACATTGAAACTCAGAATTTAGATACCATTTGTTGATGACCTTCTACTAGAAAAGGATATAGACATTGTAAAAGAGTGTGTGACTCCGCCCATACAAGCAAATTTACAATGCAGAATAGCTATGAAAGTAAAGGACACAGAATATTCAAAGTTAGTTTGGAGTTACTATTCGGTAATATCCTTTTGGACGGTCCTGCTAGACGATAGACGGCGCTGCTACTCCAAAACTACTGGGCCGATTGAGCTTAAATTTGGGCAGTTAATATGTTGTTAGTACGATATGGACTAGAAATAATAACGCTGAAGACATTGCAACATTTTCCGGTACTTACAGTGCCGGTAAAAAAAATAGCACTGGAGACAACAGTTCAACTATTATTTAAAAAAAACCTCATCTGAAGCAACTTGTTCAGATGCTACTATTATATAATATTTTAGAGAGCATTCACTCTCTGAAAGCAAGATCATTAGTATTAAAAGGGTAACGGTTCTTTTTATGTTAAGTAATTTTGAGAGAGGAGTACGAATTGGTACGGTAAAAATAATAGCACTGCGTTTACGTTTCTGTTGAAAAAGCCATTTTGTGTTCAATTTATCAAAAGGTAGCATCAAAGTGTTTCAGTTTGTTTTAGTGGAAGTGGTTTTAATACAAAAAAAATTAAATTCTTAAATTATTTACGAAGCTATGGGTCGCAGAAAGCATTGCAGTGCCGAAAAACGTGAAATTATTCAAAGAATGTTTGCAGAGGGTAAAACGTATGCAGAAGTTAGACATGAAGTTAGCTGTTCTAATAATTTGGTTCGTAATGCCATAATATATGCACCAAAACTTGAAACTCGTGGACGAAAGCACGCTATGTCGCCGTTACTCGTCCAACGATTAATCAGGCAAAGTAGAAGGAGCCGTTTAAGCCAGCAACAGAGCTCAAAACAGAACTTAATGTGTGTTGAAACTGTTCGTAGCCGTCTTAGAGATCATCATTTAAAGGCATGTAGTCCCAGAAAAGTACCTATCTTAACTGCTAAGCATGCAACAAAGCGTTTGAAGTTCGCAAAACAACATTTGAACTGGCCAGTAGAGAGATAGAGAAATATTTTATGGACGGACGAGAGTAAAATTGTAATTTATGGTGGCAACGGTTTTCGTTCTTACGTTAAGAGACCTCCTAATGCAGAATACAACCCTAAATTTACTGCTGAAAAAGTTAAGCACGGAGGTTCAAGCATAATGATATGGGCTTGTTTTTCCTATTATGGAGTTGGTCCCATTCATTGGATTAGTACTATCATGGAACAACACGTATACGTTGATATATTGGATAAAGTAATGCTGCCTTATGCAGAGGAAGAAATGCCGTTATTGTGGGTTTTCCAGCAGGACAATGACCCGAAGCATACCAGCAAGAAAGCTAAAAAGTGGTTTGAGGATCATTCGGTGAATGTCATGGCTTGGCCAGCGCAGTCGCCCGACCTCAGTCCAATTGAGAACCTCTGGACTGATGTAAAGAAAGCAGTTTCTATTGCAAACCAACAATCAAACCCTTTGGGCTGCAGTTCAAGACTCCTGGATCAAAATTCCAATTAAGAGGTGCCAGGATTTGATCAATTCCATGACAAGACGTTGTGCAGCCGTAATTGCCAACAAAGGACATGCGAGGAAATATTAATTTTGGCTCATTACACTTTTTTCTCCATAATAGCTTTGATCTTAAATAAACTCTTTAATTTTGTCACGTTTTTTTAAGTTTTTAAATGCATAATGAAATAATAGTGCTATTTTTTTTACCGCCTATTTTTTAAGTTATATTGAAAAATCTGAAATATTTTCCAAAAAAAGTTAATAAATTTTGCAACTTCTTTTTAACTACTTTCTTTGAGGTTAATTGTATTTATTGATATCTTCAAAAGTTGTTTGCATCGATTTATTTAATTTTAACTTCTTAAAAGAAATAAATTTTGATGCTGGTGCTATTATTTTTACCGCAGCTGTATGTTAATAAGGTGCAGCAAAGCGTACCGGGAAAAATATCTTTTGCATAAAATCTAAGAATCTTTTATAATTCAATTTGTATTTGACTCGGGAAAAAAAAACTTAGGTAATTTTTGCCAAAGCAGTTAAAAAACATAAACTGACATTAAATTATCCAACCTTACTTTAGAAATTGTTATGTGTACTTAAATTTTTAACAAAAATTATAATTTCGCTCAAGAAAAAAATTATATTTAAAAAATAACTGTTTTAGTTCAATTCAATGTTAAAAAGACATGATTCTTAAGTAAATTAATAATAATTCCAAATTTTCTTTTTAATATATTTCCAAAAATACAACCCAAATAAATAATTTTCGCAGAACCGTATCACCTTAATTAGTTAGCTTAGGTTAGGTTAGGTTATGGTGGCTGAGCCGGCAGACGACTCGTACACTCAGGCCAGTGCAGACCCGTTGTGATACCATCTAATCTCTTTTGAACCTATGAAAGATTTCCCTCCTCAGAAACCAGTTCGAATGGAAAATGAACTTAAGGATATGCTTGATTTCCAGACATGAGACTTCGGCAAGTCCATTTAAGAATTGATGGTCCAGAGTTGTCATTCTCCTTTTAGTTAGCGAAGAACATTCCCAGAGGAAGTGCTGAAAATTTTCTACCTCTTCTTCACATTTGCAGCTTCTGCAAAAATCATTCGATGTAAGTCCTAAACGAGGAGTATGCGTTCCGATTTGACAGTGATTTGTAAGGATTTCAACTATTTTAGACAAGTTTACCCTGCTAGCACTTTCTCTGGCAAAGGTATCTAGTGGAGAAAGGTGAAGCATGACATTCAGAGCACTAGTTGAGGTTGATGATAATGCCCCGGTAATACATAGACTTGCACTTTTTTGAACCTTTGCAAATTTCTGAAGTGCAGTTGTCTTATCAAGGGCCCACCACCATACCAGTGAGCCATATATGAGTATTCAGCGTACTATTTTGGGGAAAAACTCAATTTTTTACCAATAGATTTTGTACAGGCAAATAGAGCTATGTGTGGCGTCCGTGGCGTAGTTGGTTAAAGTGCGTGGCCGCTATGTCAATGAACCTGGAGACCCGGGTTCGAATCCCAGCAGCGACAGAAAATTATTTGAATTAAAATAATTTTTCTGTACGGCCGCCACCTCCCTGCAGACAATGGCAAACCTCAGAGAGTAATCAAAATGACATGTAAAGCTTCTTGAGAACAAGAACATTCTGTTCATCGTCGTTCGGAGTCGGCGTTAAACATGTAGGTCCGGTTCTCGGTCAATTTGTGTACAAACTTAATAACACGCACAACACAATTGATCATAAGAAGCTAGGTCAAAGTCCTTTCAAGGGCTGAAATGGCCAGTTATTTATTTATTTATTTCTATAAATTATAAAATTCTAGCTGCAATCTTTGCTTAACAGTTGAGTTAAGTTCCATTGGTATGAAAACTATTTTTATGGAAGGCATTTGTATGGGACTCATTCCATAATACAGTGGAATGACTATTGACATTTGTTGAAAAAAAAAAAAAAAATAGAAGCAATGTCTCTATGAAACTGAAATTATACATCTAAGGTAAATAACAGTTAGTGAAAAATATTCAATAGAAATAAATACACGCTTACTTCATATACAATGTGATACCACTTTTCAATTTTCTTAATTTTTAATTTTCTTAATTTGAAAGAGTATAGCTCGGCTTAAAAACAACAAAGCCGCAGGAGCCTATGGCTTACCTGCTGAGCTCTTCAAGAATGAAGGCGAAGCTCTATTTAAATGCATTCATGAGCTTCTATGTAGAATGTGGTCAGAAGAATTCATTCCAAACGATTGGAACCCCATTGTGCTCTGTCCAATCCACAAGAAAGGCGATCCCACCATTTGCGTCAACTACCGTGGGATAAGCCTTTTTAATATCGCATATAACACTGAGCAACACCAGCACAGACAAGGTGATTCCTTCTCGTGCGACTTGTTCAACCTAATTATGGAGAAGATCATTCGAGCTGCTGATTTAAGACGCAGTTGATGATATCGATATCATTGGCCATAATACGTGCGAAGTCAGTGCAGCATTCTCCAGATTAGCGAAAGAGTCGAGTCGAATGGATCTTGCAGTGAACGCAGATAAGACGAAATATCTTGTGTCAACAAATAAAAAGTCCCAGCGTCTTGGAAACCATGTCACTGTTGACAACATCTCCTTAGAGGTTGTTAAAGATTTCGTCTACCTGGGATCCAGCATAAACTCTTTCAACGATACCCTCATAGAAATTTTTCGTTCACTGTAACTGAAAACTTTGCCAACTACACTTCGTTTGCGAGTTGTATTTGCCACAAACGAATATTCAGTTGCCAACTTAAAAATATATTTTGTATATATACCGCAAGCTATTTCGGTCATTATTATTTATTATATTAATTGTTTTTCCCCCTATGTCCGTCCGTCTTCTTATGGATTGCACTCACCGCACATCTGTTGCTGTCTCCATCTGCGTATAAAGCAAATTACCAATTTGCGGGTTTGCCCACACAGGGCAAATTTATGATATCAAATTGCTTTGTAACTAGTACTTCCCTTCGTGATACCACATAATCTCTTTTGAACTTGAGAGATTTTCCTCTTCAGCAAACCAGTTCGAATGGATAATGAACCTAAGGATATGCTTGATTTCCAGACATGAGACTACGGCAAGTCCATTTAAGAAGGTATGGCCTAGAGTTCCATTCTCCTTTCAGTTTGCGCAGAACATTCGCAGAGGAAGTGCTGAAAATTTTCTACCTCTTCTTCACATTTGCAGCTTCTGTAAAAATCATTCGCTGTTAGTCCTAAACGAAGAGCAAGAGTTCCGATTTGACAGTGACCTGTAAGGATTCCTACTCTTTTAGACAGGTTTACTCTGCTTAACTCAAGAAGTGAGTTGGTGCGTTTTAAGTTGTGGGAAGGCCACGTTAGCTAAGCTATCCTACATGTGAAAAGGTGTTCTTGTGCAAGACTTGAAGATCTGTTCCTGCACCGGAGTTCATAGGAGGTCATAGGTATACCAATAAAGTCCTCATTTAAGAGGGTGTTTGAGGGCGTCCCTTCCTTGCCAATTCGTCAGCCAAATTATTGCCCTCGATATCCCTTTGTTCAGGTACCCACATGAAGTTTATCCTGAATAATCTAGCCATCTCGTTAAGAGATCTGCGGCACTCAGTGAAAGTTTTGGAGTTGTCAATATGTGAGTTCAGCGCCGTAAGCTCAGCTTGACTATCTGAGAAAATGTAAATACTCTTTCCCCTAAGGTCTTTTTGACCTAGAATCTTAGCGGTTTCGTGTATAGCTATCATCTGCACTTGGTAGACACTACAATAATTTGGAAGTCTTAAGGAAACTTCGATTTCAAGATAATTGGAGTAAATAACTACCCCTACTTGTTTCTAAAGCTTATATCCATCTGTATATATTTTAATGCCGGTAGTTTTAAAGGGGGTTTTGTTCGAACAGTCTAGCCGTGAATGAATGAGAGCTTCGTAAGTCTTTTCAAGATTTAAACAAGGCACAGAGAAGTCTTTTGTCTGGGACAGAAGAGTTCAGAATTACTGTGTGACCGCAGCTATTACCTATCCAATTTCCAAATTTTCTTAGTCTGAGGGCTGCTGTGCAAGCACATTCTCTGGCAAAGATATCAAGAGGAGGAAGGTGAAGCATGACACTCTGAGCACTAGTTGGGGTTGAAGATAATGCCCCGGTTATAAATAGACTTTCTTTGAAACTTAATACATACTAATGTGTGCTATACATAGCATTTCCTTGAATCTTTGCAAATTTCCAATTACCATACCAGTGAGCCATATATAAGTATGGGATGGACAATTGCCGTATAAATTTAGCGTACTATTTAGGGGGAAAAACCCCATTTTTAACCTATTGATTTTTTACAGGCAAATAGAGCCATGTTTGCATTTTTAACACGTTCCTTTATGTAATCATTCCAAATAAGTCTCTTATCCAGAATAACGCCTAGTACTTCGTATTGTCACTAAAGAGCAACCCCGTGCCATTCAGATGCGGAGGTTCTAAGTTGGGGATTTTATATTTCCTAGTGAAAATAATGAGATCTGTTTTCTCTGGGCTTACACGTAAATCATAAGAGGACGCCCATACCGAAAGGATAAAGAGTTCTCTCTCCATTAGTTGACAGAGAGTTTAAGGAAATTTTTCGTTAAACACAAGAGCGATATCATCCACATATACAATAACCTTGTAGCTTCCCCTAACCAACTGTCACAGACTACAGAAGCGGATAGATGATCCACCCAGTTTTGAGTTCCCACCTTGCCCAGGAGCATCTGGTGGATGAGCCTCACGAGAAAATAATCCACCCCCAGTCCTGGCAATGCCGAGGTGACCACACAGGGAAGGACATTATTAAATATGTCTAGAAAGGCAGCAAGCGTGTATTCTTTGTTCTCAAGTGATTTTTCAATGGAGAGCTGGTTTTAATAGATCTACCTTTTATAGTATAGGCGTGTTGAGATTTTAGAAGCCTTTCTATTTCGGCTTAAGAAGAAGCCCAATGAGTCTCCTCAGTATTTTAACCAAAAGGTTTAAAGGTCTTACGTCTTTCGGTTTAGTGTGAGAGGACTTACCCGCTTTCGGTATAAAGATGACTTCAGTCTCTCTCCAAGCTATTGGAATATATTTAAGGAGTAGGCAAGAATGGTAGATTGCCTGAAGCTAGGGTACTATTGCATTGAAGCTATAATGCCATCGGGACCCGGAGATTTATATGGTTGGAACAAATAAATCATTTAAACCGACGAACGAGCATAAAATATTTGAAAATTATGAATAACCCGAATCGTAATACATAACCGCTTTACCCAAATATCCCAAAGTTGTTGATTAAACGATAACCCGGAAAAATTAAAAAATTAACAAGAAACCTTTCTCGAATAACTTGCTCTAAGGTTTGACAACTCCAATAAACATTTCTAGGTCTAATAAAGACAACAGTAATTTCTCCCGCTATCTTTGGTTATAGAGTTAATCTATAAAAAAAGCGATTCAATCCCTAATATCGATGAGTTTAAATGAAAATCGCCTCCTTGGTACGCTGTGCTATCAGCACAATGGCTTCGAGACTACACTGAGAAAATTGAACGCCTTAAAATCAAAGAAAAAAAGTTGTTAAGAGACTGTAACCAAAATATCATTGCTACAAAGAAAAGATAGTTGCACTAATGATTTATTCTTTAACTAAGTACCTGCTGCATCTTTGAAACAAAAGACTGAAGTTCTTTGAAGCTAAATCAATCAAAAAATATTTGCCGTAAAGATAAATTATTTACTATAACGATTTTATTCTTTGTTAACAAGAATTTGTTAACAAAGAAAAAAGTACGCAAAATCAACAAATTTTCTTTGTTTTCTTGAAGCTAAGCATCGTTGTTTCAAAGACAAAGTCTATAACTTTAAAGAATTTTTTCTACAAAATCATATTTTTCTTAAAAATACACACGCTTAAAGTTCGCAGTTACTTTGTGGGCAATATGTACTATATAAGGCAATTGATGTATTAATATGTATAAGTTGTAATTAGCACTAGATTAAATCGTATGGGTTAAGGGTCAAGGGGAAGGGGGAGGGGGTGGGAAGGAAAGTGGAGAAGGGGTGAGTAATAGAAAAAAAGGCGGACATACAAAGATAGTATTAAGGAAATCGACTTTTTTAAAGACGTACATCTTTGTCAAAAGAATTTAAGTCTTTGATATAAAGTATATTTTTCATGGGAATTTAACAATCTTTGTGCCTTTTCTGTAAGGATGTTTTATCTTTGGGCACAATCTAACCAATAGTCTTTGTGGCAAAGTGTATTTTCTTTGGTTTTACGATTTTTTTCCCTGAGTGTAGTAATATCACATCCTGGAGCAGGAGCTATGTTCTGCAGGAGCTGTGTAAATATCAAAGAAAATAGAAAAAAAGTATGGGAATATCGTAATCTTCAGCAAAATCGACATCGCCAACTTGGAAGTAGACTATACAAGAGCTCGTTGATGTTTCATTGGTAGACTTAATACTCCCTCTTTACTTAACTAAAGATCTAATTTGAGTCAGAATTATGAGCGCTCATAAAACCTTCAGAAAATCCTTACTATTAAGAGTTATACGAGGACAAGTTGAAATGCCCTTAACAATAAAGCAGATGACGCCATAATCGCAATTTCCATGTAAAATTTGTGAAGTACCATCTTTGTAAAAAACACTATTAAAATTTTTAGACTGATATGTCTTTCAGTTCTGTTTTCACACACATCGAAAGCAAGCAACCGTGAAGATCATTGTGGACATGGAAATAATTGAATTTCTTGTCTTGATTTAAGATTATTTCTTGCGTGAAAGTTCCTCTAACAAATGCTTGAAGTCACACCGCCAGACTTCAAGAAATCTTTGATAAAATTAATTTTTTTATATTGGATGAGCGGCAAGTGGAAGTGCCAGAGATTGTTGAGGCATCTTAACAAGAATCAAAGCAGTGAACCTGGCGAATCGATTACCATTATGCAGAGCTTCGAGAAGATTTGAAGAGAAAGCGGCCGCATTTGGCAAAGAAAATAGGGATACTACCCCATGAAAACGCACCGACGCACAAAACTTGAGTCGCAATAGAAAAATTGCATGAATTGTGCTACGAATTGGTTCATCATCCACCATATTCTCCAAATTTGATCCCCTACAACTTTTATCTATCTCCAAACTGGAAGTAATGGTTCGGCGGATATAGATTTGGCTCTAACGATGATCGCTGCGAAAACGCCTATTTGGAAGGTTTACCGCAATCGAAGATATCAATATTAGAAAAACATTGCGCGAAAAGGTAACGTTCTCTAGGTTGTTTTTAGGTTCTTTAAACTTAAAAAATATTTTTTAATTTGTACTTAAAAGGTAGGTCGCATTTTTTTTCTCTCCGATATTCATTTGGTTATTTTCACTAAGAGGCTAATCGTTTTTGTTTTTGTTTCAAAAATACTTAATTTAAGTAGCTGCGCCATCTTGTAGGTCTTTTTCCTTCTTGTTTACGTAACAATAATTATGTTGATTCTTTTATTTTCTTTAAATAAAGTAATTTTTTTTCTTTTTTTTTCACTGTATTCCATTTATTTGGAAGAGAAAAATCCATCAAACATTTTCAGTCGACGTTTTATTTTGAAAAGAATTCTTTACTTTTCGTGTCTATGCTTGATGCTGTCGTTGCTTGAATTCTATTATATTTGAGCAGGTTTGGGCGAAAAGAATTTCTTTTCCCAAAATCTAAATAGATAAACAATTTCCCGAAGTAGGTGTTTTCTTGTGTAAATAACACAAAGTTTTCAATATCGGGCATTTAATTATGAATGGTTTGTTTGTTTTTTTGTTTTGTCGATTTAACATTCTTAACTCTTGGCGGTTGTTGCTTGGAAATGTTTATCAATTTACTACTAATTGTTGTGCTTTTAAATGTGGGTGGTCTTCTTCTGTGGGTTGGCGGCCATTTTCCGTTGTGCTTAATAGAAAAGTTTTAGGTCAAGATTTCTCAAAAAGATTTAAAAAAAATTTTAAAGGATGTGTTAAAAATAATAAATGGAAGGAATGTATTTCTTTAGTCCTCTCATATGTTTTGGTAATATGCCCATAAAATTAAAACAACAAAATATTTTTTAAAAATTATTTTTGTTATTTATTGAGTCATTCAATAGCTACAATTTGTAGAACAAGTTATTCGAAATGACCACAATTTGCTCTCCAGCACGAACGAAGTCGATCCGGCCAATCATCGATCGCAGCACGCACAACATACATAGAAAATTTCTCGACTGCTCGGAAAAGAGCACGCTTTAGAGACTCGATATTTGGGTGTCGAGTATAGCAAGCCATACCCTATAATACGCACCACAATTTGTAAACCATTGTATTCAGGTCAGGGATACCCACTGGCCACTGATCCGTGGAAATGTAATCTGATACATTGTTTTCGAGCCACTCTTGGGTCAATTTACCTTATGGGCCGAAGCAGAATCTTGTTGAAAGGTCCACGACTTGCTTTGAAATAATGTCGTGTTAAGAGGCTTCACAACCAATTCCAAAACATTGGACTTTTGCCGAAGTTTTGACTCCTTCTTCACAAAAATGGAGCTTGATGACCCCATCATAGGCGACTCCTCACCAAATCATCATAGAAGCTGGCTGGTGACCTCTCTGAACTTCCGGAACGGTTTCTGCTGCATATCGTGAGAACAGAGCATACACTCTATCATTCTGTTTATTGAACGATTCCTCTACGGTGAAAATTTTTTCGTCAGTAAACAGAATTCGTCTATGGGCATTATCCGCGTGATTACGAAGTAACGTTTTCGATATTCGCTTACTTTGTTCCTTTATAACTACCGTGAGAAGGTGCCCGGTATGTCTTTTGTATGCTCTGAGACCCAAGTCATGTTTAAGAATGCGAGCGACCAATTGCGCCGAAATATTCATCTCCGGTGACAAGATTTTCTGCTTTGATTCGAGACTTCACCGCCTTGATGGCTTGTAGTGTTCAAACAACTTCACAGTACGATACACAAAATTATGAGTGACTCCGAGTTGTCGTAAGGTCCGAAATATATCGCCTTTTTTGATGCCACATATTTTTAGACCAATTATAACAACACGATTTTCGAACGAGCCCCATTCCATGATTATAAACAACTGCCACCGAAACTTTTTTCAGGAAAAAGAAGCATAAATACAAAATGTCAAGTTGGAGTCGAAAAGAAGCGAGTGCTTTCAGTAGTAAATTAGTAGTTAATTCACAGGATTCTATGGAGTTGAAGTTGTCTGGAAACACGGAATTATCCCATTAATTTAGTGGTCGACTATATCCTAAATAAATCTTGAGCTAAGACTTAAATAGTGTTCAGTTAAAGATTTTTGAGGTATGAATTGAAAAATCTTCATAACCCCTAGGGCCGCGTTAAGCAGGGGGAATAGGGGGGCAGCTGCCCCTGGGCGGCAAAATTTTAGGGGCGGCATTTTGAAGAATACAAAAAAGAACCATGCATTTCATTTTGATTAAGCTTACTCAGTTAATGAAATTGAATTATTACTAAGGACTAGCCTTACAATTGGTGATTGAAATAAATGAAACAATGAACTGTTTTATTGTTGTAGAAAATAATCATCATGAACATTATATTATAATATACCGCCAAATTTTGTAAATCGAAAACGCAAACCAACAACAAGGAAGTCACGATAAGTAATAGAATTTTGTATAGAAAAAGTATTGCTTCTAGTGTCTTACTTATCGTTGGTTTGCGTTTTCGATTTACAAAATAAAGCAGATAATCTTTTCTTTATTTATTTTGTTCTTAAATCAAGCTATTTTATTTCATAGATAAAAATCTAATCATACCGCCCTATTCTGCGTTTTCTTGATAAGTAATTTATCAATAAAATTTGTAAAGAATTTTATCCAGCGAAAGCTTTTTTAGTATTCTACAGAAACTTTGATAAATAAAAAGGTTTCGTAATTCACCAGAGGAGGTGAATTCCTGTTAACAGCTAATTGTTCTCATTAATAGCATAACACAGAGAGCAGAGTGTGAGAAGCAGCTTGAGGTGCATGAAAAGCAAAGAGAGGAGTGTGAAAAGCAGCAACACTCGATATACGAACGACAGCAGCTATAATTAAACGATTTCTGCTTTCATTTTTCTTATGTTCCACAAAAATGTATTAATTTGTAGAAAATAATTATTATTACTAATATTATTATGTTAATATTAACCTTGATATTGCCTGCTACGAGCAACCACAACTCTCTTGATAAATTTATCAATAGCATATGAGATATTGGCAAATTTATCAATTAAAGAGCTTTTTTTTCTATCACAGAATACCAAATCTTTATAAATAGTCAATACTTGACAAATATTCAATAAGGTGAATTTATCAAGTATGCAGAATCGGGCTGTAGAGGTAAGTAGAAAGAAAAATATTTGATGAGGTTCGAGGATTGACTTAGAAAAAGCTTTTTTTTATGATATTAAGAAAATTTAACAAGTTTCGTTAAAGGCTTGCTAAAATTTTTTTAAAAAATATATGTAAGCTTTTCCGTTGAATTTTAAAGCATTGGTGGACATTCTTACACATCCACAATCTTGGCGTTTATGTGTATTTGTGCATTCAAAAGCTTTCCAATGTTAAAAGTATGGAAAAAGCTCTAACAGGGTACGTGTTAAGCTCTAGCAGCGTACGTGTGGCGGCAGAGAAAGCTCTTTGCCCGCAAGCGACAGAATGCGCGACATTGTTTTAAAGAAATTTTTTTATGTTTGTGAATATACGAGAAAATAAACGTGGATATTAAATTTTGTGTTGCAATTGTAACTAAAGTCATACGTTTTGCACTAAATTTTATTAATAATTCATTGTGCATTGCGTAGAGATATCTGATATGTCAGACAAAAGAGTTAAACTCAGTGGTGCGGCATTTAAAAAGGTGGCAAAAGAAAAGCAAACAAAAAATTAAGAATTACTCAGAAAAATTCCACAGCTCAGTATATTTTTTTCAATTAAAAGTTCAGCCGTTGTAAGTGTTATTGGTAATCCAAATTCATCTTCAAGATACAAACACTTAATAAAATAAAAAATATTGACAAATCTTCATTTAAAAATTTTTCCCAGTCGCAGCCTGTAATAAATAAATGATGCAGAACAACCTAGTACAATTGAAGAGTGTTTACCCTCATGTTCTAATACTTTGATCAATACAGCATCTGTTACGATGAAGCAGAATAAGCAAGAGGTTTGAGTTATTAGAATTATTATTCCTATAAAATTTTTATGTAATGGGTGTTTTTTTTAGGGGTTTGTTTTTCGAATAGAGATAAAACTGGCATTTTGTGGTCAAATCTGGCAACTCTAATGTCATTTATGTTCAGTTTGGTTTGCCATTTCATCATGAACAGGTTGACAAAAGAACAACGCTTGCAAATCGTGCAAATTTATTTCGAAAATAATGGTTCAGTTCGCGAAGTTTACCGCAAGCTCCGTCCATTTTATGGTCGTCCATCAGAGCAATTAATTCGGTTAACCATGGGTCGATTAACCTTACAAGATCCAGCTTGTGCAAGAATTAAAGCCGCGAGACCATGCAATGCGTCGTGATTTTGTTGTATGGGCCGAAAATGAGATTGATCTCAATGCTGATTTTCATCGCAAAATTTTTTTCAGTGATGAGGCTCATTTTTGATTGAATGGCTACGTCAACAAGCAAAATTGACGCATTTGGAGTGAAGAGAATCCACATGAGATCCTTGAGACGCCATTACATGCACAAAAACTGACTGTTTGGTGTGCTCTGTGGGCTGGTGGAGTCATTGGGCCATACTTCTTCCGAAATAATGCTGGAGAGTCAGTTACCGTTAATGGAAACCGGTATAGAGCCATGATAAACGACTATTTTGTTCCCGAATTGGATGGAATGAATGTGGATGAGTTGTGGTTCCAACAAGACGGCGCTACATGCCACACAGCGCACGTCACAATCGATTTATTGAAGGAAAGATTCGATGAGCGCATAATTTCGCGGAATGGACCTGTCAATTGGCCTCCAAGATCGTGTGATTTGACACCATTGGATTATTTTCTTTGGGGATATGTGAAGTCGCTCGTCTACGCCAACAAACCAGAAACGTTAGGAGACTTGGAGGCCAACATTCGTGGCGTTATTGCCGACATACGGCCCCATATGCTTGAAAAATTGGTTGAAAATTGGACCTGTAGAATTGGCTTTATTCGAGCCAGCCGCGGCGGCCACATGCCCGAAATCATATTTAAACATTAATGGCATAAAATTATCCTTCCAATAAAGCCAAATTGATGGACATTAAAACGATTTTCTTGTGTTTTATTTCAATTCGAAGTTCTATATCTCTAAAAAAAACACAAAAGAGCCAATACTTATTTTTTCCCCCATACTTATTTTAAAGGATAATTTTTCTCGTTGTCTCAAATCAAGATTTTTCAAACAGGCCTGAAGCCAGAAATTAATTGGGATTGAAAAAATGTAATTGCTTTTTTAAAAATCCAGTCTTTTGTTTTAAATCGCAAAGTACATTTTTTTATAAAAATTAGTATATAAAAAGTATATAATAATAAATGTATATAAAAAATATATAATGGTATAGTATATCTATTAATGTAAGAAGTATGCATTTTCCAATGTCAGAAACATTTCCTAAAAATTGAAAAACTATTTAAATAGGGTTTTTTAGACAATTGTTGACACCACTGCAATTTTGTGTCAAAACCACCACTACTTTTAAGCACATTTCCAAAGATTGAAGTTGCATAAAGGATATTTTGTTGAATGGCATCATCAAATGCGAGTGGTGAACGATCTTTTACCGATCTAAGGAGGGTTAAAAATTATCTACGATCTTTATTGAATGACGAAAAATTGTCCGCACTTTCAATATTAAACACTGAAGCGGAACTTTTAAAGAATATGAATTGGTCAGAAATTATGGATAAGTTTGCATCTTTAAAATCCAGAAAAAAATTAATATAAATTTTTGTGTTTCTTTCAGTCTATTGATGGTACAAATGATTGGTGGTGTGTGGCCACCACGCCCGGTAGAAGTGAAACTTCTATATAAAAAAGGAAGTTATCAGATTGCTTATTTATTTTATTAACATTGCTTTCCTGCTCAGGTTAATACACACAATATTATCCTAAAAAACAAAATTAATATTAAATTGAAATATACTGTTGAATTGCGCACACTTTTTCAGTATTATAACTGCACAAACAGCACTTCAATTTTAAAAGAAAAACTTTTAATTTTATGATATAAAACTATGATTTCATTTTCATACAATAAAATTGTAAAATATAGTATTAAAAATCACTTCAACACAACGGCGCTAAAGAAGTTTCACTTAAAAAAAAAGTTTATAGATATAATTGTTAATTTTTTTTTTTAGAGAAAAACACAAAAATTTAGGGAGGGGCGGCAAATTTAACTCTGCCGGCATCTGCTCTTAACGCGGCTCTGATAACCCCTACTTGATGTACTTCAGTAGAGAGACATACTGAAAAAACTGGGGTGGATCATTCATTTAACATTATTAACTACAAATTTTTCTACAGTTTCTTAAGAGCTTACTATTGCTTACTAATTGGAAGTGAAACTTCATATGTCTCGTGTGTGCGTTTAGAAAATGAAATGGAAACGAATTGCCGAAAGCCGATAAAAAGACATAAGAGCAAAGAGAGAGTAACCGTCATAATGCCATGACAATATGACTGGGTCAGAAAAGCTTAAACTCTTTGTTATAGGAAAGGCCAAAAATTAAAGAAATAAAATCTTACGATGCGTAATCAACAAAAAAGCATGGATGACAAATTAAATTTTTATGAAACGGTTTTTAAACTGAAAAAAACGCTTCTCAAAAAAGGAACGTTTTGCTTTTTGTTGATAACTACGCTGCACGTCCTAATAATTTACAAAAATACTTTTAAAATATTAAGGTTGTCTATTTCCTAGCTGCTGATTTGAAACGTATTGGCACGATTTTCTACAAAAGTATTATGATGCTAACGTATGCTAATGATATCGATATGATACGCGCGAAGTCAGTACTGCATTCTCCAGATTAGCGAAAGAGTCGAGTCGAATGGGTCTTGCAGTGAACGTGAACGCAGATAAGACGAAATACCTAGTGTAAGCAAATAAACAGTCCCAGCGTCTTGGAATCATTTTTATCTTATTTCTTTGTCGTTTCATTGAAATTTGTTTTTACGTGGTGGGCATCAAACCCAACGCACAACCCTTTAAAGGCAGGGGGAGCCCGCCGCTCAGATTAGCCGTCAAACTAACGGTTGCCAGTTTGCCGTTTCTAGAGGACACCACGCAGAGGTTTAAGTCGACTTGAGACGAGTTCGACATGGATAATGCAGGCCTCACCAGGTTGAGGCAGTCAGACACGTTGCCATGTGAAGATCGCCCCCTTGACCCTCACGCGTTGCCTTGTGAGGATCGTCCTCCAGTTCAGCCTCCAAGACAATACCTCCGATAACGGAATGAGGCTGATTGACTTTGCCGCAGCGCGAAACATGGTCGTTAGTAGCACTAGATTCAAGCATCTCAATATTCATAAAGCAACTTGGCTGTCTCCTGATCAAAAGACGCGCAACCAAATTGATCACGTTTTGATTGACGGAAGGCACTCTTCCAGTGTTTTAGATGTACGCACGATCCGTGGTGCCAATATAGACTCGGATCATTATCTTGTCGCCGCCAAGATGCATACACGCCTGTGCGCAACCAAGAATGTGCGCAATCCAGCACAGAGAAAGCTAGACGTCGAAAAGCTGCAATCAAAACAAACAGCCGAAGATTTCGCTACTCGACTCTCACTCCTGCTTCAAGAAAGCACTCCTCCGATCGACGATATATGCGCGCAGTGGAATCATATTTCCCACTCTATGAGTACGGCTGCCGAAGAGGTGATTGGCTATCACCGCCCTCGCCGAAACCAGTGGCACGACCAAGAGTGTCGCGACGCCACTGCAGAAAAAGACGCCGCCTACAAAGCCACCCTGCAGTCGGTTGTAACGCGTGCTGCTAAGGAGGCTCTTCCGGGGGCTCTTCCTGCAAGGATGAAAATGGGAATCTAGTGACAGATATCCAGAGTACACTGATGATGTGGAGGGAACACTTCTCTAGGCTTCTGAATGGCGACGATGACAACAATCCCGCCAATAGAGATGATATTCCGGAATCCCCAATTTTGGACGACAGCGTTGAAGTTCCGCTGCCCGACCATAGTGAAGTCTTGAAAGCTATAGCTCGGCTTAAAAACAACAAAGCCGCAGGAGCCGATGGCTTACCTGCTGAGCTCTTCAAGAATGGAGGCGAAGCTCTATTTAAATGCATTCATGAGCTTCTATGCAGAATATGGTCGGAAGAATGCATTCCAAACGATTGGAACCTCAGTGTGCTCTGCCCAATCCACAAGAAAGGCGATCCCACAATTTGCGCCAACTACCGTGGGATAAGCCTTCTGAATATCGCATATAAGGTTCTGTCGAGCGTACTATGTGAAAGACTGAAGCCCATCGTAAACCAGCTGATTGGACCTTATCAGTGTGGCTTCAGACCTGGCAAATCCACCATAGACCAGATATTTACGCTACGACAAATCTTGGAGAAGACCCTAGAAAAACAAATCGACACACACCATCTTTTTGTCGATTACAAAGCCGCCTTCGACAGTCCAATAAGGAATCATCTATATTCCACCATGTCTGAATTTGGTATTCCTGCAAAGCTCATCCGCCTTTGCAGAATGACACTGAGCAACACCAGCAGCACAGTTAAAATCGGGAAGGACCTCACTCCTCCAATCGATACCAAACGAGGTTTCAGACAAGGTGATTCCTTATCGTGCGACTTTTTCAACCTAATGATGGAGAAGATCATCCGAGCTGCTGATTTGAGACGCAGTGGCACGATATTCTACAAAAGTATTATGCTGCTGGCGTATGCTGATGATATCGATATCATTGGCCATAATACGCGCGAAGTCAGTGCAGCATTCTCCAGGTTAGCGAAAGAGTCGAGTCGAATGGGTCTTGTAGTGAACGCAGATAAGACGAAATACCTAGTGTCAACAAATAAACACTCCCAGCGTCTTGGAAACCACGTCACTGTTGACAACATCTCCTTCGAGGTTGTTAAGGACTTCGTCTACCTGGGATCCAGCGTAAACTCTTTCAACGATGTCAGTATTGAGATAAAGCGAAGGATAACTCTTGCCAACAGGTGTTACTTTGGGCTGAGTAGGCAATTGAGAAGCAGAGCCCTCTCTCGACGAACAAAACTCACGCTCTATAAGTCACTAATCATGCCCGTCCTATTATATGCAGCACAAACCTGTACGTTGAGCAGTTCTGATGAAAAGACTTTGGGAGCCTTCGAGAGAAAGATCCTTCGTAAGATCTTCGGTCCAATTTGCGTCAATGGCGAGTACCGAATTCGATGGAACCACGAGCTGTATGAGCTGTACGCTGACATCGACATAGTTAAGCGCATTAAAATTGAGCGGCTCCGCTGGCTAGGTCATGTTGAGCGAATGGAAAACGACGCTCCAGCGAAAAAAATATTCGATTCGGTGCCCGGTGGTGGTCAACGTAGAAGAGGACGCCCACATCTTCGTTGGAAGGATCAGGTGTTGGATAACCTGACTACACTTGGTGTTTCCAACTGGCGCCAGCAAGCGCAAAACAGAAATGGCTGGCGCAATTTCTTATACGAGGCCAAAACCGACCTTCGGTTGTAAGCGCCAGATAAGTAAGTAAGTAAGTAAGCGTCTTGGAAACCACGTCACTGTTGATAACATCTCCTTCGAGGTTGTTAAGGACTTCGTCTACCTGGGATCCGGCATAAACTCTTTCAACGATGTCAGTATTGAGAAAAGACGAAGGGTTGCTCTTGCCAACAGGTGTTACTTTGGGCTGAGTAGGCAATTGAGAATCAGAGCAGTATTTCCTTCCCAACATGACTTCGTAACTTTATCCAATAGACAAAGGCATTATCTAAAATATAAAACAACATAACAGAAAGCGGATTTTGACGAACATCTTACCAGATATGGAGGAAAACAAACGTATTATGGCCATAAATTTATTAGATTGCATTCGAGCAATCTATTACATTGCAATTTAAGTAAATTTGCAATTTAAGAAAAGTTTGGAATGTTAATGTAAAACCAGAAACAATTGCGAACTGTTTTAGAAAGTTAGGATTTGAGAAAGATGGCATGGCATGTAGACTCAAAGTGCGCATTGGGATGAAGAGGACATTTTGTCATTATCTGATTTAGCCTTTTTAGATTCTTCGTTTAGAGCAGTAGCAAACATTAATGTATCATTCGAAGAATATGTCAATGTTGATAATTTTGTGGGGACCAGGGACAGCCCGTCCGATGAAAATATTTCCAGCAGTGTTCTGAAGTGTTCGTGGAGTTAGAGCCAAAATCTGGTATGTATTTTACGATTTTATTTGCATTAAGTTCTATTGCCAAATATGTAAATTTGTGATGAACATTGTCTCTATATTAACAGATTCAGATAACGATGAAGAAGAATTATCCGATGCTGATGAGGTGTAACTTGCACCTACATTTGGACAAATTTCTGTATCAGTTGGCGCACTTCGAACCTTTCTGGAGATGAGAAACAACGTACCAACTGCTGTGTTTGCAACTCTTAATGTCTTAGAAGATTTTGTGGAGGAAAAAATCTGGAAGAATGTTATTCAATTTTCTGTATAACGAACTAATTTCCTGATCCCTTCCAGATTCGCTGTAAGAAAGTTTGACAATATGACCAGTTATTTTCTCGACACTAGTTGAGGTCTAGCAAACCTTAGTAGCTGAGTGGATCATAGTCAAAGTCACGCAAGACTAATCTTGCAAGACGCAAGATTACTGATGAATTGGTGCAGCGACCAAAATTTTTTGAAGAACATAGGTGATGAAAGTGAAGATGGAATGGATTTTTCTGATGAAGAAGATGATGAATACCAACCTCGGGTAGATGAAGTCGAGATAGAGGATGAAGAACATCAGTTTATAACAGATGAACTTACTCCAGAAAGCTCTAAAACAAGTAAGAGTGCAAAAGGAAGCAGTGCCGAAAATGGAAGAGCAGCAAAAGTAAGAAGTCATTATTAGACTTATGAATTAACTACTTAGATTTCGTATTATAAGCATTTATATTTCTTCAGATTAGTGCCACATAGAAAACAAGGAGTTTAGAAGTAAGCGCGTATCAGAGAGATTTTCTTGGTTCTAGTACCTTACCAAATGAAATTTTACAGCTCGGTACTCCGTTTCAAGAATTTTCATATCTATTTACCGATTAAATTATGGAGTATATAAAAGACCAATCGAATTTATATAGTGCCGAAAAAGATCCAAGTAAACCTTTGTGTGTAAGTAGTGTGTAACTACGGCAGTTTTTAGGCATTTGTTACTATATGTCTCTCGTTGCAATGCCTAATGTACGAATGTATTGGTCAGATAAAATTGGATTTGGTCCTATTTAACAAATAATGGCACTGAAAAGATTCGAGAAGATAAAACAGCAACTTCATTTAAATGAAAATAGTAAAATGTTGTCGGCTGGTCATGAGACCTACGACCGATTGTTTAAAATAAGACCTCTTATTAATAGGTTAAATTCCAATTTTAAGAAGATTGCTTTTGAAGCACAACTATCTATAGACGAACAAATGTGTTCTACAAAAGAAAAAATCCAGCCAAACCACATAAATGGGGGCTTAAACTTTTTGTCATGTCAGGTGTAAGTGGCTTTGCATATAACTTTGAGGTTTATAGCGGGCAAGAAAATATTTTAGCTGATGGAGAACCTCAGTTGGGAGTATCATCAAACGTAGTTGTTAGGCTTACAAGAATTGTGCCGACAAATAAAACTTTTCAAATATTTTTCGATAATTACTACACATCACTCCCATTAATTGAATATATGGCAAAAAGAGCAATTTTGAGCTTGGGAACAATAAGGAAAATAGCATACCAAATTGTAAGCTACCAGATGAAAAGTTCTTTAAAAAAAGCCGAGCGGCACATGTATTGAACAAGTAGGTGATCACAATGGAATCGATATCGCTGTTATTGCATGGAAAGATAATAAAATTGTCACTTTAACTTTGTAGGAAAAATGTCATTATCTTCGGTTCGCAGATATGACAAGTCCGAAAATATCGATAGATCGCCCTTTTGTGGTTAAGGAATTTAATGAGTACATGCGAGGTGTCGACTTATTAGATAGCATAATGGGGTTAAACAAAATAAGATTGCGCAGCAAGACGTGGTATATTCGCCTATTCTACCATTTTCTGGATATGACAATGACCAATTCTTGGCTTTTATTTCGACGCACGAAAAGAAAACGTGGTGAAGCAAATGATGTGCGAACTTCTGCTAATTTTAAGATCGAAGTAGCCGAAACTTTATGCAAATATTATACTTAGAAAGCGATTAAACGCAAAAGTGATACGCAAAATTCAATCGAAGAAAAGAAAAAAAAATGGACCGGCCCAGTACATTCCTCCGGAAGATGTCCGACACGATCAAGTTTGTAACTGGCCTATTTGGGCAGAAAAGAGAATTCGATAGAAACTACCCACATGTTCAGGATACACGCAAACAATTTGTGAACAATTTGTGAAAATGAAATATAGGTAATATGTAGGAATTTCATTTGACATAACATGATATAAATTTTTGCGCTATAGCGCAATGTTGCAGAAATGCAACATCCTTTTTTTTCTTAAAATAAACTAAAACCAAACACAAATTTTTTTCATTATTTAATTTTTATCGTTAATAGGTTAAATGAGATCGTTTGAAAAACATTTTACTGAAAATTAAGAACTTGTGCAGTAAAGGGTTAAAATGACAGGAAAATGGGCCAGGTAAGGGGTAAAGAAAAACTAATTGCAATTCATATCCATAAAACTGAAAACTTCCACTAAATACTCACTTTACGATTTAAAATTATGACCAATACCAAAACATACAACCACTCCTCTACACTCACATACACACAAACACACTCGGCCCGCATTGCAAATGTGTGTGTAAATAATAAGAAAACATTCAACAAAGCAAATTGAAAAATTATTGATGGTGTGGCTTGGTGTGGTTGGGCTGCGGTAGGGAATTTTAAAATGTTCCTACTACCAACCCACAGTAGCGCTGCCTCTTCAGTTTTCAGCGCTTTATTATTAAGTTAGCAACACATGCTTCTCCACAACAAACAATAATAACAACAACAACAACACAACAACGATAACAGCCGATGCCACCCACCTTACGAAAACTCGAGGGTATTATAAGCAATTTTCCCCAATTTCCCAATTATATGAACTTTGCTCATATTAACCGTATTTTGACGGTGTGGCTGCTCGTTGTTGTAGTTGTTGTTGCCAATACCATTGCTTGCCATATAAAATTCGTTTAAATGACTTACCAAAATAAAAAAAATAAAAACAAAAAATTAAATGATACATAAATGTTTTGGTTTTTGTAAATTTTGTTTATTATGTTAGGCTGCTTTTTTATTTATTCTTGGGTGCTTGTTCGCTGAAGAAGGAGAGGCATAAAAATTTCGGAAAATGTGTTTAAATGAATTAAAATGATTTTAATTCTGTGGCACCAACCATCTGAGCACATGTTGAAAGCAGCTTAATTAGGATTAATAGCAAATTTTTATTTTTGTTTTCTTTATTTTTAAATATTTTCTAAAAAAATCATTTCAGCCAAAGTGTGGCAATGATAATATATGTACATATGCGTCCTTCTTAATAAAACATAAAAACAGCAAAATGTATGTGAGCTGCGTGTATTTTCTAATTGAGATAGCCTTCGAGAAGCAGCTCTATAAAAATTTTAAAATCTTGTTGGCCTAAAATTTTTCCCACTTTTCATTTTGACCCCTTGAAAACAATCCTATCATTATCAGTTTCTAACACATTTTGGCTTTTAATTGTTTTTAAAATTTGTTAAAAACCACTATTATGGCCCATCTATTCAAACCTGAGCACTTGAAATAATCTGGCAGTAATCTTCATTTTGCGAAACGTTCGAGTGTCTTTTTTTTGTTTTTTTTTTTTTTTTAATGTAGTACCAAAAAATCCTTCTTAGTGACTAACATTTCAACCATTTTACGCACTGACGCAACTAAAAAAATGTTCTTGTTCAGCAAGTATTTAATCTGAAAAAACTTTTAAACTTATTTTAAAATAAGTTTGTTTGGATAAAATTCCATCAAGTGCTTAAATTTCACTCATTATTCGAAGCACACCTGGCTGCAAGTTCTTAGTTTTATTCCAAACTGAAGTTTTATTATGTGCGCCGTACCGGTCGTAAAAAAGTTCTTAAATATATTTAAGTGTTAATTTAGTAAAATAAACAATTCTTTTTTTTTAAATTATAACAAAGAAAATTTGTTCCAAATTTTAAACGCTCTCACATTGGACGTAAATAGCTTAAGAGATCATTTTGTTTTTTTTTTTTCTTGTTTTTAATAGAGCTCTGAAGGTTAAGTGGGTACATTTCTGAAGTAAAATTTCCGTTTAAGAATAAATGCAGAATAAAATAAAACAAATTTTTGTATGTATTATTACAAAGTGTTTTTTAAGAGCTTGAGAACTTTAAATAATAATACAAGACAGAAATATTGTTGGAATGAAGTTTTTATTATTATAACCTGGTAGATAATTTCATGGCATTTATTTTTAAAATATGACTTCCGGCATATGTTCGCCGCGGCTACGAGTAACAAGGTCTATTCGGTCAGTTCAATTTTTCACTACTTTTTTCAATAAATCTGGCCGTATGGAGTCAATGGTGGCTTGAATATTGGCTTCCAATGCTTCAAGAGTTGTTGGTTTCTCGGCATAAACTAATGACTTAACATAGCCCCATAAAAAGTAATCGAAAGGCGTTAATTCGCATGACGAGAGGGACAGTTAAACTAGAAATATAGTTCTTTTTGCAATAAATTGATGGTTAAGCTCGCTTTATGGCAAGTTGCGCCGATGTTTATGTCCTCGATGTTTAGCTGATTGATTTTTGGAAACAAAAAATCAGTCAGCATGGCTTGATAGCGCTCGCCATTCACCGTAACGGCAGCTCCTTCTTAATTTCGAAAGAAATAAGGACCTCAATAGAAAGAAATAATGCTTAAACCGCACCAAACAGTAAATTTTAATGGATGTAATGGTGATTCGTTAAAGGCTTGAGGTTTGTCTTCACTCCATATCCGGCAATTTTGCTTATTGACGAAGCCATTTAACCAGAAATGAGCTTCATGCCAGTTTCAAATTAGCAAATATTCTCTTGGGTACGCACATTTCTTTGCCTTGTTGATGGTTTTGAATCGAGAAGAGTAAAATTAGTGCGAAAACTATCAATAACTGAACGAATTGCTTGCTCACTAGGCCGATTAAGTTGACCGTAAAATGGAACACAGTTTCTATTTAAAATGCACTACATTTGCATGGGGGTACACGGGTACGGACGGCGCCATAGGTTTAAAAAGTGCCACAAAACTATTTTTATTTTTACTTTTTTTCAACAGATTTTATTTTTTATTCCGTAAAAATGGTTTTTTTGAGATGTCAGGAAAATTGGAACAGAAGGTAAAAAGTTTTCGAGTTTCAATGTCAAAAAAGTATCATATATGGGTTGTTAAGGGGTAAACAACTCTTAATGTTACAAAATAGGGTAACATTAATGATATGTTAATTAGCTACACAGAAAAAAATTTATACTAAATTCTACCGATTCGAATGATAAACTGTCGATTGAAAACGAGCCAAA
The DNA here is from genome assembly GCA_943735915.1 of Pherbina coryleti. Lineage (NCBI taxonomy): Eukaryota > Metazoa > Arthropoda > Insecta > Diptera > Sciomyzidae > Pherbina > Pherbina coryleti. The sequence goes on along the minus strand of OX030949.1, from coordinate 94,759,484 downwards.
CAATAAAAATTGTGAATTCTACTGTTAATGAATTGTAGCTCTACCGCAAAAGTTGTTTAACAACAATTTTTACAGTACATGTACTCTGACCGATCAACAAAATTGATTTCAATTGAAAAAATTTTCTGTGTCTGGTGGCGGATTCGAACTTTGGACCACGCGACTCGAAAATTTTCTCCGAGTGGTTCCCGCACTTTAACGCACTCGACCACGCCCGGCTCGACATGATCAAAAAACATGTTCGCAACGTTAAGCTTTATTGTCAAAATTGTTACAGTTTTTGCTCGGTAATTTTAAACCAGAGGTTCCCAAGCTTTTTATACTCATAGACCACATTCAAAATTTAGATGGTTTCGGTGGACCCCCTGCAGCTACATTTCTACTATATTCCCATGACTTGACAAAAAATGCTACTATGGAAATTTGCGTTACGGCTGAGTTCCAACCACGAATTAACAGTTTTCGAAAAAAAGTGAGTGTGCTGTGAGTGGATGTCAAAAAAGTAAAGTCAAAAATGATTCCATCCAACTTTACTTTTTTGACATCTTCTCACAGCGCAAGTAATTCTCACTTATTTATTTAGAAAACTCACCATTCGGAGTAGTAAAAATAAAAAGAAAAACAGTACATTTTCTTGTGTTGTATTTATTCAAATATGTAATTATTACACTATTAATTATTTTTATCATATCACATTGTAATATGATAACAGTCGTAATATATTTAATATTAAACATTAATAATGTTACGTAACTTACGTAACTACAATGACAATCACAAAAAAGTCATAATTTTAATGGGAATTAAAATATTGTATAAGTTTTTTTGTTAAAAGGTTTGTTACGACACTAAAACTTTTTTTCGACAAGATATGACGAAGGAAACGATATCAAAAGCTTTCTGGCAATACCCCACAGTCTAGGATATTTTTCGGGTATTTCTGCCTGCAGCCAAAATGTTTGATACCGTCTTTTAAATTTCACCTTCACCGCCTCATTAGTGCTAAGCTGGAGTAGCTCCTCTTGTAATATCACTTTCTCCACTTCCGTTTCATCCAAGGAATTTATGATCCATGATGGTATTTCCATCGTCAGAATATCTTCAAATCTGATTTTGAAGTCATCTTGCATGGCAATTAAATGTAGTACATATGTATGTCTGAATATCCTCATCAAGGCATTTACTTGTGACAAGTTTGAAAACTGGGAAAATTCGCTTCGACTAATATTTTGCTTCATAAATTTAAATTTTCCAAAAAAAAACCTTGACCCTTGTAATTGTAAGTTAATGTCATTAAATTGATTGATTATTGAAGTCCAGCCAACATTTTAGTTCTTCACTTTCGAAACCAGATAAATTTTCGTGGACCCCCGCTTACGAATTGAGAACCACCATTTTTTTGTCACGCTAAAGTAGACTCCCGTCGAGTCTCCCGTGGACCCCTGGGGTCCACCTGGACAACTTTGGGAATCAATGTTTTAAACGAAAAAATAGTAACTGTGCAACAACAATTGGATTGACGGTAAAGTGACCGCAAATATAGTTTGAATTTACCGACGAGATTTTTTGGTGTGTACCGACAACTTTTGCCCACTCAAAATCATGACGGTCAGTATAATATTTCCTCGAAAGAAAATGAGTGGTTTTTTATGCTTGAACAACGTTGGCAAAACTGTGTGTTTATTGGAAAGAAGTTTTGGATGAATCGAAGCAATCAATCAACGCGCGTGTTGTACGCAAGTTTGTTCATCGCTTGTGAGTTCACAGACACCACTGGGACTTGCTGACATTAAACTGTACTCGATTAGCAAGCCACCACTCGGATGTTTTTTTCAAGTCATTAAAAAGTGCATCATTCATATTGTGCCTCTTTCAGTCAATCTCCAAAGACCTCGGATGTTTTTTGAAAATTTATGAATAGCAAATTCTGCCTCATTCATCCGAAAACGAGTAACAAAGTTCATCCTCATTCATCCAGTAACAAAGTTCGAGATAGGACTGAACCCTGTGGTACTCCAGCATCAATGATGTATTCATTGGACGAAATCCTATATATTACAACACGGATCGATATTCTTGATGACACGTGATCCATTGCGCAAAGTAACCCATCAAATGCAATTAGAGAGCTTTAAGTCACTCTCGGTCAAACGCTTTAGAAATATCCAGAGCAATAACCTTGATATCACCGGAGAAGTGAACACAGTGGTTCCATTCCTTAGTGACGAAAGACACATGGTTATCCGTAGAGTATACCATACGGAAACCATATTGGCGGTCACTGAGCAATTCACTGCGCTCTAGAAAGTTGTGGTAGTTGGCTTAATACTCCTCATTTTATTGGGGATGAAGGACCGCATGCCCAAGAAAAAAAATATCAATTCTTGTTCCAGCTTTACAGCTTTATTCGAGAATCGAAACACATACACAATCGAATGCACGAAGTTCTCTCAATCAGTTGGCGCTGAAGCTTCAAGCGAGAAAATTCGCGCCACTTGGTCGTGTATTTTGCACTGCACGAAATGTTTGAGGCGTATTAAAATGGGTTATTTGCAGAATTATAATAATAATAATGGTAGTGATAGTGATAATGATAATGAAAATGACACTGATAGTGATAACGATGATGACAATGATAATTATAACACAATTCTTGCTTAATACCTGCACAACAATTTTTGTCAGTGCAGAGAGTGAGAGAGCTACAAAAACAAGCAAAAAAGTCGAAAATTGTAGAAGTATACGTGTGAACCACTGTTGCCAGAGTGAGGTAAATTTACATAATTGAGGTAATTTTTGACTCATTTTTTGGGCAGAGGTAAATAAGGTAATTTTTGACCAAAAGTGGTAAATTTTGCAAAATTAATTTTTTTAGACTTGTTAATTTTTTGAGTAATTGACAGCACTGTTACCTCTCTGAACACACTCACAAGCAGTTTAATATTCTTGTGAATCATCCTGTGTAACAAAAACAAAAAAAAAATGAATTATCCACCTTTAGTTGCTGAACAAAGCAACAAGTAAATTAAATTAAAAAATAGCAAAACAATATAGCCGGTAAGTCTCGGTTTATAGACGTCAAGAGTTGACGGTCAACTCTTACATTTGTTGATGAAAGATAAAAATATGTACAAAAAAAATTATAACGGTTGTTAATCATTTAAAAAATTTTGAAATATTTTTATTTTGGCAAAAGGTAAATTTTCTCCGAAAGTGGTAAATTTTCTTCGAAAGTGGTAAATTTTTTCCCAAATAGTGGTAAATTTCAGCTTGTTTCTCTAGCAACACTTGCATCATATTTTCATGCTGCCAAATCAGAAAAAGGCCCAGAATTTTAACTTTAGGAATGAAGGTTGGTTCGATTCAGAATAAAAACTCAACATATTGTCCTTCAGGTTTTTTGCCGTGAGTAGCATAACTATACCGAGTTGTGAACATTGAAAACGATCTCGCTGTCAGGGAACAAAATGTCAGGGAACCACTGTTGCCAGATTGGGCGATTTATCGCCAATTGGGCGCTTTTTTCTTGTTTTTGCGCTTAAATTTTTAAGAAATCGCCTGGCGATTTTTTGGGCGATTTTTGTGAAAACCACGCTTTTTCATAAACTCATCTAATGTGTGTGGGAAAAATGTTTGGCAATATTTGTAAGTTGGCATTCATCTTTCTTTCCTTGCCACATTCTAATGCATTTGTGGAACGTATTTTCTCCGTCAACAGAATGAAATCAGATGTGCTAACTTCAATCATTCGAGTAAAATGCTTCATGAAGGCTAAAAACTGTTGTTGCAAGTCGCTGCCATAATCCGATGATATGATTTCAAAAATGAATTAATCAATGTATGAACTAAACAATACTTCGAGAATTGACAAAACGGAGGAAGAGTCTAATATGGCTGAAGTATTTAATAGAATGGAACTACGTTTTTTGTAAAAAGTTTTTATTTTTAAAGTTGCATATTGAAAAATTCTAAATAGTTATATATTTTTAGAAATAGTCTCTAAAAACATGTTCTTTAACAATCAAAATTCTCGTATAAAATTAAGTATATTTTTATAATTTTTTACAGATCTCAATATTATTTCAATAAATATGAAAATAAGAACTTTAATATATCGATATATAAGCCATCGATATATAATACTATTAACAGCTCTCAAAATTATTTGAAAAAAATTTATATAATTTTTTTGTTTTTTCTAATATAATAAATTTCTTAGAAAAAAATACGATTTTGGCGATTTTTTTTTTTTCATTGGGCGATTTTGGGCGATATTTTTTTTAAGTCTAGCGCTTTTTTTAAAAAAATGTTCTAGCAACACTGCAGGGAACCCCCAAAATATACGTTATCGAATCAGAGAGAGAGAGAGAGGGAGAGAGAAAGAGTACAATTGGTTAAAAGTGGGCTACCTACCTTAATTCCCCATGAATATGTTTAATATATGATTATTTACTTGAACTAAAAGAATTTTATTGAATGGATAATACTACTCGTAGCAGCGAGATTTAATTCAGCTCGATTTGTATATTTTTCTAAGTAGAATTCAACAATTTTGATTATTTTCATTGGTCAGAGATTTGTTTTTCAAGACAAATAGAATCCTAGGAAAAAAAACAATAACAACCGACATTATTAGTATAATAAAAAAACGCATTGCAATCGAAGAAATCGCTCAACTACTCTAGCCGATGAGCAGCAACTAAGTAAATGATGAAAATCTTAGACGCGCATTCGATGTGCAAAAATATTTGACATGTTTTCACAAATGCTAAATCGAAAATTTACTCAATCAACACAACAAATCCAATCAATTTAGTGCAATTATTTTTTTAAGCAAGCAGATTTTGTAAACTCATGAAATGATGGATACAAATTTCAAGTGAAGTGAAGGAATAAAATTAAAAATTATAGCAGTTGAATGGGGTTGGGGTGAAACGCGTCAATGGCATTGAAATAGCTTCAAGTGGAAAATGTGTGGCTTTGAAGAGATTTAAGTTAATTTTTGGGAACAGAAGAAAATCTTAAAAAAAAAACTCAAAGATAAAAAAGTGGTATAATTTTTTGTTAAATTCATAAATATTCAGAAAAATTAACACTTATGAAGGGGCCAATAGCACATTTCAATTAGGAGTAATAATATTGCTATTAGTAGAGCTGCTGGATAACATTCATTTATACTTCCCCCCTACAAGTTGATCCCAAGCACTTAGCTACTTGACTGGAGAAAGAACCTTTCACACACTTTACATCAATTGAAGTCATATCAGATTTAATGACTTAATTAGTTTTTTAAAGAAGCTCCAGATTATGGAGTTTTAAATAAGGCTTCTCATGATTTTTCTTTATATGTAATGCCCTGACGCACTTCAAGTGTTGATCTTTTCCTTAATTTTCTCACTACATTCAATATTGCTTGGTTGTTTTAAACTCAAAAATTATTTTTTATAATGTACAGAGTTCAAAGAAAATTAGTTCAAGCACAAAGAACTACGTGTCAATTATTGTAAATGAGCGCCTTTCTTCGAAATTTCTTTCACTCATCAAATAATTCCAAACTGTTTCCAATTGGCAATACCATTCAATGCCTAAAGAGCAAATTGACTACAATAAACTGAGGCAACACAGAATGAAACTGATTCATACCAAATTAATTTTCCATTTAACATTAAAGACCTTCTGTACTCACTTCATCTATTTGGGTGGCCTCATAAAACAGAACATAAAATTAAGAAATAAAGTAGCTGCAGCAAAAAGACACAGATGAGCGCTAAATAAAATCTCAGCCCAGCCTAACCACAAGACCCCATAAAAAGCTTACCTCAAATATATGTACACATTATTAACTCGTCCAAATTACGCGCTCATTCGAATAGCTACTCACTTTGTTATGATTTCCACGAGCACAAGTAAACCACACAACATCTATACAAAATGAAGATGAAGCGATACCGCCCAGTCATAACTCACTCCAACTATGTTGGGTGGTATATTGGGGGAAATTGTGATGGTAGCTTATTTCAAAAGCATGTACTTTTAATTATTCTGCGTAATATTTGATGTTTAAACTTAGCCAGAGTTGTCAGGTGAAGATTGTGTGCATTGTTAGGTTATCACAAGATTTATTGAGACCTCTTTAACTTCTAACACGAAGTGTGCATTGCTGGGGTATGTGTCAAGTTTAAATGGTACTTATTGTTATGTTAATCCCTTAATGAACATACGCTCCTTTACTCTTGCACAGAGTTGAGCTAATGATCTCCTCTTCAAATTCACTCAGATGGAATTAATATGACGATTGCTTACGTGGGAAAATTACACACGCTTCAAAAACTTTTGCAATGTGTGTCATGATTTGGGTACCCGGCTCAAAGACTTAGCTTTGTTGAAAAGAAATAATCCTATCACTTTATTTGAGTCAACATTAAGTGACCTAATCTGTGACGTACAATGTATTGAGGTATTTTATTGGTGGTGTCCTGACATTTTTCCCTAGTGTGAGCGATTATTTCTTCTTGAATATTTTCTTATAACTATATCTCCTTGGTTACAATTAGGAAACTAATAATAATAGTTCTATTAAGCTTGATCTACTATAAAGAGAACGTACTGGGCTGTTTGATAAGTTCTTGTTGTAATAGATGGCTTCTATCATCTATTTTTACGATCTGGCATGTTTCAATCTTAGACTGTTAAAATTTGATAAATGTTGCACGCAGTCGTTTGTGAGTGATATGCAAACAATTAACATGAGAATTTTTTAAATAACAGACTCTGATCCATAGCCACAAACAAATTTTCTATTATAAGGTTATAACTATTTCAAAAAAAAAAAAAAGTTTTAAAGTGATTCCGAAAAAGTTGTGGTGCTTACACAACTTTATTAAAATCGACACTTTTTACTAAACTCAATAAAATAAGTAATCTATACTATTATATAAAAGGCTTATCACGTATCTTCGTGTACGCTAAACTAAAGAACTACAGAACCGATTTTAATAATTCTTTTACTAATTCAAGGCGTCATTCTTAACTTAAGCTGTTGCATACTTTATTTTTTAAAACCTGTCCTAAAAAGTTGTTAAAATTTGAGATTAAATACCATCTAAAAAACTTCATAGAAAATTATTCATAAACGCTGCATTAAGCAGTACAAAGCTTTTTCTTTCTTTTCCATTGTGTGTTTAAAAGCTCTTTTTGATTACGCCTTGCTTATAAGCATGATCGAAACAATGAGCTAATGAAGCAACAACAATGTTAATTGTAATATACACAGAATCTTTTTCTTTTTTAATGAAATTCCCTACAGTAAAATGCTAAAAATAATTAAATATGTAAACATAAGCATATGTAACTAAATATAATTCAATGTCTATGGCTTAGTACTCTCGCAAAATAAGCGATACTTCGTCTTTATACGAAAACACGAACGAGGAAATGAGACAAATGCTGTTGCTGTTTTCTACTCAGACTCAGTGCTGCCAAACAGTAGCAGCAGTGCTGCCATCTCTTATCAAGTAGCTGATAAAAAGCTTTTATTAGCAGTGTTGCTAAGCTGACATTACAAAGGTTGAAGTTTTGATAAAACACTTCTCAAGATCCATTTTTGTGCCTCTTTTTTATGTGTTCACGGCTACGACAAAATAATGGTTATGCTAATTTGATGAAAGTAATTAATCTATATTAGCTAACCAGGAATAGCACAATACCTTATATTGTTTATAGCTGGAAAAGTATGTGCACATAAGTTTATACACTAAGGGAAATAACGCATATTAGCATTATCCACGCCTGAGTATAAATTTTATTCAAATATTTACGTGGATAAATCAAATGTTTTCCTTACAATTCGTTTTTTCCCGTATTTGAATTTTATTTATACCACACACGTACACACATATTTCATACAAGCAAGCAGCAACAGCATCGCACACTTACACACATACTCCGACAAGCAGTATGTTCCTGAGTTTATTTCTTGCATTTGCAGTTCTTATAGTTCTCATTTAGTTATTGTTACAAGAGCAATATAATATGCATGTTTGGCAAAGAAATTAAATTATGTAGGGTGGAGTGACAACTCGGTATTCTCAAGAATATCTTGTACCGGTTGTCATTTACCTGCATAATTTGCTTCTGCCTAAACATGTTTTGTACATTACTTTTTCGTTCTGTAATTTATACTATGTTTGACAGTTGATGCAATATTAGTGCACCAACTGTCAAAAATAGTATAAATTAGAGAACGAAAAAAGTGAAGCGATAATAAATTATACAGGCAATGGCATTTGATGAACGCAATATGAAGAAAATAATACCATAAAACCATTAATAACATATGCAATTTAAATATGTTTTTTTTAATTTCAATATTTTTATTCAAATTTTCTTTAAATGTGATAGTTTATTTTCAAATAGTAAATATTTGAAAGATATTTTAAAAAAATTCGTGCATAATTTTAATATATTTTTTATTAATTCTGTTTAAATATTTAAATATTTAATTTAATTAAAAAAGTATTCAAATAAATTTTAAATATTTACGTAGTCGATTTATTCAAATGCGTTATTGGTGCAAAAATGACTCGCTTTTTGGATAAATTAAAAAAGTTTTTGGATAAATTTAATATTTTTTTCCCTTAGTGTAGTTGTAAATATGTAATCTATTTATATAAAAAATAGTGTACATTTTTATATCACCACTTACTGCGAAAATGGGTCGACCGATTTCAACCAAAATTTCGGGGCTCGTTGGGAAAGTTTGCACGAAATATGCCCATTGGTTCCGGAGATATGGCATTTTCAAGATTTTCCCATATCTATCTAATATATAAAATTCTTCTGTCACGGTGTACGTAATCGAACTCCTCCGAAACGGCTCGACCGATTTTCGTGATCCTTAGCGAGGATATTAGTCAGGGGGGAGAGTCGGACAACATCTATTTTTCATCCCCCTAAAATAAGGGGGCGTGGCACCTCCCATACAACCCAAATCTACGGTAGCGAATAGCTCTGAAGTTATAGGTCGCATAGCATCGGAATTCGGTGTTCTACCTCAATTTACAAGAGCCGTTCCACAGGTAAAATTTTATGGGCGTTGGACGTGGGGCGTGGCACTTTTTCAGCAGACCAAATTTTCGGTATAACTTTCGAGCTATAAGTCACACATTAATGCAACTCGGTTAGAACGTTCTATTTAGTTGTGTCTTTCGACTGGCAAAATTGAGCAAGTATAGGCCAAAGGGGTGTGGCACCGCCCATACAATTCAAATTTATGATATCGAATAGCTTTGGAACTAAATGCCGTATAATAATGAAATTCAGTACGGAGTTGCCACTTGGTGAAATATTTCTACTATAAAACTGGGATGGGCTTTGGAAAAGGGGGTGTGGCCCCGCCCATACACTTTAAATTTTTGATATCAGATAGCTTTGGAACAAAAAGTCGTATAACAACGAAATTCAGTATGGAATTACTATTGGGTGATATCCATCAACTAGAAAACTGAGACGTCATTGAACAAGGGGGTGTGGCTCCGCCCATACAAGCCAAATTTGCGATATCGAATAACTTTGGAATTATGGGTAGCATAGCCTCGAAATTTGGTTATCAATTTACACGAGTCGTTCCACTTAGAAATAGAGATAGCGATAGAGATAGCGATAGAGATAGAGATAGAGATAGAGATAGAGATAGAGATAGAGATAGAGATAGAGATAGAGATAGAGATAGAGATAGAGATAGAGATAGAGATAGAGATAGAGATAGAGATAGAGATAGAGATAGAGATAGAGATAGAGATAGAGATAGAGATAGAGATAGAGATAGAGATAGAGATAGAGATAGAGATAGAGATAGAGATAGAGATAGAGATAGAGATAGAGATAGAGATAGAGATAGAGATAGAGATAGAGATAGAGATAGAGATAGAGATAGAGATAGAGATAGAGATAGAGATAGAGATAGAGATAGAGATAGAGATAGAGATAGAGATAGAGATAGAGATAGAGATAGAGATAGAGATAGAGATAGAGATAGAGATAGAGATAGAGATAGAGATAGAGATAGAGATAGAGATAGAGATAGAGATAGAGATAGAGATAGAGATAGAGATAGAGAAAGAGATAGAGATAGAGATAGAGATAGAGATAGAGATAGAGATAGAGATAGAGATAGAGATAGAGATAGAGATAGAGATAGAGATAGAGATAGAGATAGAGATAGAGATAGAGATAGAGATAGAGATAGAGATAGAGATAGAGATAGAGATAGAGATAGAGATAGAGATAGAGATAGAGATAGAGATAGAGATAGAGATAGAGATAGAGATAGAGATAGAGATAGAGATAGAGATAGAGATATAGATAGAGATAGATAGAGATTAAAATTGAGATTGAGATTGAGATTGAGACTGAGTTTGAGATTCAGATAGAGATAGAAATTATTTCCGCTACGACAGCAACGCGTCGGGTACCAGCTAGTATATATATATAAAAAAAGTCGTGATTTGTGTTTGTAATTCCATAACTCAAGAACGGAGCGTCCGATTTGCTTGAGGTTTTCTTTGTTGTGTTCTTATTGGCCCTACCATGGTTCGTATGTGAACCATGTGTTTTTGCCACACCTCCTTTTACTGCCCACAAATTAATGAACATTTTATATTCCAGACTGCTTCGGTCTTATCAGATTAAAATGTATTACTTTAGTTCATGTGTTCACTGTTGGCAACAATACTACAAATGGGTGGAGAGCTATACAAATATGCTGCGGGTTCCCCCTCTCTTATATATGTACTAGCCTTTTCCCGGCGCGCGTTGCTGCACCCTGCAATTATATGGGAACATAATAGGTGTATTCAAAACTTTTCTTAGACTCATAGATTGACACCACTGTCATTTTCCACTGCCCGTTACAGTTTCCCAGTAGCAGGAGATCACCAAATAGTAACTCTATTTTGAGTTTGTATGTAAGTACTGCTACTTTTACTTTCAAAGCTATTCGATAATGCAAATTTTAATTGTATGGGCGAAGCCACACCCACTTATATAATGCCCATCCCAGTTTTCTAGTAGATGGACATTACCCAGTTTTAGTACAGTTGCCGACAGTGAGCATACAATCTAAATTATCAAAATGTAGCCAAATCGACGAAAACCGTAGGAAATATAGCATTTTTATTGATTTGTGGGCGGTAAAAGGGGTTGTGACAAAAATTTAAACCATCTCGTACTTGAAAAAAATGTACTGCCAAAATTTCAGCTCTATCGGCTCAGTAATTTTGTAGTTTCCAGCCATCACACAGACAGCGTTTTTCTTTTAGTATATATATTTTGGATAAAGATTATTGGCTCTAACTTTTGATTGGTAAGAGATACTAAGACAATTTTTTAGCTTGTTTATTTTTTCAAAAATATAAAAACACAATATTGGAAAAAACATTTTGCTCGAAAAAATCAAGGGGTAGGCCTTGTTTTTTTAATCACAAAAATTGTTTTTAATTTTTGCGTAAAATTGAAATAACTTTTGCTTATAAATGTTATAGCTTTTAAATAGAGTTGAAAATTTGCGAATTTAAATTTAAATTATTTTTAAAACAAAAACAAATTTTGAGCCTTTTTTGAGGAAACCTCAAAAATTTCAGACTTTTTTGAAAAAATATTTTAAATATGTACATATACTCAACTGACAGTATTTTTGCAATAAGGTTTTTATAGTACTTTGATGAAGCTTTAAGACGAAAAAAAATTTTACAAAGTGTATAAAAAATCAGCGGAGATATTTGAATAGAAAGTCACAAAATTATATTTCTGATTGTGTTTTTCTCATTTTTGAGCACGATGTTGCATTAATATATCGCTGTAGTAAAATTTTTCATAGTTTTCAAGATATGTTCATGTCTTTGATGTCAAAATAACAGAAATTTTTTAATTTTACTAAATTTAAGAAATATTTTATATTTTGTAAATATTTGCATATGTAACAACTAAAAATATGCGATTTTGTAAAAAATTTGTACTACAGCACCATCTGGTGTCTAAGGTGGTTCAAAAAAGATACTGTCAAAAAACTCATCGTACCAGAAAACTACTATATACCAAATTTTATTCTAATCGCATGAGCGGTTTGAGAGTTTTAGGTGGTTTTGCAAAAAATTTGTACTGCAGTGCCCTCTGGCGTTCAAGATAGGTAAAAAAAAAATTGCAGCAAAACACTCAACATACATGAAAACCACTGTATACCACTTTTCATTCTAATCGCATAAGCGGTTTGTGAGTTTTAGGCAGTTTTGTAAAAAATTTGTACTACATACAGCGCCCTCTGGTGTTCAAGGTGGATCAAAATTGATAGCCCACAAACACGTACCGTACCAAAAAACTTCTATACACAAATTTTCATGCTAATCGGATGAGTAGTTTAGGAGTCTATTGCATAGTTACATACGACATTTAGTTCCAAAGCAATTCGATATCATAAATTTGGCCTGTGTGGCTAAATTCCCCCTTGTCTAATGTTCGCTCAAATATATAATAACTGCCTCTTGGGCCCATAACGTCTACATATCAAGTTCCACTATCAAAACATGTACAACTCAGGAATAATAATGATTTCTAAAAAGTGGGCGTATATATAGTTACACCACGTCCAGTTTCAGTATAGTTGCAGACAGTAACCATACGAACTTATTTACCAAATTTTAGTCTAACACGACCAAAAAAGTCTTAAATATAGCATTTTTATTGATTTGTAGGCGGTAAAGGGGGTATGGAAAAAAGGGGTATTGAAAATTTTTACTATGCCTATATTTTTCGCACAAATGCAAATTAAAGTGAGGCTTGCCAAATTATTCCAATATTCCATTTATTTCCAATTTCCCTTGCAAATATTTCCCCATATACACCATATGTGCGCATCTGTATTTTTTCACACTTGTATTTTGAAAAAGTTCACTAAAATGCCTATAATTCATGAACCAATACACACACAAAGACCATTTATACAAAAAAACCTTCGTATTGACGTCACCTTTGATGGGAAATTTCCAGAAACAAAATCGGTTCACGCATTACCGAGAACATAAATTTCATACACAATGCAACTTATTTTTTATATATAAGATTACAAACATTTAAAAAAAAAATCAGCGCAGGCGTTCTGCGATTTTAGATATATATATCAAAACGGTGGGCGCAAAAGTGGGCGTGGTCAATTTTTCTTTCAGTAAACACTTAAATTTGATTACTACGAACATTTGAAAAAAAAATTATCCAAATCGGTCCAGCCGTTTTCCGATTTTAGATAAATCAAAAAAGTGGGCGTGGTCAATTTTTCTTTCCTTAAAAACCTAACTTAGACTAAAACGAACATTTTAAAAAAAAAATTATCCAAATCGGTCCAGCCGTTCTGAAGTGATGCGATTTCAACCAAACGTACACTTCTTTTTATATATATAGATATCTATCTATGTATATTCTTATCTATCTTGGTTTGTTCGCTTGCTTAAAATTTAAAAACGACTGGACCAAATTGGATACTTCCTTCTGCGAATATGTGATATCGAATATTTTTGGAATTATAGGTCACACAGCATCGAAATTTGATATTCGAATGAAATTTTTACGTACCGTCCCACTGGTGAAACTTTATTGGCGTTGGATGACGTTTTCAGCAGCAAAATTTAAGGTATAACTCTCGAACTATAAGTCACATATCAATTTAACTCTGTAAAAACGTACTATTTAGTTGTGTGCTTTGACTGGGAAAATTGAGTAGCCATTTGACAAGTGGGCGTGGCACTGCCGATATTATTAAAATTTAGATATCAAATAGCTTTGGAAGTAGAAGTCACATAACATTGAAACTCAGAACGGAGACTGTATTTCTACAAGAGAACTGGGACGGGCATAGGAAAAGGGGTTACGACCACACAAGTCAAATTTTTGATATTTAATCGCTTTGGAACTAAACGTCGCATGACAATAAAACTCAGTATGGAGTTACTAATTGCCAAAGTCTTTCTACTGGAAAACTGGTACGTGCATTAGAAAAGGGGGTGTGGCCCGATTTAATATACAGAATAGCTATGGAAGTTAAAATCACAGGAGATTGAAACTCATAATGGAATTGTCACCTGGGTGTGATGTTCTGCTGCTTGGAAACTGTATGGGCAGTGGAACATGAGCGTGGTGTCAGACTAAGGGACCAATAAAAGTTTTGAATTCACTTATTATTTCCAATATACTTGCCAGGTGCAGCAACGCGCCGGGTATCGCTAGTAATTTATAACTTTGAAGATAAAAAATTATGATTTTCAGAAATCATTCTAATTTGAGCCTTTGATTGCAGTTTTAATAAATTTCAAGTAAAATCCAAACGTCGAATTTTTCGGAAACCATTACATTTGCAAGAGTTTTGAAAAAAAGATCGGATGATTGGATCGATGTCTGAAAATTTGATTTACGAATGCATTTGACAACACTTGTGCTGTCATAAAAAATTTCACCCCCGAGCTCTTGCTAATTTTTTTACTATTAATTGCAAGAACATTTTAACAACTTAATTTCACCTAACAAAGTAGCTTCTGCATTTGTTAGATTTTTAATAGTTTTAACAAAATATCGTATTCAAGTCAGAGAATATGTCAAGACTATCAATATCATCGCATCATAAAAAATCCGATATATCGTAAAAAAGCGACAGAAAATCTATTGCCAAGAGCAACTCCCCACACAACTTGGGAACTGTGGTGTGTTGAGAGATTAACTAACAACAAAGATCTTAAGCATTTTATTCTGTTCTGTTTTGGTTTTTGTACAAAAACAAAAAAAACAAAACAAAAATATGCTATATTTATTTCACGTATCATACTAATTGAATAGTTTAAAAATCTTTTTTTGCATTTGTCATTGAAACATCATCAATCTTTAAATCGAAAATATTGATGGTTATGGATATGGGCCAATTTAGATTTAATTTGTAATGCCAAAATTTTTTTTTATTATCATTTATTATTTGTTATTTATTTATTAAAATACTTATAGCAATAATTACAAAATGATTAACAAAAACTACATTCTGTTGAACATTACGAGCAAGTGGCGAATGCAGTTTAACTTGGAACTATGTTCATATAAATTTTATTAAGTATAAGTAGCTTAGTAATACACTAATTATACATTTCAATATAATTGGTAAAGTATAATTTTATTTAATTTTGCATAATCCACATAATATTTATAATTCATAATTCAGTGGGGTCCTTAACTGGAACAGTTTAACACATTATTATATAAGAAAATTGATGATACAGCGAGAATGAAGAAAGAGTATAAAATAACATAATAAAGACTTATAAGTACGCACCACATACAGCCGTGCTCAAAAGAACTAGGCACCCCATAAATTCACATGACACAAAGCAATTACTAATCTTTCATTATTATTTTCTATATACACTTAACAAAAGAGAATAAAAAAGTTTTAAAACCAGTTATAAAGCCATACAGCCTAATTTATGAGATGTTCTTGTCGAAAGTGCTAGAGTATAAAATTTTTCCAAATTTAGTTATCATTAGTTTACTCGTCGTTTAGTCAATATAAAAACGCGAAATTGAATTCTAGTGGAAATCGAAGGAAATGTAAACCAATTTTGCATGATGACTGCGTAAAAATACAAATATTACATGAATCAGGATATTCGCAGAAATCAATTGCAAAAGTAATGAAGTGTTGCAGATGTGGTGTCCAGAATGCTATGCCAAAACTCCATCTCATAAAAACAAACTAAAAACGGGCCGAAAACTGGTCACAACCAGCCGTACGGACCGGCAGTTGGTGCGATCGTCTATAAGAAATAGAAAAAAAACATCATCTCAGCTGCCGCTGAGTTGCAAGTGAGTTCAGGATACAAAATCAGCTCTCAGACTGTGAGAAGACGTCTTGCAGCAGCAGGATTGAATGGTCGTCGAGCTAGGACGTGGAAGCGCGACTAAATTGGGCCTTGGAACATCAAGATTAGACTGAACAAGATTGGGAAAATGTCGCGTGGTCTGATGAGTAAAATTTCCAGGTGAGTTTACTTAGGTTGTTAACTAATGAAAAAAATTAGTTTCATCACCTAAGAACACAGTTCCCATTAAAATTATACGAGCTAAAATCACGTTGATTTTTTTAATTTTTTAGATTTTTGAAATACATGGTGTTACCTACATAAGGCTTCCAGTAGGTGAAGAATATAATCCCGACTGCTTGGTACTTACTATTAAGCACGGAGGAGGCAGTATAATGGTCTGGGGTTGCATGGCTTTGAGTGCAGTAAGTGAAATGGTTGTCTGCGAGGGTCGTATGAATAGCAAACGGTACATAAATACGCTCAACAATGCATTTATACTATCTTTTACACGGATTTTGGCGATACCAACATGGAAAACTTGGCCATACAAGATAACGCACCTTGCCACAAGTCCGCTACAGTTATGCTTGGTTTCAACAAAACCACGTGCCGCTCATTGATTGGCCGCTGTCGCTGGACTTAAATTACATCGAGCATTTGTGGTCACAATTAAAGCAGGCAATAAGGAAACACAGCATTACATCAGAAGAAGGCCTTAAAAATGCTTTGAAAATAGAATGGAACAAAAGAGCTGAAGAAACCTGCAAAAACTTAGTTTGTAGTATGGTGCGTAGAGTAAGAGAGGTCATAAAAATGAGGGGGGGGGGGGGGGGGAACCAACAAAGTATTAATATAATAAATTTGATAAATAATTGAAAACAAATCTCTTCTGCGTTTTTAGTTTGGTTGAAAACTGACAAATCGCTTTGTTTCAGGTGGTTTTTAAAGGTGCCTAGTTTTTTTGAACACGGCTGTACATTTATACTAGAACACACTAGAACATTTATACTAGAACAGAGATAATGGAATTTATAACATTGAAATCATAATGAAATAGCCAAGATTTCATTTCATTCAGAAACACAATTTTGCTGCGCATACAACGTATGTCTACCGGTAAAATATTAAACAGCCTGGGAGCAACACAAGTGTAAAAATTAAAAATAGAAAAAGAGAATAAGAACAGTGATAAGACATGGGTAATTCATTGGTAATTCAATTCAACATTTTAAATTATAACGTCCTATGTGATCCAATTCGACCACACAAGTTCAGTTTCAGACTATTTATATGGCAGTCACAAGCCTACAGTTCTCAGGCAAAAAATAGAATCCTTCGAAAAATCAAGTTAGACGCGACAAATGATCACAACACAAACTACATACGTCAAGAGATGGCGACGTTGACCAACTGTGGCATGTTCTTAACACACTCTTTGAATACAGACGACGTTGTCAAGTGGACCAAGGTTGGCACATCTATTATGCGAGCAAATACAAAAACACTTTCTCATATGTGGTGATCATGTTCAATTATTTTGGATTGACTAGCAGTACAGACAGATACTTGCTCTTTGTTCTGTAAAAAGGCGTGATATTTATTGCTATTTGTAAACAAACAATTTGTGTGGCTCATGGTAAGTAGTCAGTATCGAGACAATAAAAGTCGGGCGCCTTTAAGTAGTTCTTTCTCTTCAACATAGGTAGCAGATCGGTGGCCTAATGTGCATGTTTTCCAGTAACAAAATCCGTCCACTCTATAATAATGGGTTGGAACTATTTTGGCGCGCATGTACTGAGTTTACATCGAGATATACCTCCGTTCGTTGTTCTCAATTTTAATTTTTTTTTTTTTTTTTTGGTTTTTCTTAGACGACTCATTGAGCGCAAACTATTGACTGATCGTTCGATGATCGTTGCTGTCATATGTGTTTGTTCAAGTGTCATTAACAATCAGTCGTTCGCGCGACTGCTGCTTGACGCACATGTGAGTAAACAGCGTGCTGATTTTTCGCTAAATTTAAGTGATTTTTTCTTGGAGCTACTTGATGTGGCTGCAGCGGCAGTTGTTGCTACTTTTCCGACACTCCAAGTGACTTTGGCGCTAGCTCTAGGATAGCATAACAAAAAAAAAACACAATTTTGGAGGAAAGTTTAACAAATTTAGGACACATTAAAATCAATTGACAGCACAAATTATTAAAAAAAACATTTCAACCTAACAGCGTGGGTTTTCTTTAGAATCTTCCAAATTTAATGAGTGCTTTTTTCATAACAGAAAAAAAAGAAAAAAAGAATTAAGTCCCCTTATTTAAGGCAAGGGTTAATATGGAGTGCTTCTTTTGAAGAAGGAGCTGTTACGATTAGGTTGCATTTGGAAAATCATTTGGAGCGCACATTTTCCATTTTAAAAGGCATTTTTGTTTATTTTTTAAATGCTGCATCACATTTCCAAAGTCAATGTCAGATGTTGTTGAGTACTTGTAGCCAGTGTACGCTTCTTTGTAAGTTCCGCACAAGCCGCAGCCGCCCGCCCATTAGACAAATTAAAATAGTATCGAGTTCATTAGTTTTTCTTGTAATCGATACCATAACTGATGCTAATGATGCAAAACTTAGAGAGCCTGAGTATATTTATTTCAATATGGTGTAATAGCTGGTATTCAAAACTCAAAAATCCAAGAAAAATTTCAATTGATAGATAGACCTAAATTCTGTCAATGTTTATTTAATTTAAAAAACATAGTCACCTACCAGCCACTCAACAGTGTCTCGACGAATTTTGGTGGTCCAGCGTTTATAATAATCACTGTCTGTTATTAAGGAGCAGACAGAAACAAGTGTTTTATTTTTTTTCTCTTTGTTAATACAAGTAAGATGTGATGACAATTGAAAAAATTAACTTGACATCTCAAAACAAATACCCAACAATAAATTTGGATAAAAGGCCACACATAAAGTTAGGTAGGGTGAAAGGAAGGAGACTAATTAAAAAAAACCTAAGTTGAAATACTGAGTTGATTCTTTACATAAAGTTATCCATTTCGAGTTTCCGAAAGTGAAGCCTTAGCAATTGGCAGTTGTCAGTTGTCAAATGTTCATCCAATATTTTATATTCAAATCTATCAATCAATTTTAGAGACATTTTTGTTTTTTTAATGTTAAATTTATTGAATTTTAGTTTTAGAGTTTTAAATAATATCATATAAAAAAATATTATAAATAGTCAAATAATTGGGAAGAGAGGAAAAAAGCAGAACAAGTTAGGGAAAAGCTTATATTTGAGACGCTTTAGTAAATTTTAGTTATCTTTTGAATAAAACTTTAATGATTTCGTATTGCTGTATAATTAAATTTTTATTAATTTTTTCTCAAAGCGTTTGTATTTTTGTATGTAAAGGGTGTCCCAACAAGAACGCAATTTTTAAATTTTATATAAAACACATATATTTAAAAAAATGGCTGTATGACATGTGGCGCCGTCTTGTTGGAACCACATGCTCTCCACATTCTTTTCTTCAATTCTAGGCAAGAAAAAACTGGTTATCATTTCACGATACCGAACACCATTGACTGTTTGCGCTTGACCTGCCTCATTTTCATAAAAAAAAGGTCCAATGATTCCTCCAGCCCAAAAACCACACCACACAGTGACACGTTGAGGATGCATTTGCTTCTCGTGAATCACTCGAGGATTTTCCTCACCCCAAATGCGACAATTCTGCCTATTGACGAAGCCATCAAGATAGAAATGGGCCTCGTCACTGAAGATGATTTTAGCGGCAAAATCAGCATTTTCATGTTGTCTCTCCAATACCCAATTAACGAACTCCCTTCGCTGTCCATGGTCAGCTGGCTTCAGTTCCTGAGTCAATTGAACTTTGTATGCATGAAGATTCAAATCTTTCGTCAAAATTCGCTGCATAGTGGATTTGGAGACACCAATTTGTTGAGCTCGGTGTCGAATTGAGGTGGATGGAGTTTGAGCGACATCATCACGTACAGCTGCGTTGTTGTCTTTACATCACTAGCAGACCCAGTTTCGGCAAATTTATCCATTAATCTCTTTACAGTTGACTCTTTTGGAGCATTATTGTGACCCCAAATTGATCGCAATTTGCGAACTGTAGCCGCAAAACTTTCACCATTTTGGAAAAACAATTTCACAATGAGAATGCGTTGTTCATTCGTGTAGCGCTCCAGTTTTACTAACCTCGTACCTTCTACTAGCAAACAGTAACAATTGTTCAAATGTCAAACAATGACACTTCCAGTGTTGCCACATTTAAAAATTGCGTTCTTGTTGGGACACCCTTTATTATTTGAACGAAATTGTATTATTTAATATTTTGTATTAATAGAAAAAAATTTTACATATTGTCAATATGAAATTAAATTATTTTTAATAATTGGTATATAAATAGCTATATTATATTAAATTACTTTTAAGTATTGGTAAAATGTTAAAATAAAATGTAATTCATAAACATATGTATGTATTTACTACCTAAGCATTGATTTCCTTGATTGATTTCTTTGAGATAGGAAGCATTGAAAAATTTCTCTCAAAAAAAATGAAAAATAAATTTTCAAACAGCGAAAAATTTTAAACAAATATAAATTATAACAAAAACATACAAATCCATTTATAAGTGCATCATTGCTGATATTTAAAATATGGATGCTAGTGTTCCTTATCACTTGGACCCAGGGGAATTCGTGAACGCATGTACTAGCAACATCGCAATACCGGATGTGCCAAGGATCGGCGCTGGAGATGGATTTATAAAAAAAACGTATAACGATGATCAAAATGCATCTCAACCTTCATAAAAAATAAAATAAATAAATAAATAACTGGCCATTTCAGCCCTTGAAAGGACTTTGACCTAGCTTCTTATGATCAATTGTGTTGTGCGTGTTATTAAGTTTGTACACAATTGACCGAGAACTGGACCTACATGTTTAACGCCGACTCCGAACGGCGATGAACTGAATGTTCTCGTTCTCAAGAAGCTTAACATGGCATTTTGATTACTCTCTGAGGTTTGCCATTGTCTGCAGAGAGGTGGCGGCCGTACAGAAAAATTATTTAAATTCAAATAATTTTCTGTCGCTGCTGGGGTTCGAACCTGGGCCTCCAGGTTCGTTGACATAGCAGCCACGCACTTTAACCGACTACGCCACGGACGCCACCGTCATATTGAAGATAAATATGCATATCAAATACCTCAACCCCAACCTCAACCTCTACAGTGCACAGACATGGATACAGAATTATCCACAGACTTATTGGATAAAGATTTGCCAGATTCCCCGTTAGAAATGCAATACAAGCGTACGAAAAGATCCCAAGACGGAGAATTCATTCAAATCGACGTTTCAAGTTTGCAAACCAACCATGAAAATCTGAGGAGTTCAAACCGCTATGCTATTTTAGGCGAAATAAATATTGAAACAACGCAATCAGAGTCTCTATGTGGTAAGTTCCGGTCGAAGCCATGTAGCTGAAACCAATCATATTAAAACTTCCAAATTTTGTCCACCTATAATATTATATAATGTCAATATAAAAAATTTGATTGACCAATTACAAATAAAAATACCTAAAATTGACTTTAAAATTATAAACAAAACAAAATATAAAAGTAAACTTTACTTAAGAGATCATACTGCTCATTCTGAGATGTTGTCGCTATTGAAAGAAAAGAAAATTGAGTCGTATTTTTTTACTCCTAAACACCTTAGACAAGTTAATCTTATCATACGTGGGTTACATTTTTTGTCAGACGTCACTTAAATAAAACAAGAACTTGACATGCAATTTCCAAACACCGTTCAACGAGTATCAAAATTCACAACTCCAAACTCGCAAAAAAATGACTTCGAAACAGGTTTATTTTTGGTCACCCTTTTCCCCGGTACAAAATTCAATGACGTTGCAAAACTACGTGCTTTATTGCATCAAACAATAATATGGGAAGCTCCAAAATCTCGAAATAAAGAAACTCAGTGCAAGCGATGTCAACAGTGGGGTCACATTGCAAAAAACTGCAATAGATATTACCGTTGTGTAAAAAGTGAAGAAGATCATGATCCTGGAGCTTGCATGCTGAATAATACTCCAAATTCAAAATCTTACTGTATAAACTGCGGAGAAGTAGGGCACCCAGCTAATTGGAAGGGTTGTTATTTTTATAAAGAATACATCAAAAGGAAAAAAAGTATTGATAAGTGATGCTAAAGTTAAAAATTCTGTGGCATTATTAAACGTTCAGAACGTCTTAAGCAAACATTCGTTAGTAACAGAAGCCAAAACATATGCAAGTAACTTCTATAAACCATCTCTTTACAACTACTCTAGTACCTCGAAACCCACTATTATAGATGAATTTTTAAAAATTGTAAATATTATTTGTTACCCAGAGCACGCTTGAGCAAAAAATTGAACATTTTTTGAAAAATTTTAAGACAATGTCAAAAGACGAAGCTTAGAGCAATTGCATAAAACTTCAAAATCAAAATAAGTAAATGGTCCATAGCAGTGATCTGCATCGAGTCACGTTTTTGTGATTTGTAGTGATTCATTCAAAACCGAGTAGTAGTGTGTACACATCAAACAACAACCAGCAATACTACTCGAAGCACTCTTGCTACAGAAAGTAACACATAGTTCAATGAATGATTCGTCAATCGAACGTCAGAGTGCAACCAAATACTCATCAACATCAAACCTATTGTTATGAATCATACCAAGTACTCATAGCTCAAGTAAAAGTACCATAGCTCATTAGAAATACTTGCGTAATTTTCTATGTTCTTGTCGTTGTTAGAAGAGTTTAAGAGTAACACCAAATTGTTTTTAATGGTTTTTTTTTTTATTGATGTTTAATAATAACAAATCAAGTTTAAATTCTTTACTTACGCCAAAGTTAGCAACGCTAGAAAATTCATTTCAAATACGTGAAGATAACTTATTAGAAGCGAGTCTAGACCATACCGACTACTCACAACCACATTTTTTGTTGAGTATGAATATGAAGTTATCGCATATAAGGTCCTGTCGAGCGTACTATGTGAAAGACTGAAGCCCATCGTAAACCAGCTGATTGGACCTTATCAGTGTGGCTTCAGACCTGGCAAATCCACCATAGACCAGATATTTACGCTACGACAAATCTTGGAGAAGACCCTAGAAAAACAAATCGACACAAACCATCTTTTTGTCGATTACAAAGCCGCCTTGGACAGTCAATAAGGAATCATCTTTATTCGACCATGTCTGAATTTGGTATTCCTGCAAAGCTCATCCGCCTTTGCAGAATGACACTGAGCAACACCAGCAGCACAGTTAAAATCGGGAAGGACCTCACTCCTCCATTCGATACCAAACGAGGTTTCAGACAAGGTGATTCCTTATCGTGCGACTTTTTCAACCTAATGATGGAGAAGATCATCCCAGCTGCTGATTTGAGACGCAGTGGCACGATATTCTACAAAAGTATTATGCTGCTGGCGTATGCTGATGATATCGATATCTCCAGATTAGCGAAAGAGTCGAGTCGAATGGGTCTTGTAGTGAACGCAGATAAGACGAAATACCTTGTGTCAACAAATAAACAGTCCCAGCGTCTTGGAAACCACTTCACTGTTGACAACACCTCCTTCGAGGTCGTTAAGGACTTCGTCTACCTGGGATCCAGCGTACTCTTTCAACGATGTCAGTATTGAAATAAAGCGAAGGATAACTCTTGCCAACAGGTGTTACTTTGGGCTGAGTAGGCAATTGAGAAGCAGAGCCCTCTCTCGACGAACAAAACTCACGCTCTATAAGTCACTTATCATGCCCGTCCTATTATATGCAGCACAAACCTGGATGTTGAGCAGTTCTGATGAAAAGACTTTGGGAGCCTTCGAGAGAAAGATCCTTCGTAAGATCTTCGGTCCAATCTGCGTCAATGGCTAGTACTGAATTCGATGGAACCACGAGCTGTATGAGCTGTACGCTGACATTGACATAGTTAAGCGCATTAAAATCGAGCGGCTTCGCTGGCTAGGTCATGTTGAGCGAATGGAAAACGACGCTCCAGCGAAAAAAATATTCGATTCAGTGTCCGGTGGTGGTCAACGCAGAAGAGGACGCCCACATCTTCGTTGGAAGGATCAGTTGTTGGATAACCTGACCACGCTTGGTGTTTCCAACTGGCGCCAGCAAGCGCAAAACAGAAATGCCTGGCGCAATTTCTTATACGAGGCCAAAACCGACCTTCGGTTGTAAGCGCCAAATAAGTAAGTAAGTAATGAATATGAAGTGGTGTAGTTGAGTTGGTTTTGATGAGTATGTGGCGTCCGTGGCGTAGTTGGTTAAAGTGCGTGGCCGCTATGTCAAAGAACCTGGATATCCAGGTTCGAACCCCAGCAGCGACAGAAAATTATTTGAATTAAAAGAATTTTTCTGTACGGCCGCCACCTCTCTGCAGACAATAGCAAACCTCAGAGAGTAATCAAAATGCCATGTAAAGCTTCTTGAGAACGAGAACATTCCGTTCATCGCCGTTCGGAGTCGGCGTTAAACATGTAGGTCCAGTTCTCGGTCAATTGTGTACAAACGTAATAACACGCACAACACAATTGATCATAAGACGCTAGGTCAAAGTTCTTTCAAGGGCTGAAATGGCCAGTTATTGTTTTTTTTTTTTTTTTTTTATGAATATGAAGTAGAAGCCAAATTAATGCGTATACACTCGAATCAGCTCTGTTTATAACTACTCGCTGCAGTTCTCTGGTCCATAAACAACATAATTTTTTATCTCTTAATGTTAGATCTCTAGTCGATAGCAGTAGAAAAATTGAGCTTAATAAAGTTTAAAATTTTAATAATATTGATATATGCTTTTTACAAGAAGTACTCATTTCTGGTCAACACAATATACGCTTTATTAACTACAATTTTTTTCGCAAGGAGTTGCAATTGCTATTAAAAAACCATTTTTATGTTCCGTAGTAGAGATTCCTGATATTAAATTTCCTCATATTCTCCTTGAAATCTGTGTTTCAATGAGTAATATTCAAAAAAAGATATTAGTGGGATAAATATTCATTCCGTGTAATTACTCATCAGAAGATTTATCTGGTGGTTTGGTTAAAATAACACATCGTGCAGTAATGTATGATGCCTTTATTGTAGGTGGTGATTTTAATTCAAAGCACATTTCTTGGAATGATTTAAGTAATAACTTGAATGGCAACACATTGTCTTATTGGTTAGAAAATAATTCTCAATATATTACTAGAATCTGTGATAGAAACCCATCTTATCCAAATGGTTCTTCTTTTCTTGATCATTTTCTAATTTCAAATAATTTAATTGACAGTATTGACTCAAATTATCATAAAAACTTTATCATCATTTTCGGATCACTTTCCACTCCTTTTGCAAATTGAGCTTAAAAATATAAAATGTACCTTAAATCAACCAAGGCTTTATACATCGTTTAAAAATACAAACTGGACTAATTTTGAAGAGATTTACATGCTCGTATTGAAAACAACATTCCACCTAAAAACTATAACTTACAAAATTCTGAAATTGACTCATACATAGATATTTTAACTTCTTCTATAAACGCAGTCAAAGACTCACATAGTGAAACAATTGAAATCAAAAATAAAAATTATATTTTCCTCCCCGATTCAATTAAAACTCTTTTTAGAATTAAACATCAATGGCAAAGAGAGTTCAAAAGAATATTTAACAGAAATTTTATCAAAGTTACTTTAGAATACAAGTTGTTTGCAAAACAACTCTCCTTTTTGAAGATAATTTTTAAAGAACAAGTGGAAATCCAGCAAACTCAAAATTTTGGTGAAAAATTTAAAGTTATTAAACCTGGCCCTAAAGCATATCAGCAAATATTAAGTTTAATTCGGAAAACAGGAGGAAAACTTTGCACAAAAATTTTACATAACAATAATATATTCACAAATGATATTGACAAAGTTAACATTCTCAAAAATCATTTTGAAAGAATTTATGAGAGAACTGTTCCAGAAACACCTGATTTAAATGATATAGAATCTTATGTTCAGAATACTCTTCTATCATATCCTTTAACCATTACCAATTTCAGCACTGATTTTAACTCTCTTTCTAATACAGATGATACACATTTTATTAACTCCATCTATTTACAAAGTTTTCTAACCGAAAAGAATGAAAAAAAAAATCCTCTGGATTCGATAACATTTCAAATTATTTGTTGAAAAAGTTACCAGAACTTGCTATTGATTTTTTAACAATAATTTTTAATGATTGTGTTAAAAATGGATATTTTCCTAGGTCCTGGAAAATTGCAAAAATTATTCCTATTCAAAAAAAGCCTCATTGCTATGCAGTTAATAATTTCAGACCTATTTTACCTATTGAAAAAATTATTCAGGCTCAAATTGAAAAAAATTGAAATATTCAATATATTCCCGATTTTCAGTTTGGATTCAAGAAGCGATACTTGACTGTGCATGCTCTGCACAAATTTGAAAATGATATCATTTTAAATCTTCGTCAAATAAAGTGCACAGTAGATGTATCATTAGATATTGAAAAAGCATTTGATAAAGCTTATCATATTGGTATTTTATATAAACTTACTAGCCTTTTCCCGGCGAAGGAACATAATAGGTGTATTCAAAACTTTTCTTAGACTCATAGTTTGACACCACTGTCGTTTTTCACTGCCCGTTACAGTTTCCCAGTAGCAGGAGATCACCAAATAGTAACTCCATTTTGAGTTTGTATGTAAGTACTGCTACTTTTACTTTCAAAGCTATTCGATAATACAAATTTTAATTGTATGGGCGGAGCCACACCCACTTATATAATGCCCATCCCAGTTTTCTAGTAGATGGGCATTACCCAGTTTTAGTACAGTTGCCGACAGTAAGCATACAAACTAAATTACCAAAATGTCGCCAAATCGACGAAAACCGTAGGAAATATAGCATTTTTATTGATTTGTGGGCGGTTAAAATGGGTGTGACAGAAATTCAAACCATCTCGTACTTGAAAAAAATGTAATTCAGCTCTATCGGCTCAGTAATTTTGAAGTTTCCAGCCATCACACAGACAGCGTTTTACTTTTTGTATATATAGATTATTGGCTATAACTTTTGATTGGTAAGAGATACTAAGATAATTTTTTTTAAAAATTAGTTTTTTAGATTGTTTATTTTTTCGAAAATATAAAAAGGGAAAACAATTTTGTTCGAAAAAATAAAGGAGTAGTTGTTTTTTTAATCACAAAAATGGTTTTTAATTTTTGCGTAAAATTGAAATAACTTTTGCCCATAAATGTTATAGCTTTTAAATACAGTTGAAAATTTGCGAATTTGAATTTAAATTATTTTTAAAACAAAAACAAATTTTGAGCCTTTTTTGAGGAAAATTCCAAAATTTCAGACCTTTTTTGAAAAAAATATTCAAAATATATATACTCAACTAACGGTACTTTTGCAATAAGGTTTTATAGTACTTTGATGAAGCTTTAAGACAAAAAAAAATTTAACAAAGTGTATAAAAAAGCAGCGGAGATATTTGAATCGAAAATCACAAAATTAAATTTCTGATTGTTTTTTTCTCATTTTTGAGCACGATGTTGCATTTATATCGTTGTAGTAAAATTTTTCATAGTGTTCAAGATATGTTCATGTTTTTGATGTCAAAATAAGGCAAATTTTTTAATTTTACTAAATTTAAGAAATATTTTATATTTTGTAAATATTTGCACATGTAACCTAAGAAAACAACTAAAAATATGCGATTTTGTAAAAAAATTGTACTACATACAGCACCATCTGGTGTCCAAGGTGGTTCAAAGAAGATACTGTTAGAAAACTCATCGTACCTGAGAACTACTATATACCAATTTTTATTCTAATCACATGGGCGGTTTTAGAGTTTTAGGTGGTTTTGCAAAAAATTTGTACTACAGGGCCCTCTGGTGTTCAAGATGGATAAAAATTGATAGCCCACAAACACGCACCATACTAAAAAACTTCTATACACAAATTTTCATGCTAATCGGATGAGTAGTTTAGGAGTCTATTGCATAGTTACATACGACATTTAGTTCCAAAGCAATTCGATATCATAAATTTGGCCTGTGTGGCCAAATTCCCCCTTGTCTAATGTTCGCTCAGATATATAGTAATGGCCTCTTCGGCCGATAGCATCTACATATCAAGTTTCACTATCTAAACATGTACAACTCAGGAATAATAATGATTTCTAAAAAGTGGGCGTATATATAGTTAGACCACGCCCAGTTTTAGTATAGTTGCCAACAGTAACCATACGAACTTATTTACTAAATGTTAGTCTAATACGACCAAAAAAGTCTTAAATATAGCATTTTTATTGATTTTTAGGCGGTAAAGGTGGTGTGAAAAAAAAGGGTATGGAAAATTTTTACTATGCCTATATTTTTCGCGCAAATGCAAACTAAAGTGAGACTTGCCAAATTATTCCAATATTCCATTTATTTCCAATTACCCTTGCTTCCCCATATACCTCATATGTGCGCACCTGTATATTTTCACACCTGTATTGTTGATAAGTTCACTAAAATGCCTATAATTCATGAACCAATACACATACAAGGACCATTTATACAAAAAACCTTCGTATTGACGTTACCTTTTATGGGAATTTTCCAGAAACAAAATCGGTTCACGCATTACCGAGAACATCAATTTCATACACAATGCAACTTATTTTTATATGTAAATATATAGATTTACAAAATGGATTTTTATATTATTTACATCTGACAACCCTAATTTGTTGTTGACCGACAGTTCATCGTGATAACGTAACATAGCTAACGCAATAACGTAGTCATTAACCCATTAACGCCCGCTGTACTATAAATAGTACACAACTTCAAGCTGAAATAAAAAATATCGAATGCAGTTTTTCACTCTGGCAATGCTTTTTACCTATTATCAAGAGTATAAACA
This sequence comes from Pherbina coryleti, assembly GCA_943735915.1. NCBI lineage: Eukaryota > Metazoa > Arthropoda > Insecta > Diptera > Sciomyzidae > Pherbina > Pherbina coryleti. Next base: position 94,730,584 of record OX030949.1, on the reverse strand, counting down.
ATAACCATGTGACTATAATAAATAACAGTTATGGGTATAATGAGTGTAATCCACGGTCTGTTCTAGCGATTTATTTCGTATTGGAGTGTGAGTGCTTACTTAGTTTATTGTATGGGATTTGATTTTAAAAAGTGTAAAAAGGCATTATATTTTGCTCGATAATATCACATTCTAATAACAAGTACATCAATCGATTTAGCTTGTATAGAGTTGTTCGTGCTGTAATATATAAAAGACTGCTGTACTAAGTTTAGTACATTGGGCGCATGAGGTAAATAAAATTAGCAATGAGATGACATTTTTGTTTTTGTATTGTGCTCTCTAGTTGAAGTTTTTATTTGTTTTATGCTTGTTTTATTTCAAATAGCGAACTTTTATAAACATTATTAACTGATAATATAACTTCGAAGGTATAAAATGGCGAAGCGATACACTTTTACACACAACAAAAACTATTTTGGATTAGAAGAAGCAATACAGGACATAATTAGCCAAGATTGTGAAGATGATGCTACTTACGATATAGTTATGCTGCCACCAGATCCAGGTGTTATCACCGATGAAGAGGAAGGTGGTGACGACGACCTTTATGGAAACAAATTACCTCGAGATGTTCCCGGTAATATAGAAGTTAGTACTCACAGACATACCACTAACCGTGAAGATCAATGGAGTAGCGATGACGACGAACCACTCAAAACATTCGCCCCATCTACTTCGCGGAATGTGCCAAAGAGAAGAAGAATTGAAAGTAGTGCTGCGACACCAACTTGGAGAAAATGTGCCCCTGTTTATTCAGTTTTTCCATCTACTCCAGATCCCAAATATATTGAAGAGCGACGAGCTAATGTTTCGGAAATTTTACAAGGTATGACCCCAGTGAAAGTCTTTGAGCAACTTTTTGACGATGAAGTGCTAGAGCTTATCGCAACGCAAAGTACAATATATGCAGGACAAAATAATAGCCACGATAGCATTTTTTCCAAAGAAGAACTTCGTAAATTCTTGGGCATTATAATACTGACGGGATATCATAAACTACCCAGTGAAAGGTCATATTGGAGCTTAGATGACGACCTAGGTGTGCCAATAGTTTCAGAATGCATGTCACGAAATAGATTCTTGGAAATCAAACGAAACCTGTATTTTGCAGATAACGCATTGGTAATGTTCAAAATGCGTCCACTCTGTGAAGTTTTACAGAAAAAGTTTTGCCAATTCGGAATGTTACATGAAAATGTATCAATCGACGAATCAATGGTAAAGTATTTTGGCCACCATTCAGCCAAACAATTTATAATGGGTAAACCTGTGCGGTACGGATATCGTAATTGGGCGTTGACCAGCTTCGATGGGTATTGTTATACATTTGACATATATTGTGGAAAAATTTCCGAGGCTACCACTGATCCTCTTGGCTCTCGCGTTGTAAAGAATTTGCTAGCAAAAGCGCCAACAAAACCAGTTGAACATGCAGTTTACTTCGATAATTTTTTTACGAATTACGACCTGCTTGTAGACCTGAAGAATCTTGGGTACAGAGCTACTGGAACCTTGCGCGAAAATAGAACTAAACGGTGTCCATTGATTTCATCGAAGGAAATGCGTAAAAAGCCCAGGGCGGAATATGACCATAGCTTGGATAAGAATAACGAAATTCTTATGGTTAGATGGAAAGACAATAATGTTTGCACGATTGGAACAAATTTCGATACTGTGGAGCCTATAGGGAAAGTTAAAAGATGGTCATCTTTGAATAAGCAAAAAGTTGATGTAGACGTACCTCACGTTTTCCAAACTTATAATAAAGGCATGGGAGGGGTAGATCAAATGGACCAGTCTATAGGAATGTACCGAATTGCAGTGAAAGGAAAGAAGTGGTGGTGGGTATTATTTACTTACCTAGTGGACATGACTATTTCAAATGCATGGAGATTATACTGTATTACAAACCCTGATGATCGTGCCGATCAGTTATGGTTTCGCAGACATATAGCACGCACATATCTGAGCGACAAGAAAAACAATAAAGCTAGACAAAGGTCCTCAGGAATTAATGGAGAAGACAGACAAAATAATGGCCACAACCCCCAAAAAATACCAAATCAACTTAGATGCGTTATGTGTTCAAATCGAGTTAAAACATCATGCGATAAATGTCAGAAAACACTATGTTTGGAAAGAGGATGTTTTGCAAAATACCACTCCTAAGCGCCCATTGTTCTAAACTTAGTACACCTCTAAAAACACAACTTGGAATATTTTTTTTGTTTGTTTTTCTTTTATAGTATTTAAGAAAACTGATTTAATACTGAAATTAAAAATTGGATTATTAAAATTGTTCATGGTTTTCATTTGGGCGTTAATGGGTTAAAAAAACGCAAATTTTAAATCCAATTGATGATGAGTTGACGTTGCGTTTCATCACATTGATTTATAAAATGATGCCATCAACGTTTTTATTATATGAAATGCACCAACAACAATAACAACAACCCTACAGGGTGATCCTCAAGTAAGTAACAAAATCGCCATTGGTTCACAAATTAAATCATCTTTTTAATAGTGCTATAATTTATATATTTGTTTGTCGAACTTAGTACTGTAACCATTTGGTTTGTGTCTGCGCTTAACATTGCAGCTGAGCTAAGGTTGTATCCTTGACTATTCGCACAGCCAATAAGAATACAATATGAAGCTTGCTCTATTCGCCACTCAGACTAAAGCAAGAAATTGACTAATTATAACTCGAAATAGTTCTGTTAGATGGCGCTAAAATAGCATTTATTTTGGACATACACCTTTTATTTGGACATATCTAAGTAAATTTTAAAAAGTGAAAGCTTAGTGATTACTGCAGAGGAAATTATGAGACAGAGAAAATCTGGAAACTTTTGAAAATACCTAAATAATTCGTAAGACACTCCAACACAACAAAATATAACGAAAAAGTTATACACACGATTAAAAAAAAAAATTTCTGTATTCATAAAGGCCTGACCAAAATAGACGAAACGAGACGATTGCAACTTGCCGAACGTTTGCAATCGTTATGTCCGTTTTGACATTTAACCCAAAATGAAACGAGTACCTCCAATCGTCTGAAACAAGAAGAAGACTGCTTTGCACAGCTGTTGTTGACGAGTTGAGACGCTAATAGCTGAATTACAATACTGCGTTAGGTCGGTCGGCCTTTGACCGTACTTTGGTCTCCGTTGTAAAAACTTTACGATATATAGCCCGAACACAATACGCGCGACGACCGGCAAGCGCCAATTGTCACTTTTTTTTTACATGTATTTCTTATGGGACGTATTTTGGAGACTTGTAGCTCAACATTGTCGCGCGACATTGCCGTCGGCTTAAATTTAATTTTAATTTGACAGGCAGCAAAAGCAAGTTCCCGCCATTGTTTACATTGTTTACATTGGCTAAACTGTTGTTAAATTTATGGTAGCGATGGTAGTGAGGGATGTTTTGTTTGAACTTTATTCAGAGTTGTTAAGTCAGCTGAACAACTGAATAACGACATAAAAATCCATAAATTAATGCAAAATTGATTTATAAATAAAATTTTAATTCACATTTAATTTTAAAAACTTGATTAATTATTCATTTCAATAAATAATTTTTGTTGTCAATTTTTCAATTTTTTATTCATACATATGAAAACTATACCCAAAGAATGCAATTCACAAAGAATTTTAGAATTTGCAATTGTTTCTTAATATAATTATATTTTAATCTTTATTAATTTTTTTTATTCATTGTTCATTTGTTATTCATTATTCATTTGTTATTCATTACTAATTTCTTAGTTATTATTGATTTTTTATTCACTAATTGATATAATTTTAACGAATAATTAATAAATTTTTTAAATTTTAATGTGAAATAACATTTTTATTTATAAATGAATTTTGCATTCATTGAATAGATTCTTATTTCGTTATTCACTCATTCAACTTTTTGAAAATAAAATGAAATTGAATGGATTTCTTTTTCAGCTCTTTTCTTTTGTGTTGTTATTCTAAACGGCAACTGTTGAGTCGGCTGAAAACAGCCATTGTTTTTTGTGTAAATTAAGGGTTTTTGTTATCCCTTTATTAAAAAAAATATATTTTTTGGCTAATGCCAACTTTATTGATTAAAACACGTCTTAAATTAACTTAATACAAACAGAGACAAACAGAGACTAAAATTATGAAATAATATGAATAAGCTTATCAGCTACTGCGTCGCTGCTTCTGCCGCTGCTGCTGTTATTGTTGTTGTTGTGGTCAGCTTTTGTTGTAGGTGATGATTTACCTGTGCGCGTGCATTGTTCTAGTTAAAAGCGCTAGACATAGCGTCAGCATAAATGATGGGAACGGATGTTTGTTTAAATTTATAAGTTTGTAATTTCGGCGTAAATGACGTTAACTCCTCCCTCCTTAAATGTGATTGCCCTCAATCACTTAAAAATATGGCAGGTTATTGATACTCAAACTTCTTGGTATTTCTTGCCACTTTTCGGGGAGCGATTTTTTCTCTATAGCTGTTGGAATCGGTGTTATCTGAATTTCTTTTAACATGACTTTTTTATGTGATTTTTTACAGATCTTTAATGAGATGACAATGATGGTACAGATGCTAGCCAATATTACCAATATTATTCTGTTAGTTTTGTTGTCCGTCTGCAAAGACGTGATGAACTCTGTATTTCTTATGTGGAGATCCTTAAGGGCTTCTAGTGACAGTAAATTTATTCGGTTCTTCTCCGAGGGTGAAGGTTGCATTATTGCTGGCGATGTCTCTAAGGTAGTTGCTTCTAGGTTGCTGTATTCTACTTCGTTTATCTTTACAGTAGAGTTTGTAAATCTTATTAGGAAGGTTCCATTTAGATTGTGTTGGGATGTTCCCGCTTCTATAGTTCCATTAAAGTCATTAATCAGAAGTATGCCTTGTTGGATTTCTTCTACTGGTGGTACATGATGGCCATTGATGAAAGTGCAGGATGAATTTAAACTCTTAATCAGGTTTGGGACGCAGGTATCGTTGCTTAAGTCTAAAAGTTCGTTTCTTTTACATATTTTAATGTTGTTATACTCTTTACAATTACGAATAGTGCCGTAAAATTTATCTTTATGTTTTAACAATTCATTATATTTTAGTAAAATCATTTCATTATTCTTTTTTACTGGTTTAATAATTAAATTAGTATAAGTTTCTTTCATAGTAAGAGGAATTTTAATAACATATAAAATTGTTTTATCATTTGTTAATACATTTATTTTAGTAAATACCAAAGCTTCTTCTTCTGAAGCAAATGGCATATTTTCTTCTTCTAATTTTTTCATTGCAATTTTTATTTCTTTCTTATTTAATAACATTGAATTCAATATTCCATTTTTTGCCCATTCGATGGCGTATCTTATATTCACTAATTCTTCTTTTACAAGTCTTAATCTATATTGGATGCTTAAAGCTATATCATTTTCTATGATTTCATCTTTTCTTATTACATTAGTTATTTCATTCATTATTTGTGTTAAATTATTTAATCTTTCATTAAAAGCTTGATTTATTATTACTTGCTTATTATTGTTATTATTTAATTCATTTAAATTTTTATTTATTAATTCCAAATCATCGTGATCAGGACTGCCGGCAATATATTTCCATGCAGTTCCAATTATATTAATTGATCTCTTAATTTTTGTACTTTTAATTGGTGAAAGGGATTCAAGGATTTGGATGGATTGTTGGATTTCGTGGGAAAGAAGCGTAGAATAAATGTTATTTTTCTGCACAACTTTGTTTGTATAAATCTGTATGTTATCTAGGAAGTCGCTATATTTCTGAATGTCGATAATGTGTATGAGTTGAAAAGTTCCGTCCTGTATTTTCGCTTGTCCATTAGTGATTGTTATTATGTGGGTTGATGTGTAGTCTAATATCTGTATTTCAGCTGAAGCAGCAATAAAGAGAATCCTAAAAAGAAAAAGGATTTATCTTTTAATGTTTGCTTTATGTATCGTTCTTCCTGATTGTGTCAAAATTGTAGTGTGTCTGTTTTCTCTAACTATTTCTTGTTTATAACGTCTTGTTTATTTTGTACCATGTCGTCGATTGATTCGTACGTAAATGATGTCTCCTTCTCTATAGTCTTTTAATCGTCTCCTATTCTTGTTATGTGTTTCCATGTCTTTAGCTTGCTTGTCTTTCAATTTTTGGATTGTGTCTTGTCTAGCTTGTTCGTACATTTCTGGGTTAGTTCTTACTCTTCTGCCGAAGAATACTTCAATAGGTCTTTTATTTGTCGTAGAATGAATGGAATAATTGTATTCATAAACACTTCGGTCCAATAATTCTTCAAAAGAATCATGAGTTTCGTTTTGCTTAAGGCATCTTAATATCTCTGACAACGTAGAGTGAAACCTTTCTACTTGTCCATTTACAAAGCTGCTATCTGGTGGTGTTTTGAAAACTGTAATTCCTAATTGGTCTTGGATCATAAATAAAATGGATCTTGAATTAAAGGATTTTTCATTGTCTATTACTATAGTTTGGGGTACGCCAAAGGCGAAAAGCAGTTGCCTTAAAGGTTCTTTAACATGTTCGGTTGCCCTTGATCGGATTATTTTGGCTTGCGCGTATTTTGAAAATTTGTCTAATGCTGTTAATACAAGCGTTTTCTCTGTTATGTAGATGTCAATATGTAGTATTTGTCCTGGATATTCTGGGATAGGTGTTTCAGTAATTTCTGGATTGGTTGGATGTCTATCGTATTTGTATTGTTTGCAGGTATTGCATTGTTTAACTAGTCTTTCTATTTTTGCTGTCATGCTTGGAAAATAGAATTTTTCTAAAATCTGAATTCTGTTTTCGCGACTGTTAAGATGTGCTCTGTTATGTTCTAGTAGTATTCGTTCAGTTTGTTCTGTCTCTGAAGTAATATCGGTAACCTTTGTTTGGGTAAACCTAATTTTATAGTTTCGAAAATGAATAGGATAGAAGTTTTGTATTAGGCCCATTATTGCTTCTGATGTAAAAAGTCCGTTAATGACTGATGGATTCAAGTATCTTCTAAAAATGGATATTAAGTCTTCTTCTGTATAAGAAGGTTGGATTATTAAATGTCTGTGAAATGTTGGGAAGGGAATTATAAATTGACAAGAGGACTCATTACCTATTTGAATCCACAACTGGTTCTTGAAGGCATTGATCGGTGTTTCGACTGCGGGGATCATATCGTGTGATGAGCTTTCATCGCTGTGTTCACTCATTGTAAGAGTATTTATTTGCGGGGGACGAGATAAAGCATCTGCTACTTTATTAATGCAGCCTGGCTTATAAACAAGTTCGTGATCGTATTCATCTAATATTGCTTTCCAGCGTTTCATTTTTATATTATGATTTTTGTTACTTAAAGCGTATATTAACGGTTGGTGATCTGTGAATATTTTGACTTTGGAAGATCCGTACAAATAGTTCCTAAAGGATTTAAGAGCCCAAATAATTGCTAATAACTCTTTTTCATTAGCAGCGTAGTTTTCCTCAGCTTTGTTTAGTGTTCTGGATATGAATGAAATAGGTCTTTGATTTTGCTCTAATACTGCGCCTATTGCGTAGTTAGATGCGTCTGTTGTTAAATGAAATTCCTTGTTAAAATCGGGGTATGCTAAAATTACGTCATCTGACACTAGAGAATTTTTTATTTTGTGAAATGCTTCAATGGCTTCAGGATCTAAATAAATTTTTGTATTCTTGGATTTATTTTTGGACACTCGTCCATCCTCCCCTCTTAGGAGTTTTGTAAGAGGCTTTGCCAATTTTGCATAGTCGAGTACAAAACGACGATAGTAACTGGATAATCCTAAGAAAGATCGTAAATCTTTGAGTGTGTTTGGGATTGGAAAGTTTATTATTGCTTCTACTTTAGCCGGATTAGTTTTAATTCCTTGGGGTGATATTACAAAACCTAAAAATTCAACATTTTCTTTAAAAAATTCGCACTTATCTAATTGTACTTTCATGTTGGCAGATATGAGGGTATGAAAAATTTTTTGAATGTCTTCTGAGTGTGTACTTTCATCTTTGCTAAAAATTATGATGTCGTCTATATATACGAAACATCTTTTGCCAATATGGTCTCTCAATATGTCATCTAACGCTCTCTGAAAGATTGAAGGCGCGTTTTTGAGGCCGAATGGAAGACGGGTGAACTCATATTTCCCGTTGTTAATTGAGAAGGCTGTTTTTTCCACATCGGATTCCTTTAAGGGTATTTGGTGGAATCCGCTTTTTAAATCTAATACCGAAAACCATTTGTTTTGTCCTAATTGCGCAAGGACTTCATTGATATCGGGAATAGGATATCGGTCAGCAATTGTTACTGTATTCAATTTTCTATAGTCTATGACTACTCGATATTTCTTTTTTCCGGAAGCATCTTGCTTTTTAGGGACGATCCAGACGGGGGAATTATACGGTGACCGTGAAGGTCTAATGATTCCGTCTTTCAATAAATTTTGTATTTGTTCTTCAACTTCGGTTTTTAGAGATGAAGGGTATGGATAATATCTAGTGTAAACCGGAGTATCGGATGATGTACGAATATCCGCTACAACTTTTGTTGTAAATGTTAACTTTTGGTCCGGTTCCGAAAACAATTCTTGATTTTTATTAACTAATGAGTTCATGATTTCCTTCTGTTTTTCAGACATATGTTCATTTCGTATTTCTATTGCGTTTACGTTTTGTGCTAAACATTGTTTTATGCGAATCTTAATTTTGTTTTTAATGATCATATAACCGTGTTTTACGTGAATAACTGCTTCTAATTCTTTTAAACTGTCGTTGCCTAAAATTGCGTTGAATGATTTAAGTGTTGGTAATAGAAAAAATTTTATATTAGTGTCTTTCAGTCCAAAGATATTTGCTATAGTATGATGACTTATTTTGATATTGCCACCAACTGAGTTTGCATAAAATGGGGCTCTATTTTGGATTGGATTTGAAACAAGTGATGGCTGAATATAATTTTTATTCGAGCCAGTATCTATAAGAATTTTAAGTATTTCACCACTACCTGTTTTGCATTCAAAATAGGGCAGCGATGAATTCGTTAGCCTAAAAAATGTATGTCAGTATAATCAATAATTTCGTTAGGTTGGTTATTAGTTTCTTCTTCTTGTGCAGTATCTTCATATATTTCTTGAGGAGTCATGTATTCAGAAAGTGTTTGATCATATTGTTCATTTTGAAATTCTAATGCTTGGTTATAAGTTTCGGGATCTTGAGTGCTTATATGATAGTTCCTCTGATATTTTTGTGGAATTTGTGATGTGCTTTGATCATTATTTGGTCTTTTGCCTGCATATTTGAAAGCTTGGGGTCTATTTGCATAATTTACTGCAGCACTTCGAATGCTTTGATCTATATCCATTGGTTGAGGTGGTTTTGGTGCATTGGGTCTAGGTGGAGCATTATTTTGAAAGGGTTGTGATTGTGGCCTTTGCTGAAATGGTTGATTTTGGAATCTGTGTTGAAATGGTTGATTTTGGAATCTATGTTGAAAATTCGGTGAAGCGTTTGCATTAAATGGAGAATTAGATTGATTTTGAAATCTTGGCTGAAAAGGCTGTGGTACAAATGGATTATGGCGAACTTGGGGTAGATAAGCTATCTCTGGGTAAAATTCTCTTTGTTGTCTAAATGGTGGTATTGATGGTGGTGGTTGTTTCCTTGGTGGTAGAACCGGTGGATTACCATATGTTTTTCTCATTGAATTTTGATTATTATAGGCGTAATTTGAGCGAAAGTTTTGATTTTCGAGTTTTAGGCATAAATGGAGTGCTTGAGGAAGGTCAAGCGGTTCTCGCATTCCTAATAGTCTAGGGAGATCTCCTTTTAGACCTCTTATGAATGTATCTAGGGCCTTTTCCCTATAAGTTTTTGTCAAAAGGTGAGTTGATTCTAAACCAATTTCCATACAACCTATTTTGTTCAGAATGAGTGAGAGATGGGAGTAAATTTGGTGGTAAAATTCTTGTATTGTTAAGTTGCCTTGAATCAGAGAAGTCATCTGGTACTCTAGAGTACCAATATCACGTTTGTCTCCGTAGTGTAGGGTTAAACATTTCGAGATGGCTCTCCATTCTAATGGAGTGTTGTAGGACTCTAAGGCTATGTCTGCGTTTCCTACTATTTTATTCCTTATGACATTAAGAATGCCATAATATTTGGGAGTTCCTATTTGATTCTGGTAAATTTGCAAAATTCTGTCCACACTCTTCTTCCACGAATTAAATTCACCTGGAACACCAGAGAATTCGCGAAGACATCGGACAACGTCCGGTATTTTGTCAAGGTCTTTAATATCATGTTGTTGGGTCATGTCTATTGTAACGTCTGTAAAGTTTGTGAAATTTGAATTGGGATTGAGTGCAGCTTGCACGATGTTTCGTCCTTCTGTACGCATGGTTGTTAACACTATACTTGAAATTAAATTTGTGAGTTCATCCATATTTAGCGTGCTATTGGCAGTGGATGTGGAATTTGAGGATGAGGTGTTAGGAGGATTTAGTACAGGCGGTCTAATTAGGTTATTAGGATTTGACATTTTGTAAAAAAAAATTCAGAATATTCAATTATTGTATTCAATTGTTATAATAAAAAAATATTAAATTTTACTTTAATGTAAAACGTAAGGCTTTTAGTAAAATAATGTTAATTTATAAACGATTTAATCAATTAAAATAAATCAATTTAATTCAATTCTTTATTTGGGAAAAAAAAAAAATTATAATTGTTATTATTTACTACGTTTAATATTTATAATAATTTATAAACTGGAAGGTCCGGCATTAGAAGTTACAACTTCACAGTTTCGATTATTTTTTGATAAGATTTTTCGATTATGTTTTTGTTTTATTATTGAGTCTCTGTTTTCTATAGTTTATTTATATATATTTTTTATAAACTGGAGGGTCTGGAGTTCAGATTCGCAGTGTGGATATTTCGTTATAATTTTTTTATTTATTTTTATTTTTGTTCAATTTAAATTCACTTATACTAATTTTGTAATAAATTCTTTCTTGTTTCTCTTCAATATAAAAATTTTCTTTTTGTTGTTTCAGTATTTTCTATATATTGTTATATGCAAAAATTAAAAATTTCAAATATCCAATTTTATTTAAATTTTTCCTTATTTAATTTATATTCAATCAATTTTTTAATAACATAAATTCCATTTAATTTCAATTAAAAATACTCAGTTAAAATGTTTCTTTAAACGTTAACTAGAAATGGCACTATTCTTGACTTACAAATATATGAATTTTTCCATTAAAAATAATTATTTTGTAATCCTTTTCCGGGCTGGCGGTCCTGAAAAGCCGTGGACGTCCTTTTTGGCTGGTTCTGCCTACTTGGGGGACTTTGTTTCCCGCGAGGATACTTTTTTCTTCGGATCGGAGAAGTATTAAAGGTGAACTGTGGCACTTGCGGCTCCTTGAACGGCTTACTACGGCTCACTTTATTCACTTTAACCGGCTTATCTTTCTTTTTCCGAAACCAAACTAATTTTTCTTTTATGCTCGGGCGCCAATTAAGGGTTTTTGTTATCCCTTTATTAAAAAAAATATATTTTTTGGCTAATGCCAACTTTATTGATTAAAACACGTCTTAAATTAACTTAATACAAACAGAGACAAACAGAGACTAAAATTATGAAATAATATGAATAAGCTTATCAGCTACTGCGTCGCTGCTTCTGCCGCTGCTGCTGTTATTGTTGTTGTTGTGGTCAGCTTTTGTTGTAGGTGATGATTTACCTGTGCGCGTGCATTGTTCTAGTTAAAAGCGCTAGACATAGCGTCAGCATAAATGATGGGAACGGATGTTTGTTTAAATTTATAAGTTTGTAATTTCGGCGTAAATGACGTTAACTTGTACTATACATGCTGCTGAAGTTTGCTGGTGTCGCGTGTATTATAATCAAGTCGCTCAACATTTCTCTACAACGACAGATTGGAGACGTGCTGCTCGCCGTTCGTCGCGCGTATTGTGTTCGGGCTAATAAGCTGTCAAAACGGACGACATCAAACTTTGCAAAACTAAATGTTGCGTTGACAGATCGTGCGTCTGTCATTTTGGTGATGCCAATAAAAGCAGCTATACTAAAAGTCCCGCAAAACGTCCCTTTTTCCGAAATCATGCAATTATAATTTTAATCAATGAAAAATTAAAAGATATTGTCATAAAAACATTAAGAGCCATAAAACCTACTTTAGAAAGCTAAGATCTTTTTATTAAGTGTAATATAATCTGCGAAATAATGAAAAATGTTGCATATTAACGTGAAAATTCGGACTAGAAGCTTCAAAATAAATGAACGCTTTCCAATTTAATGACAAAATGTGAAATTAAATTAAAATTTAAAATGGAATTTCTGGAAACACATTTCAGTTTTTATGGCAAAAAATTTTTCTTTGATTGATCGATATTTTTATATATATGGGTAATTCCATGAAATTTCGCCAAATCAACGTCACCACGGGTCTCCGGAATCGCTGCGCCAGGTTGATCATCGACAGTTGGCATGAATACTAGATGATTTTCATAGATTTCAAATTTCGGAACCACCGCCCCTGCTCTACGGTACACTAGCAAAGCTCAAAAAACAACTGTTTTAGGCCATGTGTTAAAAAAATCATATCTCGGCGTAGAAATAAGATTTCAAACTCGTTCTTACGCCATTCTCTTTGTAATAATACGTACTTTTTAGTAAAAAATTGCAAAACCCGAAGTAACGGACTATAAATGTTTTATTCATTGATATATGCATACGTATTTAAGCCTTTTTACAGCATCTTCTTGGGCTTATAACTTTGACGAACGATAATATTTTCTAACTTCCCGGGTTGCATTTTGTTTGTTTACTCAATTTCCAACATTTTGCGACCCAGAACGATCAGTTTTGACCATTTGTTGCCTAGTTATAGCGCTTTGAACTTTGCATTTTTCTTCATTTTAGCCATTTTAGCCATTTTTACCTGCTTATATCTCGCTTCTACCTTGATTTTTTTTCAATTGATTCCCACCAAAATTTAGTTTCAAACACGCATAGTATGATCCAATAGGTCCGGGGGTGTTATTTCGATATATTACATGCTAATGAGGCCAGGGAAATCTGCGCAAATCGAGTACATTTTTATACCCCTATGTTTAAAAACGTAAACGGGGTATATTAACCCGAATTGTCCCAGCGGCTCCATATGGAGCCACAAAAGATGCTCGTAAACTTTGTATTGTTTAAAGTCTGGAGAATGTTATTTTATTACTTTAAAGACGTCAATATCTTACTAAAATATCTATTATTTAGATTTAGTAACTTTTTTCTTCCTAGGTTGCATAACTCTTTCACCACACTCGTACTAAAAACCATTAAAAAAAAAATTGCTGAAAATTGCTGTTTTTGCAAACATGGTAATGAAAAATGATTTTTTTTATTTTTTACGAAAGTTTTTTCCCATAAATATTTATATATTTCGAATCAGAAAAAATGACATATTCTGCCAAAATAAACTTTTTTTATATTTTTTTTCTTTTAGTTTAAAAAATTCAAAGATTTTCTTAGCTGGTCCCATATGGAGCCGCTGGGCACAACTGCGTATTTGACTTTGAAAAATGAAATATGCAGTTGTGCCCAGCGGCTCCATATGGTACCGCAATAGCAGAGTGCATATTTTTAAAAAATAATTTTAAAAAAACTGTAATTAAATATTTAAACTGAAATTAAAAAATTATTCATATTAAATAGTTATTTATACTTTTTTAACTTAATTTTAATAAAAAATATAAAAATACCCAAACCTTATTATGTTTTGCTCTTGAAAAGTAAAATGCACAGTTGTGCCCAGCGGTCCCATATGGGACCATGCTTTTCCAAAAAAACTGAGAACAGAATATTGAAAATGAAAACAAATTTATTCTTTCTAAGGCCAATTGACCTTAATTTATGCAAAAAAATCGAAAAAATCCACAAAAATAATTGTGGGACAAATAGGGTTAATTTTGTCACTCCGTTTGTAACGCCCATAAAGAGGCGTGGTAGGTATATAAAATATATTTATTTTTGATCAGCATCACCACCCGAGTCGATTTAGCCATGTCCGTCTGTCTGTCCGTCTGTCCGTCTGTCGTCACGATTACAGCCGTAATTTTCAAGCTATCATCACGAAACTCGATATTTAAGCTTTTATTTAAAAAATAAAGGTCAAGTTCGAAAATGAGCCAAATCGGATCATAACCACGCCTACCTCCCATACAAAGTGACTTTATCAAAACGGTAAAATCTCTTAGAATTCTACAAAAATTAATATATGAAATTGAAATTTTGCGTATGAGCTTTGATATATAATATACACTCTGAGTATGAAATTCAACTAAATCAGGTGAAAACTACGCCTACCTTCCATACAAAGTGACTTTACCAAAAATGTAAAATTTCTTTAAATTCTCCAAAACTTAATATATGGACTTGAACTTTTGCATATGAACTTTGATATATAACTTGTACTTTGTGTATGAAATTCAACCAAATCGAGTGAAAACCACACCCACCTCCCATACAAAGCGACTTTATAAAAAAACAAAAGAGAATATTTTCTCTTAAAACTATGACGAAAATGTTTTTACAAATCAACATTTTTTTGACTGCTTAAGACTTTGAATATACTTTGGTTCGGACGTGGGAGTATTTTAGCTTCGACCCAGTCGAAGATCATTTCTTACTAGTTTATTTTTGTGTTGCGGATATAATATTCTCTCGGGTCCTGGTGAGGTAAAATTGTCGATCACAACGTTGAATAGAATGCACATTGACTCTTTAATATCTATATGTAATATGAAATTTCTACACATCGTACGGAAATTGGCATGTGCACGTTAGTAGGAGTAGATCAGATTGTAAACGTAAAAATTAACTGATACGTTTTCTGACTTTATTTTGATAACATATTTTTAAATTGATAACGAAAATGAAAATTGAAATTTTCTACATTAAAATTCATTATTTGATGTCTGATTGATGACTGAGACAAAAATTTGCAAAATGTCCATAAACCATAAATGTTTTTATATGATTTGCACGATCTTAGAGTCTTTCTCATCAGACAAGACTTTTTCCATAATAGAATCTATACTTACAGGTTTAAAATAATTATACTTTCGACATCAGACGTCAGAAAACGTATCAGTTAATTTTTACATTTACAATCTGATCTACTCCTACTAACGTGCACATGCCAATTTCCGTACGATGTGTAGAAATTTCATATTACATATAGATATTAAAGAGTCAATGTGCATTCTATTCAACGTTGTGATCGACAATTTTACCTCACCAGGACCCGAGAGAATATTATATCCGCAACACAAAAATAAACTAGTAAGAAATGATCTTCGACTGGGTCGAAGCTAAAATACTCCCACGTCCGAACCAAAGTATATTCAAAGTCTTAAGCAGTCAAAAAAATGTTGATTTGTAAAAACATTTTCGTCATAGTTTTAAGAGAAAATATTCTCTTTTGTTTTTTTATAAAGTCGCTTTGTATGGGAGGTGGGTGTGGTTTTCACTCGATTTGGTTGAATTTCATACACAAAGTACAAGTTATATATCAAAGTTCATATGCAAAAGTTCAAGTCCATATATTAAGTTTTGGAGAATTTAAAGAAATTTTACATTTTTGGTAAAGTTACTTTGTATGGAAGGTAGGCGTGGTTTTCACCTGATTTAGTTGAATTTCATACTCAGAGTGTATATTATATATCAAAGCTCATACGCAAAATTTCAATTTCATATATTAATTTTTGTAGAATTCTAAGAGATTTTACCGTTTTGATAAAGTCACTTTGTATGGGAGGTAGGCGTGGTTATGATCCGATTTGGCTCATTTTCGAACTTGACCTTTATTTTTTAAATAAAAGCTTAAATATCGAGTTTCGTGATGATAGCTTGAAAATTACGGCTGTAATCGTGACGACAGACGGACAGACGGACAGACAGACGGACATGGCTAAATCGACTCGGGTGGTGATGCTGATCAAAAATAAATATATTTTATATACCTACCACGCCTCTTTATGGGCGTTACAAACGGAGTGACAAAATTAATATACCCCGTTTACGTTTTTAAACATAGGGGTATAAAAATGTACTCGATTTGCGCAGATTTCCCTGGCCTCATTAGCATGTAATATATCGAAATAACACCCCCGGACCTATTGGATCATACTATGCGTGTTTGAAACTAAATTTTGGTGGGAATCAATTGAAAAAAAATCAAGGTAGAAGCGAGATATAAGCAGGTAAAAATGGCTAAAATGGCTAAAATGAAGAAAAATGCAAAGTTCAAAGCGCTATAACTAGGCAACAAATGGTCAAAACTGATCGTTCTGGGTCGCAAAATGTTGGAAATTGAGTAAACAAACAAAATGCAACCCGGGAAGTTAGAAAATATTATCGTTCGTCAAAGTTATAAGCCCAAGAAGATGCTGTAAAAAGGCTTAAATACGTATGCATATATCAATGAATAAAACATTTATAGTCCGTTACTTCGGGTTTTGCAATTTTTTACTAAAAAGTACGTATTATTACAAAGAGAATGGCGTAAGAACGAGTTTGAAATCTTATTTCTACGCCGAGATATGATTTTTTTAACACATGGCCTAAAACAGTTGTTTTTTGAGCTTTGCTAGTGTACCGTAGAGCAGGGGCGGTGGTTCCGAAATTTGAAATCTATGAAAATCATCTAGTATTCATGCCAACTGTCGATGATCAACCTGGCGCAGCGATTCCGGAGACCCGTGGTGACGCTGATTTGGCGAAATTTCATGGAATTACCCATATATATATGTATATTGTTTTTTTTTTATAAAATGTGATTGCTTGATGTCATTATTTTTCTTGTTTTTGTCAAAATTACTGCTATTTATTATTATTATTACTGTTAATTTTTGCCGAGATTTTTGCAAATTTTGAGAGCAAAATTTAGGAAATTTCGTCAACGAAAGCAAGTTAGAAATACGTATGGAAATATTCATGTAAATTTGTGTATGGAAGTTTTTTGGAACGGTGCGTGTTTTCGGGAAATTTCAATCAATTTTTATCCACCTTGAACACCAAAAGGCGCTTAAGTACAAATTTAAAGAAAATCGGTATATAGTGGTTTTCATGTACGCTGAGTGTTTTGCTGCTATCTTTTTTGACCTGTATTGAACACCAGAAGGCACTGTAGTACAATTATTTATTCGATTAGAATGAAAATTGGTATATTGTGATTTTGAGGTACGGTGAGTATTTTGTCGCTATCTTCTTTGATCCAACTTAGACACCAGTTGGTGCTGTAGTACAAATTTACAAGTACCATAGGCGTAGAAGGATATTACCAAGTGGAACTCCATTGCGAGTTTTAATCTAATGCGACTTTATTTTTCCATAGCTATTCGATATCAAAACTTTGGCATGTATGGGCGGGGTGTGGCTCCTTGAACAATGCCTGTCAAAATTTTTTAGAAGAAATGCATCACCAAATAGTAGTTTTATTCTAAAATTCAACGTTTTGTGACTTACTTTCATAGGCTATTCGATATCAAAGATTGTAATTGTATGGGCGGAGCCACACCCCCTTGTACAATGCCCGTCTCGGTTTTCTAGTAGATGGGTATTACCAAGTGGCAACTCCATTCCGAATTTCATTATTATGCGGCATTGAACTCCAAAGCTATTTGATACCATAAGTTTGACTTATATGGGCGGTGCCATGCCCCCTTGTCCAATGCTCACTCAATTTTTCCAGTCAAAGGACAAGACTAAATAGTACATTCTTACCGAGTTTCATTGATGTGTGACTAATAGTTCGAAAGTTATACCCACAATTTGGGAAGCCGAAAAAGTGCCACACCCTTTTCCCAACGCCCATAAAATTTTGCCAGTGGAACGGCACATGTAAATCGAGGCCGAACACCTAATTCCAATGTTGTGCGACCTATAATTCCAAAGTTATTCAATATTGCAGATTCGAGCTGCCACGCCCCCTTGTATAATGCTCGCTGAATCACTTGTAATTAGTGAGTACTTGGGTACAACTTTACAAAAACAAAGCGAACGGCATTTGCCAATCTACCTTACCACAACATTCTTTTGTGTGTTATATTATTCAAACAATGATATTAAGGGTATTCGTCCTCAACCAACCTCATTAAAATATCTAATTGACCAATATATAAGTTTGCCATTTTGCATGAATACCCTTATAATATTATTTATAATATACTAAAAAATGCATAAATTTTAATATGAAATACAATTGAATAATATTAATATCATGCTAAATTCATCAAAATCATTTTTATACTACTTAAGCAGCATGTTAATTTAAAAAATTTGATCAATTTAAAAAAAACTCCCATCAAAATATAAATTCCCACGATAATCCTATGAAAATCTGAGTTTTCCATCGGAATCCAAGAATACCCACATTTGAGCATTGCTCAACGAAAATGCAACCCAGCGTTAATATGGAATGTCAAAAGCACGACCTAGCTTGAGCATGTCGCTACTCATAGCGTTGATCGTACGTCACCCCCTCAAATTCATATTTACGGGATGAGGTCGACGCAATGCATGAGGTCATATTTTGTGTTGCTTCATAAGAACCCATTGTTTCTAGTCGAGCTGTCAAAGGCCGACCGACCTAACGCAGTATTGTAATTCAGCCATAAAAGTTCGGTTGTTACGGAACAGAACGTCTCGTCGCAATGTTTCGTTCAGTTTCGATCAGTTACGTATGTGCATTTTGGGTTTTAACATTGTCTTCCATTTGTTCGAACTTACTCGTTATGTCTCGTTTTGTCTATTTTGGTCAGGCCTTAAGATAAAAGGTGCACCTACCAAAATGTATTCCAGATCAAATATAAAGCTTTCCGTATTATTTTAGAAACATATAAATGAAATGGAACTCCGCATTCGCAAAAACTTTAAGAAATATTTTTTTATAATAATAATAAAAGAAAAGTAAATAAATATTGTAGTAGCTAGCACTTTTTTTTGTCTAATGTTGAAAAGTCATTTTCATCGACTTAATAATAATATGTAATAATAATTTTATTTCAAATAGCAATAAAAGCTTGCAAATTTTAAAAGTTTGAAATAACAATCGAAATTGTAAAAATTTTGAAAATCAGCTTTGATATTTGATTTGGTCTAATCTTTTGCTCAATAAAATACATTAATTGACGTTCAGCTTCTTATGTTGAAAGAAAAAAGCACATCAAGCTTTTCCAACAATTCCTAAACTTTTTTTTATAAGCTTTGCTGAATTTTTGGTCAATTCACATTTTTGGTCATCACACTTCGATAAAGTCCCTTTGGTTGGGAGGTGGGCTTAGTTATTATCCGACATAAGACAACTTCATACTTGGTGTTCGTTTTAAAGTTGAAAGATGATGAGGAAAAATTCATGAACTAACATTGGTTTTTGTGGAATTTAGTAAGGGTTTGCTATTCTGATGACGTCACTTTCTATGGAATTTTCATAAGATTTTGTCAAATTTTATTCTCAGAGTGCGTACTCAAAATTAAAACTGAAATTTTAAGTCATTACAATTATTTTTGTTTTGAATTTAAAGAGATTTTTGATGACGTTACTTTGTTTTAGAGTTAGGCGTGGTTTTCAATAGATTTTGACAAATTTTAAACATAGATCGTGTAAGCTTATGACCAAAACTCATATTTTACGATTAGCTCATTTGAAATTTTTGGATATATGATAAGTTTTATATAGACATTTTGTTTCTAAGGTAGACGCAATTTTCATCTGATTTGGCTGATTTCAAATTATATTTTCATTTTTAAAAATAAGCTTAAGAATCAAATTGAATAACGATTTCTTGAAAATTACGGCGGAATTCGTCACAACGAAAGAACGAATAGCGCTAAATAGACCCAGGTAGTGATGCTGATCAAGTTTGTCCCTCCTTATGAACATGAAAATTAACAGACTTAATACGAGTGTTACTATATATATTTCGGGAATAGATATCAAGACCGAATTTTAAGTTTTGAACAAAATAGATAAAAAATGTTTTAAAATTTTTGCCATGGTTGATATTAATTGAAACTCGAAGAAAAATAATAAAAATTCTGTGAAATGGAGAAAACCAACAAGCGCCGAAGAATTATTCTTCATCAAGACAATGCGAGCTCTGAAGAGAATTCAAAACAACGAATTAATAAGTCATCTGCCATACAGTTCTGATTTGGCACCAAACGACTACTTTTTGTTCCCGCACAACGATTTTCGACACCAGAAGTAGCCGTTGATGCGTTCAAAAACTATGTTTTGGAAGTATGTCGAACGTTATTTTATAAATGTTATGACAAATGGTTTAAACGTATGCAAAAATGTATTAATCCTAAGGAGATTACGAAAAACAATAAAACTATTTGCAATGAAAAAAACAAATACGGCGTATATTTTTTTTTCCGTGAATTACGTCTGTCATATGTAGTGACTTGCGTATACCCTTTACGCAGCGAGTGTGGGAAAAATGGATAGTGTTACTAGATCCAGCGTACTCGTGGACCTCAGGGTCCTCAGTTGGTTTGAAAAAAGTCTCTCTAATCGAGATATTTTCACAAATTATTTATCTAACTTTTCGAGAAAATTTCAAGTTTAAAGTAAAGGTCCTTTTCGTCATAACTTATTTTTCTTGTTTTGGCGGTATTAAGGTAATTTCCTCTAAAATTAGCTACTTTCTTTTATGAGGTTATTCTTATACATATATATATATATATTAAGGCCCCTCACTCTCTATGGAGGAAAAAAACGTTGTCCAGGTCACCCCCCCCCAAAATAAAATTCGGTTTATGTTATATGATTCGCCAAATATCATCAAAACTAGCCGTCAGCTAGTTAGAATGGTTCGAAAATTGGGGAATCATCATAACATAAACCAAAGTTTATTTTGAGGGGGTGACCTAGACAACTTTTTTTTGTAAGGCTCCTTAATATATATATTATATATAAAAATATACAAAATTTGCTTTATATAGGGTGTATCGACAAGAGGTGTAAGATTGTATCTGAATTAAACCTTAATAAATAATTACACTTTCCCTTAAGTTTTTAAAATATTGCTTAAAAACTGTGCCTACCAAAATGACAAACACAAAAGTTAAAAAAATGGATTTATGATATAAATGGATTTATTTATGGAACACAATATCTTTTAAAAGGCCGCCTGGGCTTAACTTACAGACCTTAAACCTGTTTTCGAAATTTTCATTCCATTTTTCGCATAATTGGGTCACTATTTTGGCGGTGATGAGTTCAAGATTCACTTGAACTCCAAAAGTTGGAATTGTTTGCAGATGGCTAGCATAGCCCTTACTCTAAACATAATCCCTAAGAACCTCATAGAGTTAAAATCCTGGTGGCCAATTGTTGTTCAAAAACGCGAAATTACTAGACGAGATAATTTCGTTCGCAAAAACTCGACTGTTTCGTGACTTGTATGGCAGGTAGCACCATCGTGTTGAAATTGGAGGTCGTCTGTGCTCCTAAATTCCACCTCCGATAAAAAAATTATTAATTATGTCTCTGTCTTATTGGCTGCCCCGGCTATTCTGCAATCATTTTCAAAAATTACGGTCCAATGATGCCTGCGACCCACAATGCGTACCACACATTTAATCTTAGAAAGTGCATTGGCATCTGCGGAATCTTGATGGTTTTCGAATTTCTAAATCGGCCATTTTTCTTATATATGTATCCGCCAATGTGAAAATGAGCTTCGTCAGAAACACAATTATTTTTGTTTTTATACCCAATCAGAGAATATATGTCAGTGCTGGTGTCCTCCGTACGAGGGGTACTATTTTTATTTCGGGAACTGGCAGCGTTAATGTCAATAGCTAAAATCGGGCATCACCATAATGAAGCAACATCGTACAAGTGCTATTTGTTTTATTTACAGTGAGTTAAGAAAATGAATTTTCTTAAAAAAATGGAAATTTCAAGAGAAGGTTTTAGTTGGATTATTGTTCACAACTTTTGACGTGGATTATCTCAACAAGAATGTGTCGATGAACTCAGTTCTTTGTATGACGATGAAGCACCATCAAAAACAACAGTATATCGCTGGTATAGTGAATTAAATCGTGGTCGTAGTTCGGTGGCCGACGAATTCCATGAAGGTCGTCCAAAATCGGTTGTTGTGCCACAAAACATCGATGCAGTACGTGAACTAATAATGCAAGATCGTCATGTGACATATTGTGAGATAGAAGCATCCTTGCACATTAGTTCCACTTCAATACATTCGATTTTGCATGTACACTTATCTGTAAAAAAAAGTTGCTCTCGTTGGATACCCCATCATTTATCAATTGCTCAAAAAAAGTATCGCGTCGATTGGTGTAAGGAAATGATTAAAACGTTCCATCGTGGTGCCTCAAGAGACGTGCATAAAATCGTGACAGGTGACGAATCATGGATATATGCGTATGAGTCGGAAACAAAACAGCAATCAACTGTGTGGGTATTTCAAGACGAGGTAAATCCAACAAAATTTGTTCGCGCACCAAGCACTGCGAAGCAAATGGTAGCCTGTTTCTTCTATCGAATGTGTCATGTGGCCATTGTTCCGCCTGAGCAACGTAGGACGGTCAATTCTGAATGGTACACGACCATTTGTTTGCCGGAAGTCTTCGGAGAAATTCGCAAAACCAACCGCCAAAAACGAATCATTCTCCATCATGACAATGCGAGCTCTCACACATCTCGTCAAGCATGTACATTTTTGAGCAGTCAAAACGTCAAATTGATGACTCATCCTCCATACAGTCCTGATTTGGCACCAAATGACTTCTTCTTGTTCCCGAATATCAAAGGAAAACTGCATGTCAACGATTTACGAACGCAGTTTGAACGCTTTAACCATGTTTTGGAGGTGTCTCAAGAGGAATGGAAAAACTGTTATGACAAATGGTTTGAACGAATGCAAAAGTGTATTGGTCATCAAGGGGAATATTTTGAAAAACAATAAAGTCATCTTCATTTAAAAATGTTTGTTATTATTTGCCATTCCCGGAATATAAAGAGTACCCCTCGTATTGAGTCCTGCTTGAGTCAATTTGTCCTTGCACGCATAAAGAGCCGTTATTTTTGGTCGAACTTACAAGTCGTTTCAGTGTCTTCATATCTTGCATTGAGCCATTCTTGAAATGTTTTGACTATGTGGCGCACACATATTTCATTAGGATTAGGTAACTACGATTAAGTGGAGCCTAGTGTGTTCGAAATTAAAGACTAGGTCCAAACCCCAGCTGACACAAAAAATTCTTTCAATTGAAATTCATTTTTCTGATCGGCCTCTGTGAAGACAATGGCGAACCTCAGAGAGTAAAAACTGCCATGTAATGTTCCTTGAGAACATGCATATAAGCCGTTCGGAGGCGTCTAAAAATAGTAGGTGCATTTCTCGTTAATTTGTGTACAAAATGTTAAATAACAGGTACAACGCAATTCGATCATAAGAAGCTCAATCAAAGTCCTTTCAAAGGGCTGAAATGGCCTTAAATAATAAAATTCCATGAATTTGGTTTTTCTTTCACTGTGTAGCATTTTATGGTAATTTCCCGCGTCTGTTAATGACAAATATCACATTTGATAATTGAAAAGAGACCAGCTGTTAAAAAATACTCCCTTGCAACCCTAAAACTCTTTTTGATACACTCTATATGGGCATATCCCGAAAATGGTCCACCAAGTGTGAAAAACTAAAGATGCTCTTTTTTCAAAAGCATTATTTTGACGTGACGAAGTTACGTTATACTGCTCTAGTTTCCAAAAAAGTTGAAAAATGAATTTTTTAAAAATTCATCTGCGTTTCATTGAATTGTTATTCGCTGGGTATAAGAGCTATGATTAAAAAAATAGTATGACCGTAAAGGTTAATTCTTTGGCTATATTAAAAAAATAAAAAAAAAATTTAATACGGCATAGGGACGTAGTGGGAGCTGCGTAAGCAACGCAACTGAAAATTTGTTACATGGAATTATTACTCGCTGAGTATTAGCGCTAGGATTAAAAATACGATACGCCAATAAAGGCCTACTGGAAGCCCTCACAACAAAATTAGACAAAAAATTTCTGATATCATGGGGACGCTGAGAGAGCCGCTCAAAGATCGATAACGCAACATTCATGCAGCGGCGTTGCATTGAATTTTTACTCAATGAGTATATAACCTACGATAAAAGTTTAAAAAGGAAAATGAAGGTTTTATACATGGCGTAACGACAAAAATAAAAAAACATTCCGGCGTCGTCAGGTCGTGAATATAGCAGCTTATGTAACAGAAATGTAATATCGTTGCATGAAATTATTACTCACTCAGGAGGAGTGCTACAGTAAATTTTGTTTTACGACAGCAGGGATGTGTTATTACGCTTCACAACTAAATTACAAAAAAAATTTTGTTGTCATGATTTCAGGGATGCAATCACATAATGCAGTAAAAATGCTAAAGCCATGAAAAAACGTTGCATGGATTTTTAACTCTGTGACTACTGGTGCAACGGTAAATTTTAAGGAACGAAAACAAAGGCGAGGTCTTCGGGCATATGACAAAAATAAAAAAAAAATTTGACGGCGTGTCAAAAACCCCCAGGGAACCGCCTAATGTGACGCATATTCATCACTTTTGCTGG